>OX451741.1:198316955-199812502 GCA_948472305.1 Vicia faba
TGAATTTTATAAAATGTAATTTTTTTTGGTCTATTCACCCCTCTAGACTATCCATATTCTCACCCAACAATTATATTTTAATAGAAGAATACAATATTTTGAGGCAATTTAAAATAATTTAGAAAAAAATTATTATTTATATAAAAATAAGACTTGTTAAAGTGATTGAAATTTATGAAATATTTTGTTCAAATTAAATTTAATGATTTTGAAATGGCACCTAAAATCAAGAAATTTGAAAGTCTTCTCATACTCCATAAAATATGAATGTTAAATTGGATATTATTATTATTTCAAATTTTACAAGTTGGTCCCCATAATTTCTAAAATTTACAAATTGACCTTTAAATTTTAAAAAAAAGGGTAAATTGGTTCCTATTTTCAAATTTAAATTTGACCTAAAATTTTTAAAATTTAAAAAAATAACCCCAAAAATTTAACAACTAATAATTTTAATATTTCATCTAAATAATTTTATCTTTTTAAAATAAATGTATTTCAATTGAGTAGTTAAATTGAGTAGATGTGATTTATTATTTTACAGGGATTCTATTTGAGAAAGCTTTTAAGTAGAGATATGTTAGATTTTGCTCTTTGGTAACATTATGAATGCAAATAAAGTATGTGATATATGTTCAAGGAGAAAGAAAATTAAATAGGTAAATTTTGTCTACCCTGTATAAATTTAGAGATAATTTATCTTTTATGACGTGTATTAATTAAATTTTGTTAAATAAAATAAAATTGAAAATTATATATTAATTTAAAATTTTAAAGAATTATATTAAAATTAAAAAAATAATATATAATTTAATTTTTGAGTGGTAAGATGTTGATATATCAAATATAAATAATAATTCTCGCATTTGATAGAAAATAGGATGTTGAATATTTTTTAAGTGAGAAAAGAATAGACTAAATATCTTAAAGTTTTAAATTAATATATAATTTTAAAAATTAATTTTATATGATAAAATTTTATTAATATAGGTCATTGAAGATAAATTATACTCAAGTTTATAAGGAATAATAGATCTCACCAACTAAAAATAGTTTACCATTAAAAAATTATAAATTTAGTAGTAGTTTTGAATTAATTAACTATAATTTGTGTGGTCCTTGCAAAACAACCTCTTCATGTAGAACAAAGGAGTGTGTGAGATTATGATTTAAGTAGAAGATTGGTTGTTGAACCCATTAGATTGCCTTTTCTAGGCTTCTTTCTTGCTGTTTCTCTCTTATATTTTGCTTGTCCTCTTAGCTCTTTTTGTATTAAGGTTGAGTATCCATTATACTTATTTTAATATATTTTTTGTTTATAAAAAAAATAACTCTTCGTGTAAAGCTTATTGTTTTTTTAGCTATAGTAGATGATTTTTTTTTAGCTAATTGGATTTTTTAACTATTATTTGTAAATTTTAGTCTATCATGAAATGAATAAAGAGAAATAATAATAATAATAATAATAATAATAATAATAATAATAATAATAATAATAATAATAATAATAATAATAATAATAATAATAATAATAATAATAATAATAATAATAATAATAATAATAATAATAATAATAATAATAATAATAATAATAATAATAATAATAATAATAATAATAATAATAATAATAATAATAATAATAATAATAATAAAATAATAATAATAATAATAATAATAATAATAATAATAATAATAATAATAATAATAATAATAATAATAATAATAATAATAATAATAATAATAATAATAATAATAATAATAATAATAATAATAATAATAATAATAATAATAATAATAATAATAATAATAATAATAATAATAATAATAATAATAATAATAATAATAATAATAATAATAATAATAATAATAATAATAATCCTTTTATAAAAACTAATAATAATAAGTCTTAAAAAATAATGAGTTACCCAAATGACTAACAATATTTGTATGTGATATCATTACTATAGTCAAGTGTTCACTTGAGCAAGCTAAACAGACAAAAATGATATATTAATATATTCAAGAGAAATTTAACAATCATTCTAATTTTCAAAGGGTATTTTGCAATTTCATACATGCTAAAAAGTATTTAATTGGAGTAAATAGTGCATTGGGCTCTTCATATTTTATAAAGAGATAGAATTGTTTTCTGTTGGTTTGATGCAAATAAAAAAAAATGACTACGATTTTCAAGTTTGTTTATGCTGTGGTCATTTCATTTTCTCTATTTCTTGTTGCAACTCATGCCAAAGGTAAAAAAAAAATTCTTTTCACCATTTTCAAATGTTTTCCTTCTTGGATTATACTCCCTCTATTACATTTTTTTTTACCTTTTTCAATAAAAAATCTTTCATGAGCTAACTTTTTTTTTATTTGAATCGAGTACCCCTAATACTCTTAATCAATACAATTATTGCTTATAAAAAAAATAAAAAATATTCTATTCTTATTTTCACAGCTCTCAATTGTACTACTCTGCTTCAATGTTTTACTACTCATTGTTACCTTCATGGAAAACCATTATGTGTGGATGGTCACTGTTTGTGCGTTTAACAGTTAAGTTGAAGACAATTCAGTATTTTCTAATACTATAACTTTATGTGCATGTCATAGCGAATGTTGTTAAACTTATGATTTCTCTCAGACTGTTGGTTATATTTCTCTTACCTTTTGAATCAATTGCAGGATAAAGAAAATAATGTAATTTGACGAATTTTTTATATTAATAACCATGTATTAAAATAATATTTCGCAAATAATCGGGTTTCGGAAAAAATTACGCAAATAACCATGTTTCAGATGACTCTCCAAAGGAGGAGCCATCTCACTTGGCGCCTCCACCTAGGGTTTTTCCCTAGGCGCCATCTCACTTGGCGCCTCCCTTGGCTTTTAGCCAAGTGAGATGGCGCATGCTCCTTAAAAGTGAGAGGAGGCGCCATCTCACTTGGCTCCTAGGGCAAAACTAGGGCAAAATGCTGTTTTATAAATAATTCGTCCGTTTCTCCGAAATTTCTCACACTTTCTCGCACTGTATTTTTATTTTGTACTCCGTTATTTGTGTCATGACGTCGCCTATGATTTTTAGCAGAGATGGTTACGTTATCTTCTCCGCCACGAAACCTGCGATGAAAATGAAATTCTGGCACATTCACTCCATGGAGCGTCTGAAGCGGGAGTTGATGCGGTGGTAGATGGAGACATTGCGGAGGGGGGGAAAATTCGAAGGATCCAGCGAAAACGAACAACAACCTCACATGCGACAGGAAGACCTAATGTGTGGTTGGAGGAAGTCAAAACAGGCAGTGATGTAATGTTGATGATGCATGGGTCAGATGAAATTGTGTTAACAGTTGTAATTTCCTAGATTGAATATCGTTAATTATTGTTGTACGCGTTTTATTAATTGTAGCAAAATCTGTTAACGGAAAACCCAAATGTTTACAACACAATTATGAAAAGATTTTATGTATTACAATATTTATGTGGTCGAGCCAGACGCCCGATTCGGACAGTTTTTACGATTGTGTCCGACCTGACGGCATAAACCACACTTTCTTTCCAACCTGTCAAGATCGTCCATTTCTGTTGTGATGCGCCTACTTTTGGGACGACCCTTCTTGTTCCTTCGCATTTGGTCATTGTGCCAAACTATATCGCCGTCGTATTCAGGTCAATAATCTGGTTTTGCCACCAAAGGAAAGTTGTTGTTGTAAACAGTTAGCAACGTTTCAGATTTGTAAACATTTGACAGCAGTTGAAGCGCGTCTTGATGGGTATGAGCACAAGCGGTAATGACATGAGAGCAAGGCATACGAAATGCTTGAAACCTGCCACAATCGCACCATTGAGAAGGTAAAATGACCCTGTATTCTTGTCTTGGCAGGCCTTCATTGTTGGGCAGGGATATGATTGAAGGTGGTGGTGCAAGAGGGCAGGGAATACTACTCACTGAGCTGAAACGTCATTATGCAAGTTTGGAATTAAATGAAAATTCCTCAGAGAATGACAGGGTAGTAAAAGCCAGAACTTATCTTATGATACTTTTTGGTACATTTTTATTTCCCGAAAGTACGGGAAATAGTGTAAATTTTATGTACTTACATTTACTAACAAATTTTGAAAAAACAAGAAAATATAGTTGGGGTTCTGCAGTTTTAGCCCACCTATACAGTTCCTTGTGCAAAAACGCAGTCAAGGAAAAATGTACATTTTATGGGTGCGCTTTTTTACTACAAGCCTGGGGTTGGTGGAGGATGGAGTCCTTAAACCCCGTCAACAACAACACTTTCGGTTTCCCGTACGCAACAAAGTAAGTCATCAAGTTATAGCATTTATAACTATTCTGCTCTTCCCAAAATATATGCTAAGAATAAAATGTTTCTCATTTCCTTTAGGTACTGCGTGAGGGGTATGGATTATGGCAAGAATCCAAGATTCAATGTCGCACTCTACCGCAACCTATTGGATCACTTAGGCCCGGATGACGTACGTCGTAGCTTTTAACTTTTGTTCAACTACATTATTTATACATTACTTTTGCATTAACCTGATTTACATTTTATCGCAGTTCGTCTGGAGACCATATTTGGGTTTGGGCCATGTTCCAAACCCGGAGGATGCAGCAACTTGGACCGTGAAGACTGCAATCATTCGGTTCAACATTATGGAGATGCACCACAGCGACCGTGTGAAGATGTAGTTCGGAATGCATCAAGAGATACCAAGTGATCCAACTTGTTTGTCCCCATGGCATCTTAAAAGGGTCGACGCCCAGTGGGGTCTTACCAACTGGAAAGACTTCACTCCGGAATGGTGTAAGATGTGGCAGAGGCGTCACCGCTACGTCTTGCAATTCCCGGTTTTCCTTACTCAAGGTAATATGCGACACACGGATCAATATTTGTCTTGGTACAGGTCGGTTAGTAACCCAGAAATGCACGTGTCTCATCCAAGGTACTTGGTTGACTCACGCACACAATGGGCACAACCCTCGATTCCCCATCAACAAACCCAAAACCCATCAACCTCCCACCAACCCCTAAGAAGAAACAGACCCACAAACACCCAACCACATTCCCCACCACAACACAACTACAATCAAATGCCGCACAACCAACCACAATCACCACCAAACTACCAATACCTCGATATGCCTCAAACCCAGCCACAATACCAATCCCAATACCAACACACCCGCATACCCCACACACAATTTCAGTCTTCCACATATCCCAATATGGTGCCCTCAACATCCAGCCTTAGCCCTGATATGGGAATGTCAGAAGATTACGAACAAGCCGACCCAACCTACCATCACCCACAATATCACCAAACCACCCAACATCCTCAATACCAAACACCCCAAGATCCATTTCCTTTCTACCCCCCGTACTCAGACGACCAATGCTACAGACCAACCATGGAACCCCACCCACCGCCAACACGACCAAACTTTGAGGGTATGGGTAACCGACTGTACCAGAGCGGATCTTCTAGATATGGAGATCTGACTGACTTTATGGATTCGGACCGCATTGACTTCGCTGGGCCATCGACCTTGCCGCAGCAGGAAACGCGACGATACCCAGCACGAGAAAGGCGAGGACGGGGATGCGGAACCGGGGATCATTACCGGGTTCCGGGGGATCATTGATGTATCTTTTTTTTTCCAGTATTTTTGTATCCATTTTTTTAATCTGTTTTTTTTACTGTTATTTTAATGTAATACAGTTGGATGTAATTATTATTATTTTTAATAAAAAGTCCATTTTGTTGATCTCTGTCCAACACGCAACGCACCGGAAAAAAATATTTTTTTGCCCTAAAAATACACCTAGGCGCCATCTCACTTGGCTTAGGGCATGCCCTAAGCACATAGGTGCCAAGTGAGATGGCGCCTCCCTTAAAAATATAGGTGCATGCGCCATTTCAGATGGCTCCTCCTTTGGGGAGTCATCTGAAACATGGTTATTTGCGTATTTTTTTCCGAAACGCAGTTATTTGCGAAATATTATTTTAATACTTGGTTATTAATAAAAAAAATTCTAATTTGACTATTTTATGAATCAATTGTATCATTGATTTGTTAACATTTCAGCTAGTACATAACAAAGATTTTAATTTTGGAAAACCAAGTCTAAAAACATAAATTTTTAATAATAAATCAATATAAATATAAATTTCCAAATTACATGTAATATATTTTTATAATAAAAAGTTGTTCAGCACACTAAAGAAATTCTCCCTCTCAAATTAGGGGTAGTTTTGAAAATACAAAATGCATTTTTTATTTATAATTTTGATTTATTTATACATAAAAATTTCTATAATTTTTTTATAAAAAAGTAGAAATATAGTGAGTTATGGGATACAAATTTAACAATTATTGGAATAAGTGACATTGTTTATTGTCTTCTTAAAAGTTTAATGGTAGTGCATTGTGTTGAGAGAAAAGAAACTCAGCATTTTATGATAGAAGTTTGAAAAGAGAAAAAGAAGATGAAGCGAAAACTATATTGAATCACTTGAGTTTTACAATGAGAGTTGGAAAGCTTATATACAAATAATGTCACTGCACTCTATCTAAACATACACCAGGATGCACATGATTATCCATAACAGAATTTTGTTATGGTAGTTGCATTGGTGCAACTAACTACTAATCATATGTAACTTGCGGTACAAGCTAAATGTGTTCATTGTTTAACTTGTACTCCTCTTGTTTTATGCAACTTTCATCCTTCAATATATCATTATTTAACACTCATACAAACTTGATCATGATAGATGTTTATCATTCTAAGCTTGGATATGAACTCTTTGAACTTTGGTGGAGCAAGTGCTATTGTTTGAGAATATTCTTTTAGACTTTTTCTCATACAAAATGACATTTAATCTCTAAGTGTTTTATTCTCAAGAAACATAGGATTTGAGAAAATATGAATTGCACTTTGTGAATCACAATACAATGTAGGTTGTTTATCACACACAAAATCTAAATCTTTTAAGAGATAGAGAAGCCATTGCAATTCATATGTTGCTGTTGATAAGGCTCGATACTCGACTTCTGAAGAAGATCTTGAGATGGTTGCTTGTTTCTTTGCACGCCATGATATGAGAAAAAATATGAAACTTGTGGTGGATCTTCTTGAGTCATGACAACCACCGCAGTTTGCATCCACATATCCTCGAATTTGAGTGCTTAATGTTCTAGAGAACATGATGCCTCTTCCAGGATTTTGCTTCAGGTATCGTATCACTCTACAAGTAGCTTTAAAGTGAGTGATTGTTGATGAGTTCAGAAATTGACTTAGATGTTATATAGCTAAGGAAATATCAGGTCCGATAGTTTTGAGGTACAAGAGTTTCCCAATGATTCTTATGTAGGTGGACATGTCTTCAAAAGCTTGGCTGCTATCTTGGTGAAGTTTTGGAGATGGATCAAATGGGTACTAGTTAGTTTAGATCCAAGGAGCCCAGATGAATCAAGAAGATCCAAGGAATATTTTTTTTGATAAATGCATATACCAACCTTAGAATGTGCTACCTCTAATCCCAAAAAATACTTGTGGATACCAAGGCCTTTGATTTTGAAATTATGATCCAAAGTGGCTTCGATTCTAGAAAACTCTGCAAGAGAATTCTCAGCTATGATGATATCATCAACATAAACAAGTAAAGCAGTAAATGTACCCTAATATTTGAGGGTAAATAAGGCGTAATATGAGGTAGATTGATGGTATCCTTGTTGTATAAGGAGATGTGTCAGCTTTTCATGCCATTTTCTGCTTGCTTATTTTAAGGCATACAAACTCTTTTGAAGCTTGCATACATGGTTTGGTTTGGCCATAATTCCATCAGGAATGGACATGTAAACATCTTCTTGTAAATCACCATGCAAGAATACAATGTTTAAATCCATTTGGTGAATGTGTTCGTTTCTAAGAGAGGGTAGAGCTATCAAAAGTCTAACTGTTGTCAATTTTGACACTAGTGAAAAAGTGTCAAAGAAATCCAACCCTTATATTTTATTGTAACCATTGGCTACCAATCTAGCCTTATATCTCTCAATGGATCCATCAGCTTTATGTTTTGCCTTATAAGCCATTTGCTGCCAATAGGTTTCACATGAGAATGTTTATAAACTAGTTGTCATGTGTTGTTAGCGAACAAAGCATCTAACTCACTTTTCATGGTTGTTATCCAACATTCATGTTGGCATGCTTCTTTATATGCCCCGGGTTCAGTACACTTGGTAATGGACATAGAAAAATTCTTTTGAGAAGTAGACAAGTGATCAAAAGAATGAAAAGAAGCAATAGGATAAAGAGTACTTGAGGGCGATGATGTTGAGTGACTAAATGAAGAATTGCATACATAGTCTTGTAAATAAGATAGAGTGTGTTTGTGTCGAATAGGTATGGTTTGGTTGTTTTGGTGATTAGGGTCAGCATGTATATTTTCAGGTGTGAGGTCAGGTATGGTTGGAGTATTTGGATCAGGTATGGTTGGAGTAGTTGAGTCCATTGAAGTCTGAGCATGTGAGATATCAAGGTCCTATGTTGGTTGATATAGGTCTTGGGATTTTGGTAAATCTAAGGGAATATGAACATGATCATTATCAGTTATGGTTGGTATGTCAAATTGAGAAGTTAAGTCCATGTTAAGGTAGATTTTAAGGAATGGTAAGGCAAGATATGTTCATGGTGTGTGATGTTTCTGGAAATAAATATTTCATTATTGTTGATATCAAGGAGGATTATTCCCTTCATGTCATATTTATATCCAAGAAAGACACATTTTATTAAGATAGTGCATGTTGGTACTTTTTTGGTGCATGATGAAGTATGGTGATTTGTTTTCAAGTATAGGGCTAGGAAATCTATTCATAATAAAGGATGCATGTAATATGGTATAAGACCAATATGGTTTAGGTAAGTGAGATTGAAAGAGAATGGCACAGGCAATGTTTAAAATTTGTTGGTGTTTTCTCTCAACTCGACCATTTTGTTGAGGAGATTCAACACAGTTGGTTTGATGAACAATGCCATGAAAAGCATAAAAGGAAGGGATTTTAAATTATGGGCTATTATCAGTTCTAACAGTTTTAACTCTATGGTTATGTTGAGTTAAAATTTGGTTGATGTAATCTATCACATGTTATCTGGCCTCACATTTGGTTTTCATTACGGTGAGCCAAGTGAATCGGCTGCAGCCATCAATTGCAGTAAAAAATAACTATGACAATGTATAGATGAGATGGAAATTGGCCCCCAAATATCAAAATGAATTAGATCAAAAGGTTATGAAACTTTACTTGAGCTATTTGAAAAGGGAAACTTTCTTTATTTAGTAAAATGACATACATCACATACAAATTTTAAATCTACATTAATGAAGGGAAAGTTGGAATGTATTGTATTCATGGTTTTTACATATACATGTCCTAATCTTAAATGCCAAATGGCATGATCAGGAAAAGTGATAAAGTTTGATCTGGAACTACACATTATCTTATTTGTCATGACTAAGTAGTACAAATCTTGAACTTTGTCACCGGAACCAATCACCCTCCTTGTGCTCTTTTCCTGAATAAAATAATTGAGGCCATTACATTCCATTATGCAATCGTGATTGCCACAGTTTTGACACATAAATCAAATTCAGAGAAAAAGAAGGGACTTCAAGCACATTTTTCAAAACAAAATTAGGAGAGAACATGATTTTTCATGCATGTTTAGCAATAGCATATTGATCTGTAGGAATTCTAACATGTATAGGATTTATTTACATGTAAGAATGGAACCATTTGAGTGATCCACACATGTGGTCACTAGCACCTGAGTCTATAATTCATGATTCCAAAGTGAAATTTTGACATGAAAGAGAATAAGAAAATATGGAATCGTGCTTACCACTAGACTGAGCAGCTGGTGGAAAAGAGTGAACTTAATTAGAGGAAGTAGAAGGTTATAAACTGAGATTGGATTGTTGGAGAAGGTGAATAAGCTAATCATATTATTCAAGAGTAATTTAAGGAGAAGCATATTTCAAATCATTAATTTGTGAAGTAACATCAATATCTTGATCATTTATGGAAGAATTATTTGAAATTTTCCTCTACATGTGAGGTGGAAAACCATGTTATCGACTGTGTGATTAGTCTTACCATAATAAGTACATACACAATTATTTTCTTTGCAAAAAGAATTTGAATTATGAGATTTTCCCTTGAATCTTTATGAATTAACAACATTTACAAGAGAGGTTGGATCTTCATAAATGTGAAAGTTTCCTTGTCTTTCATGTTGAAGAACCATCAAGAAGATCTTAGTCATGGGGGGTAGAGGATCCACTAACAAGACTTAGGATTTTACAACAACAAAATTATGATTCAAATCAGTCAAGAACCTGATAGCATACAAAGTAGTGTGACTCTTACGAGCATTACGCTTAGCTTGACATGAACACTTAATATGGCAAGTTCATGTAGGGATGGGAATATAAATTTCAAGTTCTTCGCATAGAATCTTCAAATCATGATAGAAATCAGTAACTGGACTTTAATCTTACTGCATGGCATATATTTTTTTCATCAATTTAGAAATGTGCACCAAATCTCCTTGAGAGTAGCGTTCCTTGAGATTGATCCAAACATCAATGGAGTTTTCCATAAACACGATTGATTCAGCAATGGATTCAGATACAGGATTGGTAATCCAAGAATGTACCAGCATATTGCACTAGTTCCATGCAGGGTACAATGGATCAAAACTATTAACAATTTCATCGATAGTGCCATCTATGAACTCGGGTTTGAGCTTTCCACCAAGTGCTTGACGCATAAAATGCACCCAAGAGAGATAATTCACACCATTAAGCTTCTGAGACACACTGACTGATGAAGGTTCATCGCTAGGATGAACAAAGAAGGAACTAAATTGATCAAGTTAAGGATCTATAGGTTGATTACAAGGAGGAGCCATGGAATGCAGAAATGATGCAATCTCAGAACGAGAGGCTTATGATACCATGTTAAGATAAAAGAAACTCCATGGAAGTTCCATGGTAGAAGCTTGAAAAGAGAGAAAGAAGATGGAGTGAAAACTATATTGAATCACTTGAGTTTTACAATGAGAGTTCCGAAGCTTATATACATATCATGCTATTGCACTCTATATAAACATACACCTACATGCACATGATTATCCATAACATAATTCTGTTACGGTATTTACATTGGTGCAACTAACTAACTAGTTATATGTAACTTGCAATACAAGCTAATTGTGTTCATTGTTCAACTTGCACTCCTTTTGTTTCATGTAGCTTTCATCCTTCAATATATCATCATTTAACACATTGTCAATGTATAGAAGTATTACACATTCATCCAATCAGAATATTTTAAAGTGTCAAATCTTATAAGTAATTTAAAATTTACTATCTGACTTGGTGGGATACATGGTTGTCATTGATTGACATTGACAGTATAAAAATAATTTACACTGTCAGTGCACCATCCCTTTTCTCCTTCTTAAATGTAATTTTAATACATGATTTTCTCTTAAGAACCATGTCCATTATGTTTCACTAAATACGATGACTATATAATTTACTTTCAACTCTAAAATCTATTGGTTGTTTGTAGTGACAGATCAAGACTATAATTTAGGGATGCCAAATCTTTTTTTCTTAAAGCAAGATATCATTGAAATGGAGTACAAGGGGTACTCTTACCCGATTATATAAACATAGAAACCACGGAGAAAATCCAAACCAACAAAATTTATGATAAACAGCTAAAAGGAGCCATGCTAAATTCTAGAAAATTAAGGTTGTGGTAGGGAATATCTCTTATAATTGACCATCGCCACGCTAAAAATTAAATAAACCAAACAAGGTCATTCAGATTGCAAAGTGCTCCATTGAATAAAATATCATTCCTAAGTTTCCACAAACTCAAAGATACCAACATCCAAATGAAACATTCTTTACTTTTTTTGTTTTATTGCACAGACACAAGAAACTTCTTCCACATATAGTGTCATAACCCAATTTTGCCCCAAGATCATTCATTCACTATATTTACATCATTAGTCGGTCATTCATGCATTTATGTTGACCAAAAGTCAACTTAAGTCAACATTTGGATCGTTTTTAAAGTAAAAAATATCTAATATCTCACTTCAGGCATTTTTATTTCTTTTCCCTGCTTCATGCCTTGCGCAAAGTTGATCAATATCATATAATATTAATATTTTGGTTCTACATGCAGATTGGTAAAAACGATTCGACACTGTGCAGAAAATTAGTGGAAACAATATTTCGAGCTTTGATCTTTAACTAATTGCCTTATGAATCAACATTTCGCGTAGATCATGTTGGTAAGCTCGCTTTATGTTTTCAGTGTAGATTGCAGTCACATTTGTAAGCGTAAGTGCATGTCTAATCGGGTATTTTTATTTCGATTTTGGTCATTTGAAATATTTTTTATTAATCTTTGTCGTTTATAGTTTATTTTAATGTGTTCATTTTCTTTTTTCCGATTAATTAAGTATCTGTTTTTTATTATTTTTCGTTATTTCCGATCTCGTTTTTTATTCAAAAAAAATAAAATAAAAATATTTTCTTGTTGATTTTATTTTAGTCTTTTAGTTTTTATCATTATACTAACTATTTTATTTTATTATTATTATTATAATTATTATTAGTAGTAGTAGTAGTAGTAGTAGTAGTAGTAGTAGTAGTAGTAGTATTGTTTGTGTTTGTTGTTTTGTCCAAAATAGAAAAAGAAATGCCAATTTGGGGACCACAAAGTTGTAAATTACACTTTTCATCTCATTCAATTCTCACCCTTCTTTCTTTTTTATCAAAAATTCATATTTTTCTTACAACATCACATGGATCACCAAACTTCACAAACCAAAACTCAGCACAATACTCAATCTACATCATTCATTCTTTTTTATCAAGGGCTCACATTTGTTCTTATAACATCACATGGATTGCTACATAATTTCCTCCAAACTCTAAATTTTCCACTCACATTTTCCATCTCTATTTTTTAATTCCTAAACCACCCTTGGTAGAGCCTATCAATAAATCCCTCCTCATTCACAATTGGAACCACCAACCATTCACTAAACTAAGCCAAAACTCTCTTCTTCTTTTTTCTCTTCATTTTCTTTCAAGTTATTTCTTCCTTTTATTGAATAGATAGACTCTTATGCTTGTTTTTTATTTAATTTTATTACATTTTAGTCTTGCTTTATTTATTTAGTACCTTAATTATTACCATTTTGCAAGAAAACTCCATTGATTCAAAATCAAGAGTTGAAAAGTGATTTGAACCTCCAAAAGCAAAAGTAATTTGTTGTTGTTTAATTTTCATTTTTTTCTATAATTTTTGTTGTTTATTTATTTATTTTTAGCATAGATCCTTGTTCATGAGATTGAGTAGATGAACATTCATTATTCATTTGCTTAATTTCATGAAAAATTGAGAAACTTATGACATTTTTACTATTTTGTTGGAAGTTTTTTTCTCCATTTTTGTCGCTACGGGAATGACAACTAAATGTGAGATTGGAGAAGAAGAAGTCTTCCCACACTCCCCTTGATTGCTTAGTTGACCCTTGTGGGACCCTCTTTGGTCGTAGAATATTTTCCTAGTTGCACCCCCATTTTGTAGCTCATGTTTGTCTTTTGTTTATTTTTATTTATTGTTCTTGCTTTCCTTTTAGAAATAAAGCCTTAAGCCAATTTATATTTTTACTCTTTCACACTTTTGTATTGATAGTGCATCCCCTTCACTTTTATTATTTCTTTATTTTTATTTTACTTTTTTATTTTTGTTTTATTTCATTTAGTTCTTTTATTCTCATTATCTCCACTGTTATGTAATAACTTTATCGCATTCATCTTATTCTTCTTTATCTATTTTATTTTTATTTTTATTTGAATAGATTTAGAAAGCATTTGAGCTTTTTAGTTCATCTAAGCTTATTGGATATTTGATGAACTTTCATCATTTTCAATCTACCTTTAAATGATCATTTGTTCATTCAATGTACTTTGGATTAATGATAAGTTTATCATAATATATCTTCTTTGACTTTGTCTTGATCCATCATGTTTGTTAATTGTACTACATATACAAGAGAATAAACTTCAAAGTGCTATTTCTCTAACATGTATGGGTACATACATTCTATACTCCATATAAAGTTACACTTGTTCCAAATTGGATTATTAATCATTAACATTAATTTTATATTGTTCTAACTTTACTTTAATGTCATTTATTATTTTGCACTTTATATTTCTGCACTTTACTTTCCCACTCTTTACTTTTATGTCATTTATCATTCATAATATTTTATTTTCTTTACTTTATGTTTTTTTTCCTTTGCTCACTTAAGCATTTATCTTCTCTTTGCTCACTTGAGCTTCTTTTTTTTTTGCTTGTTATAAGCCACTTAATAAAGAAAAAACCCTAAAATTAGTTCTTTAATCTTTGGATTATGGTTACTATCATTTTTCATCTTATGCATGGTTCTTGTTATTTTTTCATCTGATTATTGTCCTTATGTTTTAATCCAAGGGAAGGGATTGTGTTTGTTGACTATTTTTGTCATGTCTCATATTTGATCTTCATTGTCCTTTCCATCAAGGTGCAACAAGCCATAATTTGGAAAGATGTTTCCCTCTGATGGCAAGAGTTCAAGAGTTGGTTAAGTCGAAGATTCTTTCTTTGAAAGATACCAATCCCAATATTGTCAACAATCTTTTGTCAGGCCATGCTGAGTGAAGCTTCAGTTGGTTCTGTTAGAACATAGTTTGATTCTACAACCCTTGGTTAGAGTTTTGATGATAACAAATACAAAGAATAAATAAATACAAAGAACAAATATGCACCTTAAAAATATGTTTTATGTATGCAGAAGTTCTGATAAGATCAACATCAGAAGATAAGCCATAAAGTATTACACGCTGAAGCAATCAGATTATACGCTGAAGATTGCTGACTAGAACCTGCGCTTAATTATAGTAAACTCTGATTCTGAACAAGAACATATCAAACCAAGTCATTAATATTCTGAAGCGTCATCAGTAGTAAGGAGAAAAGACTCTGAAACATTACTGAACATTCAAGACAGAATTAATTCCAACGGCTTTCTTCAGACAGGATCTTCTCCAAAAGGAAAGTGTGTTAATGACATTAAACATGCTTTATGGTCAACGTCATTACATTTCCTATATAAACAAGTTAGCTTGCAAAATGAAGCACGTACGTACACACAACGATTTTGCTAAGATCACCAACCACACATATTCTAGCTCAAGCAAATTCATTTTTTATTCTAAGTTATAAACCCGTGTAATTTATCACAGTTGTGATAAACCGTTTTTGTTAGAAAAAGAACAACACATATTGTTTAATCATATTGTAAAAGAGATCCTTGAGATTAACCAGATTGTGGTTGTACTCAAGAAGACTTTAACAGTTGTTAAAGTAGATTTTATAATCTTGTTGAGATTAGTGGATTAAGACCTCGTTGGAGAGAGGCGAAATCACTTTGACAGGTGGACTGGAGTAGTTTGAGATCAAACGAACCAGGATAAAAATAATGTGTCATTAAGTTGTTTTAGATCCAAGTTTTCAATTCAACCCCCCCCCCCCCCCCCCTTCTTGTGTTTTTCACATCTTCAATTGGTATTAGAGCGCCTGGTTCTGAGCTTAAACACTTAACTGTGTCAGTACAAGATCCAAGCATCAGAAAAACACTATGGTGGGACCAAGCCAAAACATCAGCAATGATAACAATGAAGACAGGGACAGATTCAGTGGTAAACCTCCAGTCTTTGATGGAGAAAACTTTGACTACTGGAAAGACAGAATTGAGAGTTTCTTTCTGGCCCATGATGTTGATCTATGGGACATGGTGACTGATGGATACACGCATCCTGTGGATGGACGTGGTCAGAAGATAGACAGGAAAATGATGTTTGATCAGCAAAAGCGTGAATTCAGAAACCACAACAAGGCCAGAACAATTCTCCTCGGCGCCATATCATATTCAGAATATGAGAAAATATCAAACAGAGAAACTGCCAAGAATGTGTTTGACTCTCTGAGAATGACGCATGAAGGCAACATTCAAGTCAAAGAAACCAAGGCCCTTGCGCTTATTCAGAAGTATGAGGCATTCAAGATGGAAGATAGTGAATCAATAGAAACTATGTTTTCAAGATTTCAAATTCTTGTTGTTGGACTAAAAGTTCTTGACAAAGGGTATTCTACTGTTGATCATGTTAAGAAGATCATCAGAAGCTTGCCCAAACAATAGAGGCCAATGGTCACAGCACTTAAGCTAGCCAATGATCTCAACAAAATCTCTCTGGAAGAACTTGTTAGCTCCCTCAGAAGTCACGAGATAGAGCTAGAAGAAGATGAACCTCAAAAGCAAGGTACCATTAGCTTTAAAATCTAACAAAAAATCTGACTCCAAAGTTTTGCAGGCTGTGGAAGAAAGCTCTGATGGATCCTCATGAGAGGAAGATGAACTGTCTCTCCTCTCCAGAAGGGTGAACCAACTGTGGAAGCAGAGACAAAGAAAGTTTAGAAATCCAAGAAGATCAGAAACTCAATGAATCCTCCTCCAGATACAGAAGGTCAGAATCCTCCTCTGGACACAAGATCTAAAGGTTCTTCAGGATAAAGAAAGCCAAACAACAAAGACATAATCTGCTATGAATTAACGAGCAAGGGCACTACAAAAGTGACTGCCCAAAGCTTCAAAAGGAAAAGCCCAAAAAGAAGTTTCTCAAGGAAAAGAAGAAAAGCCTCATGGCTACATGGGATGATTCTGACACATCTGAAGCTGACTCAGAATCAGATGATGAAAGAGCAAACATAGCTCTCATGGCAAACGTATCAGAAGACAGTGAAGCTTCTGGTTCAGACTCAGAATCAGACACTGAAGAGGTATTCCCTAACTTTACCATAAACTTTACTAAGGCTGAACTTGCTGAAAGCCTAAATGAAATTCTGGAAAGGTATCAGCAGATCAGAGTCAAATTCAGAAACCTGAAAAGGAATCTTGCCTCTGACTCTGATAAGACTGAGAGTCTCAGATTGGAGAATTCTGAGTTAAGAGAAAAAATTTCAAAATTAGAAAACCAGTTGCAAAACTCTCAGAAGGAAACAATCTCTGAAACTCCCAGTAATGCTGATGAGATCATCAAAGAGTATGATCACAGCTTTCAGAAGTTTCTAGCTAAAAACATAGACAGAAGAAAGATGACTTCAATGATCTATGGAGTTAGCAGAAATGGTAGAAAAGGAATAGGATATCAAGGTAAGGTACCTACACCAAAAAATGCCATGGACTTAGTTATAAAACGCACACCACTCAATTCACATTTTATATATGGGCACACACATGACATAAAATACACAAGTAGTAATTATTCTGTCAAACCAAAATTCAACAAGAATTTTGGCAAAACTAACAAATCAGGACCCAAGAAAATGTGGGTACCTAAGGATAAAATCATACATGTGGCAGATATCTTTAGCAGCAAGGCTAAGACACCAATCATGGTACCTGGACTCTGGCTGCTCACGACACATGACGAGAAGAAGGCATATGTTCCAAAGCCTGGAACTTAAGCCTGGAGGCCACGTGGGCTTTGGAGGAAATCAGAGAGGAAAGATCATGGGCTCTGGAACAGTAGGTAATGGAAATCTTCCCTCTATAAGTAATGTTTTATTAGTTGATAGATTAATGCATAACCTGTTATCCATAAGTCAATTAAGTGATAATGGTTATGATATAATCTTCAATCAAAATTCATGCAAAGCTGTTAGTCAGAAAGATGGGACTATCCTATTTAATGGAAAGAGGAAAAACAACATTTATAAAATAAAACTTTCTGAAATAAAGAGTCAGAATGTAAAATGTCTATTGTCTGTTAACAACGAGCAATGGATCTGGCACAGAATATTGGGACATGTTAGTATGAGAAGAATATCTCAGATTAACAAACTCAATCTGGTCAGAGGACTTCCTAACTTGAAGTTCAAATCAGATGCTCTGTGTGAAGCATGTCAGAAAGGCAAGTTTGCAAAACCTGCTTTCAAATCTAAAAATGTTATTTCCACCTCTAAGCCATTAGAACTTCTGCACATTGACTTATTTGGACCAGTAAAAATGGCTTCAATCAGTGGCAAGAAGTATGGGTTAGTAATCGTAGATGACTATAGCAGATGGACATGGGTAAAGTTCTTAAGACACAAGGACGAGTCACACTTTGTGTTTGTTACCTTCTGCAACCAAGTTCAGAATGAAAAGGATCTTAGAATTGTCAAAGTCAGAAGTGGTCATGGTGGAGAATTTGAAAATAAAGATTTTGAATTATTCTTTAATGAAAAAGGCATTCTGCATGATTTATCTTGTCCTAGAACTCCCCAACAAAATGGAGTTGTAGAACGAAAGAACAGAACATTGCAAGAAATGGCCATAACCATGATCAACGAGACTAACGTTGCTAAGATCTTTTGGGCAGAGGCAATAAACACAGCATGTTATATTCAGAATAGAATCTCCATAAGACCTATTCTGGAAAAGACTCCATATGAATTGTGGAAGAACAGAAAGCCAAACATTTCTTATTTTTACCCATTTGGATGCACATGTTTTATTCTGAATACAAAAAATTATTTGAACAAGTTTGACTCTAAAGCACAAAAGTGTATTATGTTAGGATACTCTGAACGCTCGAGAGGGTACAAAATATACAATACAGAAACACAGATTGTTGAAGAGTCAATCAGTGTTAGGTTTGATGATAAGCTTGACTCTCGAAAGTCAAAGCAGAATGAACTCCTTGCAGGTATGGAAGTTGAACTCACATGTACTGAAGACAACCCATCAGAGGTTCTCAACAGAGACACTCCCTCAACAGCAGAAAGAGTCACTACAAGCAATCCAGCATCTTCTGTTGATCAACTCCAGAAAAGACTATCCAGAAGCAGCATTGATCACCCAGAAGATACAATATTGGGAAAGAAGGAAGATCCAATCAGAACAAGATCAACATTCAGAAACTCTGAAGAATCTCTCATGGGACTGGTTTCTCTGATTGAACCAACAACAATTGATGAAGCACTTCTGGACAATGATTGGATTCTGGTAATGCAAGAGGAACTAAATCAATTCACCAGAAATGACGTATGGGATCTGGTTCCCAAACCAAAAGGGTTCAACATCATTGGTACAAAATGGGTGTTCAGAAACAAACTGAACGAGCAAGGCGAAGTCATCAGAAACAAAGCACGACTGGTAGCACAAGGTTATAGTCAGCAAGAGGGGATAGACTATACTGAAACCTTTGCTCCAGTTGCCAGGTTAGAATCTATCAGACTCTTAATATCATTTGTTGTTAATAAAGGCATCACTCTGTATCAGATGGATGTCAAAAGTGCATTCTTAAATGGCTATATAGATGAAGAGGTATATGTGTGTAGCGATAAAAAATGTAACGGGGTAAATCGGAGATCGAACTATTAATTAATTCGTCTCACAAAAGCAAGATTCGCCACCGCGCTTTATTATTTCCAAGGGAAAAGGGGAAAGAGCAAAATAAAATCCTAAAATATGCAATGTAAAATAATACTTTAAAAGTAATGAAAATACAAGGCGTTTTTGAAAGAGGTCTAGAGTTCGGGGGTTGGTTATACAATGGGAAGGTATTAGCACTCAATGCATCTATAGTATTCTATAGGAACCTTTTGAAATATCTGTTTGGTTAAAATTGTTTGTTTGATTAAAATGGTTCATTTGGCTAAAAATAGGTGTGGGCGAGAGTTTGAAGATACGACGACCTAGTATCGAAGTTTTGACTTAAAAGGGGTGGTTTTTTTAAAATTGAGTTTTTTTAGAAGATTTAACAAAAAAATCTAAAATGTATGAAGGGTTTCGCACAATCGGATAACATATTTGATGACATGAAGTCAATAATTTTAATTCTTTCCCTTGGAGTAGAAGCAAACAAATCAAAAATAAGATGAACATCACAATATAAGTAATCAAGGATATGCAAGGAAATAAATTTAAGCGAACAAATTAATACCAAGAAAGGCAGTGAAATATTTAATTCGAGAAGATTAAGACGATTAAAAAAATAAAGAGAAGATAACCAATTTTCTAAAGAAGATAAATTACTAAATTAATTCTAAACAACAAATAAAACTAAGATCATGAACTTTCTAAATTATATCTAGACTAATTTAAAGTTGTAAGATTTATTAAAATTAAAATTCTAAAAGTTACTAAATTTAATCTAAAGTAAATTAATTCTAAAGTACTAAACCATATCTAATATAGGCTAAATTAAAGCTAAATTAATATCATTGGGAAATAAGCTGAAAATGAAATAAAAAGGTCCAGCATGGGATTGAACTCGTGTCTCCTTCTTTCGAACTCTTTTTCGAACTCTTTCTTTCTCTCTTCGATCTCTCTTTCGAACTCTTTTTTTCTCTCTTCGATCTCTCTTTCGAACTCTCTCTTTGATCTCTCTTTCGAACTCTTTCTTTCTCTCTTCGATCTCTCTTTCGAACTCTCTCTTTGATCTCTCTTTTGAACTCTTTCTTTCTCTCTTCGATCTCTCTTTCGAACTCTCTTTTTTTTTTCTCTTTCGAACTCTCTCTTTGATCTCTCTTTCGAACTCTCTTTTTTTTCTCTCTTTCGAACTCTCTCTTCGATCTCTCTTTCGAACTCTTTCTTTCGAACTGTTTCTCCCTCTCTTCTAAATCGAAATCGAACAACGCCAATCTTGCTCCCTCTTTCGAACTCTTTCTCCCTCTCTTGATTAATCCTCTTTGATAAAATTATAAGCAACAAACTTCCTTGCTCACGACAATAACAAAACAAACCCTCTTCTAGTTTTTTCATGCAGTTAAACATCAAATCAACAAGGCGACAAATATTCATGGTAAGAGAAACAACAATAACAATCTCAGGGGTTCTGGTTTATTGAAACATCAACAACAAAAAATGCAACAACGACAACTAGTTCACAACATACATCATTATAACAAGCATAGCAACAGATTTTGAGAAAAAATTAGGGAGACTTACAAGATCAGAGCAAGTCTGATGATTTCGATTTTTGACGATGAAATAATAAAGAAATCCAGAGATGAGGTAATATTCTCTTTTAATTCCTTCTGCTCTTCTGAAAATCTTGTTCGAAAATCTTGTAATAGAATTGATTTCTTCTGAAACTGTAGAGAATAAATGTTGCTTGTTCTTCAAATTCTGCAGATTCTTTTCTCCCCTTTTCTCCTAAAATTCTAGCACTATTGTTGTGAGCTACGCGTCGGTGTTGGTGCGAGTTTGCTGGTATGATTGGAGTTTGGTTCGAAATGGTTCAGGTTAGAAGGTTTGCTTCTGGTTTTGGTAAGGAGGGCAGGCTTGAGTTATGCAGGCTATCCTGCTTGCAGTTTGAAACGGATTTTGAGTTATGCAGGCTATCCTGCTTGCAGTTTGAAACAGGTTTTGAGTTATGCAGGCTATCCTGCTTGCAAGTTTTGTGTTTTTTTCTCTTTGTGAACTGCCTTTTCTCTCTCACCCCCTTCTTCGATTGTATATCTTCCTGTTTTATAGTGAATAAGAATGAGGTTTTGGGAGGGAAAATTTGGTGAGTTTGAACAAATGTGATGATCTGATTTATGGCTTTTTGATACAGGTTTTGGTGTGTGTTATTTGATGCAATTTCTGGACTGTTATGTTGGTCTTATAACAGGGCAGCAGAGATTATGTGACTGTTTTTCTTGGCATTATTTGTGCAGGGGCCATGCAGTTTTGGACAGATTTTTGCAGCATATGGACAAACTTATATGGACATAGCATAATAATTATAATACTAATAATAATAGTAATGACACAAATAATACAATAAAATGTTAGTAAAACTAAACTGAAAATATAAAAGTGAAAGAAAAGAGATATCAAAATTGGTTTTAATTCTATTAATAATTCAACCTAAAAACATTTCAAATGGAATTATAATCAAAATTAATAATAGAGGGAATAAAAATAAAATTAAACCATATATTTTCATATTTTCGAATTAAATAAATAAAACTACAACTAAGAACAAAATAGACTTACATACTCTAAAAATGCAAAAAAGTAAAAGAACTTATATGTATTTTGAGATTTTCCGAATTATCAATAAAAATATAAAATTAAATGAAACTAACAAAACTATACATTTTTTTTTATATTTTGGATAAAGTAAAACTGATATGAACTAAATATATTTTGGGGATTTTCTTTTTATGAAAATAAGAATAAAAAAAAAGATGATAAAAAATGAAAAAAATCATGATTTAGTAAAGTCGGACAAAAAAACCAGTTAAATTTCACTAAATTCACAATAATTTCTAACGTTTCTATTTTTTCGTGGATTTTCAAAGCATAATCATCTCTTGACTTGTAAAGAAAAGTTGTAGTTGTTGCAAAGGAGAATCATATGTAAAAGAACCACTAAAAATTGTCGAAATTTGAAGAAGTTATGAATTTTTGAAATCTGACTCGAGAATTGGCAAAAATAGGTCGAATCGCTTGTGAACGCTTGCTATGTAATAATGCAGATGGGAGGTGGTATCTTAGGTCAAAATTTGGGGTATGATAGCTGCCCCTATTTAAGTTTCTTCTATCCGGAGATATGAAGATTAAAATCTTCGTCTCGACGAGATTGAAGGTACTTAAATACATAATACGCAATTTTTGCCCTAAGATACCGCCATTATGTTTGTGATATGAATGTAGTATTTAAATTCACAGAGAATGATATTGTATGAGACAAGATAATGCTGGAGCAACCAAACACCAACAAAACACAGGAACATAGATTATACACTACTGGGGAAATGAGCCATCGACTTCAAATGATAGACTCTTGACGGCGAATAAAAATTTGAGAGAATACGACCTCTGACCCTAACAAAGAAGGCATCTTACATAGGCCACAAAAACAGATTATTGACCCAAAATAACAGTGAGTTCACAACTCAAGGTCAAAGATAGACAAAAGATGTACCAAATTTGCTGATAATGGATTACCGACTTCTGAAGATAAAGATTCATAACAAACTTCTCTGCGAGATTTCTGGAGAGATACCAATTAATGCTGAAATAATAATATGGTTGTAGATACACAAGCTGCTCAAATAAAGAAGCTGCCACTTGCTATCTTCCAAAAATACTATGACATACAAGTTGCTCAAATAAAGAAGCTGCCACTTGCTGTCTTCCAAAAATACTATGACATACAAGTTGCTCAAATAAAGAAGCTGCCACTTGCTGTCTTCCAAAAATACTATGACATACAAGTTGCTCAAATAAAGAAGTTGCCACTTGCTGTCTTCTAAAAAAAAAGATAACGCACAAGTTGCTCATGAAGAGACTGCCGCTTGTCGTTTTCCAAAAAATAATAACGTACAAGTTGCTCATGAAGAGACCGCCGCTTTCCGTTTTCTAAAAAATAATAACGTACAAGTTGCTCATGAAGAGGCTGTCGCTTGCCGTTTTCCAAAAAATAATAACGTACAAGTTGCTCATGAAAAGACCGCCGCTTGTCGTTTTCCAAAAAATAATAACGTACAAGTTGCTCATGAAGAGACCTCCGCTTGTCGTTTTCCTAAGAATAATTCAAAAGAAAATTGCGATAACACTGTCAGAGAATAAAATCTCCGTCAAAGGGAACCATGAATAGATCCTTCCCGAGGAGATCAAATACTTAAATGTGCAAAATAAATGCACCATTCGTCTAGGTTGCCTAGCTTAGAGAAAGCCACGAGATAGCTTATGCAAGAGACAACAACTCCCTCCAGGAATAAATCAGAGAGAAAACAGTCAAACAAGACTCCACCCAATGAGAAAATAACTTGATTGGGGATTCATCCTATCCAGAAATGGACAAGGAAGGCTAAATCAAAAAATCATCCACGAGGATTAGCTCAGTTGGGGAATTTAGAAAGGAAGCACATTTTCTGCCTAAGCTATCATTCTACTTGGAAAGAACATGTACATTGTCTTAATAAACATAAACAAGGTATACGACCCAAAATCAACGACAAATGTGAATATGCATGTGTGATATAAGTGTAAATGAATGAATGAATGTTATACTGACGAAACAGGCAGACGGAATATCTTGAAGATGATAAGATATCACAAAATAATAGATACTCGGCCAATCTTAAAGAGACGGAAAATAATTGGAACTGGAACCACAAAGCAACGTCAGAGCGTATCACGCTACAAGGCTCAAATCTTCTGGGAGAAAAGTATTCGAAACCAATCTTCTAATCTCCAATAGACCACTGGCATGAGACAAAGCGTACCACACTACAGAAATCTGCTCAAATAAAGATAACCAAAACAACGCTTAACTGGAAAAGTTGGTGTTGTACCCCAAAATTTGCCCTCCTCTTTTTCACAAGAAATCACAGCTTCGGGCTTTTCCTGATTTTTCAGATTGGCTTAAGAATCGGTCAAACAGACTTTTCTCATCAGTCTGACAAAATTAGGGTTTCCATTAACTTTTGAATCAGTCCAAGCAGATTATTAGGGTTTTTAGTGATTTGGTTGAGTTTGGCTCAGGGTTTGGTCAAGCAGACGCTTCTTTGACAATAAATCAAGAATTAGGGTTTGCACGCGCATTCTCAGAAGGAATCAATTCTACGGTTCTTTTCAATTGACTGTCACATCGTTTTGACGCTTGTTCAAAATTCCTGTTTGTTTCTCAAAGTTTAAACATCTGGGATAGAAGCTGAGGCTTCTGATTGAAAATTTGCAGTAAAGTGAAAGGCGTAGGGACATATGTTTGATTAACTGTGAAATGCTTTTGGTTATTCGGAACGTCGGACGTTTATTGATTATTTATAATTTCTAAGTTAAAATTATTGGATAATTTCCAGTTATTATAATTCAAGAAATATAAATAAAATAAACAATTGCAGAGGAATTAAAAGAGAAATCTGACGAAAAAGATTTGTTTATTCATTTTTAATTGTTTGTTACAGATATTATTTGAATACTGTGATACGGTGGGAGAACTGACTTGAGTTTTGCGTTTGTATTCGCACTTGTTCGGTTTAGCAAGAGTCGCCACCGACTTTTTATTTTATCCTAAAGGAAAGGTTAAAAAGCACAGGAAAAACCTTTTTGAGATGTTTCGTGGGTTCGGGGGGTAGATTATGAAAAGGGAAGGTATTAGCACCCTTTTCATCCATGGTTATCCATGGGCTCTTAGTTACTTGGTTTTTTAGATCACTTGCCTTGATTTTCGATTGCTTGAAATTGTGGTGTATATGTGTGTTTTGAAAATGTTTTTGAAGAGATGCCTTGTCTTAGGCAACCAATGTAATTGACTCGTGTTTGAGTGTTTTACAAAAGTGTGTATCTTTTCGAAAAGATGTTTCAAATGTTTTTGAGAGTTTGTTTTGAAAGTGTTTGTGAAGTGTGATTTTTGAAAAGTAGGCAAGTGTTTTTGCAAGTTGATCTCAAGTAACTAAGAGTTTTGTCTACCCCTATTGTACTCAAAGGTTTTCTCTATGTTTTCAACCCCTTTTTAACAATTTTGTTCCACCATTGAATTTGGTGGACAATCTTGCGTTAGGATGTTAACGGGACAGGCGCGGGTCATCGTATGGACCATGAATGCAATGGTGCCAAGTGTCTTTGGCAATTTTGCTTGAAGGGACTATGATCATTTTGATAGGTAACTTTCGAAAGCGTCATCGAGGGACTTATGATCATTTGAATTTGTTTTGCCAAAGAAACTCGACGTGCAAGCATGGCCCATTTTGGAAGGCAACATGTGGGATTACCCTAGGGGGTGCAAGTGTGATTGTGTATTGATTTCATGTATTTGTCTTTGTATTAGGTTATCTAGCGTTTGATTTTATGTACATGCAAACTCTAGGTCTAACCATGGTATAATTCGAAAGCGATAAATTGCAAGAATTTAAAGTCTACGCTATTACAAATAGTATCCGGGAGTGGGGGTACAAATTTACAAATGGGGATGAGACTTTAGGAATGTAGTGTCCAATAATTTACAACCAAATCGAATTGCGCAAATGTAATATGTAAGTATAGCAATGTATAAGAATAGTAATTATATGTTTATCAAATGTAAGTATATTGTGTAAGTGCGAGTGTACATGTATTTTATTTACAAGTTGCGAAATGTGAATTTAATGTGTTATCAAGTATGGTTTACTTAATAAAAAGAATTGGATGTTTTCTTTATTTAATTTGTAATTTTGTATTTTTCTTTAATACGTACAAAAAGGTATTTTACTTAAAAGAAAGAAAAATGTTTTAAATTTTAATTATATTATGTATATAAAAAAATGTATTTTAAATGATTATGTACAAATTATTTTTAAGAAAAGAAAATGTATTAACTTAAAGAGAATTTATGTATAAATCAAAATAAGTTTTAATAAAATGAAAAAAAGTGTTTTAAATAATGTATTTTTATGTATTTTATGTATTAATGTATTAATGTTCGAATAAAAATATTTTAAGTTTTATTTCTTATATATTAGTAATTAGTATTAATATATATATTTATACAAGAATTTTAATTGAAAGAAATGTTTTAAAATTGAGAAAATATATATTGTGTTCAAAACTATAAATATGTTATAAAAAGAAAAAATTTGATGTAAAAAAAAAGTTATGTTAATTTATTAACAAAAGAAAATAAAATATGTTTTATATTCTAAAAAAGGGTTAAGTTGTATATAGAAGGAGATGGGCTAAGGGGATAAATGGGCTTAGTCAGAATGGATATGGGAGGGTGTGAATTGGAACATATTTGGGCTTAGGGTTGTGAGAATGGGCGAGGCCCAATTGTTTCATACGTTTGTTTAGGGTTAACCAAAACTTTGTTCATTCGGTGAGAGGCTTAGGGTTACAATGCCGTTGCTCATCGTCGTTCGTTCTTCCGCTTCTCTCGAGCCAAAACGTCTAGGACAAAGCCCTTTGCCTCAAAGCTGCCAGCGCCACCAACTGCATCTCCTTCTCCCCACAGATCGCTCGGTGATATGATGCGAAGGTGACGATCTCGTTTTCTTAATGTGTTAGGGTTTTATGCTTTTTGTTGCATGTTATGATTTCGCATTTATTTGATTCTGTTTCTTGGTTTACGCAAGGTTTTGAAAAGGAATGAAAAGAAATTCTACCTTTACGAAGGAGGAGGAAGGATTTGGAGGCGCTTGGAGACTTTGACGGTGAGGGGTGGCGCGTGATGTGAGCTCGCATTTTGGTAACCCTGGTTCTTTTGTATTGCTTCTTCTTATTAGGGTTTGATGATGACCTTGAGAACCTTGTATATCTCTCTTTCTCCTCTTTTCTAGTTGCCTCGCCCTTTTGCTTTTGTTGCTATGTGCTTCTGTATGCTAGCTTGGCGTTTACCCCTGGTTTCTCTTGAACATGCTTTAGCTTGATGTGTTTGCTATCCTGTGATGATTCCAACTGAGGATTTATGTTGCCTCGATGTTTTTTGATGATGATATGCTTGAAATGCCTTTGAGTATATTTGATTATTTTCCTCTTCTCTTCTCTTTGACTCGCTTCTGTTTCCTAGCTTGCTTGTATGCTTATTGAATATTGCTTTGAATCTGTGTCGCCTTGAATGCTTGTGTACTGAGATATTTGATATGTTGTGTTATTGGCCCAATGATGAAGCAATTCTGAGGGTTTATTGCCTTGAAATGCTGAGTTCTGATATGCTCTGAGTATGCTATTGTTGAAACGTTAGTGTTGTACCCCAAAATTTTCCCTCCCATTTCCTCAACATTTTCTCATCACAAGACCCTTGAAGATCAAGATCCAGTTAGGGTTTCCTCTGCTCAAGACTTCTCTTTGCACTGTTGACCCAAATCAGGGTTTGTGTTTGCACAAAGATATTTTGACCTAAAATACCTAAGATGACTTTCATGCTTCATGTTGGACTCCCAAGTTTATCCATACCAAGTTTCAAGTCTTGATTCCAAATTTTGCCCAGTCAATTGGACAGTTGACCTAGAAATCAATTGTATTGGGGAAAAAGTCAACTGTGGCCAATTGACAGTCAAATCTCATAAAAATTGATCCACATCAACATTATGAACTCATATGAACCATTTGATCAAGTTTGGATCACAATTCCACAAGAAATTTGATCAAATCACCAAAAGGGCAAAATGGTCATTTTTAGGGTTTTGACTGCACACAGGCAATGTTTGACTGTTTGACCTAGCCAATGGCAAACCAAGCTCACATATGGACTCAAGGACCCCATGGAATTATCTTGACATGCTCAACAAGTTCAAAAGATCCCAAATACACAAGGTTGACAGTTGAATTTCCCAGTCAATTGATCAATTTTAACTGTATACTGAAAAGTCAAACTTTGACTTTTTGGTCAAAATCAAGGGTCAAGATTCACTTTTCATCAAAACATGCCAAATCATGAAACTTGTTCATCAAGAAATCAAGAAATGCAAATTAGGGTTTGAAATGAAGATTTTTCATAACTTAGAATTTTTCTAAGTTATGAAAAACCCTAATTTTTTCCTAACTTTTCCCCACTTTCTCACCAAGATTCATTTTGATTCAAGCAAAAGTCAAAACATGAAAGTTGTAACCTATTGCATAATCTACAACTTTGATTCACAAAGTTTTCCCAAAAGAGGCTTGTATCTCAAGTTACAATTTTTGGAACAAGGGTACTAAACCATTCTTAACTTAGAGAAAATTTGACCTATTTTAGGCAAGTTTTTTACCTAACTTCAAGACCATTTTTCATACACTTCCACTTGGAATTTCAATTTGCACTTCAAAGATGGATTGTAGTACACATTCCAAGCTTTTCAAAATGTCCAAGAACTCATCAAACAACCTCATGGTTAGAGAGAATCGAATTTTGCAATATGGGAAAAACTCACTTTTGAATTGGCCAAGTTACATGTTCATACGTTTGTGCCATTTTGAATTCAGCATGCTTTCCTTGATTACAGGCCTCTAAACCATCCAACAATCATAAATTTAATGCCAATCCTTTGTGCCAAGACCATGTTCTATGTGTTCAAGCATTGCCTAAAGGTTTAATCCCAAATTGGAAAAAGCATTATATCCATTTTTGCAAAAGTTACACTTTATGTCTAAAGCAAATCCAAGCAAGTACATTTGAAATCTCTTTGGCACAAGTTTATGAGTTAATCACACTGATCAAGGGGAAGGTTAGCAGCATAGTATGGGGGCCTGTACAGGCTAGAAACACCAAGTGGCCATTGCTTGCTTAAAGTGTAAGAAACATTGCATAACACCTACCAATTCTCATATCAGTTAACCAAGGCTTAGAGAAAGTTATCAAACACATTCAAGACATTCATCCTAAGCTGAAGCACGACCCTAAGATCCCCAATACCTCCCCATTCCCAGAATCACCTTCAAACTGCTCAAAACAGAGCATCCCTGCAGTTTGAGTCCCATAGCTCAAACCTTCCATGCTTTCTTGCTAAAAACTTGTCAAACACATTCCATAACATCCCTTGAAGCTAACCAAAACCTTAAACACGACCTGTAACACTCCCAGGCAACATCACCATTTTCATTTTCTTGTTTTGCAGTTGAAGTTCTATAGCACGATTCAAGAGGTTTCAAGACAAAGTAAAGCTTGGAATAGCATCCCTGGACATCAAGGAAGCTGTACCAATCATCACCTTACATTGAAGACACCTCAATCACCAGATACAACTTCAACTGAACAGGTAAGTTCATGAACACGAATCTCTCTATCCAGGCATTGTTAGCTTTAGGTTTGTGAAGAAAACATGTCACATTCATAGCCCTGAACATGCCCATGTAATTAGATTTCATTTATATTATGTATGCTTAGAGAATTTTAAGTCTGAACATGGCATAAAAACTAGGTCAGGAATTGGGAGAGAAGAAATTCTCTCTCATTTCTGAGAGTTAGATTGATTTCTTTATATGTCTGGAATCGTGGCTTCAAGCTCTACAGGTTTCATGTTGGAAGATTTGGCAAAAGATCAAGGAATTGGAAGTTAGAAAACGCGTGTTTTCTTGAACAAAAGTGTTCTGAGGTTGAAGATGACAACCTTCTGGGTTGGGCCTGTTTGACTTTTCTTTTTGCACCCTTTTATTACTTTTACACCCCCTGAGCCCATTTTGTTTATTTTAGTGATTTTTGACTTTTTTTCTTTTTTGGTTTGACTTATTTTTTTTTCTTATGATATTAAAAATATAAAAAATATTTTTCTCACCATTTTCCAATTTATTAGGTATTTATTTGTTTAGATTAGTTTTTTTGAACATAAATAAATAAATAGATATACTTTTATTTAAAAAATGTTAAAATAGTGCAAATACATTTTTATTTTCATTTTTATTTTGTTTTATCTTCTGAAAATATTTTGTATAAAAAATACTTTTCTTTTATAAATATTGAATATTATTATTTTATATATATAATACATATTAGTAAATAGTACAAATATTTATATAGATATTAATATATTTAGGTTAAATTACCAAATATACACACTTTATTTTTTTATTAATATTTAATAATAAAAAAATGCCTTTTTGACAAATATACTTCATTTTTATTTTATTTTTGTATATAATAAAGAAAATTGTACATATTAAATAATTAATACATTTTATTTAATAAAATTAGGGTTTTGCCCTAAACATAAAAAACTCCAAAAAATAATACTTTTATTTTTGTTTATTTTGACATATAAAAATACTTTTTTTCCATACATACAAAAACCATTGTTGCATCTTGCATATTTATTCTTATTTTATTTAATTTGTGCAATTAAATATCTTGTAAATAATTCAATATTGATGTAATAGTTTAGGTTTAAATTCCTTGTCAAAAACCCCCATTTGAACATTTGTACCCCCCTTCCCATATATTGTGTTGTAATAGCTTAGTAAATTTATTTTTCGCACTTTATTGCTTTCTAATTATACCATGTTAGAATTAGGGTTTGTATGCGAATCAAAAACAACAAAAATAGTTTGACCTAATTTCAAGATAAACAAGCATGAAAATGGACAACACAAATCACACTTGCACCCCCTAGGGTATTCCACTTGTTGCCTTCAATAAATGGGCCATATTGCATGTTAGGTCTCTTTGGGCAAAACAAACAATCAAATGATCATAGTCCCTCGATGACGCTTTCAAAAAGGTTGCCTAAACAAATGATCAAGTCCCTTAAGGAAAATTGCCCAAAGATACTTGGCACCATTGCAATTATGGTCTAAACGATGACCCGCGCCCGTCCCTTTCACATCCTAACACAAGATTGTCCACCAAATACGATGGTGGAACAAATTTGTTAAAAGGGTTAAAACATAGCAATAATCTTTGAGAAATTTAGGAGTAGATAACCTCTTAGTTACTTGAATCAAACTTGCAAAAACAAAACACTTGCCTATTTTCTAAAACTACACCTCACAACACTTTCAAAACAAACTTTCAAAAACAAATGAAAACCTTTTCAAAAGACATACACCTTTGTATACATCCCAACATGGATCATTACAAAGGTTGCCACCACATTGGCTTCTTTTCAAAACATTTTCAAATCCATATACACAAAGCACCATTTCAAACAAATAAAAACAAAAGGCAAGTTGATCTAAGCAAGTAACTAAGAGCCCATGGATAACCATGGATAGAAAGGGTGCTAATACCTTCCCTTTCTATAATCTACTCCCCGAACCCAAGAAAACATCTCAAAGGTTTTTGCTGTGCTTTTTAACCTTTCCTTAGGATAAAATAAAAAGTCGGTGGCGACTCTTGCTCAACCGAAACATTTGTGAAAACAAACGCAAAACCATAGTCAGTTCTCCCACCGTATCACAGTTAGTTTTGACTAGCTTTCCCTCTTTTGGCTTTGTGCTGGCTTTAGATGCTCAATGATGAACTTCCCTAGTTCTGAGAGCTTGATTGATTTGGATATTATTCTGACTTTTGAGTTGTGAATCTGAACATGTGTTGAAATGTTTGAGGTTGGTTAGGCTTTTGACAGGTTGATGTTGTTATGAGTTTGAAGCAAGTAAGGCCTTCTTACAGGCCACAGGTTTTGACTATTACAGGTTTGCTGGCTTCAGGCCTTTGTGCAGTATCAGGTTTGAGCTGGTTATGTGAACTGGTTTTTGCTTGGACTCAGGTTTGTGTGGCTTTTGCTTTTGGTTGAGAGCTTTTGAGTTGCAGGTTATGGTTGTTTTGACATTGTTTTTATTTTAAGTTTACAGTGGTTCAGGCTTGTGTTTGAAAACAGGTGAGGCTTTTGTGAGGTTTTGAAAAATGTCTTGGAGGCAGGCCTTGCTGGTTTTCTCTCAGTTTGTATTGTTTTTTTTTTATTATGTGTTTTTCTGCCCCTCTCTCTCGTGTTCATGACAATTTGTTTTATATTTCTTTATGCCTCCAGCCTGAGCCCTGTAAGCCTCCTCCTTTTACTCTCTCTCCTCTCTCTCCAGTACAGCTTTAAGCATTTTAAAATGTTTATGCTTGTACTTTTACTGAAAAGGTAACACTGGAAAATGATGATGAGAAGCTTGCTTGCATTACATGTTTACTCTGCATATTTTATGTCTTCTTGATATCTTTCCATATCTTCTTTTGACAGCACTTTGCTTCCTTGTGACAGTATCTTGTACTTTTGTATCTTGACATCCTTTGGACAGCTTTTTGGATAGTTTGTGACTTTAGTTAGGCCATTCTGTTTGTTTTGAACTATGCAGTGGTTTGACAATTTTGACTTGTGAATTTCAACTTTGTGCATTCATGATCAGCAAGCAATATTCATCCCTTTTTGTGAACCGGGAGAAATCCCGTGATTTGCAGAGAGGGCTAACTGATTCCAGTCAGTTGCCTTTAATGATGAGCCCAAATTAATTGTCTGCTTTTTAATTATTTATCTGCAATTGACTTTTTCTTTTTTTCTTTTGCAGATAAAAATTGAATGGAGAGGATTTAGCAATAGATGAAGAATGAAGAATTGAAGATTTAGAAAAAATTAGGATAGTCTTATTTTAAATTTAATTATTGTAACTATTATTATTATAAATACCGTGTAAATGAATACTTGTATTTACATAATAATTTGTAGCAAATATTTAAAGATGAAATAAAAATTCTTTTTATCCAATTAATTCTTTTTATCCTTTTCAATTATTTATTTTATTATTTATAATTCTAAAATTATAATAAATGGAAATAAATTCCAATTATCTAAACTCAGAATAATAAACAATTAAATAAACAATGTTTCAGCATTGATCAACTAATAAACCTGGTGCTTCACAAATCCAAAGAAAAGCACAGTCAATCACAACAACTGCCCAGACGTATTTTCCTTTTACTGACTTTAATCAAACACTACAAATTCAAACCCAATGCATCCTTTCACTGATTTAGTCACACAAGGCGAATTCAATCCAAATCTCAGAATAACTTGCAAAGCACCGTAGAATCAAATCTTTCTGAGGAACCGCGCATAAAAACCCTAATTCCTGATTAAATGCCAAAGAACGTTCGCCTGATCAAAGTTGAGCCAAAATCAACCAAAACCCTAAGCAAACTGTGTGAACTGTTCTAAACCCCTCAAAACTAAAGAAAACCCTAATTTTGTCTGACTGACGAGAAAAGTCTGTTTGACCGATTCTTGAGCCAATCTGAAAAATCAGGAAAAGCCTGAAGTTGTGATTTCTTGTGGAAAAATACGAGGGCAAATTTTGGGGTACAACAAATACTTTAAATTTATTTATAGTGTTTACAATAATGTTATTACAAATGATTAAAATAGAATAAAACTATATCCTAAATGTCTTAAAATCTTCATCTGCTACTGATGTTTCCCTTGCCCCAATTGATATTTACCTGCAAAGACAAAAAAGGAAGAAGTCGGTACAGATGAATTAAAAAGGTATTTTTCAGACAGTTAATAAAAAAAACTCATCATTAAAAGTGTTGGCCGGAATCAGTTTGTTCGCCCTCTCTGCAAATCGCAAGAAGACTCTTGGTTCACAAAGAGGGAAAGAAAATATGTTTACAAGCATATGAATTAAGTACAAGGCAGCATGTTAAACAAAATGCACAAAGTTGCATAAATTCAAACTGTCAACCAAAGGGGCAAAGCAAACTGAAATGCCAAAACCAAGTTGCACAATGCACAAAGGCAAACTAAGCTGTCAACAATTTGTCAAAGAAGCTGTCAAAAGCTGCCTACAAGCTAGCAAAAGCAATGCAGAAAATCTGGAAGATAAGAGATATGCAGAGCAAAACCAAAATGCAAGCAATATTGTCAAAATTTTCATCATTTCCCAGCCAACACTTTTTCAGAAAAAAAAGTACAGTTTAAGCAATAAAAAATGCTTTTTCTGTGGAGAGAGAAAGAGAGAGAGAAGTAGAGGCTTACAGTGGGCAGGCTTAAGACAAATAAATATAACAGATCAACACTGTTAAGGGAGGGGGCAGAATACACATAGAAACAAATAACACAAAACTGTAAACAGAACACAAGCCTTGAAGAAGCAAGCACAGCCTTAACCTTCCTCAAGCCTGTCAAACACAACTCAAACATATCAACCTGCATAAGTTACAAACTGCACCCCAAACTCAGCCTTCAAGCCTGTTTTTCTCCAAGCCTGTAAACTCAATAACCTGCTTCAAGCATCAAGCCTTAAGCCTGTATCAGTAAACACAAACAAAGCTGCAAGCCTTCAAGCTGGAACCAGAAAAAACTGTCCTAAACAAACTCAATAACCTGCTTCAAGCATCAAGCCTATACCAGGAACAAATTTTCAAACTTACATACAACAACAAGCCTGCATCAAAATACAAACACAAACCTGTGTTCAAACTCAATAGCCTGCATAAACTTGCCTGCTAAAAGCCTGTAACCTTAAGCCTTTATTCAAACAAACTCCAACCAGCAAGTCCAAATATCAAACTCAGAAACAATAACAACCCTCATAAATAACCATCATTGGAAGTCAACAAGCACCAAGAGAAGAGAAAGTCAGAATCAAACATATCCAAACATACTCTCAGAGCAAAAGCTCATCATCGAGAAGCAAGCCAAAGAGAGGGAGACTCATAAGCAAAGTTCATCAAAGAACATCATCAAATAAACATACAGAGGCAAGCAATCAGAAGAGGAAAAGAAGCTATCCTAGGGTTTTCAGATTGCAACACTCATCACTAAACCAAACAAAGTTAAAGATACGAGTACCAGGAAAGCTAGCAAGCTCTCAGTGTCACATACTCCCTCGCCTTGGCCACCGGAGCGCCTCCTGTCCACTTCTCCGCCTCTTCTCCAAAAGCCAACAAAGGTATTGTCCCTCTTTCCTTTTTTTCTAACACCTCACACCAACACAAATAATAATGCAAAGATCAGAATATGTAAAAGTTTAAATCATGCAAATCCGAAAACCCCAAAAAAGGGTTAGAAGAAGAAAATGCTACCTTTTGGGAATCCGAAATCATGCCATAAGGATTTTCATGTCTCAGAATCTTGTACCCACTCTAGGTTCGTGCTGAAGAATGAAGAAGGAAAGGGTTGGGCTCATAGGTTAATGTCTCTCACTGATAATGACATCACTTGGACTCTCAGAGGTTTGGATGAGGTAGCTGTTATTGATCGTTGCGGAGAATACCCTAATGTCCCATTGATTGGTATCCAAGGAGGAATCTCTTATAATCCATGCTTAGCTCTCCGCCAGTTTGGAAGAGCCAGAAGAGTAGGGCCTCATGAAATGTTGGTTCCTCACTTCCATTTTGAATTTCAGGTAGACAGTGACAAACTACGCCATGGATTCATTAAGGCTTGGGATAGAATTCACAAAGCTGACCCACATGAGTTGGGACCAAAGACTTCTCTACCAATGGAACCCTATTGCAGATGGGTCCGCATCCGTGCTCAGAAGTTAGGTATGCCATACGAAGCTGTCAGACCTATCATTCTTGAATCTCCTGATGAAGATGGGGTTCCTCCAACTGTCCTCCTTCCTCAGATACCCACTGATTTTGACACAATGAAAAGATCTTGGGCGCAGCTAAAGGAAGAACGGGATTTTTATCGGGAAAAGTTCAACGAACAGGAACGGAAGATCCAGAGGCTGACTAAGCAATTGGAGGAGGAGCGGGTCCTGAATAACTACATCCACACTGAGAAGAGGAGGCCATGGGAGCACTGATGGGCTTTGGATATTTCTTTTTACAACTTTTATTTCCTTTTCAGTATTTTTCATTCCTGTAATGCCTAAGGGCAAGTTGTTGAACAATTTAAAATTTGAATCTAATGAAGTATGTTTTCCTTTTGTCTACAAAGTTGAATCTTGTTTGTCTTTGAAAACATAAAACATACGCATCTCATTGCACCATATGCATAGCAGGTACCCCTTTCCACAGGTTGCTTAATTTTCTTTGCTGTTTATTTGAACAGTCATCATGAATCCAGACTCATCCAGTGAGCAAGCAATCAAGGCCCTTCAGGCCCAAAGTGCCCAGTTTTAAGAAATGGTCCTGAGCCTGGCCCATGGTCAGCAAGAGTTGAAGACTCTACTCCTGAAGAAGAAGAAGAAAAAGAGGATTGCGTTATTCAACACCGGACGCAGGTTTGGGAACACACTCCATAACGAGGTTGATCCAACTACTTCTTCTGCTGAGAAAGACAGTCCCCAAGGGGGAGGAGCTCCTAGTCCCGCAATCTCTGACAACGAGACGGACTACAATGACGAACAATACCCACCTGCTGCTGACAGATACAAGCAATTAGAGGACCGCTTGAGCGCCATGGAGATTCAGAATATGCCGGGGCTGGATTTCGGAGATTTGGGGTTGTCTTCTGGGGTAGTAATCCCACACAAGTTTAAGGCGCCTGCCTTTGCCAAATACGACGGGGCTTCCTGTCCAAAGCTGCATCTAAGGTCGTACGTAAGGAAGATCCAACCTTACACGCCGGATAAGAACCTTTGGATTCACTTCTTCCAAGATAGCCTTTCGGGGTCACAGCTTGAATGGTTCTACCAACTAGATGGAACTAGTATCCGACATTGGGAAGATTTGGCAACCGCATTCTACAAACAATATCAATACAATTCTGATCACGCTCCTACGCGTACCCAACTTCAGGGTATGTCTCTAGGAACGAGCGAAGGGTTCAAAGAATATGCACAAAAATGGAGAGATTTGGCTGGCAGGGTGCAGCCTCCATTGACTGATCGTGAGCTGGTTGATATGTTTCTAGGGACTTTGTCTGGTCCATTTTTCAATCATTTGGTTGGTAACTCCTCCGCTGGGTTTACGGATTTGATTCTGACACGAGAAAGAATTGAAGCTGGCATTAGGTCAGGAAAGATACAAAAAGTTGCCTCCCCAAGTACTGAGAAGAGGCCTTTCAAGAAAGAAGCAAGTGCCGTCTATGGTCCTAGAAGACAAGTCAATCCATAAAGTCGCCAAGCCGTCAATGCTTTGGTCATTTCAAAACCTGTTGCTGTTCCTCAGCAGTACAATCAACAAAGAGGTGAAAGGCCCAAGAGGCAGTATACTAGACTGAGTATAACCTTGTCACAAATCTTACCACAACTGTTATCAACCAACTTGGTGACCATCAAAGAGGCTCCGAAGGTCGTGAATACTGCATCTCCTAAGTATAACCCAAATGCCCGTTGTGCTTATCATTCCGATAGCCCTGGGCATACTACTGATGATTGCTGGGCCTTGAGAAATAAGGTGCAAGACCTTATCGACGCGAAGGAAATTCAGTTTGAGGCGCCTGAGAGGCCAAATGTTGTAACTGCTCATATGCCCCAGCATAGAGTAAATGCCATCGAGGAAGATTTGTATGCTGTTTCAGTGAATGATGTGGCTACCCCTCTTCTGACTGTTAAAAGGAACTTACTACTAGCCGGTTTATTTCCAGGTTGTAGCAAGGGTTGCCTCCTGTGTGCTGTTATCCCTACCGGTTGTCTGCTGCTGAAATCAGGCATCCAAAGCCTGATGGATAGCAAAGAAATTCTATTCAAGAAAACTGCTGTTCCATTTGTTTCCGCTGAAGAAGTATCTGTCGTCACAATTTACAATCCTACCAAAGCTCCCCCGAGGAAGCCAGTCCAAATTATGTCAGTTGCACCCGTTACTATTACTGTTCCGGGGCCTCTCCCCTATGAGTCTGATAAAGCTGTCCCATGGCATTATGGGGCCGACGTGTATGTGCTTGGAGTGAAGCAGGAGTTCAACACCGGTACCAATATCAGTAACATCACTGGTCCCGCCAAGATTACCCGCAGTGGCAGGCTCTTTTCGCCTGACATTGCACCTCCAGTTATCCGAAAACCTCTAATCATCACACCCGCAAGTGTGCATGTTCCAATTCAAGTTCCTGTGTCTACTACTGCCGCCGAGTCCTCTGATGCTCGGGGCAAAGAAGTTGCTACCGATTTTCCTGCCAGGACGGAGGCACCAAAAAAGACTGCTGTTGAAGCCTCCCAACAAGAAATGGAGGAAGTCCTTAAAATCATTAAAAAGAGTGACTTCAATGTTGTTGAACAGTTGGGGCATACCCCCTCCAAAATCTCTATGCTATCATTGCTGTTATGCTCAGAGGCCCATGCAAAGGCCCTGATTTCATTTCTGAAAACGGCCCATGTACCGCAAGAGACCTCTGCAGATCAATTCACTGACTATGTGGCTAATTTGACAACTGACAATGGTTTGGGGTTCTCGGATGTTGACCTTACCGCCAAAGGGAAAAATCACAATGATGCCCTGCACGTCTCTATAGAGTGCAGGGGCACTACTCTCGCACACGTGTTGGTGGATATCGGTTCTTCCATGAATGTTTTACCCAAGAAGGCATTGGATCGCTTGGATTGTGAGGGCCTGGAATTGAAACCTAGTAACATCATTGTTAGAGCCTTCGACGGTTCTAAGAGGATGGTGCACGGTGAAGTAGACATTCCTATTCGTGTGGGTTCCCAAGTTTTCGACTCAACGTTCTATGTAATGGATATTCGTCCATCTTATTCCTGCTTGTTGGGTCGACCCTGGATTCACAAGGCTGGGGCAGTAACATCCACTCTACACCAAAAGCTCAAATACCCTGTCAAAGGGAAGATTGTTACTGTGCAGGGTGAGGAGGAATACATGGTTAGTCACTTGAATTCATTCCGGTATATCGAGATGGACGGGGAGTTTATTGAAACCCCCTTTCAGCATTTTGAGGAAGTACCTCCGACGTTGGCATCGGCTGAAACAGTGGTTGAAGAAGACTTTCCGTTGAAGATGGCATCCTTGAAGGATGCCCGGGCTATAATCGAGAAAGGCAATTGTGCAAATTGGGGTCAGCTTCCTGACTTCACTCAAAAGAATGACAAGTTTGGGCTGGGCTTCACTGCAGAGGCTCAGAGGGCTGTGCGCAAGGAAAGGATCAGAAAGGCTCTGGTGTTTATCTCCAACCCAAGGGTGAATGCTATCGAGGAGGACGTAGAGGAAGCAGAGTTTGACAGTTGGATCTATCCAACCACCAGCAACGTTCCAAGCAACTGGACGGCAAAGGATTTTACACCTATCACATTTGTCACGTAGTAATTAACTCTTTTGATTTTCAATTTGTAACAAACAATATGTTGAAACTTTTATTGGCTCGGTGTCCTACCCGGGGCATCGTAGCTCCATTTGTGAGGGCTTTTTGTATGACATTTCCATATATCATCAATCAAAACATTGGACGTTTCTTGCATTTCAAATCTTGTGCTCTTTTTCTTTCTGTGTTATATATTGCAAAACAGCTATATTTACACACACTCACTTATACAGGTTTCAATCCACTCTGGATCTCACTGGTAACAGCTCTGCTACCACCAGTTATGACTTCGAGAATCCGATTAACTTGGCCGAAGACGAAGGCGAAGATGATTGCGAAGTGCCTGGAGAACTCGCAAGACTGCTACTCCAGGAAGAGAGGGCTATTCAACCACATGAAGAGCCGGTGGAAACAGTTAACTTGGGTACTGAGACAGATAGGAAAGAAGTCAAGATTGGGGCCAATCTAGAGCTCAGCGTGAAGCAACGATTGATCCAGATGCTACATGATTACATGGAGATATTTGCTTGGTCCTATGAAGACATGCCTGGTTTGGATGCCGACATTGTAGTTCATCACCTGCCAACCAAGGAAGACTGCCCTCCGGTAAAGCAAAAGGTCCGTCGTATGCGTCCAGAGATGTCCGAAAAGATCAAAGCTGAGGTTATGAAGCAATTCAATGCCGGGTTTCTAGCAGTGACCTCTTACCCTCAGTGGGTTGCCAATGTGGTACCAGTGCCGAAAAAGGATGGTAAAGTCAGAATGTGCGTCGACTACAGGGATTTGAACAGGGCAAGCCCCAAAGATGATTTTCCTCTACCTCACATCGACGTTCTTGTTGACAATACTGCTCAACACAAGGTATTCTCCTTCATGGATGGTTTTTCAGGGTATAATTAGATCAAGATGGCTCCGGAAGATATGGAAAAGACTACCTTTGTGACTCAGTGGGGCACCTTCTGCTACAAGGTCATGCCATTCGGGTTGAAAAATGCTGGGGCAACCTACCAACGTGCCATGGTTGCTTTATTTCATGATATGATCCATCATGAGATTGAGGTATATGTTGATGACATGATTGCCAGGTCCCAAACTGAGGAGGAGCACCTTGATCATCTGCGGAAGCTGTTTGACCGACTGAAGTTATACAAGCTGAGGTTGAATCCCAACAAATGCACCTTTGGGGTGAGGTCCGGAAAATTGCTAGGTTTCATTGTGAGCGATAAAGGTATTCAGGTGGACCCTGCCAAGGTAAAATCCATACAAGAGATGCCAACTCCAAAGACAGAGAAAGAAGTCTGAGGCTTTCTGGGACGACTGAATTACATAGCCCGTTTCATCTCACATCTAACTGCTACCTGTGAGCCAATCTTCAAATTGCTGAAGAAAGATCAAGTGGTACGTTGGAACGATGAATGTCAGGCTGCTTTTGAAAAGATAAAAGAGTATCTCCAAGAGCCACCCATTCTTATGCCACCAGTGGAAGGAAGACCTCTGATACTATACCTGATAGTACTTGATAATTCAATGGGGTGTGTGCTGGGGCAGCATGACGAGTCTGGCCGAAAAGAGCACGCTATTTATTACCTGAGCAAAAAGTTTACCGACTGTGAGTCTCTTTACTCACTGCTTGAGAAAACTTGTTGCGCTCTGGTATGGGCTGCTCGCCGGCTGAGACAGTATATGCTGACTCACACCACTTTGTTGATTTCAAAGATGGATCCCATCAAGTACATATTCGAAAAGCCTGCTCTGTCTGGAAGAATAGCGAGATGGAAAATGAACTTGACAGAATATGATATCCAGTAAACAACTCAAAAAGCAATCAAAGGAAGTGTACTGGCAGATCATTTGGCACACCAACCTGTGGACGATTACCAATCATTGAACTTTGAATTTCCGGACGAAGACATCATGGTGGTAACTGATTGTGAAGTGCCTGGACCGGATGAAGGGCCTGAGGAAGGATCCCGATGGTCTATGCATTTTGACGGAGCCTCCAACGCTTTGGGTAATGGTGTCGGCGCTGTAATCATATCTCCCAAAGGAACTCATACTCCACTCACCGCCCGATTGTGTTTCAACTGCACCAACAACATGGCAGAATATGAGGCATGTATCATGGGTCTGCAAGCTGCAATCGACTTAAGGATCAAATTTCTGAGTGTCTTCGGAGATTCCGCTCTCGTGATCAATCAGATCAAAGGCGAGTGGGATACGAAACACCCAAATCTTATTCCTTACAAGGAGTATGTGTTGACCTTGCTTCCCCACTTTGAAAAGATAACTTTTGAGCACTTCCCAAGAGAGGATAATCAGCTAGCGGACGCACTGGCTACGATGTCTTCAATGTTCAAAGTCAAATGGGACAATGAGGCTCCCCGGATCATTATCTGGAAATTGGATGAACCGGCATACTGCTGCGATCTTGAGGCCAAAGAGGTGACTGAAAAACCCTGGTATCATGAGGTGAAGAGGTACTTGGAAGCTCAGTAATACCCTGAAGGTGCATCTGTCAATGACAAGAAGTTCATGAGAAGGTTTGCGGCCAAATTCTTCCTCAGCAACGGCATTCTCTACAAACGGAATCATGATTCAACTCTACTACGTTGTGTGGATAAGGCTGAAGCAGAAAGGATCATGATAGAACTGCACGAAGGGACATTCGGAACACATTCCAGTGGACACACCATGGCAAAGAAAATCCTTAGGGCAGGATATTTCTGGTCCACAATGGAAGCCGATTGTTACCAACATTCTCGGACTTGTCATAAATGCCAGATCTATGCTGATAAGGTGCACATCCCTCTGGTTCCTCTGAACGTCCTGACGGCACCTTGGCCTTTTGCAATGTGGGGCATTGATATGATCAGTGAGATCCGACCAACGGCATCCAACGGGCATCGCTTCATCTTGGTAGCAATCGATTACTTCACGAAGTGGGTTGAGGCAGCTTCCTACGCAACAGTAACCAAGAGCGTCGTGGCACGTTTCATCCGGCATAACCTGATTTGTCGGTACGGTGTCCCGGAAAGAATCATTACAGACAATGGTACCAATCTCAATAACAAAATGACCACTGAGCTCTACGAACAATTCAAGATACAACACCACAACTCTTCTCCCTATCGGCCGAAGATGAATGGGGCTGTAGAAGCAGCTAATAAGAATATCAAGAAAATTGTGCAGAAGATGACAGTGACCTATAAAGATTGGCACGAGATGTTACCGTTTGCTCTTCATGGGTACCGTACCTCAACAAGGACGTCAGTCGGGGCAACTCCTTTCTCCTTGGTCTATGGCATGGAGGCAGTCTTGCCGATTGAATTCCAGATACCCTCTCTCCGGATAATGAAGGATGCAGACTTGAGTGAAGATGACTGGATCCAGACTCGACTTGATCAATTAAACCTGATTGACGAAAAGAGACTTATCGCTATCTGTCATGGTCAGACGTACCAAAAACAGATGATCAGGGCATTTAACAAGAAAGTCAGACCACAAGAGTATCAAGTTGGGGACCTGGTGATCAAGCGCATCATCCTTCCTCAAAGTGATCCCCGGGGCAAATGGACCCCTACATACGAAGGGCCATTTGTGGTTAAACATGTGTTCTCAGGAGGAGCCATGATTCTGACCACCATGGATGTTGACGACCTTCCTCACCCCGCCAATGCAGACATAGTAAAAAGATACTACGCGTGAATGAAAGACCCACTAGGTTGACATACCTAGGCAAAAATAAGGGCTTCCTGGAGAACCAAAAGGGTTCGGGCAAAAATAAGGGATGAAATGAAAAAATTTGTACACCCGGCAAGTCGAAAACCTGAAAAGGCGGCTTGGGCAAAAATGGGTATCCCGGTGGACTGAAAACCCGAAAGGGCGGTCCAGGCAAAAGTTAGGGATAAAGCGTAACACTATGTCTCATTGGATCACCTTGCATCCAGAATTCGGCATCAACTATCTGGCTCAGACTTCGGCATCGACCAATCAGCTTCATCTTCAACTAAGCAGCAAAGTGATGAGACGCTTGAAGACATAAAGGCGATAGCAGAGTTGGAACCCAGTGGGAATATTGTACACATAGCTGTTTTGTTTCCTTTTCAAAATTGTAAATTCTATGTTATTCGGCGGCATTCTCTTACTAGGATGTCAGCCTCTTGTACAAAAACGCCTATTCACAGGCAAATGTCAAAATCAATACAAAATTCACTTTTCCATACAAATTGCCATTGTTTTTCCTTTTTCTGTTTTGTCTTGCGAAGAATGTCCAATGTTCATTTTTGATATATGCATATGACATTAAATTGTTGATTCATAAATATTTGCATATGAAATAAGAGACTAATTACAGATGACATCAGAAACGGGGGCAATGTAAAGTTGTCTGATGCAGTTTGGTTGCTTTGTCCGCCAAGGTACCAAGGTAGATCTAATTGAAGGATGTGATCAAGTTATCTCAACTCCCCGCAGAGTAAGACAAAATAGCAACATTCCCCAGTGGAGTATAGGCATTCATTAACAAGCATCCCCGGCAGTCTTGACCTAAGATGGTTCCCCGGCGGAATATCAATACCCCAGTGCAATTCCAAAAGTATCCCCAGGAAAGTGGAATTCTTATCCCCGACAGGTCTAGAAGCTTATCCCCAGTAGATTCTGGAAGCTTATCCCCTGCAGAGTACGGACGTCTCTTCCTGGCTTTATTCAAAGTTATTCCTCATAAGGGTTATAACTGGGTTATCCTCAGCTAATTGCCACGGGAGATCGCCCTCGGCAAAGTTCTTTCAATCCTCAGCGGAGTTCATCAAAATTCCCCAACATAACTTATCAACACCATCCCCAGCGGAGTTTACCATCATTATCTCCAGCGGAGTCCATCATTGAAATCCTCAGTGAAGCTATTGTCAAACTTCAGCAAAGTATCTCTTCCACATAGCAATTCCCCTCAGAGTAATCTCTCCAGCAAGTGTATTCCTCAACGGAGTCATCTTCTCCTACCGGTGTATTCTTGCAACCATCATCCCCAGCGGAAGCGAAGAGCTCTACTCTTCAATGTCAGCCCAGGATTTAATTCCCCGGCCGGTCGTCAAGGATTTATTTTCCTAAACAAAAATACATTTATAAACATTTCACATTTCATACATCTTGCTTACATACATGATAAAGTGCATACAACACTATCTCATGTTGAACATCATGACATTATGCATTTCATACATCATGACATTGCATACAACTGATGTTTTTGCCTTTTCAGGGAAAAAGACAATCCCAAAGACAACTACCTTCAACTGTCACAATTCCAGATTCGATACCTGTATCTAGCCAGGACACATCTGTGAGTGATCAGTTTCCAGACTCGATTCCTGTATCTAGCCAGGGCACGTCTGAAGAGTTCGAAGATTTGATTCCTGTATCCAGCCAGGGCATATCTGTTAACGACTATTTCCAGACTCGATTCCTGTATCTAGCCAGGGCACGTCTGAAGAGTTCGAAGATTCGATTCCTGTATCCAGCCAGGGCATATCTATTGACGACTATTTCCGAATTCAATTCTTGTATCCAGCCAGGGCACATCTGTGAGCAACTGATTGTAGATTCGACACCTGTATCTAGCCAGGGCATATCTGTATGAGGAGATTGAAGATCAAACACCTGTAACAAGCCAAGAAAACATCTGTCTTTCTCAAATACACAAGTTCTCGCTAAGGAATCTCTTATGCGATCAACGCTTCCAAATGGCATCTATAAGCCCATTCCCGACAAGGTTCTGTCACATTTCCAGATGGCATCTATAAGCCCATCTCCCTATCCACCACCTCTACAAATGGAATCTATAAGCCCATTCCCGACATCACATTTCTGATACTCCAACATGTGAGTGCAAATTTCCGGGCACTCTAGTGTCCAATCTCCTTCTACCCTCGAGTCACGAAAGGCAAACTTGCCAATCTAACTCTTCAGGTTCAAGAAGATTGAACAGGGGCAACTGTTGTACCCCAAAATTTGCCCTCCCATTTCCTCAACATTTTCTCATCACAAGACCCTTGAAGATCAAGATCCAGTTAGGGTTTCCTCTGCTCAAGACTTCTCTTTGCACTGTTGACCCAAATTAGGGTTTGTGTTTGCACAAAGATATTTTGACCTAAAATACCTAAGATGACTTTCATGCTTCATGTTGGACTCCCAAGTTTATCCATACCAAGTTTCAAGTCTTGATTCCAAATTTTGCCCAGTCAATTGGATAGTTGACCTAGAAATCAATTGTATTGGGGAAAAAGTCAATTGTGTCCAATTGACAGTCAAATCTCATAAAAATTGACCCACATCAACATTATGAACTCATATGAACCATTTAATCAATTTTGGATCACAATTCCACAAGAAATTTGATCAAATCACCAAAAGGGCAAAATGGTCATTTTTAGGGTTTTGACTGCACACAGGCAATTTTTGACTGTTTGACCTAGCCAATGGCAAACCAAGCTCACATATGGACTCAAGGACCCCATGGAATTATCTTTACATGCTCAACAAGTTCAAAAGATCCCAAATACACAAGGTTGACAGTTGAATTTCCCAATCAATTGATCAATTTTAACTGTATACTGAAAAGTCAAACTTTGACTTTTTGGTCAAAATCAAGGGTCAAGATTCACTTTTCATCAAAACATGCCAAATCATGAAACTTGTTCATCAAGAAATCAAGAAATGCAAATTAGGGTTTGAAATGAAGATTTTTCATAACTTCGAATTTTTCTAAGTTATGAAAAACCCTAATTTTTTCCTAACTTTGCCCCACTTTCTCACCAAGATTCATTTGGATTCAAGCAAAAGTCAAAACATGAAAGTTGTAGCCTATTTCATAATCTACAACTTTGATTCACAAAGTTTTCCTAAAAGAGGCTTGTATCTCAAGTTACAATTTTTGGAACAAGGGTACTAAACCATTCTTAACTTAGAGAAAATTTGACCTATTTTAGGCAAGTTTTTTACCTAACTTCAAGACCATTTTTCATACACTTCCACTTGGAATTTCAATTTGCACTTCAAAGATGGATTGTAGTACACATTCCAAGCTTTCCAAAATGTCCAAGAATTCATGAAACAACCTCATGGTTAGAGAGAATCGAATTTTGCAATATGGGAAAAACTCACTTTTGAATTGGCCAAGTTACATGTTCATACATTTGTGCCATTTTGAATTCAGCATGCTTTCCTTGATTACAGGCCTCTAAACCATCCAACACTCATAAATTTAATGCCAATCCTTTGTGCCAAGACCATGTTCTATGTGTTCAAGCATTGCCTAAAGGTTTAATCCCAAATTGGAAAAAGCATTATATCCATTTTTGCAAAAGTTACACTTTATGTCTAAAGCAAATCCAAGCAAGTACATTTGAAATCTCTTTGGCACAAGTTTATGAGTTAATCACACTGATCAAGGGGAAGGTTAGCAGCATAGTATGGGGGCCTGTACAGGCTAGAAACACCAAGTGGCCATTGCTTGCTTAAAGTGTAAGAAACATTGCATAACACCTACCAATTCTCATATCAGTTAACCAAGGCTTAGAGAAAGTTATCAAACACATTCAAGACATTCATCCTAAGCTGAAGCACGACCCTAAGATCCCCAATACCTCCCCATTCCCAGAATCACCTTCAAACTGCTCAAAATAGGGCATCCCTGTTGTTTGAGTCACATAGCTCAAACCTTCCATGCTTTCTTGCTAAAAACTTGTCAAACACATTCCATAACATCCCTTGAAGCTAACCAAAACCTCAAACACGACCTGTAACACTCCCAGGCAACATCACCATTTTCATTTTCTTGTTTTGCAGTTGAAGTTCTATAGCACGATTCAAGAGGTTTCAAGACAAAGTAAAGCTTGGAATAACATCCCTGGACATCAAGGAAGCTGTACCAATCATCACCTTACATTGAAGACACCTCAATCACCAGATACAACTTCAACTGAACAGGTAAGTTCATGAACACGAATCTCTCTATCCAGGCATTGTTAGCTTTAGGTTTGTGAAGAAAACATGTCACATTCATAGCCCTGAACATGCCCATGTAATTAGATTTCATTTATATTATGTATGCTTAGAGAATTTTAAGTCTGAACATGGCATAAAAACTAGGTCAGGAATTGGGAGAGAAGAAATTCTCTCTCATTTCTGAGAGTTAGATTGATTTCTTTATATGTCTGGAATCGTGGCTTCAAGCTCTACAGGTTTCATGTTGGAAGATTTGGCAAAAGATCAAGGAATTGGAAGTTAGAAAACACGTGTTTTCTTGAACAAAAGTGTTCTGAGGTTGAAGATGACAACCTTCTGGGCTGGGCCTGTTTGACTTTTCTTTTTGCACCCTTTTATTACTTTTACACCCCCTGAGCCCATTTTGTTTATTTTAGTGATTTTTGACTTTTTTTCTTTTTTGGTTTGACTTATTTATTTTTTCTTATGATATTAAAAATATAAAAAATATTTTTCTCACCATTTTCCTATTTATTAGGTATTTATTTGTTTAGATTAGTTTTTTTGAACATAAATAAATAAATAGATATACTTTTATTTAAAAAATGTTAAAATAGTGCAAATACATTTTTATTTTCATTTTTATTTTGTTTTATCTTCTGAAAATATTTTGTATAAAAAATACTTTTCTTTTATAAATATTGAATATTATTATTTTATATATATAATACATATTAGTAAATAATACAAATATTTATATAGATATTAATATATTTAGGTTAAATTACCAAATATACACACTTTATTTTTTTATTAATATTTAATAATAAAAAAATGCCTTTTTGACAAATATACTTCATTTTTATTTTATTTTTGTATATAATAAAGAAAATTGTACATATTAAATAATTAATACATTTTATTTAATAAAATTAGGGTTTTGCCCTAAACATAAAAAACTCCAAAAAATAATACTTTTATTTTTGTTTATTTTGACATATAAAAATACTTTTTTTCCATACATACAAAAACCATTGTTGCATCTTGCATATTTATTCTTATTTTATTTAATTTGTGCAATTAAATATCTTGTAAATAATTCAATATTGATGTAATAGTTTAGGTTTAAATTCCTTGTCAAAAACCCCCATTTGAACATTTGTACCCCCCCTTCCCATATATTGTGTTGTAATAGCTTAGTAAATTTATTTTTCGCACTTTATTGCTTTCTAATTATACCATGTTAGAATTAGGGTTTGTATGCGAATCAAAAACAACAAAAATAGTTTGACCTAATTTCAAGATAAACAAGCATGAAAATGGACAACACAAATCACACTTGCACCCCTAGGGTATTCCACTTGTTGCCTTCAATAAATGGGCCATATTGCATGTTAGGTCTCTTTGGGCAAAACAAACAATCAAATGATCATAGTCCCTCGATGACGCTTTCAAAAAAGTTGCCTAAACAAATGATCAAGTCCCTTAAGGAAAATTGCCCAAAGATACTTGGCACCATTGCAATTATGGTCTAAACGATGACCCGCGCCCGTCCCTTTCACATCCTAACACAAGATTGTCCACCAAATACGATGGTGGAACAAATTTGTTAAAAGGGTTAAAACATAGCAATAATCTTTGAGAAATTTAGGAGTAGATAACCTCTTAGTTACTTGAATCAAACTTGCAAAAACAAAACACTTGCCTATTTTCTAAAACCACACCTCACAACACTTTCAAAACAAACTTTCAAAAACAAATGAAAACCTTTTCAAAAGACATACACCTTTGTATACATCCCAACATGGATCATTACAAAGGTTGCCACCACATTGGCTTCTTTTCAAAACATTTTCAAATCCATATACACAAAGCACCATTTCAAACAAATAAAAACAAAAGGCAAGTTGATCTAAGCAAGTAACTAAGAGCCCATGGATAACCATGGATAGAAAGGGTGCTAATACCTTCCCTTTCTATAATCTACTCCCCGAACCCAAGAAAACATCTCAAAGGTTTTTGCTGTGCTTTTTAACCTTTCCTTAGGATAAAATAAAAAGTCGGTGGCGACTCTTGCTCAACCGAAACATTTGCGAAAACAAACGCAAAACCATAGTCAGTTCTCCCACCGTATCACAGTTAGTTTTGACTAGCTTTCCCTCTTTTGGCTTTGTGCTGGCTTTAGATGCTCAATGATGAACTTCCCTAGTTCTGAGAGCTTGATTGATTTGGATATTATTCTGACTTTTGAGTTGTGAATCTGAACATGTGTTGAAATGTTTGAGGTTGGTTAGGCTTTTGACAGGTTGATGCTGTTATGAGTTTGAAGCAAGTAAGGCCTTGTTACAGGCCACAGGTTTTGACTATTACAGGTTTGCTGGCTTCAGGCCTTTGTGCAGTATCAGTTTTGAGCTGGTTATGTGAACTGGTTTTTGCTTGGACTCGGGTTTGTGTGGCTTTTGCTTTTGGTTGAGAGCTTTTGAGTTGTAGGTTATGGTTGTTTTGACATTTTTTTTATTTTAAGTTTATAGTGGTTCAGGCTTGTGTTTGAAAATAGGTGAGGCTTTTGTGAGGTTTTAAAAAATGTCTTGGAGGCAGGCCTTGCTTGTTTTCTCTCAGTTTGTATTGTTTTTTTTTTATTATGTGTTTTTCTGCCCCTCTCTCTCGTGTTCATGACAGTTTGTTTTATATTTCTTTATGCCTCCAGCCTGAGCCCTGTAAGCCTCCTCCTTTTACTCTCTCTCCTCTCTCTCCAGTACAGCTTTAAGCATTTTAAAATGTTTATGCTTGTACTTTTACTGAAAAGTTAACACTGGAAAATGATGATGAGAAGCTTGCTTGCATTACATGTTTACTCTGCATATTTTATGTCTTCTTGATATCTTTCCATATCTTCTTTTGACAGCACTTTGCTTCCTTGTGACAGTATCTTGTACTTTTGTATCTTGACATCCTTTGGACAGCTTTTTGGATAGTTTGTGACTTTAGTTAGGCCATTCTGTTTGTTTTGAACTATGTAGTGGTTTGACAATTTTGACTTGTGAATTTCAACTTTGTGCATTCATGATCAGCAAGCAATATTCATCCCTTTTTGTGAACCGGGAGAAATCCCGTGATTTGCAGAGAGGGCTAACTGATTCCAGTCAGTTGCCTTTAATGATGAGCCCAAATTAATTGTCTGCTTTTTAATTATTTATCTGCAATTGACTTTTTCTTTTTTTCTTTTGCAGATAAAAATTGAATGGAGAGGATTTAGCAACAGATGAAGAATGAAGAATTGAAGATTTAGAAAAAATTAGGATAATCTTATTTTAAATTTAATTATTGTAACTATTATTATTATAAATACCGTGTAAATGAATACTTGTATTTACATAATAATTTGTAACAAATATTTAAAGATGAAATAAAAATTCTTTTTATCCAATTAATTCTTTTTATCCTTTTCAATTATTTATTTTATTATTTATAATTCTAAAATTATAATAAATGGAAATAAATTCCAATTATCTAAACTCAGAATAATAAACAATTAAATAAACAATGTTTCAGCATCGATCAACTAATAAACCTGGTGCTTCACAAATCCAAAGCAAAGCACAGTCAATCACAACAACTGCCCAGACGTATTTTCCTTTTACTGACTTTAATCAAACACTGCAAATTCAAACCCAATGCATCCTTTCACTGATTTAGTCACACAAGGCGAATTCAATCCAAATCTCGGAATAACTTGCAAAGCACCGTAGAATCAAATCTTTCTGAGGAACCGCGCATAAAAACCCTAATTCCTGATTAAATGCCAAAGAACGTTCGCCTGATCAAAGTTGAGCCAAAATCAACCAAAACCCTAAGCAAACTGTGTGAACTGTTCTAAACCCCTCAAAATTAAAGAAAACCCTAATTTTGTCTGACTGACGAGAAAAGTCTGTTTGACCGATTCTTGAGCCAATCTGAAAAATCAGGAAAAGCCTGAAGTTGTGATTTCTTGTGGAAAAATACGAGGGAAAATTTTGGGGTACAACAAATACTGTAAATTTATTTACAGTGTTTACAATAATGTTATTACAAATGATTAAAATAGAATAAAACTATATCCTAAATGTCTTAAAATCTTCATCTGCTACTGCTGTTTCCCTTGCCCCAATTGATATTTACCTGCAAAGACAAAAAAGGAAGAAGTCAGTACAGATGAATTAAAAAGGTATTTTTCAGACAGTTAATAAAAAAAACTCATCATTAAAAGTGTTGGCCGGAATCAGTTTGTTCGCCCTCTCTGCAAATCGCAAGAAGACTCTTGGTTCACAAAGAGGGAAAGAAAATATGTTTACAAGCATATGAATTAAGTACAAGGCAGCATGTTAAACAAAATGCACAAAGCTGCATAAATTCAAACTGTCAACCAAAGGGGCAAACCAAACTGAAATGCCAAAACCAAGTTGCACAATGCACAAAGGCAAACTAAGCTGTCAACAATTTGTCAAAGAAGCTGTCAAAAGCTGCCTACAAGCTAGCAAAAGCAATGCAGAAAATCTGGAAGATAAGAGATATGCAGAGCAAAACCAAAATGCAAGCAATATTGTCAAAATTTTCATCATTTCCCAGCCTTAAGACAAATAAATATAACAGATCAACACTATTAAGGGAGGGGACAAAATACACATAGAAACAAATAACACAAAACTGTAAACAGAACACAAGCCTTGAAGAAGCAAGCACAGCCTTAACCTTCCTCAAGCCTGTCAAACACAACTCAAACATATCAACCTGCATAAGTTACAAACTGCACCCCAAACTCAGCCTTCAAGCCTGTTTTTTCTCCAAGCCTGTAAACTCAATAACCTGCTTCAAGCATCAAGCCTTAAGCCTGTATCAGTAAACACAAACAAAGCTGCAAGCCTTCAAGCTGGAACCAGAAAAAAATGTCCTAAACAAACTCAATAACCTGCATCAAGCATCAAGCCTATACCAGGAACAAATTTTCAAACTTACATACAACAACAAGCCTGCATCAAAATACAAACACAAACTTGTGTTCAAACACAATAGCCTGCATAAACTTGCCTGCTAAAAGCCTGTAACCTCAAGCCTTTATTCAAACAAACTTCAACCAGCAAGTCCAAATATCAAACTCAGAAACAATAACAACCCTCAGAAATAACCATCATTGGAAGTCAACAAGCACCAAGAGAAGAGAAAGTCAGAATCAAACATATCCAAACATACTCTCAGAGCAAAAGCTCATCATCGAGAAGCAAGCCAAAGAGAGGGAGACTCATAAGCAAAGTTCATCAAAGAACATCATCAAATAAACATATAGAGGCAAGCAATCAGAAGAGGAAAAGAAGCTATCCTAGGGTTTTCAGATTGCAACACTCATCACTAAACCAAACAAAGTTAAAGATACGAGTACCAGGAAAGATAGCAAGCTCTCAGTGTCACATACTCCCTCGCCTTGGCCACCGGAGCGCCTCCTGTCCACTTCTCCGCCTCTTCTCCAAAATCCAACAAAGGTATTGTCCCTCTTTCCTTTTTTTCTAACACCTCACACCAACACAAATAATAATGCAAAGATCAGAATATGTAAAAGTTTAAATCATGCAAATCCGAAAACCCCAAAAAAGGGTTAGAAGAAGAAAATGCTACCTTTTGGGAATCCGAAATCATGCCATAAGGATTTTCATGTCTCGGAATCCTGTACCCACTCTTTTGGGTGATATCCTGCAACAACTCTATGCTCGTACTGCTCGAAAATGGGGAACTCCGTGGTGTTGTGCTCCTTTGCTAGTGAGGTGGTTTATTTCGCACCTTCCTAAGTTCGTGCTGAAGAATGAAGAAGGAAAGGGTCGGGCTCATAGGTTAATGTCTCTCACTGATAATGACATCACTTGGACTCTCAGAGGTTTGGATGAGGTAGCTGTTATTGATCGTTGCGGAGAATACCCTAATGTCCCATTGATTGGTATCCAAGGAGGAATCTCTTATAATCCATGCTTAGCTCTCCACCAGTTTGGAAGAGCCAGAAGAGTAGGGCCTCATGAAATGTTGGTTCCTCACTTCCATTTTGAATTTCAGGTAGACAGTGACAAACTACGCCATGGATTCATTAAGGCTTGGGACAGAATTCACAAAGCTGACCCACATGAGTTGGGACCAAAGACTTCTCTACCAATGGAACCCTATTGCAGATGGGTCCGCATCTGTGCTCAGAAGTTAGGTATGCCATACGAAGCTGTCAGACCTATCATTCTTGAATCTCCTGATGAAGATGGGGTTCCTCCAACTGTCCTCCTTCCTCAGATACCCACTGATTTTGACATAATGAAAAGATCTTGGGTGCAGCTAAAGGAAGAACGGGATTTTTATCGGGAAAAGTTCAACGAACAGGAACGGAAGATCCAGAGGCTGACTAAGAAATTGGAGGAGGAACGGGTCTTGAATAACTACATCCACACTGAGAAGAGGAGGCCATGGGAGCACTGATGGGCTTTGGATATTTCTTTTTACAGCTTTTATTTCCTTTTCAGTATTTTTCATTCCTGTAATGCCTAAGGGCAAGTTGTTGAACAATTTAAAATTTGAATCTAATGAAGTATGTTTTCCTTTTGTCTACAAAGTTGAATCTTGTTTGTCTTTGAAAACATAAAACATACGCATCTCATTGCACCATATGCATAGCAGGTACCCCTTTCCACAGGTTGCTTAATTTTCTTCGCTGTTTATTTGAACAGTCATCATGAATCCAGACTCATCCAGTGAGCAAGCAATCAAGGCCCTTCAGGCCCAAAGTGCCCAGTTTCAAGAAATGGTCCTGAGCCTGGCCCATGGTCAGCAAGAGTTGAAGACTCTACTCCTGAAGAAGAAGAAGAAAAAGAGGATTGCGTTATTCAACACCGGACGCAGGTTTGGGAACACACTCCATAACGAGGCTGATCCAACTACTTCTTCTGCTGAGAAAGACAGTCCCCAAGGGGGAGGAGCTCCTAGTCCCGCAATCTCTGACAACGAGACGGACTACAATGACGAACAATACCCACCTGCTGCTGACAGATACAAGCAATTAGAGGACCGCTTGAGCGCCATGGAGATTCAGAATATGCCGGGGCTGGATTTCGGAGATTTGGGGTTGTCTTCTGGGGTAGTAATCCCACACAAGTTTAAGGCGCCTGCCTTTGCCAAATACGACGGGGCTTCCTGTCCAAAGCTGCATCTAAGGTCGTACGTAAGGAAGATCCAACCTTACACGGTGGATAAGAACCTTTGGATTCACTTCTTCCAAGATAGCCTTTCGGGGTCACAGCTTGAATGGTTCTACCAACTAGATGGAACTAGTATCCGACATTGGGAAGATTTGGCAACCGCATTCTACAGACAATATCAATACAATTCTGATCTCGCTCCTACGCGTACCCAACTTCAGGGTATGTCTCTAGGAACGGGCGAAGGGTTCAAAGAATATGCACAAAAATGGAGAGATTTGGCTGGCAGGGTGCAGCCTCCATTGACTGATCGTGAGCTGGTTGATATGTTTCTAGGGACTTTGTCTGGTCCATATTTCAATCATTTGGTTGGTAACTCCTCCGCTGGGTTTACGGATTTGATTCTGACAGGAGAAATAATTGAAGCTGGCATCAGGTCAGGAAAGATACAAAAAGCTGCCTCCCCAAGTACTGAGAAGAGGCCTTTCAAGAAAGAAGCAAGTGCCGTCTATGGTCCTAGAAGACAAGTCAAGCCATAAAGTCGCCAAGCCATCAATGCTTTGGTCATTTCAAAACCTGTTGTTGTTCCTCAGCAGTACAATCAACAAAGAGGTGAAAGGCCCAAGAGGCAGTATACTAGACTGAGTATGACCTTGTCACAAATCTTACCACAACTGTTATCAACCAACTTGGTGACCATCAAAGAGGCTCCGAAGGTCGTGAATACTGCATCTCCTAAGTATAACCCAAATACCCGTTGTGCTTATCATTCCGATAGCCCCGGGCATACTACTGATGATTGCTGGGCCTTGAGAAATATGGTGCAAGACCTTATCGACACGAAGGAAATTCAGTTTGAGGCGCCTGAGAGGCCAAATGTTGTAACTGCTCATATGCCCCAGCATAGAGTAAATGCCATCGAGGAAGATTTGTATGCTGTTTCGGTGAATGATGTGGCTACCCCTCTTCTGACTGTTAAAAGGAACTTACTACTAGCCGGTTTATTTCCAGGTTGTAGCAAGGGTTGCCTCCTGTGTGCTGTTATCCCTACCGGTTGTCCGCTGTTGAAATCAGGCATCCAAAGCCTAATGGATAGCAAATAAATTTTGTTCAAGAAAACTGATGTTCCATTTGTTTCCGCTGAAGAAGTATCTGTCGTCACAATTTACAATCCTACTAAAGCTCCCCTGAGGAAGCCAGTCCAAATTATGTCAGTTGCACCCGTTACTATTACTGTTCCGGGGCCTCTCCCCTATGAGTCTGATAAAGTTGTCCCATGGCATTATGGGGCCGACGTGTATGTGCTTGGAGTGAAGCAGGAGTTCAACACCGGTACCAATATCAGTAACATCACTGGTCCCGCCAAGATTACCCGCAGTGGCAGGCTCTTCTCGCCTGACATTGCACCGCCAGTTATCCGAAAACCTCTAATCATCACACCCGCAAGTGTGCATGTTCCAATTCAAGTTCTTGTGTCTACTACTGCCGCCGAGTCCTCTGATGCTCGGGGCAAAGAAGTTGCTACCGATTTGCCTGCCAGGACGGAGGCACTAAAAAAGACTACTGTTGAAGCCTCCCAACAAGAAATGGAGGAAGTCCTTAAAATCATTAAAAAGAGTGACTTCAATGTTGTTGAACAGTTGGGGCATACCCCCTCCAAAATCTCTATGATATCATTGTTGTTATGCTCAGAGGCCCATGCAAAGGCCCTGATTTCATTTCTGAAAATGGCCCATGTACCGCAAGAGACCTCTGCAGATCAATTCACTGACTGTGTGGCTAATTTGACAGCTGACAATGGTTTGGGGTTCTCGGATGTTGACCTTACCGCCAAAGGGAAAAATCACAATGATGCCCTGCACGTCTCTATAGAGTGCAGGGGCACTACTCTTGCACACGTGTTGGTGGATACCGGTTCTTCCCTGAATGTTTTACCCAAGAAGGCATTGGATCGCTTGGATTGTGAGGGCCTGGAATTGAAACCTAGTAACATCATTGTTAGAGCCTTCGACGGTTCTAAGAGGATGGTGCACGGTGAAGAGCCTTCCCTTTTCATAATCTACCCCCCGAACCCACGAAAACATCTCAAAGGTCTTTCCTGTGCTTTTTGACCTTTCCTTAGGATAAATAAAAAGTCGGTGGCGACTCTTGCTAAACCAAACAAGTGCGAATACAAACGCAAAACCTCAAGTTAGTTCTCCCACCGTATCACAGCTGGGGAGTCACCAAACTTAGTACCACTAGAAACAAAAGTTTACACAACCAACACCTCGTGACGATTTTGAAAGAAAACATGTTCATCATGCAAGGATAAATTACTGTATTGTTTTGCATTTCATGGCTTGACCATCCTCGGAACAACTGTTAATATTCCTTTCATTATTCACGACACATTTTTAAAATAAGAATACTTTAAATAACTTTGTTTCAAATATTTCCGTAAAATTAAAATTTTGCCCACAAAAGGTAAATGCTCAAATTTCATTAATAAGATAGTAGTTCGCTAACCACGCGACTCCAACGGTTTACAAAATTTTGGGAAATAGTACATGAAAGAAAGGGTTACACAAAAGCAATGATCACTATTCTCCCTAACAACTTCGAATTCTGAAATGTGCTCAAATGCCACTGCCGGTCTGACCAAAAGCCTGCCTAAGTCACCCATTCGGGTTTTCAACTTAGCGAACTGTCAACTCAAACCTAGGCGAAATACTTCTTGACTGCGTCGGCATTCACGGAGCGCGGGAGCTCTTCACCGTCCATATTTGTGAGAATCATGGCACCTTCAGAGAAAACTTTCTTAACGACATACGGTCCTTCATAATTCAGAGCCCACTTGCCTCTAGAATCAGGTTGGAAAGATAGTATCTTTTTGAGCACAAGGTCACCTTCTCTGAACTCGCATGGTCGAACCTTCTTATCAAAAGCCTTCTTCATTCTCTGCTGATATAATTGACCGTGACACAACGCTGTCAATCTCTTTTCTTCAATTAAATTCAACTGATCATATCTATTTTGACACCATTCAGCCTCAGAAAGTTTAGCTTCCATCAACACTCTCATAGACGGAATCTCAACCTCCACGGGGAGTACTGCTTCCATACCATAAACTAGGGAAAATGGGGTTGCACCTGTTGAAGTTCGAACTGAATTACGGTATCCATGTAAAGCAAACGGAAGCATTTCATGCCAATCTCTATAAGTTACCACCATCTTCTGGACAATCTTTTTGATGTTCTTGTTAGCAGCTTCAACTGCCCCATTCATCTTCGGCCTGTAAGGAGAATAATTATGATGTTCAATCTTGAACTCTTCACAAAGCTCTTTCATCATCTTGTTATTCAGATTCGAGCCATTATCAGTGATGATCTTGCTCGGGATGCCGCATCGACAAATGATCTGATTCTTGATAAATCTGACTACCACCTGTCTGGTTACATTAGCATAAGATGTTGCTTCCACCCATTTAGTAAAATAATCAATCGCTACCAAGATGAAACGATGACCATTTGAAGCTTTGGGTTCAATCATTCCAATCATATCAATGCCCCACATAGAGAAAGGCCAAGGCGAAGAGATAACATTGAGGAGGGTCGGTGGAACATGTATCTTGTCCGCATAAATCTGGCATTTATGACATTTCTTCACATATTTGCAGCAATCAGATTCCATTGTCATCCAATAGTAACCAGCTCTCAACATCTTTTTAGCCATTGCATGTCCGTTGGCATGGGTACCAAAGGATCCTTCATGTACTTCTTGCATCAGCATGTCTGCTTCATGTCTGTCTACACATCTGAGCAAGACCATGTCGTAATTCCTCTTATACAATACTTCTTCATTGAGGAAGAAACTGCTTGCCAATCTCCTCAACGTCTTCCTATCTTTATTGGATGCCCCAGGCGGGTACTCTTGAGTTTGAAGAACACGTTTAATGTCATAGAACCACGGTTTTTCGTCGGTGACCTCTTCTACTGAGAACACATGAGCAGGTCTATCGAGGCGCATAACTCTGATTGTAGGCACATCGTTCCAACCATTCACTTGAAACATTGAAGACAAAGTAGCTAAAGCATCACCCATTTGGTTTTCATCTCTAGGGATATGATGTAACTCCACTTTGTTGAAGAAGGTTAACAATCTTCTAGCATAATCTCTGTAAGGGATCAAACCAGGATGACGAGTCTCTCATTCTCCTTTGATTTGATTAATTACCAATGCCGAGTCTCCATAAATATCAAGAATCTTAGTCCTTAGATCCACCGCCTCTTCGAGACCCATAATACATGTCTCATATTCAGCCATGTTGTTCGTACAGTCGAACTTCAATCTCGCCGTGAACAGGATATGAGTACCTCGGGGAGTGACGATGATTTCCCCAATTCCATTTCCATAAGAATTCACAGCTCCGTCAAATATCAAACCCCAACGGGATTCGGGATCAGGTCCTTCTTCAGGTAACGACTCTTCACAATCTTTAGCTTTCAAGTACATAACATCTTCATCTGGGAAGTCAAACTTGATGGATTGATAATCTTCAATTGGTTGGTGAGCCAAATGATCGGCTAAAATACTCCCTTTGATTGCTTTCTGAGTGTGATACTCAATGTCATATTCAGATAACAACATCTGCCAATGGGCTATTCTTACAGATAAGGCGGTCTTCTCAAAGATATACTTGATCAGATCCATTTTGGAGATCAACCAAGTGGTGTGGTTAATCATATACTGGCGCAGGCGGCGAGCAGCCCAAGCTAAAGCACAACAGGTTTTCTCAAGCATTGAGTATCGAGACTCACAGTCTGTGAATTTCTTACTCAAATAATATATGGCATGTTCCTTTCTTCCAGTCTCATCTTGTTGACCAAGCACACATCCCATGGAATCTTCCAATATAGTCAGGTACATAATCAAAGGTCTTCCTTCCACTAGAGGAATCAATATGGGAGGTTCAAGTAAATATTATTTGATGTTATCAAAAGCTCTCTGACAATCTTCTGTCCACACACATCCTTGGATCTTTCGGAGAAGCTTGAAAATTGGCCCACAGGTAGCAGTCATATGAGATATAAATCTAGAAATATAGTTCAGTCTCCCAAGGAATCCTCTTACTTGTTTTTCCGTCTTGGGTGCGGGCATTTCCCGAATAGCTTTGACTTTATCAGGATCTACCTCAATACCTTTCTGACTGACAATGAAACCCATAAGTCTTCCAAAACGAACACCAAAAGTGCACTTGTTGGGATTCAGACGGAGTTTATACTTTCTCAAACGCTGGAATAATTTCAATAAATGTTCCAAATGATCTTCTTCAGTTTGTGATTTGGCAATCATGTCATCTACATACACTTTTATCTCTTTATGCATCATATCATGGAACAAAGCAGTCATGGCCCTTTGGTATGTTGCACCAGCATTCTTCAAACCAAACGGCATTACCCGATAACAAAATGTTCCCCAAGGTGTAATGAAAGTTGTCTTCTCCATATCTCCTGGCGCCATCTTGGTTTGATTGTAACCGGAGAAACCATCCATGAAAGAAAAGACTTTGAACTTTGCGGTACTGTCGACCAATACATCAATGTGTGGTAATGGAAAATCATCCTTCGGGCTAGCTCTATTCAGATCTCTGTAGTCCACACACATTCGAACTTTGTCGTCTTTCTTAGAAACAGGCACTATATTGGTTAACCATTGAGGATAGACCGATGTAACAAGGAAACCTGCATTAATTTGTTTTTGAACTTCTTCTTTGATCTTGTCAGCCATATCGGGACGAGTCCTTCTCAACTTCTGCTTAATCGGCGGACATTCAGGTCTCAACGGCAAACGATGCTCCACAATATTGTTATCCAAACCTGGCATGTCTTGGTAGGACCAAGCAAAAACGTCAACATACTCTCTGAGAAGCTCCAACATTTTCTCTTTGACCTCTGGGATAAGCAATGCTCCGACCTTAACTTCCTTTTTATCTTCTTCATTACCCAAATTGATCATCTCTATGGGCTCTTCAAACGGCTGAATAATCTTTTCATCATGCTCGAGTAAACGAGAAATTTCATCAGGGATCTCTTCACTATCTTCTTCCTCGGCTCCGAACACAGGGAATTCAAAGTTGGGAGGGGGCATAGGATCATTGTTTTCAATGGTTAAGTCATGGATTAATCTGCACATATGATTATGCTTTATTTTAGAAATCGATTTGTACAAATAAAACAAAAGGTTATTATATTTTCCTATTACTACCAATTAATTTTCATTACTATTTCCCAGAAAAAGTGAAAAATAAAACAGTAGTGGACAAAATAACGTTTTCATTCATGATTGGCAATACTTGAAATAAAGAGCCCAGACATTTTCTCTTTTGCCTTGGGCAGAGCAAAAGGATTTATTTTCAACATAGCCCGACACGAATACTTTTTGCCTTGGGCAGAGCAAAATTTTTTTTCAAAAATAAAACAAAACATTACTAAGAAATGTGCATCACAACAGGAACATCAACAGCAATCCAGTTCTGGAAAACCACTCCATGCATTACAAAATCGGGTAAATCCTCTTTAGAATCGTCTCCTATTATAGCATCAACTTCAGGAGGTGTCGGATGGATAAAACATGCGCTTCGGAAAACCTCTTGTATCGAACGGATAACTGTTTCCTGCTTAACTCTTGTAGACACGGGATGAAAACCAAGACCTTCTCCAAACTTGTTCTCGGGCAAAGTCAACACCTGGCCCCAACCTTCAGCCGAACCACTTTCAACCACTCGTCGCGCATCTTCAAAAGAAGAAATAGATGTCCCTTGCTTCTTCACTTCATTATTAGCAACAGATAGAGCTTAGAATTGGGTTCCAACATCCTCATCAGCATCAATAAAAGAGAAAGATGACAAATGGCTTACCACCATAGCCTGCTCTCCACCAATCATTACCAGCTTTCCATGCCTTACAAACTTCAATCTTTGATGGAGCGTGGAAGTGACTGCCCTGCATCATGGATCCATGGACGACCCAATAGGCAACTGTAGGCGGCACGAATATCCATTACTTGAAAAGTGATCTGAAAAGTATGAGGACCAATTATGATAGGAAGATCCACCTCACCAATGACAGTCTTCCTAGAACCATCAAACACTTTGACAATTACCCCACTAGGTCTCATGGGAGCACCTTGATATGAGAGTCGAGATAATGTAGTTTTGGGTATTACATTTAACGAAGAACCTGTATCTACCAGCACACTTGATAAAGTATCATTTCCACAACTTATTGAGATATGCAAAGCCATGTTATGGTTCCTTCCCTCCTCCGGAAGCTCTTCATCACTGAAACCAAGATTGTTACACGAAGTAATATTTCCCACAATTCCATCAAATTGGTCAACCGTCACATCATGATCCACGAATGCCTGGTCCAAGACCTTCATCAAAGCTTCTCTATGGGCACCAGAATCTCTCAGTAAAGAAAGCAAAGAAATCTTGGAAGGAGTTTGCAATAGTTGGTCCACAATCTTGTATTCACTTCTCTTGATGAGCTTCAGAATCTCATCATCATTGGGGTGTGGGATAGGTTCATTGGATTGGCCTACCTCAACCCTGGGTTCAACATCTCTCGCTGGAATTTCTGCCGGTATGGGCCTCCTGACTTGAACTTCTGGTCTCTTCAAAGGTACTGCTGCAAAGATATGTCTGCTTCTCGTAACTCTGCTCACATCCGCGATGTTAACAAAAGATGGCATTGTTGGTATAGGGACTTCTACCCTATTCTCAATCATTGTGGAATTATACTTATACGGTATAGCTTGGTCTGAGTTGTAAGGCACAGGACCAGGTGGATAAATGATCAAAGGAGCAACAGGTGCAGTCTGACTGTCGTAAACGATTTCTACTGGTTCAGGCAAGTTGAATTGTGGTATTATAACATTCACTTCATCCACCGGATCTCTGTCATGTGTAATAGTGATAACCCTTTGGTCTAACAATTTTTGAATGTCCTCCTTCACAAAAGGGCAATCAACTTCTCTTGAACAAAATTCACAAACATCATAATCATGATGATGCCTAAAAAAGGCAAGTCTTCTTAAGCTCTGATGTAACCTGATCAACGAATCTCTTATGTGTTCAACTTAAAAAACTCGAAACTTTCTCGGACAACCTTCCACCATATTCACTGATGTTGCCCCATGTCGAGGCAAAGGATTATCTCTAACATTCGGGTTAACATCCTTGAAAGACAAGATATCGTTCTTAATCAATCTCTGCATATTCGCCTTTAGAGCAAAGCAATTTTCAATGTTGTGCTCTGGTGACCCTTGATGATATTCACAGAACTGGTCTGCCTTGCACCACAGAGAAGTACTATTCGGTGCGACAGGAGGAGGCTTCATCGTTATGAGGTTCTTTCTGATCAGAGCAGGGAACAATTCAGTGTAAGTCATGGGAATGGCATCAAATTGCGGTTTCCTTGGTGAACGATTCTGGTTATTAAATTGATAAGCTTGTTGTCGAGGCTGCTGTTGAAATGGCCGTTGCTAAATTGGTGGGGTTTGATGAGTTAGGGTCACCAATGTTGGGCGGACAGCCGGAGTGACTGCCGCAACATGTGAATAACCTCTCCTTGGTCTCCTAGGGAAAATTACACTGACATCTTGTTCTTTCCTTTTAGGGAAAACACTTCCAAACTTCTTGATACTGCTAGATGGACTTCCTTCCTTAACCAAACGTCCTTCACGAATTCCTTCTTCCAACCGCATGCCCATGCCTACCATCTCGGTGAAATCACTGGGTGCGCTAGCAATCATTCTTTCATAATAAAAGGAACCTAAAGTCTTCAGGAATATCTTTGTCATTTCTTTCTCTTCAAGAGGGGGATAAATCTGAGCAGCAATCTCACGCCACCTCTGGGCATATTCTTTAAAGGACTCTCTGTCTCTCTGGGACATCGCCCGGAGTTGATCTCTGTTCGGCGCCATATCGACGTTGTACTTATACTGGCAAGCAAAAGCTTCACTAAGATCGTTGAAATTACGGATCCGAGTGCTGTCCAAACCCATATACCACTTTAGAGCGGCACCAGTCAAACTGTCTTGAAAGTAGTGAATTAACAAGTTATGATCATCAGAATATGTAGACATCTTTCTCACATACATAGTTAAATGACTCCGCGGACACGAATCACCTTTATACCTTTCAAAGTCCGGCGCTTTGAATTTGGCTGGAATCTTTACATTTGGAACTAAACACGGGTCATAAGCATTCTTTCCAAACAAATCTTTCCCTTTTAACGCTCTGATCTCCCTCTGCATCTCTTGAAACTGGTCTTGAAATTCCTCCATTCTATCGAAAAGACCCAGACTTTCAGCAGGCTCGGCATGATAAGCAGGTTCATTCATGTATGGTATAGAATGAACCACAAGAGCGACAGTTGTCATCACTGGTTGAGGGAAAGGTGCCACAGACGGGATTACAGGTGGCATAGTAGTTGTCTCCGGTTGAGGAACAGACACAGTAGGTTGCACTAAAGGCTGTACGACAGGTTGATACCCTTCTGGCACAAAGTTATAAGGCATTCCCCACGGAAAACCTTTTGGCATCTGATGTTGAAGTGGAGAGTTGATTTGAGTCACAGATGTTGGAACGGTGACAATCTCAGAAACCACAGTAGTTGAAGTCTGAATCTCAACAGCTGCAGTCGATGGCTGATTCTGAGCAGCCATCAAACTTTCCACCAGCGCAGTTAGTTTCTCCATACCGACATGAAGGGTAGCGACCTCCTCACGAAGCTCGTGGTTTTCCTGTTCTAGATCTTCCATCTTCCTCTGACGGTTGGCTCGGGTATCGTATCGATGAGACAGCTTGACAATCTACCGGAGTGGAAAAAGAAACAAGGATAAGACTCTAGAAAACATGTGAAGTGGAATGTTGGATGATGCATGATATGTGATGCGAATGATCGTTCATTTTGATAGTTTTTTTTTCAAAAAAATGTTGATGGATGCATGGATGAATAATAATGCAACAGTTACACACAAGTTCACAAACATGAGGTTCAAAGGTTCAACGTTTCGTGCATGGAGTCAAAGGTAAAGCCCACCCCAAGGTATGTACTAACGGTTTAATCGCATCTGTAAGACAAGGTTCTAAGAGGTCCCAGAGTCTACATTCCTCCTTCGGATATTACCAACGTCTTGATTACTCAATAATTAGCGATATTCTCAAGAGAAACTCGTCAGAGCGTAGCATCGCGTAACAACTACTTTCGGATTACTCAGTTATAATCTCCGCGCTACACCTAAAAGGCCAAGATGGGTTAGGGTTCTACGGTTCTCAGCTTCTCTGGCTCCCAGGTCGAAAATAATAATGTCTTCCCGATTACTCGGTAAACAAATACTACGTTCAAAAGGGCCTTCCACTGAGTGGGGGATTTCATGCCTCCTTCTTTGGGATTACTCCCTCAAAGTTAACATGACTATATCGCCCGTCCTATTCTTAAGTGTAACTTAATCCGGGTATAGGATTCGTCCTTTGCAAAAAACCCAAAAAACCCCAATATAAACACATAATCAAACAAATCAAATAATAATAAAACAGATAAAACAAACTAGGCTTAATCTCTCCCCAGCAAGAGGTCAATCTCTCCCCAGCAGAGTCGCCATTCTGTAGCAATAAAAAATGTAGCGGGGTAAATCGGAGATCGAACTATTAATTAATTCGTCTCACAAAAGCAAGAGTCGCCACCGCGCTTTATTATTTCCAAGGGAAAAGGGGAAAGAGCGAAATAAAACCCTAAAATATGCAATGTAAAATAATACTTTAAAAGAAATGAAAATACAAGGCGTTTTTGAAAAGAGGTCTAGAGTTCGGGGGTTGGTTATACAATGGGAAGGTATTCGCACCCAATACATCTATAGTATTTTATAGGAACCTTTTGAAATATTTGTTTTGGTTAAAATTGTTTGTTTGATTAAAATGGTTCATTTGGCTAAAAATAGGTGTGGGCGAGAGTTTGAAGATACGACGACCTAGTATCGAAGTTTTGACTTAAAAGGGGTGTTTTTTTTAAAATTGAGTTTTTTTAGAAGATTTAACAAAAAAATCTAAAATGTATGAAGGGTTTCGCACAATCGGATAACATATTTGATGACATGAAGTCAATAATTTTAATTCTTTCCCTTGGAGTAGAAGCAAACAAATCAAAAATAAGATGAACATCACAATATAAGTAATCAAGGATACGCAAGGAAATAAATTTAAGCGAACAAATTAATACCAAGAAAGGCAGTGAAATATTTAATTCGAGAAGATTAAGACGATTAAAAAAATAAAGAGAAGATAACCAATTTTCTAAAGAAGATAAATTACTAAATTAATTCTAAACAACAAATAAAACTAAGATCATGAACTTTCTAAATTATATATAGACTAAGTTAAAGTTGTAAGATTTATTAAAATTAAAATTCTAAAAGTTACTAAATTTAATCTAAAGTAAATTAATTCTAAAGTACTAAACCATATCTAATATAGGCTAAATTAAAGCTAAATTAATATCATTGGGAAATAAGCTGAAAATGAAATAAAAAGGTCCAGCATGGGATTGAACTCGTGTCTCCTTCTTTCGAACTCTTTTTCGAACTCTTTCTTTCTCTCTTTGATCTCTCTTTCGAACTCTCTCTTCGATCTCTCTTTCGAACTCTTTCTTTCTCTCTTCGATCTCTCTTTCGAACTCTCTCTTCGATCTCTCTTTCGAACGCTTTCTTTCTCTCTTCGATCTCTCTTTCGAACTCTCTTTTTTTTCTCTCTTTCGAACTCTCTCTTTGATCTCTCTTTCGAACTCTCTATTTTTTTCTCTTTCGAACTCTCTCTTCGATCTCTCTTTCGAACTCTTTCTTTCGAACAGTTTCTCCCTCTCTTCTAAATCGAAATCGAACAATGCCAATCTTGCTCCCTCTTTCGAACTCTTTCTCCCTCTCTTGATTAATCCTCTTTGATAAAATTATAAGCAACAAACTTCCTTGCTCACGATAATAACAAAATAAACCCTCTTCTGGTTTTTTCATGCAGTTAAACATCAAATCAACAAGGCGACAAATATTCATGGTAAGAGAAACAACAATAACAATCTCAGGGGTTCTGGTTTATTGAAACATCAACAACAAAAAATGCAGCAACGACAACTAGTTCACAGCATACATCATTATAACAAGCATAGCAACATATTTTGAGAAAAAAGTAGGGAGACTTACAAGATCAGAGCAAGTCTGATGATTTCGATTTTTGACGATGAAATAATAAAGAAATCCAGAGATGAGGTAATATGCTCTTTTAATTCCTTCTGCTCTTCTGAAAATCTTGTTGGAAAATCTTGTAATAGAATTGATTTCTTCTGAAACTGTAGAGAATAAATGTTGCTTATTCTACAAATTCTGCAGATTCTTTTCTCCCTTTTTCTCCTAAAATTCTAGCACTATTGTTGTGAGCTACGCGTCGGTGTTGGTGCAAGTTTGCTGGTATGATTGGAGCTTGGTTGGAAATGGTGCAGGTTAGAAGGTTTGCTTCTAGTTTTGGTAAGAGGGCAGGCTTGAGTTATGCAGGCTATCCTGCTTGCAGTTTGAAACGGGTTTTGAGTTATGCAGGCTATCCTGCTTGCAGTTTGAAACAGGTTTTGAGTTATGCAGGCTATCCTGCTTGCAAGTTTTGTGTTTTTTTCTCTTTGTGAACTGCCTTTTCTCTCTCACCCCCTTCTTCGATTGTATATCTGCCTGTTTTATAGTGAATAAGAATGAGGTTTTGGGAGGGAAAATTTGGTGAGTTTGAACAAATGTGATGATCTGATTTATGGCTTTTTGATACAGGTTTTGGTGTATGTTATTTGATGCAATTTCTGGACTGATATGCTGGTCTTATAACAGGGCAGCAGAGATTATGTGACTGTTTTTCTTGGCATTATTTGTGCAGGGGCCATGCAGTTTTGGACAAATTTTTGCAGCATATGGACAAACTTATATGGACATAGCATAATAATTATAATACTAATAATAATAGTAATGACACAAAGAATACAATAAAATGTTAGTAAAACTAAACTGAAAATATAAAAGTGAAAGAAAAGAGATATCAAAATTGGTTTTAATTCTATTAATAATTCAACCTAAAAACATTTCAAATGGAATTATAATCAAAATTAATAATAGAGGGAATAAAAATAAAATTAAACCATATATTTTCATATTTTCGAATTAAATAAATAAAACTACAACTAAGAACAAAATAGACTTACATACTCTAAAAATGCAAAAAAGTAAAAGAACTTATATGTATTTTGAGATTTTCTGAATTATCAATAAAAATATAAAATTAAATGAAACTAACAAAATTATACATTTTTTTTATATTTTGGATAAAGTAAAAATGATATGAACTAAATATATTTTGGGGATTTTCTTTTTATGAAAATAAGAATAATAAAAAAAGATGATAAAAAATGAAAAAAATCATGATTTAGTAGAGTCGGACAAAAAAACCAGTTAAATTTCACTAAATTCACAACAATTTCTAACGTTTCTATTTTTTCGTGGATTTTCAAAGCATAATCATCTCTTGACTTGTAAAGAAAAGTTGTAGTTGTTGCAAAGGAGAATCATATGTAAAATAACCACTAAAAAATTGTCAAAATTTGAAGAAGTTATGAATTTTTGAAATCTGACTCGAGAATTGGCAAAAATAGGTCGAATCGCTTGTGAACGCTTGCTATGTAATAATGCAGATGGGAGGTGGTATCTTAGGTCAAAATTTGGGGTATGACAATGTGCACCAACCCCATGGTTTTGAGAGTTCCAAAAATCCAGAATATGTTTTCAAACTAAAGAAGTCACTCTATGGCCTGAAACAAGCTCCCAGAGCTTGGTATGCAAGACTAAGTAACTTCCTGTTAGAAAAGGAATTCACCAGAGGGAAAGTGGACACAACCTTGTTCTGTAAGACAGTTAAGAATGACATGATAGTTTGTCAGATTTATGTTGATGACATCATATTTGGATCTACTGAACCCTCTCTAGGAAGAGAGTTTGCTAAATATATGCAGGCAGAGTTTGAGATGAGCCTAATGGGGGAACTCAAATTCTTTCTGGGCATTCAGATAAATCAAACTCCAGAAGGAACTTACATTCATCAGAGCAAATATGTCAGAGAACTTCTAAAGAAATTTGATCTCTCAGAATGTAAGCCCTCAAAGATTCCAGTGCATCCCACGTGCATTCTGGAAAAAAGAAGAGGTAAGTAAAAAGGTAGAACAGAAGGTCTACATAGGTATGATTGGTTCTCTTCTCTATCTGACGGCTTCAAGGTCTGACATTCTATTCATTGTTTGCATTTGTGCTAGATTCCAATCAGATCCTAGAGAATCCCACTTAACAGCAGTTAAGCGAATTTTCAAGTATCTGAAAGGTACTGCTAATCTGGGTTTGTTTTATAGAAAATGAAGTGATTACAGCTTAGTAGGATATTGTGATGCTGACTTTGCTGGAGACAGAGTAGAACGTAAAAGCACTTCTAGAAGCTGCTCGTTTCTGGGAGAAAATCTGATCTCATGGTCCAGCAAAAGACAATCCACAATAGCACTATCAACAGCAGAAGTTGAATACATAGCAGCAGCTGGATGTAGTATGCAAATGCTCTGGATGAAAAGTCAACTTGAGGATTTCAATATATTTGAGAGTAACATCCCTATCCTCTGTGACAATACTTCTACTATTTGTCTCAGTAAAAATCCTATTTTGCATTCTAGGGCTAAGCATATAGAAATAAAACATCATTTTATTAGGGACTATATTCAGAAAGGGATTCTTAACTTAAAATTCATTGACACGGACCATCAATGGGCTGATCTCTTTACAAAACCTCTTTCTGAAGATAGGTTTAACTTCATTCTGAAACATATCAGCATGAAGCTTTTCCCAGAATAAATTGTTTTATTTACATATCTTAACCTTCACAATTTTAGTTATTTTCTATGAACTACTGATCAACCTGCCTTCAGAATTTTAGAAGTAAAGATTATATCAGAATCTATCCATGAAGATCTGAGCATTTCATTTCAAGGATAGAATTGTGTTGTTCACGTAAGCAAACATTTGTCATCCATTCATCAGCTACCTTCTGAGGCTGAACACGCGTTCACTTTTCTGAAAGGTCAAAAGCGCTGATTGGGTGCATTGAGACACACGTCATGGGTAACCGTTCCAATATCTTTCTGAATCCCCTAAAATCAGCTGTCATTAATGCTTATAATCATGACTAATTGTTTCTATCTCTTAATGTTTATGCTTTCAAGAAAATCTATTTAAACTCAAGTTTCACTCTTTACATTCTTTCACTTTTACTCTCTCAATACCTTCTAATTGTTTTCAGTTCGTACTTTCAAAAACCCTTTCATCTTTCTCAAATTTCTTGTGTGAACATGGCTTCTTCAAGCGTCCAAAACACCAGTACTCAGGGAACTGCTTCTATGGAATAGTACAAAGAACCATACAGAACGCTACTCACTCCCATTGACAATTTGGAAGTTCTTTCAGAACTGATTGTTGATTTTGAAAGCCTTCAAGAAAACGACTTCAATCTCTCTGAAGACGTCAATGCTCATGGATGGAACATATATTTTGACCGTCTTCTAGGGCCAACGTTTCCAATTCTTGTCAAAGAATTATGGATACATGCTTCCTCGTCAAACCATCAAGTTACCTCGTATGTAATGGGGAAGAAGATTGTCATTACAGAAGACCTAATTTCAAGACTTATCGGTTACAATGGTGGAGGTGTCAGGTGTATAGACATGGCTGAAAGATGTTCTGATGTTGCTTCTATTGCAAGGGAAATATTCACTCTGGGTCTACCCTCCATCAAGATTAAGGATCTGAAGGATCATCACAGAATCTGGGCTAAAATAATTCTGGGATGCATCAACCACAGGAAGCTAACTAGCTCTCCTGATTACATAATCATTGATCAGCTGTTTCTGATCTACTTTATCTCCAAGAAGACTAAGGTAAATCTCCCTCACTTTCTATTTAATCATCTGAGGACCAGTGTAAAGGAAACAAAGAGGATGAGTGTACCAAAAGGGACTGGATACCCCTAGGAAGACTCATATCAGATATTCTGACAGAGAATAGGATGATAGAGCATCTGACTGAAGCACAGGAAATTAGCTCACTAGAAGCAACTGTTGGGAAGCCTCTGAACGCTAAGAATCTGAAAAAGATGAAAATCATTGAGAACATCAAGAAGGAACCCAACGTTACTTCTTTTGCAACCATCGCTTCCAGAAGAATTCCTCTGGATGATTTTCCTCTTTTCTCTGAGATTGACTCCAAGGCTGAGATAATTGTCAGATATATGGATGTGTGTAAGGCAGATGGCACTGCACCAGAAATAAATATCCAGGACTTGCATCAGGCGGCTCCAGAAGTTATTTTGAAGAAGACCAAGAAAAGAAAGGCAGCAGCAGAAGGATCATCCCAGAGGACTCCAAAAGCTGCTAAAAAGAAAGGTAATCCTTCCTCTGTTACTGTTTTAGAATCAATAACTATATCAACATCTGAAACCATAACTACCCAATCAGAACATCCAACCCTACAAACTTTTGATGACTTTGACATAGGGTTTGATCCATCGGAAACTCTAAGTCTAAGAGAAACTCACTCCCTTCCTATCAATCCAAATCCTGAACAAACTCAACCAGAACTTGCCAAAGTTCTGTCTGATATTGACTCTTTTGACCAAGACATTTCAGCTCCCACACCAAAAAATCCAAATCCTCAAATCCCTGATAATCCAAACTCCGAAACTACAACAAATGTTCCACAACCAGATATTCCACTACCTCTCTCTCCACAACAAGATATTCCTCATCCACCATCACCTCAATCTGAACAATCACAACCAGAAGCTCAAACTTCTGAGAACCAACCATTTGAGACCTATGAACCAGAACCTCACAATATTTCAACCAACCAATCTGAAGAACCTACTTTAGATTCAGATACAATCCCAATCCCAGGAATCACTGAACCACTTTCCATTAGCATGCCTACCACCATCCTGGACATTCCACAAATTCCTTCTTCTCTGGAATCCACACCACCAAATTCCCCAACTAGTCCAATCATCATACCCGACTCTCCCACTCCCTCACCCAAGAGAAATCCAACTGACAACGTAAGACTTGTCATTGATCCAACTGCATTGGAACGATTAGATGCTATATCTCACAAAACTTCCATTCCCAAACCAAAACCAATTGAAACCACACCAGATGTTGGTACAAGTTTGTTGATGTTTGAAATAGGAATGCAGGAATGGATAACCTCCTTGAAGCACGCTAGTCTAGAGATGACTAATCCTGCTGTTTCTGATTATCTTTGGACAAGTTTTAGAAACTGACTAAGTTCTGAAACATTGAAGCTAAAAGAACAGAGTTATGAACAGGTTCAACGGAATTTCAGTGATATGCTAAAGGTTTTTGAAGACCAAGTTCTGAGCCATCTGCTCAAGAAGGAGATTCTCCCTCTAGATGATGTTCCCTGGTTAGAACATCATCTCTCAAATGAAGTTCAACCAGAACCAGAAGGTCTTTCCCTGACTGCTGCTTCAGAGGAGATGATCTCAGTAGAGGAAATGGTTCAATGTGATCATGCTGCAGAATGCTCTGAGAAGCGTCCAGATACTGAAGAATCTCCAGCTCCTTCCTATGTCATGCAAACTCTGGAAGAATTGAAGAGAGTAAATGTTGTTATCCAGGAAAGGTTGGATAAGCAGGAGGACACTAACAAAGAAATCAAGAGCATCTTGGGAAAACAAGAAGAATCTAACTTCCAGATCAAGGGCTTGCTGGAAGATTTGTTCACACGCCTTCCTCCTTCCTCTTAGATTCTCATCTGCTTTAAATCTGTTTATCTGTAACGTTTGTGTTACATTGCTTCTGTTCTGGACTACTTATCATTGCTTCTTATTTTTTAATATAAATCAACTTTTTAGCTCTGATTATATTTCCTTTTTGATAACTAACAAAAAGGGGGATAAAGTAAGATATTTTCAATAACGGTTTTTCCTCTCAAACATTCTGAACTACTTAACCTCTATCTTCTGAAAAGCTTGAACATGTACAAACTCTGATGAAAGACGCGGTTAAACTCTGATGCTCAAAGACTCAAGGAACTTAAGGGAAGTAATCAACTCAGGGGGAGTTTTTCCTCTCTATTCTAAACTTTTTATTCTTTATTTTGTAATTGAAAAATCTGGTTTTTGTCATCATCAAAAAGGGGGAGATTTTTAGAACATAGTTTGATTCTACAACCCTTGGTTAGAGTTTTGATGATAACAAATACAAAGAATAAATAAATACAAAGAAAAAATATGCACCTTAAAAATATGTTTTATGTATGCAGAAGTTCTGATAAGATCAGCATCAGAAGATAAGCCATAAAGTATTACACGCTGAAGCAATCGGATTATACGCTGAAGATTGGTGACCAGAACCTACGCTTAATTATAGTAAACTCTGATTCTGAACAAGAACATATCAAACCAAGTCATCAATATTCTGAAGTGTCATCAGCAGTAAGGAGAAAAGACTCTGAAGCGTTACTGAACATTCAAGACAGAATTAATTCCAACGGCTTTCTTCAGACAGGATCTTCTCCAAAAGAAAAGTGTGTTAATGACATTAAACATGCTTTATGGTCAACGTCATTACATTTCCTATATAAACAAGTCAGCTTGCAAAATGAAGCACGTAGGTACACACGACGATTTTGCTAAGATCACCAACCATGCATATTCTAGCTCAAGAAAATTCATTCTTTATTCTAAGCTATAAACCTGTGTAATTTATCACAGTTGTGATAAACCGTTTTTGTTAGAAAAACAACAACACATATTGTTTAATCATATTGTAAAAGAGATCCTTGAGATTAACCGGATTGTGGTTGTACTCAAGAAGACTTTAACAGTTGTTAAAGTAGCTTTTGTAATCTTGTTGAGATTAGTGGATTAAGACCTCGTTGGAGAGAGGCGAAATCACTTTGACGGGTGGACTGGAGTAGTTTGAGATCAAATGAACCAGGATAAAAATATTGTGTCATTAAGCTATTTTAGATCCAAGTTTTCAATTCAACCCCCCCTTCTTGTGTTTTTCACATCTTCAGGTTCAGGCCATTTTCTCCTCAACAAGTTGTTTCAACAAAGAAAACTCATCCTACTTTTTATTTTTGCACTAGACCTTGCTTCATTTATGTTTTTACTTTCCATTCGATTGTGTTAAACTGTTTGCCTTTTAAATTATATGTTATTTGTTTTTTCAATTTTAATGAAATGAGCATTTTGCATCTTTGAATCAATTTATGGTTTCAATTATTGTTTTTGTATATCCCTTGTTTTACTTTCTTTATTAAACTTTTGTTTATGCAAAAATTGGAGGGAGGATGACGAAAAGGAAATACCCAAATTGTTGTTGGTATGCTTTCAATTAAAACTTTTCTGACAATGTAGGGCATTGTTTCAACTCCCAAACACTGGAGAAATAAGGAAGTTAATTCCTTGTTAAACCCTTTAAGCCTAGAAGTTGTAGTTTCTTCCTGTATGAAAAATCCACAATCTTAACCTGGGGCAGAGTAGTTTCTCAGTTAATTTGACTATATGTTCAATCACAAGAGAATTTTATAAGGCACTTTTCTATAGAGGTTGTTATCAAGTTTCCTTCACACACATTGGTATTAAAGATGTCATACAAGTCAAATGTCAGATGATGGTTCCAAAAAAATCATAAATCAGACAATCACTTTCTTTCAAAAAAGAAAAATCAAATAAAAGCTCACTGAGTCAAAACCTGTTAAGGAGACTTAAGCAAAATTTGGCATCCTACTGACTGTAAATTCAAAATGAAACAGTCCATGTAAAATTTAGGGATCATCTAAAAAAACAAGAGAAGTCACTAATATAGAAGTGACTTTCATTCCAAGAATCCTTTGGCTTCTGAGCCTCGTCATCATACTAGTTCTCCAATTCTAGAATCTCTTGGAATTTGAATGCATATGTTGATTTAACTGAATGAAGGACTGAAGATCATCACGAAGAATGAGGTGGGTACAAATATAATTTGAGTATATATCTTTTGTTTCTGAAACCGTGAACCAGACCGTTTTACAACCCTTGAAAGAACTAATTGAAGTTAGGTTATTTTTGAAAGCATATTACATCAAAGTTGCGTCAACTGACTCCCAAGTTTTCACTATTCTTTTTCTCTTGGAATTATGCCTTTACCTTATCTTTTACTTTAAACCATCGTGCTTTGACCCACTATGGCAAACAAGCACATAAACAACGCTTTTTTTGGCCATAGACAGCGCTTATAAGCGCTGCCTATTCCTGCGTTGCTGTAACCATAGGCAGCGCTTTTAGTCTATGTGAAAGTGTTGCTTAATCCCCCTTTAGACAGCGCTTTATTGAATAAGCGCTTTCTAAAGGCCCCTATAGACAGCGCTTTTAACAATGTAAGCGCTTTCTATAGTGTGCCTATAGCAGCGCTTTTACTTTAGACAACGCTTCCTTAAGCGTTGTCTAAAGTAAAAGCGTTGCTATAGGCACACTATAGAAAAAGCGTTGTCTAATGTATTTTTTTATATTTTTTTTTATATTTTAGGCAGCGCTTTATTTTGAAGCGTTGTCTAAAGTCCCCTTTTAGGCAGCACTTTTTGGTTTAAAACATTGTCTAATGTTCACGGATTTTTTAATATATTCAGCTTGTATTTTAAGCGCCCTGTACACATAATCACTTAAAATTTAAGCGCTGTCTTTCAAATTTGCACCAGAATTTATAAATTTGAAGCTTCAATCCAATAAATATACACGAAATTTACATATTTATATATACAACTTTAATCTAACAATTTATATATACATAAATACAACTTAAAGAATTCAATAATTTATATAAACATAAATTTAAATATTTACATATACAGCTTTATAAACAAATAAATATGCACCAAATATACATATTGTTATCTTCTAGAGCTGATATATTCTCTACTATCTTCTCTACAAACAACAACAATGAAGAATCCTAAATGAATCTATATATCTTCTACATATGCACCTACCTAAAACAAAACCAACAAAGGCATATATATATATATAGGGGTGTTCGCGGTGCGGTTTGGGCGGTTTTGAAGCAAAAAATCATCTGAACCGCAAGATAAAAAAACATGCGGTTCGGTTTGGTTCGGTTGGCTTTTAAAAATAAATCTGAACCAAACCAAACCAAATCAAACTAATGTGGTTTGGATTGGTTCGGTTGTTTCGGTTTTTTACAAAAATAATTATTATGTCATACATACAAATATATAGGAAAATATAATTTTATATTTAATTGTTCATACATTACCATAAAAAATTTATAATTTTCAAAATAAATTTATAATTTGATACATAAAATTGCGTATTATAATTTTATCTAAATCTAAATAATGATATCAACAAGATTGCATTCTTAAATAAATATTATACAAAGAATATGATAAAAATATATTTTGTGAAAATAGTATTTATAAATGAATAATATTTTATTTTTTATGATTTGCAAATTAAAATGAATATAATACAAAGTATGATAAAATATACACATAATACATGTTGATTTCTCTAAAGAATTATAGAAATATATATTGGTTAGTAAGATTTTATAACATAATGCGGTTTTGTTTGGTTTGGTTCGGTTTGTAAAATACAAACCGCAAACCGAACTGAACCATGCGGTTCCACGAGAAAATGACCCAAACACATCCGAACCAAATGCGGTTTTTTGCGGTTTCAATTTGGTTCGGTTCGGTTTTGCGGTTTTCTATTGGGCCGGTTTGGTTTTGAATTAAGCTACATATATAACACTTAAAAATCAATGTAACAAAAACAACATTGCAAAATTCCCCGATTAAAATTCCCCGATTCATTATAACAAATCAATGTAACCCACCATTAAAAATTCCCTGATTCATACCATACAAACAAATTTTTGTTTGGATTTAAATCCAATATCATCCTAACTAACCTTCTACATAACAACAACAACATTGCAACAATTTACTACACTATGACGATATAGTATCTCATTAACTCAAACTTATATATACTCAAAATTCTCATCAATGAAAGTGTCACAATACCTTATAATGCAAAAACCACATGCCACACAAAACACAATATAATGCAACATTATCAACACTAAATCAACACCAAATCAACACTATCAACACTATCAACAAAACCAAATGCAACATTATATATCAACATTATCAAATATATCAAAAATCATACCTAGAGGAGAAGAGAACATTGGTTGTGAATGGAAGAAAGGATGAAATAGTCTTGAATGGAAGAAGGATGAGACCCTTGAAGAAAGGATGCGATTTTCGTCCAGAACAAACGAAAAAGCTCGTGAAAATGGGTTCCTGTTCGTAACTGTGTTGTTCGTGAAAATGGGTTCCTGTTCGTAACTGTGTTGTTCGTGAAAATGGGTTTCTGCAAAATAATAACGTTACTGTGTAATAGTAATGATGGGCGTGTTTTATTTTTTTTATAATAGGACTTTAGGCAGCACTTTGAAAAAACGTTGCGTAAGCCCACCCTTAGCCAGCGCTTCTAGTAGAAAGCGCTGCTTAATCCCCCCCCCCCCCCCCCCTCCCTTTTAGACAGCACTTTAACAAAGCGCTGCGTAAGCCCACCCTTTAGGCAGCGCTTTTAAAAAGCGCTTTGTAAGCCCACCCTTTAGGCAGCGCTTCTCCAAAGCGCTACAGTACCTACCCCCTTTAGCAGCGCTTTATAAAACCATGTTAACCCCCTTTAGGCAGCGCTTTCACAAAGCGCTGCTTAAGCCCTCCCTTTAGGCAGCGCTTCTAAAAAGCGCTTTGTAAGCCCACTCTTTAGGCAGCGCTTCAATACCTACCCCCTTTAGCAGCGCTTTATCAAACCATATGCACCCCCTTAGGGAGCGCTTTTTTAGAAAGTGTTGTCTAAGGTATACGACCAAATTCCCGTGTTTTAAAATGGACCTTTAGCAGCGCTTTTCATAAGAAGCGTTGCCTTAGGTGTGCTGTCTAATCTTACTTTTGGCGTAGTGACCAATGATCCATTGGTTTATCTTTTACTTTAAATGTGTAAACCATATTGTTTTATACAGTGAACTCTTTGCTCTTTCATCAATGATGTCTTTCCAATAGTGATTTTAATATTAATCTTTTGTATGAGTTTTGCATTAAAATTACCATTTTGAATGAATAATTTTATTTGCAAACATGTTTTCCTCTTCAAGGAATTTTCAAATTTTTAATAAACTTGGTCTATGTTTTAATCAGGGGAAAGTATCTTTTGAGTCCTGTTGGATCTTATTCCATGATTTGTTTACTAGTAATTGCTACTCTTACAAGTTTATCATAAGTTCTTCTTCAAGACTCATCTTGGGGCAAGTGTTCCAGGTATACAACAATGACTTGTCATTTTTACACCAGATAGTTGGTATTGGAGTCAACTTCTTCAGTAATCCTCAAGCAGCTCTGTAGTCCTTAATCCAAGGATACTTATGTTCATTATAGTTCACAGATGTGATGGAAGTTTGTTCAAAGCATCTTCTGATTTCAGGCTTGGCAATGTTCACTGTGTTGAGGAATCAAAGTCCAATCTTGCCTCATAAAAGAGTATAACTGTATTGTGTTAGAATCAACATTTCATAGAGCATTCTTATATCATCCATAGAAAAATTCATATACCATGCATACTCATGTGCATTTTCCCAAGTATTATTAATTTCAACATCTTACATTATGATCTAAGTCCAACTTACTTTACATTTATCAAACTTTTGTTCATCTTTGCAATTCTTATATGCCTGTTGTTCTGTTGTTTTTCAGAACTTGTTCTTGTCTATCCATGGATTTTTCTGGATGTGCTTGATCTTTCTCCTTCCAAACTCATTCATGATTTACTCTTGAATGTCTTGGGAAGGTTTTCAGAGCTCAATCTTATTTTATCTTGATTGTATTTGAGTTTTTGTTTCTTTTAAGATCAATCATGCTTTATCATGTTTGCCTTAGACATCTATTGTGTTCCAAAGATCATTCAGTACTATTCCTGAGTATCTTCGAGGTTCAATTTTTGTTTTACCCCTGATTGACTTTGATGTTGTTGCTCAACATCATCCCTAAGTTTCTTTGGTGTTTTTATATCTTTTCCAAAGTTCATTTATGCTTTACCTTATGTGACTTTGATTATACTGGCTCAATTATGCTTTGTCCTGACTGTCTTTGGTGGTGTTCGTACATGCTTTATCTTGAATGTCTCTGATATTTTCTTCTTAAAGTTCAATCGTGATTTATCTTGATTGCCTTTGATGTTATTCAATCATGTGTTACCTTGATTTCCCTTTGATGTAGTCTCATTCATACTTTATCTTGAATGTCTTTGATATTTTCTTCTCAAAGTTCAATCATATTTTACCTTGATTTCTCTTTGAGGTTGTTCAATTATGTTTTATCTTGATTGCCTTTGATGTTGTTCAATCATGTTTACCTTGATTGCCCTTTAATGTTGATTAAATCATGTTTTATCTTGATTACCTTTTATGTTGTTCAATCATGTTTTACCTTGATTGCCCTTTGATGTTGTTTCAATTATGTTTTATCTTGATTGCCTTTGATGATTATTTTAATCATCTTTTATCTTAATTACCTTTGACATTGTCCAGACATGTTTTACTCTTGTTTTCCTTTTTTGTTTATCTTCCTTTCAAAATTCATTCATGTTTTACTCTTGAATGTATTTGATGTGGTTTCCAGTTTCATCCTTTGTTTCTTTTGGGTGTCTTTGATGATTTGTTTTCCTTTTCAGTTTCATTCATGTTTTATCTTGTATGATTTTGATGTGGGTTCCAAAGATCTTTCTTTCTGAATATCTCTATTGATTTTTTGTTCAGAGTTTCCTTCATGTTTTAGCTTGAAAGCTTCTGTTAACTATCTCCTTCTTCTCTTGTGGAGTCTAGTGTTATTTCTGGATGACTCATATCTTTTTCTCAATGGAGTTTTAACCTCTTTCCCACTGAAGTTGGATTTTTTACCCTAATAGACATAGGTATCCTTTTGCCATTTCCGTTCCCCAACAAGTTTATCCACTGAAATTCATTTGCATTTGCCTCATTGGTTTCCACACACACACACACACACACACACACACACACACACACACACACACACACACACACACACACACACACACACACACACACACACACACACACACACATATATATATATATATATATATATATATATATATATATATATATATATATATATATATATATATATATATATATATATATATATATATATATATATAACAGAGTTCATGCATTACATTGCATTAAATTTCTACTAAAGGGGAAAATTTTGAGGTTTTTCTATATTTAATTACCTTTCACTACGATGCTATCTAGTTAAAGATAATTAAATATGAAGATCTGTCATATCCCAATTTTTCTCCAAGATTATTCATTCACTATATTTACATCATTAGTCGGTCATTGGTGCATTTAAGTTGACCAAAAGTCAACTTAAGTCAACATTTACATTATTTTTAAAGTAAAAAATCCTCGATATCTCACTTTATGCATTTCTATTTCCTTTCCCTACTTCATGCCTTGCGCAAAGTTGATCAATATCCAATAATATTAGCATTTCGGTTCTACAGGCAAATCAGTAAAAGTGATTCGACAATGTGTGGAAAGTTAGTGAAAAAAATATTTCGAGCTTTGATCTTTAACTAATTGTTTTATGAATCTACATTTCACGTAGATCATGTTAGTATGTTGACTTTATTATTTCGAGGCAGTTTGCAGTCACACTTTTAATTGTCAGTTCCTATTTAACCGAGTATTTTTATTTTCAGTTTTGATCATTTGCAATATTTTTTATTAATCTTTGTCGCGTATAGTTTATTTTAATGTGTTCATTTTCTTTTTTCCAATTAATTAGGTGTCCATTTTTTTATTGTTTTTCGTTATTTCCGATCTCGTTTTTTATTCAGAAAAAATTAAAATAATAATATTTTCTTGTTTATTTTATTTTATTCTTTTAGTTTTTATCATTTATCGGTATACTAACTATTTTATTTTACTATTATTATTATTATTATTATCATTATTATTATTATTATTATTATTATTATTATTATTATTATTATTATTATTATTATTATTATTATTATTATTATTATTATTATTATTATTATTAGTCTTGTTTGTGTTTCTTATTTTGTTCAAAATAGAAGAAAAAAATCGATTTGGGGACCACAAAGTTGCAAATTTCACTTTTCATCTCATTCAATCTTTACCCTTCTTTCTTTTTTTATCAAAAGTCCACATTTGTTCTTACAACATCACATGGATCACCAAACTTCACAAACCAAAACTCATCACAACACTCGATCTACACCATTCATTCTTTTTTATCAAGGGCTCACATTTATTCTTGCAACATCACATGGATTGATACATAATTCCCTCCCAACTCTAAATTTTTCACTCACATTATTCATCTCTATTTTTTTTTAATTCCTAAACCATCATTGGTGCAGCCTATAAATAAACCCTCCTCATTCATAATTGGGACCACCAATCATTCACTAAATTAAGTCAAAACTCTCTTCTTCTTTTCTCTTCATTTTCTTTCAAGTTATTTCTTCCTTTTATTGAATAGGTAGGCTCTTATGCTTGTTTTTTATTTAATTTTATTGCATTTTACTCATGCTTTATTTAATTAGTACATTAATTATCACCATTTTGCAAGGAAACTCCATCGATTCAAAATCAATAGTTGAAAAGTGTTATTGAACCTCTAAAAGAAAAAGTGATTTATTGTTGTTTAATTTTCATTTTTTTTGTAAATTTTTGTTGTATATTTACTGGTTTTGAGTATAGATTCTTGTTTTGGAGATTGAGTAGATGAATTTTCATTATTCATTTGCTTAGTTTCATGAAAAATTGAGAAAGTTATGACATTTTTACTATTTTGTTGGAAACTTTTTTCTCCATTTTTGTTACTACTAAATATGGAATTAGGAAAGAAGAAGTCTTCTCATGCTCCCCTTGATTGCTTAGTGGACCCTTGTGAGACTCTTCTTTGGTCATAGAACATTTTTTTAGTTGCACTCACCATTTTGTAGCTCATTTTTGTCTTTTGTTTATTTTTATTTATTGTTCTTGCTTTCCTTTTAGAAATAGATTCTTAAGGCAATTTTTTTTTTTACTTTTTCACACTTTTGTATTGATAGTGCGTCCCCTTCACTTTTATTGTTTCTTTATGTTTATTTTATTTTTTATTTTTTATTTATTTCCTTTAGTTCTTTTATTTTTATCATCCCCATTGTGATGTAATAATTTTATTGCCTTCATCTTATTCTTCTTTATCTATTTTATTTTTATTTTATTTGCATAGATTTAGAAAGCATTTGAGTTTTTTAGTTCATCTAAGCTTGTTGGATATTTGATGAACTTTCATCATTTCCAATCTACCTCTAAATAATCCTTTGATCATTTAAGGTACTTCGGATTGATGATAAGTTTTGTAAGAACAAGAAGTGTTTCTACATCTAGTATGAAGATTTTGATGATAACTTTACATGTTATCTTTAAGAACAATTGTATACTCTAATGGTTTGTTCTGGTGTGTAGCTGCTGTTGTAATATTCTGACTCTGGTATCAAGGTGTGTAACATCATTAGGTTCTGAACATACATCACTGGAAGAAAACATATGGTGGTTACATGTTAAAGTTGAAGTCAAGATTCTAAATACGTCTTTTGCAACGTGTCTTAAGAATGCTAGTACAAGAGGTTCTGATCGTGATTTTATAGTTAAGCTTTGGAGGTCTTATAAAGATTTACTTTGGTGTGTTACAAAGTTTTAAAGATTATAAAGACGAGGTTCTGATGAACAAGTTCTAATGATCTGAAGACAATCAAGTTCTTACGATCAACTACTGAAGACTTTGAAGACAAGGTTCTGATAAGACAAGTTCTGAAGACTCTAAGACTTAGGTTATAAGACTTAAAGAGTGATTCTTCTACAACAAGCTTCAACATCCAAATTATCTGAAGCCTTTGAAGATAAGAATAAGTTCAAAATGGTTAACGTGTGATGGTTTACAAAAGGTACATAAAGTGTTTGTGATCTTTATCCTTTATGGTGGTATAAAAACAGTCCTTTCGTATTATATTGTCAACCACTCTCATTATGACTGTTGATAACAAAGAGCTGGATTTTCGATTACCTTTCTACCCTTTCAACGGATCTCTTTTACAAGATATAAAAGGAAGACTTGGAAGCTGAAGAAAAGTAAGAATCAACATTACATAAAATATATCATATTAAATCAAGCTCAAGCAAAACTACACCAAAGCATTGTGAAAACTCTTTCGAGAAAATCTTATGTGTATTGTTTTGTAAATAGACAAGGAGTTGTTTCTCGTATCTTGCTGTAAAACACTTAGGTGTTTTCTTTATACTGAAACGTCTGTGTAATCTGCTTACAAGAAGCAATCTTTAATACACTGAAAGTATTCAACTATTGTTGATTGATACCTTGAGAGACCGAGTGAAGGTCTGATCTCAAGAAGACTCCTGCTGCGACTTGAGTGGATTTGCAATAAGGATCGACCGACTTATTAGGGGTGCCAATAAGATTGCTCTGACTTATTGTAAGTATCTATAATCAGTTTGATTATAGTGGATTAAGTCTTTGTTGAAAGAGAAATCATCTTGAGGGGTGGACTGGAGTTTCTTTGTTAACGGTGAACCACAATCAAAATAATCATGTTCATTTATTTTTATGTTCTAGGCTAACTTGGTCTTTCATCATCGAAAAGAGTTCAAAATTATTTTTTGGTGAAACCCAATTCAAACTCCCTTTCTTATGTTTCTCACACCTTCAATTAGCATAAGAGCTCCGGTTATGGTATTGATAGTTATCAAACACTTAACTGTGTCAGATAAAGATCCAGACGAGTTTTTCTTTGAAGAAATACAATGGTTGAACCCATACCAACTAAAGTTGCTTCAGATTCAAACAATAAAAGCTACAATGTAAAACTTCCCTTCTTTAATGGTTAAAAGTTTGAATACTGGAAAGATAGACTATAAAAGCTTCTTTCTAGGTCATGATATTGATTTTTGGGATATGGTAGTCGATGGTTATGTACCTCCCATAGATGATACTGGAAAAGAGATGGCTAGGAGAGTTATGATTGATCAACAAAAGAAAGATTATAAGAATCATTATAAAGCAAGAACCATCTTGCTGAATGCGATTTCTTATATTGAGTATGTGAAGATCACAAATAGAGACTCTGCTAAGTCTATATTTGATTCTCTCAAAATGACTCATGAAGAAAATGATCAAGTCAAAGAAACCAAGGCGCTGACCTTAATTCAGAAGTATGAAGCTTCCAAAATGGAGGATCTTGAAAGCATTGAAGTCATGTTATTAAGATTTCAAACCTTGGTTGCAAGACTGAGAGTTCTGAACAAAGTTTATTTAATGATAGATCATGTGAAGAAGATTATCAAAAGCTTTCCATCTAATTGGAGGCTTATGGTAACTGCACTCAAGCTTGCAAAGGATCTTAACAACACTTCTCTAGAAAAATTGATAAGTTCTTTATGAAGTCATGAGATTGAACTAGAACAAGATGAACCATAGAAGAAGACAAAATCTATTGCACTCAAGGACATCAAGAAATCTGAGAAGTCCAAAGCTCTTCAAGCAGAAGAGATAGAGGGATTCAGAAGAATATCTTGATGATAAAGAAAATGAGTTGTCTCTACTGTCCAGAAGGGTTAACCATCTCTATAAGAGAAGTCAAGGCAATAGGTTTAGAAGTTCAAGAATGACTAAAGGTTTCTTCGAACCAACTACTGATCAGAAAAATTCTAGTGGCTATGAAGTTATTTGTTATGAGTGCAATGAACCAGGACACTACAAGAATGATTGTCCTAAGCTTCTAAAGGACATACCAAATAATAAAGCTCTCAAAGGCAACAAGAAATGGCTAATGGCAACATGGGATGATTCAGACTATTCTGACTATAACTCAAAAGGAGATCAAGCTAACTTGGCGTTGATGGCTCATGCTGGAACATCAAGTGAGGCAATCCCCCCAGAAGATGAAGATGATTCAGAAACAGAAAAATATTCTTCAAAGAGGTATTCTCTGATCTTACTCATTCTAAATTAACATATTCCTTAGTTGAAGTTCTGGAAAAATATGAGTTACTCAAGATTCAGTTCAAGGATCTTAAAAAGACCCATGAATCTGTATCTGTTGAAATCAGTAAGTTGAAGGAAGAAATTTTTGTTTTAAAAGAAGAAAACTTGTTATTAAATAATGAAAACTCTGCCCTTAAAGGCACGAGAACTCTTCCAGAAGCCTCTGAAAGTTCTGATGATGTCATCAAGAAATATAACAAAGCTTTCCAGAAATTTCTAGCTAAAAGCATAGAGAGAAGCACATTAGTCTTTATTGTTAGAACAATATTTGGTTTTGCAATTATACCTCTGGGTTTTGATGATAACAATGAGTATGTTTGTATGGACAATTTTTATACTCTAATGTTTGTTATTTTTAGTATTTAACAAACAGGGTTTGCTTCTGATGAAAGGTGCTGCCAAGATATTAGAAGAGACTAAGTTTTACTTCTGCACTACACAAGTTCTCATGAACAGTATCAAACCACTTCAGAAGGCTCTGAAGTTTGGACTCTGATACGCGGTCAAGAAACCAAGTTTTAAAGATTTGAAGATAGAAGTTCTGATGAACAAGTCCAGATGCTAAAGACTTATGTTTCTAAAGATAAAGGGTTCTAAAGACTAAGTGTTGAAGACTCTGAAGACGAAGCTCTGAAGACTCTGGAGACTTGAAGTTATGATTACCCAAGTGTTATTATCTTTTCTCTAACGCATGCTCAATAAGAAGCCTCTAACGTTAAGAATAAAAAATATAAGATTACGTGGTACAATAGTACATGATACAATCAAAACATTTCATTCCACTACCATGAAGGACGGACGCGTTGTACGATCTTGTCCCCCATATAGAATCAAGCTGTCAGCTTTCTGGGAATTTCAGAAATGCCCTCCAATGGATATATTATTTTATTGGCTATATATATGCTTGAAGACTCAAAGGAAAAGGCTACTAATTTACGTTCTCTCACAATAATGTTCATAGCATTCCTATTTTATTAAGTATATTTATTCTTGAAATATTGTTTACTATCATCTTGTGTAGAAGCAAATCTATTGTAAACAAATCTTTTTCATACAGTTGTTTGATTGTGCCTTAAGGCACTAGTTGGTCAGAATCCTTGAAAAGTCTAAGATTAGTGTGTCTTAGAGGTTGTACGTGAGTCATTTGCAGTTAGCTGGTGCATTGTAATAATTTGTGTGATTATTGAATTAAGACCTTCTTTAATAAGGTGAAATTACCTTGGCGGGTGAACTAGACTAGCTTGATAGTTTTCAAGTGAAATAGTATAAACATAACTTGTTCTTTCCTTCTTGCATTTTTAGCTTTATTACCAATAGTGAAGAAAACTTTTTAGTTAAAGGGGATTCTTTTTAAGAATTTTTTTATTTCAAAACCCAATTCAAACCTCGCTTTCTTGTGTTTTTCACACCTTCATCTATGATATATGGTGTAAGAAGAAATGGAGTAAATGTTATTGGTTATGATCCTCATGAAAACTCTAAATCTAATAAGGAAAACATACCAACTACCTTACACTCTCATTTTGTGCCTGTTATGTTTGTGCCACAAGAAGATGGAAAAGATGAAGAGAAATCTGATTCTAAATCCGATGATACTCAATTGGCTGAATCAAATAATTTTAAAACTTTTAAATATGATTATACCATTGATGAAACCAAAGTTGTTCACAACTATGGTATAACTAACAAAAAGGGACCCAATAAATTATGGGTACCAAAAGATAAGATAATATATGTTGCAAACATCCTTAGCAATGCAATTGAAACATCTGTCCTGGAACCTGGTCTCAGTTTACTTGTAACTCATGATGGGAAAAAGGCATATATTCCAAAGCCTGTAACTTAATCATAGGAACATCATAGATTATAGGGTGTGATCAAAGAGGGAAGATCATAGACTCTGGAACAGCAGTTGCTTGTCAAAGATAACTCTATCTTGTTCGATGAGAGGAATAGAATATTGTTACTTTCACCAGACCATTGGAACCTCTGAACATTGATCTGTTTGAACCAAGTAAAAACTAGGTCAATCAATGAAAATAAGTATGGATGAGTTATGTCTACAGCAGATAGACATGGGTGAAGTTTCTCAATCATAAAAATGAGTCACATTTTGTTTTCACTACCTTCTGTATCCAAGTGCAAAATGAGATAAATTTCAATATTGGTCAAGGTTATGAATGATCATGTTTAAGTTTCTGAAAACATTTTTTTAACCAAATTAGCAAAGCACCTCTAGGCAGAGGATGTAAACACAATGTGTTATATCCTAAACAAGTGTCTTCATATACCTATTTGTTGGGTGACTCCTTATGATTTGTGGAAAAACAAGGAGCCCAACATTTCATTTTTTTATCCGTTTGGATGCTCTTGTTTATCCTGAAATCTTGAGAAAACCTGAACAAGTTTGATTCAAAAGCTCAAAGGTGTATCATGTTAGGAAGTTCTGAATTCTAAAAAAGGCTACATAAAATATAACCTTGAAACACTCTATTTAGGAATCAATTCATGATAGATTTGATGACAATCTTGACTCTGAAAAGTCAAAGTTAGTTAACAAACTCGCAGGTGTGAAAATTACTTTTCAGAATCTGAAAGTAATAGAGCTACTACTGATGTTCAATAAATAAGAAGATCAGAAGATGATCAATCAGAAGCTTCTAATGATCAAACTCCTGAAGAGGATCTTGCAAAGATTTTTGGGAAAGGATACGTATTGGATTGTTGTTCGTAATAGAGTCTACATATATTGATAAACCTCATAAGGAAAATAAATAGAAGATGATATTTCAAGAAGATTCAAATCAGCTTTACAACTTGTTGAGGAAGGTGACCTTGTTGTGATACGGTGGCCAGAACCGGGACGTGTTTCCCTTTTTTAAGGAATTGTTGGTTTGCGTTTTGCGTTTGTGTTTGCAAAATGTCGCGGTAAGCAAGAGTCGCCACCATCTTTTATTTTATCCAACAAGGAAAGGAAAAAAGCACAGAAAAATTCCTTTTTCGAGATATTTCTGAGTACGGGGGGTAGATTATAGAAAGGAAAGGTATTAGCACCATTTCTATCCGTAGTTATCTACGGGCTCTTAGGTACTTGCTCATCATTTTCAAAATTGTTTTCTTTGTGTTTTGTGTGCTTCAAAAGTTTTTGTTTTGACTTCGATTTAACTCTTGCTTCTGTCTTCAAGAGTGTAATGAAGTGTTTTGAAAACTTTGTTTGTAAAGGAGTGTAAGTGTGAAAAAAAGTTTGTTTGGATTGAGCAAGTACTTAAGAACTAATCTACCTACTAGAAAAAAGAATTGTTCTATGTTCGTTTCCTTTAGACAATGCTATCCCACTATTAGTGAGTATGTAGCATCGTCGTTAGAGTTTTGAGGGTCAATTCGAAAGGGACATACGGTCACCAAAGCAACGTTAGGACGTCTTATTAGTAACCCTAATGTCTTAGATCAATAATCCGAGACAACAATATCCGTGGCAACCTTTCCGAGGCAACTTTGATCTTTGGACAAAAGGACGACCACTAAATCATCCTATACTCAATGATCGTTTACCGAAGGCAACCAAGTGGGAGTGTACCCTAGGAGTGCGCATGTGCGAGTGATTCAATTTCATATTATTTATCTTTACACATGTTATGGTTATCTAACTGTTTTAAAGTTTTTCACATACATTCTTGTCATGCATCCTAATATCATACATCTAACAGTTAAATATTTGCGGAATTTAAAGTGCGGAAATTAAACTACGCTATTACAAGGCTTCGGGTATTTACATAGCCAAAAACAAACCCTTGAAAAGTAAAGCGGTAAATGTCAATAAAGTCCTAATTAAAACTATTACACCTTGTGAGCAGTTACAATAATAGGGTAAAAAATAATAAAATAAAACGCGTGATGAAAATTAGAACGAATGCGAACTAGGGTTTTAACCCTTTTATCCTAATTAAAAGGGAAAATGTTTTTGTTGTTTTTTAATATTTTTTAAGAAAAAAGATTAGGTTTTAAAAATAAATGTACAAATTAATTAGTGATTAAATTAATTAATAAAAATAATTACATAGCCTATTTTTGGTTTTTTTTAAGAAAATAAAGAAAAATTAAATTTGAAATAAAAGCCTAATTATTCTAATTATTTTTAATTATGTACAAAAAAGAAATTAAAGTTATCTAAATTAACACCTAATTAAATTAATTAATTTTTAAAATAAAATCTAGACCTAATTTATGAAAAGTAATATTTTTTGTGATTTTTTGATAAGGAGAAAATAATTTAATTGGTTAGTAAATAAATAAAATAAATTAAATGAAATAAAAAAAACATAGAGAAAGAAATTTGGGCCTGAGTAAAAATGGGGGTGCAAGAATCAGAATTCTGGGCCCAAAAACAAGGAGGTCCATTTGACTTTGTGAATCCAGTGCGTTGCTTTGACTGAGGATTCATGGTGCTCCTCCATTGCTGGCTCTTGGATCTGGATCTCAAGCCATTTGGCAACCTGGATTATGAGGACGTATGGTGGATCCTGGCTTTGCATACGCATGTGATTGCCTGAAAGAAAATAATATTGAGAAAAGTGGGGGACCTGGGATTCGAACCCAGGTCCTGAAGCAATTACCAATGCTACACTCACCACTGCACCACTTGTTCTTGTTGTCATAATAATACAAAACAATAAACAAATATTAAAAGACCCTAAGTATCAAATCAACGCACGAAATTTTGAACAAGCCAATGGAGGGGTGCCACGCAGTCATCTTCAACCTGGTTCTGTTGGTAAAAGTTTCAAACTTTTACCTACGGACATTTGTCCGTAGCTATTGCCCCTGTAAATCTCAAAACTTAACACAAACGTTATAAATAAAAACGAAGGCCATGGATGGCTTCATCTGGCCTTGCTGAACACAAAGGTGGCCCTTTTATGGCCCAATTTTTCCTGTACGCCAAGATGCCAATTTGAAACTACAAACCCTAACAATGGTGAAATCCAGTATAGGCCATATAAATGAAATTAAACGATGCAGGAAGCTTGAAAATGTTATATGGATCAACAATATATGATTAATTCATGCTAACAATGCTTAAATCGTGCTAACCGAATTAAAAAATTCATGGATATCGTGATGGACTTACAGAGCTTTTTGGGACTGGGAAGGCTTTGTTCTTGATTGCTTTAGCTTGCTTACACTCCCAGGAATCGATTGGGATAGGCAAAGAGTCTTGTATTGGCCTCTAATTACAAATTCGATTCACCACTTTTTCTTGATTTTTCCAAGTTTGATTCTTGTTCATGCGCCTCCTTTTAACCTAGTTTTTGGTCTGGCTTCGTTCTATATGTATCAAGGAATGGATTAGGGTTGATAACCGATCTCAATCTTCCTCCATCAATGAATTAGATCTTGATTTGATACACATTAAAAATCTTTCCAAAATTGGCCTAATTCAATATTTTTGTACACACCATGCCTTGATACGAATTTGAATACTCGCTAGCTGTAATTTAAGACCTGAAACAAGCACAAAATCTTGTGTTTTCAATGTTTTGGATTTTATATGGTTTATTTTGATTAAAATTGATTTAAATCAAATAAAAATCAAAATAAATAATAAAAACATGATAATGACAAGTGGAAAGGGCTAGAGCTCGTGGACTATGTTTCCAACTCAAAACAAGTGAAAAAGATTGGTCCCATTTGGCAAAATTTGAAGTTTTAGGCATAGTTGACTTTTGGCAATTTTACAAAAAAAGTCAACTTCACCAATGCATAACTTCCTCAATTTTGACTCTTTGGAGGTGTTCTTGGACTTTTTAGAAAGCTTGAGATGTCCTCTAAGCAACCCTTTTAGTCTCATCTCAATTTGATATTCCATGCTCATGTATGAAGCTTTGACAAAAAAGGTGTTTTTGTTAACTTTCCAAAATGACCTATAATGTCCAAATTCATAACTTCTTGTGAGTGCATATTTTGAACTTGGGAGCTGAAGATGGATTGTATAGAATTGAATTCTCTTCAAAGTTAGCTTTGTATGGGTAATTTATCATAAATTATGAGAAAGTTATGCTTGGTCAAAGTTGAGTTGACTTTTCCTACAAAACCCTAATTTAGCAACTTTTGGTTCTTGAGGAATTATGAGAAATCCTTGATGAATCATGATCAAACCTTGATCAAATTATGAAATATACTTCAAAATGAGAATGTTGAATAAAAATCTTGAAGCTTGACTGTATGTGGGCCACAGTTGACTTTTGCCCTAGCACAATCGATTTTTAGGCCTTTGAGCAATTGGCTGAGCAAACTTCCTCTGCAAGGCTTGAAACTTGACATGGATTATCTTGATAATATATTAATACATTGGTGAGAATTTGGGATCCCTTGGACTCAAGTGTCTTGATGCAACATGAAACCCTAGTTTGAGGTAGACTGCCTTAGGAGAGAGCTTGTTTGGCCAACCCTTGGACTACCTTGAGCAACTTGGGGATCTTTCTTGAAATGTTTTGAGAAATATGGGAGGGCAAATTTTGGGGTACAACAGCTGCCCCTGTTCAATTTTCTTAAACCTGAAGATTTAGATTGGCTTGTCTGCTTTTCGTGATCTAAAGGTGGAAGATGATTTAACACTAGAGTGCCCAGAAATTTGCACTCGCATGAAGTGGTAATCATCTTGTGATGTCGGGAATGGGTTTAATGATGTCATTGGAGACTGATGACAGGATATGGGCTTAAAGATGCCATCTGAAGGAGTGTCGATCGCATAAGAGATTCCTTAGCGAGAGCTTGTGTACCTGTCATTGAGGAAGATTCCGCTGGGGAAGGCTGATCTTTGTTGAAAGAAGTAGAATTTTAGGAGCTCTGGTCATCCGTTATTCTGCTTGTGAGTTGTCTCTGTTTCAATTTTAGGAACTTCGGTCGTCCGTATTCTACTGAGGAATCATCTCTGTTGAATTTTAGGAACTTCGATCATCCATATTCTACTGAGGAATCATCTCAGTTGAATTTTAGGAACTTCGGTCATTCGTATTCTACTGAGGAATCATCTCTATTGAATTTTAGGAACTCCGGTCGTCCGTATTCTTATTGAGGAATCATCTTTGTTGAATTTTAAGAACTTCGGTCGTCCGTATTCTACTGAGGAAAACATCTCTGTTGAATTTTAGGAACTTCGGTCGTCCGTATTCTTACTGAGGAATCATCTTTGTTGAATTTTAGGAACTTCGGTCATCCGTATTCTACTGAGGAAAACATCTCTGTTGAATTTTAGGAACTTCGATCATCCGTATTCTACTGAGGAATCATCTCTGTCGAATTTTAGGAACTTCGGTCGTCCGTATTCTACTGAGGAATCATCTCTGTTGAATTTTAGGAACTTCGGTCGTCCGTATTTTACTGAGGAATCATCTCTGTTGAATTTTAGGAACTTCGGTCGTCCGTATTCTACTGAGGAATCATCTCTATTGAAGAGGAAAGTTGAATTTTAGGAGCTTCGGTCGTCCGTTATTCAACTGGGGATTAAACTATTATCCAGTTATACTCCTGCTTCACAGCTTGAATTTTGTGAGGATTTGATTGTATCTTTCCTGAAAGATAAAGGTTAGCTGTATGTAATGCATGATATGTATCAGGCAATGATGTTCTCAAAATAAATGAGACTGTGTTGTATGATGCGTATGCATGTCATGATGTATGGAAATGTGATTTTTTTAGCTGGGGAAAATAGACCTTGGATTGCTGCTGGAGAAAAGAGTTGAATTCTTCGTTTCCGTTGGGGATAGTGAATGAAGATGATTGTGAGAATAAACCTGCAGGAGAGGATAACTCCGCTGGGGAATAAACTGATGAGGAAATGACTCTGTGGGGAGGACATACTCTGCCGGAGGATCTGTTGATTTGGAAGAATAACCTCAGTCGGGGATGAATTATCGTTGCTGGTGATAATGAAACCTGTTGGGGATTAAATTTCTGTTTGTGAAAGGAATGAACTCCGCTGGGGATGATTTTCCAGTTGCGACTTCACTGGGGATAACCTTTTAGCCTCTACTGGGGACAATTCTCCAGCCTCCACTGGGGATAATTCTCCAAACTCCACTGGGGATAATTTTCCAGTGCTGATGATAGATAAACTCTGCTTGGGGAGAATTTTACCGACTCATTCGCGGTTGCGAGCCTTAGCTGAGGAGAGTTAGCACTACTGTCTTTTTCTTACTCTGCGGGGAGTGAATGTACCTTAGTCATATTCTTTAGCTAAATCTATCCATGTACCTAGTGGACAGAGCAACTGTAAGGTCTAGACAATTCTTATTTGCCCTTGTTCCTGATATTACGAGTAATCGTCTTTTGTTTCGTATGTAAATATTTATGATCAGCAATCAATGTCAAATGCATATATCAAAAAATGAACATTGGATGTTCTTGCAAGACAAAACAGAAAAAAGAAAAACCATTTGAAATTTATTTGTGAAAATAAATTGTATTAACTCTGAAGTTTGGCCCGTAAATAGGCGTTTTGTACAAGAGGTTGACGTCCTAGTAAGAGAACTCCGTCGAACAATAGGATTTATAAAGTTTGTGTAAAACAATGAAAAACAGCTATGTGAACAATCCCACTGGGTTCCGAATCTTCTATTGCCTTTATATCCTCGAGCATCTCATCACTTTGCTACTTGGTTGAAGGTAGATCAGATTGATTAGTGTCGTCTGAGCTTGATAGTCGATACCGAAGTCTGGTTGCAAGGTGATCCAATGAGACATAGTGTTACGCTTTAATCCCTAATTTTTGCCTGGACCTCCCTTTGGGTTTTCAGTCCACCGGGATACCCCTTTTTGCCCAAGCCGCCTTTTCAGGTTTTTGACTTGCCGGGTGTACAAATTTTTTTCATTTTCATCCCTTATTTTGCCCGAACCCTTTTGGTTCGTCGGGAAGCCCTTATTTTTTCCTAGGCCATTCGACCTAGCGGGTCTTAGATTATGCGTAGTATTTTTTCACTATGTGTGCATTAACGGGGTGAGGAAGGTCGTCACCATCCATGGTGGTTAGAATCATAGCTCCTTCTGAGAAAATGTTCTTAACCACAAATGGCCCTTCGTAAGTAGGGGTCCATTTGCCCCTGGGATCACCTTGAGGTAATATGATGCGTTTGATCACCAGATCCCCAACTTGATACTCTTGTCGTCTAACTTTCTTGTTAAATGCCTTGATCATCCGTTTTTTATACGTTTGAAAATGACAAATGGCAGTAAGTCTCTTTTCGTCAATTAAGTTCAACTGATCAAGCCGGGTCTGAATCCAGTCATCTTCGCTCAAACATGCATCCTTCATAATCCGAAGAGAGGGTATCTGAACTTCAATCGGCAATACTGCCTCCATACCATATACCAAAGAATAGGGGGTTTCCCCTGTTGACGTCCGTGCTGAGGTACGGTATCCATGAAGAGCAAATGGTAACATCTCGTGCCAGTCTTTGTATCTCACCGTCATCTTCTGCACAATCTTCTTGATGTTCTTATTAGCCGCTTCAACAGCCCCATTCATCTTCGGCCGGTAGGGAGAAGAGTTGTGATGATGTGTCTTGAACTGCTTGCAGAGCTCGGTGATCATCATATTGTTGAGATTTGTACCATTTTCTGTAATGATCCTCTCCGGTACACCATATCGACAGATCAGATTGTGCCGAATAAACCGAGCCACGACGTTCTTGGTTACCGTAGAAAAGGAAGTTGCTTCAACCCACTTTGTAAAGTAATCAATAGCTACCAGGATGAAACGATGCCCGTTGGACGCAGTAGGTCTGATCTCACCGATCATGTCGATGCCCCACATTGCAAAAGGCCAAGGAGCTGTCAAGATGTTCAGAGGAACTGGAGGTATGTGCACCTTATCAGCATAAACTTGGCACTTATGACAGGTCCGAGAATGCTGATAACAGTCGGCTTCAATGGTGGACCGATAATATCCTGCCCGTAGGATCTTCTTTGCCATGGTGTGTCCACTGGAATGAGTTCCGAAAGTACCTTCATGTAACTCTGCCATAATCCTTTTCTCCTCGCTCTTATCCATACATCGCAGTAAGGTTAAGTCATGGTTACGTTTGTAAAGGATACCATTACTGATGAAGAACTTCGCCGCGAACCTCCTCAGAAACTTCTTATCATTAACAGATGCACCCTCGGGATATTCCTGGGCCTCAAGATACCTCTTTACCTCATGTTGTACCCCAAAATTTTCTCTCCCATATTCTTCAAAGTTTTGACAAGCATCATCTCAATTTGCTCAAGTCTACTCAAGGGTTGCACAGTTCAAACACCCTCCTAAGCCAGTCAAATTAGGGTTTTGGTTCCTGCAAGGAGGTTGAGGTTTTCAAGGGCTCAATCAAGTCACATATGCCTATACACATTGTCAAGCATCCACATGTCAAGTTGCAAGACTCACAACATCAAGTTGCACAGTCAAAAGCCTCATTTGCTTCACAATCAACTGTAGGGGCAAAATGGTCATTTGACAGTCAAAAGTCAAAATTTTGGTCAACATCTTATTTTGAAGCCACAATCATCATTTGATCAAGTCTTGATCGTGATTCCACAAGCATGGCTCAAAAATCATCAAGGTGTCAAAAGTTTCTATTTTTGGACAGTTGAAAAGTCAACTGTAACTTGACCAAGGCATAACTTTTTCATGGTTCATCAGAAAAATCCCATCCAATGCTCATTTTGAATGGGAGGACATTTCCTACAACTCATCTTCACATTCCAAGTCCAAGAAATGCTCCCACAAAAAGTTACCAATTTCAACATTATAGGTCATTTTCAAAAGTCAACAAAAAGGCATTTTAAGTCAAAGACCATAACTTGAGATTGGTAAATCAAAATGACATGGGACCAAAGGAATTGGTTAGAGGACTTCAAGACCTTTCCAAAATGTCCAAGAACATGTTCATATGATCAAAATTGAGCAAGATATGCATTGGAGAAGTTGGGAAATTTTTGTGAAATGGCAAAAGTCAACTATCCTTGAAACTTCAATTTTTGACAAAATGGCCCACTTTCTTCCACTTGATTCAGCCTTGTCATGCCACCCACGTGTCCCATGATCAATTTCAAGACCAAACATTTATTTTTTCATTTTTATTTAATTTTTGTGGATTTAATTCATTTTAATCCATAATAATTCAAATAAAATCAAAAAAATTAAAGGAATGGTATCTTGTGGTTTGAATGACTTTCATGTGTCATATTCCACCTACCAAATTCGTGCCAAGCCCAATTATGCATAGAATTCAAAACTTGAACCAAGCTTGGAATGTTCTTTAATGGTGTTAAAGCAAAATCCAAAAACTTAATTGCAATGGATCCCAAGCTCATAATGTGACCTAAATGCATTCCCATACATATGCTGAACACAACCCTAATACAATTCACGCACAAGCTGCTGCAGAAACACCCCAACCATATTCAAAAAATCAAGCAAAAAAGTCAAAACTGATCTTGATACTCCAGGCCTTTTCAAAGCGATTTAAGGACTCTAATACATTGCTAGCATTGCCAGGAACACATTTCAGTTAAAAGCAAGCCTCAAAGCTCAAGAACACGTGCTACACAGACCCACGGTTTGTCAATTTTTTTTATAATCACATACATTGATTCATGCACATTTGATACGTTTTGTTGAGTGTTTTATGTTCACAGGACCTATACGAAGCTAATGGTGTGGTTCAATTGTCTTGAAACACTCTGAAACCGAAACCACCATGGATAAGATTTAGGGTTTTCAAGCTTTTGAATTAGGGGTTTCTCATATAGGAAAAATTAGGCTTGGAAAGACCCATGGTTGAACTCAGAAGGACAAGACGAACTCAAAACTACCCTCGCGCTCAATTCATCTTGCACCCATTTCTATTCGCTATTTTTGATAGTTACAGTTTGTGGGGGTTTAAAACCCCCGCTATTTGATTTTATGTTGCAGGGAAAATGAAGAAGACGAAGGACGTGGACGCATATGTTTGGTTCATTCAAATAATTATGCGCGCGTTTTGCTTTCCAGCATAGGCATTGGTTTTCACATATTATAATTAATTGTTATTATTATATCAAATGCAATGCAGTGGCCTAGTGGTTGGTGAGGTGTTTGTTCATCATTGGGACCTGGGTTCGATTCCCAGGTCCCCCAAAAGCTTGTTTCCATTTTTCTTAATATATTCATGTGCAGGTTTCTAAAGGTGGCACACCATATGCCCTCACGCTTCATGAGAGGATGACCATGATGATCCTTGGTCAATGTACGTGCAGGCAACTCCCCAAAGTCAAACAGGCTTGGCAACCAATGGGCCTGAAATTGCTGCCTAACACCTCCATTCTTGGGTCAACACCCCCATTGGTTTCTATTTCTTTTTCTATTTTCCTTCTCTTTTTATTTTCTTTAATAACTATTATTATTATTATTTAATTCATAGATAATTATTTTCATAAACAAAAAAATAAAAAAAAACTAATATTTTTATTATTATTATTTATTAATTTCACTACTAATTATTTTTGTAAATAAATTATAATTAATTAATTAGTTTAAATAGGCAACTTTAATCTTTTTTTCTTAATAACTAAAATAAATTTAGAACTAGGTTTTTTTTCTTTTGACTTTTAAATCCTTATTTTTATTTTCATAAAAAACACAAAAATATTTTTCTTTTAATTAAATTAATTAATTAGTAATTAGGTTTAAATTTCATTAATTGCAAAAAAGGACAAAAATTTCTTTATTTCTCAAAAGGGTCAACACCCTAAGGACGTTCCCGATTAAATTTCTATTCGCGCGTATTTATTTATTTTGATTATATTTATGTATCTGTACAGAGTATGTAATAGTTAATTGGGATTTTATCGCCTTATTTAAATTCTCGCACTTTATTTTCTAAAACGGGTTTTTGTTTTTGGCGATGTATAAACCCGCGCCTTGTAATAGCTAGATTTACTTTTCTGCAATTTATTTTCCGCATTCCTAACTGTTAATTATGCCTGCAAGAATGTATGTAAAATAAAATCAATCCGTAGCTCACAAATAACATGTACAAAACATTAACTGAAAAACAACACACAAGGCACATGCCACTCCTAGGGTACGCCTCACTGGTTGCCTCGAACGTGGTCATCAAGTATAGGGTGTCTTAGAGGTCGCCCTTCTGTCCAAAATATCCAGTTGCCTCGAAACGGTCGCCTCGGATAAAAAAGGATCTAGGACGTTAGGGTTACCACTAAGATGTCCTACCATTACTTTGGTGACCGCACTGTCCCGATAATCGAATTGACCCGAATACCTCCAACGATGGTGCTACCTACCTCTCAATGGTGGGATAGCACTATCTAAAGGACTCTTACACAACCTAATTCCTTAGAGTAGGTAGATTCTCATGGGTACTTGCTCTTTTCAAACAAACAAAACAACTTTTCGCACTCACACTTTCTAAAAGTTTTCAAACAAATTTTTTCATACACTCTTGAGGACAGATACAAGAGTTACTTAGAAATCTTTCAAACGAAACTCTTTTCAAAACCCTCACACACTTGAAAAGCAAACAAATTATTTTGAAAACATAAGAGCAAGTACCTAAGAGCCCGTGGATAACCACGGATAGAAAGGGTGCTAACACCTTCCCTTTCTATAAATCTACCTCCCGAACCGAGAAACATTCTCGAAAAAGGAATTTTGCTGTGCTTTTGTCCTTTCCATGTTGGAGAACATAAAAGACGGTGGCGACTCTTGCTTACCGCGACATTTCGCGAAACCAGCTAAAAAACAGTCAGTTCTATTTCCACCGATCACACCTCATGAAACCAGGGTTTTTCTGTTACCTCTTCAGTCTCAATGTCACAGCAATGTGTAGGTTCGTCCAACCTTTCAATGGTAATCTGGGGAGCCTCATTGTCCCACCTGACCTTACACATAGAAGACATTGTAGCTAGCACGTCCGCCAACTGATTCTCCTCCCTGTGGAAGTGTTCAAAGGTTATCTCCTCGAAGTGCAGAAGCAACGTCAACACATACTCTTTGTAAGGAATAAGATTTGGGTGCTTCGTATCCCACTCGCCTTTGATCTGACTGACCACGAGAGCGGAATCTCCGAATACACTTAAGAACTTAATCCTTAGGTTAATTGTTGCTCGAAGACCCATGATGCACGCTTCATACTCCTCCATATTGTTGGTGCAGTTGAAACATAGTCAGGCAGTGAACGAAGTATGAGAGCCTTCAAGAGATATGATCACAACGCCAATGTCATTACCCAAAGAGTTTGAAGCTCCATCAAAGTACATAGACCATCGGAATCCCTCCTCGGGTCCTTCATCCGGTCCAGGTGTCTCACAGTCAGTTACGAACATGATATTCTCATCCGGGAACTCGAAGTTCATAGATTGGTAATCATCCACTGCCTGATGTGCCAAATGATTTTCCAACACACTTCCCTTGATTGCCTTTTAGGTCGTGTATTGGATGTCATACTCAGTCAAGATCATTTTCCATCTTGCTATTCTTCTGGACAAGGTAGGCTTTTCGAAGATATACTTGATTGGATCCATCTTTGATATCAATAGAGTATTGTGAGTCAGCATATACTGTCTCAGCTGGCGAGCAGCCCATGCCAAAGCGCAGCAAGTTTTCTCAAGCAGTGAGTATCGGGTCTCACAGTCGGTAAAATTTTTGCTAAGGTAGTAAATAGCATGCTCTTTTTGGCCAGACTCGTCATGCTGCCCCAGCACACACCCCATCGAATTATCGAGTACTGTCAAGTATAAGATCAAAGGTCTCCCTTCAACCGGAGGCATCAGAATAGGAGGTTCTTGGAGATATTCCTTGATCCTTTCGAAATCGGCCTGACGTTCATTGTTCCATCTTACCACTTGATCTTTCTTCAGTAGCTTGAAGATTGGCTCACAAGTAGCAGTCAGGTGTGAAATGAATCGGGCAATATAGTTCAAACGTCCCAGAAAGCCTCTGACTTCTTTTTCTGTTCGGGGAGCTGGCATTTCATGTATAGCCTTCACCTTTGCAGGATCCACTTGAATACCTTTATCACTAACGACGAAGCCCAGCAGCTTACCAGACCTCACCCCGAAGGTGCACTTGTTTAGGTTTAACCTCAGCTTGTACAACTTCAACCTGTCAAATAGCTTCTAGAGATGGTCAAGATGTTCTTCCTCAATCTGGGACCTTGCAATCATGTCGTTGACGTATACTTCAATCTCATGATGAATCATGTCATGGAACAAGGCGACCATGGCGCACTGATACGTTGCCCCAGCATTCTTCAACCCGAAAGGCATGACTTTGTAGCAAAAGGTACCCCATTGCGTAACGAAGGTTGTCTTCTCCATGTCTTCGGGAGCCATCTTAATCTAATTGTAATCAGAAAAACCATCCATAAAGGAGAAAACCTTATGCTATGCGGTGTTGTCAACCAGGACGTCGATATGAGGCAGAGGGAAATCATCCTTGGGGCTCGCCCTGTTCAGATCCCTATAGTCCATACACATCCGAACCTTACCATCTTTCTTCAGCACCGGAACCACGTTGGCAACCCACTGCGGGTAAGAAGTAACAACTAGAAATCTGGCATCAAACTGTTTCATAACCTCAACCTTGATTTTCTCAGACATCTCTGGGCGCATTCGACGAACTTTCTGATTCACTGGAGGACTGTCTTCCTTAGTTGGCAAGCGGTGAACCACAATATCAGTATCCAATCCAGGAATATCTTCATAAGACCAGGCAAAGATATCAACATAATCACGCAGCATTTGTATCAACCATTGCTTAACACTAGATTCCAAATTTGCACTGATCTTGACCTCTTTCTTATCTACCTCTGTACCCATATTTACTGTTTCCACTTGCTCTTCATGCAGCTGTATGGCCCTCTCTTCCTGAAGTAACAGTCTAGCAAGTTCCCCAGGCACATCACAATCATCCTCACCTTCGTCCTCGGCTTGGTTGATCAGACTTTCGAAGTCATAACTGGCAGTAGCAGAGTCGTTATCAGTGGGATCCAGAGTGGATGTGGACCTGTATATGTGAGTGTGTGTAAGACAATAGCTGTTTTGCAAGATAGAAAAGAAAAACAAGGAGTGCAAAATTCGTAATGCAAGAAAACGTCCAATGCTTTTATTGATGATATATGGAAATGACACATAATAAGCCCTCGAACAAAGCCACGGTGTCTCGGGTAAGGCATCGAGTCGTAAAAGTTTTAAACTATCTGTTACAAAACTCAAAACAAAAGTCTATTACTGTGTAATAAAAGAAATGGGCACGGAGTCTTTCACCGTCCAATTGCTTAATCCATCATCGGTAGTCGGGTAAATCCAGCTGTCAAACTCAGACTCTTCATTATCATCTTCAATTGCATTCACTCCTGGATTTATGATACGCATGGGAGGTCTTCCAATCTGCGCACGCCGAACAGCCCTTTGAGCTTCTACAGTAAAACCCAAACCAAACTTGTCAGTCTTGTGTGCAAAGTCAGGGAGTTGGCCCCAATTCGCACACCCACCTTTCTCAATAACAGCCCGGGCATCCTTGAGGGAAGCCATCTTCATTGGAGGATCTTCAGCAACAGTTTCAGTCGATGCCATAGTCTGGGGGACTTCTTCAAAGTTTTGACACGGGGTTTCAATGAACTCCCCATCCATTTCCACATACCGAAAAGAGTTAAGGTGGCTCACCATGTACTCCTCTTCCCCTCGTACTGTAACAATTTTCCCCTTCACTGGATATTTTAACATCTGATGGAGCGTAGAAGTTACTGCCCTAGCCTTATGAATCCACGGGCGACCCAACAAACAAGAATAAGATGGTTGAATGTCTATCACATAGAATGTAGATGCGAAAGTCTGGGAACCGACTTTAACAGGGACATCTACCTCCCCGTGCACCATCCTTTTGGACCCGTCAAAGGCTGTAACCACAATATTACTCGGCTTTAGCACCAACCCTTCACAGTCCAACCGGTCTAACGCTTTCTTGGGTAAAACATTTAATGAGGACCCAATATCCACCAGCACGTGGGCCAAAGTAGTGCCCCTGCACTCGATTGAAACATGCAGAGCGTCGTTGTGATTCTATCCTTTGGCAGTCAAGTCTGCGTCGGAGAAACCCAACCTGTTGTCAGCGGTCAAAATAGCCATACAATCTTTGAATTAATCAGCAGATGTTTCCTGTGGCACATGCGCAGTGTTTAGGAAAGCAATTAAAGTCTTCGCGTGGGCTTCTAAGCATAATAATAAATATAACATGGAGATCTTCGAAGAGGTTTTCCCCAGCTGTTCGACTACGTTGTAGTCGCTTTTCTTGATGATCTTAAAAATTTCCTCTATCTCCTGCCTAGAGGTTTCAACAATAATTTTCTTCGGTGCCTCCGTCCGGGCAGGCTGACCGGTGATCTCTTTGCCCCGAGGGTCAGATGACTCAGCGACAGGGGTAATGATTGGAACATGAACAAGGTCAGTAGCAGATGTACTGGCAGGTGAAATAGCAACAGGCTTCCGAACAGTTTGTGGGGAGATCTCAGGGGAGAAAAGTCTTTCGCTTCGGGTGACCTTGCTAGACCCAACAATATTGCTAACATCAGTATCAGCCTCTTCAACCTTCAAGTCTTGTTTAATCCCATGATAATATACATCGGCCCCATATTGCCACGGGACAGCCTTATCCGGCGTGTAAGGGATAGGTCCAGGAATAGTAATGATCGTGGAGCAACTCTCGGAACAGATGTAATCCTAACAGGCTTTCTCGAGGAAGCCTTGGAAGAATTGGCGGAAATGGTGATTATGGAAACATCTTCAACAGGAATCAACGAAACCAAAGTTTTCTCGAACAAGATTTCTTTGTTATCCATCAGGCGTTGCACACCTGACTTCAATAGATGGCAACCAGTAAGCAGGATGGAACACAGGTGGCAACCTTCGCCACAGCCCAGAAATAAACCGGCCAATAATAAGTTCTTCTTTACGATCATCAACGGAGTAGAAATGTCTTTCACGGAAGTCATAAACGAGTCATCATCCACATCATTCACTTCATGCTTGGGCATTGGAGCAGTCAAGACATTAGGATTTTCTGGCGCTTCAAACTCAATCTCCTTAGCATCAATCAGATCCTGCACTTTATTCTTCAAAGCCCAGCAGTTATTGGTATCATGCCCTGGGCTATCAGAGTGAAAAGCATAGCAGGCGTTCAGATTATACAGCGGTGATGTAGTGTTGGGATTCTTCGGAGCTTCCTTCAGAGTCACCAAGTTGGTTTTCAACAGTTGCGGCAGAATTTGAGATAGAGTCATACTGAGCCGAGTATACTGCCTTTGCAGTCTCTCTACTCTTTGTTGATTGTTACGTTGTGGGGCAACAGTAGGTCTTGATATTACCACCGCATTAACTGCTTGGCGGCGCTCAGGTCGGTTTTGGCTTCTCGAGCTGTAAACTGCACTAGACTCCTTCTTGAAAGGCTTCTTCTCTGTACTTGATGAAGCACCTTTCTGTATCTTGCCGCTCTTGATACTGGCCTCAACTCTCTCCCCAGTCATAATCAATTCAGTGAACCCAGACGATGAACTACTGATCAAATGATTTAAATACGGACCAGACAAATTCCCAAGAAACATTTCCACCAACTCCCTATCAACTAGAGGGGGTTGTACTCTTCCAGCAAGATCTCTCCACTTCTGAGCATAGTCCTTAAAACCTTCGCTCGCACCCATAGACATACCCTGAAGTTGAGTACGTGTGGGAGCAAGGTCGGTATTATACTGGTATTGCTTGTAAAAAGCAGCAACAAGGTCCTCCCAGTTGCGGACATTATCTCCTTCCAGTTGATAGAACCACTCAAGTTGAGTCCCCGATAGACTATCTTGAAAGAAATGAACCCAGAGGTTCATATCGGTAGTATATGGTTGAATCTTTCTAACATACGAGCGGAGGTGTAACTTTGGACAAGATACCCCATCGTACTTAGCAAAGGCAGGTTCTTTAAACTTGTGCGGGATTACCACCCCAGATGCCAGACCCAAATCTCCAAAGTCTAACCCAGGGACTTTCTGGATCTCCATTGCGCTTAACCGGTCTTCAAGTTGCTTATACATGTCCTCAGCCAGAGGATACTAGTCTTCATCAAAATCAGTGTCATTGTCAGAAACCACAGGGCTAGAACCCTTCCTTTCCTCTTGATTCTCTCCCCCTCTAGATGAATGAGATAAATCAACTTCCTGTCTCAACCTGTTCCCAAATCTGTGACCCATATTCAGGAGGACCACCTTCTTCTTCTTCTTCTTGTCCTTCAAGATAAGAGTCTTCAAATCTTGTTAACTCTTGGCCAAGTTCAGGAACATCTCCTGGAATTGAGCATTCTGAGCTTGCAGAGCCTTGATGGCTTGATCAGTAGATGTTTTAGAAGACATGTTGCACTGAAATAAACAACGAAGAAGATGAGAAACCTGTAAGGTACCTGTAATGAGGTGCATGGTAATGGAATGCGTATTATATGATTTCAAAGACTTTAGGGAGATTCAAATTTGTAAACTAAAATAAAACACACTTTTATTAGATTAAAACTTGAAACAATGTTTAACAAATGCCTTTAAGGCGTTACAAAAGAAATACTGAAAAGAAAATCTAAACTAGAAAAAAAAAACATCAGAATTCCCATGGTCGTTTTCCTTTAGTGCTGACATAATCGTTGATTGTCCTCTCAGTCTCTAGTTGTCTTGTAAGCTTCAGGATCTTCCGTTCCTGCTCATGATACTTCTCTCTGTAGGTATCCCTTTCTTCCCTTAACTGGATCCAAGACCTCTTCAATGCCCCCAGATCAGTAGGCATATAGGGATGGAGGATCGTATAAGGAACCCCTTCTTCATCAGTATGCTCCACAATCACCGGTAAAACAGCTTCGTATGGCATCCCCAACTTTTGAGCACGGGCTCGAACCCATTGGAGATACAGTTGCATCGGGAGAGAAGTCTCCATTCCTAGCTCATGTGGATCAGGCCCGTTCACCCTGTCCCAAGCTCGTATAAATCTGCGGCGATGTCCCTCAACATCCCCCTGGAAGTCAAAGACAATGTCTGGAAGCAGCAACTCATGAGGACCGTCCCTTCGAGTTCGTCCAAACTGTCGTAAGGCCAAACAAGGATTATAGGTTATTCCTCCTCTAAGTCCCAGCAATGGAACATTGGGGTATTCCCCACACCAATCGATGATAGCTACTTTTTCCATATCTTTAGTACTCCAAAGGATGTCCGTATGAGCAAGGGACATGATTCTGTAAGCCCAACCCATACCTTCCTCATTCTTCAATACATATTTGGGGAGGTGAGAAATAAACCACCTCGCCAGCAGCGGTGTACATCACATGAGAGTTCCCCTTCTCCGAACAGTACGGGTATAAAGAGCATGTAGAATATCACCTAAAAGAGTAGGCACTGGGTTACGAGACATGAAAATCTTGACTGCGTTCACATCGACAAAAGAATCTAAATTTGGGAACAGAACCAGGCCATAGATGAGGAGAGCCAGGATGTCTTCAAATGCTTGAAAGTCCAAACTATCCCAGAACTGTTGAGCTTGATCAATCAAAAACTTAGCCAAGAAGCCTTTCATCCCACTCCGAGTCTCCCAGTTAGATACTACATCAGCCATTATTAGATGTAGGGCTGAAGCAATATCCTCTGGCCTAGGAGCTATCTCCAAACCTGTAAAGGGTGTCTTCTCTAGAATAGATATGCCAAGTAAATCAGAAAACTCCTCCAAAGTAGGGACCAACTGATAGTCCGGGAAGGTGAAACAGTGATGCAACGGGTCAAAGAACTGGAACAAGACGCTCATCATTTGCTCATCCAACTTAGAAATGACCAGGCTGAGGAGCTGACCATGTCTTCTAACAAAGGAATAAGTATCAGGAACTTTTGAAACCAACTCTCTAAGTTGAGCAGGGATCTGCACGAAGTTGATTCGAATGGTATTTCTGCGCATAGAAGCCATGATCTGTAAAACAGAACAAAGATGAATCCCCTCGGTCTTTGAAATGGTTAGTCTAATGAAATATGCATGCGATATCATGATGCATGATGTCATGAGAAAAAACACACCACAGGTATCACAGATAGCAAACATGGTAAGGGCAAACAACTCACACAATAGCCCTTAAATTTCAGGCTGGCATGGAGTTTAGGTACTACCCGCTTGCAGTTTAGTTGGTTCAACCTGTCCTAATAATAGTAACCGGGTTCTAGAGGTTCTCAATATCATTGACCATCCTCGATCGGTCATAGTTTCAGCTTAGCAACCTTTTCTTGCGGCCGAAACCATCGCGAGAGTATGGTCTCAATGAGTGTAGCATTCTGCTACTTTTCTATGGCCAAGTTGGTCAATTATAGGTTCTAAGGTCAGTTGATGCTTAATGACCCATTAGCATCCCCGTACTCTCCTTGTTCCTCAACAAGGGATATCGGTACCAACTAATGTGTCACACCAACGTAGATACTGCTTCAACCGTATCGGTCTATGCTATACAGTTCCCTCACAGTCTATTGCTACTTACTTAAAAGGTATCCCCATATCCGAGTTAGGGTCTATAGTAACTCTGGTTCAAAGCCCACAAAGATAAAGCAAACAGATCAAACAATTGAAAACAATATGATGAACTAATCCTAAGGTACACCCCACTTATTAAGTCCCCAGCAGAGTCGCTAGTTCTGTGATACGGTGGCCAGAACCGGGACGTGTTTCCCTTTTTTAAGGAATTGCTGGTTTGCGTTTTGCGTTTGTGTTTGCAAAATGTCGCGGTAAGCAAGAGTCACCACCGTCTTTTATTTTATCCAATAGGGAAAGGAAAAAAGCACAGAAAAGTTCCTTTTTCGAGATATTTCTGAGTACGGGGGGTAGATTATAGAAAGGGAAGGTATTAGCACCCTTTCTATCCGTAGTTATCTACGGGCTCTTAGGTACTTGCTCATCATTTTAAAAAAAAAATTGTGTTTTGTGTGCTTAAAAAGTTTTTGTTTTGACTTCGATTTAACTCTTGCTTCTGTCTTCAAGAGTGTAATGAAGTGTTTTCAAAACATTGTTTGTAAAGGAGTGTAAGTGTGAAAAAAAGTTTGTTTGGATTGAGCAAGTACTTAAGAACTAATCTACCTACTCGAAAAAAGAATCGTTCTATGTTCGTTTCCTTTAGACAATGCTATCCCTTTATTAGTGAGTAGGTTGCACCGTCGTTGGAGTTTTGAGGGTCAATTCGAAAGGGACGTACAGTCACCAAAGCAACGTTAGGACGTCTTAGTAGTAACCCTAATGTCTTAGATCAATAATCTGAGGCAACAATATTCGAGGCAACTTTGATCTTTGGACAAAAGGACGACCACTAAAGTATCATATACTCAATGACCATTTACCGAAGACAACCAAGTGGGAGTGTACCCTAGGAGTGCGCATGTGCGAGTGATTCAATTTCAGATTATTTATCTTTGCACATGTTAGGGTTATCTAACTGTTTTAAAGTTTTTCACATACATTCTTGTCATGCATCCTAATATCATACATCTAACAGTTAAATATTTGTGGAATTTAAAGTGCGGAAATTAAACTACGCTATTACAAGGCTTCAGGTATTTACATAGGCAAAAACAAACCCTTGAAAAGTAAAGCGGTAAATGTAAATAAAGTCCTAATTAAAACTATTACACCTTATGAGCAGTTACAATAATAGGGTAAAAAATAATAAAATAAAATGCGCGATGAAAATTAGAACGAATGCGAACTAAGGTTTTGACCCTTCTATCCTAATTAAAAGGGAAAATGTTTTTGTTGTTTTTAAATATTTTTTAAGAAAAAAGATTAGGTTTTAAAAATAAATGTACAAATTAATTAGTGATTAAATTAATTAATAAAAATAATTTATTTTTTTGGAAAATTAGCAATATATTAATCCAAAAACAATTACATCACAAGCCGATCATAAGATCCAGGCATCCAAAAGACTAATTCAGCAATACATGTTCAAATCCCAATTTTTCCCAAACTATGTAGAAAAACTCATTCTATACTTATCCAATCCCATCCTAATCTTTTCCTTAATGTCTTCCATATTAAGGCTATCTTTGGTTTTTCCTTGGAAAATCATACAGTTTCGAGCTGTCCATATGATGTAAAGAGCTTCAGCAAAGGTGACCTTGATCCTCTTGCTAGCAATTGATTTGCATTTCGTCCTTTGCACAAACCAATCAAGGTTCCATTTACCAATCGCAGGCTTCATTTGGATCGGTAACCAATCAAGCAATTTGTTCCACATATCCTCCGCATCATGGCATTCAAAGCATAAATGGTCAATACTCTCATTATCCCCACAGAAAACACAGCGGCCATCTGTTATCACTCCATGTCTACTCAGTCTGTCTTTTGTCGGGAGACGACCAAGACAAACCATCCAAGCCACGAAAAGCGTTCTAGGTCTAGCTTTATTACCCAGGATTATGTTCCTCCAATTCACCTTCACCTTATCACCTCTTAGCATATTATAAACCCATTTGGTACTATAGGATGGGACTTTACAAAAACTATCCCATTTATCCAATTTCATCAGCATATCCCTATTTTTGAAAATAAATTTCAAAAGCCAAGAGCTATGTACCGGTACCTGGAAGTCCTTGCAGCTCCTGCCTTTTATATAAATCTGGTGAATCCACTTAATCCATAGTTTGTCTTTTTTCGCATTAAGGTTCCATAACAGTTTACCGACCGTGGCCTGATTCCACTCCAGCAAAGATATCATGTTCAGCCCACCAGCGCTTATTGGATTGCATATTTGGGCCCAGGAAACATGCGCCCTGTTGGACTTCTCATCCTTACCTGACCATAGGAATCTCCTGCACAATCCTTCAATGTGGTGGATAACTTTTTTAGGTAGAGCTAACATCTGCATCCAATAATTGGCTATGGAAAATAAAACATTCTTAACTAATAGAAATATGCCAGCATACGATAGGAATTTTGTGCACCAATGATTTATCCTGCTGAGCATCTTGTCAATTAGCGGCTTGTAGTCCATAATCTTCAGTTTTCTGCAATCCAACGGAACTCCCAGGTATTTAACAGGTAGACTTCCTTTGGCAAAACCTGTAACTTCCAGCACCCTTCCTATGCTGACTTCATCCATGCCTCCACAGAATACTTTACTTTTCTGACTGCTAATTTTGAGGCCTGAAGTCATAGTGAAGACCTCCACTTTCTGCATCATAATCTTAATTGATTCAACATCTCCCCTAGCGAACAAAAGAATATCATCAGCAAAGCATAGATTTGTAATTCGTAATTTGTCGCATTTGGGATGAAAATTAAAGTTGTGGTTTTTCTCCAAGCCCTATAAGATTATGTTTAGGTATTCCATGATAATCACAAATAGGAGAGGGGATAGGGGATCTCCTTGTCTCAATCCTCTTTGGGCCTTAAGAATTTTTGAGCAGCCCCCATTTATGCCAAATCTGTAGGATACAGTAGTAATGCAAGCATTTATCCAGTTGATGAAAATGTGAGGGAAACCCAATTCCTGCAGGACCATTAGCAAGGCCTTCCAATTCACCGTATCATATGCCTTCTGAATATCCATCTGAATCATACACCTAGGCGAAACGTTCTTTCTGCTATACCCCTTAACCAGCTCCTGAGCCATAATGATATTGTCCTGAATATTTCTTCCAGGTACGAAAGCAGATTGGCATTCATGAATAACAGAACTCAAGACTGCACCAATTCTATTTGCAATAACTATTGATATGATTTTGTAGAAGGTGCTGCAACAGGCTATAGGACGCATATCTTTAATTGTTGTCGCCTCTGAAGATTTGGGGATGAGTGTAACAAGCGAACAATTAAATGCCCTTAGCATATATCCCCTTTCAAAAAATTCCTTAGCAGCCTCCATCACATCAGTACCTATGATTTCCCATGCAGTTTTGAAGAACGCAGCGCTGTATCCATCGCATCCAGGGGCTTTAGAATTCCCAACGCCCTTAAGGGCATTCCTAATTTCCTCCTCAGTCACAGGGGTGATAAGTTTCAGTGCCTCTTCTCTGGCCAGAGTTTTACCATTTCTAATAGCTGCAATATCCACACCAGTTGCTGTAGAGACTTTTGTTCCCACAAGGTCACCATAAAAATCCAGAATCTCATGTTCAATTTCATCTTGCGTGCTCAGAAGGCTACCATTATGCGCAGTCATGTTTAAAAGCCTCTTCTGTTTGTTTTTCTCCCTAATGATAGCATGAAAATAGGCATTGTTATTATCCCCTAGCCTCATCCAGTCCAATTTAGCCTTCTGCATCAGAATATTTTCTTCAATCTGGCTAAGCTGAACCACCAACTCTGTTTTGGTCTTAACCATGTTGATAGCAGTTGGATCAAACAAATTAAGTTTCAGACTCTCCTGAGCATCCTGCAAGTCTTGCCTAGCCTGTATCACCTGAATGTTATTCCCAGCATGTTTCCTGATCAGTGGCTTCAAGTTGCTCTGCAATCTCATCAATTTGCTCCACAATCTAAACATAGCCATCCCAGGGATGTTGCAGGCCCAACTATTAGCCACTACCTGCAGGTAAGAAGGCTCCTGAATAATGCTATTTAGGAACTTGAACATGTTTGTCCTTTTATTCTGTATCTTCTGTAAATCCACTTTTATGGGGCTATGGTCAGAAATGTGAGGATTCATCACATACACCTGAGTCTCATGGAATTTATGGAACCATGCTGCATTTCCCACTAATCGATTAATTCTAGAATAAATGGTGCCTGTGGTCTGCTTGTTAGTCCAGGTAAAGTGAGCTCCCCTGGTATCTGCTTCGAACAGTCCCACAACTTGCATCATCTCCACCAAGTCCCTAAATTCTTTCTCAGTCACTTTATTGCCTCCAATTCGATCATTGGTAGTTATTACGTTATTAAAGTCCCCCATGACAATCCAGGGGTGAACCATCAGTCTCCCAATTTGTTCCAAATCCTTCCACGGTTTAATTTTGTCTTCCAAATTGTTTAAAGCATATAACACTGTAACAGTATACGAGATCTGCATATTAGGAGTATACACTTCAGCATGGATGAATTGGCCATCAGTTCTAACAATTTTCACCTCCACCTCATTCGGATTCCATAAAATCCAGATCTTCCCATTATGGTGATGGGAATAATTATCCTGATACTTCCAGCCTCTACCCATCTTATTCCTGATTTTCTCTGCATTATTTTGCTTCACACGAGTTTCAAGTAAACCTATAACAGGCACACCCAGCTTGTAAATATAATTCCCAATTTCTGTATGTCTCGCCTCTTTATTAATTCCACGCACATTCCATGTAACAATCATTGAAGATGACTGCTTTCCCCTTCAAGGCAATTTCCAGTCCTCAGAGGGGTGAACGTGCTTTTAAACAACTCAGTATTAGCCTCAGCAGATATTTTCAACTGCCTTTTGCCCCTATCACATGTCCTGCTAGATGTAACAAGTATCCAAGGGGGATTCATCCCTGGGTACTTCGCCTCTACCTTGTCCTCTATGCTGTCTTGAGGGGTAGTGTCTTCCACCATAGTCTCTTCCATAATTGGTTTCAAGGGCTTACTCGCCACCGGTTTCCATACCTTATGTTTATGCTTGCTCTCCTGTTGTTTGATAGAACAATCATGCCCAATCTTCAAGCAAGTATGACAGTACTGAGGTCTCCATTCATAGTGAATAGACTGTTCCAGCATTTCTCCCCTGTGATTCAGAATTTTGATACTCTCCCTTGGCTTCTGGGTGATGTCCACTTCAACTAAAACTCTAGCATACGAAGCTCTGAGTTTCCTGGCTGTGCATTCATCAGTTGTGATTGGTTTACCAATGGCACTGGAAATTTTGGTAATGCTCTTTTTCCCCCATATATAGAGAGGTAAATTAGGAAGGGTAATCCAAAGAGGCAGAACCCTCAACAGGTCATCTTTAATCTCAAAATCTATTGACCATTTCCTAAGAAACAAGGGTTTACCAAATAAGAAGTATGGTCCTTGTGCCATGATTTGCGCTTGATCTTCAGAGCTTTTACATCTCGCTAAGAAATACCATGCATCATTATAGTATAGGTCAGGTAATGCAGCAAAGTTCCATGCCTTCTCCATGAATTTTTTAACTGCATTCATCGATGGTGTCTCTCCCAGTGCAAATAGAATAATAGCATTTTGCCAGAACTCCAGTTCTTCAGCAACATCCTCTTCCTCAATTTGGATGACAATTTCTCCATCTTTCATCTGCGGTGCAATGTATCCCAACGGAATTCCCCTATTCAGATTTCTATTCCCTTGGATAATATCGACCCAGGGTTTATTGCTCCTCATCTCCTTCACCAGACTACTTTGTTATTCTTCTGTCACATTCCCGCAACTATCCTCTGGCAATTTTTCCACAACCAGCGGTGCTTCAGTAATTTCAACATTCTTCCCCACGCTCTCCGTGCTACAAACAGATGAAGCTCTTGTCTTCCGACTCGCCGCCGTCCCTTTAGCCGGACGGCCAACGCCCCATTTGGTTTTCGCCATAGAAACCCTATCTTAATAAAAATAATTACATAGCCTATTTTTGGTTTTTTTTGTTATTTTTAAGAAAAGAAAGAAAAATTAAATTTGGAATAAAAACCTAATTATTCTAATTATTTTTAATTATGTACAAAAAATAAATTAAAGTTATCTAAATTAACACCTAATTAAATTAATTAATTTTTAAAATAAAATCTAGACCTAATTTATGAAAAGTAATATTTTTTGTGATTTTTTGATAAAGAGAAAATAATTTAATTGGTTAGTAAATAAATAAAATAAATTAAATGAAATAAATAAAAAAACATAGAAAGAAATTTGGGCCTGAGTAAAAATGGGGGTGCAAGAATCAGAATTCTGGGCCCAAAAACAAGGAGGTCCGTTTGACTTTGTGAATCCAGTGCGTTGCTTTGACTGAGGCTTCATGGTGCTCCTCCATTGCTGGCTCTTGGATCTGGATCTCAAGCCATTTGGCAACCTGGATTATGAGGACGTATGGTGGATCCTGGCTTTGCATACGCATGTGATTGCCTGGAAGAAAATAATATTGAGAAAAGTGGGGGACCTGGGATTCGAACCCAGGTCCTGAAGCAATTACCAATGCTACACTCACCACTGCACCACTTATTCTTGTTGTCATAATAATACAAAACAATAAACAAATATTAAAAGATCCTATGTATCAAATCAACACGCGATATTTTGAACAAGCCAATGGAGGGGTGCCACGCAGTCATCTTCAACCTGGTTCCGTTGGTAAAAGTTTCAAACTTTTACCTACGGACATTTGTCCGTAGCTATTTTCCCTGTAAATCTCAAAACTTAACACAAACGTTATAAATAAAAACAAAGGCCATGGATGGCTTCGTCTGGCCTTACTGAACACAAAGGTGGCCCTTTTATGGCCCAATTTTTCCTATACGCCAAGATCCCAATTTGAAACTACAAACCCTAACAATGGTGAAATCCAGTATAGTCCATATAAATGAAATTAAATGATGCAGGAAGCTTGCAAATGTTCTATGGATCAACAATATATGATTAATTCATGCTAACAATGCCTAAATTGTGCTAACCGAATTCAAAAATTCATGGATATCATGATGGACTTACAGAGCTTTTTGGGACTGGGAAGGCTTTGTTCTTGATTGCTTTAGCTTGCTTACACTCCCAGGAATCGATTGGGATAGGCAAAGAGTCTTGTATTGGCCTCTAAGTACAAATTCGACTCACCTCTTTTTCTTGATTTTTCTAAGTTTGATTCTTGTTCATGCGCCTCATTCTAACCTAGTTTTTGGTCTGGCTTCTTTCTATATGTATCAAGGAATGGATTAGGGTTGATAACTGATCTCAATCTTCCTCCATCAATGAATTGGATCTTGATTTGATACACCTTAAAAATCTTTCCAAAATTGGCCTAATTCAATCTTTTTGTACACACCATACCTTGATACGAATTTGAATACTTGCTAGCTGTAATTTAAGACCTGAAACAAGCACAAAATCTTGTGTTTTCAATGTTTAGGATTTTATATGATTTATTTTGATTAAAATTGATTTAAATCAAATAAAAATCTAAATAAATAATAAAAACATGATAATGACAAGTGGCAAGGGCTAGAGCTCGTGGACTATGTTGCCAACTCAAAACAAGTGAAAAAGATTGGGCCTATTTGGCAAAATTTGAAGTTTTAGGCATAGTTAATTTTTGGCAATTTTGCAAAAAAGGTCAACTTCATCAATGCATAACTTCCTCAATTTTGACTCTTTGGAGGTGTTCTTGGACTTTTTAGAAAGCTTGAGATGTCCTCTAAGCAACCCTTTTATTTGCATCTCAATTTGATATTCCATGCTCATGTATGAAGCTTTGACAAAAAAGGTGTTGTTTTTTAGTTTCCAAAATGACCTATAATGTCCAAATTCATAACTTCTTGTGAGTGCATATTTTGAACTTGGGAGCTGAAGATGGATTGTATATAATTGCATCATATTCAAAATGAGCTTTGGATGGGTCATTTCTAATAAAGTATGAGAAAGTTATGCTTGGTCAAAGTTGAGTTGACTTTTCCTACAAAACCCTAATTTAGCAACTTTTGGTTCTTGAGGAATTATGAGCAATCCTTGATGAACCATGATCAAAACTTGATCAAATGATGAAATATACTTCAAAATGAGAATGTTGACTAAAAATCTTGAAGCTTGACTGTATGTGGGGCACAATTGACTTTTTCCCTAGCACAGTCGATTTTCAAGCCTTTGAGCAATTGACTGAATAAACTTCCTCTGCAAGGCTTGAAACATGACATGGATGATCTTGATAACATATTAAGACATTGGTGAGAATTTGGGATCCCTTGGACTCAAGTGTCTTGATGCAACATGAAACCCTAGTTTGAGGTAGACTGCCTTAGAAGAGAGCTTGTCTGGCCAACCCTTGGACTACCTTGAGCAACTTGGGGATCTTTCTTGAAATGTTTTGAGAAATATAGGAGGGAAAATTTTGGGGTACAACACTTGTCATATACAAATACATCAGGTCGGTGTTTATGTATTTTCTGACAAAGTACTTATAGACACCTCTACAAGTTAGAAGTCATTCTATCAAGGAAAAGGTCAACATATTCATGCTCAGATGAACAATATCTCCTATAAAAGATATATGCACTATGGACATTGAAGAATCTCTTCATTAATTAATGTTAAACTAAGTTTATACGCTTTCTCATTTGACCGATGTGTATAATTTAATCATCTGACATTGTTGGTAAACTACTTTACTGGGAATGATAATTGATAGCACGCTGTTGTACCCCAAAATTTGCCCTCCAATTTCATCAATATTTTCTCATCACAAGACCCCTGGAGCTCAAGATCAAGTTAGGGTTTGCTCTGCTCAAGACTTCTCCTTGCACTGTTGACCCAAATTAGGGTTTGAGTTTGCACAAAGATGTTTTGACCTAAAAGGCCCAAAATGACTTTCATGCTTCATGTTGGACTCACAAGTTTATCCATACCAAGTTTCAAGCCTTGATTCAAATCTTTGCCCAGTCAATTGGACAGTTGACCTAGAAATCAGCTGTATTGGGGAAAAAGTCAACTGTGGTCAATTGACAGTCAAACCTCATGATTTTTGACCCACATAAACATTATGAACTCATATTGACCATTTGATCAAGTTTGGATCACAATTCCACAAGAAATTTGATCAGATCACCAAAAGGGCAAAATGGTCATTTTTAGGGTTTTGACTGCACAAAGGCAATTTTTGACTGTTTGACCTGGCCAATGGCAAACCAAGCTCACATATGGACTCAAGGACTCAATGGCATTGTCTTGACACATTCAACAAGTTCAAAAGATCCCAAATGCACAAGATTGACAGATGAATTTTCCAGTCAATTGATCAAAATCTGACTGTATACTGAAAAGTCAAACTTTGACTTTTTGTTCAAAATCAAGTGCCAAGATTCATTTTTCATCAAGACATACCAAATTGTGAAACTTGTTCACCAAGAAACCAAAAATTACAAATTAGGGTTTGAAATGAGGAAATTTCATAACTTAGAAATTTTCTAAGTTATGAAATTTCCTAATTTTTTCCTAACTTTGTCCCATTTTTTCATCAAGATACATTTGGATTCAAAAAAAACTCAAAACATGAAAGTTATAGTCCATTTCAAAATCTACAACTTTGATTCACAAAGTTTCCTCAAAAGAAGCTTTTAGCTCAAGTTATGATTTTTGGAATAGGGGTGCAAAACATTCTTAACTTAGAATTTTTTGGACCTATTTTAGGCAGGATTTTTGCCTAACTTCATGGCCACTTTTCACATGCTTCCACTTGGAATTTCAACTCGCATTAAAAAGATGGATTATAGTACACATTCCAAGCTTTCCAAATTGTCCAAGAACTTCTCAAACACCCTTGTGGTTAGGGAGAATCGAATTTGTCAATATGGGCAAAAGTCACTTTGTTCATGAGCCAATTTCATGTTCATACACTTTGCATTTTTCAAGTCAGCTTGCACAAGCTAGGTTACAGGCCTCTAATCCCATTTGCACTCAATAATTCAATGCTAAACCTTTGTGCCAAGATGTTATTTTGCTCATTTGGTCATTACATGGAAGTTTAATCCATAATTAGAAAAAGTAACTTAGCCATTTTTGAAAAGGTGCACTTTATGTCAAAACACAAATCAAAGAAGTAAAAAGCATATCTTCTAGGCACAAGATTATGAAATAATCCCACTGATCAAGGAGAGATTATGCAGCATGCTTGAGGGACCTGACTTGGCCTACAACCTAACTTGGCAACTTTTGCTTAAGATAGAAGAAACTTTGCAAAACTGATCCCATCTCTCATTCATGTAACAACTAGCCAAAACAAACATTGTGAACACATTCCATACTCCCTAACAGACCTAAGGCACGACCTAACCACCTTCAATACTTCCCCAAACATCAAAACACCATTTTGCTGCACAAAATAGGGCATCCCTGCAGATTGAGTTGCACAACTCAGTTTGCTCGTGCGTTTTGGCCAAAGTTTGTTCATACACACTCCTTAACATCCATACAAGTTATCCCAAGACCTAGCTACAGACTGTAACACCTCTAACCAAGTTCACCATTTTCATTTTTTCAGTTGTGCAGGTTGAGTTACATAGCTCGATTCAGTTAGTTTCAAGGCACACCAAGCATTGGAGAAGCATCCCTGAACTTCAAGCAAGTTGTACAAGTCCTCACTTTGCATTGAAAGTGCCTCCATTGTTGCACACGATTCAAGCTGAACAGGTACAAGTTTGGACTTCTATCTCTCAATCTTGGAAGATTTAGGCTTAGGTTTATGAAGAAGTTATGCTCTACTCATGGCCCTGAAGCTACCTATATCCTCACTTTTCATTTATAGTGTGTGTGTTAAGAGAATTTGGAACCTGAACATTAGAAAAAACTTAGGTCAGAAATTGGGGATGAAGAAATTCTCCCTCATTTCTTAGAGTTAAGACAAGTTTTTTATATGTCTGGATTCGTCTCTTGATGCTCTACATTTTTGGTGTTATGAGTTTTTCTTGAAAGTCCAGGAATCAGGAGTTAGGAAGCGCGCGTTTTTGTTTGTTCAAACAAGTCTGGAGGTTGAAGATGACTGGCTTGGGCTGGGCCTGAGTCAGTCCTACTTTTTGCACCCATTTTTTTCAATTTGCACCCCCATGGCCCATTGCATGATATATTTGTCATTTTTGAGTTTTTCTTTTTGATTCTGATTTTATATTTTTATTCAAGCATGGAAAAACATTAAAAATATTTTTCTCACATTTTTTGCATTTTATTTGGTATTTATTTGTTTCATTTAGTTCCATTTGTAAATATATATATATATATATATATATATATATATATATATATATATATATATATATATATATATATATATATATATATATATATATATATATATATATATATATATATATATATATATATATATATATATATATATATATATATATATATATATATATATATATATATATATATATATATATACTCTTATTTAAAATACTAAAAATAATACAAATACATTTTATTTTCTGATTTTATTTTATTTTATCTTTTGAAAACATTTTCTAAAAAAATATACTTTTTTTTGTAAATAATAAATATTTTTATTTTTGTACATATTTAATATATTTAGTAAATAATATAAATACTTATCTATCTTTTATTAAATATTTAGGATAAATATAAAAATAATACATTTTTAATTTTATTAATATTTGACCTCAAAAATTACCTTTTTACAATATACTTCTCTTTTATTTATTTTTGTATATAATTAATAAATATTGTATATAATATAATTGCTAAATATTATTATTTAGAAAATTAGGGTTTTACCCTAAAAACACAAAATATCCAAAAAATTGATTCTTTTATTTTTGTTTATATTTCACATAAAAAAATACTTTTACATATAAAAATCATGTTTTGCATCTTGCATACTTATTGTATTTTATTTAATTATTGTACCATTAAATAATTTGTATATCCAACTTGGATTGTAATAGCTTAGATTTTAATTTCTTGCTAAATATCCCCATTTGAACATTTGTACCCCCCATCCCATAATTGTGTTGTAATAATTTAGGATTTTATTTTTCGCATTTAAAAGCTTTCTAAATATGCCATGATACACTTAGGGTTTTGTATGCAAAAATCAAATGACAATTAGCTTGACCTAATTCAAAAGACAAAAAAAAAACATGAAAATGGACAACACTAATCACACTTGCACCCCTAGGGTTACTCCACTTGTTGCCTTCAATAATGGGCCATGTTGCATGTTGAGTGTTTTTGGCAAAACAAAACAATATCAAATGATCATAGTCCCTCGATGACGCTTTCGAAAGTTGCTTAAAAAATGATCAAGTCCCTTAAAGGAAAAGTTGCCAAAGACACTTGGCACTATTGCAATCATGGTCTAAACGATGATCCGCGCCCGTCCCGTTAACATCCTAACACAAGATTGTCCACCAAATACAATGGTGGAACAAAATTGTTAAAAGGGTTAAAACATAGGAAAGATCTTTGAGTAAATTTAGGGGTAGACAACTCTTAGTTACTTGAATCAAACTTGCAAAAACACTTGCCTACTTTTCAAACACACACACAAAGCACCATTTCAAACAATTGAAAATGCAAGGCAAGTGATCTAAGCAAGTAACTAAGAGCCCATGGATAACCATGGATAGAAAGGGTGCTAATACCTTCCCTTTCTATAATCTACTCCCCGAACCCAAGAAAACATCTCAAAGGTTTTTGCTGTGCTTTTTAACCTTTCCTTAGGATAAAATAAAAAGTCGGTGGCGACTCTTGCTCAACCGAAACATTTGCGAAAACAAACACAAAACCTCAAGTCAGTTCTCCCACCGTATCACAGAACTGGCGACTCTGCTGGGGAATTTTTTAAAGTGGAGTAACCTTAGGGCTTAGATCACCCTCTTGCATGACTAAATTATTTGCTTTGATTGCTTTATATCTTGGTTCTCTTGTTTGGGCTTGAAATCCTACACCCGGATTTGGGGAAACATTCATAGATAGCAATACGTTGTGGAAACTGTGCGGGGTATACCGACACGGTTGAAGCAATAGCTATATTAGTGTGGCATATTTGTGAGTACCGGTAACCCTTGAGTTCAATCAAGGAGAGTACGGGGCCGCTGAGTGATGTCACTAAGCACTAATGACCTAGAACCTTACTTGACCATCTTGGCCTTTCATTAGGGGTAGTGAGATGACCGGCTTTGGTGCAGTCCGAAGTTGGTAGATACTCGATACTACACTCATTGAGGGTTGTTTTCTTGGAATATTTTGGTCGCTGGTTAAGTGGCTAAACCAAAACAATGAACATGGAAAACAATCCAATGATATTGAGCTCCTTAGAACTCGGTTACTATTTATAGGACAGGTTTTTAAGCCAACTACACTCAAGAGGGTACTTACCTATGAAACCCCATGCAAGCCTGAAACTAGGGTTTTGTGTGAATTGCTTGTACATGTGTTTTGTGCATACATCATAAAGCATCATACGCATTCACTAACCATTTCAAGGGTTTGGATCTTCATCTTTGTTCTTGTTTTGTAGGTCATGGAAATCCCTCGCAGGAAAACTATCCAATTCAACCTTGTGAGAATCCCTCCTCAACTCAAGGAGCTCACATCCAGAATTCCGGAAAGCTATCCCTTCAGTGAAAGACATGGTAGACTGCTCAGCCTAGTCAACACCAGCATTGAAGAGGACATGGTAAAGGTGTTGTTCCAGTTCTTTGACCCCTTCACCACTGTTTCACTTTCCCCGACTACCAATTGGTGCCCACTTTGGAGGAATTTTCTCAACTCCTGAGAATTCCTATTCTTAATCAACTACCCTACAACGGTACGGAAAAAGAACCAAAGCCTAAAGATGTTGCTCAAGCATTACACTTGCAACCATCTGACATCAAGGGGCATTGGGAAACTAGAAGCGGTGTCAAAGGCTTCTTGGCAAAATTCTTGTTTGAGAAGGCACAAGAGTGTTGGAATTCATTGGATCTACAAGCCTTTGAAGAAATTATGGCACTCCTCATTTATGGGTTGGTCCTGTTCCCAAATTCTGACCAGCTTGTAGATGCCAACGCCGTCAAGATCTTCTTATCCAGGAATCCAATACCAACATTGCTTGGGGACATTCTTCATTCATTTTACACACGAACAATGAGAAAGAGGGGTGTTCTCATGTACTGTACTCCTCTCCTTGCAAGGTGGTTTATTTCGCACCTTCCACAATCTGCCTTGAAGAATGACCAAGGCTTAAGGTGGTCACAACGGTTGATGACCCTCACTCACTCTGATGTACATTGGTGTTCTCGGTCCAGAGAAAATGTCATCATCGTCGATCGTTGTGGAGAGTTCCCTAATGTTCCATTACTTGGCATTAGAGGAGGCATTACCTACAACCCTTGTCTAGCTTTGAGACAATTTGGATATGCACGGAGGGATGGCCCTCATGACATGTTGATTCCTGACCTAGTTTTTGACTTCGACAACGATGCGCAAGGACTTCGCCAAAGATTCATCAGAGCTTGGAGGATGCCTAACAAGGTAGACAGCAAGACATTGGGGCACAAGAACTCCATCCCTCTTGAGCCTTATCTCAAGTGGGTACGAACCCGAGCCCAGAGTCTAATGATGCCTTACCCTCATGTTCTCCCTGTGATTAAAGAGCCCGTTAAGGAAGGATAGGTTCCCTACACCATCCTATATCCTGACATGCCAACATCATGGGAGGAGATGCAGAAGAGTTGGATCCAACTCAAGGAGGAACGGAATACTTTTGAAGCCAGCTTCTACGCCAGTGAGAAGAAGGTTTTGGAGCTTACCCGCCGACTCCACGAGGAAGAGGCCCTCAACACCTACATCGCACCAAAGAGGATGCGCAACGTCTTTTTACCTTGAGAAGTTTTTTGTAATATTTGGCCCATGGGGCATTTATGTACTGACAAAATTTCTTCTTATTAATATGACGTGTGTTCTTTTTGTTTGCAACAATTTTGAATTTTCTAAATCCTTGAATGCATCGCATAAATAAGCATATCATTCATCATATGCATAACAGGTACCCTTCTTCTACAGGTTGCTTAATCTTCTTCGCTGTTTATTTCAGCACTCAATCATCATGTCTTCCGAACCTACTACCGAACAAGCTATCAAGGCTCTCTAGGCCCAGAACGCCCAGTTTCAGAAGCTGGTCATGAGCTTAGCCCAGGGTCAACAGGAGTTGAAGACTCTGCTCTTGAAAAAGAAGAAGAAGAAGAGGACTGCGCTGTTTAACACTGGACGAAGGTTTGGGAATACACTGTAGAATGAGGCTGATCAGGCTACTTCCTCTGCAGAGAAAGACAGTCCCCAAGGGGGAAGGGCTCCTAGTCCTGTGGTCTCCGACAACGAGACGGATTACAATGATGAACAGTACCCTCCTGCTGAAGACAGGTACAAGCAACTAGAGGACCGTTTAAGTGCCATGGAGATCCAACATGTGCCAGGGTTGGATTTTGGAGATCTAGGTTTATCTTCTAGGGTGGTGATCCCACACAAGTTCAAGGCACCTGCCTTTGCGAAGTACGACGGGGCTTCCTGCCCTAAGCTGCATCTCAGATCATATGTAAGGAAGATCCAACCTTACACTCCAGACAAGAACCTATGGATCCATTTCTTTCAAGATAGGCTTTCAGGGGCTCAACTCGAATGGTTCTATCAGCTGGATGGAGCCAGTATTCGAAACTGGGAGGACTTGGCTACTGCATTTTATAAGCAGTATCAGTAATATTCTGACCTCGCTCCTACGCGTACCCAACTCCAGGGTATGTCACTGGGGACGGGCGAAGGATTCAAGGAGTATGCGCAAAAGTGGAGAGACCTAGCTGGCAGGGTGCAGCCACCGCTGACTGACCGTGAGCTTGTCGACATGTTCTTAGGGACCCTGTCCGGTCCATTCTTCAACCATCTGATTGGTAATTCTTCTGCTGGGTTTACAGATCTGATCTTAACCGGTGAGAGGATAGAAGCTGGTATCAAGTCAGGGAAGATACAGAAAGGTGCCTCCTCGAGTACTGAAAAGAAGCCTTTCAAGAAGGAAGCTAGTGCTGTTTATGGTCCCAGAAGACAAATCAAACCGGAACGCCGCCAAACTGTCAACGCGGTGGTAATTTCAAAACCTACTGCTGCTCCTCAGCAGTATAACCAACCAAGGGGCGAGAGGCCCAAAAGGCAGTACACTCGACTCAGCATGACCCTGTCTCAGATCCTGCCGCAACTACTGTCAACCAATCTGGTAATTGTCAAAGAAGCTCCGAAGGTAGTGAACACAACTTCTCCAAAGTACAACCCCAACGCCCGTTGCGCTTATCACTCTGATAGCCTGGGGCATGCTACGGACGATTGTTGGGCTCTGAGGAATAAGGTTCAGGACCTTATTGATGCTAAAGAAATACAGTTTGAGGCGCCCGAAAGACCCAATGTTGTGACCGCTCCCATGCCCCAGCATGGAGTGAATGATGTGGAAGAAGACCGGTATGTAGCCTCCATGGAAGAGATTGTTACTCCGTTGTTGACTGTCAAGAGGAACCTGTTGCTAGCCGGTTTATTTCCGGGTTGTGGTAAAGGTTGCCTTCTATGTGCTGTTTCACCTGTTGGTTGTCCTTTGCTGAAATCAGGTATCCAAAGCCTGATGGATAGCAAAGAAATCTTGTTCGAGAAGATTGTTGTTCCTGCTATCCCTGCTGAAGAAGTGTCTATTGTTACTATTTTCAACAACCCTCCTAAGGCTCCTTCAAAGAAGCCTGTCAAAATCATGTCCACTCAGAAGATTGCTCCTATCATCATCACTGTTCTGGGGCCCCTCCCCTATACATCCGACAAAGCTGTCCCATGGCACTATGGGGCAGATGTTTATGTTCTTGGAGTTAAACAAGAGTTTGATACTAGTACCAGCGTCAGTAACATCACCGGGCCGGCCAAAGTTACTCACAGTGGTAGGCTGTTCTCACCAAATATTACGCCACCAGCTATTCAGAGACCTCTTGTCATCACACCTGCAAGTGTGTCTGCTTCCCTTCCTAATCAAGTTCCTGTTTCTACCCCTGTTGCCGAGTCATCTGACGCTCGGGGCAAAGGGATTGCTGCTGATTTGCCTGCCCTGACGGAGGCACCAAAGATAACCACTGTTGAAGCTTCCCAGCAAGAGATGGAAGAGATTCTTAAGATCATTAAGAAGAGTGATTTCAATGTAGTTGAGCAGTTGGGGCACACCCCATCTAAAATTTCTATGCTATCATTGTTGTTGTGTTCAGAGGCCCATGCCAAGGCCCTGATTTCCTTCCTGAAGACGGCCCATGTGCCACAAGAAACATCTGCTGATCAATTTACCGATTGTGTGGCCAACTTGACTACCGATAATGGGTTGGGTTTCTCTGACGCCGATCTGACTGCCAAAGGAAAGAACCATAACGATGCCCTGCATGTCTCCATTGAATGCAGGGGCACTACTCTTGCCCATGTGTTGGTAGACACCGGTTCTTCATTGAACGTATTGCCCAAGAAGGCCCTAGAAAGGTTGGATTGTGAGGGTTTAGAGCTCAAGCCTAGTAACATTGTTGTCCGAGCCTTTGACGGTTCGAAAATGATGGTACATGGGGAAGTTGACATTCCAATCAGGGTTGGTTCTCAAGTTTTTGATTCTACTTTCTATGTGATGGATATCCGACCATCCTATTCTTGTTTGCTGGGTCGTCCATGGATCCACAAGGCTGGAGCTGTGACCTCCACACTACATCAGAAGCTTAAGTACCCGGTTAGAGGGAAATTGTTACAGTTCAGGGGGAGGAAGAATACATGGTCAGCCACCTCAACTCGTTCCGGTACATAGAGATGGATGGGGAATTCATTGAGACCCCCTTTCAACACTTTGAAGAGGTGCCTCAGACACTGGCATCAGCTGAAACTGTGATTGAAGACCCTCCTTTGAAGATGGCTTCCTTAAAGGATGCCTGGGCTGTGATTGAGAAGGGCGAGTGTGCAAACTGGGGCCGACTTCCTGATTTCACTCCAAAGACTGACAAGTTTGGTTTGGGCTTCACTGCAGAAGCTCAGAGGGTTGTTCGTAAGGCAAGAATTAGAAAACCTCCTGTGTTCATCACCAACCCGGGAGTAAATGCTATTGAAGACGATGTGGAGGAATCTGAATTCGACAGCTGGATCTACCCAACACCCAACGGTGGACCAAGCAACTGGACTGCCAAAGACTTCACACCTATTACTTTTGTCACTCAGTAATGAACTCTTTTGTTTTGAATTTGTAACAGACAATATTTTGAAACTTTTATGGCTCGGTGTCTTACCCGGGGCACCGTGGCTTCATTTGTGAGGGCTTTTGTGTGTCATTTTCATATATCATCAATAAAAAACATTGGACGTTTGTTGCATTTTGTTGTACCCAAAATTTGCCCTCCCATATTTCTCAAAACATTTCAAGAAAATTCACAAGTCCAACCCGGCGCGTTATATTCAGGTGTTCTTTCGCCAAGATATCGCTGATAACATATTCTCAAATTCAGGTTCGGCTCAAGAGTCAATTCTTTAAAGAAGGTATCCGAATGTGTGAGTTTTCTCGAAGAAATATGGTGAAAAAGTGTGCTGAAAGTGTAGTTTTTACGCGCTAAAAAATTCATAACTTGAAGATCGTGGCTCGTATTGAACCCGTTCCGGTGGCCAAAATTCCGTCTTGACATTATCTACGTTTTCATCTCTCACGGTTGGAAGCCAATTTCGATCAGAAGGTCTTCAAAAATGTGGATTTATCAAGTATTTTCGTGCAGAAAATTTGTGACAGAAGTTTATTTGCGTCATGTTCAAAAAATCATAACTTGGTCGATTTTCATCGTATCGAGCTGGTTCTGGCGCCAAAATTTCACAAATTGAGTTGGCTACATTTCCACAGAAGGTATCGAGTTCAAAAGGTATTCAAAAGGCCTTCGTTTTTTGCTCAGAGTGCGTGACACGCTGAAAATCCTGAATGCTGAATATTATTTCATCTGGGCCGAAACTTCGAAAATTCATAACTCGGTCAATTTTTATCGGATTGGACTCATATTTTTACACAAGGTCACTGACTCATAGATCTACAACTTTGCTTCAAAAGTCGAGACCGGATTATGCTCCGATCAATACCAGTTTTTTATTGAAGAACGTGTCAGAGTCGACATTGGAGCCCAAAATAAGTTTGTCTGAGCTGAAACTTCAAAAATTCATAACTAATTCACCATTTATCCGATTGAGTCGATTTTCGGACAGGAGTTAGTTCTTGATGCCGGCTACATTTTGTTTTCACATTTCAACTTCAAAAATTGCACTTAAGTCCCTGCGATTTAGCCTGGAAAGTGACAAATTCAAGTGAATATTGGAGGCCCAATTGCACATTCAAAGCCCATTTGCTTTACCATAATTTCCATTATATAATCACCTTCTTTTCACACAAACCAGAAAAAAGGAGAGGAGGAAAAGAGAGAAAAAACCTTGCCACAACACTGTTAGAATATCAAACTCTTTCAAGAACCCTAAAACCCTGAAATCCTTATTATAAATCCCTCTCTCACTACAAACAAGTCATCACAGTTACAAACCAACACCTCACTACTTCTTCAGTAAGGGTAAGGCTGGCTTGATCTCCATGATCCTAATTTTCCAGTAAGGCATAAAAGCATTCAGGCCACTGATTTTCCAGTAAGGGTAAGATTGATTTGATCTCCATGATCAAAAGGGTATAATCATTCATACATGCCATATTGTGCCTAAACATTAAATTTCTTCATATATTGGCTTTCTTTGCATTTTATGATTTTATTTAATGTGTTCGTGAGATTCAACTGCAGATTTAGACAGGATCCCAGGTTCATTAAGGAACGTTGAGGCCAAAAGCCAAATGGCCAAAAGCCAAAAGCCAAATGGCCAAAGTAGAAAAACTTATGCATGACACCAATACATGGCGAGACAGACATCCTGAGAAGATTAAGGAACGTTGAGGCCAAAACGCAAATGGCCAAAAGCCAAAAGCCAAATGGCCAAAGTAGAACAACTTATGCATGATGAGGTCAGAACACAAATGGCCAAACCACTCCAATTCACCTCCAAAAAGGGGACAGAAACCCCCCAAGGTATTGTATTTTCTTTCTTTTCCTTATTTTATTTATTTCAATTATTTCTTTTTTAATTAATTCCTTTAATTTAACTTATTTTCATAAAATATAAAAAATAGTAAAAAAACAGAAAAGTCATAAAAATCAAAATATATTTATTTAATTAATATTTTTTGTAAATAAATTTCACTAATAATTAATTATTTATTTTTATAAATCAAAATTGCATGTAAATAATTAGATTAATTTTAGGTTTAATTTTAACATGTTTTTCTTAATAAATAAAAAAAATTAGAATTAGGGTTAATATTTTAATTTCATTTAATCTTTCTCATAAAAATACATAAAAAACATAAATACCAAAAACTCAAAAAAAAATAATAATTTCTTTTTTCTCTTTAATTTCATTAGTTTAATCATTTAATTTAATTTCATTAAAAATGGTCCAACGCCCTCGTTTCCAATTTTAATTCCTATTCGCGCACTTTTATTTATTTCCTTCTTTTAAATATTTATGTAACTCTCTCAAAGCCTTGTAAACTTAATTTCTCGCACTTTACTTTATTTTCTTTATTTACTTTCCGTCAAATCGGGTCTTGGATTTTAATTTTGACGATGTGGGCCCGCGCCTTTGTAATAGTTTAGGAACTTTATATTTCTCGCAATTTTTAACTATTAATAATGACATGCAAGAATGAATGATAAAATAAAAACAAACGCATAGATCACTTTGACAAAAGACAAAAATAAACGAATCTGACACACGAATCACACACCACCCCTAGGGTACGCCTCACTGTTGCCTTGCCTCGAAAGGTGATCGTCGAGTAGAGGATGTCTTAGTAAGTCCTCATGATCCGGGAACCTGGCATGAGGGTAGCTTCTAAGGTGTCTTCCCATTGCTCTGGTGATCACCATGTCCCGAACCTCGAATTGACCCGAACAACTCCAATAGTGGTGCTACCTACCTCTCAATGGTGGGATGGCATTACTTTAAAGGACATTTACACAGACGAATTCCTTAGGGTAGGTAGACGACTCTAGATACTTGCTCTAATTTAAAAACAAATCAAAAATACTTTTCACACCGACACCTTTTCAAAAAGCTTTCGAAAGCAATTTTTCAAACACTCTTGAGGACCGATACAAGAGTCGAACTGGAATTTTCAAAGAAACTTTTTAAAAACCCACAGTTGAAAAGCAAACAAACCATTTTGAAAACACAATGAGCAAGTATCTAAGAGCCCATGGATAACCATGGATAGAAAGGGTGCTAACACCTTCCCTTTCTATAACCTACCTCCCGAACCGAGAGCAATCTCTATAAGGAATTTTTCTGTGCTTTTATCCTTTCCATTTGGAGAAAATAAAAGACGGTGGCGACTCTTGCTTCCGCGATATTTCGCGAACCAGCGTTAAACAGTCAGTTCCAGATCCACCGATCACAGAACTGGCGACTCTGCTGGGGACTTAAACTTAAAGTGAGGTGTACCTTAGGGTTAGTTCATAACTGTGTTTTCAATTGTATTGACTTGTCTGCTTTAAATTTGTGGGTTGCATGGGAGTTACATAGATCCTAACCCGGATCTGGGGATACCCTGTTTAGGTAGCATAAGCTGTGAGGGACCTGTCCGGCGTAGACCGACACGGGTGAAACAGTGGCTACGTTGGTGTGACACCTTGGTGTGTACCAATATCCCTTGTGTCGCAACGAGGAGAATATGGGTCTTCTGAGGAGTCATTAAGCACCAACAACCTTAGAACCTTAAATGACACAACTTGGCCATTAGGACAGTAGCAGTATGCTACGCCCATTGAGGCTAAACTCTCGTGATGGTTCTGGCTGCAAGAAAAGATTGCGATGCTGGAGTTATGACCGATTGAGGGTAGTCAATGATATTGGGATCCTCTAAGAACCCGGTTACCTTGATAGGACAGGTATGAACCAACAAACTGAAAGAGGGTAATACCTAGACCTCATGCTGGCCTAAACTCTAAGGGTTTCTCTTGTGTGACTTGTGTGCCTTCGTACTTGACTATTTGCATGCTTGTTATTTGACCCATGAACTACTTGCAGGTTTTGTTTATAGTCCTTAATTAGGACCCATGACAGGGCTTACTAAGCTTCTTGCAGGTTTTGTTTATAGTCCTTAATTAGGACTCATAACGGAGTGTACTAAGTTTGCTTGCAGGTTTTGTCTATAGTCCTTAATAAGGGCTCATAACAGGGTTTATTCATATTACCCCATGCATCATGACATCATATCATTGCATACATCCTAACCCATTTCAAGGATCTCAAAGGCTTGTGATGCAGGTCATGATGAATCAGCTATCTCAGCAAGGGGCAAAGAGGATTTATTTTCCTCTAGACAAAGTTGTCAGGGGCTATGACCCACTGGATATGGTGAGCCTTTGACCCTTTGAAGAAGGACTCTCAACAACATGCAGTTCCTTCAATCAAACTACCGGACCCGAGTTCTAACAAATTTTCTTGTTTACCCCACGGGATCCTTGGAAACATTGCATATGCATACATACACATCATTGCATGACAGGTACCCTTGTTGCAGGTCACTTACCTTTCTCGCTGTTTATTTCAGCAATGGCTTTCCAACCAGACAACCAGGACCTTCTTGCTCAAGAGACCCGGTTCGGGGAAATCCTCCTGAATCTATCCAAGGGGCAGGAGGAGCTAAGGACACTTCTCATGGAGACTTTAGTCAGGAACAGTGCTGAGGATGAACGGATGAAACATCTGCAAGCTGAAGTGGATATAATGAGAACCCAAATGCTGGGGCAGGTGACTGCCATTCAAGGTTTATCTCAAAGACAAGATGAGCTCGGAGTTCTCGTCAACCAACTGCTTCAGGGTAACCAACTGGGGCAAATGTCTAAGGGTAAAGAGCCAGTCATCATTCAACCACCTTTGAGACAAGGAGATAAGGGGAGAGCTCCTCAAATGGCTCCAGTGTCACAAATTCAACATCAACCTCACCAGCGTCAACCAGACAAGCCTAAAAGGCAGTTCACCAAGATCAACATGTCGCTGGATCAAGCACTACAACAAATGTTGAAGGCAGGGCTGATCACCTTAAGGGCTCCTCTCCGAAATCCGAACACTTCTGCTCCTAACTATCATCCCAACGATAGGTGCGCATATCATTTTAATAGCCCGGGGCATACTACGGACAACTGCTGGCCTCTCAAAAACAAGATTCAAGACATGATCGACGCTGGAGAAATTCAGTTTAAAGTACCCAAGACTCCCCACGTGATCACTGCTCCCTTGCCAAAACATGGCTAGGATTGAGAAATTTTTGTTCATTCGAATGTTCAAGCTGCAATTTTCTGTTATTCAAACATTTACTCATGTTTACTCATTGTTATTTCATTAATGCATCGCATATGTCTGTTCTGAAACAATATATTCGTATTCACTAAATGCAAATTATTTTCATATTTTTTTTGATGATCAACTCTCAATAATTCTAAGCCTCTTGAGGGAGGATGACGAAAACGATACCATAATCTACAGTATGCTTTTGAACAGACCCCGCTGATGAGGTACAGGCATTGTTTCAATCCCTAAACACTGGAGTTATAAGGATGATAATCCCTCGTCAACCCCTCTGAGCCAAAGAAGTAGGAGTTTTTCTTTTTGAAATTTAAAACCCTTAATCATAACCTGGGGCAGAGTAGTCTCTCAGTTGATCCAAGTGCATAACGAATGGCACCAAAGAGGTCCTTAAATAAACAAAAGACAGTGATGGTTCCGAATAATCATAAAGACAGACAGTCATTACCAAAATCAAAAACCCATTAAGTCAAGACCTATGAAGGAGACTTACAAAACTGGGGCATCCCGCTGACCGTAATTCCAAAAAAGGAAACAGTTCAGGCAAAAAAAGAAAGGGATAACAAAAATCAAGAAAGAGGTCTTACAAACCCTCAACAAAAAAAAGGAATGACTTCCTATTCAAAATAAGTTATCAACATCCGAATCATCACCGGAAAATCAGAGCAAAGACTCAAACAAGGTCTAACGCACGGTCAACTGAGCTTAGGTTTGGAGAACATCACGAAGAGCGGGTGGGTACAAATAAAATTTGAGCCTTTATCCTTTGTTTCTTAAACCATGAACCAAGCCACGTTATAACCCTTAAAAGTCCTAGCTGAAGCATGGGTTAGTTCGAAAGCATACTGTTACGAAAGGTATCCTGACTCCTTAAGGCCTACGGTAAATACGGGGTTGACATCACGTTTTACAAACATTCACTTGTTTTATGAAAAAAAGAATGCATTTTCAAAATCTTCAAGACAGACATAAGCTTTGCATTTTTAACATAACTTTGGTTGCATATGACTTTTTGTTTGAACAGCAGGGAAATTCGCACGATGAATACCTAGTGAACAAAAGCACTTCCAATCAAGGGGCATGGCATGAGCATGGTCCATCATCTGGGGCAATCCAATCAAGATTCGGAGAATCTCTCAAAGGCCAAATAGCCTGGGGCAAATCTCCGCCTGAGTCACTGGGGGCATCCTAGCAACGAATCTTGCCTGGTCAAACACCTTCTGGCGGCATGACAAAACACTTCTAATAGGGGCAACTCCCTACATTCTGAGAACATGGACATAGTCGAAAAGATACTACGCAAAATCAAAGACCCGCTAGGTTGACACACCTAGGCAAAAATAAGGGCTTCCCGGCGAACCAAAAGGGTTCGGGCAAAATGAAGGGATGAAATGAAAAAAATATGTACACCCGGCAAGTCGAAAACCTGAAAAGGCGGCTTGGGCAAAAATGGGTATCCCGGTGGACTGAAAACCCGAAAGGGCGGTCCAGGCAAAAGTTAGGGATCAAAGCGTACGACTATGTCCTGTCATCTTGTCACCTGCCTACCAGAAGAAGGTTGTCCATCATCAACTATCAGCACCTCACAGGTCTTCCTCTCTCACCTCAGAAGCAGGGGCAATCAAGAGTTGTCTAAGCAACCTAACTGTTCCGTTCTCCAAGGTACCAAGGTAGGTTCAGCTAAAGAACACAACCAGATATCTTAATTCCCCAGAGAGTGAGCCAGCAAGTCAGTACACTCTCCTCAAGCAAAGCTACAACATCCTTAAGGAAATTGAGTATCCTCCCGCAGATCTCAACATTCCCCAGCAATATACAGGCATTCTTAACAAGCATCCCCGGCAGTCTTGATTTAAGATTGTTCCCCGGCGTTCTATCAACATGCAAAGGAGTCACTTCCCCGGTACAGTTCAAAACTTCCCCAGGAGTCCAGCCCAGTGTCCCCAGGAAAGTGGAATCCAGCTCCCCAGCAGTAAGCTTATCCCCAGTAGATTCTGGAAGCTTATCCCCGCAGAGCACGAACGCGTCGTCCGGCTTTATTCAAAGAGTTATGCCCTTATAAGGATATAACTGGGTTATCCTCAGCTAAAAGCCACGGAAAGATCGTCCTCGACGAAGCCTTCTTATCCCCAGCAAAGTCTATCAATACTTCCAACACAACAAGGGTATCCCCAGCAAGTTATTATCAACGACTAAGCAAAGTATCTCTCTCCCCACAGAGTATTGCTTCCCAGCAAGACCGTTAGAGTACCTTTTCTCCCCGCAGAGTAATCCATTCGCCAAGTTCATTCCCCAACGGAGTTATCTTCTCCTACCGGTATTCTTGCAACTCTCATCCCCAGCGGAAGCAATAAATCAATACTTCAACATCAGCCCAGGAGTGACTTCCCGACACCCGTCAAGGATTTACTTTCCTAGACGAAAACATACATTCCAAAACATCACATGCTCATACATTATAGCATGCATATACGCATCATATCTTAAATCTCATTTATATGGAGAACATCATTGTTTGATCCATATCATGCATTGCATATGACTGACCTTTACCTTTCAGGAAAGATTCAGTTAAGTTCTCAAGCTACACTCCAAAGACCTTGTCTGGTTCAGTTAAATCGACTCCAAAGATTTTCCTGGTTATTATCCAGTCAAAGGCGTTCTCTGGTCTAGGTAAACCGACTCCTAAAGGTTTTTCTTTTGAAGATTCAGTTGAAGACTCCAAAGACCTTGTCTGGTTCAGTTAAATCGACTCCCAAAGATTTTCCTGGTTATTATCCAGTCAAAGGCGTTCTCTGGTCTAGTTAAACCGACTCCTAAAGGTTTTTTTTGAAGACTCAGTTGAAGACTCCAAAGACCTTGTCTGGTTCAGTTAAATCGACTCCCAAAGATTTTCCTGGTTATTATCCAGTCAAAGGCGTTCTCTGGTCTAGTTAAACCGACTCCTAAAGGTTTTTCTTTTGAAGATTCAGTTGAAGACTCCAAAGACCTTGTCTGGTTCAGTTAAATCGACTCCAAAGATTTTCCTGGTTATTATCCAGTCAAAGGCGTTCTCTGGTCTAGTTAAACCGACTCCTAAAGGTTTTTCTTTTGAAGATTCAGTTGAAGACTCCAAAGACCTTGTCTGGTTCAGTTAAATCAACTCCAAAGATTTTCCTGGTTATTATCCAGTCAAAGGCGTTCTCTGGTCTAGTTAAACCGACTCCTAAAGGTTTTTCTTTTGAAGACTCAGTTGAAGACTCCAAAGACCTTGTCTGGTTCAGTTAAATCGACTCCAAAGATTTTCCTAGTTATTATCCAGTCAAAGGCGTTCTCTGGTCTAGTTAAACCGACTCCTAAAGGTTTTTCTTTTGAAGACTCAGTTGAAGAATCCAAAGACCTTGTCTGGTTCAGTTAAATCGACTCCAAAGATTTTCCTGGTTATTATCCAGTCAAAGGCATTCTCTGGTCTAGTTAAACCGACTCCTAAAGGTTTTTCTTTTGAAGACTCAGTTGAAGACTCCAAAGACCTTGTCTGGTTCAGTTAAATCGACTCCAAAGATTTTCCTGGTTATTATCCAGTCAAAGGCATTCTCTGGTCTAGTTAAACCGACTCCTAAAGGTTTTTCTTTTGAAGACTCAGTTGAAGACTCCAAAGACCTTGTCTGGTTCAGTTAAATCGACTCCAAAGATTTTCCTGGTTATTATCCAGTCAAAGGCGTTCTCTGGTCTAGTTAAACCGACTCCTAAAGGTTTTTCTTTTGAAGACTCAGTTGAAGACTCCAAAGACCTTGTCTGGTTCAGTTAAATCGACTCCAAAGATTTTCCTGGTTATTATCCAGTCAAAGGCGTTCTCTGGTCTAGTTAAACCGACTCCTAAAGGTTTTTCTTTTGAAGACTCCAAAGACCTTGTCTGGTTCAGTTAAATCGACTCCAAAGATTTTCCTGGTTATTATCCAGTCAAAGGCGTTCTCTGGTCTAGTTAAACCGACTCCTAAAGGTTTTTCTTTTGAAGACTCCAAAGACCTTCTCTAGTTCAGTCAGATCGACTCCAAAGATCTCCCTGTTTCTTGCCCAGTTGAAGACATTTCAAGACCTAGACCGGTTCAGTTAATGGACTCCAAAGATTTCTTATCCAGTCCAAGGCCTTCTCTAGTCCAGCTAAATCGACCCCAAACAGATTTTCCTGATAAAGACTCAGTAGAAGTTATCCATGGTTCTCTCCCCGATCCTGCGGAGGTGGTAATCCCAGGCTTCGCTCAATGATTGTTGTTGAAGTGAAGTTATCCAAGATTCTCTCAATGTTTGCTGTTGAGGTTGTAGTCGCCTATGGTTCTCTCCCCGATCCTGCGGAGGTGGTAATCCCAGGCTTCGCTCAACGATTGCTGTTGAAGTTGAAGTTATCCAAGGTTCTCAATGTTTGCTGTTGAGGTGGTAATCGCCTATGGTTCTCTCCCCGATACTGCGGAGGTGGTAATCCCAGGCTTCGCTCAATGATTGTTGTTGAAGTGAAGTTATCCAAGATTCTCTCAATGTTTGCTGTTGAGGTTGTAGTCGCCTATGGTTCTCTCCCCGATACTGCGGAGGTGGTAATCCCGGATTTCGCTCAATGATTGTTGTTGAAGTGAAGTTATCCAAGATTCTCTCAATGATTGCTATTGAGGTTGTAGTCGCCTATGGTTCTCTCCCCGATACTGCGGAGGTGGTAATCCCAGATTTCGCTCAACGATTGCTGTTGAAGTGAAGTTATCCAAGATTCTCTCAATGATTGCTGTTGAGGTTGTAGTCGCCTATGGTTCTCTCCCCGATACTGTGGAGGTGGTAATCCCATATTTCGCTCAATGATTGCTGTTGAAGTGAAGTTATCCAAGATTCTCTCAATGATAATGTTGAGGTTGAAGTCGCCTATGGTTCTCTCCCCGTTACTGCGGAGGTAGTAATTATCCCCGGATTTGCTCAGCGTTACTGTTGAGGTTGAAGTCATCCAAGGTTCTCTCACCGTTCCTGTTGAGGTAGTAACCATCCCTGGTTCATTCATCACCGTTTGAAGCTCCAGATTCAGCTCCTGTAACCAGTCAGGACACATCTATACAAAGCATCTGAAGACCAGCTCCTGCAACATGACAGGTACTCATTTTTTCTTTTGCAGGTACACAGGTTCTCGCTAAGGAATCTCTTACGCGATCAACATCCAGATGGAATCTATAAGCCCATCCACCTTCCATCATCTCTTAGCATGGCATCTATAAGCCCATCATCCTATTCATCAATCTCCAAATGGCATCTATAAGCCCATTCCACCATCATCACACTACTATGTGAGCGCAAATTTCTGGGCACTCTAGTGTTCAATCATCTTCCACCTTCGGATTATGAAAGGCACGTCAGCCAATCTGCATCCTCAGGTCTAAGAAGATTGAACAGGGGCAACTGTTGTACCCCAAAATTTGCCCTCCCATATTTCTCAAAACATTTCAAGAAAATTCACAAGTCCAATCCGGCGCGTTATATTCAGGTGTTCTTTCGCCAAGATATCTCTGATAACATATTCTCAAATTCAGGTTCGGCTCAAGAGTCAATTCTTTAAAGATGGTATCCGAATGTGTGAGTTTTCTCGAAGAAATATGGTGAAAAAGTGTGCTGAAAGTGCAGTTTTTACGCGCTAAAAAATTCATAACTTGAAGATCGTGGCTCGTATTGAACCCGTTCTAGTGGCCAAAATTCCGTCTTGACATTATCTACGTTTTCATCTCTCACGGCTGGAAGCCAATTTCGATCAGAAGGTCTTCAAAAATGTGGATTTATCAAGTATTTTTGTGCAGAAAATTTGTGACAGAAGTTTATTTGCGTCATGTTCAAAAAATCATAACTTGGTCGATTTTCATTGTATCGAGCTGGTTCTGGCGCCAAAATTTCACAAATTGAGTTGGCTACATTTTCACAGAAGGTATCGAGTTCAAAAGGTATTCAAAAGGCCTTCGTTTTTTGCTCAGAGTGCGTGACACGCTGAAAATCCTGAATGCTGAATATTATTTCATCTGGGCCGAAACTTCGAAAATTCATAACTCGGTCAATTTTTATCGGATTGGACTCATATTTTTACACAAGGTCACTGACTCATAGATCTACAACTTTGCTTCAAAAGTCGAGACCGGATTATGCTCCGATCAATACCAGTTTTTTATTGAAGAACGTGTCAGAGTCGACATTGGAGCCCAAAATAAGTTTGTCTGAGCTGAAACTTCAAAAATTCATAACTAATTCACCGTTTATCCGATTGAGTCGATTTTCGGACAGGAGTTAGTTCTTGATGCCGGCTACATTTTGTTTTCACATTTCAACTTCAAAAATTGCACTTAAGTCCCTGCGATTTAGCCTGGAAAGTGACGAATTCAAGTGAATATTGGAGGCCCAATTGCACATTCAAAGCCCATTTGCTTTACCATAATTTCCATTATATAATCACCTTCTTTTCACACAAACCAGAAAAAAGGAGAGGAGGAAAAGAGAGAAAAAACCTTGCCACAACACTGTTAGAATATCAAACTCTTTCAAGAACCCTAAAACCCTGAAATCCTTATTACAAATCCCTCTCTCACTACAAACAAGCCATCACAGTTACAAACCAACACCTCACTACTTCTTCAGTAAGGGTAAGGCTGTCTTGATCTCCATGATCCTAATTTTCCAGTAAGGCATAAAAGCATTCAGGCCACTGATTTTCCAGTAAGGGTAAGATTGATTTGATCTCCATGATCAAAAGGGTATAATCATTCATACATGCCATATTGTGCCTAAACATTAAATTTCTTCATATATTGGCTTTCTTTGCATTTTATGATTTTATTTAATGTGTTCGTGAGATTCAACTGCAGATTTAGACAGGATCCCAGGTTCATTAAGGAACGTTGAGGCCAAAAGCCAAATGGCCAAAAGCCAAATGGCCAAAGTAGAAAAACTTATGCATGACACCAATACATGGCGAGACAGACATCCTGAGAAGATTAAGGAACGTTGAGGCCAAAACGCAAATGGCCAAAAGCCAAAAGCCAAATGGCCAAAGTAGAACAAATTATGCATGATGAGGCCAGAACACAAATGGCCAAACCACTCCAATTCACCTCCAAAAAGGGGACAGAAACCCCCCAAGGTATTGTATTTTCTTTCTTTTCCTTATTTTATTTATTTCAATTATTTCTTTTTTAATTAATTCCTTTAATTTAACTTATTTTCATAAAATATAAAAAATAGTAAAAAAACAGAAAAGTCATAAAAATCAAAATATATTTATTTAATTAATGTTTTTTGTAAATAAATTTCACTAATAATTAATTATTTATTTTTATAAATCAAAATTGCATGTAAATAATTAGATTAATTTTAGGTTTAATTTTAACATGTTTTTCTTAATAAATAAAAAAAAATTAGAATTAGGGTTAATATTTTAATTTCATTTAATCTTTCTCATAAAAATACATAAAAAACATAAATACCAAAAACTCAAAAAAAAAAAATAATTTCTTTTTTCTCTTTAATTTCATTAGTTTAATCATTTAATTTAGTTTCATTAAAAAGGGTCCAACGCCCTCGTTTCCAATTTTAATTCCTATTCGCGCATTTTTATTTATTTCCTTCTTTTAAATATTTATGTAACTCTCCCAAAGCCTTGTAAACTTAATTTCTCGCACTTTACTTTATTTTCTTTATTTGCTTTCCGTCAAATCGGGTCCTGGATTTTAATTTTGGCGATGTGGGCCCGCGCCTTTGTAATAGTTTAGGAACTTTATATTTCTCGCAATTTTTAACTATTAATAATGACATGCAAGAATGAATGATAAAATAAAAACAAACGCATAGATCACTTTGACAAAAGACAAAAATAAACGAATCTGACACACGAATCACACACCACCCCTAGGGTACGCCTCACTGTTGCCTTGCCTCGAAAGGTGATCGTCGAGTAGAGGATGTCTTAGTAAGTCCTCATGATCCGGGAACCTGGCATGAGGGTAGCTTCTAAGGTGTCTTCTCATTGCTCTAGTGATCATCATGTCCCGAACCTCGAATTGACCCGAACAACTCCAATAGTGGTGCTACCTACCTCTCAATGGTGGGATGGCATTACTTTAAAGGACATTTACACAGACGAATTCCTTAGGGTAGGTAGACGACTCTAGATACTTGCTCTAATTTAAAAACAAATCAAAAATACTTTTCACACCGACACCTTTTCAAAAAGCTTTCGAAAGCAATTTTTCAAACACTCTTGAGGACCGATACAAGAGTCGAACTGGAATTTTCAAAGAAACTTTTTAAAAACCCACAGTTGAAAAGCAAACAAACCATTTTGAAAACACAATGAGCAAGTATCTAAGAGCCCATGGATAACCATGGATAGAAAGGGTGCTAACACCTTCCCTTTCTATAACCTACCTCCCGAACCGAGAGCAATCTCTATAATGAATTTTTCTGTGCTTTTGTCCTTTCCATTTGGAGAAAATAAAAGACGGTGGCGACTCTTGCTTCCGCGACATTTCGCGAACCAGCATTAAACAGTCAGTTCCAGATCCACCGATCACACATTTCAAAATCTTGCGCTCCTTTTCTTTCTTTATTATATATTGCAAAACAGCTATATTTACACACACTCACCTATACAGGTTCCAATCCACTCTGGATCTCACTGGTAACGACTCTGCTACCGCCAGTTATGACTTCGAAAATCCGATCAACTTAGCCGAAGACGAAGGTGAAGATGATTGCGAAGTGCCTGGTGAACTTGCAAGACTGCTACTCCAGGAAGAGAGGGCCATTCAGCCACATGAAGAGCCAGTGGAAACAGTAAATCTGGGTACTAAGACAGTCAGAAAGGAAGTCAAGATTGGTGCCAATCTAGAGCTCAGTGTGAAACAACGGTTGATTCAGATGCTACATGACTATGTGGAAATCTTTGCCTGGTCTTATGAAGACATACCTGGGTTGGACACCGACATTGTGGTTCATCACCTGCCTACCAAGGAAGGATGCCCTCCGGTAAAACAGAAGGTCCGCCGTATGCGTCCAGAAATGTCCGAGAAAATCAAAGCTGAGGTTATGAAACAATTTGATACCGGGTTTCTAGCAGTGACTTCTTACCCTCAGTGGATTGCCAACGTGGTTCCAGTGCCGAAGATGGATGGTAAGGTCAGAATGTGTGTTGATTACATGGATTTGAACAGGGCCAACCCTAAGGATGATTTCCCTCTGCCTCATATCGACGTTCTGGTTGACAACACTGCTCAGCATAAAGTATTCTCCTTCATGGACGGCTTCTCCGGTTATAATCAGATCAAGATGGCTCCTGAAGACATGGAGAAGACCACTTTTGTCACTCAGTGGGGCACCTTTTGCTACAAGGTCATGCCTTTTGGGTTGAAGAATGCTGGGGCAACCTACCAACGTGCCATGGTTGCTTTATTTCATGACATGATCCATCTACGAAAGCTGTTTGACCGTCTGAAGTTGTACAAGCTGAGGTTGAACCCAAACAAGTGCACCTTTGGGGTGAGATCTGGAAAATTGCTAGGCTTCATCGTAAGCGACAAAGGCATTCAAGTGGACCCTGCCAAAGTGAAATCCATACAAGAGATGCCAACTCCTAAGACAGAGAAAGAAGTCAGAGGCTTTCTAGGACGATTGAACTACATTGCCCGATTCATCTTGCATCTAACTGCTACCTGTGAACCAATCTTCAAGCTGCTGAAGAAAGATCAAGTAGTACGTTGGAACGACGAATGTCAGGCCACTTTCGAAATAATCAAAGAGTATCTCCAAGAACCACCCATTCTTATGCCACCGATTGAAGGGAGACCTCTAATACTATACTTGACAGTACTGGACAACTCAATGGGGTGTGTGCTGGGGAAGCATGACGAGTCTGGCCGAAAAGAGCACGCCATTTATTATCTTAGCAAAAAGTTTACCGACTGTGAGACCCGGTACTCACTGCTCGAGAAAACTTGCTGCGCTTTGGTATGGGCTGCTCGCCGGCTGAGACAGTATATGTTGACTCACACTACTCTGTTGATTTCAAAAATGGATCCAATCAAGTACATATTCGAAAAGCCCGCCTTGTCCGGAAGAATAGCAAGATGGCAGATGATCTTGACGGAATATGACATCCAATACACGACTCAAAAAGCAATCAAAGGAAGTGTGTTGGCAGACCATTTGGCACATCAGGCAGTGGACGATTACCAGTCGATGAACTTTGAATTTCCAGATGAGGATATCATGGTAGTGACTGATTGTGAAGTACCTGGACCGGATGAAGGACCTGAGGAAGAATCTCGATGGTCTATGCACTTTGACGGAGCCTCGAACGCTTTGGGTAATGGTATCGGCACTGTGATCATATCCCCTAAAGGCACTCATACTCCACTCACTGCTCGGCTATGTTTCAACTGCACCAACAACATGGCAGAGTACGAGGCATGTATCATGGGTCTTCAAGCTGCAATTGATTTAAGGATCAAGTTTCTGAGTGTCTTCGGAGATTCCACTCTCGTGATCAATTAGATCAAAGTCGAGTGGGATGTGAAACACCCAAATCTAATTCCTTACAAGGAGTGTGTGCTGACATTGCTTCCCCACTTCGAGGAGATAACTTTTGAACACTTCCCAAGAGAGGAGAATCAGTTAGCGGACGCGTTGGCTACGATGTCTTCTATGTTCAAAGTCAAATGGGACAACGAGGCTCCCCGGATCATTATCTGGAAATTGGATGAACTTGCACATTGTTGCGATCTCGAGACCGAGCAGGTAACAGAAAAACCCTGGTATCATGAAGTGAAGAGGTACCTTGAAGCTCAAGAATACCCTGAAGGCGCATCTGTTAATGACAAGAAGTTCCTGAGAAGGTTCGCGACAAAGTTCTTCCTCAGCAACGGCATTCTCTATAAGCGAAACCATGATTCAACCTTACTGCGTTGTGTGGATAAGACTGAAGCAGAAAGGATCATGGCAGAGCTACATGAAGGTACCTTCGGAACACATTCCAGTGGACATACCATGGCAAAGAAAATCCTTCGGGCAGGATATTTCTGGTCCATAATGGAAGCCGACTGTTATCAGCATTCTCGAACTTGTCATAAATGCCAGATCTATGCTGATAAGATGCACATTCCTCCGGTTCCTCTGAACGTATTGACAGCACCTTGGCCTTTTGCGATGTGGGGCATTGATATGATCGGCGAGATCAGACCTACGGCATCTAACGGGCACCGCTTCATCCTGGTAGCGATCGATTACTTCACAAAATGGGTTGAAGCAGCTTCCTATGCCACCGTAACCAAGAATGTCGTGGCACGGTTCATTCGGCACAACCTGATCTATCGATATGGTGTACCTGAAAGGATCATTACGGACAATAGTACCAATCTCAATAACAAAATGATCACTGAGCTCTGCGAGCAATTCAAGATACAGCACCACAACTCTTCTCCCTACCGGCCGAAGATGAATGGGGTTGTAGAAGCAGCGAATAAGAACATCAAGAAGATTGTGCAGAAGATGACAGTGACCTACAAATATTGGCACGAAATGTTACCATTTGCTCTTCATGGGTACCGTACCTCAGCACGGACGTCAACGGGGGCAACTCCCTTTTCCTTGGTCTATGGCATGGAGGCAGTCTTGCCTATTGAAGTCCAGATACCCTCTCTTCGAATAATGAAGGATGCGGGCTTGAGCGAAGATGACTGGATCCAGACTCGGCTTGATCAGTTAAACCTAATTGACGAAAAGAGACTCACTGCTATTTGTCATGGTCAGACGTACCAAAAACGGATGATCAGGGCATTTAACAAGAAGGTCAGACGACAAGAGAATCAAGTCGGAGATCTGGTAATCAAGCGCATCATTCTTCCTCAAAGTGATCCCAGGGGCAAATGGACCCCTACGTACGAAGGGCCATTTGTGGTTAAACACATCTTCTCAAGAGGAGCTATGATTCTAACCACCATGGATGGTGACGACCTTCCTCACCCCGCCAATGCAGACATAGTAAAAAGATACTACGCATGAATAAAGACCCGCTAGGTTGACACACCTAGGCAAAAATAAGGGCTTCCCGGCGAACCAAAAGGGTTCGGGCAAAAATAAGGGACGAAATGAAAAAAATCTGTACACCCGGCAAGTCGAAAACCTGAAAAGGCGGCTTGGGCAAAAATGGGTATCCCGGTGGACTGAAAACCCGAAAGGGCGTTCCAGGCAAAAGTTAGGGATAGAGCGTAATACTATGTCTCATTGGATCACCTTGCATCCAGAATTCGGCATCAACTATCGGGCTCAGACGACACAATCAATCAGCTTCATCTTCAACTAAGCAGCAAAATGATGAGACGCTTGAAGACATAAAGGAGATAGCAGAGTTGGAACCCAGTGGGATTATTTTTCACATAGTTGTTTTGTTTCCTTTTCACAAAATTGTATAAACTTTATTTTGCTCGACAGCGTTCTCTTACTAGGACGTCAGCCTCCTGTACACAAAACGCCTATTTACAGGCAAATTTCAAAATCAATACAAGTTCAATTTTTCAAACAAATTACCCATCGTTTTTCCTTTTTTCTGTTTTGTTTTGCGAAGAACGTCCAATGTTCATTTTTGATATATGCATTTGACATTAATTGCTAATCATGAATATTTGCATGCGAAATAAAGGACTAATTACATATGACATCAGAAACAGGGGCAATAAAGAATTGTCTAAGAGATCTAGTTGCTCTGTCCACCAAGGTACCAAGGTAAGTTAGGCTGAAGAATGTAACCTAGTTACCTCAACTCCCCACAGAGTAAGACAAGATTCAGCAGTACTCTCCCCAGGAAGAGTTGGTCCCCCATCAGCCCTAAAAAGGCACAGTATCTCCAGCAAATCAGCGATACTCTCCCCAAGCAGAGTTAGTCTACGGTCAGCCTTAAGGAAGTTGGGTATCCCCAGAAGATCTCAACATTCCCCAGCGGAGTATAGACATTCCTCAGCAAGCATCCCCGGCAGTCTTAATATAAGATTGTTCCCCGGCGGAATACCAGACATCCCAGTGAAAACTTATCCCCAGTAGATTCTGGAAGCTTATCACCTGCAGAGTACATACGTCTCTCCCCGATTTTATTCAAAGGTTATTTCCCCACCAGGGTATAACTGGGTTATCCTCATCTAATTACCACGGAAACATCGTCCTCGGCGAAGTTCTTCCTATCCCCAGCGGAGTTCATCAAATTCCCCAACATAACTTATCAGTGGAATCCCCAGTGGAGCTCTCATCAAAACCTCAGCAAAGTATCTCTTCCCACAGAGTATTTCCCCGCAGAGTAATCTCTCCAACAAGTTTATTCCCCGACGGAGTCATCTTCTCCTACCGGTTTATTCTTGCAACCATCATCCCCAGCGGAAACGAAGAACTCCACTCTTTAACATCAGCCCAGGATTCCACAAACTCCCGGCACTCGTCAAGGATTTATTTTCCTAGACGAAAATACATTCATAGACATTTCACATTTCATACATCCTGTTTACATACATGATAAAGTGCATACAACACTATCTCATTTTAAGCATCATGACATCATGCATTTCATACATCATGACATTGCATACAGCTAATGTTTTGCCTTTTCAGGAAAAGGTCAATCCAAAGATGATTACTATCAACTATCGCAATTCCAGATTCGATACCTGTATCCAGCCAGGGCATATCTGTAGACGACAAATTCCAGATTCGATACCTGCATCTAGCCAGGGCATATCTGTGAGTGATCAGTTTCCAGATTCGATACATGTATCCAGCCAGGGCATATCTGAAGACGACAAATTCCAGATTCAATACCTGTATCCAGCCAGGGCATATCTGTAGACGACAAATTCCAGATTCGATACCTGCATCTAGCCAGGGCATATCTGTGAGTGATCAGTTTCCAGATTCGATACCTGTATCCAGCCAGGGCATATCTGAAGACGACAAATTCCAGATTCGATACCTATATCCAGCCAGGGCATATCTGTAGACGACCAATTCCAGATTTGATTCCTGTATCCAGCCAGGGCACATCTATGATCAACTAATTCCAGATTCAATTCCTGTATCCAGCCAGGGCATATCTGTGAGTATTTGATTGTGGATTCGACACCTGTATCTAGCCAGGGCATATCTGCATGAATATTTTAGAGATTCGATACCTGTATCCAGCCAGGGCACGTCTGTAAGCAACCTTTTGAAGTTCCAGATTCGATTCCTGTATCTAGCCAGGGCATATCTGTGAGAAATTGATTGTAGATTTGATACCTGTACCTAGCCAGGGCATATATCTGCATGAAGAGACTGAAGACCAACACTTGTAGCAAGCCAGGAAACCATCTTCCTTTCTCAAAGTACGAAAGTTCTCGCCAAGGAATCTCTTACGCGATCAACACTTCCAAATGGCATCTATAAGCCCATTCCCGACAAGGTTATGTCACGTCTCCAGATGGCATCTATAAGCCCATTCCTGACATCACATTGCTGATACTCCACTATGCGAGTGCAAATTTCTGGGCACTTTAGTGTTCAATCATCTTCCACCTTCGGATCACGAAAGGCACGCAAGCCAATCTACATCCTCAGGTCTAAGAAGATTGAACAGGGGCAACTGTTGTACCCCAAAATTTTCCCTCCCATTTCATCAATATTTTCTCATCACAAGACCCCTGGAGCTCAAGATCAAGTTAGGGTTTGCTCTGCTCAAGACTTCTCCTTGCACTGTTGACCCAAATTAGGGTTTGAGTTTGCACAAAGATGTTTTGACCTAAAAGGCCCAAAATGACTTTCATGCTTCATGTTGGACTCACAAGTTTATCCATACCAAGTTTCAAGCCTTGATTCAAATCTTTGCCCAGTCAATTGGACAGTTGACCTAGAAATCAACTGTATTGGGGAAAAAGTCAACTGTGGTCAATTGACAGTCAAACCTCATGATTTTTGACCCACATAAACATTATGAACTCATATGGACCATTTGATCAAGTTTGGATCACAATTCCACAAGAAATTTGATCAGATCACCAAAAGGGCAAAATGGTCATTTTTAGGGTTTTGACTGCACAAAGGCAATTTTTGACTGTTTGACCTGGCCAATGGCAAACCAAGCTCACATATGGACTCAAGGACTCAATGGCATTGTATTGACACATTCAACAAGTTCAAAAGATCCCAAATGCACAAGATTGACAGATGAATTTTCCAGTCAATTGATCAAAATCTGACTGTATACTGAAAAGTCAAACTTTGACTTTTTGTTCAAAATCAAGTGCCAAGATTCATTTTTCATCAAGACATGCCAAATTGTGAAACTTGTTCACCAAGAAACCAAAAATTACAAATTAGGGTTTGAAATGAGGAAATTTCATAACTTAGAAATTTTCTAAGTTATGAAATTTCCTAATTTTTTCCTAACTTTGTCCCATTTTTTCATCAAGATACATTTGGATTCAAACAAAACTCAAAACATGAAAGTTATAGTCCATTGCAAAATCTACAACTTTGATTCACAAAGTTTCCTCAACAGAAGCTTGTAGCTCAATTTATGATTTTTGGAATAGGGGTGCAAAACATTCTTAACTTAGAATTTTTTTGACCTATTTTAGGCAGGATTTTTGCCTAACTTCATGGCCACTTTTCACATGCTTCCACTTGGAATTTCAACTTGCATTACAAAGATGGATTGTAGTACACATTCCAAGCTTTCCAAATTGTCCATGAACTTCTCAAACACCCTTGTGGTTAGGGAGAATCGAATTTGTCAATATGGGCAAAAGTCACTTTGTTCATGAGCCAATTTCATGTTCATACACTTTGCATTTTTCAAGTCAGCTTGCACAAGCTAGGTTACAGGCCTCTAATCCCATTCGCACTCAATAATTCAATGCTAAACCTTTGTGCCAAGATATTATTTTGCTCATTTGGTCATTACATGGAAGTTTAATCCATAATTAGAAAAAGTAACTTAGTCATTTTTGAAAAGGTGCACTTTATGTCTAAACACAAATCAAAGAAGTACAAAGCATATCTTCTAGGCACAAGATTATGAACTAATCCCACTGATCAAGGAGAGATTATGCAGCATGCTTGAGGGACCTGCCTTGGCCTACAACCTAACTTGGCAACTTTTGCTTAAGATAGAAGAAACTTTGCAAAACTGATCCCATCTCTCATTCCTGTAACAACTAGCCAAAGCAAACATTGTGAACACATTCCATACTCCCTAACAGACCTAATGCATGACCTAACCACCTTCAATACTTCCCCAAACATCAAAACACCATTTTGCTGCACAAAACAGGGCATCGCTGCAGATTGAGTTGCACAACTCAGTTTGCTCGTGCGTTTTGGCCAAAGTTTGTTCATACACACTCCTTAACATCCATACAAGCTATCCCAAGCCCTAGCTACAGACTGTAACACCTCTAACCAAGTTCACCATTTTCATTTTTTCAGTTGTGCAGGTTGAGTTACATAGCTCGATTCAGTTAGTTTCAAGGCACACCAAGCATTGGAGAAGCATCCCTGAACTTCAAGCAAGCTGTACAATTCCTCACTTTGCATTGAAAGTGCCTCCATTGTTGCACACGATTCAAGCTGAACAGGTAAAAGTTTGGACTTCTATCTCTCAATCTAGGAAGATTTAGGCTTAGGTTTGTGAAGAAGTTATGCTCTACTCATGGCCCTGAAGCTACCTATATCCTCACTTTTCATTTATAATGTGTGTGTGTGTTAAGAGAATTTGGAACCTGAACATTAGAAAAAACTTAGGTCAGAAATTGGGGATGAAGAAATTCTCCCTCGTTTCTTAGAGTTAAGACAAGTTTTTTATATGTCTGGATTCGTCTCTTGATGCTCTACATTTTTGGTGTTATGAGTTTTGCTTGAAAGTCCAGGAATCAGGAGTTAGGAAGCGCGCGTTTTTGTTTGTTCAAACAAGTCTGGAGGTTGAAGATGACTGGCTTGGGCTGGGCCTGAGTCAGTCCTACTTTTTGCATTCCTTTTTTTCAATTTGCACCCCATGGCCCATTGCATGATATATTTGTCATTTTTGAGTTTTTCTTTTTTATTCTGATTTTATATTTTTATTCAAGCATGGAAAAACATTAAAAAATATTTTTCTCACAATTTTTGCATTTTATTTGGTATTTATTTGTTTCATTTAGTTCCATTTGTAAATAAATACATATATACTCTTATTTAAAATACTAAAAATAATACAAATACATTTTATTTTCTGATTTTGTTTTATTTTATCTTTTGAAAACATTTTCTAAAAAAATATACTTTTTTTTTGTAAATAATAAATATTTTTATTTTTGTACATATTTAATATATTTAGTAAATAATATAAATACTTATCTATCTTTTATTAAATATTTAGGATAAATATAAAAATAATACATTTTTATTTTTATTAATATTTGACCTCAAAAATTACCTTTTTACAATATACTTCTCTTTTATTTATTTTTGTATATAATTAATAAATATTGTATATAATATAATTGATAAATATTATTATTTAGAAAATTAGGGTTTTACCCTAAAAACACAAAATATCCAAAAAATTGATTCTTTTATTTTTGTTTATATTTCACATAAAAAAAATACTTTTACATATAAAAATCATGTTTTGCATCTTGCATATTTCTTGTATTTTATTTAATTATTGTACCATTAAATAATTTGTATATCCAACTTGGATTGTAATAGCTTAGATTTTAATTTCTTGTTAAATATCCCCATTTGAACATTTGTACCCCCCATCCCATAATTGTGTTGTAATAATTTAGGATTTTATTTTTCGCATTTAAAAGCTTTCTAAATATGCCATGATACACTTAGGGTTTTGTATGCAAAAATCAAATGACAATTAGCTTGACCTAATTCAAAAGACAAAAAAAAACATGAAAATGGACAACACTAATCACACTTGCACCCCTAGGGTTACTCCACTTGTTGCCTTCAATAATGGGCCATGATGCATGTTAAGTGTTTTTGGCAAAACAAAACAATATCAAATGATCTACAAGAAAAAAAGAGATTTACGACACATAAATTGCGACAGTTCCCACAAAACCGTCCTTATTCCTGAATTGCGACAGTTGTCACGACGGTTAGGCTCAACCGTCGTAGATTTTCAAGCATTATTCCTGAATTGCGACAGTTGTCACGACGGTTAGGCTACTTTTTTTTATTCTTTTACTTTCCCACTTTTTTTCAGCAACACAATATCATAATATCAACACAATATCATAATATTTTCAACAACTAATATTTATTATTAAATTATAAACAAAATACAACAAATAAAAATATAAAAAAACAAAATAGGAGTAACAAACAAAATTGGAAGAGGATTAGGTTTTGTGAAAGAGCTTTTTATCCGATTGAAGCAAAGAACCACCGCCGGAAGTACGATGTTGCGCCTAGAATGGTGAAGCTTCCATTCTTCGATTCGACTCAATCTTCTTCATCTTCTGCGCGATCTTTGTATCATCCGAATATCAAGGTATATAAATTATTGATTCAATCTTCTTCTACTTCTTTTCAATTTTCTTTCGATTTTACCGTGGTGATGTGTTTCGGTTGAAGTTGCAGAATCAGTTGCATTGATGAAGATGATGAACGAATGAAGTTATTGATTCAGTGAAGATGCATTGAGGACGATTGAAAAATGGAAGGTGATGATGCTGTTTTGAGATAACCAGAAGGTGAGTTTTTCTTTCTTTCTGTGAATCTCCTTCTGAGTTTTTTGTGTGATTTTCTGATTGAATGAATCGTGAGCCAAGTGAGAGAGTGAAAGTTTTGTATGATGTAAAGGACTTGTGATGATAATGGTTTTGTAATGCTTGTGAACAACTTGTAATGAACATGATAGACTACGGTGGCTCCATATTCAGAATTTCAACCGCCGGTCACTGCAATTTGAGTGTTCATTCAGTATATTAAATCCATCCTCTTTGTCGAGAAAGGGTCTTGATGTTCATACTGTCCATCTCCATAGGCTACTGATGCGCTTTCAACATTTAGAGTCTTTATCCTTATGTGGTTGTACGAAGCTCAATGATTCAGGATTAACCCGTCTGCTAAGCTATGGTTCGAATTTACAGAAACTTAATCTAGATTGTTGTTTGAAAGTTACTGATTACGGGCTATCCCTGGTTGCTTCTGGTTGTCCCTCATTGACGTCAATTAGTCTCTATCGGTGTATCAACATTTCTGATGACGGATTAGAGACTTTAGCCACTGCTTGTTTATCTTTGAAATGCATAAACCTCTCGTACTGCTCACAAATATCCGACAAAGGGTTGAAAGCTCTTACTCAGAGGTGTCGTCAGCTTCAGGCAGTTAACATATCACACTGTGAGAGTATAAGAGGTGTTGGCTTCAAAGGGTGTTCAAAATCTCTCACACATGTAGAGGCTTGGTCTTGTAAGCTCAACCCAGAAGGGGTGACGGGAATAATTAGTGGCGGTGGTATAGAGTATCTAGACGTATCTTGTTTAAGTTGGTATCCCTTAGGAGATACCTTGCTTGGAATAAGATTGTCCTCAAACCTCAAAGTCCTTAACTTTCGAATGTGCAGATCTGTTTCCGATACTTCTATTGTTGCAATAGCCATGGGATGTACACTACTTGAAGAATGGAACTTAGCATTATGTCATGAGGTGAGGATATCTGGATGGCAAGCAGTGGGGTTATATTGTCAGAATTTGAAGAGACTGCATGTTAATCGATGCCGTAATCTCAATGATAATGGCCTGCAGGCATTACGAGACGGTTGCAGAAGTCTCTCGGTTTTGTACTTGAATGGTTGTGTTCACGTGACTCCTTTTGCATTAGAGTTATTCAAGTCTCACAGAGCAAATGTTTGTATAAAGGATGAAGAGGTAATGTGCATCAATCCTTACTCCCCATTCAGATGATACTGACTGGTACAGAATTGTCATCTCCCTAGAGAAAGGTCTGCATTCAGCTGAGTATTTACCAGTTGTTTCAAAAGGTCTTTATTTGTGTATAAAATGTATTTTAAAACTCGGGGTTGCTTCTAGTTATACATTACTTAGATGCTACCTGGTATAGATTTTCACCTGTCATAAATATTTACACATAATTCTGGTATTGAATTCGATAGAGGTACATTAGTATTGTAATTTGTCATTTATATCACGTAATGATCTCAATACATAATGTCACTTTGAGGACAAGTATGCATTTTCCAAAGATGTTCTTGATTACAAAAAAGATTGTTAACTATGTAGTTCTTGATTTGTTTAATCCGATAGCAAGCTGAAGTGTTGTGTCTGGACATTAAACAAGCTTCACACTAGTCTGTGTTACAATTTTCTATGAATAACAAAGCATCAAATAGTTCACGTTTTAAGTTGTTGCAACATTAGAGCTAAACTTGTCAAATAGGGACTATGTCCAACTTCATTATATGTAAAAACAAGTTCTGTCAAATCTCAAAAAAGGTAAAATTCAACATTTATAAAATGATATTGAATATAGTAAGTTCCCGACATGTTCCATTGATTCATTGATTCTATCCAAATGCACAACTTTCTTTAGATCGTTGTTCCACAATCTTTCCCTTATTTGCTTAGTATCATTATCAACAAAGAACATGAACGTCTATCCCATACCAAGTTGGATTCAAATTAAATTTGAATTTGACTTGAAATTTAAATTTAAAGCAAAACTCCATTTTGACATAAAAACAAGATATAATCATTTGATTGTAATGTGGATCTGTGACTCAAATTCAAGTGTTCTTGGTTCAAAGAAGTGGAAGTGAAATAATAAAAAACTGCACATGAAACACAACTGCAAGATTAACGCAAGATTTGATGATTTGTTTTTCAGGTTTGTTGAAAATCTGGTAAAATGCTGGTACTATTTGAAACGCCGGCGGGTTTTGCCCTTTTCAAAGTTCTCAATGAAGGAAAGCTTTCTGAAGTTCAGGTGATTATCATTATTATTATCGTTTAAACTGTTCATAGTATAAATCTATCAGTTTTTTTTATATTTTTTGTTATTTATTGGTTGTATTTTCAGTTTTTGAAGGAAAAATGATTTTGATTTTAGTTGTAATTGTTGAAAAATTATGCGAAGTATAAAAGGAAAATACTTTTAAGAAGTGATATGGAATCCATGTTTGGACATAGTATCCAAGAACAAGACCACCAAATGCAGAATCTTCACACATCTTGCAAGTCACTCTCATTAGTGATATCTACTTCCACAGCCTTCTAGCCCACTATACCGGAAAAGCATTATGTCCACTTGCAAAACCAAGTTGAATCATCCAAATTCTTTTTCAGGTATCTACCATCATAATATCCACAAACTTTTGCTTTGATAAATTAGTAACTTACAAACTTTGTTATAATTGTATTGGTGCCGCACGAATATTCTACTGGTTTTATTAGTGAAGAACATAGGAATTTATAAGATATGGTTTAGGCATCATGTAAAAGTAATCATATGGAATCATAGATTCATTAGATGGATCATGTACTCATACCCCACTCCATGTATTCGGTCTTCAATGTCAAGACAACATCAATTAATATAAAAATTACTTTAATTTTAAATATATGTAGGTTAATTATCATGAAAGTTGGTTAAATGGTTAACATCTTAAAACTTAAATTAATGAATATCTAAATAAAGAGAATAATAATTATATGGCTCAGCGTCTAGTCACATAACAAGATGGAATAAAGAGTCATGCTATCAAGTTCTAAACAAGGGAAGAACAAGATAATGAAAAGTAATAACAGTGTAACATATGTAACAAAAATAAAGTTGAGTTAAGATCATTGTAGTTATAAAAATAGAACAAGAAAATCACATAAGCTATCACTTATTCACATATTAAAAATATTGAAGTTTTGCTTGTACAGAACAAGTAACGTCACAAATTCCGTTGCAGAAGTCACTATCTCCTATAACCTGACACGCTTACAATTCTCACATGGTTCGTTCATTCTCTCTTCTTAATTGGGGTCCCATGTTGGACTTAGACACGGTTCCAACACTTTATAATTACAATCAATTTATTTATTTTTTAAAATTATTATCGAGGTGTTAGTGTCGTTTTTTTTGCTTATAATATGTTTCATAAATTAAGATATTATGATCTCATTTGATTTGTATATACTTAGATGAGCACATTTAAGTTATTGTGAAAATCTAGCTTTAGCACCAGTGATTAATTTAAGAGGGAGGCATGATGTAACATGTTTGGTAATGAAAACTTATAAGAAAACCGTTCTATAACGAGAATAATATGCACATTGAATGTTCTCCTCGCAGAGACTAGTTCATCTTTGGGCGCTTGAATCCGCGGAACGCGATGCCTTTTTGGCGAACGAAGCAACGAAAAATGGACATCGAGCAATCAAGTTCTGGTGGAAATAGCTTGCACTAGATCTTCTGATCAATTGTTTTCTGCAAAGAAGGCTTATCATGTTCTTTATAAGAAGTCTATTGAGGAAGATGTTGCTCATCACACAACTGGAGACTACCGGAAGGTACAAATTCTCCATCATAAACTTGTTAGTTGTAAGTTGAAACAAAAATTGATTACAAATTTTGTATCAAGATAATGAATAATTTGAGCTATATGTGTGATTTAAGATTTTGTGTCACTCAAAATATCAAAGTTAGCTTATTTTTTGTTGGTATATATAGCTCCTATTGCCTCTGGTTAGTTCTCACCGCTATGAAGGAGATGAAGTGAACTTGACTATAGCAAAAGCTGAGGCAAAGATACTTCACGAAAAGATTTCGAAAAAGGCTTATAACGACGACGATCTCATTAGGATTCTGGCCACAAGGAGCAAAGCACAAGTTAATGCTACTTTGAATCACTACAAAGATGCATTTGGAAAAGATATAAACAAGGTTAGTAGAGTACTACTAGTTCTCACATTTTTCTTGTTTTACAAAAACTGATTAAGAATAACTGTATTAATCTTTTTTTGAGACACTTTGATAGGACCTGAAGGAAGATCCAAAAGACGAGTTTCTGTCATTGCTGAGATCAACTGTCAAGTGCTTGACTCGTCCTGAGAAGTACTTTGCGAAGATAGTTCGTCTGTCGATCAATAAGCACGGAACGGATGAAGGGGCTCTTACAAGAGTTGTGGCAACAAGAGCTGAAATTGACTTGAAAATTGTGGCTGATGAGTATCAAAGGAGGGACAGTGTCCCTCTTGACCGTGCCATTGTGAAGGACACAACTGGTGACTATGAGAAAATGCTTTTGGCACTTTTAGGACATAATGATGCTTGAGATACATGTTAGTATGTGTGTTTTAAACTTCAAGTAAATCCTATTTTTTGGATATATAAAAAAAGGTTACATAAATTGCTTAAGCGTGTTGTTCTGTCTAATCTTAGAAATGTTAATAAATTTGGCCGATGGATAATTGATGTATTGTTGCTGCTTTTGGCAGGGATGCTGCAGAATCCTGAGTACCGTCAACGACTTGAAGAAATGCTGTAAGTTCTTTATATTGTACTAGTATCTTCCAAGCCTTTTTTTGTCCACCGCCATGTATATCCATCATAGCGCCCATGGCGCTGCTATTTGTTAACACTGAATCTGACTCCCTATTCTTTACCTAACAGAACCTAACATTTGGAATTAGGATAAATGCCAGTCCTGGAGGAAATTAAATGACCATTCTTCTGCTTTTGTACAATAACCTTTTATTTGAGTTTACTTATGACTGGATTCATGGTCACTACGTTGATTTTAGACCTAAAGTTGCACAGAAATGTAAATCTTATTTGTTATTTCTCACTAAAGTGTCATTCTATGTGCTGCAGTTATATAAATCAATGTATTTTCTAGTAATATATTGGTAAACTGTACTCTCTGGCCACTAGGGATTCACACATCCTTTCTTTTTCTCCTATATATTTGGTTTCAGAAACAACATGGGTGGAGGCACTGAATGGGACAGTCGAATGATGGACACCTTAAAGAATTTCGACCTTAATAGTCCTGCTGTTAAACAACAATTTGGTATGTCTCACATTTTACAAGAGATGTCTTTTTTGAGAGATGGATCAATTCTTTAATTCTTTCTACATTCTCCTTTCCTGTTTTCTAACATTTTATATTATCACTTTCATCAGATCAAATTGGGCAGAAACTAGGGGAAGGTGTGAAAGGGGTGTATATCTCGATAGACGTGGATTGTCTTGATCCTGCATTTGCTTCGAGAGTGTCTCATATTGAACCGGGAGGTCTTTCTTTCCGCGATGTTCTTAACATCCTACACAATCTTCAAGGTGATGTTGTTGCTGGAGACGTCGTTGAACTCAACCCACAACGCGATACTGTTGATGGAATGACTGCTATGGTAGCTGCTAAGTTGGTCAGAGAAATGGCTGCAAAGATTGCAAAATGATCAAGAGATTTCGGAGCTAACCTCTTTTTGTTATAGTTCCTGAAAATCGGAAAATCTCACTTGTTATAGGTAACTTGTAGCAAAGTTATAAGGTGGTATAAGCATATTACAATGTGCAATAATTCATAAATCTTTTCTCCCAATAATAAGTACTGGTATCTCACGGAAATCTCACGCTTCAATAGCAAAAGCAATGTCTCCTTGCATTATTTTACAAATGGTTTCCCAACTGAATTAATAATACTGAGTTAGTAAATATTTCAAAACAATTGGATTGCTCATTTCAAAACAATGTTGAAAAGTGATAGAAAATAAAATAAAAATACTATAAATAAAAAATATTAAAGTAAATAATAATTTAAATATAATAGTAAAATAAAAATATTATTTGAAATTTATAAATCAGATTACGACGGTATATAACCGTCGCAAACAACAACAACAAAAAATAAAGTCAAATTCACGACGGTATATAACCGTCGCAAACAACAACAAAAACAAAAAATAAAGTCAAATTCACGACGGTATATAACCGTCGCAAACAACAACAAAAACAAAAAATAAAGTCAAATTCACGACGGTATATAACCGTCGCAAACAACAACAAAAACAAAAAATAAAGTCAAATTCACGACGGTATATAACCGTCGCTATCTGTTGTGCGTGACAGTTTTTGCAACCGTCGCGAAATAGGCTGGGGACGCACGATTCTGCGACGGTACTTCTACCGTCGTAGATTGTAAATTGCGACGGTTTTAACCGTCGTAATCAGCCAAAATAACCGTCCCAATCTATCATTTTTCTTGTAGTGATAGTCCCTCGATGACGCTTTCGAAAGTTGCCTAAAAAATGATCAAGTCCCTTAAAGGAAAAGTTGCCAAAGACACTTGGCACTATTGCAATCATGGTCTAAACGATGACCCGCGCCCGTCTCGTTAACATCCTAACACAAGATTGTCCACCAAATACAATGGTGGAACAAAATTGTTAAAAGGGTTAAAACATAGGAAAGATCTTTGAGTAAATTTAGAGGTAGACAACTCTTAGTTACTTGAATCAAACTTGAAAAAACACTTGCCTACTTTTCAAACACACACACAAAGCACCATTTCAAACAATTAAAAATGCAAGGCAAGTGATCTAAGCAAGTAACTAAGAGCCCATGGATAACCATGGATAGAAAGGGTGCTAATACCTTCCCTTTCTATAATCTACTCCCCGAACCCAAGAAAACATCTCAAAGGTTTTTGCTGTGCTTTTTAACCTTTCCTTAGGATAAAATAAAAAGTTGGTGGCGACTCTTGCTCAACCAAAATATTTGCAAAAACAAACGCAAAACCTCAAGTCAGTTCTCCCACCGTATCACACACGCTATATTCAATACTTATCATATGTGTCTGTCTTGTCTCTTTTCTTGCGTCTTGGAACTTGTTCATATGTCTCACCATAAATTTCCATTTACTAAGCTGTTAATCTCCATTTATCTCAGTTATCTGAATTGTGTCTCTTATACAGTCAGATTCACTTTCCCTTCCTCTATTTAAAGCGTTTATCCCCCTTCTCTATCTATTCATCTATCCAAACACCAATTGTCTTCTCTCTCCATATTTATCTCTCCTCGTGGCTTCAAGAACCTTTCATGGTGATGAAGACTCTCTCAAAATCATTTGTGAATGACGCCTAAATATTCCAAGGATAATCAGTGATAATCTTCGTCTTGCTTAGAGTATAATCATGCAAGGATGGTCCAGTTATTTCGCTATGTTGTTTGGACCAATATATCCTAATCTGGTCATGGACTTCTGGATACATGTTGATGTTAGGTCTAATGTCACTTCCATCCACTCATTTGTCTTTGGTAATCCCATCATCATCTCCTCAACATCTATTGCAATTGCTATTGGTTATTCCGAAGTTGGAATTACCATATAAGCCTTCCAAAATAGATACTCCTTTGTTGATAGACTTCGCTCTATTCATAATATCTCTGATGAATATGGTCACACAAATCTTTCCAATCTTCTTCCCGCTGCTTCAGTGTGGTTTCAGCTTGTGTTGACAAATTTTAGACCTAGAGGATATATACTGAACACTCTAACCGATGAGGATAGAGTTCTCATTTACTTCCTTACCCATCATTTTATAGTCAACTTGCCTCAATCCATTTCTAACTACATAAGAGACTCAATCGTTGCTTCTAGAACTCGGTACCAAACATTCATACAATTTGCAAGAGTTCTCTCTATACTCTTCACCCGGGCTAGGATTATTAGAGGCATTCGTTGCAATGAACCTGAGGATGTTCTTGAGGAAGTCCGGTGTGAAGTCCTTGAAGTTTAGGCTATAGGGTTGTCTCTACTAGTTGTGTTGTGTGTCCTAATAAGTATTGTGTCGTACTTATTATTCCTTGCTCAATTAATGAAATGTTTTGTGATTGGATTATATTAGATATATGTGTGTTGATTCAACTAAATCATTCCCATAAAAATATACCAAACATTTCCTTTAAATCCTTTGTCTTAAAACAAAACTTAAAATTGTTTATAAGTAAAAGACACTAAGATTTGAAAAATCTTTAATCAAAGTTTACTTTTTCTGTTTTTTTTATCACCTTTTTGATTTCAAATAAAGGGGGATAAAGTAAAAATGATTTTGATAATATTTATTCTCATAATCTTAAACTCAAACGTGTATAATGTTGTTGCTACTAACTGTTTGTTTGATGTTTTAATCCAGGAACTTTAAACAAGTTCACTGAGTATTATAAGAAAGGTTGAATATGAAGATGCTAAGGTTGAAAACCTTATGGATGATATCAACTCTGGTTTCATATTTAAGAATTTGTACACTCTATGAACATATGAATATTCAAACAGATGTACCAAACACAATTCAGAAGTTATAAACTTACTGAAAGTAAGGTAATATTGCTTGATATCATAGTTTTCAGAAGTTGTTAACTCTCTGATAGTATGAAATTCAAACTTAGAGCTCCAGAAGTTATGCTATCTTAAAAGTAAGATAAGTCAATAATATGATGCATGCTCTTATACAGAGATGTCACTCATAAGTTATGCTCTGATACATGTGCTTTCACAACGTATGCTCTACTCAAAAGTTATGAACTGCCTGAATGATTGATATACTGAAAAATATCAAGTCAAATGCTGATACTTAAGAAGTAATGAACTTCTCAAGAAGTATAGTGTTTTGTTTGTGATTTCATAATCATGAAATAGAAGCGCTGATACGTGATATGTGGAATTATTTAATTAGGCTTAAAATCAAATTTTGATTCTTCATCAAGTGTTGATAGTAACCAGGTTCTGAAATTAAGACCAGGTGCTCTAGTCAGACTCTGATGAGTTGTTGTAGCTAAGTGTTACTTCTCTTTTTCTATGTTTTGATAACTCAAAATTTATTTTGTGAGTCTTGGGCTCAGGAGGGAGACTCTGAATAAGCTTAAATACAATTTTGGGATTAACATTCAGGGGGAGTTGTGAGCTTAACTCTAAGTTTGTTGGTTACGGTGATTACCTTGTATAAATTGTTCTATCAAAATACAAGGTTTTGTCATCATCAAAAAGAGGGAGATTGTAAGAACAATAAGTGTTTCTACATCTAGCGTGAAGATTTTGATGATAACTTTACATGTTATCTTTAAGAATAATTGTATATCTAATGGTTTGTTCTAGTGTGTAGTTACTGTTGTAATGTCCTAACTCTGGTATCAAGGCGTGTGACATCATTAGGTTCTGGACATACACTACTAGAAGAAAACATGTGGTGGTTACATGTTAATGTTGAAGTCAAGATTCTGAATATGTATTCTGCAATGTGTCTTAGGAACGTTAATACAAGATGTTCTGATTGTGACTTTATGGTTAATCTTTGGAGGCCTTATAAAGCTTTACTTCGGTGTGTTACAAATTCTAAAGATTATGAAGACAAAGTTTTGCTGAACAAGTTCTGATGATCTGAAGACAAGCAAGTTCTTAAAACCAAGTGCTGAAGAGTCTGAAGATAAGGTTTTGATAGGACAAGTTCTGAAGACTCCAAGACTTAGGTTCTAAGACTTAAAGAGTGATTCTTCTACAACAAGCTTCAACATTCAAATTATTTGAAGCCTCTGAAGATAAAAATAAGTTCAAAATGGTTAACATGTGATGTTGTACAAAAGGTACATAAAGTTTCTATGATCTCTATACTCTAGGGTGGTATAAGAATATTCCTTTTGTATTGTATTGTCAACCACTCTCATTATAATCGTTGATAACAAACAGCTAGATTTTCGACGGATCTCTTTTATAAGATATAAAAGGAAGACTTGGAAGCTGAAGAAAAGTAAGAATCAACATTACACAAAATATATCAGGTTAAATCAAGCTCAAGCAAAACTACACTAAAGCATTGTGAAAACTCTTTAGAGAAAATCTTATATGTATTATTTTATAAATAGGCAATGAATTGTTGCTCGTATCTTGTTGTAAAACACTTAAGCATTTATTTATTTTTTGATCACTTGAGCTTCTTATTTTCTTTTACTTGTTATAAACCACTTAAGGAAGAAAAAAAAATCTAAAATTAGTTCTTTAATCTTTGTATTATAGTTACTATCCCTTTTCGTTTGATGCATGGTTCTTGTTCGATCTTCATCTGATTATTGTCCTCGTGTTTTAATCCAAGGGAAGGGATTGTGTTTTTTGACCATTTTCGTCATGTTTTAGTCTTGACTTATATATTTGTTGATTCATTTGTTTATCTTTTACTTATATCTAATTCTAAACCCTTTTTTTAAACTTACACCTCTTTCAATTAAAACCTTGACTTTGTCAAGTGATTTTTAAACTCTTTTTTTTAATAAATGCTTCAAGATACTTAAGCATATCAAAATAATTTCAAAAGACTAAAAGACACAAACTCATTGAAATGTTTTGCCACTATGACTTTTCTTTTAAAACATTTTTTTTTAAAATCAACCAAAACAAAACCTTTTGTTATATGTATCCCGAACTACGAGGTTTTGATCCTTTATTGGTACGTAGGCATAAGACTTTATGTTTTTTCAAATAAAAAATCTAATAAAAAATATTTATTTTCTCATCTCCTCAATCTTTTGCAAACAAATCTATTAAACCAAAAACACATATTTTCAAAGAGGTTCATGTTGAGTACTACAGAGCTTTAGGTGCTAACATTTTCCCTTTGCATAAGCAACCCCCGTATGTTATATTTCTTTATTGCATTGCTTTTTGCATTACTTTTAGTTTTACTTCTTACTTTGCATGTTTATTTTAGTTTTTGTTCACTCTTTTTTCATTTTCTTGAAAATAATAAAGTGCGGTGACGACTTTCATTTTACGAGTCAATTCAATCAATGACTTGATCTCAACTTTTCACTATTACATAGAGTCTTCGAAATTCACGGTTATGTCAAGCCAAGAAAAATCTTTATATTTTTTAAAAGTAACATACTTAAAAAAATACAGTATACTCAATGTGACAAAAGAATTACATATGTGTTCTATATTGTCGTCTATGCAAAATCTTATGTTTTGAACTAGTTGAATAACCGACTTATCGTCTATGTCCTTCAACACATAATTTTTAGTATAAGTTTCGAGACAACCATTAATTCATTAGCTCCCTATTCAATTCTGTAATATAGTTTCACAATCTTTATAACAGAAAAGAATTATTCAACGAGTTTTGTGGCAAAAGACAACATAGCACTGCTAGAAAAAAAAATGTAGAGATTGCAATTTCGGTCACAAAAGCATAATAATAAGTCACTATTTGTAAGATTCTGTTTTGTTTGTGCACAGAGATCTAACAGAAATGAAAACAACAAAATCCTAAATAACAAATATTAATAAAACTTCTTTAATATTTTTCATAGCCTTTCCATTTCTTTGCATCATGTCATATATTCCAATAGAGCAATAACAATTGTCATAATGAATTAATAATAGTACACGTATAATTCAGCAATGGTACAAACTTGCAATTCTCTACAACTGAATTTCTTAAGGGTATGGAAATATCTTGGCTCTCTAGAATCTTTACTTTCGGAAACTAGTCCAACAAGTAGTCCCTCAAATGTTTTGGTCTCCTTGTGCTTCTCTTGTTTCTCACGGGTGGCATGTCCCTTAGTAACTCCTCATCAGCAGCTTGCCCATCTTCTTCAAGGCCTGTGTCATCTTCATGGGTCATAACATTATTCGATTTAATGACTAATACAAAGATCAATATTTTCTGGTTCTTAAAATAACTTAACTTCCTAATAATAGATCATAAGGATCCAATTATTACACCACAATTACAAACAATATCTATCACCTCATTTGATAAAATGATTTCACCACAGTTTATTTTCCGTGGTGACAATTGATTTCATAGGAAGTGTCACTTTTCACTATAGTTGAAATATTGACTAAGGTAAAAAGTTGTTTTATCCTAGGTTAGAATATGAGCAACAACATTTTGGAATATACAAAATTAAGAAAAGTTATACATTAAGAAAAGTTCTTAAGAGGCTGCATGGTAGGGTCTTGTTTCACAAAGACAATCTATGCCACATTGCGGAGGATCATAACATTGTTTATGTGTACAAAGTTCTATTATGTGAAATATCTATTTATTTAATTTTTAAGGAGCTTTTAAAAATACTTATCTTGCATGTTAAGACAATTCAGTTGTACCTTTGACGGTTGGCTCCAAGAAGTTTGCATTCAATTATTCATTAATTGTTTTTCTCTTTAGATATGATATGAGTCGACAAACTTTACCTCCCTTGACAGATCTCTTATTTTACATTGAGTTATGAGGTCTAAATCCTACAAGTTTTCATATCCGACATTTCTCTTAGAATCATAGTCCAAAAAATTTTGGATTCCTACCTTTTCCAAGTATTATGGTGGATCGCAAAACAGGCATATCTCGACTTTGATATTGAAGTGTTACATGTTTTGATAATTCGACTCAACTATAAACTTTTGGTAGTTATTTAACTTCACCCTTTCAAGTGTTCTTCCCTAGCCAGTTATGCCTTCCTTCATATGAGGTTGATGAGTCTGTTGGATGCACAGAGTTTCCTTATCTCATTCTTACCTCGCTTTATGTGATGGAAATATACCTTCATGTTCATCTCGAGTTGCGTTTGAATAAATTAAGTTTCTATTGTAGCTCGAGTATCCTAGCGTGGCATGGTCTATCGTGATGATAGTGGTAAATTTTAAACTTACTTCAGAGGCGTGCACATTATTGTGATGGCATCGATTCACATCTTCTTCCAATTCATCTTTCTGATAAGGAGAGACCGGGCGGTAAGAAATTGTTATCATTGTAGTAATTCCTTATTAGTTTCATTGGTTACAACAATCGAAATCGGTAGTCGAATAAGAAGGTTTAGAGGAAGAATTTCTTGATGAGAGGTAGGGGATAATTTCATCTTCTTACTTTGACTCCATTATAATCTAACTTTGGACCTAACAGGATTTAATCATAGAATTTCGCAGGAATCAAAAGTCGATTCTCACAAACGACGCCATTGTTGAATTGAAATTGTGTTAATTAATGATGATGGAATCCGAATACGGTGATGCTGATCTCCAATACAATTGCATGGGGTGGACCTGCAAGGTTAGCATTTTGACATCCAAGTCAGTTACAGAGCCTAAGATGAATAAAGTGAAATGATGAGATCAAAAAATGTACCTTTAATATCACGTGTGTTGATTATATACATTGGATAAGTTTGATTAGGTTTTGCATGGTTGGGCTGGATGTTTGGATTTCTCCAGTATTGGGCCTTTACCCGACCTAGAATACTCCCCTTAATACATCAAGAGAAACAATTATGCAGGAATACGCTAATACATGCTTCAAGGAAGCCAAGATAAGAAACTCTTACCTAGTGAAAGAATCTGTTAGAACTCATGATATCCATGGGCACAATACGAATGAGTGTGTGCACTTGAAAGACACAGTTGATGAACTAATTAAGAAAGGAATGTTAAACTGGTAAACCCAAGAGGAAGTAAAAGAAGAGATTATAGAAGGTGAGGTGAATCGCCAAGGAAGAAATGTGGCAGAAGTCAAAGGAAGAAATGATAACAATGACGAAGAAAGACAAGGTTGAAGAGGAAAATGCCAATTCATAATCTCTATCACATGAGGTTTTCCTCTCCCTAAAACTACATCTAGAGGGACAATCAACATAAGAATCTTTGAGTTAATGGTTGTCATTAAAGAAGAAAAGGTGAGCTCCAAAAGGAAATTAGAGATAACCATCCTCAAGTTCAAAGTGAGAAGGTGGATAATATCCCAAATGATATTTTATCCTGGTGATAACAACGACTATGGACAATTTTGATGTCTTGAGAATCCTTATCGATTGGAGGAGTTCGTGTGATATCATGTACGTCGAGCTTTTTAAAAATCTATGGTTGAAGAATGGGATTTTGTCACCTTATACATGCTCCTATCTACAAGCTTTTAATGGCACAATAAACTGTCTCTCGGACTTCGTATAGCTCACGTTCATGCTTCACGATCGATCTAGAATGTGTAAAACTGCATTATAGGACGACACTTTACTGCTACCCTAAAAATTGTGACTTCTGCAATTCACTTGAATATGAAATATCACATCCTCCACGATAAAATATCCATATTTTTCAAAACTAATTTACTCGAATGCATTAAGAGTAACTATTATAACTAGATCCCATCACTTATATTTGTTGGCTTTAGCATACGATTTTGATTCGGTGTGTAGTGGTAAGTAACAAGAAACAATGTTGTGAAGGAAAAACCTTATAATAAAAAAGATATTGATTAATAGGACGAGGAATACTTCACGCATCAAGTAGTTGAAACTTGATTCTGTTAAAACTATATTAAATTTAATTCATTCTTATAAAATTGATTTGTAAAATAAATATTGTTAGTAGTTATTAACATGTACACCTTTCGGACACTATTAAACAACTTTTACTTTTTGGTACATTTTACTAATCAAATGTACCAAACTCATTTATATTAATGTCCAAGAGATATATTCAACTTATCTCTTATTTGCTTAAAAGTTGTTACTACATTATAATACATTGAAGTGATCCCTATTTCTCATGAGGTGAGGAAGAAGTAAAAAACTTGATTTGAATGGTTAAAACTTAAAATATGTTGGGGACAGTTTCTATGCATTGGATTACGACAAGCTTTCCTTCTATGAGATCCTCACGTGTTGCGTTTGTGGAGTTATTTCACTTCCATTTTTAATATTTTATATTAGAAAACTTTCTACTAAATGGGAGTCTAAACTATGAAGAACAAAAAAAAAACAAGAGAAACTAACTACAGACCAAAATATATACTTTCTTAATGTTCAAACATGCATGTAAGTTTCTTGATCTACTATTTATCGAAGTTAATATTATTTACATTTTAGAATTGAATTCTATCTAAAATATTGACCCATAAAATTGCAATATCTTATATTTTGGACCGTGTTTTCGCAATAAGCTCTTTTCTCAAAATTTTGCCTGAAGCTGTCTTAGGAACACTGCTAATGAATGTCACCCTTTGCAATCTTTTGAATGGTGCAACCTGTAAATGAGTATAAAATTGATTAACGATTGACAAATGTACACAACATATATAATTATCCAAATGAGTTTGACCTGGTTAGCAATAAACTTCTGGATTTCTTCCCCAGTTAGTGAACTATTATTGGGTGAATGAACAACATAAGCAATTGGAACCTCACCAGCCTCGTCATCAGGAAGTCTAAAGAAAATAAGTAATTTAAATATGAATTATCAATAATACATAGAATCAAAGTTATAAGAAAATAATCACTCAAACCGAGGATGAAAAATATCTTTAATGAGTAAAATTACTACAATTGACACATTAAGAGTAACAATTTGAGGCATGGAACATTTGTCTAATGCAATCAACACCATGTTACTTACTGTTATTGATATCATTTTATATTGCATACCTGATATCATTTTATATATATTATGTTCGGAATGGACTTGGAATTTTATGCACTTTGTATAAATGTTGCATGGTGTGCGTGACAATTCACCTTGCATCATGTTGGGACCTAGTACCAACAATTCTCCCAATTGTTTTGGAGGGAGTGGCTTCTCGGTGTCCACACTCACAATTTAAGCTTCCACTCCTGAAGCCAGCATTCCAGTTGAGCCAGAATGACGAATACCTACTCTTGGATTCTCTTTAGAAACAATGGCACAAAGTTTCCATCATACCATTGCCCTAATAACACAAGATGTAAGTCAATAACACACATTCATTTTTACCTGGCTCCGAATCTATGGTATCTCAAATAATTGAAACAAAGGTCTTTGTCGTATCAACTGAGCTAACTTAATAGAAATATTTCTCAAATCTTATTTAAATTACCTGATAAACCGTTATATGAGTTGGAGTTTTGTTCTATTTTCTATAAAAAAAACCTTAATTTCAACTAGGAATATGGTAAATTTCAATTAATTCAATGATGCATTCAAATCTCAGGAGAATCAGTCTGTCTAAGCAAGAGGTTCAAGCACATCCATTTCTTCGCATTCATCGTCCAAGATTGAGGAATCAATGAAGATAAAGTCCACAACGTCTTCTTCTTCAGTGTAATATCCAAGATTGAGGAATCAACAAAGATAAAATCCACGACGTCTTCCTCCTCAGTATATCATTCAAGATCGAGGAAACAATGAAGACAAGCTTACAAAGTTAACATGATAGTCACAAATGTTCAAAAAAAAAGTAAAAAGAAATTCAAACGGAGAAAGCCCGCTAAGTCAAAGAAAATAAAAAAAATTGACTTAGGCAAAAGTTAGGGTATCCCGATGGATCAAAATTCAAAAGAATTTGTCCATAAAAAAGTAAGGGATTGAAAGCAAAGTAAATTGGAGAATAAGCTTGTGACTTCCACCTCAACAAACATCAATGCTTGAAATTTATCGATGCTTATCATCATCGCGGCTACGAAAATTCTCTTGCAGACTGAACGCATCTGTTGGATTAATTGAACTTAGTATTGGAAACATCAAGGAGAATGGGGTGGGCTAAATAAATTTTGAGCCTTATATCTTTTTTTTCTTAAACCACGAATCATGGCCACATTATAAACCTTCAAGAGTCCTAATTGAAGCAAGGTTAACCATGAAAGCATACTCGACAAAATTTGTGTTAAACTGACTCCTATGTCTGTTAAAATTATTGCTAACCACTTTGCTTCTTCGAATCTCCAACTCTAATCATCCATTTTCATTCCATAACAAACTTCGATTTCAAAATTTGCATGTGCATCAAACACAATTACTTTTCAAAATGTACAATTTTATCTATGAATAGACACTTGGCATCAAGAAGATCTCAAAAATTGGTTTTGTAAAAAATGTCCTTTCCAAGAAACTCCTAACCAGGGGAAAAACATATAGGAAGAACCCTATGATCATAGACAAGACTAATGGTTGTAGGGGCATATCACATGAAGATTATATTGAATAGGGGAAATTGTTCTAAGATTCAATCAACTTGGGTCACATTTCAAAGCCCCAATCAATTGGAGGCATACATTTCCAAGGCCCTAATAATTAGGGGCATACCTTTCAAAGATTCAAATTCCAGGGGCATTCTTTAATCAAGTTCATATCACAACATGGTAGGACTCATGTTACTCTTTCTCCAACATCTCAAGGCCCTGAGGATCAGGGACAACCTTCCAAGATTCAAATGTTTGGGGCAGTTTATACCAACTTCATCTTACAACATGTAGGATCCAAGTATTTTTCAAACAACTTAAAGTACAAACTTTTCAATATTTAGATACTTGGGGCAATCCATATCAAATTCATATCACATTGGTGAGATCCAAGGGTACTTCCTCCGGATCTTGGAGATTGGGGGGCATACCTTTTAAAATTTTAAATGTGTGGGCAGATTGCTGCAAGACTCGATCAAAAGGAGTTGGTTCAAAATGGTTCATCATAGACAATTTCCCCAAGAGTCAATTACTTAGGAGCATAATATTTTAAAGATAATGAGGTCACTTATATTATGATCAATCTACTTCCGAGATCATATCAAGGAGAATCTTTACAAATCAACAAATTCAGGCAAGATCCTCCACGAAGTGGCAATATCTCCTTATACTTTCACTATCCCTAGTGAAATTCTCTCCTACGTCAGTTGAACACCCCAATTCTATCCCGATAATTATATAAATAAATCAGAGTTATAAAAATCATTCTTACAAACGAACCGGGATGCCACAAATTCATCATTAAAAACTCATTGCATTCATCGTAGATATATAGCACTTTTAAAACATCGGATGAACCATCATCATAACATCTTTAATTAAATAACTCAACATCTACGCCGCAAAAATTCTTAATAACATCTTTATCATCATTACAACAACTTCAAACCAACAAATACTTAATAATAATCAACTTAAAGTTCAACGACTGAATAATCAACAATCAAAAGCAACATGTGTTCATCCCCCCGAGTGTTACATATCAAAGCAATGACACCGACTCAAACTATTGAAGGTATACAGCCTTCACTCTCGGTTACCTGCATGTTACCAACGTAAGGGCAACATTCAAACGGAATGGGTGAGATATCTAACAATATAATAAAATACATGATAATTAATATATTAAATTAGATCACATAACATCACCACTTCTCATCTCATAATCAATAATAATCACAACAATAATACACATTCACAATATCAATACACACTTCTTTATACAGTCATATAATGCGACTCAATACTATACAAATGCATGTGGTGCCATTGGAGCAGAACTCTCATCTAAAAAATTGACAATTAATAGAGGCATCGACAAGACATAAGCCTTCATCTCAATATTCGCCAATAAAGGCCATCTCAACGAGCATAAGCTTCATCTCAAAATGCAATGTATGCGACACAATCATGAACGTAATAACAACACTACAATTGACAACATCTCAATACAACACCATCGTTGGCCAAAAGCCTACATCTTAACAGCATCTTAACATCTCTTCATCAACATCGTTTATCATCATAAATCATCAAACATCATTTATACATCATAATTCATCAAAACAAACTCTCAATAACATCATCTCATCAACAACTCAGCCGTACAGTAATACAACAATATTTCATCAATTTCACAACGTTGGCCATAGGCCTATACAAGATATTGCCTATAATTAATTAACCAACTAAGACTTACTTCTACATCACCAAATCTCTACACACTACTATTCTGTAATATTACATCATTATTATTATTAATTCTACTGTTACAATCCAAACAACAACTTATAAGCATCTCATCTTTATCATTCTTCACAAAAATCAACATAGCGATCAACACATGAACTAATTCTAATCCTAAATTGACTACTAGGATTACACTTCCTATTCTTCATTTTAATCCTTTGGTCAAATTTTGGAGTCTTCCATTATTTAATAACCCTTCAATCTGAGGGTGCGAGACCTTCGTATACTCGCACGCTTCAATCAAAAAGTAATTAAATAGGGGCAACTGTCATATCCCAAATTTGTCCGCCCCATTTTAAAATATTCAAATTATTTTTAAACTTGGTTTCATAATTTTTTTGGGTATTAATAACATTTGGTTTAACAAGAATTTATTTTGCTTATTTAAAACATATAATAATTTACTTTAAATTATTTGTATCTTTAAAATAGCAAAATATTTTGTCATCTTCATATGCTTCTATATGTCTTTTTATCTCGAATAGAATGATATAGCGTCGTTGATAAGGGAGTAAGACTTTATTTTTTGAAACATTTGATTTTATACACTTAATAGTCAAGATGTTAAAAATAATTGAAATCTCTTAAAATTAATTTTTAATAATCACCAAATCAATCACAATATTGAGGAAAATTACAAAAAATCACTTTTTTTTATTATTAAATTGTTATTTTCGTATTTTTTAATTAATGAATTTTCAAAAATAGTTTTTTCTCACTTTTTTCAACTTTTAATTAAAAAATAACCAAAAAATTATATAAAATATAAAAACAACAAAATCACATGATTTGTCACTTTCTGATTGGTCACATGTTGGCAAAACTAATTTCTCATTGGTCAGAGTTTGTAGACTTACTGACCAAGATAGAGGCAAACATTTTGGGCTTTTTATTTTTGGGTAATTTACTTTTTTGGTGTTTTAACCTAATTTTTCACTCTATAAATAGTCCTCTATTTTTAGAGTTTAGATCATCAACAATTACATCAACAATTTTCTATCTCTCTCCCATAAACATTCTTTCTACGCAACTTTTTTGTTTAATTTTAGGGTTTTGAACCAAACACTTAAATTTTTTTCATCAACAATCATTTGGAGAATAAAAAAATGTCAACAATATTTGGGACGTTGTCTTAAACACACAATGGCCTAAGAACAAACACCCACAAGCTTTTTTTTCTCCAATTGTCTCTCCAGATAGATAACTAAAAGATCAACTTCTTTCAGACATTCGTGTAGTAAGTGGTTTTCCCTCACTTTGTAAGTTATTTCCAATTTTAGTTTTTGTTTGTTCTTTTTACATTATTATTATAGAACTTAATTATATTTATTTAATTGCTTACCTTATAGAAGTTAATTACATTCATTTAGAAATAAATTGGACCTCAAACACATTGCTACTCAGACCCCAAAAATTACTACCCTAAGCAATATACACCCTCTTCTACGCAAATTGGGCCGAGTTCAATTTCCGAACTTGGACCCTTAATATCCTCACCCCCCAGTTTTGCTATCCAACTATAATTCGTACATCTGCTATTTGGGTTCAAATTTACTTTGGGCCTGAATAGTTTGCTAATACACCACCCAGTTCAAATTTATGCATCCCCTTTTTGATTAATTAATTTTATTTATTTAATTTAATTAATAAATTTTCTTTTCTTTATTTAATTTTTATTGTCACATAATTATTTTTTAGCATATCATTTTGTATTTAAATATTTTTGCATTAATAATAATTATTGGACCTTTTATTAAAAATATTTAATATATCTTTAATAATAAGAAAGTATTTATTTATTAATTATTTTCTAAAATACTAACCCTGCTTTTTCTAATTATTAAATATTTTTTATCATTCAAATTTCATGTTTTTCATATTACATTACATACATCTAAGACAACTAACCAATCAAACACTAACATCTTTTTTCTACTAACCTAAATTCAAATTTAAGATATTTTCAAAAAGGATTATGAAGATCTTTTATGTTAAATGCGAACCGCGTCTACGATTTCGCCAATTTCAAACCCAGACTTGGTTCAAGGATTAATTTCAAACATTTCCATGATCCATAAAAAAATTAACCAAACACTTCGAACTACGAATTGTGACTCTGATTCCTCATAAGAGAATACATAAGCATACAACTTAAAAACTGAGGCGAGTCCCCTAATTAAAAATTAAAACCCCTTTCCAAAATACACGATATTTAGAAACCCTAACTATCAAATTTCCGATTTACCTTATACCTAAAAATGGAGCCCCTTGAGAACAAGGGAGATGAATGGTGCCTAACACCTCCCCTTTGTCTAACCAAAATCGCGAACTTAGAATCTCTACCAAATTAAGGTTATCTATTAAATTCCCTTCCATAGGATAAAAATTAATAGTTGCGACTCTCATATTTTTTGCCGATTACGACAGTAGGTGACACCCGTTTCCTATCGGAATAAGAAGACGAAGATTCATTAGCCTTAAAAGTTGACACCTCTACATCAATTGGACTAGAAATAACAGGTGCATGCGATTGTTGAGTCTTTCTGAATCGATGCATGCGGTGCAATCTTGCCGCGTCTCAATCTGTCCTACATATTAGCCATAATGAATATAAGTAAACCACACAAGCGTTATACACATGAAACACAATAGATTCAAGCAAAAAAGAAAAAAAATACAAACAGATAAATTCCGAAGATGCATCTCCGATTTATGGGAATCAAAACTTTAAAAATTTCCATATATGTATCACAAGAATTTTTTGCAGCTCAGAGTAGTGTTAATGGCAGAAATCCAGATCCTCTAAACATAAAAAATAATGCATCGATCATCAAATCAATCGTTCAAACACATTTCTCATTTAAATAACATGGACAAACTAACTATTACATAACTTAATCCTCAATTTCTACAAATCTATATAAAAAATAAAAAAAATATAGAAAATAAAAACTTTCAAATTGTGAGTTTAGTTCAATGTTGGGCCAGCCCGAGTTTATAGGAATATTGATCCCCTTGTCCTCTTCCAGTCACAACCAGTTCACACCACTCTCTCTCCCCGAGACTCATCCTCACCTCCTTCAAAATCATCACAAGGTACGCAATCTCTCTATCTCTCTCCTATAATCAAGCATGGCAGCCACCTCTACTCTACACTTCCTTTCTCGTCTCCGTTTCATACCTTTTCCTCTCCCATCACCACTCTCAACCCCTTTCCCTTTCTCCCTCACCTCCAAAACAAAGGTTCCAATGCCAAATCATCCTTTTTCATCCATCTACTCCGCTCATTTTCTCATACTTCATTTCCCTTTTGCAGACACCCACGCGGTTTCGATTTTTCTCAATGGCCGCCGCTGCTCAACCAAAGGAATCACCGGCTAACAACCCCGGTCTCCATTCAACTATAGATGAAGCTACTAAGGGTTACTTTATGCAACAAACTGTGAGTTTTTTTTTTTTTTTTTTTTTTGTATTCGTATTTCTAATTCTACTTGTTATCGTTATTATTGATTGATTAATTTTGAATTTCTCAAGTTTTGGTTTTGTTGCAGATGTATAGAATCAAAGACCCCAAAGTTAGCCTTGATTTTTACTCCCGCATTTTAGGCATGTCGTAAGTCGTTTTTTCCGAATCTGTGTCGATTGCAAAACTTACATTCCATTGGGCAATTGGCTAAATTAACCTAGCTTGTAATTGTATGACTAGCTAGCAATGTAGTTTCTTTTGAATTTTATGTTTCAGTTGACACCTATGAAGCACGGACACTGAAAGCTGGACACTGATACGTTGACACCGGTGATAATTTGGAAAAATGAATAAATTAAACGTAATCACAAGTGTTGGTGCTGGTTTTAGACACTGATACTAACGCACTTTTTTCCAGAAGTTGTCAGTGTTGAAACCACTGTTTTAAAAACCAAATTTGTTGGTTTTTGTTAGGTTGCTCAAGAGACTGGATTTTCCTGAGTTGAAGTTCAGCTTGTACTTTATGGGGTATGAGGTATGGTTTGTATTGTTATTTGCTAGGTAAAATTTAGCTTGATGAATTGTATTACTTTACTGGATTTGAATTAAGCATGTTAGGACTATTAAAGGAATGCTTAAATAGTAAATATAAACCAAGTTCATATATGAATATCGCCTTAACTCCTGAATGGTTTTATGAGTAGTTTTATTTTCACTGCTCTTAAAACTTTTGTTGCATCTTTTTCATGTTCAGGATACATCTGAAGCTCCAAGTAACCCTGTTGATAGAACAGTTTGGACCTTTGCTCAAAAGGCTACAATTGAATTGACACAGTAAGGAGTATGAATATAAATTTGTCAGATTTCTTTATCTCTTATGTGTCTTATCTGACAATAATGTAATGTACAGTAATTGGGGCACTGAAAGTGATCCAGAGTTCAAAGGGCACCACAATGGCAATTCTGATCCTCGTGGTTTTGGTAAGTGATACCATTCCCAAAGCCCTAGTCATTTTTCTTGATATGATGACATTGTTATTAGGATCATTCATGATTCAAATCTCATGGTTCAGTGTAAGTTAATAAGCCAATGATTTGTATTATATGATGAATCATGTAATTCATGCATGAATTGGTTTGATTTGTATATCACGAGATATGAATTGCACAATTTGGTGATATGTTGTGTCTCTACGTTGCTATTTTTTTTTTACCAATTCTCATCATAGATATTAAAAAGCAAAACTAAATAGAACTGTCAAATCATTTAGGCCTACTAAATAGCGAAATTAGTAAGGCCGCCATACCTTTTGGAATGTGTAGTGCATTGCTTGAGTTGGTTTTGGTATGATATGCATCGTTCTAAGCTCGGTTTCTAGGTTATCAAATAGGTATTCAAATACTGAATTGCCATGCTAATTTTTTAAATCATACTAAGTGGTTAGTAAAAAATAAAAATCATACTAAGTGATGTATAGTGCTCAGTGTAATAGTTTTATACTAGGAATTGGCAAATTAATTTAGCCGTGTCTTACAAAACAAAACCATATACCATGAGCTATAACTGTGAGTCATAACTGATACTACTATTTATTTGTTAAGCGCAGTTATGTTTAAACCAATATTTTAAATAATTTGACATACTTGCTGTTTAATTTATTGTTCATGTGACGAGATCCCCATCACTTTTATTAGTCAGTTATCATTATTTTAAAGTTTTTTTATATGTTCTCTGATAGAAACCAAAAAAATATGACGAACAACGAGTATTATTTATTTCAATTGGATGAGCTTGAAGCTCCGACAATGGTGGATGAAACAGAAAATGTAAACCAGAGTTCTATGAACTCCTAAACCGGAGCAGAATTGCTCCTAAACCAGAGATAACTCTCCTAACAACTTTCTAACAAACTTTCTGAATGACTACTCATTTTCCTCTCCTTTCTTTTATAACAGAAAATTCTCTTGGGCTTTGTTTGGGAATTTGGAGGGGAGGGCTTTGTAAAACGGTTTTTTAAAAAATTAGAGAAATTTTTAACATTTTTTTAAAAAAGATTTTGTTTAGAACGATAAAAGAATGCTTATCATTACCGTATTTGTAATTTTAAGAATACTGTAACAACAAAAATTATATTTGAACAATTTGTCTAAGCCCTCCAAAACTCCAAACCCCTCCTCCAATACAATTTTTTAGTTTCCCCAAATTAAAGGGATTTTGTGTTATGACTAAAAACAAAACCTTCCAAAAATCCCCCCAACCAAAACCCTTCTATTCTTTTCACTTTATTCATCCCTTTTTTCAAAGTCCTCTACTCTATTTCCCTCCGAACTCCCAAACAAAGCCTTAAAATCAGAGAATATCCTAACTAACTCAACCTTCTAGATGCTGTAAGTGTGGGGCAAATGATTAAGCCATCAATTCCATTGGGCCATGGTGTCCTATCATTACCTCCTTCAGAATCAATTTTGTCCTCAAAGCTAGCACGAGAGCATTGATTTTCCATTGATTTTCCGGCCATGCTCTGGGTTCCCAATTGATGGTTTGCTTATAACCTTCCCACCTATGATTTTTCTTGGCCATCCTATTTGAATGTCAAACTTCCCACTCTTCTTTGTCGTGATTACACAGGTTTCGTTGCCAAATTTCATTTTTTGTTGCTTCAATTGAAAGTTGCAAAGATGCTGCCATTTGCGGAGTCACGAAATTGTGACTCGCACCAGTTTCCACCATCAACACTAGTGTGACATTCCCTTCACAATACCCTCCAGATGTAAGGGATTAGGGAAAGGATTGTGATTTCTGCTTCCCCCTCTAATCCAAACAGCATCATAGAGTTGCATTCCATGCCTTCATCTCCTTCCTTGGCCTCAATTGCAAGCACCTCTCCCTTGTTGTTGCAAATTTCATCGTCACTCGAGATTACTAAGCGCAATTGCTTTCCGGCACATTGGTGAAGGGGAAGGAATTTTTCTCCCCAGCGAAAGCAAAGACCCTTGGCCTTGCGTTCCATCAATTCAGAGTAGGGAATGTGATAAACTCCTTTACTTCGGTAGCCGTTTCCCTTACATCCAGTAGATGAAGGCATGGATTTGTAATAGGGCTAGGATTTGACCCGAGTTAACCAGATTCGAATCCATTTAATCCAGTAGATTCAATTTCCCCTTTTCCACTTGATCCATGACCCAATCCCCTTATAACTCCTTCCCGTCGAATTCCTCCACCTCTTCTATGAATCAAAGATCAACGCAGCTCTGTTTCCACATTTCGAGCCATCTTCATGGCCTAAATCCGAGTTCCAGGGTTGAAAGCTCTCACCTTCAATCTTATTTCCAATTTGAGCCTTCCCAAAATAACCAAGGTACTGATCTTCAGGGAGGCGAACCGCTTGTGAAGATATGTATTTGAATTCCTTTATGTACTTCTCAACATCGTGGATCTGTTGCAAATCTTTAAATTCTTCAAAAGGATTTTTGCTTTTCCGACCTCCATAACGCACGATCAAAGCCTTCTTCAATTTCGACCAAGTGAGATCACCCTCTGTGAATGGGTGTACCTTCCATGCGAGTTTGGCCAATTGAACCTTCACTTCTTCCTAAATCCCTTTAACTTCGAAATAAGTTTCAGCACACTTGATCCATCTAACTGGATCGTCGCCGTCGAATGATGGCAATTCAGCCTTCTTGACAACCTTTTTGTATTCAGATGTGGTGTCCTCTCTGTATGAAGACTTCTCTTGCTTCCTGTCACCTTTATTGCTCTTCAATTTCTCAAACTCCGCCATCATGGATTGGCGAAACTCCGCAAAGGACTCCAACGTTTCCTCCATAGTCACCATCTTTGCCTCTGGAGCTTCGATTCTGTCACTCATCATAGGTGGCATGGACTGAATACACTAGCTCACTCTTTGAATCCTGCATGTTGGATCAATGATAGAAACCAGAAAAATATGACATACACTGAGTATTATTTACTTCAATTGGTTGAGCTTAAAGCTCTTACAATGGCGGATGAAACAGAAAATGTAAACCAGAGTTCTATGAACTCCTAAACCAGAGTCCAGAGCAGAATTGCTCCTAAGCCAGAGGTAAACTCTTCTAACAACTTTCTAACAAACTTTCTCGATGACTATTCGTTTCCCTCCCCTTTCTTTTATAACAGAAAATCCTTTAGAATCAGGGAATATCCTAACTGACTCAATCTTACAGATTCTGTAAGTGTGAAACTTGGGCCCAACGATTTAGCCATTAATTCCATTGGGCCATGGTGTCCTATCATTCCCCCCAAAAGGCTGGTAGGCTCAAATTATGAAATTTTCCTTTTTGCTCCTGTAACCTATACTCTCATTTCATTAACTAACATGTCAATTTTTTTACTGCTGTTTATGTTTTTCTACTATTATTTTCATGTCATCCACTTGGGATGCATTTTATCTCCTCTCTTCCACAATTTTTTTATACTCTAATGTGTAGTTTGTTGCCTTATTGGGATAATAGGAAATAGAATTCTAGTAGTAACTTGTCATTCTTTTTACAGGACACATTGGATACACTTGAGTGTAGTTTGTTGCCTTATTGGGATAAATAGGAAATTGAATTATAATTGTAAGTCGTTATTCTTTTTACAGGACACATTGGCATAACTGTTGATGACACCTACAAAGCATGTGAAAGATTTCAGAATCTGGGAGTTGAGTTTGTTAAGAAACCAGATGATGGTAACATTTTTTTATACTTCCTCCTAGAATTTCCAATATACTATTGCTATGAATGCATGTTTCTATTTATAAAGGCTATGGGTGTCTTGTGTTTGAGGTATGTTATATAGTAGATATCTGAATTATTTTGGTGTCTTACTAGACAATTTTTTCTGTTTGTTTGAGTGTTGTGTCCACCGCATGATAGTTTCTATGTTCATAGATAGTTTCTAGGGATAACTTGAATGTGAAATACATATTTTTAAATAGTTTGAAACTTAAGGATGGAATCTAATTCTAGAAACATGGGTTTGAATTAGACGGGCTAAGCTTTTATTTGGCTTAATAGCTGTCATACATATCTGAGTTGCGTGGGTTAGAGTTATGTGTGTCTTTTGGCAAACAACTTTAAAAAGCACTTGTGGAGTAAGTGGTCATCAGTTTAGCACTTATGCGTAAAAGCTTTCTACAATCAATGAGGGAACATAGTTCAACTATTTTCGTAACTATTACGGGGAGCTTATCACATTAAATTGAAAACATCTTATAGACTCTGCAACTATTTTCACTAACTCTTCCAAATACTTATATAAGTGTTAAAATCATAACATACGTACGTCCTAATAAGCTCTTTCAAATATACCCTAAATATAGCTTTGACCTTAACCACCTTGGTAAGAAAAAACTCTTTCCTTCAGAGAGGAATGGAAGGAGGAGAATTTTTTTTAAGCAATGAAGCACAAAAGATCGGGTGCGGTCAAAGACATAGCAGCTATCGTAGGTTGTATAATTATACAACACAATTATAATCATCTGTCACAGAATCACAATTGGGTACAGTTGGTGGTGCTACCACCGTTCAATAAACAATGAAAATTGAGCACAATACAATTGCATAACTTTTTGGTAGTCCGACACTCACTTGCTGGCTGCTATTTTTGCGAAACTAACTTGTGGTATACAACTGCTTATTGTTCTTGGCAAATGTCTGAATTCGGCTGATTCAATCAGGCCACTGCTTGTGTTTCGATGAAGTTTTCAATTTATTTTTGCAGGGAAAATGAAAGGGATAGCATTTATTAAGGATCCCGATGGATATTGGATTGAAATCTTTGACCGGAAAACAATAGGAAATGTAACAGCAGGTGCTGCCGTATAAGATATGAAATCTTCAGGTAAAACTGTGGTTTCTAATTCCGTTGTCTTATTTACTTATTCATGTTTTTCGTCATAAAAGTAATGTTGTCCCTACTTCATATTTTCTGATATAAAGAACCAGGTTACATGCAAGTGGAAATTTGTTTCATTGTTCTGAATTATGTATAACAATGTGAAATCGCTCTTTCTCCAAATTAGTTTGCTATATGCATATTTGTAACTCAACCAAATCAAGTGATTTTGAAATGTGAAGTGGCAAAATGTACCAGAGAGAGCGGGTGTCGATATTAAATATTTAGATTCAACGAGTCATTCTAGTGCTTTCATGTGCTTCTGTTGTAAAATCTTCAGCGTTTTGTTTATAGACAGATTCATCTCTTTGCAGATTTTATTGGGTCACTACTCCAATATGATCGACCGACTGCTTTGTAAGTTCTAATAATTCTCCAAATCTCCCAAGGAAGAATGAATAAGTTGTAGTCAAAACAGAATGTTACAAAGATTGTGTTGTGAATCTTCATTTTTATTTCAGAATGCTTCATAATCAAAAGCTAGTAGATTTTGACTTGTGTCTGCAATGAATTTAAAAACATGAGTATATTTTTACGTGTTCATTGTGCTTTGACAACTAAACATGTTGAGAATAAATATACAACCAAACTGATGGATTTTAATAAATGGATTCTATAAGCAACCATTTTTGTGTAAGTTATTGTATAGTTGATGTATCTGATATATAGTTTTGACCAGATATATCATTTATCCAATAAATCTAAAAAATATTCCGTTGCTTATAATAGTGACAGGAAAGTGTAGTGTTTTATTATTGATTGAAATATGAAACCGAGTAAGACTGAACTAAATTAAGTCCAATTGTACTCCCAAAGAAGTAAATAGAATAGAATCAAATCAAGCAAACCCGAAACAAATCCAACCACCAAACAAATCCAGCCACTAAACAAATCCCAATCTAACAAAACAAAAATCAAACTGATTTTAACTTCATATCCCTTAACTATTACTCACTCCTACATAAAACTGTTCAGTTATAAACTGTTTGTATTTATACATAGAACTATTTGTACTTATACACCATCGCATATTTTTAAATATTAATAATCCACTTTAAACTATAGGGATTACTGTATTTCTTAACTTAGAAACCAATTTCTAATACACCTCCAAATAGTAGCATAAGAATTTCTTTTAACCACACTTTCTTCTGTAACTTTACACTCACAGACAGTAAAGTCATGGAATCCTTCCCCACAGATTGTCCATTACGTTTTTTCTGATGTGCAGTCTCAGCACAGACTGTAACTTGTCTTCTCCGGCATAGTAGTTGGAAGAGACAAGATTTTGAGAGGTGCAGCCATTCCCAAGAAACTCATCATTATGAATAGTTGAAAACGAAATCGAACCTTTTGGCCTCTGTTCATAATTCAAAGTCAATCCATTCCAACACCAAAAATTTGACCTGTTGCCACTAGTAACATTTATATTCACGCCAATAATCATATTTATTAACTATGGATTTGACATTTCATGTTTCTAAATTGATCTCTAAACCAATCATAATATGACAATTTATTGTAGTTGTAATCTTGCTTACCTAATATCAAAATCATCACTCTAAACCAAATGAGAGAGCTTCTTCTAGATATCTACTGCTAATTAAGTCGCCAGCTATGCAACTTTTTCACTAAGAAACAAATGAAAAAGACTAATTAGTCAAATTGTGTTTGGTTTGCTTTTTTACCAACGCGTATGAACATAACTTGATTAATTAATTAATTAATTAATTATCCAGTTGTTTTAAGTAGTATATACTATTTTCCTATTCAATGCATCATATATATATGGTGGAAAATATTCTATAAATAAACAATTTGAAAACGTAACGTTCAAATGACGTGGTGAATGTTGTATAGGTCTCAGACAATGGTCAATTAGAGTCCACCAGCTGGATGGTTAAGACCTAAAGTAATTTGTTATTAATTGAGCAAAGTGAAAAATGTTAATTATTTTAGACGTATATAGCATGGTTGAATCTTAGGGCTTATATTGAGAATTTGTGTTTTTTGGCCACAGTAGCCTTTAGCTGTGGTCCAATTAAATGGATACTATTTAACTATATTTTAAGAATATGTCTATATGCTAAGTTGGGAGGGCAAAACATGTAATTGCCAAGCCTCAATCTGCCTTTGATAAGCAAACTGGTGAATTACCCATCGATATTTTGAATGTAAATTAACTAATGTATAATCCAGACACAACTATTAAAACTAATAACATTAAAATTGAAAATAAAGTAAGAAAACTATAATAAGACTAATGAGTCCAAAAATTATGAAAGTTAACATTTAAACACTATTTTTTTTGTATACAAGACATTTAAACATACAAAATCGTTAGTCAATAAGACAATCCAAATTATGATCGAGATCATTCAAGTTTTTTTCTTTTTTTGTTTTAAACAACCAACAAGCCCCATCAACACTATTTTTTGGCGGGCCAGTGTTGTTTTTTGATTTAAAAATCAGTTTTTGAAAATTTTCATTGAAGAATCACATGCTAAATTATTCTTTTTAAGATGTTTTGTGGCACCATTTAAACTTATGCAAGGTAAACTATAAACTACGACACCTCTAAAATAAAACAACTCGATTCAGTATTGATACAATTAAAGACATGGAGAAATTTAAATATTCTCTAAAGAGAATTTAATAATAGTCGTTTGACCATTTTAAATAATTTCTCGAATAGGAAGAAATTCGAATGATTATCCAATGAGAATTCAAGAAAAATAATTGTAAAATTCAACGAGTAGAAAGAAAAGTGGATAAGTTGGCACTTCGACAATTCAAAAATTCACAGTAAAAAGAGTGAGGAAAGAAAAACTCATAAATAATTTTTAGTATATTTTGGAACGAAATAAGTTGACCAAGATATGAAATCTAAGCAATGTGAGACTTAGAACTTTTTATTATTCTTATATAGTATTGGAAATTCACTTTAGGGAACATGCTAAACAATGTAGGACATATAGTTTTCTCAATTAACACACAATCACACAATTTTTTTTAACAATGTGGGACTTAAGAATTTTTTTCTTTCAAATTCATCTCCATGTAATAATTTGGATATGTTTAAACAATTACCTCTTGAATTTAAAAAAAGTGTTTCAAAAGTAACGTAAAACATTTCTAAGATTGTACATAATCAGAGGTGTTTAAGACTTGAATTTTTGCATAACAAGTAAAATTTTGATTCAACAAGAGTGGCTCATTGTCTTGCACTCTGTTTTAGACATCAAATCCGCACACAATCTTTTTTTAAGGTGTATTCTATAAGCTTGAGTCTTAACGATCCTTTACGTCTATCCCAATTTAGTGAAGACTCCAGAAATTTTAGCTAAAAATTCCATAGGAACTGACCTAAATACCACAATCACACATGTGATTTTTTCAAGAGTAGTCTTACTCCATTCATATAGAGTATATATCTCATTAAGAGTTTCTATTATTTCATTCTCTTATCGCTTTAGGATCCATGCTTCTCTTATTTAAACTAGCATGATCATCTCATATTGCTCATAACTTGCTATTGCCTGTTGAACCTGTTAATCAAGTGAATTCAAACGCAAGAAATGTGTGAATTGTGTTGTTCAAAAACTGCGATTAATATTAAAAAAAAATCTTTTCCTAAAATCTATTTATATTAGTTTGATAGATAAATAAAGATAAAGCAGTGGAAAGATAAAAGAGAAAGAATTAGAGAAGACGAAAAATTAAATGATAGAAAATAAAGAGATAGAGATAGAGAATTTGCATTAGGATTTTCATAGGTTTGTTCTGATCACTTGTCCGACTCTTTTCCCAAAAATTTATTCTTGATAATTCCACTAATAAAAATATCTGAGCTTTTAAGGATATGTTCACAATTTTTTTTACAACAAATGAAATTTTTTACATGGTTGATCCTCCAAACCTAACAAAGATTTTGACGACTAAGCTCACGAACCAAGCAAAGATTTGAACCACTAATCGAAAAACTAAATAGATTTTTTACCAAGATAATCTTAACAACCAAATATAGATTTTACCAATATAACTCAATAACCAAATAAATATATCAAAGAAGATAATCACCCTCTTGATGAAGAACACTTAAGTACGAACATCAATACAACCAAACTCTCACAAGTATTTTTCACTCATAAGGCAGTAATGTAACTTTAGTGAAATAATATAAAAAGAGTTAAAAATAAAAAAGAAGAGATTCAAAGAAAATTATGGGGTGTTTTAGAATAAGAAGAAACCCTCTATTTATAAGAGAAAATGTGTTTCAAAAATTAAAATGATCCATAAGCTTTTTAGTGCATATAAATGATCCATAAGCTTTTTAATGCATCTAACCATTTGTTCTTCTTCGAGGTTGACATTAATGATGATGAATTAGATTTGTCAAAAATTTATACTTGTAGATTAAAACAAAAACAATGTAAAATAAAAAACTTTGTATTTTAATAAAAAAAGAATATATATATATATATATATATATATATATATATATATATATATATATATATATATATATATATATATATATATATATATATATATATATATATATATATATATATATATATATATATATATATATATATATATATATATATATATATATATATATATATATATATATATATATATATATATATATATATATATATATATATATTCTAAAAAGTGTGAGGTAAAGTAACATGTTTAACAAAAAAAAACATGCGATTACAGGGGAACGAACGTACTAGATATTCAGCCTTTCCCTTCGGTTGCATATACATCAAGGGAAAAATGATGACTTACCCCGACACATATCGTTACGTCGCTCAAAAAAATGAGATAATAACCTTTTTCCAACTGAGGTAAAATAGGTTATTCGTAATAGTGATACCTAAGGCTCTCAATAATGCTCACATACTCAATTTATCTAACACTATCATCCTATTATAAAATAATTTTACATTAGGGTCATATGATGTGTAGTATGTTTACAGTCAAAATAGTTATATTCCTTTAGGATCTTCTCCATATAGGGAGATTGATCCAAGGATATTTCCTTGTCAGATCTGGTGATCTTGATTTCAAGTATATTGAATTATCTGAGATCTTTCATATCAAAATTTTTGCACAATAATAATTTCACGTCATTTATGGCCTGAATGTTTTATCCAAATATGAATAAGTCGTCTACATAGAGGTATATGATAGTGCAAAACTATTTTCATACTTATAATAAACACATTTGTCACTTTCATTCATTTTGTACCCCTTCAATATTATCAAGTTAAAAAAAATTCCATACCATTATTTTGGAGCTTGTTTTATGCCATACTAAGACTCGTCTAACTTATAAACCTCGTTTACTTATCCATGAATCACAAACACATCTGATTGGTCCATATAGATTTCTTCTTCTAAGTCATTGTTTAAAATAGCTAACTTAACACTCATTTGGTATAATATTAACTTATAAATAACATCAATTGAAATTAGTACTATAATGAATATAATTCTAGTGATCGGAGAAAAAGTATAAAAGAAATTTATATTTTCTCTTTGCCTAAAATTTTTGGCTACGAGGAAAACCTTTGCTCCACCATAGTTTCCACAATCTCCTCCATTTTTGGTTCCATAATTGAACAGTGGCTCCGTCTGTGGTAATTGACTTTTGATTCCTTCGATTTCACGAGGTCAAACCCGTTTCTCATATTTGGAATCTAAAAGCGTCTATGTCAAAGAAATTAAGGTCTCACTAAGTTAATATGTTAGATCTGCAACATTTAGATCCATCATACTTAGATCTAGATTTGATCAATAATTCATCTCGATCTTGAACCACCGTGAGAAAACGCCAACAAATATCCTAAGGCTTGGACTCATATCTACAACGATCTGACCGATCATGCTCATTTTTAGTTTAAACTCTAGGAATTTTGACCTCTAACTCCTGCCAATACTGGTTAATAGATTTACAAAGATAGGATCGATCAAGTTCCATTTCGACCCCAACCGAGTCACGCTGCTCTGCTATATGTCTTGTCACCTATTTAGGGCACCAAATGTGAATGCACATATAACGAACGAGAGTACAACCAATGTAGTTGATGCTCGAAGTAATGATTTTAGACGTGTTGTCAGAGACAATTTTCTCATTAGACTACAATAATAAATTCCCCACAGTGTCGAGCGCACCTAAAGATTACAAGGAGGTGAAGACCATTCTTTTCGAGAGTAGGATGACTTTGTGATATTTGGTAGACCGTTGGCCATGTTGTCTTGGTGGGTACATGGAAGAGACATCCTCGACGTGCTAATGGAGGAGATGTCCCCGATGGGCCTGTGGAGGATACGTCCTCTGCGTGCTCTTGAGAGAGATGTTCCCCAATGGTTATAGAAATTCGGGCTACCATAGTGGATCCTCCTCGAAGTAGTACTTAGATGGACTTGTTTGACGGGGACCAAGCACAGGCCTAATCCATGACTAGTTATTGGGCCTCTTGCAGTATTGGGATGGGCCTGCCCGACGGTAGACTAGGCGCAGGCCCAGTCCAAAACAGAAGCCTCCCAAGTCGTTACTCCTAAGTAGAAGAGTTATGACTTTTAGTTCAGCCCATTTGTCGAGGAGGTAGTTATGCCGAGGATCTCTGCGGGGATCCTCATGTCTTCTCTAATTAGCTCGTGGGCGTCAGCTCATAGTACAACATATGCAACGGGAGAATGTGATTGTCCCAATTAACAATCTTCCCCGTGGAGGGAGAACAATATTTAAGTGTCATGGTCAGGAGTAGTGGCGCGCTCGTTGAGGAAGAAGTTTTCCACACCCATCAACCGGGGAATCAAAGAGTTTCAGACAATGTCTGCTTGCCGGGCCACTTGTCATAGTATTTGAGGAGTAATGATGGCCTAGGCGTAGGGGTCATATTGATCTAGGCGCGTGGGCGGCTGCGTGTCGAGGCTTTGACACGCCACCCGAAGCAATGTTTCGTCTTTCGTGCAGGGTCTATAAATAGAGCTTGGGGTTTCATTTACATAGTTTTCGTCCTTGCTCTCCTTTCGCTCTCTTTTCTTCCGATTCATTCTCCGCCATAGCCACCACCGTGTTCCAATATTATAACATGCTCATTCGCTGCAATCTACATAAAGTAAGCATTTTATCTCTCTTCTTACGTTTAATCACATTTTTGTTCTTCATAGTATACATGTTTTTGGAAGAATTTCATGCTCCAGGGAGGTTCTTCCCAGTGAAATTCATAAATTTGTTATGAACTTCATGATCTGGGAAGATTCCTCCCTGTGAAAATCATAGAATCAAGGCTTTCCCCCATGATCTTCATGTTCTTTCCCGTGAGATTCATGTTCTTTCCCGTGAGATTCATGTTCTTGCCTGCGAGATTCATGTGGACATTCATCATTCGAGTCCCCAGCTTAGGGAGGTTAGTCTTGACTTTTTTTTGAACCGTCGAGCAAAGAGTTTCGTGTCAGGGACATAACATTCGTATCATGATATGCCCTTTCACTTGAATTGCGGTAGAAGGGTGGATTTAATTTGATCATCAAATTCACTTTTTTCCTCTGCTTTTAAGTGAGATGGCCGACCCTGTTGAGGATGCTCAGGCAGTCGGTCCTGTTGAGGATGTTCAGATGTTCGACTCAATCATCGATCCCCTGTTGAATTGGGTTGCTTCTGAGCCTCAAGGCATCTCTTCTCATTACACCGCGTCTTTGAAGGGCATGTTCATACATGTAGAGGAGGGGATAGACGATCCCAACATCGACAAGCACTGGAAAGTGGTTAGGCCAGCTGCGAGCAAAAAGATATGCTCGTTTTACAAAAACAATTGCATCCCCATGTATGAATTTGTCTTCAAGGATCTAGGGCTTGGACTAACCTTCAGTGAATTCCAGGTCGCGGTCTTTGGGCACCTGTTGTTGGTGCCTTATCAACTACACCTTAATGCAATCAAGTTTATATTGGCGTTTGAGATGGTGTATCAATATCTTCAAGTCTGCACCATAATTCCCCTTTTCTTCCGATGCTTCCAACTTCAGTGACAAACCGTGGAGGGGAAACATGGCTGGGTTTCTCTGAAGCAGTCGAAAAAGAAACTCTTCAAGATGTTCCTGGAGTCTATTCGCGATTTCAAGGATAGGTATTTCCTCTTTAAGGGTGTGTCATAGGAGGCCTTTGATTCTGTGTTGGAGGAGGTAGTTGTGGTCGACGAAGATGGCATGCTCTACGAGGACGACAAGACCGTGGAGATGGAGTTAGTCTCGAAGTTCCCCTTCCACTAGAGGAGACTCACTTATACCATCTCCTGAACTATTACCTCACCGCGGAGGGTCCTATGGGGGAGGAAGATGAAGAGTCTTATGCCAAACTTTGCAAGTTTGTATACGGGTTATACCATGCCTTATGGGTCACAAGAGAGGGAAAGTACCTCCTTGGCAATGACGACGAGCCTGTATAAGAGGCTTGAGCGGTTAACACTAAGGCGCTCCTCGAGTGCCACTCTTACACGGAATGTGTAACGCTCTTAGGTATCTGCTCGTGTTTAATCCCTTTTAGCATGGTCGCACATATTCTATTGGAGTACTAACCTTGGTTTGTTGTTTTCTGCAGGCAAGATGGTGGATTCCCGCGAGCGCATCCTCAAGTTGGGGCAAGATGCGACAAAGAAAAGCAAGAAGGTAGTCTTGAAGATCACTCGCTTTGCCCCCTGTCGGGCCAAAGATGGCTCCATCACCTCCTCCATATCACTGCATGTCGAACAGTCTCCTTCCAGGCAGCCGCTGTCGAGAAGAAAGAGAAGTTAACCTGAAAATGATATTTTGGAGTTGACGGAGAACAATGTTATTGCTTGGGCTTTCACACCACCCCATTGCTTTTCCCAGAAGGGTTTCTTCGATAGATATCCCTTGGATGTACCTGCTGGAGAGTCTGCAGTCATCAAGGGTCTCGATCTGGCAGACAGGAGGAAACACTTGGCCGATAACGCCCTTAGTACGATGAAGGTTTTAGAGATGAAGATGGTCCTCGCAGGCAAGGAAGCTGGCTCTGTTGTGGTGTCTGACAAACTGTAGACGGAGAAACAGGCTCTTGAGGAGAAAATGTAAAAGCTGCAAAATTCGCTTGACGGTTATAAGGGGAAGTTTCAGGCTCAGGGTGTTGATTTGAAGAAGAAGGAGGAGGAGGCAACCAACTTATTTTTGGAAAAGGGTGCTTGGTTTCTCAAGAAGAAAAGTCTAGAGGATTCTATTTCTGATTTAAAGGATGATGCGACTCTTGCCAAGGACAAGGTCGTAGGGACGAAAGCCTTGAAGGCCTGTGCTGAATTTGTTGCTCGAATTCAACAACTCAAGTCAGATTATGTGGAAGAGAATATTATTGGATTTGACACAACAGTGACCCAACTCGAGTTGTTGAACCCTAGGTTTAATACCGAAGGGACCAGACTTCTATCCCAGGTGATCAATGGAAAGCTAGTTCCTACCCCTGAATCCCCCGACCACGTCAAAGATGATCACGACCATGAAGAGTGACTTGCATTCTTTTGTTTCTTGCTTGGTTGTTTGGGCCTGCATGCCCATAATTTTTGTAACATTTGGATAAGGGCTTTGCCTGATTATTTTGTAATATTTTGACAATGTCGGCATTCGTGGTCGGCGCCTTTACTTGCCCGTTAATTTCATATGCTTGAATACTTTCTTTTTGAATGTTGGATTCGTTCATCGTTATGTATGTTTGATACATGTAATTTATTGAAGTGTGGGGTTCTTGCTCGATGGATTTAGTGCTCAACAATTTTGGGAACATGTCAAGGGAAACAAAGTTTGTTGCGTTTGATGACGGGACTAAGACCGCAGTCGGGGTATTGATCCTGTAGCATGAACCTTCTCATCGCGAGCTAGGGGTTCATCCTAAATGGTAATGTAACGGCGAAGCTCAGTCGAGGTGTCCCCGTTGGGCTAAAGATCTGCTAGTACTATGAGCGAGAGCCCGCCTTTTTGTTTCAAGTTTGGGATGTTATGTTCATACCAAACACACTCCGTGGCTGGGCACGCTTGGTTGCATGTCGAATTAGGCCGACCGACTGTTAGGCCTAAATGTAGTATTTGTCGGGACTTAAATGTAGTATTGCTTTATCTTTTCTGTGTTCCATGGTCGAGCAAGTTGTTCCCCATGAAATGTTTTGAGGAAGTATGCCCTTCTTGTAACACTCGAGGCCGATAACTCTGAAGGCAGTCTGGGCGTTATAAATGGTATCAGAGCTATACCTCTCCCAGTACGATGTGGTTTGAGGATGAACCATGCGGAAGCTGGTGGGCATGTAACACTCAAGGCCGAAAAGAGCGAGGAGTTGTTGCACTGCATGTAACACCCAAGGCCTAAGAGGGCAAAGGTGGTCGCCACATCAAAATGAGAGGGATCCCGAGGCTATGCATGTTTGGGACTGCATGGTTGAAGGAAGGCTTATAAGGATTAATTGGTACTATCTATACTAACAAGATGCATCTTTTTTTTGGTAGCTCATTCATAAGAACTCCATAGTTAAGCGTTCTTAACTTGGAGCAATTCTGGGATGGGTGACCTTCTGGGAAGTTTCCTGGAAAGCGTGTGAGTGAGGATAAAACACGCTGAAAAGACTCGTGTTGGTTTGTGGGGCCAGTCAATGATTCTGAAGGAAGTCTGGGGTGTTACACTGCTTCCTATTTTCCCTTGGACGCGGTAGGGACCTTCCCAATTCGCGGCCAGCTTCCCCTCGCACGAGTTTTTCTAGTTTCTCCGCAGAACTAGACTGTCGATTTAGAACTCGTGTTTTATGACTTTGGAATCGTGACGCATAACTACCTTTTATTTCAGAGTGGCCTCTCAGAGAGCCGCTCCTGGTCAAATTTCTTTGACCAGGTCGAGCTCCTCTCTCAAGGCCTCATCGTTCATCTTCTCGTCGAGGGGAGATTCATTTCATCTGGGAAACTCTCTGATTTCCAATGGGATCACTACCCCAGCTTCGTATGCTAGTCGGAAATGAGTTTCCCCCGTGGTTGAGTGTGTCGTTGTTCTGTAGGCCCAGGGTACTCTATGTATCTCCTCGATCCACCTATTCTTGGCCGCGCCCAAGTGCCATTTCAGTCCTTGCAGGATCACTTTGCTCGCGGCTTCGGTTTACCCGTTCATTTTAGGGTGCTCGACGGATGTGAAATGCTGCTTGGTACCAAGTTTTGCAACAAAATCTTAGAAGTTTCTATCGGTGAATTGTGTCCCATTATCGGTGACGAGTGCTTGGGGCACACCGAAACAGGCGAGTACATTTCTCTTATAGAAGCGTAGTATGTTATATGTCGCGATATTTGCGAGGGCTTTGACCTTTATCTAATTCGCGAAGTAGTCGATGACGATGATTAAATACTTGTTCTAGTAGGATCCCATGGTGAAAGGATCGAGGATGTACATTCCCCACCACGTGAAGGGCCACGGGGATGAAAACGTCTTGAGCTCGCTGGGGGGTGCCAAGTGCATGTCCGCGTGGTGTTGGCATTTATCACATTTCTTGACATGTTCCTTTGTGTCGTGCTGCATGGTATGCCAATAGTATCCTACTCGGAGAACTTTCCGCGCCAGGGGTCTTCCTCCCATGTGTTGGACGTTGATTCCTTCATGGATATTCTGTAGGATGTGGGGGAATTTGGCTTCATCGACATATTTTAAGAGCGTGATAGAGAACCATCTTCGGTAGAGTTTGTCCTCGAGCAGGACGTACGAGAAGGCTCGCTGCTTAGTAGCGTTGGCCTCTTTCTCATCGAGAGGCAGTTCCCCCACGGTGAGGTAGCAGTATAACGGGGTCATCTAGCAGTCATGGTCCCCAATGGCGTTTACATCCAGTGCCATGGATGACTTTTCAATGCATGGGCGAGGGAGGATTTATTGGATGACTGATTTGTTTCCACCCTTTTTCTTCATGCTCACGAGCTTCAACATGATATCCGCTCGGATATTGTGCTCGTGAGGGATGTGCGTGACTTCAACGGAAACAAACTATTTCATTTTTTTGCTTCACCAGAGTTAAGTACTCGATGAGGTTGTCGTTTTTGGCTTGGTACTCTCCTCACCAAGGAGGCGACAAGCTGAGAATCTGTGAAAATTTGTACTTCTTATGCTCCTAAGTCCTCGGCCAGCCGTAGTACTGCGAGCAAAGCTTTGTATTTAGCTTGGTTGTTCGATGTTGGTAAGGACATAGTGATGGAGACCTCGACTAGGATGCTCTCCTCATTCTCTAGAATAATGTCAGCGCCGCTTCCTGTCGAGCTGGATGCCCCGTCCACGAAAATGGTCCATTTTTGGACTCTACTTTTTGGGGAGGTATGAACAGTCATCTCAGCTATGAAGTCGGCCAAGACTTAGGCATTGAGAGCTTTCCTGCTTTCATATCGGATATCGAACTCTGACAGTTCCAACGACCATTTGAGCATCCTACCAGCCATGTCTGGACGTTCGAGTAGTTGCTTTATAGGATGGTCCGTTCGCACGACGACTGTGTAAGTGAGGAAGTAGTGTCTCAGCCTCCTCTCCGTATTGATAAGATCCAAGGAGACCTTTTCAATTTGCTATTATCTTGTTTCTGGGAACTGTAAGGCCTTGCTCGTAAAGTATATTGGCTTTTGTCCCTCTGGGGTTTCATGGATGAGTACCGCGCTAACGATCTCGGTCGAAAGGGCCAAGTAAAGTTATAGGGTATCCCCGTATTCTGGCCACGAAAGTATTGGTGGTTATGAAAGATCTTGTTTTAGGTGGAGGAGAGCTTGTTCGCACTCTCCCGTCCATTCAAATGTTGCTTCCTTATGCAATAGTCTGAAAAATGGAAGCGCGTGCCGAGCAAATTTGGCCACGAAGCGAGACAACAAGGTGAGCCTTCCGTTTAGGAATTGGATGGTTTTTCGAGTCCGGCATTGGGAAATCAGAGAAGGCTCTGCATTTGTCGTGGTTGGCTTCGATTCCTCACTCAGCCAAGTAGAAATTGATGAACTTTCCCGCTCGTACACTGAAAGTGCACTTCTTTGGATGGAGTCTCATCGTGCATTTCCTTGCCTGGTCAAACACCTTCTTCAGGTGGGAGTTGTGGTCAATTTCTCCCTGAGACTTCACGATCATATCGTCCATGTAGACTTTGAGCATACCGTGATCTCTCCTCAGAAAAATCTGTTCATCATTCGCTGGTAAGTAGCATTGGTGTTCTTTAGTCTGAAGGGCATTACGTTGTAGTAGTAATTGCCCGACTGAGTCATGAAAGCAGTGCACTATTTGTTGTTCCTCACCATGGGGATTTGATTGTAACATGAATATGTGTCCATAAATGATAAGAGTTTATAGCCGGTCGAGTTATCTACCAACTTATAAATATTAGGTCAAGGATATGCGTACGACATTTTCCATTAGATTTTTTGACCAATACAATGTTAGACAATCAGGTTGTGTACTGGGCCTCAAAAATAAATTTTTTCTTTAGGATGTCTTTTATAACTTTTTCAACAGTCTCTGCTTTTTCAGGAGACTGCCTATGCCTATGTTGAACTATTTTCCTAACGGTTGGATCTGCGGTCAGCTGATGGCTAGAGTCCGGGCATCTCAGCGGCACTCCATGTGAACAAATCAGCATTCTCCCTCAGACATGCTTTGAGCCGCTTCCTCTCCAGGTCGGAGAGTCCTTTTCCAATCTTCACAACTTTGTTCGGATCATTGCCGAGGAAGATGGTTTCAAAATCTCCATCTGGGATGGGGCGGATATGGTGTAGAGGCTCCCTATTCCCTGCGGGTCGATAAACTCCTCCCTCCCTCTTTTTCTCTCTCTGCTTGTTCTTAGTGAAATGGGTGTTGAGGTCCACTAAACTAACATGGGGTAGCGGCTTCTGCTCGATAAGTGTTGCTGTCTGGCTGGCTTGTCACAGACGAGTTAGGCTTACTTATTGGCCGAGGACTTGGGCATTGTATCAATTGATTTTTGTCCCTTAGTGGCTGCTCGGAGGCATCTTATCAGCACTTCAATATCTCCGTGCATGGTGACGACGCGACCCCTCTTGGTATAATACTTAATTTTTAAGTGGAATGTGGAGGGTACGATGGTCAGCTCAACCAAGGTTTTCCTTCCTAAGATGCAGTTGTAAAGTGAAGAGCACTTGACGACCAAGAAATGGACTTTGACTTTCCTGGAAGTCTTATCCTCCACGAAGGTCACGAATAGCTCAACGTAGCCCCAAGTATTGGTGGTCGTGTCGTTGAAGCCCTGTAGGTCAAAGCCCATGTACAGTGTTAAGTAGGTGTGGTCTAGCTGGAGAATGGTGAACATGTGCGCGTGCATGATGATGATAAAGTTGTATTTGTTGACCAGGATTCGGAGGACGTTAAAGTTCACCATTTTTTCTCTTGCAAGCAAAAGGATGCTGGAGTTTGGTGCCCCATATGGTATCTCTTCGAGGTAAAATGTGATGGGCTCATATTTCCCTCAAAATTTGTCGAGAGTCATGCTTTAAGCTGAGCTTGCACCGATCAGGTCCTCAAACTTTCTCTTCGCTGATCCGATAGTGACCCCATCGAATCCCACGCCGGATATTACTATGGCGGTGAGGAATCTTTCCCAGGTGCTTTGTGCAGAGATGGGCAGGTCATCCTTCTCGAGGAAGAGGCAGTCTTCATGCTGGGAGACGCACATGGCTATTTGGAGGGGCGCATCGTCTGAGGGTGGGGAGTCTTCCTCTACTCCCTTCTTCTCCCAAATGTCTTGTTGGGGAGCCTCGCTCTAGTTGGTGTATTGCTTCAGGAGGCCTTCTCGGATGAGAGTCTCGATGGTATCCTTGAGGTGGATGCAGTTCTCTGTGACTTGGCCATGACTCCCGTGAAATGATAGTACTTGGATTTATCCATATTGGGCTTCAGAGGAGTCGGCTTGGGAAGTCGAACCCCGACTTGCTTGAAATCGGAGTTGATACACTCCACGAGGATCAGGTCGTGGGGAGCGGTTAACAGAGTGTATTTAGTAAAATGTCTCGTGGGGCCCTTATGCTCGCGGGAGTCATGAGGTTGATCCTTCATTCTTTTATCCCCGCCTCAACAGGGAGTGTCAGTGTCGTCATGCTTTGGGATAGTGAAGTTCTCTCGAATCCTCGAGTCTCAAGCGTTGTAGGCCGCCTCTTTCTCTTCGTATGTGATGTAGGACTGAGCTTTGTAGAGGAGACCCTCGCACGACCTGGGAGCCTCGGTCCCGACTACTTTTCTGAAGTCCATACTGTAACACCCCAATTTTATTTACTAATTATTTTATTAGTTATTTATTTTATTAATTATAATATAATATAATAATTAATTAAATTATGTGATTTTTTAGAAATATGAGTTATTTGAATTAATTGGTAATGTGTGATATATGATTTATTCTATTAATTGAGAATATTTGTTATACGAGTAGTTGGGTTAGTCGGTGTAAGAATAGAATTATTAATTGATTGGGCCTTATATGTCACATTAGTGTGAGTGGGTGAGATAAGTCTATTTGAGAAAAACAATAGTTATTTGAGGTAGTAAGACAAAGAGAATAGAAGTTAGAAAGAGAAAGGGAAGAAAACCAAGAAAAGAGGAAAAGAGAAGAAAATGGAGAAATGAGAAGAGAAGAGGGAAGAACCCTAGAGAATCTACATCCAAGGTAAGGGTGGATTTTTACTTGATTATGGGAGCATGTGATGTATGTAATGGGTAGAAACATGTTTAGAATGAAATCCATAAACTTTATAGTTTTGAAATTGTTAGGCTTTGATAATGAATTCTTTAATATGATGGGTAATGGTGTTGTAATATGTTTTTCTTCCTTCATTCATGTGTCTTATGATATGATATGTTTTGAGATTGTTGGAGGTCAAAACTTGAGATTGGGGTTTGTTGAAAGGTTGAAAAACAAGAAACATCACATAAAATTGCGTGAAAATGTGGTTTTCTGGGCTCTGGCACGACCCGTGTCAGCTAACAAGGGTGGTCGTGTCAGCTCTCTAGTGTTTGTATTTCAAAAATCGTTTTGGTCACAACTTTTGAACCGTAACTCCGTTTGAGTCCCTGTTTGAAATGTTAGAAAGTTAGCATGATAATATTTTCAATAAAAATAGTTTTGTTGGCAATATATGATTTAATCATTGTATGGTTGTGTAAAATGACATGTATATGTGTTATGCATATTGATGATTGGTGTTGGATTGTAACGAAATTTTGTACATTGTGTATTATGTGACGTGGGGATGTTTTGGTGCAGGGATACTATGAATATGAATTGAATGTGAATAATTCATGAGTATGTGTATGTATGTGAAAATGTATGGTAATTCACGTGTGATGAATTATTGAAGATATGTATTGATGAGTTTTGGATGATTTTTTAGTATGAACATAACACTTGATTTTCTGTATATATATGTTGTGAATTAATGATGAATGATAATAACATTGTTGGGCATTTCTTGTTATATGTTATTGTGGTTTTTTTAGTTGATTAATGCTATGAGTATGCATTGTATGTGAATATCGACATGATGTATGTTTGTTGTGCAATTTGGTGAGATAATTAAAATGTGTTGAATTATGTGAAATATGCTTGTATGATTAAGATATGGAGATGGTCTTTATGATATGGTGGCAGAATCGACTGTTTGACGCTGGTTTGTGTTTTGCATTTTTTATTCGCAAAATGTCGCGGTAAGCAAGAGTCGCCACCGAATTTTATTTCATCCAATCAGAAAGAAAAAAAGTACAGAAAAAAAATTCCTTTTCGAGATATTCTGAGTACGGGGTAGATTATTGAAAGGGAAGGTGTTAGTACCCTTTCTATCCATGGTTTTCCATGGGCTCTTAAGTACTTGCTCATATTTTTAAATTGCTTGTGTATGTTCTTTGTTTTGAAAAATTTTACTTCGTGATAACCCTTGTATCAGTCCTCAAAGGTGTGACGAAGTTGTTTTTCAAAATTGTTTTGAAATGTGTAAGTGCGAAGAGTTTTGGTTTGAGCAAGTACCTACTAGCATCTACCTACTCGAAAAAAGATCGTTTCTATTCTCGTTTCCTTTAGACAACACTATCCTACTATTGAGAAATAGGTAGCACCGTCGTTGGAGTTGTAAGGGTCAATTCGAAAGGGATGTACAATCACTAAAACAATGTTAAGACACCTTAGTAATAGCTCTAGAGTCTTAAGATCACATTCGAGGCAACATTTCCGAGGCAACATTTGATTCTTTGGACAGGAGGGCAACAACTAAAGTATCCTATACTTAATGATCATTTACCGAAGACAACTGAAGTGTGAGTATACCCTAAGAGTGATATGTGCGAGTGATCTGTTTTCAATTATTTAGTCTTTGCACATTAGGGTTTTCTAACTGAATTAATTTGTCATGCATTCTTGTCATACAATCCTATTAGCATACATCTAAACAGTCAAATATTTTGCGATAATTAAAATGCGAGAAAGTAAATCTACGCTACTACAAGGCTTCGGGGAGGGGGATTAATTACATAGCCAAAAACCCGGGAAAAAGCGATAAACAAAAGCCCTAGATTAAACTATTACAAACCATGAACAGTTACAACAATATTGTAAAAATAATAACACGCACACGATGAATCGAATACGAGACAACTAGGGTTTTGAACCTTGCCTAAACCTAATTGCGATTGATTAAAAAAAAGTTTTTGTCATTTTTTGTTATTTAAGAAAATAGAGAAATTATTAAATTAAAAAGAAAATCCTAATCCTAATTAATTTTAATTTAAGAAAAAATAAATTAATTTAATCTAAAACCTATTTTTGTATTTTTATTTATTTGAGAAAAAGAGCAAAATAAAATTAAATCAAAAGTTTAACCTAATTTCTATTTGATTTTATTTATGAAAACAAATTACAATTTCCCTAATTTAAACTAAATTAAATTAATTTTAATGATAATAGAATACAAACTAATCCTAATTTTTGGTGAATTATTGATTTTATGGTTTTTGTGAAAAAAGGATTAATTTGCCAATTAAAATGATTAAAAGAAAATTAAAAGAATTAAAGAAAAGAAATAAATAAAATAAAAAGGTTAGAGATGGGCCTGATGCTATTTAGCAATTGAGAGGGTGTGCTAAGGAAATTCTGGGCCCAAATCAAACTCAACCCTTTTGACTTTGCCTGCTTCAGTGCGTGCATTGACTTGAGGCGTATGGTGGGCCTTCAGTGGAATAGCCTTGGATCTGGCTGGAGAGGCGTGTGATGGCCAGATGTTGATGGCGTACCGTGGACTTCTTGATATGCAGCATGCTGGATTACCTATTGAAAAATATTATGAACAAAGGTTGGACCTGGGGATCGAACCCAGGTCTTCATTCACTTTTCCAATGCACGCTTGCCATATGTGCTGCAATTGTTATTTGTATATACAATAAAAACCAATTATAATATAATGAAAACAAAAACGCTGAAACCCAAATGCGCGAATATCGAATCACCCAACCAGGGAATGCCACGCATCCATCTTCTTCCTCCCAACCGTCGTTTTAGCCCAAGATGTTTTTACCTACGGACATTATGCTGTAGCTACAAACCTATGTATCTCAAAAATCGTCCACAAGTAAGATAAATGACCGTGGATGGTACCAATCAACTCGTCTCATCCTCACGAGTATCATGGTACCAGAATCAATGTTCAATTTAACCTGTATTGCAAAGCCCTAAAACCAAACAAGAAACCCTAGCTATGGCAATTTTACATACAGTCATCAAAAACACAATTGAATAGAATGAATAGCTTGCAAACTCAATAAGGGACAAGAATATGTAATCAAAACGTGCAAATGATGTATAAATCAATGAAAACTAAAAGGAAATTTTTGGCTAACCATGTGACTTCTACAACGTGTTTCAGGATGTGGGGAGGCTTGCTAATGATTGGAACATGATCCTGAGACGTCCAGTAATCGATTGGCAAGGTGAAGATGGCTTGGGATGGCCTGTAACTTGGAATTGGATCACCACTTTTTCTTGAGATTTTTCAGTTTTGTTCTTGCTCTGCACGACTGTTCAACCTCTTCTCATGCCTTGGATCTCTTCTGTATATGTAATGTAACATATTAGGTTAACAAAAACGAATTCAATCTTGCCCATTATGAAGATTTGATTTGGTCTTTCATGGCATATGATATCTTTACAAACTTTCTTCAATTCAATCTTTTTCCAACCAAATTAGCCTTGCACGAATTGATTCTCAATTGACAGCACATAAGATCTTCCTTCAATGCAAAAAATCATCCCTAAAACACATTATATGATTTATTTAGATTTATTTGATTTTATTTGAATTTTATTTGAATTTTAAGTGAATAAAAATCAAAATAAATTAAATAAATAAAGCATGGAGGGTCCCATAGGTCATGGACTATGCTAGGTATGAGATGCAATCTTAAAAAGATGGGCCCATTTAGCAAAAAATGCAAATTTGAGCACATTTGACTTTTGGCAATTTTGCAAAAAAGGTCAACTTTGACAATGCATATATTTCTAAATTTTGACCCTAGAGATGTGTTCTTAGACTCTTCATAAATATTAGGATGTCCTCTAAGCAACCCTTTTGGTCTCATATCAATTGAGTCTTCCATGTTCATGTATGAAGCTTTGACCCAAAAGGTGTTTTTGTTGACTTTTCAAAATGACCCATAATGTCAAAACTCATATCTTTTTGTGAGTGCATATTTTGAACTTTGGAGATGAATATGAATTTTAGGGAATTTCATCCTCTTCAAAATTATCTTTGGATGGTTCATTTCTGATAAAGTATGAGAAAATTATGTTTGGTCAAAGTTGAGTTAACTTTTCCTGCAAAACCCTAATTTAACAACTTCTGGGTTTTGATGAATTATGAGCAATCCTTGATGAATAATGATCAACCCTTGATAAAATGATTAATTATACTTCAAAATGAGGATGTTGACCAAAAATATTGAAGTTTGACTGTATGTGAGCCACACTTTTGACCTAACACAGTCGATTTTCAGGCCTTTGAGCAATTGACTGAGCAAACTTCTTCTGCAAGGCTTGAAACTTGACATGGATGATCTTGAGAACATATTAGGACAATGGTGAGCATTTGGGATCCTTTGGACTCAAGCATCTTGATGAAAAATGAAACCCTAATTTGAGATAGACTGCCTTAGGAGAGAGTTTGTCTGGTCAACTCTTGGACTTCCTTGAGCAATTTGAGGACCTCACTTGACATGTATTGAGAAATATGGGAGGGAAAATTTTGGGGTACAACAACTTCCCCTGTTCAGTCTTCTTAAACCCGATGATGTAGATTGGCTTGTCTGCCTTTCATGATCTGAAGGTGGAAGATAATTGAACACTAGAGTGCCCAGAAATTTGCACTCGCATGAAGTGACACTTGATTTGTGATATCAGGAACGAGCTTGTAGATGCCATTTGGTAGTTGCTAGAGAATTGCCGAAGATGGACTTAGAGATGCCATCCGAAGAGATATCGATCGCTCAAGAGATTCCTTTGCGAGAACCCGTATACCTGCTGTTGAGGAGGACTTCACTGGGGAATGCTGGTCTTTGTCTTGAGATAAATAGAGTTTTAGGAGCTTCAGTTGTCCGTTACTCTACTGAGGGAATAATTCCGGTTTGGAGAGCGGAAGTGAAATGTGTGTTTGGTCGGGGTATATGCTGCACCGCGACTTTCTGGGGAAATGTGAAAGTTTGATCAGGTCCAGGTCTTACAGTGCTGTGGACTGCTGTCTGGGGATAAGAAAGGAAGAAAACCCGGATAGTAAGGTTATGAGAAGGAACCTGGATAGTAGGGTTACTTCAACATGAAAGCTATCCTGGATAGTAGGGCTGTGAGAAGGAACCTGGATAGTAGGGTTACTTCGATATGAAAGCCTGGATAGTAGGGTTGTGAGAAGGAACCTGGATAGTAGGGTTACTTCGATATGAAATCCTGGATAGTAGGGCTCTGAGAAGGAACCTGGATGGTAGGGTTACTTCGATATGAAATCTTGGATAATAGGGCTGTGAGAAGGAACCTGGATAGTAAGGTTACTTCGATATGAAAGCCTGGATAGTAGGGTTGTGAGAAGGAACCTGGATGGTAGGGTTACTTTGATATGAAAGCCTGGATAGTAGCTGTGAGAAGGAACCTGAATGGTAGGGTTACTTCGGTACGAAAGCCTGGATAATAGGGCTATAAGAAGGAACCTGGATGGTAGGGTTACTTCGATACAAAAGCCTGGATAGTAGGGCTATGAGAAGAAACCTGGATGGTAGGGTTACTTCGATACAGAATCCTGGGTAGTAGGACTATGAGAAGGAACCTGGATGATCTTTCATTTATTGTCGATGATTACTCTGTTTAGCTTCGAGTGTTGATCACGTACCTACTGGAAATTGTTGATCATAATTGTCTTTTCCTGAAATAAATACAAGGTTAGTTATGTGTGATGTATGAGATGCATTGCATGATGACACTCTCAAAATAGATGAGACTATGGCATATGTAATGTATGCACATGTCATGATGTATGAACATGAAATGCCGACGTAATAATCTGAGTCGGGGAAAATAAATCCCTGACTGCTATTTGGAGAGTATGAGAAATGGTATTCTTGACTGCTGTAACAACCATAGTTCCTCTACTTCTATTGGGGATGGTGAACAGAGATGACTAGCTGGGAATTTTCCCCTTGTCTAGTAAATATTATGCCGGACGAGACTCTGTCTGAGGATAACTCTGTTGGAGAGGAGATACCCTGTTGATAGATCTGCTGTCTTGGAGAAACAACTCAGCTGGGGATGAATTTTCGTTGCTGGCGATAATGAATTCTATTGGAGACTGAATTTCTGCTTGCGAGAGAAATAAACTCTGCTTGGGGAATAATTTACTGACTCACTCCCGATTGTAAACCTTAGTTGGGGAAAGTCATATCTTGTTCGAGAAAACTAACATCGCCGTCCTTGGATACATTTTACTCTGTGGGGAGTTTATGTACCACTACTCATATTCTCAAGCTGGTTCTACCTTGGTACCTGATGGTCAAAGTAACTGTAAGGTTTGGGTACTTCTTGTTTTCCCTGCTCTTGGAATTACGAGTAATTGTCTTTTGTTTTTTATGTAAATATTTATGAGCAGAAATTATTTTCAAATGCATATATAAAAAATGAACCATTGGACGTTCTAGCAAAACAAAACAAGAAAAAGAAAATAAATCAAAGCTTTGTGAAAATGACTTGTATTGATTTTGAAGTTGGCCTGTAATAGGCGTTTTGTACAAGGAGGTTGACGCTCTAGTAAGAGAACACCACCGAAAGATAGAAATTACAACTTATGTTTTAAGAAAGAAAAACAGCTATGTGAAATGAACCCCATTGGGTTCCAACTCTGCTATTGCCTTTATATCTTCAAGCATCTCATCACTTTGCTGCTTGGTCGAAGGTGGATCAGGTTGATTGGCACCGTCTGAGCTTGATAGTCGATACTGAAGTCTGGTTGCAAGATGATCCAATGGGACATAGTGTTACGCTTTGATCCCTAATTTTTTCCTGGACCGTCCTTTCGGGTTTTCGGTCCACCGGGATACCCTTTTTTTTGCCCAATCTCCTTTTCAAGTTTTCGACTTACCGGGTGTATAGTTTTTTTCATTTTCATCCCTTCCTTTTGCCCGAACCCTTTTGGTTCGTCGGGAAGCCCTTATTTTTGCCTAGGCCAGTCAACCTAGCGGGTCTTTGATCATGCGTAGTATCTTTTCACCATGTCTGCATTGACGAGGTGAGGAAGGTCGTCACCATCCATGGTAGTTAGAATCATAGCTCCTCCCGAGAAAATGTTCTTAACCACAAATGGCCCTTCGCATGTGGGGGTCCATTTGCCCCTGGGATCACCTTGTGGTAGTATGACGCGTTTGATCACTAGATCCCCGACTTGATATTCTTGACGCCTGACTTTCTTGTTAAAAGCCTTGATCATTCATTTTTGATACGTCTGACCATGACAGATAGCAGTGAGTCTCTTTTTGTCGATTAGATTCAGTTGATCAAGTCGGGTTTGGATCCAATCGTCTTCATTCAAACCCGTATCCTTCATAATCCCAAGAGAGGGTATCTGGACTTCGATGGGTAGGACTGCCTCCATGCCATATACCAGAGAGTAGGGTGTTGCCCCTGTCAACGTCCGTGCTGAGGTACGATACCCATGAAGAGCGAATGGTAACATCTCATTCCAGTCTTTGTATGTCACTGTCATCTTCTGCACAATCTTCTTGATATTTTTGTTAGCCGCTTCAACAGCCCCATTCATCTTCGGTCGGTAGGGAGAAGAGTTGTGATGCTGTATCTTGAATTATTTACAGAGCTCAGTGATCATTTTGTTGTTGAGATTTGTACCATTATCAGTAATAATCCTCTCGGGTACACCATATCGACAGATCAGATTGTGTCAGATGAACCGCGCCACGACGTTCTTGGTTACTGTAGCAAAGGAAGCTACCTCAACCCACTTCATAAAGTAATCAATTTCTACCAGAATGAAACGATGCCCGTTAGACGCAGTAGGTATGATCTCACCGATCATGTCGATGCCCTAGATTGCAAAGGGCCAAGGAGCTGTCACAATATTCAGGGGAACTGGAGGCACATGCACCTTATCAACATAGACTTGAAACTTATGACATGTTCGAGAATGCTGATAACAATCGGCTTCCATAGTGGACCAGTAATATCCTGCCCGTAGGATTTTATTCTCCATGGTATGTCCACTGGAATAAGTTCCGAAGGTACCTTCATGTAAATATGCCATGATCCTTTCTGCCTCGCTCTTGTCTACACACCGCGGTAAGGATGAATCATGGTTACGCTTATAGAGGATCCCATTAATGATGAAGAACTTCACAGTGAACCTCCTCAGAAACTTATTATCATTTACAGATGCTCCCTCGGGGTATTCTTGAGCCTCAAGATACCTCTTTACCTCTTGAAACCAAGGTTTATCTGCTACCTCTTCAGTCTCAATGTCACAACAATGTACGGGTTCGTCCAGCCTCTCAATGGTAATCTGGGGAGCTTCATTGTCCCACCTGAATTTGAACATAGAGGACATGGTAGCTAGCGCGTCCGCTAACTGATTCTCCTCTCTTGGGAAATGTTCAAAGGTTATCTCCTCAAAGTGTGGGAGAAATGTCAATACATAATCTTTGTAAGGAATAAGATTCGGGTGCTTCGTATCCCATTCGCCTTTGATCTGACTTATCACCAGGGCGGAATCTCCGAATACACTCAAAAACTTAATCCTTAGGTTAATAGCAGCTCGGAGCCCCATGATACATGCTTCATACTCCGCCATATTGTTGGTGCAGTTAAAACATAATCGAGCGGTGAACGGAGTATGACATCCCTCAGGAGATATAATTATAGCGCCAATTCCATTCCCCAATGCATACGAGGCTCCATCAAAATACATAGACCATCAGGATCCTTCCTCAGGTCCTTCATCCGATCCAGGTTCTTCGCAGTCGGTCACTAACATGATGTTCTCATCCGGGAACTCGAAATTCATGGACTGGTAGTCATCCACGGCCTGATGCGCCAAATGATCCGCCAATACGCTCCCCTTGATTGCTTTTTAGGTTGTGTATTGGATGTCGTATTCGGTTAAGATCATCTGCCATCTCTCTATTCTTCCGGATAAGGCGGACTTCTCGAAAATATACTTGATCAAATCCATCTTTGATATCAACAAAGTGGTGTGAGTCAACATATACTATCTCAGTCGGCGAGCAGCCCATGCCAAAGCGCAATAAGTTTTCTCGAGCAATGAGTATCGGGTCTCACAGTCGGTAAAATTTTTGCTAAGGTAATAAATGGCGTGCTCTTTTCGACCAGACTCGTCATGCTGCCCCAGCACACACCCCATTGAGTTATCTAGCACTGTCAAGTATAATATCAAAGGTCTTCCTTCAATTGGAGGCATCAGAATTGGTGGTTCTTGAAGGTATTCCTTGATTATTTCGAAAGCAGTCTGGCATTCATCATTCCACTTTACCACTTGATCTTTCTTCAGCAGCTTGAAGATTGGATCACAAGTAGAAGTCAGATGTGAAATGAACCAGGAGATGTAATTCAGACGTCCCAAGAAACCTCTAACTTCCTTTTCTGTGCGGGGAGCTGGAATCTCCTGTATGGCTTTTACCTTTTCAGGGTCCACCTGAATACCTTTTTCACTGACAACAAAACCCAGAAGCTTACCAGACCTTACCCCGGAGGTACACTTGTTCGGATTCAACCTCAGCTTGTACGTCTTCAACCTGTCAAACAGTTTCTGGAGATGATCAAGGTGCTCTTCCTTAGTCTGAGACCTGGCTATCATGTCATCAACATAAACCTCAATCTCGTGGTGAATCATATCGTGGAACAAAGCGACCATGGCGCGCTGATAAGTTGCCCCAGCATTCTTCAACCCGAAAGGAATTACCTTGTAACAGAAGGTGCCCCACTGTGTAATGGAGGTTGTCTTCTCCATGTCCTCATGAGCCATATTGATCTTGTTGTAGCTAGAAAAACCATCCATGAAGGAGAAGATCTTGTGCTGCACGTTGTTGTCGATTAGAACATCAATGTGAGGAAGTGGGAAGTTGTCCTTGGGACTTGCCCTGTTCAGATCTATGTAGTCCACACACATCCGTACCTTACCATCCTTCTTAGGTACCGGAACGACGTTGGCAACCCACTGCAGATAAGAAGTGACAACTAAAAATCCTGCGTCAAACTGTTTCATGACCTCTGCCTTGATTTTCTCTGACATTTCAGGGTGCATACGGCGAACCTTCTGCTTTACCGGAGGGAAATCTTCTTTGGTTGGCAGGCGATGTACCACAATATCAGTGTCCAGACCCAACATGTCTTCACAGGACCAGAAGAAGATCTCAACATAGTCGTGTAGCATCTGTATTAACCGTTGTTTGACACTAGTCTTCAGATTCACACCTATTTTAACCTCTTTCCTGTCTTCCTCTGTACCCAAATTCACTGACTCGACTGGCTCTACATAAGGATGTATGGCCCTTTCTTCCTGCTGTAGTAGTCTATCAAGCTCTTCAGGCACCTCACAATCATACTCACCTTCGTCCTCGGCTTGGTTGATCAAATTTTCGAAGTCATAACTGGCAGTAGCAGAGCTGTTATCAATGGGATCCAGAGTGGATATGGATCTGCAGCATGATATGTGGGTGTGTGTAAGAGAATAACTGTTTTGATAAAATGAGAGATAGAAAAGAAAAACAAGGAGCGCAAAATTTGTAATGCAAGAAACGTCCAATGTTTTATTAATGATATATGAAAATGACTAATAATAAGCCCTCACAAGCAAAGCCAAGGTGCCTCGGGCAAGGCACCGGGCCGTAAAGTTTCAAACTGTTTATTACAAGTCTTAAAACAAAAGTCAATTACTACGGAATAAAAGAAACAGGTATGAAGTCCCTCGCCGTCCAGTTATTCAGTCCACCATTGATTGTTGGGTAGATCCAGCTGTCGATGTTTGAATCTTCTTCACTGTCCTCAATTGCATTAACTCCCTAATTGCTGATGTGTAGAGGAGGTCTTCCAATCCGTGCGTGCCTAACAGCCCTCTGAGCCTCTGTAGTAAAGCCCAAACCAAATTTGTCACTTTTGTGAGTGAGATCAGGGAGCCGACCACAATTGGTACACCCACCTTCTTCAACAACAACTTTGGCATCCTTGAGAGAAGCCATCTTCAGTGGAGGTTTGTTGGTAGTAACTTCAGTTGACACCAAAGTCTGAGGGACCTCTTCGAAGTTCTGACAAGGAGTTTCTATGAACTCCCCATCCATCTCCATATAACGAAAGGAATTGAGATGACTCACCATGTACTCTTCTTCACCTCGCACCGTGACAATTTTCCCTTGCACTGGATACTTCAACATTTGATGGAGCGTAGAAGTAACTGCCCCAATCTTATGGATCCAAGGACGACCCAGCAAGCAAGAATACGATGGTCTGATGTCCATTACATAGAAGGTGGACCCAAAGGTCTGGGAACCCACCTTGACAGGGATGTCCACCTCCCCGTGCACCATTATTTTTGATCCGTCAAAAGCCCTTACCACAATGTTACTCGGCTTTAAAGTCAAACCCTCACAGTCCAAACGATCCAATGCTTTCTTTGGCAGAACATTCAACGAAGACCCGGTATCCACCAGCATATGAGCCATAATGGTTCCCCTGCACTCAATTGAGACGTGCAGAGCATCATTATGATTCCTCCCCTTAGCGGTCAGATCCGCATATGAAAATCCTAGCCCATTGTCAACAGTCAGGCTAGCCACACAATCTTTGAACTGATCTACAGAAGTTTCCTGCGGCACATGCGCAGTCTTGAGAAATCCAATCAGTGCCTTTGCATGGGCTTCAGAACACAATAGCAGAAATAACATGGAGATCTTCGATGGGGTTTGCCCTAGCTGTTCGACCACATTGTAGTCGCTTTTATTGATAATTTTCAGTATTTCCTCTATTTCTTGTTTAGAGGCTTCCACAACAATTTTTCTAGGTGCCTCCGTCCGGGCAGGCTCACCTATGATCTCTTTTCCCCGAGTCCCAGATGGCTCGGCGACAGAGGTGATAACTGGAGTAAGAATTGGAACAGTAGTTGATGTACTAGCAGATGGAATGACAACAGGTTTATGGACAGTCGGAGGGGAAATCTCGGGAGAAAAGAGTCTTCCACTTCTGGTGACCTTGCTAGCCCCAAAAATATTATTGACATCAATATCAGTTTCTTCATTCTTCAAGTCTTGTTTAATACCATGGTAATACACATCAGCACCATAGTGCCATGGGACAACCTTGTCTGAAGTGTACGGGATGGGACCAGGAACGATGATTATTAGTGGAGCAATTCTTGGAACAAGTGTAATCCTAACAGGTTTTCTCGAGGAAACCTTGGAAGGATTGGTGGAAATGGTTATGACGACGACATCTTCATTTAGAATAATAGGAATCATAGTTTTTTTCGAACATAATCTATTTATTATCCATCAGGCACTGAACACCTGCCTTCAACAAGCGGCAACCAGCAGGTAGAATCGAGCACATGTGGCAACCTTCACCACAACCCAGAAATAAACTGACCAACAATAAATTCCTCTTAACAGTCATAAGAGGGGTAGAAATTTCTTCAACATAAGTCACAAACAAATTAATGTCAACAACATTAACCCCACGACCATGTTTAGGCATAGGAGCAGTTATTACATTCGGCATTTCTGGAGCATCAAACTCTATCTCCTTAGCTTCCAGCAAATCTTGTACTTTGTTTCTCAAAGCCCAGCAGTCATTGGTATCGTGTCCAGGACTCTCAGAATGGTAGGAGCACTGCGTGTTGGGATTGTATCTAGGAGAGGTAGTATTTGGATTTTTGGGACCCTCCCTTAATGTGGTCAAGTTGGATCTCAGTAGGTGAGGTAACACTTCAGCCAATGTCATGCTAATGCGGGTAAACTGCCGCTGTGGTCTTTCCACCCTCTATTGATTGTTGCATTGTGGAGCAACAGCGGGTCTTGGTATCACTACAGCATTTACCGTTGGACGATGTTCAGATCTGTCTTGGCCCCTCGGGCTATAAACTGCACTGGCTTCCTTCTTACCAGTAAAAGGTTTCTTTATCGAACTCGAAGAGGCATCCTTCTGTATTTTACCACTTCGAATTCCAGCCTCCACTCTTTCTCCAGTTAAAATCAACTCGATGAAACCAGACGACGAGCTGCCAATCAAGTGGTTGAAAAATGGACCAGACATCGTCCTCAAAAACATATCAACCAACTCCCTATCAAACAAACGGGGTTGAACTCTGCCAGCCAAATCTCTCCATTTTTTAGCGTAATCTTTGAAACCTTCACCTGCACCCATGGACATAATCTGGAGTTGAGTACGAGTGGGAGCAAGGTCGGCATTATATTGATACTGCTTGTAGAAAGCAGCCGCAAGATCTTCCCAGTTTCGAACATTGGCCCCTTCCAACTGGTAGAACCATTCAACCCGAGTCTCTGACAGACTATCTTGAAAGAAATGCACCCACAAATTTCTATCAGTAGTGTGGGGTTGAATTTTCCTGACATAAGAGCAGATATGGAGTTTTGGGCAAGACACTCCATCATACTTAGTAAAAACTAGAGCCTTGAACTTCTGAGGAATGACCACTCCAGATACCAAACCTAGTTCTCTGAAATCCAAACCAGGTATCTTCTGAACTTTCATAGCACTCAGACAGTCTTCTAGCTGCTTGTACCTATCCTCGGCAGGAGGATATTGCTCATCATCAAAATCAGTATCATTATCAGAGACTGCAGGACTAGGGTCCTTTTCCTCTTCTTGGTTCTCCCCTTCCTTGGATGAAGAGGTCAGATCAGTTTGATGCTTCAACCTTTCTCCAAACCTTCTGCCCATATTCAGAAGACCGACCTTCTTCTTCTTCTTCTTCTCTTTCAGAATGATAGTTTTTAGATCCTCTTGCCCCTTAACCAGACTTATGAACATCTGTTGGAATTGGGCATTCTGTGCCTGAAGATCTTTGACGGCTTGATCGGAAGACATTTCTGCTGTAATAAACAGCGAAGAAGATAAGAAACCTGTAGTGGTATCTGTGATGATGTGCATGATAATGGGATGCGCATGTAATGATTTTAAAGACTTTGGGAGATTTAAATTTGCAAACCAAAAATAAACAACTTTATTAGCTTAACTTTGAAATGTTCAACAATGCCCTTAAGGCGTTACAAAGAAGTAAATAAAACAAATCTAAAACTAGAAAAGCAAGACCAAAAGTCCCATGGACGCTTTCTCTTTGTGCTGATGTAATCATTAAGCACTCTTTCCTCCTCGAGCTGCCTGGTGAGCTTCCGAACTTTCCTCTCTTGCTCATGGAACTACTCCTTGTAAGTATCTCGCTCATTCTTCAGCTGAATCCAAGACCTCTGTAGCTCCCCAAGATCAGTGGGCATATAAGGATAGAGAATCGTGTAAGAAATGCCGTCTTTGGTAGTGGGTTCCACAATCACTGGTAACACTGCCGCACAAGGCATCACAAGCTTCTGGGCACGAGCTCAGACCCATTGGAGGTAAGGCTGCATAGGAAGGGAAGTCTTTGGTCCCAACTCATGGGGGTCAGATCTATTTACCATGCCCCAAGCTCGTATGAACCTCCGGCGATGCCCCTTAACATCATCCTCATAGTCGAATGCAATATCCTCGAGAAGTAACCTATGGGGACCATCTCTTCGAGCACGACTAAATTCTCGCAAAGCTAGAAAAGGATTGTAAGTTATACCTCCTCTGATACCAAGCAACGGGACATTAGGATACCCTCCACAATGGTCAATAACAGCAACGTCTTCCATAGCTCGGGAACACTAAAGAATATCTGTATGAGCAAGTGACATTATTCTATGCGACCAACCCAAACCTTCTTCGTTCTTCAGCACAAACTTAGGGAGGTGAGAAATGATCCACCTTGACAACAATGGCATGCAGCACATAAGAGTCCCTCTTCTCCTCGTGGTACGAGTATAGAGAGCGTGCAAGATATCTCCAAGCAAGGTAGGCACAAGATTGCGAGAAAGGAAAATCTTGATAGCATTCACATCTACAAAGGAATCTGGATTAGGGAAGATAACCAAACCATAGATAAGAAGAGCCAAGACATCTTCAAAAGCCTGAAAATCTAAATCATCCCAGAACAACTGAGCTTGGTCTATCAGAAATTTGGCTAGAAAACCTTTGACTCCGTTTCGAGTTTCCCAATTGGATACCACATCGGCCCGTTTCAAATGCAAAGCTGAGGCAATGACTTCTGGCTTAGGAACTTCTTCCATACCTGTGAAGGGTACCTGTTCAAGAATGGATATGCCCAATAGATGAGAGAATTCCTCCAAGGTGGGTACCAACTGATAATCCGGAAAAGTGAAACAGTGATGCTCGAGATCGAAGAACTGAAAAAGTACACTCATCATCTGTTCATCAGGGTTTGAAGTAACCAGGCTGAGAAGTTGACCATGTCTCTTAATGAACATAGAAGTTTCAGAAATTCTTGACACTAGCTCTTTGAGTTGGGATGGTATCTCCACAAAGTTGACTCAGATAGTCTTTATACGTACGAAAGCCATGATATGCAAAACAGAACAAAGATAAATTCCCTTGGTCTTTGAAATGGTTAGTGTAATGAAACATGAATGCCATGTTATGATGCATGATGTCATGATAAAACACAGGTATAGAAAATAATAGGTATTGCAAGGACAAACAAGTCACACAAATCCCTTAGGTTTAAGGCTTGCATGAGGTCAAAGGTAATACCCTCTTAAAGTTAAGTTGGTTTCAACCTATCATAGAAAAAGTAACCGGGTTCTAGAGGATCTCAATATCACTGACCATCCTCCATCGGTCATGGTTTCAGCTCACACAATATTTTCTTGCGGCTGGAACTATTCCGAGAGTATAGTCTCAATGAGTGTAGCATCGAGTATCAACCAGTTCTCAGCTTAAGACTGATTCCGACTATCTCACTACTTTATAATGGCCAAGTTGGGCGATTAAAGGTTCTAAGGTCAATTGATGCTTAACGACACCACGTGGCGGACCCGTATTCTCCTTGTTTCTCCATAAGGGATACCGGTACCAACCAAAGTGCCACACCAACGTAGCCACTGCTTCAACCGTATCGGTCTACGCCGTACAGTTCCCTCACAGTCTATTGCTACTTACCTAAAAGGTATCCCCTAAATCCGGGTTAGGATCTATAGTAACCCCAAGCAAAACCCTTTAAAAGTAAAGCAAACAAAACAATCAAGAGAAGCAATTATGATGAACTAGATCCTAAGGTATACCCCACTTATTAACTCCCCAGCAGAGTCGCCAGTTCTGTGATACGGTGGCAGAACCGACTGTTTGACGTTAGTTTGCATTTTGCATTTTTTATTCGTAAAATGTCGCGGTAACCAAGAGTTGCCACCAACTTTTATTTCATCCAATCGGAAAGGAAAAAAGTACAGAAAAATACTTTTTCGAGATATTCTGAGTACGAGGGGTAGATTATGGAAAGGGAAGGTGTTAGCACCCTTTCTATCCATGGTTTTCCATGGGCTCTTAGGTACTTGCTCATCTTTTTAAATTGCTTGTGTATGTGCTTTGTTTTGAAAAGTTTGACTTCGAATAACCCTTGTATCAGTCCTCAAAGGTGTGACGAAGTTGTTTTTGAAAATTGTTTTGAAATGTGTAAGTGTGAAGAGTTTTGATTTGAGCAAGTACCTACTAGCATCTACCTACTCGAAAAAAGATCTTTTCTATTCTCGTTTCCTTTAGACAGCTCTATCCTACTATTGAGAAATAGGTAGCACCGTCGTTGGAGTTGTAAGGGTCAATTCGAAAGGGACGTACGATCACTAAAGCAATGTTAGGACACCTTAGTAATAGCTCTAGAGTCTTAAGATCACATTCGAGGCAACATTTCCGAGGCAACATTTGATCCTTTGGACAGGAGGGCAACCACTAAAGCATCCTATACTTAATGATCGTTTACCGAAGGCAACTGAAGTGTGAGTATACCCTAAGAGTGATATGCGCGAGTGATCTATTTTCAATTATTTAGTCTTTGCACATTAGGGTTTTCTAACTGAATTAATTTGTCGTGCATTCTTGTCATACAATCCTATTAGCATACGTCTAAACAGTCAAATATTTTGCGAGAATTAAAATGCGAGAAAGTAAATCTACGCTATTACGAGGCTTCGGGGAGGGGGATTAATTACATAGCCAAAAACCCAGGAAAAAGCGATAAACAAAAGCCATAGATTAAACTATTACAAACCATGAACAGTTACAACAGTATTGTAAAAATAATAACATGCGTGCGATGAATCTAATACGAGACAACTAGGGTTTTGACCCTTGCCTAAACCTAATTGCGATTGATTAAAAAAAAAGGTTTTGTCATTTTTTGTTATTTAAGGAAATAGAGAAATTATTAAATTAAAAAGAAAATTCTAATCCTAATTAATTTTAATTTAAGAAAAAATAAATTAATTTAATTTAAAACCTATTTTTGTATTTTTATTTATTTGAGAAAAAGAGCAAAATAAAATTAAATCAAAAGTTTAACCTAATTTCTATTTGATTTTATTTATGAAAACAAATTACAATTTCCCTAAATTAAACTAAATTAAATTAATTTTGATGATAATAGAATAAAAACTAATCCTAATTTTTGGTGAATTATTGATTTTATGGTTTTTGTGAAAAAAGGATTAATTTGCCAATTAAAATGATTAAAAGAAAATTAAAAGAATTAAAGAAAAGAAATAAATAAAATAAAAAGATTAGAGATGTGCCTGATGCTATTTAGCAATTGGGAGGGTGTGCTAAGGAAATTCTGGGCCCAAATCAAACTCAGCCTGTGATCGGTGGAAATAGAATTGACTGTTTTTGAAATGCTGGTTCGCGAAATGTCGCGGTAAGCAAGAATCGCCACCGTCTTTTATATTCTCCAACAAGGAAAGGACAAAAGCATAGCAAAATTCCTTTTCGATATGTTTCTCGGTTCGGGAGGTAGATTTATAGAAAGGGAAGGTGTTAGTACCCTTTCTATCCGTGGTTATCCACGGGTTCTTAAGTACTTGCTCACTATGTTTTCAAAAATGTTTGCTTTTCTTGTGTATGTGGGTTTTAAAAAAGTTTAGTTTGAAAAACTTCTAGGTAACTCTTGTATCAGTCCTCAAGAGTTTATGAAGTATTTGTTTGAAAACTTTTTGAAAGTGTAGGTGCGAAAAGTTGTTTTTGTTTTTTTGAAAGAGCAAGTACCCTGGAGAAATCTACCTACTCTAAGGAATTAAGCTGTGTAAGAGTCCTTTAGACAGTACTATCCCACTATTGAGAAGTAGGTAGCACCGTCGTTGGAGTTATTCGGGTCAATTCAATTATAGGGACAATGTGTGGTCACCAAAGTAATAGTAGGACCCCTTAGCGGTAACCCTAATATCCTAGATCCTTTTTTATCTGAGGCAACCATTTCGAGGCAACTGGATCTTTAGACAGGAGGGCGACCTCTAAAACACCCTATACTTGATGACCACCTCGAGGCAACCAAGTGAGGCGTACCCTAGGAGTGGCATGTGCATGTGCGTCAGGATTCATGTTAAATTATCTTGTACATGTTATTGTGGTGAGCTACGGATTGGTTTTATTTTTCAAACAAGTCTTGCATACATAATTAACAGTTAATAATTGTGCGGAAAATAAATTGCGGAAAATGAATCTACGCTATTACAAGGCGTCGGGTTTTACATCGCCAAAAACATAACCCTTAAAAATAAATGCGAGAAAATAACAGAAAGCGATAAAATCCTAATTATCTATTACATTCTCGGAGCAGATACATCAATATGATCAAATAATGAATTAAAAATAAATATGCACGCAAAAGAAGTTCAATCGGGACGTCTTTAGGGTTTTGACCCTTTTTTGAGAAAAGAAAGAGATTTGGTCCTTTTTTGCAATTAATTAATGTTAAACCTAATTTACTAATTAATTAAATAATTAAAAGAAAAAAGTATTTTTGTGTTTTTTATATTTTAATGAGAATAGAAATAAAAGGAATTGAAATTGTCAAAAGAAAAACCCTAATTCTAAGTTTGTTTTATTTATTGTAAAAAAATCAAAATTAAACCTAATTAAAGCAACTAAATTAATTAACTAGAATTTATTTACCAAAATAATAATTGAAATTAATAAATAATAAAAATAAATAATATTTTAGGTCTCTGATTTTATTATGAAAAATAATTATTTGATTAATTTAAGTAATAAAAATAATTATAATTATTAATTAGAATAAAAAAAGAAAATATAAAGAAAGAAAGAAAAAGAACCCAGGGGGGGGGGGGTGTTGACCCATTAGGAGGTGGACTTGGAGATTTCTGGCCCATTAACGCAAGCCTTGTTTGACTTCTGGAATCAGCTAGGCGTTTGTTTGACTGGGAGCATGGTGTCCTTTCACTTGTAGCCATTAGATCTGTGCATGAGGACACATGGCACATTGATGATTGAAGCGCATGGTAGGACGCTTGGGATAGCCTGCACATAACCATGTTAAGAAAAAATAGAAAAAATATTTGGGGGGACCTGGGAATCGAACCCAGGTCCCAATGGTACTTGGATAGCGCATGCTCCACCAGGCCACTCGCTTGCATTTGTTATTATGGTAAGCAACAAATATAATATTTAAAACATAACCATTATACTGGAAATCCAAACAAGCGCACCTTTTATTTGAATTTCCCAATAGCATGTAACCACGTCTTCATCTCCTTCGTTTGCCTGCAAAAAATACAATTGGATAGCGGGGGTTTTTAACCCCCACAAAGTGTGACGACCAAAAATAGCGAATAATATAGCGCGATGGCTGGGTTCAATTCGTCTTGTCTCCACGAATCCAACCATGGGTGTCTCAAGGTCTGATTTTTCCTGTACAACAAAGCCCTAATTCAAGAACTCAAAAAACCTAAAAATCGTTAATGGCAATTCATAATTCCGTGCATTATAATCCAATTAATTAATACCAATAGCTTCATAAAGGTTCAAGCAATGCAAAACAATGATTAGAACATGTTAATGATGCATAAAATGTGAGTTTCGATTCTGAAAAAGTTAAGCAAACCGTATCACTGTTCTTGCGTATTCTTTGAGTGTTAGCCCTTGATTTTGATTCCAATACATTTCTGGGAATGCTAGCAATGTATTAGAATCCTTAAATTGCTTTGAAAGGGCCGGGGAGTGAGAAAACAGTTTTGAGTTTTCTTGACTTTTTTTTTCAATATTGCATATGGATTTCTTGCAGAGTTTTCACATGTAGTGCATTAGGGTTAGCTTCAGTACTTATAATAGAATGGATTTAGGTTAAAATCTTGGTCAAAGATCCATGGAATTATGGTTTGCATATTTGATTTTCAATCACATCTTTTTGCATATTTTTGATTGACAAAACTTGCTAATTTTGGAGATTTTGGTCCCCTTGATTGATACACAAAATCTTCAGCATATGTTGACCACTTTTGCTTCACAAAAAGATTGAGAAATCATATCTTGATATTTTCCTACAATTAAATGAATTAAATGAATTAATATTGATTAAAAATTCAATTAATTAATAAAAATAAGAAAATAAATCAATTTAATCTCAATGGGTCGTGCATAGGCCTTGGACAAAGTTTCAAGAAGAATTTTGAGGCCCATTAGCAAAAATGATGTGTTTTGGGCAAAGTTGACTTTTGCAAATTCATAAAAATTTCCCAACTTCTCCAATGCATATCTTGCTCAATTTTGATCCTATGAACATGTTCTTGGACATTTTGGAAAGGTGTTGAAGTCCTATAACCAATGCCTTTTGTCCCATGTCATTTGGATTTACCAATCTCAAGTTATGGTCTTTGACTTAAAGTGCATTTTTGTTGACTTTTGAAATTGACCTATAATGTAGAAATTGATAACTTTTTGTGAGAGAATTTCTTGAACTTGGAATGTGAAGATGAGTTGTAGGAAATGTCATCCCCTTCAAAGTGAGCATTGGATGGGATTTTTATGATGAACCATGAAAAAGTTATGCCCTGGTCAAGTTACAGTTGACTTTTTTGCTGTCCAAAAATAGCAACTTTTGCATCTTGATGATTTTTGAGCCATGCTTGTGGAATCATGATCAAGACTTGATCAAATGATGATTGTGAGCTCAAAATAAGATGTTGACCAAAAAATTTGACTTTTGACTGCCAAATGACCATTTTGCCCCTGCAGTTGACTGTGAACCAAATAGGGTTTTTGACTGTGCAATTTGCCATTGTGAGTCTTGAGACTTGACATGTAGATGCTTGACAATATGTATAGGCCTATGGGACTTGATTGTACCACTGAAAACCTCAGATTCCTTGACAGAACCAAAACCCTAATTTTGACTGGCTTAGGAGGTGGTTTGACTGTGCAACCCTTGAGTGGTCTTAAACCATTTGAAGATGATCCTTGGCAAATATTGAAGAATATGGGAGGGAAAATTTTGGGGTACAACAGTTGCCCCTGTTCAATCTTATTAGACTTGAGGATGTAGATTGGCTTGCGTGCCTTTCGTGATCCGAAGGTGGGAGATGATTGAACACTAGAGTGCCCAGAAATTTGCACTCACATAGTGGAGTATCAGCAATGTGATGTCGGGAATGGGCTTACAGATGCCATTTGGAGATATGGTGGATAGGAGGATGGGCTTATAGATGCCATCTGGAGATGTGACAGAATCTTGTCGGGGGATGGGCTTATAGATGCCATCTGGAGATTGTTGATAGGTAGTTTGAGAGAGCGACAGAATGATACCCGAATCTAGATCGTATCTGAACTGTATTTGGAATCTGGATAAGTGACAGAATGACTTCCGTATCTGGAGTATATCTACACTTGAAGTTGGTAGTTGAATCTGAATGGGAAATAGAATGGCCTCCGTGTCTGGAGCATATCTAGTCTGTATCTAATTGCTGACATCTGAATAAGTAGTAGAATGACCGTCGTGTCTGGGGTATATCCATACTGTATCTGAATGAATGATAGAACGACATACGAATATGGATCGTATCTGGACTGTCTCTTGAATGTATCCGGAATAAGTATCAGAATGTCGCCATGTCTGGGTCGCATCTGAACTATCTCTGGCAGAAATCTGGAGTAAACAATAGAATAGCATCCAGATCTGGAGCATCTCTAAGTTGTCTTTAGAAGTTTGAATCTGAATAAGCAATAGAATAGCGTCCGGGCCAGGAGCATCTCTAAGCTGTCTCTGAAAGGAAATCTGAATAAGCAAAAGAATAGCATACGAATCTGGAGCATCTCTAAGTTATCTCTAAAAGGAAATCTGGAATAAGTATCAGAATGTCGCCATGCCTGGGTCGCAACTGAACTATATCTAAAAGGAATCTCTGAATAAGAAATAGAATAGCATCCGGATCTGGAGCATCTCTAAGCCATCTCTGAAAAGAAACTGTGAATAAGCAAAAGAATAACATCCGGGTCTGGAGCATTTCTAAGCTATTTCTGAAAGGAAATCTGGAATAAGTATCAGAATGTCGCCATGTCTGGGTCGCAACTGAACTATCTCTAGAAGGAATCTCTGAATAAGCAATAGAATAGCATCCGGATCTGGAGCATCTCTAAGCTATCTCTGAAAAGAAACTGTGAATAAGCAAAAGAATAGCATCCGGGTCTGGAGCATTTCTAAGCTATTTCTGGGAAGAAACTCTGAATAAGCAAAAGAATAGCATCCGGATCTGGAGCATCTCTAAGCTATCTCTGCAATCTCTTCAATGTAGATAACTTTCCTGTCTGGTTTCAGGTATAGATCTACAATCAATCCCTCACAGATACGCCCTGGATGGATACAGGCATCGAATCTGGAATTAGTCGTCTACAGATATGCCCTGGCTAGATACAGGTATCGAATCTGGAATTAGTCGTCTACAGATATGCCCTGGCTGGATACAGGTATCGAATCTCTAAACTCTTCATGCAGATATGCCCTGGCTAGATACAGGTATCGAATCTACAATCAATCGCTCACATACATGCCCTGGCTAGATACAGGTATCGAATCTGGAACTGCGAAAGTTGATGGTAATCGTCTTTTGATTGACCTTTTCCTGAAAAGGCAAAAAATTAGTTGTATGCAATGTCATGATGTATGAAATGCATGATACCATGATGTTCTCAAGAATAAATGAGATTGTGTCGTATGCACTTTATCATGTATGTAAGCAGGATGTATGAAATGTGAAATGTCTATGAATGTATTTTCGTCTAGGAAAATAAATCCTTGACGAATGCCGGGAAGTTCGTTGAATCCTGGGCTGATGTTTGAAGAGTAGAGTTCTTCGTCTCCGCTGGGGATGATGAACAAAGATGTTTGCAAGAATAAACCGGTAGGAGAAGATGACTCCATTGGGGAATAAACTTGATGGAGAGATTACTCTGCGGGAAATTACTCTGTGGGAAGAGATACTTCGCTGAGATTTTGATGATAACTCCGCTGGGGATTCCGTTGATAGCTCTGTTGAGGGGATTTTGATGAACTCCGCTGGGGATAGGAAGAAACTTCGTCGAGGATGATATTTCTGTGGTAATTAGCTGAGGATAACCCAATTATAGGCTCTGGTGGGGGATAACCTTCGAACATGGCCGGGGAGAGAGATCCGTATTCTGTGGGGGATAAGCTTCCAGAATCTACTGGGGATAAGCTTCCAGAATCTACTGGGGAGGATGATTCAACTCTCCTGGGGAAACTTTTGGACTGTACTGGGGAATGGCTCCACTGGGATGTCTGGTATTCCGCCGGGGAACAATCTTATATTAAGACTGCTGGGGATGCTTGCTTAGGAATATCTGTATACTCCGTTGGGGAATGTTGAGATATCCTGGGGGTACCCAACTTCCTTAAGGATGACAGTAGACTAACTCTGCTTGGGGAGAGTGTTGCTGATTTACTAGGGATACTGTGCCTTTTTAGGGCTTATGGGAGACCAACTCTGCTTGAGGAGAGTGTTGCTTGTCTTACTCTGCGGAGAGTGAAGGTATCTTGGTTACATTCTTCAGTTGAATATACCTTGGTACCTGGAGGAGCAAAGCAGCTGTACAGTTCAGACAATTTTTATTGCCCCAGCTTCTGCGGGGGAAGGTATCTGCGGAGGTCCTTGGTAATTTCCGATTGACAAATCCTCTTCTGGTAGGTAAGTGACAATATGACAGGACATAGTCGTACGCTTTTGATCCCTAACTTTTGCTTGGACCGCCCTTTTGGGTTTTCAATCCATCGGGATACCCTTTTTTGCCCAAGTCGCCTTTTCAGGTTTTCGACTTGCCGGGTGTACAGATTTTTTCATTTTCATCCCTTATTTTTGCCCGAACCCTTTTGGTTTTCCGGGAAGCCCTTATTTTTGCCTAGGTGTGTCGACCTAGCGGGTCTTTGATTATGCGTAGTATTTTTTCGACTATGTCCACGCTCTCAGAATGTCGGGAGTTGTCACTGTCGGTAGTGTTGTGTTGCCATACTACCAGAAGATCTTCATTTGATCATGCAAGATTCGTTGCTGGAATTCATGTCCAATGCCCCAGTTGATTCAGATGGAGATCTGCCCTGGCTATTTGGCATTTTTGAGAGATTCCTTGAATCTTGACTGGACTGCCCCAGATGACGGACCATGATCATGTCTGCCCCTTGGTTGGAAGTGCTTTTAGTTCACTAGATATTCTTCGTGCTAATTTCTCTGCTGTTCGAACAAAAAGTCATATGCAAACAATGTTATATTAAAAATGCAAAGCTTATGTCTTTCTTGAAGTTTTTGAAAATGCATTTTTTCAGTAAGATAGGAAAATTTTGTAAAATGTGATGTCAACTCAGGATTTTACAGCGAACCCTACAGGAGTCAGGATACCTTTTGTAACAGTATGCTTTCGAACTAACCCATGCTTCAGCTAGGACTTTTAAGGGTTATAACGTGGCCTGGTTCACGGTTTAAGAAACAAAAGATAAAGGCTCAAATTTTATTTGTATCCACCCGTTCTTCGTGATGTTCTTCGATCCTTAACTCAGCTAATCGTGCATTAGACCTTGTTTGAGTCTTTGCTTTGATATTCCAGTGATGGTTCGGATGTTGACAATTTATTTTGAATAGGCAGTCACCTTTTTTGTTGAGGGTTTGTAAGACCTCTTTCTTTTTGATTTCGTTATCCCTGTTTTTTGCCTGAACTGTTTCTTTTGTGATTACAGTCAGCGGGATGCCCCCGTTTTTGTAAGTATCCTTCATAGGTTTTGACTTATTGGGCTTTTAGTTTGAGAGATAATGACTGCATGTCTTTATGATTATAGGGAACCATCACTGTCTTTTTGTCTCGGAAGGACTCCTTTGATGCCATTCGTTGTGCACCTGGATCAACTGAGAGAACTACCCTGCCCCAGGTCATAATTAAGGGTTTTAATTTTCGAAAAGAAAAACTCCAACTTCTTTGGCTCAAAGGGGTTGACGAGGAATTATCTTCCTTATTACTCCACTGTTTAGGATTTGAAACAATGCCTGTATTTCATCAGCGGGGTCTGTTCAAAAGCATACTGTAAAGATTGTGGTATCGTTTTCGTCATCCTCCCTCAAAAGGCTTAGAATTATTAATCGAGAGTTTGATCATCACAAAAAATGAAAGCAGTTTGAATATAGTGAATACGAATATATTGATTCAGAACAGACATATGCGATGCATTAATGAAATAAAAGAGTTTGCTATGACAATAGTTGTTTGAATAAGCAAGGAAAAATACAACTCGGAAATTCAAATAAACAAAAGCCTTCAATGATTTGGCAAAGGAGCAGTGATTATGTTTGGAGTCTCTGATGCTTCAAATTGGATTTCTTTGGCATCAATCATGTCTTGAACCTTGTTCTTCAGGGCCCAGCAGTTGTTTGTGTCATGTCCCGGGCTGTCAGAGTGGTATGCACACCTTTCATTGGGATGATAGTTAGGAGCGGACGTGTTTGGATTCCGAAGAGGAGCCCTTAATGTGATCAGCCCTGCCTTCAACATTTGTTGTAGCACTTGAGCCAGTGACATGTTGATCTTAGTGAACTGTCTTTTGGGTGCGACCTCCTTACGTTGCTGCCCCTGTCCTTGTTGAGCAGGAATAGGATTGGAGATCTGGGTTGCCCCTACATGTTAATCATGACGACTCTTTTTACCATGCACATCATTGGACTCTCTTTTTCCATGGTAAGGCTTTTTATGAGCATCAGAAGGTGTGGCTTCTTGAATCTTCCCACTTTTGATGCCAGCTTCGATTCTCTCCCCAGTCAAGATCAGATCTGTAAACCCAACAGAAGAATTCCCAATCAGATGGTTGAAGAAAGGACCAGACAGGGTCCCTAAGAACATGTCAACGAGTTCACGGTCAGTCAAAGGTGGCTGCACCCTTCCAGCCAGGTCTCTCCACTTTTGGGCATACTCTTTAAATCCTTCACCTGTCCCCAGTGACATACCCTGGAGTTGGGTACGCGTAGGAGCAAGGTCGGAATTATACTGATACTGCCTATAAAACGCAGTAGCCAAGTCCTCCCAGTTACGAATACTGGCTCCATCCAGCTGATAGAACCATTCGAGTTGAGTCCTGAAAGACTATCCTGGAAGAAATGGATCCATAAATTCTTGTCTGCAGTATACGGTTGGATCTTCCTTACATACGATCGGAGGTGCAGCTTAGGACAGGAAGCTCCGTCGTACTTTGCAAAGGCAGGTGCCTTGAACTTATGTGGGATCACCACCCCAGAGGATAAACCTAGATCTCCAAAATCTAAACCAGGCACGTGTTGAATCTCCATAGCACTTAAGCGGTCCTCCAACTGTTTATACCTATCCTCAGCAGGGGGGTACTGCTCATCATTGTAATCTGTCTCGTTGTCGGAGACCACGGGACTAGGAACCCTTCTCTCTTGGGGACTGTCCTTGCCTACAGATGAGGTAGTCAGCTCAGCCTCATTCTGTAATCCATTCCCAGATCTGCGTCTAGTGTTGAACAAAACAGTCCTCTTCTTCTTCTTCTTCCTCTCTTTCAGAATCAGAGTCTTCAAATCCTGTTGACCCTGGGCTAGGCTGATAACCAACTCTTGGAACTGGGCGTTCTGGGCCTGGAGGGCTTTGATAGCTTGTTCAGCGGAAGGTTCAGTAGACATGATGATTTCTGAAATAAACAGCGAAGAAGATAAGTGACCTGTAATGGTACCTGTAATGCAATGATATGTATGATATGCATGCAATATTTTCAAGGATCTCGCGGGGTAGACAAAGAAACTTGTTAGAATTTGAATCTAGTTGCTTGATTGAAGGAACTTCATATTGTTGAGAGTCCTTCTTCAAGAGTCAAAGCTCACCATATCGAGTGGGTCATAGCCCCTGACCCAAGTTATCATGTTTGGATCTCCACGCAACCTTGGCTGGAGGAAAATAAATCCCCTTTGCCCCTTGCTAGACATTTGGTTCATTATGACCTGCATCACAAACCCTTGAGATCCTTGAAATGGGTTAAGGAAATGCTATGGTATGATTTTATGATGCGTATGATGTTATGTACGTGGATGCAAAGGTGTGAGGTGTAAGTAAGCCCTGTAATAAGTCCAGATTAAGGACTGTAAACAAAACCTGCAAATAACTCATGTGTCAGATAACAAGAAATGTGCAAATAGTTCAAGTTTGAAGGCACACAAGTCACACAAGACAGTCCTTAGAGTTTAGGCCAGCATGAAGTTTAGGTACTACCCTCTTTCAGTTTCGTTGGTTAAGACCTGTCCTAGAAAATAGTAACCGGGTTCTAGAGGATCTCAATATCACTGACTACCCTCAATCGGTCATAACTCCAGCGTCGCAATCTTTTCTTGTGGCCAGAACCATCGCGAGAGTTTAGCCTCAATGAGTGTAGCATACTGCTACTGTTCTATGGCCAAGTTGGGTCAATTTAGGGTTCTAAGGTCGGTTAGTGCTTAATGACTCCTCAGAAGACCCATATTCTCCTCGTTCCAACACAAGGGATATCGGTACAGACCAAGGTGTCACACCAACGTAGCTACTGCTTCACCCGTGTCGGTCTACGCCGGACAGGTCCCTCACAGCTTATGCTACCTAAAAGGGTATTCCCCAGATCCGGGTTAGGATCTATGAAACTCCGATGCAAGCCCACAATATTAAAACAAACAAAGCATTCAATTGAAAACAAGAGTGGTCTAATCCTAAGGTACACCTCACTTATTAAAGAGTCCCCAGCAGAGTCGCCAGTTCTGTGATCGGTGGAAATAGAACTGACTATTTTTGAAATGCTGGTTCGCGAAATGCCGCGGTAAGCAAGAGTTGCCACCGTCTTTTATATTCTCCAACAAGGAAAGGACAAAAGCATAGCAAAATTCCTTTTCGATATGTTTCTCGGTTCGGGAGGTAGATTTATAGAAAGGGAAGGTGTTAGCACCCTTTCTATCCGTGGTTATCCACGGGTTCTTAGGTACTTGCTCACTATGTTTTCAAAAATGTTTGCTTTTCTTGTGTATGTGGGTTTTGAAAAAGTTTAGTTTGAAAAACTTCTAGGTAACTCTTGTATCAGTCCTCAAGAGTGTATGAAGTATTTGTTTGAAAACTTTTTGAAAGTGTAGGTGTAAAAAGTTGTTTTTGTTTTTTTGAAAGAGCAAGTACCCAGGAGAAATCTACCTACTCTAAGGAATTAAGCTGTGTAAGAGTCCTTTAGACAGTACTATCCCACTATTGAGAAGTAGGTAGCACCGTCGTTGGAGTTATTCGGGTCAATTCGACTATAGGGACAATGTGTGGTCACCAAAGCAATAGTAGGACGCCTTAGCGGTAACCCTAATGTCCTAGATCCTTTTTTATCCGAGGCAACCGTTTCGAGGCAACTGGATCTTTAGACAGGATGGCGACCTCTAAAACACCCTATACTTGATGACCACCTCGAGGCAACCAAGTGAGGCGTACCCTAGGAGTGGCATGTGCATGTGCGTCAGGATTCATGTTAAATTATCTTGTACAAGTTATTGTGGTGAGCTACGGATTGGTTTTATTTTTCAAACAAGTCTTGCATGCATAATTAACAGTTAATAATTGTGCGGAAAATAAATTGCGGAAAATGAATCTACGCTATTACAAGGCGTCGGGTTTTACATCGCCAAAAACATAACCCTTGAAAATAAATGCGAGAAAATAACAGAAAGCGATAAAATCCTAATTATCTATTACATTCTCGGAGCAGATACATCAATATGATCAAATAATGAATTAAAAATAAATATGCGCGCGAAAGAAGTTGAATCGGGACGTCTTTAGGGTTTTGACCCTTTTTTGAGAAAAGAAAGAGATTTGGTCCTTTTTTGCAATTAATTAATGTTAAACCTAATTTACTAATTAATTAAATAATTAAAAGAAAAAAGTATTTTTGTGTTTTTTATGTTTTAATGAGAATAGAAATAAAAGGAATTGAAATTGTCAAAAGAAAAACCCTAATTCTAAGTTTGTTTTATTTATTGTAAAAAAATCAAAATTAAACCTAATTAAAGCAACTAAATTAATTAACTAGAATTTATTTACAAAAATAATAATTGAAATTAATAAATAATAAAAATAAATAATATTTTAGGTCTCTGATTTTATTATGAAAAATAATTATTTGATTAATTTAAGTAATAAAAATAATTATAATTATTAATTAGAATAAAAAAAGAAAATATAAAGAAAGAAAGAAAAAGAACCCAGGGGGGTGTGTTGACCCATTAGGAGGTGGACTTGGAGATTTCTGGCCCATTAACGCAAGCCTTGTTTGACTTCTGGAATCAGCTAGGCGTTTGTTTGACTGGGAGCATGGTGTCCTTTCACTTGTAGCCATTAGATCTGTGCATGAGGACACATGGCACATTGATGATTGAAGCGCATGGTAGGACGCTTGGGATAGCCTGCACATAACCATGTTAAGAAAAAATAGAAACAATATTTGGGGGGACCTGGGAATCGAACCCAGGTCCCAATGGTTCTTGGACAGCGCATGCTCCACCAGGCCACTCGCTTGCATTTGTTATTATGGTAAGCAACAAATATAATATTTAAAACATAACCATTATACTGGAAATCCAAACAAGCACACCTTTTATTTGAATTGCCCAATAGCATGTAACCACGTCTTCATCTCCTTCGTTTGCCTGCAAAAAATACAATTGGATAGCGGGGGTTTTTAACCCCCACAAAGTGTGACGACCAAAAATAGCGAATAGAGCTACGCTCTATATAAATATGGCGCGATGGCTGGGTTCAATTCGTCTTGTCTCCAAAAATCCAACCATGGGTGTCTCAAGGTCTGATTTTTCCTGTACAGCAAAGCCCTAATTCAAGAACTCAAAAACCCTAAAAATCGTTAATGGAAATTCATAATTCCGTGCATTATAATCCAATTAATTAATACCAATAGCTTCATAAAGGTTCAAGCAATGCAAAACAATGATTAGAACATGTTAATGATGCATAAAATGTGAGTTTCGATTCTGAAAAAGTTAAGCAAACCGTATCACTGTTCTTGCGTATCCTTTGAGTGTTAGCCCTTGATTTTGATTCCAATACGTTTCTGGGAATGCTAGCAATGTATTAGAATCCTTAAATTGCTTTGAAAGGGCCAAGGAGTGAGAAAACAGTTTTGAGTTTTCTTGAGTTTTTTTCAATATTGCATATGGCTTTCTTGCAGAGTTTTCACGTGTAGTGCATTAGGGTTAGCTTCATTACTTATAATAGAATGGATTTAGGTTAAAATCTTGGTCAAAGATCCATGGAATTATGGTTTGCATATTTGATTTTCAGTCACATATTTTTGCATATTTTTGATTGACAAAACTTGCTAATTTTGGAGATTTTGGTCCCCTTGATTGATACACGAAATCTTCAGCATATGTTGACCACTTTTGCTTCACAAAAAGATTGAGAAATCATATCTTGATATTTTCCTACAATTAGATGAATTAAATGAATTAATATTGATTAAAAATTCAATTAATTAATAAAAAATAAGAAAATAAATCAATTTAATCTCAATGGGTCGTGCATAGGCCTTGGACAAAGTTTCAAGAAGGATTTTGAGGCCCATTAGCAAAAATGATGTGTTTTGGGCAAAGTTGACTTTTGCAAATTCATAAAAATTTCCCAACTTCTCCAATGCATATCTTGCTCAATTTTGATCCTATGAACATGTTCTTGGATATTTTGGAAAGGTGTTGAAGTCCTATAACCAATTCCTTTGGTCCCATGTCATTTGTATTTACCAATCTCAAGTTATGGTCTTTGACTTAAAGTGTATTTTTGTTGACTTTTGAAATTGACCTATAATGTAGAAATTGATAACTTTTTGTGAGAGCATTTCTTGGACTTGGAATGTGAGGATGAGTTGTAGGAAATGTCATCCCCTTCAAAATGAGCATTGGATGGGATTTTTCTGATGAACCATGAAAAAGTTATGCCCTGGTCAAGTTACAGTTGACTTTTCTACTGTCCAAAAATAGCAACTTTTGCATCTTGATGATTTTTGAGCCATGCTTGTAGAATCATGATCAAGACTTGATAAAATGATGATTGTGAGCTCAAAATAAGATGTTGACCAAAAAATTTGACTTTTGACTGCCAAATGACCATTTTGCCCCTGCAGTTGACTGTGAACCAAATAGGGTTTTTGACTGTGCAATTTGCCATTGTGAGTCTTGAGACTTGACATGTAGATGCTTGACAATATGTATAGGCCTATGGGACTTGATTGGACCACTGAAAACCTCAGATTCCTTGACAGAACCAAAACCCTAATTTTGACTGGCTTAGGAGGTGGTTTGACTGTGCAACCCTTGAGTGGTCTTGAACCATTTGAAGATGATCCTTGGCAAATCTTGAAGAATATGGGAGGGCAAATTTTAGGGTACAACACAGCCCTTTTGACTTTGCCTGCTTCAGTGTGTGCATTGACCTGAGGCGTATGGTGGGCCTTCAGTGGAATAGCCTTGGATCTGGATAGAGAGGCGTGTGATGGCCAGATGTTGATGGCGTACCGTGGACTTCTTGATATGCAGCATGCTGGATTACCTATTGAAAAATATTATGAACAAAGGTTGGGACCTAGGGATCGAACCCAGGTCCTCATGCACTTTTCCAATGCACACTTGCCATTTGTGCTGCAATTGTTATTTGTATATACAATAAAAACCAATTATAATATAATGAAAACAAAAACGCTGAAACCCAAATGCGCGAAATTCAAATCACCCAACCAGGGAGTGCCACGCATCCATCTTCTTCCTCCCAACCGTCGTTTTAGCCCAAGATGTTTGTACCTACGGACATTGTGTTGCAGCTACAAACCTGTGTATCTCAAAAATCGTCCACAAGCAAGATAAATGACCATGGCTAGTACCAATCAAATCGTCTCATCCTCACGAGTATCATGGTACCATAATCAACGTTCAATTTAACCTGTATTGCAAAGCCCTAAAACCAAACAAGAAACCTTAGCTATGGCAATTTTACATACAGTCATCAAAAACGCAATTGAATAGAATGAATAGCTTGCAAACCCAATAAGGAACAAGAATATGTAATCAAAACGTGCAAATAATGTATAAATCAATGAAAACGAAAACAAAATTTTTGCCTAACCGTGTGACTGCTACAACGTGTTTTAGGATGTGGGGAGGCTTGCTAATGATTGGAACACGATCCTGAGACGTCCAGTAATTGATTGGCAAGGTGAAGATGGCTTGGGATGGCCTGTAACTTGGAATTGGATCACCACTTTTTCTTGAGATTTTTTAGTTTTGTTCTTGCTCTGCACAACTGTTCAACCTCTTCTCATGCCTTGGATCTCTTCTATATATGTAATGTAACATATTAGGTTAACAAAAACGAATTCAACCTTGCCCATTATGAAGATTTGATTTGGTATTTCATGGCATATGATATCTTTCCAAACTTGCTTCAATTCAATATTTTTCCAACCAAATTAGCCTTGCACGAATTGATTCTCAATTGACAGCACATAAGATCTTCCTTCAACGCAAAAATCATCCCTAAAACACATTATATGATTTATTTAGATTTATTTGATTTTATTTGAATTTTAAGTGAATAAAAATCAAAATAAATTAAGTAAATAAATAAATAAATAAATCATGTAGGGTCCCATAGGTCGTGGACTCTGCTAGGTATGCGATGCAATCTTAAAAAGATGGGCCCATTTAGCAAAATATGCAAATTTGAGCATATTTGACTTTTGACAATTTTGCAAAAAAGGTCAACTTTGACAATGCATATATCTCTTAATTTTGACCCTAGAGAGGTGTTCTTGGACTCTTTAGAAATCTTAGGATGTCCTCTAAGGAACCCTTTTGGTCTCATCTCAATTGAGTATTCCATGTTCATGTATGAAGCTTTGACCCAAAAGGTGTTTTTGTTGACTTTTCAAAATGACCCATAATGTCAAAAATCATATCTTTTTGTGAGTGAATATTTTGAACTTGGGAGATGAATATGAATTGTATGGAATTTCATCCTCTTCAAAATGAGCTTTGGATGGGTCATTTCTGATAAAGTATGAGAAAGTTATGCTTGGTCAAAGTTGAGTTGACTTTTCCTACAAAACCCTAATTTAACAACTTTTGGGTTTTGATGAATTGTGAGCAATCATTGATGACTCATGATCTACCCTTGATAAAATGATGAATGATACTTCAAAATGAGGATGTTGACCAAAAATCTTGAAGTTTGACTGTATGTGAGCCACAATTGACTTTTGACCTAACACAATCGATTTTCAGGCCTTTGAGCAATTGACTGAGAAAACTTCTTCTGCAAGGCTTGAAACTTGACATGGATGATATTGAGAACATATTAGGACAATGGTGAGAATTTGGTATCCTTTGGACTCAAGCATCTTGATGAAAAATGAAACCCTAATTTGAGATAGACTGCCTTAGGAGAGAGTTTGTTTGGTAAACTCTTGGACTTCCTTGAGCAATTTGAGGACCTCACTTGACATGTATTGAGAAATATGGGAGGGAAAATTTTGGGTTACAACATTCTTAATTGCATATATATGTTTAGATTGCACATGCATCATGAGTTGTCAAAAGGCAATGTTTGCTAGCTTTTGCGAGAGTTAGTGACTTGTCCGAAACTTCGAGATGGGGGTTTGAAAGCTTAAAGAATGGGATTTTTGGTGGTTATCTGACTTGGAGATATGGATACAGTTTAAACGTAAAAACCGTTAAGGATAATAATTGGTACCACATGCATATTGCATTGAGTTGTATTTGAGTCACATGTGTCGATGTGAAATGTTGAATTGGTGTGTAATATGTGATATTGATGTGAATGTTACATTTGTGGTATTTGTGATTAATTATGTTTAAATCATGAATTGTCGAGCAATATTGTATATGTAAACACGTGGATTAGATTGGATACTATTGAATACATTGATTATATGAAGTGTGATGAATTAAATTGTATTTATGTATTTGATGCAATTACTTATTATTATATATTTCTATAATGCTGTGAATTCTCACCCTTCTGTTGGAATGATGTTTTATACGATATCGCTCAGGTACCAAATATAGTGGTGATTCTTATGAGGATTAGTTGAAGGAGATAGTTCTTTGTTATCCGTATTTAGGTAGTGAGTCATGCTCTGGTTATGTAACACGGGGAAACATTTGAACTCATTTTGTTTTAAGAGATGTTTGATACACTCTCTTTTATTTTATATTGTATTTGAGGTTATGTGATGAGTGGCCTTTAGTGTCCAATGTTTTAATACATTATACCTATTATGATATTCAATTATTGGTATCATTTTTGAAAAGAGAATTATTCCGCTGTGATATTCATATGTGTTAGTATATGGAACATGATTTTAAATGCGTGTTATGAGCATGAACGATGTATTTGTGTTGGTTTTGAAATACATGTGACGGCCTCTTTTGATATGTATGATAATTTTACTATGATTATACTATATTATTTCATGGGGATTTAGGGGGTGTTATATTAGTGGTATCACAACCTGGTTGGCTAGTTGGCCAGGTTGTTAATGTGTTTATTTCCTTAGTACGCGACACGTGTGTGAAATAGCGTTGGTAATTTCTTGTTTTTCTGATCACTTTTTTGCAGGAGAGAGATTGAAACAATGGGGAGGGGGGAGAAGCTGCTGCTACGTGCAACATTATGCTTAGGTAACTTTGAGCATAAGATATAGGATGCTATTGCAGTTGGGTATTGAGGATTTATGCCACCACCATGGTTGTCGGCTACCTATTGAAAAATTGAGGAACTGATCACCCTTAATCTCTTGTTGATAGTAGACGAGATCGCATTCGATATGATATGCTTGTCTTTCCATCTTGATAGTATGTAAAGTGAATGAGTCTGTGCATGATGGTGATGTGTTGTTAACATTGATGGCGATGTTGGATATTTATGAGAAGAGAGATATTGGTGAATTAACAATATTTCGTGATTTTCCTGAGGTATTTCCTGAAGATGTAAATGATTTACCGCTAGAGCGTGAGGTAGAGTTTACAATCTACTTAGTTACTAGAACTAGTCTGATATCAATGGCTCCATATCAGATGTCAGCATCTGAATTGAAAGAGTTGAAGAGACAACTTGAGGATTTCCTTGAGCAGAGGTTTATTCGTCCTAATGTATCATCGTGGTGTGCATCATTTTTGTTGGTTAAGAAGAAATAAGGTACTATGAGGTTATGTATGGATTATAGAGAATTGAACAAGGTGACCATCAAGAATAAGTATCCATTTCCGAGGATTGATGATTTGATAGATCAGTTGGTTGGTGCAAGTGTGTTCAGTAAGATAGATTTGATGTATGGGTATCATCAGATTCATGTGAAGGCTGAAGATATTCAAAAGAATGCTTTTAGAATAAGGTATGGTCATTATGAGTATTCTGTAATGTTGTTCGCTGTGACGAATGCACCTGGTGTAATTATGGAATACATGAACATGATTTTTCATCAGTATTTGGATAAGTTTGTTGTTGTTTTTCATTAATGATATTTTGATCTATTTGATGTGTGAAGAGGATCATGCTGAGCACCTGAAGATTGTGTTATATGTGTTGAAAGAGAAGTAATTGTTTTCTAAAATTTCTAAGTTTGAGTTTTGGTTGAAGGAAGAGAGTTTCATTGGTCATGTGATATCGAGTGATGATATTGCTTTTGATCCGTCTAAGATTAAGGCTGTGTCTCAATGGGAAGCTCCTAAATATGTTTATGAGATTATAAGTTTTCTTTATTTAGCAGGTTATTATCGAAATTTTATTGAAGGTTTTTCCAAGTTAGCTTTGTCGCTGACGCAATTCACTAGGAAGGGTCAAGCTTTTATTTGGTCTGCACAGTGTGAAGCTGATTTTCAAGAGCTTAAGAGAAGGTTGATAACCACTTATATTTTGATTTTTCCTGATCCAGTAGAATCGTTTGTTGTGTATTGTGATGCTTCATTGATGGGTTTAAGAGGTGTATTGATGCATAATCAAAAAGTTGTAGCTTATGCTTTAAGATAACTTAAAGTGCATGGAAGGAATTATCTGACTCATGATTTGGAGTTAGCCGCTGTTGTGTTTATATTGAAACGTTGGAGGCATTATTTTTTTGGATCAAGATTTGATGTGTTTAGCGATCACAAGAGTTTGAAATATCTGTTTGATAAGAAAGAGTTGAATATGAGGCAAAGAAGATGGTTGGAATTCTTGAAGGGTTATGATTTTGGTTTGAATTATCATTCGGGTAAAAAGAATGTTGTGGCTGATGCATTAAGTGGGAAGTCGTTACATATGTCGATGTTGATGGTGTGAGAGTTAGAATTACTTGAGCAATTTCGAGATATGAGTTTGATTTGTGAAGAGACTTTTTCTGTAGTTAAGCTTGGCATGTTGAAGGTTACTAGTGGCATTCTTGATGAGATTCGATAAGGTCAGAAATCTGATTTAATCTTGGTGGATAAGTTGACGTTGATCAATCAAGGTCAAGGTGGCAATTTTCAGATTGATGAGAATGGTATCATGATATGTTGTGATAGAGTTTGTGTTCTGAATATAGGTGATTTAAAGAAGAGGATTATTGAGGAAGGGCATCGTAGTGGATTGAGTATTCATCCTGGAGTTACTAAGATGTATCAGGATTTGAGGAAATTATTTTGGCGGCCAGGTATGAAGAAAGAGATTGTAGAATTTTTTTATTCTTGTTTAATTTATCAGAAGTCGAAGATTGAACATCAGAAACCGTATGGTTTGATGCGACTTTTATCTATTCTTGAATGGAAATGGGATATTATTTCTATGGGTTTTGTATAGGGTTTACCCAGAATAATGAGTAATGTTGAGGCTATTTGGCTTATTGTGGATAGGTTGACGAAATCTGCTCACTTTATCCCGATGAGAATGGATTATCCAATGGAGAAGTTAGCAAAGTTGTACATTGAGAAGATTGTTAGTTTACATGGCATTCTGTCTAGTATTTTTTCAGATAGGGATACGATATTTACTTCTCGATTTTGGGATAGTTTGCAAAATGCTTTAGGTACAAAGTTGCATTTAAGTTTTGCGTATCATCCACAAACAGGTGGTCAGACTGAGATGACGATTCAGTCACTTGAGAATCTTTTGAGAGCTTATGTATTGGAACAAGGAGGTTCTTGGTGTTGTACCCCAAAATTTTCCCTCTCATTTATCAAGATTTTCCTACAAAACTTCTTGGACTCAAGACAAGATTAGGGTTTGGTCACCTCAAGACACCTCATCTTGCACTGATAACCTAAAATTAGGGTTTGAGTTTGCACAAGGATTTTTGGACCATCAATGCTTAATGTGACTTTTATACACCATTTTGGACCCCTAAGATTGCTCATGATAAGTTTCAAGCCTTGAACCACATTTTTGATCAGTCAATTGGACAGTTGACCTAAAAATCAACTGTATTGGGGAAAAAGTCAACCATGGACAATTTACAGTCAAACTTCATAATTTTTTATCCACATCAATATTCTAGACTCATATGTACCATTTGATCAAGTTTGGATCACAATTCCTCAAGAAATTTGATCAAATCATCAAAAGGGCCAAATGGTCAAAATTAGGGTTTTAACTGAGAAAGGGGAATTTCTGATTTTTAACCTAGCCAATGACCAATTGGGTTCAAGCATGATTTCAAGGATTCAATGGAATCATCTTAACCTAATTACATGGTTCAAAAGATCTCAAGTTCATTGGATTGACAAATGAATTTTGCAGTCAACTGATCAAAAGTCAACTATACACTGAAAAGTCAAACTTTGACTTTTTGGTCAAAATCAAGTACCAAGGGTCATAATTCATCACGATATGTCAAAATATGAAACTTGTTCGCCAATAAAATCAATTTTGAAAATTAGGGTTTTGAATTTGAAAATTTTCATAACTTAGAATTTTTCTAAGTATGGAAATTTTCTTATTTTTTCCCAACTTTTCACCACTCTTTCACCATGATGCATTTTGATTCAAGAAAAGTTCCCAACATGAAAGTTGTAGTCCTCCATGAAATCTACAACTTTGCTTCACAAACGTTTCCCAAAAGATGCTTGGATCTCAAGATATAAATTTGTGAATACATGCTCATGAACTAAATAACTTAGTGAAATTTTGCCCTAATTTAGGCAGGTTTTTGACCCAAATTCACGGACATTTTTCACCTAGTTCCAAACGATATCTCAATTTGAATTTCAAATATGGATTATAGAGCATGTTGCAAGCTTTCAAAAATGTCAAAGAACTCTCCGAGATCATTTTTGAGTAGGGAGAATCGAAGAAGGGAAGTTGGCATTTTATCACTTTTGTTCAAGCCATTTTTCACATAGCATCAAGTTGCAAATCCAATCCATGCTGTTTGTAACTTGCTTTACAGGTCCTAAACTCACTTTAAAGTCCATAATTAAATGCAAACTCAGTTGACAAAGGCTTTATCTTTGCTTTTGAAGCATTTTACAAGGTGTATTTCCATTTTTGGCCAAAAGGTTACAATGCCATTTTCATAAATTGCAACTTTTGCCACTTTGTCAATCTTGAGCCTTGGACCTGTCCCTTTGATACAAACAATCCACACAGGTCTCAAGCAATGTGTACAAGCTCTTTGCAGCTCTCAAGCTAGCCAGTACCAGCATGTAGCATTAGTCACTTCACTTTACTTAAAATACAAGAAAGGTTGCCAAAAGGTGGAAAGCTTGTACAACTAGTAGGAAGTGGACTTGGTATCATTTCTATACATATTCACAAACTGGTCACAATGCATAACACAATTTTCTTGCATCCAGGACTCACTCAAACTCAAAAACTCCAAGTTTCTATCCAAACTCAGAACTTCTGCAAAATCATAGCAAACCAATTTTTGGCTCGTGCGTTTTGTGTTTCAATACTTGAAACATGTCATACACATCATACCAAAGCAATCCAAGCCATCACCCTGGTTCTGTAGCCCCTGTTTCAGCATCCACCATTTTCACTTTGGAAGCTTGCAGCTTGACTTGTCCAGAAGGTTCTAGCCATCCACAAAGCAAGATAAGCATTGGAATAGCTTGAAGGAAGTTCAAGGAAGCTTAATCAATCACCAGGCCTCCATTAAAGCCCATACATTGCTCTACTCAAATCCAACTGAAGGAGGTATTTTCTTGAACTCTATCTCTCTTAATAGGCATCCTCAATCCACGATTTGTGAAGAAAAAATGTAGTCCATATCATAGTGAAGTTGTACATATGCATAATTTTCATTTATATTAACTGTGATTTACATTTTGGTTCTATTGTTTGGGTTTGAATCCTCCACCCAGATTTGGGAAACATTATAGGTAAATAGCAATACGTTGTGGAAACTGTGCGGGGTATACCGACACGGTCTAAGCAATAGCTATGTTAGTGTGACATATTTGTGGGTACCGGTAGCCTTTGAGTCAATCAAAGAGAATACGGGGCCACTGAGTGATGTCATGAAGCACTAACGAACTTCTAGAACCTTTACTTGACCAACATGGCATTTTAGGATGTAGTGAGATGACTGGCTTTGGTGCAGTCCGAAGTTGGTAGATACTTGATACTACACTCATTGAGGATTGGTTTCTTGGAATATTTCGATCGCCAGTCAAGAGGCTTGAACTGAAACAATGAACAAGGAAACAATCCAGTGATATTGAGCTCCTGAGAACCCGGTTACTATTGCTAGGACAGGTTAAGCCAACTAAACTTCAAGAGGGTACTTACCTATGAAACCCCATGCAAGCCTAAACTAGGAACTTGTGTGATTTGCTTGTACATATATACTTGTGAATAACATCATGGACATCATGAGCATCATATGCATCCACTAACCATTTCAAGGATTTTGGAAGTTCATCTTTGTTCTTGTTTTATAGGATATGAAGTCACTTCACATGAAAACTATCCAAGTCAACCTTGTAAGAATTCCTCCATAACTCAAGGAGCTAGCTTCAAGGATTCCTGAGAATTCTCCATTCACCAAGAGACATGGTCGTCTACTCAACCTGGTCATTTCCAACACAAAGGAAGACATGATGAAGGTTCTCTTCCAGTTCTTTGACCCTTTGCATCACTGCTTCACATTTCCTGACTACCAGCTTGTGCCCACTTTGGAAGAATTCTCTCAACTCTTGAGAATTCCCATTCTCAATCAACTACCTTTCAACGGTACGAAAAGAGATCCAAAGCCAGAAGATATTGCTCAAGCCCTGTACTTGCACTCATCTGATGTCACAACCCATTGGGAAACTAGAAGTGGTGTCAAAGGCTTCTTGGAAAAGTTCTTGTTTGAGAAGGCCCAAAGTTGTTGGAATTCCTTGGACTTGCAAGCCTTTGAGGAGATTGTAGCTCTTCTCATCTATGGGATTGTCTTGTTCCCTAATCCTGACCAACTCATAGATGTGAATGCTGTCAAAATCTTCATGTCACGCAATCTGGTGCCTACATTGCTTGGATATGTCTTACACTCTTTTCACACTCATACAATGAGGAAAAGATGGGTTCTTATGTGTTGCACTCCTCTCCTGGCAAGATGGTTTATTTCTCATCTTCCCCAATCAGTCTTGAAGAACGAGCAAGGTTTGAGGTGGCCACAAAGGTTGATGACACTTAAACATTCAGATATTCATTGGTGTTCTCGATCCAAAGAGAATGTTATCATTGTCGACCGTTGTGGGGAATTCCCTAATGTACCTCTACTTGGCATTAGGGGAGGCATCACCTACAACCCATGCTTGGATCTAAGATAGTTTGGTTATGCCTGAAGGGATGGCCCACATGATATGCTGGTTCAAGGCTTGGTTTTCGACTTCGACAACGACAATCAAGGACTTCGCCAAAGGTTCATCCAAGCTTGGAGGATGCCAAACAAGGTAGATAGTAAGACCTTGGGACACAAGAATTCCATCCCACTTGAGCCTTACCTCAAGTGGGTATGAACCCGAGCCCAAAGTCTTATGATGCCTTACCCCTCCATTCTCCCAGTGATTATAGGGCCTGTTAAGGAAGGAGAGGTTCCATACACCATCCTACATCCTGACATACCGACATCACTCAAAGACTTACAAAGGAGTTAGATACAACTCAAAGAAGAACGTGATACTTTAGAAACCCAATTCTACGCAAGCGAGAAGAAGGTTTTAGAACTCACTCGGTTACTTCATGAAGAGCAGACTCTCAACACCTACATTGCACCAAAGAGGATGTGCAACGTCTTTTTATCTTAGAATTTTGTATTATTTTGCCCTAAGGGCATTGATGTACTCAAATTCTATTTTATTAATATAACGTGTGTTCCTTTTTGTTTGACACAAATTTGAATTTTCAAATCCTTGAAAGCATTGCATGAATACATATCATTCATCATGAGCATAAACTGGTCTTTGCAATAAGTTTCCTCATCCTTCTACTGTTTATTTCAGCAAGAGATGGATCTCGAATAAACGGTTAAAGACTTACAAGCTCAAAATACATAATTTCAACAGTTACTCTTGACCTTGGCCAAGGGGCAGGAGGAGCTAAAGACTCTGCTAGAGAAAGAGAAAGAGAAAAAGAAGAAGAAGCCAGCCGGTGTGGTTATCATGGGCAGAAGGTTTCAGGGACAAGCCAGAAGGACCTTAGAATTTCCAACAACCTCTGACGAAGGGGAAAGAAAAGGAAAAGAAACGACAGTACCATCAGATTCCGAGGAAGAAGAGGAAGAAGAGGACTACTCTGAACAATAGTATCCTCCGACTGATGACAAATATAAACACCTGGAAGAGCGTCTAACTGCTATGGAGATACAGACAGTACAGGGTCTGGATTTCGAGGAATTGGGGTTGGTGTCAGGAATAGTAATCCAGCCGAAGTTTAAAGTACCATTATTTGCCAAGTATGATGGGGTGTCTTGTCCCAAGATGCACCTCCACTCATATGTCAGGAAGATGCAACCACATTCTGCTGACAAAGACTTGTGGGTTCACTTTTTTCAGGACAGTTTATCAGGAACGCAACTTGATTGGTTCTACAAGTTGGAAAGGGTTGATGTCCATAATTGGGAAGACTTGGCAGCAACCTTCTATAAACAGTATCAATACAACACCGATTTGGCACCAACCCATACTCAACTCCAGAGTATGGCTATGGTATCAAATGAGGGCTTCAAAGACTATGCCCAAAAGTGGAGGGATCTAGCCGAAAGGGTGCAACCCCCTTTGTCTGAAAGGGAGTTAGTGGACATGTTCCTAGGAACTCTATCAGGCCCCTTCTTTAATCATCTGATTAGGAGCTCCTCTGTAGGGTTCACTGAATTGATTTTAACTGGCGAGAGGGTGGAAGCCGGTATAAGAAGTGGGAAAATTCAGAAAGACATGTCTACCTCTGCAGCTGCAAAAAAGCCCTTCACTGGAAAGAAGGAAGTGTCTGCTGTTTATTCGCAGAGAAATCAAGGAAGAACAAAATGCCGATCAACGGTGGGGGCCGTTATGATTCAAAAGCCCGCGTCAGACCAGCCAAGAAACAACCAGCCGAGAAATAACCAGCCAAGGGTGGAAAGGCCAGTACGGCAATTCACCAAAATTAACATGACTCCAGCCCAAGTCCTACCACATCTTTTGAAATTGAATCTGGCCATGCTAAAAGAGGCCCCTAAAAATCCCAATACTGCGTCTCCTCACTACCATCCGAATGCCAGGTGCACATACCATTCTGAAAGTCCAGGGCACGACACCAACAACTGTTGGGCTCTGAAGAACAAAATTCAAGACCTGATAGACGCGAAGGAAGTTGAGTTTAAAGCGCCTGAGAAACCGAATGTTATTTCTGCTCCAATGCCTAGGCATGGTCACAATGCCAATGCTGTTGAGGAAGATCTGTTTGTTTCTACCGTGGATGAACTGTTAACTCCGCTCCTGATCATCAAGTTGAATTTGTTGAAAGCTGGTATATTCCCAAGTTGTGACAAAGACTGCCATGATTTCCTATCCTCATCATTTGACTGCCCTCTGTTGAAAAAAGGTATCCAACAATTGATTGATAACCAATAAATTTTGTTTGAGAAAGCTCCTGTTTCACCCGTTCCAGTTAAAGAAGTTTCAATAATAACCATCTACGCCAATCCTTCCAGGGTCCCTAAAAGACCCGTTAGGATTACATCTGCTCCAATGACTACTCCACTTAAGATAACAATACCCGGGCCGACTCCATACCAATCAGATAAAATAGTACCATAGAATTATGGTGGAGAAATCTACTACCATGGTATTAAACAGGATGAACTGACTGCCAAAGGAGAAAGCTCCGAAGAGGACAATTCTGACATCAGTAACATTGCCGGAACAAGCAAGATTACCCGTAGTGGGAGAATCTTCTCTCCAGAGATTGCCCCTCCAAAGGTAGTCTTTGGACCCGTGGTCGTTCCGAAGATTACCTCTGCACCAGTAATTGTACCTGCAAGCGTACCTACCAACAAAGACAATACAATTCATATCCCTACCTCCACTGCTGAGAATAAAGGAAAGAATGTTCAAGAGGAGCTTGTCCTAACGAAGGCTCAATCACTAGCTGTCCCTGAAACATCCAAGAAGGAGATGGAAGAAATCATGAGGATCATCAAGAAGAGTGATTATAATGTGGTCGAACAATTGGGGCAGACCCCATCCAAAATCTCTATGTTAGCATTGTTGTTGTGCTCTGAGGCACATGCTAAAGCTTTGGTAAAATTTCTGAAGACAACTCATGTGCCGCAAGAGACGTCTGCGGATCAATTCCAAGAGTGTGTGGCCAGTTTGACAGCTGACAATGGCCTGGGTTTCTCTGATGCTGACTTGACACCCAAAGGGAGAAAACACAACGAGGCGTTACATGTCTCAGTGGAGTGTAGAGGAACCACCCTAGCCCATGTCTTGGTGGACACGGGATCATCTCTGAACGTCTTACCAAAGAAAGCCCTTAATAGGTTGGATTGTGAGGGGCTGGCATTAAAACCCAGTAATATAGTGGTGAGAGCATTTGACGGCTCTAAGAGGATGGTCCATGGGGAGGTGGACATCCCGATAAAGGTGGGAACTCAAACGTTCAATTCAACCTTCTATGTGATGGACATCCGTCCTTCTTACTCTTGTCTGTTGGGACGCCCTTGGATCCACAATGCCGGTGCTGTCACCTCTACTTTGCATCAGATGTTGAAATACCCTGTCCAAGGGAAGATCGTAACTGTCCATGGGGAAGAGGAGTACATGATTAGTCATCTGAATTCTTTCCGATATGTGGAATTGGATGGCGAATTCATTGAAACCCCTTTCCAACATTTTGAAGAAGTCTCTCAAGAAGTGGCGGTAACCAAGGCGGTATCCTCGATTCCTATGATCACAAGACCTCCACCTCGGATGTCATCTCTAAAGGATGCAAAGGCAGTAGTGGAAGAGGGTGGAAGCACCATCTGGGGGCAACTTCTAGACATCCCGTACAAATCAGACAAGTTTGGCTTGGGGTTTACTTCGACTGCTCAGAAGGCTGTGTACCGCGCCCGTGCCGGAGGGCCACCTGTAAAGATTACCAACCAAGGGGTCAATGAACTAGAAGACAGTGAAGAAGATGGCAACTTGGAAGATTGGATATTTCCTACTGTCAGCAGAGAACTTCGCAACTGGGAAGCCAAAGACTTTTTCCCAATAAATTTCATATCTCAGTAATTTATCTTTTACATTTCTGTTGGACTTGTAATAATTCACAAATAATTCGTACATTTTCAACCTTGTGTCTTACCCGAGGCACATTGGTCCATTTGTAAGGGTTTTTATTTCATTTTCATATGGAATTCAATAAATCATGGATGCTTTTTCATATATAAACCTTTTGTGCTCATTGTCTTTCTTTTACATTTTATTGTTTTAAGATGGCTATACCCTTACACACACCCACACTCAAAAATGCAGGTACCCTTCCATTCCGGATCCCATGGGTAACGATACTGCTATAGCCTTCAGTGACTCTAAAGATCTGATCTACCAAGCCGAATACGAAGGTGAGGAAGATTGTGAGGTGTCAGGGGAATTGGCCAGACTACTACAATAAGAGGAAAGAGCTATTCAACCTCATGAGGAGTTGTTGGATACAATCAACTTGGGTACCGAGGAAGATAAAAAGGAAATCAGAGTGGGTGCCAATCTAGAGCCGAGTGTCAAGGAGCGCCTAATTCAGCTGTTGCATGATTATGTTGAGATCTTTGCCTGGTCATACGAAGACATGCCGGGACTCGATACAGACATTGTGGTACACCGTCTACCCACAAGAGAAGACTGTCCACCAGTGAAGCAAAAAGTCCGCTGCATGAGACCTGACATGTCAGAGAAGATCAAAGCGGAAGTTATGAAACAGTTCAATGCTGGATTTCTGGCTGTTACTTCCTATCCATAATGGGTTGCTAACATTGTTCCCGTTCCTAAAAAGGACGGCAAAGTAAGAATGTGCATGGATTATAGAGATTTAAACAGGGCCAACCCTAAAGATGATTTTCCACTTCTGCACATCGACATCCTGGTTGACAATACAGCCCAACACAAAGTATTTTCTTTCATGGACGGATTCTCAGGCTATAACCAGATCAAAATGGCACCTGAGGACATGGAGAAAACTACATTTATCACACAGTGGGGTACGTTCTGCTACAAAGTGATGCCATTCGGACTGAAGAATGCTGGGGCAACCTATCAACGCGTCATGGTAGCTTTGTTTCATGATATGATACATCATGAGATAGAGGTCTACGTAGATGACATGATATCCTGATCACAAACTGAAGAAGAACACCTTGATCACTTGCAAAAGCTGTTTGTCAGATTGAAGGAGTACAAACTGAGGTTGAACCCGAACAAGTGCACATTCGGAGTCCGGTCCGGTAAGCTCTTAGGTTTCATTTTCAGCAACAAAGGCATCGAGGTTGATCCTGCCAAGGTCAAAGCGATACAAGAAATACCTACTCCTCGCACTGAGAAGGAAGTCAGAGGATTCTTGGGACGCCTAAACTATATTGCTAGGTTCATTTCTCACCTAACATCTACTTGTGAACCAATCTTCAAATTGCTGAATAAAGATCAGATAGTTAGATGGAATGATGACTGTCAGATTGCTTTCGACAAAATCAAAGAGTATTTACAAGAGCCTCCTGTCTTGATGCCGCCAGTTGAGGGAAGACCGCTAATCATGAATCTGACCGTTTTAGAGAACTCAATGGGGTGCGTATCGGGGCAGTATGACGAGTCTGGCCGAAAAGAGCACGCTATTTATTACCTGAGCAAAAAGTTTACCGACTGTGAAACCAGATATTCACTGCTCGAGAAAACTTGTTGCGCTCTGGTATAGGCTGCTCGCCGGCTAAGACAGTATATGTTGACTCATACCACTTTGCTGATATCTAAGATGGATCCGATAAAATACATATTTGAGAAGCCTGCTCTGTCTGGGAGGATAGCTAGATGGCAGATGATCCTAACAGAATATGATATATAGTACACGACCCAAAAAGCTATAAAAGGCAGTGTGCTAGCTGATCATCTTGCTCACGAAGCTGTAGAGGATTATCAGTCCATAAAGTTTGAGTTCCCTGATGAAGACATCATGACAATAGACAACTGTGAAGGAATCAGACCATATGACGGACCTGAACAAGGATCCCGGTGTACCCTGTTCTTTGATGGGGCATCTAATGCACTTGGTAATGGTATCAGTGCTGTACTCATATCTCCGGAAGGGTGCCATACTCCTTTTACTTCCATACTTTGCTTCAACTGTACGAACAACATGGCAAAATACGAAGCATGCATCTTTGGACTCAAGGCTACCATAGACTTGGGAATCAAATCTTTAGTTGTGTTTGGGGATTCAGCTTTGGTCATCATTCAGATCAAAGGAGAATGGGACACTAAGCATCCAAACCTTATCCTTTACAAAGAACATGTTTTGACATTGCTACCACATTCCGAGCAGATTACCTTCGAGCACTTCCCGCGAGAAGAAAATCAGCTAGCAGATGCTCTAGCTACAATGTCATCTATGTTTAAACTTAATTGGAATAACGAGGCTCCCCAGATCACCATTGAACGAATGGACGAACCAGCACACTGTCACGAGATTAATACTGAAGAAGTAGTGGACCAACCTTGGTTTCATGAAGTCAAAAGGTATCTCGAGGCTCAAGAATATCCTGAAGGAGCTTCAGTCAACGACAAAAAGTTCTTAAGAAGATTCTCCGCTAAGTTCTTCCTGAGTAATGGCATCCTGTACAAACGCAATCATGATTCTATTATGCTCCGTTGTGTGGACAAGATTGAAGCTGAAAAGATCATGTCTGAATTGCATGAAGGTACCTTTGGCACTCACTCTAGAAGGCATACGATGGCGAAGAAAATTCTACGGGCAGGCTATTATTGGTCTACCATGGAAACAGACTGCTATCAACACTCCTGGACCTATCATAAGTGTCAAATCTATGCAGACAAGGTGCACATACCTCCGGTTCCTCTAAATGTCTTAACAGCTCCTTGGCCCTTTGCAATGTGGGGAATTGATATGATTGGAGAGATCAAGCCTACAGCCTCCAATGGACACCGCTTCATTCTAGTGGCCATTGACTATTTCACAAAGTGGGTCGAAGCAGCTTCCTTCGCCTCCATTACTAAGAATGTTGTTGCCCGCTTCATCAAGCAGAATCTCATTTGCCGGTACGGTATCCCAGAAAGGATCATCACTGATAATGGTACGAACCTTAACAATACTATGATCACCGCCTTGTGCGATCAGTTCAAGATTCAACATCACAATTCATCCCCCTATCGGCCAAAGATGAATGGCGCGATCGAAGCTGCTAATAAAAACATTAAAAAGATCATACAGAAAATGATAGTTACCTACAAGGACTGGCATGAGATGCTACCGTTCGCTCTCCATGGGTACCGTACCACGGCTCGCACATCAACTGGGGCAACACCCTATTCTTTGGTTTATGGCATGGAGGCTATTCTACCTATTGAGGTGCAGATCCCCTCTTTAAGAATCATGAAGGATTCTGGTTTGAGTGAAGACGATTGGATTCAAATCTGACTTGATTAGTTGAACTTAATTGATGAAAAGAGACTAACTGCTGTTTGCCATGGTCAGACGTATCAAAAGGGATGATCAAGGCTTTCAACAAGAAAGTGAGACGCCAGGTATATCAAGTTGGAGATCTAGTGATCAAGTGCATCATCTTGCCACAAAGTGATCCCAGGGGCAAATGGACTCCTACCTATGAAGGACCATTTGTAATCAAGAACATCTTTTCTGATGGAGCAATGATCTTAACCACCATGGACGGTGACGACCTGCCACACCCTGCGAACGCAAACATAGTCAAAATATACTACGCATAAGAGACCCGCTAGGTTGACACACCTAGGCAAAACAAGGGCATCCCGGCGAACCAAAAGGTTCAGGCAAAAGTTAGGGATAAAATAAAAATTTGTACACCCGGCAAGTTGAAAACCTGAAAGGGCGACTTGGGCAAAAAAGGGTTTCCCAGTGGATCGAAAACCCGAAAGGGCGGTTCAGGCAAAATTTAGGGAATTAAAGCGTATGACTATCTATCATCGGATCACTTTAAGGACAATCTCTTCACGGACAAACTTGGAGCTTCTGATCAATCCAATCATCTTCGGACGAAGCAACAAATGGACAAGATACTCGGAGATACGAAGGCTATAGCAGAATGGGAACCCCATGGGATATTTTTTACACATAGTTATCTTTCTTTGTATAAATTTTTCTTATGAAGCCATCCTCTTACTAGGATGTCTGTCTCTTTTGTATAAAACACTTATTCAAAGTAAATACAAAGATATCTCTTTAAAGTACAAAAAACTAGTTGTCTTTTTCTTTTACACTTGTGTTTTATTTGCAAAAACTTCCAATGATTCATTAATGAACATATGCATTTGAACATAATTACTGTTTACAAATAAACGAAATGGAAAAGAACAATTACTGACAGATTGAAGGAATAGGAAAATGTCTTTAGGCTATTCCATGAGCAATCCTTACAGTACGCCATTAAGATCCCCAGCGAAGCCTAAACTTCAAACTATTAATCCATAGTGGAAACCATTCAGTTTTCTCCAAAATTCCCCAGCAAGTTGTCTTGAAGTAATCAACCAGATAATAGTTAACTTTTGTTTCTCCCCAGCCTAGGATAATTCCCCAGTAGAGTGTCAGACAACCCAAACTCCTGAACTTTTCCAAACAGGAATAAGCTTTTCCCCACAGAGTTTTCATTGCTCCCCAACAGAATGAAGATTCTCATTCTTAATTCCCAGCAGAAGTCATCAAAATTCTCTGGATTCCCCAACTAGATTCCTCAAGAAGTACATGGCATTACTCTCCCAACAGAATTTTTGTCAATACTCCAACTTTAAGACATGAAGAATCCGCATATCCCCAGCAGTCAAGGATTTATTTTCCTCAGCAATACAACAAATCAGCTTACATGCGCATACATTACATCCATATATCATAAACATTGATAAGTCACATTTATTGCATCATACATTTCATGCAACATAACTTTGTGTTTCAGCTAACATTTTACCCTTTTCAGGAAAGGATTAATAGCTACCGTTAATAGTGTTTAAAGATTCTAGATACAGTACAAATACACTCCAGACACGAAAGTCATTCTGTCACTCATTCAAGATTCATCTTTCAAATACAGTACATATACGCTCCAAACACGGTTTCCATTCTGTCACTTATTCAAATTCAGATTTTAAGATACAATCCAGATACGCTCCAGACAAGGATGCCATTCTGATACTCATTCAGATCCCAACATCTTTCAGATACAGTACAAATACACTCCAAACACGGAAGTTATTCTGTCGCTTATTCAAATTACAGTACAGATACACTCCAGACACGGAAGTCATTCTGTTACTCAATCAGATCTCAACTTCAGATACAGTCCAGATACACTTCATACACGAAAGTCATTTTGTCACTTATTCAAGATACAGTCTAGATACGCTCCAGACACGATAGCCATTCTGTTGCTTATTCAAGACTCATCTTTCAGATTATAGTACGGATACACTCCAGACACGGAAGTCATTTTGTCACTCATTCAGATTCCAGTTCAGATACGCTCCAGATACGGATGCCATTCTGTCACTTATTCAGATTCAGATTTCAAGATACAGTCCAAATACGCTCCAGACAAGGATTCCATTCTGATACTCATTCAGATCCCAACATCTTTCAGATACAGTACGGATACACTCCATACACAAAAGTCATTCTGTCGCTTATTCAGATTACAATACAGATACACTCCAGACACGGAAGTCATTCTCTTACTCATTCAGATCTCAACTTTAGATACAGTCCAGATACACTTCAGACACGGAAGTCACTTTGTCACTTATTCAAGATACAGTCCAGATACGCTCTAGACACGGTAGCCATTTTGTTGCTTATTCAAGACTCATCTTTCAGATTACAGTACAGATACACTCCAGACACGGAAGTCATTCTGTCACTCGTTCAGATTCTAGTTCAGATATGCTCTAGATACGAATGCCATTTTGTCGCTTATTCAGATTTCAGATTCTAGATACAGTTCAGATACACTCCAGACACGGAAGACATTCTGTTACTCATTCAGATTCAAGTACAGACACAACTCGAATACGCTCTAGACACGGACGCTATTCCATTGCTCATATAGATTCAGTCTCCAGATACAGTTCAGATACGGACACTATTCTGATACTCATTCTTTTGACTTACAACTTACAATTCAAAAAATATTCTTGGATGGCATCTACAATCCCATCTCCAACAATATTCTATCACATCTCCAAATGGCATCTTTAAGCCCATTCCCTCAACTACACTTTGTCGAGTGCAAATTTATGGGCACTCTAGTGTCCAATCATCTTTTACCTTCGAGCCACGAACGACAAAACTCGCCAATCTAACTCTTCAGTTTCAAGAAGATTGAACAAGGACAGCTGTTGTACCCCAAAATTTTCCCTCTCATTTATCAAGATTTTCCTCACAAGACTTCTTGGACTCAAGACAAGATTAGGGTTTGGTCAACTCAAAACACCTCATCTTGCACTGATAACCTAAAATTAGGGTTTGAGTTGGCACAAGGATTTTTGGACCATAAATGCTTCACGTGACTTTCATACACCATTTTGGACCTCTAAGATTTCTCATGTTAAGTTTCAAGCCTTGAACCACATTTTTGATCAGTCAATTGGACAGTTGACCTAAAAATCAGCTGTATTGGGGAAAAAGTCAACCATGGCCAATTTACAGTGAAACTTCATAATTTTTGATCCACATCAAAATTCTAGACTCATATGTACCATTTGATCAAGTTTGGATCACAATTCCTTAAGAAATTTGATCAAATCATCAAAAGGGCAAAATGGTCAAAATTAGGGTTTTTACTGAGAAAGGGGAATTTCTGATTTTTAACCTAGCCAATGACCAATTGGGTTCAATCATGATTTCAAGGATTCAATGGCATCATCTTAACCTAATTACATGGTTCAAAATATCTCAAGTTCATTGGATTGACAGATGAATTTTGCAGTCAACTGATCAAAAGTCAACTATACACTGAAATGTCAAACTTTGACTTTTTGGTCAAAATCAAGTACCAAGGGTCATAATTCATCAATATATGTCAAGATATGAAACTTGTTCACCAAGAAAACCAATTTTGAAAATTAGGGTTTTGAATTTGAAAATTTTCATAACTTAGAATTTTTCTAAGTATGGAAATTTTCTTATTTTTTCCCAACTTTTCACCACTTTTTCACCATGATACATTTTGATTCAAGAAAAGTACCCAACATGAAAGTTGTAGTCCTCCATGAAATCTACAACTTTGCTTCACAAACGTTTCCCAAAAGATGCTTAGATCTCAAGATATAAATTTGTGAATACATGCTCATGAACTAAATAACTTAGTGAAATTTTGCCCTAATTTAGGCAGGTTTTTGACCCAACTTCATGGACATTTTTCACCTAGTTCCAAAAGGTATCTCAATTTTAATTTCAAATATAGATTATAGAGCATTTTTCAAGCTTTCCAAAATGTCTAAGAACTCTCCGAGATCATTTTTGAGTAGGGAGAATCGAAGAAGGGAAGTTGGCATTTTATCACTTTTGTTCAAGCCATTTTTCACATAGCATCAAGTTGCAAATCCAATCCATGCTGTTTGTACCTTGCTTTACAGGTCCTAAACTCACTTTAAACTCCATAATTAAATGCAAACTCAGTTGACAAAGGCTTTATCTTTGCTTTTGAAGCATTGTACAAGGTGTATTTCCATTTTTGGCCAAAAGGTTACAATGCCATTTTCATAAAGGGCAACTTTTGCCACTTTGTCAATCTTGAGCCTTGGACCTGTCCCTTTGATACAAACAATCCACACAGGTATCAAGCAATGTGTACAAGCTCTTTGCAGCTCTCAAGCTAGCCAGTACAAGCATGTAGCATTAGTCACTTCACTTTGCTTAAAATACAAGAAAGGTTGCCAAAAGGTGGAAAGCTTGTACAACTAGTAGGAAGTGGACTTGGAATCATTTCTATACATATTCACAAACTGGTCACAATGCATAATATGATTTTCTTGCATCCAGGACTCACTCAAACTCAAAAACTCCAAGTTTCTGCCCAAACTCAGAACTTTTGCAAAATCATAGCCAACCAATTTTTGGCTCGTGCATTTTGTGTTTCAACACTTGAAACATCTCATACACATCATACCAAAGCAATCCAAGCCATCACCCTGGTTCTGTAGCCCCTGTTTCAGCATCCACCATTTTCACTTTGGAAGCTTGCAGCTTGACTTGTCCAGAAGGTTCTAGCCATCCACAAAGCAAGATAAGCATTGGAATAGCTTGAAGGAAGTTCAAGGAAGCTTAATCAATCACCGGGCCTCCATTAAATCCCCTACATTGCTCTACTAAAATCCAACTGAAGGAGGTATTTTCTTGAACTCTATCTCTCTGAATATGCATCCTCAAGCCAAGATTTGTGAAGAAAAAATGTAGTCCATATCATAGTGAAGCTGTACATATGCATACTTTTCATTTATATTAACTGTGCTGAGAGAGTTTGAAGATTGAAAATGCTGAAAAAGTTAGGTCACAAATTAGGGCTGCCAAAATTCTCTCTGATCTTTGAGAGTTAGGTCACATAATTTATATGGTTGGAATCGTGAGCTCAAATGCCACATGTTTCATGTTATGAGTTTTTGTTTTTGTGCAAGCATATGAGAGTTGTAGGTTTGAACATGAAACGCACGCAAGGAAGCTGGCTAGAGGACAGGGATGAAGTCTGGGCTTTTTGGCGCCTTGGGCTTTTTGTTTTTGCTTTTTGCACCTCCTGAATTGCTACTACACCCCATTGGCTATTCTTTATATTTTTGCATTTTTCTTTCATATTTTCATATTTAATGCTTTCATTTATTTTTCTTAATGATAAAAAATACCAAAAAATGATTTATTTATTTTCACACTTTCATTTTATTTTTTTATTATTTTCTCACATGGAAAAAAATAGTTTATTTTGATAAATAGAACTTATTTTCTTAAATAATTTGTAAATACAATTAAAAATACTTAACATTTGTTATACTATTTATAATCATAAATAATCATTTTTATACATACTTAATTTTTAATATTTAAACATAATATTATTTATTATTTTCTTATATAAAAAATGTGCAAAATAATAATAGGAAACATTATTTTCTTTTATTTAAAAAAAATTAGGGTTTCACCCCTCCAAAAATAATATTATTTTTCCCTTATTTTTTAGGGTTTAAATTAAATTATTTTCTCATACAAAAAACAAATACCAAGACATTTTTTACATAAATACATTGCATTGTATTCTAAATACTTGCATTATTTACTTAATTCGCGCAATATTTGATTGGGTTGTAATAATATTTTTAGGTTTATATTTGTGCAAAAATCCCCATTCAAAACTTGTATCCCCCCTCCTATAATAATTGTTGTAATAGCTTAGTTTATTTTACGCAATTTATCGCTTTATATACTATGCTTAGTAAATTAGGGTTTCCATGACAAGAACAAAAACAAAGCAAAATAGAAAACCCTAAATGCAAGACAAAAGCATGAAAAATGACACACTTTGCACACAAGCACCCTTAGGGTTTCACCCACTTGGTTGCCTAAAATAAAATGGCCATGTTACGCATGTGAAGTATCTTGGCAAAACAAAACAAAAGTAAGATCATAGTCCCTCGATGACGCTATACAAAGGTTGCCTAAAACAAAATGATCTTGGTCCCTCAAAAATGCTAAGATACTTGGCAACATTGCTATCATGGTTATATAATGACCCACTCCCGTCCCGTTTACATCCAAAGATAGGTTTGCTTACCAAATCAATGGTAAGTCAACAATGTCAAAGGAATAAAAATGTACAAGAAAGACATTTGAGTAGGTAGATAGCTTCTAAGTTACTTGCTCAATTTCAAACAACAATCCTTGCTATTTTCAAAAACAAACACACACACATTTCAAAACATCTTACGAAACATTGAAACATTTTTCAAAAGACAAACATCTTTGTATACATTCTTACGAACAAGAATCATTACAAAGATTGCCTAAACAAATGGCCTCTTTTACAAAATACTTTCAAAACCACACCAAACACCAAGCACCATTTCAAACAATTTCAAAGCAAAGCAAGTGATCTAAGCAAGTAACTAAGAGCCCAAGGAAAACCATGGATGAAAAGGGTGCTATCACCTTCCCTTTTCATAATCTACCCCCCGAACTCAAGAAAACATCTCAAAGGTCTTTCTTGTGATTTTTTTACCTTCCCTTTTGGATAAAAGAAAAGTCGGTGGCGACTCTTGCTAAACCGCGACATTTGCGACGAAACGCAAAACCTCAAGTCAGTTCTCCCATTGTATCACACTTGGGATAATTACTTGACTTTGATTGAGTTTACTTATAACAACAGTTTCCATTCGAGTATTAGGATGACACAATTTGAGGTTTTGTATGGTAGAAGGTGTAGGACGCCTTTGTGTTAGTATGAATCAGGAGAGAGTGTTGTGGTTGGACCTGAGATAGTCCATCAGACTGCTGATAAGATTAAGATGATTCAGGAGAATACGAAGGCTCCTTAGAGTCGTCAGAATAGTTATCATGACAAGAGGAGAAAAACACTTGAGTTTGAAAAGGGAGATCATGCATTTCCTTGAGTTACTCCAGTAACAGATGTTGGTCGAGCGTTGAAGTTGCGTAAGTTGACACTGCGTTTTATTAGTCCTTATCAGATTTCAGATAAAGTAGGTAAAGTGGCTTATCAGATTGCATTGTCACCGTCGCTTGCTAATATCCATGATGTGTTTCATGCGTCTCACTTGAGAAGATACATTGTGGATCTGTATCTTGTGGTTCAATTAGATGATGTACAAGTGAGAGATAACCTGAATGTAGAAACATCACCTATGCGAATAGAGGATCGAGAGTTGAAACAACTTTGTGGTAAAGAGATTGCCTTGGTGAAGGTAGCTTGGGGAGTAACGATGGGTGGAACATAACTTGGGAACTCGAGAGTCAGATGAGGGAGTCATATCCTGAGTTGTTTGTTTGAGGTAATTTTCGAGGACGAAAACCTTTTAAATGGGAGAGAGTTGTAACACCCCAATTTTATTTATTAATTATTTTATTAGTTATTTATTTTATTAATTATTATATAATATAATAATTAATTAAATTGTGAGATTTTGTGGAAACATGAGTTATTTGAATTAATTGGTGATGTGTGATATATAATTTATTCTATTAATTGAGAATATGTGTTATATGAGTAATTGAGTTAGTAGGTATAAGAATAGAATTATTAATTAATTGGACCTTATATGTCACATTAGTGTGAGTGAGTGACATAAGCCCATTTGAGAAAAACAATAGTTATTAGAGTAGTAAGACAAAGAGAACATAAATTAGAAAGAGAAAGGGAAGAAAACCAAGAAAAGAGGAAAAGAGGAGAAAATGGAGAAATATAAGATAAGCGGGAAGAATCCTAGAGAATCTACATCCAAGATAAGGGTGAGTTGTTACTTATTTATGGGAGTATGTGACGTATGTAATGGGTAGAAATATGTTTAGGATGAAATCCCTAAATTTTATAGTTTTAAAATTGTTAGATTTTGATCATGAATCCTTGAATATGATGGGTGTTGTACCCCAAAATTTGCCCTCCCATATTCTTCAAGAAATTGCCAAATCAAGCTGCAAAAGTCCCCCAAGGGGTACACAGTCAAAGATCTCCTATACAGTCAAAACTAGGGTTTGTGTTCTGATCAAGAAAATGAAGTTTTCAAAGGCCCAATCAAGTCTCATATGCCTACAAATATGGTCAAGTATCCTCATATCAAGTTTCAAGGCATTCAGCTCAAAATTGCACAGTCAAAACCCTAAATTGCACTACAGTCAACTGTAGGGGCAAAATGGTCATTTGACAGTCAAAAGTTCAAATTTTTGGTCAACATATCATTTTGAAGCCACAAACATCATTTGATCAATGCTTGATCATGATTCTCAAAATTTGGCTCAGAAATCATCAAAGATGCAAAAGTTTCCTTATTTGGACAGCTGAAAAAGTCAACTGAAATTGACCAGGGCATAACTTTCACATGGATTATCAGAAAAATTCCATCCAAAGCTCATTTTGAAGAGAAAGACATTTCCTACAACTCATCTTCATACTTCAAGTCCAAGAAATGCTCTCACAAAAAGTTATCAATTTCAACATTATAGGTCATTTTCAAAAGTCAACAAAAAGGGACTTTAAGTCAAAGGCCATAACTTGAGATTGGTAAATCAAAATGACATGGGACCAAAGGCATTGGTTAGAGGACTCAAAGACCTTTCCAAAATGTCCAAGAACATGAGAAAAGCTTAAAAATTGAGCAAGTTATGTCTTGTGGAAGTTGGGAAATTTTTGGATATTTTGAAAAGTCAACATTGATTCAAATGACCTAAAATTGCTAATGGGCCCATTTTTCTTCCATGATTCATCATCCATGACATGTGCACGACCACTTGGCCCAAAGGGAAGTATTTTCTAATTTTTTATTTATTTATTTGAATTTTTATTTATATTAATTCATTTAAATCATTTAAATATATGAAAAATATTTAATTCACCCTAACCAATCTTTTTATACATGTTTTAGACTCAATATTTCGTGCATAAGTCAATATGGAAAGAATTGGAGCAATTGGATATGATTTGGACCAAAAACACATGGAAAAGATATGAAAAAGATCTTAAGAAATCAAATTTTCAAAAACAATGAATGCCATGGATTTGATTGGTTTTTGTTAACCTAATGGACTCAGTACAAATGCTAGAATACAACCCTAATCATGCTAGACACAAAGCTGCGCAGAAGAACCAAGAACAAACTTGGAATTTTTGTCAAAAAAAGCAATTCTGAAATCATTGTTACAGGTCGATTCAAAGCACAAAACTTGTTTCAATAGCTTCCTCAAGGTTCCCTGAACACATTCCAATCAAAAACATCCATTCAAACTCCAAGAATTGGTAACATGAACGCAAGCTGTATCAAGAAAATTTCATAATCGTATATCATATTCCATGCATTATTTGTGAAATTTATTCATTGATTCATGTTCATTATGATGTTGTGAAGCTAACCAATGCATTTAATTTGATTATTATGCTGTATATACGATTCCACCATGTTTGAATTTTAGGGTTTTGCAAGCTTCAGATTAGGGATTCTTAAAAGAGGAAAAATTAGCCTTCCAGACCCATGCCATTCTAATCAATGCATCTGGACGAAGAAGATACAACATTCGCGCTTAATTTATATGGCCTTATGGCCTATTCGTTATTTTTTCTAATGGTGCATTATAGAACGGTTCAAAAACCGTTGTCTATTGCTTTTGTGTTTCAGGAAAATCCAACACCATGAAGAAGATGAGTCCGTGGCATGATTTGGTTGGTTGATTTGAAATTCGCGCGTTTTATCCCACTAACGCGTAGTTTCATATTTTATTATTGGCTGTTTATTTATTTAACAAAAGAGTTTCATGGTTCAGCTGGCAAGCGCTCATTGTGTTGACATCTAAGACCTGGGTTCGAGCCCCAGGTCTGTATAATTTCCATACTATTTTTCATTAACAATTCCCATGCAGCGCCCAAGGTCAAGACGTACCATGCATCCTCAAGAACCAACAGCCACGCGTCCCATGGAATCAAACCAAAGGTTGAGATTGGGAGAGCACCATAAACCCTGGTCAAAGTGCTAACACGCTACTCAAAAAAGTCAAACGGACCTGAAGCTTGTTGGGCCAAATTACTGGATCAAAACCTCCTATTTGGGACTTCCACCCCCCCTGGTTTGCAATTTTCCATATTTTTCTTAATTATTGTTTTATTTTCTTTATTTGTTTAATTTAATTAATTATTCTCACAAAAATATAAAAACACATAAAAATCAGAAAAAAGAAAAAAATAATAAAATATTATTTATTTTAGTATTTTTATAAATAAACTTGCATGTAAATGTTTAGTTCTAATTTAAGTGTAATTTTAATACTTTTAATAATAAATCTAAAAAATGTAGAACTAGGGTTTAATTACTAATTTTTCATCTTTTTTTATTTTTTCCTCATAATGATCAAACAATTAAATATTTATTTTATTTACTTTTATAATTAAACTTGTAAATTAATTAGGGTTTCATTTAGGTTAAAAACTTCAATATTTTTCTTAAATAACTTAAAAATAATTAGAATTAGGTTTAATATTCTATTTTAATTTTAACTAATTTTTTCTATTAAACCTTACAATACATAAAAACACCAAAAACAAAAACATTTTCTTTTAAATTTTAATTTTAATTCATCATGTAATTTAATTCATGCAAAAGGGTCCAACGCCCTCGTTCGTAGATTCTTATTTAATTCGCGTATTTATTTTTATTCTTAAATAATTATGTATCTCTCCCAAAGCCTTGTAAATACTACTTCTCGCACTTTATTTTCTTTATTTATTTTCCGTCAAATCGGGTCCTGGTTAATTTTGGCGATGTGGACCCGCGCCATTTGTAATAGTTTTAGAATTTACTTTCCCGCAAATATTTTAACTGTTAAACAAAGCATGCAAGAATGAATGGCCTTAAATAAAAGCAATGCGTAGAACACCAATAACATGACAAGATAAATGCAAATGAAAACGACACACAAATCGCACACACCACCCCTAGGGTACGCCTCACTATTGCCTTGCCTTCGAAAGGTGATCGTCGAGTAGAGGATGTCTTAGTAAGTCCTCATGATCCGGGAACCTGGCATGAGGGTAGATTCTAAGGTGTCTTCCCATTGCTCTGGTGATCACCATGTCCCGAACCTCGAATTGACCCGAACACCTCCAACGGTGGTGCTACCTACCTCTCAATGGTGGGATGGCACTACTTTAAAGGACATTTACACAGACGAATTCCTTAGGGTAGGTAGACGACTCTAGATACTTGCTCTAAACTTCAAAACAAATCAAAAAATACTTTTCACACCAACACATTTTCAAAAAGCTTTCGAAAGCAATTTTTCAAACACTCTTGAGGACCGATACAAGAGTCGAACTGAAATTTTCAAAGAGACTTTTTTAAAACCCACAGTTGAAAAGCAAACAAACCATTTTTGAAAACACAATGAGCAAGTATCTAAGAGCCCATGGATAACCATGGATAGAAAGGGTGCTAACACCTTCCCTTTCTATAATCTACCTCCCGAACCGAGAGCAATCTCTTTAAGGAATTTTTCTGTGCTTTTGTCCTTTCCATTTGGAGAAAATAAAAGACGGTGGCGACTCTTGCTTCCGCGACATTTCGCGAACCAGCGTTAAACAGTCAGTTCCAGATCCACTGATCACAGAACTGGCGACTCTGCTGGGGATTTAACTATAAAGTGAGGTGTACCTTAGGGCTAGTTCATAACTGTGTTTTCACTTGTATTGATTTGCTTGCTTTACTCTTGTGGGTTGCATCGGAGATACATAGATCCTAACCTGGATCTGGGGATACCCTGTTTAGGTAGCATAAGCTGTGAGGGACCTGTCCGGCGTAGACCGACACAGGTGAAGCAGTGGCTACGTTGGTGTGGCACCTTAGTCTGTACCGATATCCCTTGTGTCGCAACGAGGAGAATATGGGTCTTCTAAGGAGTCATTAAGCACCAACAACCTTAGAACCTTAATTGACACAACTTGGCCTTTAGAATTGTAGCAGTCTGCTACGCCCATTGAGGCTAAACTCTCGTGATGGTTCTGGCCGCAAGAAAAGATTGCGATGCTGGAGTTATGACCGATTGAGGGTAGTCAATGATATTGGGATCCTCTAAGAACCCGGTTACTTTTGATTAGGACAGGTATGAACCAACAAACTGAAAGAGGGTAGTACCTAGACCTCATGCTGGCCTAAACTTTAGGGGCTTGCCTTGTGTGACTTGTGTGCCTTACCATGTTTGCCTTTGTATCTATTTGTGGTGTGCTTTATCATAACATCATAGCATCATGAGCATTGCATGCATCCTGCATAAGGACTGACCATTTCAAAGACAAGAGGGTTTTATCTTTGCTCTGTTTTGTAGGACATTATGATGCTCGTGCGAAGGAATACTATCCGGTTCAACTTTGTTCGTTCACCTGAGTTGCTTGATGAGTTGGTTAGCAGAATTCCAAACACCACTTCCTTCATTCAGAGGCATGGTTCTCTTCTCAGTTTAGTCACTGCAAAGCGGGATCAACAGTTGATGAGTGTTCTGACCCAGTTCTATGACCCTCTGTACCAGTGCTTCACCTTTCAAGACTTCCAGCTGGTCCCTACCCTGGAAGAGTTCTCTGATTTGCTTGGTATCCCTATCTTGGATCAGACTCCCTTTACTGGTTGGGAAAAGACCCTCAGGCTTGAGGATGTGGCTGCAGCTCTTCCTTTGACCCATCAAGAGGTAACAGACAACTGGGTGACTAGAAGCGGAGTTAAGGGTTTCTTGGCCAAGTTTCTGATTGGTAAAGCTAACAATTTCTGGAATGACCTGGACTTTAGGGCATATGAAGACATCTTGGCTCTCCTAATCTATGGGTTAGTCCTGTTTCCTAATCCTGACAACTTCATCAATGTCACTGCCATAAGGATCTTTATGTCTCAGAATCCAGTGCCCACTCTCTTGGGTGACATCTTGCAACAACTTCATACCCGTACTACCCGAAGACGAGGAACCCTATGGTGTTGTATCCCTTTGTTGGTGAGGTGGTTTATTTCGCACCTCCCTAAATTCATACTGAAGAATCAAGAAGGAAGAGGTTGGGCTCACAGGTTAATGTCTCTCACCGATAAAGACATCATTTGGACTTGCAGAGGTTTGGATGAGATAGCTATTATTGATCGATGCGGGGAGTACCCTAATGTTCCTCTGATTGGTACCCAAGGAGGGATCTCTTACAATCCATGTCTAGCACTCCGTCAGTTTGGAAGAGCAAGAAGAGCAGGCCCCCATGAGATGTTGGTGCCTCACATCAGTTTCGAGTTTCAGGTGGATAGTGACGAGCTGCGTCGTAGGTTCATCAAGGCTTGGGCCAAGGTTCATAAAGCTGACCCACAAGAGTTAGGGCCAAAGACTTCTTTACCTATGGAAGCCTACTACAAATGGGTTCGCATTCGTGCTCAGAAGTTAGGTATGCCGTATGAAGCTGTCAGACCCGTCATTCTTGAGTGTCCTGATAAAGATGGTGTTCCTCCAACTGTCCTTCCTCCTCAGATACCTACTGATTATGAGACATTGAAGAGATCTTGGTCGCAACTGCGAGAAGAGCGGGATTCTTACCGGGAAAAGTTCAACGAGCAGGAGTCAAAGATCCAGAAGCTGACCAAGCAGTTGGAGAATGAGAGAGCTCTGAATGCCTACATCCGTACTGAGAAGAGGAGACCATGGGATCAATAATGAGCTCCAGATGTGCTTTTACAGTTTGATTTCCTTTCCAGTATTTCCTTTCATGTAACGCCTAAGGGCAACTTGTTGAATAATTTCAGTTTCAAAGTTGAATTTAATGAAGTGTGTTCCTTTTTTGTTTACAAAGTTGATTCCCGATTGTCTTTGAAAACATAACTCATACGCATTTCATACATCATGTGCATAGCAAGTTTTTCCCCTTTTCAGGTTGCTTACAGTTCTTCGCTGTTTATTTCAGCATCATGAATACCGACTCTGCATCAACTGAGACATCGATCAAGGCTCTTCAGGAGCAGAATGCACAATTCCAGGAATTAATCAAGGGTCTGGCTCAAGGCCAAGAAGAACTGAAGGCTATGCTCCTGAAGAAGGAGAAGAAGAAGAAGAGGAGAACTGTTCTGTTCAACTCAGGTCGAAGGTTTAACAATACTCTGCAACAGGAAGAGGCTGGTTCTTCTGTTGACAAGAATTCTCCTCAGGCAGAAGCAAGGGTTCCTAGTCCGGTAGTCTCCGACAACGAGACAGATTTTGATGAAGAGCAGTACCCTCCTGCTGAGGACAGATACAAGCAACTGGAGGACAGGTTGAAGGCTATGGAGGTTCAACAGGTACCTGGGCTGGACTTCGGAGATCTGGGTTTGTCGACTGGTGTGATCATCCCTCACAAGTTCAAAGCGCCATCCTTCACTAAGTACGACGGGGCATCTTGTCCCAAGCTGCATTTAAGGTCATATGTTCGGAAAATTCAGCCGTACTCTGCGGATAAGAATTTATGGATCCACTTCTTCCAGGAGAGTCTTTCAGGGACTCATCTCGAATGGTTCTATCAGCTGGATGGGACCAAGGTTCGTAACTGGGAGGAGTTGGCTACTGCTTTCTACAAGCAGTATCAATATAATGCCGACCTTGCCCCCACACGTACCCAACTTCAGGGTATGTCATTAGGTGCAAGCGAAGGTTTTAAGGAGTACGCTCAGAAGTGGAGAGACCTGGCTGGCAGGGTGCAGCCACCGTTGACTGATCGGGAGTTGGTAGACATGTTCTTGGGGACCCTATCTGGGCCGTTTTTCAACCATCTCATTGGGAATTCTTCTGCTGGGTTCACTGATTTGATCTTGACTGGAGAGAGGATCGAAGCTGGGTTAAGATCTGGAAAAATTCCGAAGGGTGCATCATCCAGTTCTGAGAAGAAACCCTTCAAGAAGGAGTCTAGTGCCGTATATGGTTCCAGGAAATCAGAGAGACATGAGCACCGCCAATCTGTCAGTGCGGTAATGATTGCTAAACCTGCTGCCGCTCCTCGGCCAACTAACCCTCAAAAGGTTGAAAGACCCCGGAGAGAGTTCACCCGCTTAAGCGTGACTTTATCACAGATCCTTCCACAGTTACTATCCACCAATTTGGTGACCGTCAGGGAAGCTCCGAAGTTCCCCAATACTGCATCCCCCAAGTACAACCCGAATGCTCGTTGTGCCTACCATTCAGATAGCCCGGGGCATTCTACTGATGACTGTTGGGCGTTAAAGAACAAGCTGCAGGACCTTATTGACGCCAAGGAGGTACAGTTTGAGGCATCTGACAAGCCTAACGTAGTGACAGCTCCCTTGCCTGCTCATGGAGTGAATGCTGTTGGAGACGAGGACGAAGTGGACGATGCTGAGTTTGATAGCTAGATCTACCCGGCAACCGACAGTGGATCTAACAATTGGAGTGCAAAGGACAACTTATCTGTTTCTCTTGTTACTGAGTAATGAATTCCTATGTTTTGTTATTTTGTAATAAACAATGATAAATTCTATGGCCCGGTGTCTTACCCGAGGCACCGTGGTTCTATTTGTGAGGGCATACAAACTGTCATTTCATATATCATGAATGAAAATCTTGGACGTATTTTTCGCATTGCAAATATTGTGCTCCTTTTCTGTCTTTCTTTTCCTTTACATAATTTTCAAAACAGCTGTATTTACACACACACTCACTCATACAGGTTTCAATCCACTCTGGATCTCACTGATAACAACTCTGCTACTGCCAATTATGACTTCAAAAATCCGATCAACTTAGCCGAAGACGAAGGTGAAGATGATTGCGAAGTGCCTGGCGAGCTTGCTAGACTGTTGCTTCAGGAAGAGAGGGCAATTCAACCCCATGAAGAGCCAGTGGAAACCTTAAACTTGGGTACTGAGGCAGACAGGAAAGAGGTAAAGATTGGTGCCAACCTAGAGCTCAGCGTGAAGCAACGGTTAACCAAGATGCTGCATGATTATATGGAGATCTTTGCCTGGTCCTACGAAGACATGCCTGGGTTGGATACCGATATTGTGGTCCATCATTTGCCAACTAAGAAAGACTGCCCTCCAGTTAAGCAAAAGGTCCGTCGGATGCGTCCAGAGATGTCTGAGAAGATTAAAGCCGAGGTCATGAAACAATTTGATGCCGGGTTCCTTGCAGTGACTTCTTACCCTCAGTGGGTTGCTAACGTGGTGCCGGTACCTAAGAAGGACGGTAAGGTCAGAATGTGTGTCGATTACAGGGCTCTGAACAGGGCCAGCCCCAAGGATGACTTCCCCTTGCCTCACATTGATGTCCTTGTTGATAATACAGCACAACATAAGGTGTTCTCTTTCATGGATGGCTTTTCAGGTTACAATCAGATCAAGATGGCACCTGAAGACATGGAAAAGACTACATTTGTCACTCAGTGGGGTACCTTCTGTTACAAGGTCATGCCGTTCGGGTTGAAGAACGCTGGGGCAACCTACCAACGTGCCATGGTTGCCTTATTTCATGATATGATCCATCATGAGATAGAAGTGTATGTGGACGACATGATCGCAAGGTCCCAGACTGAGGAAGAGCATCTAGATCATCTGCAAAAGTTGTTTGACCGGTTGAAACTATACAAGCTGAGATTGAACCCGAACAAGTGCACCTTCGGGGTAAGATCTGGAAAATTGATAGGCTTCGTGGTCAGTGATAAAGGAATTCAAGTGGACCCTGCCAAGGTCAAAGCTATTCAAGAGATGCCAGTTCCCAAGACAGAGAAGGAAGTCAGAGGCTTTTTAGGACGCCTGAATTACATCGCTCGATTCATCTCACATCTGACTGCTACCTGTGAGCCAATCTTCAAGCTGCTGAAGAAAGATCAGGTAGTACGTTGGAATGATGAATGTCAGGCCGCCTTTGATAAAATCAAAGAGTATCTCCAAGAAACACCTATCCTTATGCCACCGGTGGAAGGGAGACCTTTGATACTATATCTGACAGTGCTTGACAACTCAATGGGGTGTGTGCTGGGGCAGCATGACGAGTCTGGCCGAAAAGAGCATGCCATTTATTACCTTAGCAAAAAGTTTACCGACTATGAGACCCGATACTCACTGCTTGAGAAAACTTGCTGCGCTTTGGTATGGGCTGCTCGCCGGCTGAGACAGTATATGCTGACTCACACTACCTTGTTGATCTCAAAAATGGATCCTATAAAGTACATATTCGAAAAGCCTGCTCTGTCTGGGAGAATTGCAAGATGGCAAATGATCTTGACGGAATACGACATCCAATACACAACCCAGAAAGCCATCAAGGGAAGTGTATTGGCAGATCATCTGGCACATCAGGCCGTAGATGACTATCAGTCCATGAACTTCGAGTTTCCGGATGAAAGCATCATGATAGTGACAGATTGTGAAGTACCTGGACCGGATGAAGGACCTGAACCAGGATCCCGATGGTCTATGCACTTTGACGGAGCCTCCAATGCTTTGGGAAACGGTATCGGCGCCATCATCATATCTCCTCAAGGTACTCATACTCCACTCACTGCCCGGCTATGTTTCAACTGTACCAATAACATGGCGGAGTATGAGGCGTGCATCATGGGTCTTCAAGCTGCGATCGACCTAAGGATCAAATTTCTAAGTGTCTTCGGAGATTCCGCTCTTGTGATCAATCAGATCAAAGGAGAGTGGGATACGAAACATCCAAACCTGATTCCTTACAGAGAATGTGTGTTGACCCTGATCCCCCACTTTACGGAGATAACCTTTGAGCACTTTCCAAGAGAAGAGAATCAGCTAGCGGACGCGTTAGCTACAATGTCTTCAATGTTCAAGGTCAAATGGGACAATGAGGCTCTCCGGATCATCATCTGGAAACTGGACGAACCGACATACTGTTGTGATCTCGAAACTGAATTGGTGACTGAGAAGCCTTGGTACCACGAAGTGAAGAGATATCTGGAAGCTCAGGAATACCCTGAAGGTGCATCTGTCAATGATAAGAAATTCCTGAGAAGGTTCGCAGCCAAGTTCTTCCTCAGCAATGGCATCTTGTATAAACGAAACCATGATTCAACCTTACTGCGTTGTGTGGATAAGGCTGAAGCAGAAAGAATCATGGAAGAGCTACATGAAGGGACCTTTGGTACGCATTCCAGTGGACACACTATGGCTAAGAAGATCCTACGGGCAGGATATTACTGGTCCACAATGGAAGCTGATTGTTACCAACATTCCAGGACATGCCACAAGTGCCAGATCTATGCAGACAAGGTGCATGTTCCTCCGGTACCTCTGAACGTTCTGACTGCGCCTTGGCCGTTTGCAATGTGGGGCATAGACATGATCGGCGAGATTAAACCTACGGCATCCAATGGACATCGCTTCATCCTAGTGGCGATTGATTATTTTACGAAGTGGGTCGAGGCAGCATCCTATGCTACGGTAACCAAGACTGTTGTAGCACAGTTCATTCGGCACAACCTGATCTGTCGGTACGGCATCCCTGAAAGGATAATTACAGACAACGGTACCAATCTGAACAACAAGATGATCGCTGAGCTCTGCGAACAGTTCAAGATACAGCACCACAATTCTTCTCCTTACAGACCGAAGATGAATGGGGCTGTAGAAGCAGCAAATAAAAACATCAAGAAAATCGTGCAGAAGATGACAGTGACTTATAAAGATTGGCACGAGATGTTACCGTTCGCTCTGCATGGGTACCGTACCTCAGCTAGGACGTCAACCGGGGCAACTCCTTTCTCTCTTGTTTATGGTATGGAGGCAGTCTTGCCGATCGAAGTACAAATACCCTCTCTCCGGATAATGAAGGATGCAAATCTGAACGAGGATGATTGGATCCAGACACGACTTGATCAGCTCAACCTCATTGATGAAAAGAGACTTGCTGCTATCTGTCATGGTCAGACGTATCAGAAACGGATGATCAGGGCATTTAACAAAAAGGTCAGACCACAGGAATATCAAGTCGGGGATCTGGTGATCAAGCGAATCATCCTTCCTCAGAGTGATCCAAGGGGCAAATGGACCCCTACATACGAAGGGCCATTTATGGTTAAGCATGTGTTCTCAGGAGGAGCCATGATATTGACCAACATGGATGGTGACGACCTTCCTCACCCCGCCAATGCAGACATAGTAAAAAGATACTACGCATAAAAAAGACCCGCTAGGCTGACATGCCTAGGCAAAAATTAGGGCTTCCCGTCGAACCAAAAGGGTTCGGGCAAAATGAAGGGATGAAATGAAAAAAAATCTGTACACCCGGCAAGTCGAAAACCTGAAAAGGCGGCTTGGGCAAAAATGGGTATCCCGGTGGACTGAAAACCCGAAAGGGCAGTCCAGGCAAAAATTAGGGATAAAAGCGTAATACTATGTCTCATTGATCACTTTGCATCCAGAATCCGGTATCTACATCAAGTTCAGACGGCATCGATCAGTCAACTTCACCTTCAACCAAGGTCATCAAGTGATGAGACGCTCGGAGTTATAAAGGCAATAGCAGAGTTGAAACCCAGTGGGATCATTCACTTCACACAACTGTTTTATTTTGTATAAAATTTGTATAAACTCTCTTGTTCGGCGGCGTTCTCTTACTAGGACGTCAGTCTCTTGTATACAAAACGCCTATTTTTAGGCCATTCAAAAATCAATACAAATATATTTTCAGTTAAACATGCCAAGTATTTTTCATTTTTTCTGTTTTGTTTTGCGAAGAACATCCAAGGTTCAATTTGTGATATATGCATTGACAACAATTTGCTAACTCATAAATATTTGCATACGAAACAAAGGAATTAATTGCAGGTGACACTAGAAACAGGGGCAATCAAGAGTTGTCTAAGCAATCTAGTTGTTCTATCCTCCAAGGTACCAAGGTAGGTTCAGCTAAAAAACACGACCAAGTACATATTAATTCCCCAGAGAGTAAGTCAGCAAAACGATACACTCTTCTCCAAGCAAAATTATCAAATCTCAAGGAAGTTGGGTACCCTCCCGTAGAGCTCAACATTCCCCAGCAGCAATACATATTCTTAAACAAGCATCCCCGACAGTCTTGGTCTAAAGATTGTTCCCCGGCGGTATATCAACATTCAAAGGAATCACTTCCCCCACAGTTCAAAACTCCCCAGGAGAGTCCAATCCAATTCCCCAGTAAAGATGGAAATCACATCCCCAAACAGTAAGTTTATCCCCAATAGATTCTGGAAGCTTATCCTTCGCAGAGCACGAACGCGTCGCCCGACCTTATTTAAAGAGTTATTTCCTCAACAGGACATAACTGGGTTATCCTCAGCCAAAATCCACGGAAAGAGCGTCGTCGACAAAGTCTTCCTATCCCCAGCAAATTATTATCAACTCAGCAAGGCATCCCTCTTCCCACAGAGTGTTGCTTCCCAGCATGGTCGCTAGAGTATCTTTTCTCCCCGCAGAATCTCCCATTTGCCAAGTTTATTCCGCAACGGAGTCATCTTCTCCTACTGGTATTCTTGCAGTTATCATCCCCAGCGGAAGCAAAATCTATTCTTCAACATCAGCCCAGGATACGACTTCCCGGCACCCGTCAAGGATTCACTTTCCTAGACAAAAACATACATAAAACATCACATACATCATTATAGCATGCATAGACGCATCATATCTCACAAATCTCATTTATGTTGAGAATATCATTGCTTGATCCATATCATGCATTGCATATGTCTGACCTTTACCTTTCAGGAAAGAATCAGCTAAATTATCAATCATCTTTCAAGACCTAGCCTGGTTCAGTTAAATCGACCCTAAGATTTTCCTGATGCTTATCCAGTCAAAGGCCTTCTCTGGTTCAGTCAGATCGACCCTAAGATCTCCCTGATGCTTATCCAGTTGAAGATATTCCAAGACCTTGTCCGGTTCAGTTAAATCGACCCTAAGATTTTCCTGATGCTTATCCAGTCAAAGGCCTTCTCTGGTTCAGTCAGATCGACCCTAAGATCTCCCTGATGCTTATCCAGTTGAAGATATTCCAAGACCTTGTCCGGTTCAGTTAAATCGACCCTAAGATTTTCCTGATGCTTATCCAGTCAAAGGCCTTCTCTGGTTCAGTCAGATCGACCCTAAGATCTCCCTGATGCTTATCCAGTCGAAGATATTTCAAGACCTTATCCGGTTCAGTTAAATCGACCCTAAGATTTTCCTGATGCTTATCCAGTCTAAGGCCTCCTCTGGTTCAGTCAGATCGACCCTAAGATCTCCCTGATTCTTATCCCAGTAGAAGACACCCAAGATTTTTCTCGACGAGCGTTGTTGAAGTTAAAGTCGCCCAAGGTTCTCTTACCGTTCATACTAAGATGGTAACCATCCCTGGTTCATTCATCGCCGTTTGAAGATCCAGACTCAGCTCCTGTAACCAGTCAGGACACATCTATACCAAGCATCTAAAAATCAGCTCCTGCAACGTGTCAGGTACTCATTTTCTCTTTTGCAGGTATGCAGGTTCTTGCTAAGGAATCTCCTACGCGATCAACATCCAGATGGCATCTATAAGCCCATCATCCTATCCAGCAACCTCTAAATGGCATCTATAAGTCCATTCCCACCACACTGCCACTATGTGAGCGCAAATTTCTGGGCACTCTAGTGTCCAATCATCTTCTACCCTCGGATTACGAAAGGCACGTCCGCCAATCTGCATCCTCAGGTCTAAGAAGATTGAACAGGGGCAACTGTTGTACCCCAAAATTTGCCCTCCCATATTCTTCAAGAAATTGCCAAATCAAGCTGCAAAAGTCCCCCAAGGGGTACACAGTCAAAGATCTCCTATACAGTCAAAACTAGGGTTTGTGTTCTGATCAAGAAAATGAAGTTTTCAAAGGCCCAATAAAGTCTCATATGCCTACAAATATGGTCAAGTATCCTCATATCAAGTTTCAAGGCATTCAGCTCAAAATTGCACAGTCAAAACCCTAAATTGCACTACAGTCAACTGTAGGGGCAAAATGGTCATTTGACAGTCAAAAGTTCAAATTTTTGGTCAACATATCATTTTGAAGCCACAAACATCATTTGATCAATGCTTGATCATGATTCTCAAAATTTGGCTCAGAAATCATCAAAGATGCAAAAGTTTCCTTATTTGGACAGCTGAAAAAGTCAACTGAAATTGACCAGGGCATAACTTTCACATGGATTATCAGAAAAATTCCATCCAAAGCTCATTTTGAAGAGAAAGACATTTCCTACAACTCATCTTCATACTTCAAGTCCAAGAAATGCTCTCACAAAAAGTTATCAATTTCAACATTATAGGTCATTTTCAAAAGTCAACAAAAAGGGACTTTAAGTCAAAGGCCATAACTTGAGATTGGTAAATCAAAATGACATGGGACCAAAGGCATTGGTTAGAGGACTCAAAGACCTTTCCAAAATGTCCAAGAACATGAGAAAAGCTTAAAAATTGAGCAAGTTATGTCTTGTGGAAGTTGGGAAATTTTTGGATATTTTGAAAAGTCAACATTGATTCAAATGACCTAAAATTGCTAATGGGCCCATTTTTCTTCCATGATTCATCATCCATGACATGTGCACGACCACTTGGCCCAAAGGGAAGTATTTTCTCATTTTTTATTTATTTATTTGAATTTTTATTTATATTAATTCATTTAAATCATTTAAATATATGAAAAATATTTAATTCACCCTAACCAATCTTTTTATACATGTTTTAGACTCAATATTTCGTGCATAAGTCAATATGGAAAGAATTGGAGCAATTGGATATGATTTGGACCAAAAACACATGGAAAAGATATGAAAAAGATCTTAAGAAATCAAATTTTCAAAAACAATGAATGCCATGGATTTGATTGGTTTTTGTTAACCTAATGGACTCAGTACAAATGCTAGAATACAACCCTAATCATGCTAGACACAAAGCTGCGCAGAAGAACCAAGAACAAACTTGGAATTTTTGTCAAAAAAAGCAATTCTGAAATCATTGTTACAGGTCGATTCAAAGCACAAAACTTGTTTCAATAGCTTCCTCAAGGTTCCCTGAACACATTCCAATCAAAAACATCCATTCAAACTCCAAGAATTGGTAACATGAACGCAAGCTGTATCAAGAAAATTTCATAATCGTATATCATATTCCATGCATTATTTGTGAAATTTATTCGTTGATTCATGTTCATTATGATGTTGTGAAGCTAACCAATGCATTTAATTTGATTATTATGCTGTATATACGATTCCACCATGTTTGAATTTTAGGGTTTTGCAAGCTTCAGATTAGGGATTCTTAAAAGAGGAAAAATTAGCCTTCCAGACCCATGCCATTCTAATCAATGCATCTGGACGAAGAAGATACAACATTCGCGCTTAATTTATATGGCCTTATGGCCTATTCGTTATTTTTTCTAATGGTGCATTATAGAACGGTTCAAAAACCGTTGTCTATTGCTTTTGTGTTTCAGGAAAATCCAACACCATGAAGAAGATGAGTCCGTGGCATGATTTGGTTGGTTGATTTGAAATTCGCGCGTTTTATCCCACTAACGCGTAGTTTCATATTTTATTATTGGCTGTTTATTTATTTAACAAAAGAGTTTCATGGTTCAGTTGGCAAGCGCTCATTGTGTTGACATCTAAGACCTGGGTTCGAGCCCCAGGTCTGTATAATTTCCATACTATTTTTCATTAACAATTCCCATGCAGCGCCCAAGGTCAAGACGTACCATGCATCCTCAAGAACCAACAGCCACGCGTCCCATGGAATCAAACCAAAGGTTGAGATTGGGAGAGCACCATAAACCCTGGTCAAAGTGCTAACACGCTACTCAAAAAAGTCAAACGGACCTGAAGCTTGTTGGGCCAAATTACTGGATCAAAACCTCCTATTTGGGACTTCCACCCCCCCTGGTTTGCAATTTTCCATATTTTTCTTAATTATTGTTTTATTTTCTTTATTTGTTTAATTTAATTAATTATTCTCACAAAAATATAAAAACACATAAAAATCAGAAAAAAGAAAAAAATAATAAAATATTATTTATTTTAGTATTTTTATAAATAAACTTGCATGTAAATGTTTAGTTCTAATTTAAGTGTAATTTTAATACTTTTAATAATAAATCTAAAAAATGTAGAACTAGGGTTTAATTACTAATTTTTCATCTTTTTTTATTTTTTCCTCATAATGATCAAACAATTAAATATTTATTTTATTTACTTTTATAATTAAACTTGTAAATTAATTAGGGTTTCATTTAGGTTAAAAACTTCAATATTTTTCTTAAATAACTTAAAAATAATTAGAATTAGGTTTAATATTCTATTTTAATTTTAACTAATTTTTTCTATTAAACCTTACAATACATAAAAACACCAAAAACAAAAACATTTTCTTTTAAATTTTAATTTTAATTCATCATGTAATTTAATTCATGCAAAAGGGTCCAACGCCCTCGTTCGTAGATTCTTATTTAATTCGCGTATTTATTTTTATTCTTAAATAATTATGTATCTCTCCCAAAGCCTTGTAAATACTACTTCTCGCACTTTATTTTCTTTATTTATTTTCCGTCAAATCGGGTCCTGGTTAATTTTGGCGATGTGGACCCGCGCCATTTGTAATAGTTTTAGAATTTACTTTCCCGCAAATATTTTAACTGTTAAACAAAGCATGCAAGAATGAATGGCCTTAAATAAAAGCAATGCGTAGAACACCAATAACATGACAAGATAAATGCAAATGAAAACGACACACAAATCGCACACACCACCCCTAGGGTACGCCTCACTATTGCCTTGCCTTCGAAAGGTGATCGTCGAGTAGAGGATGTCTTAGTAAGTCCTCATGATCCGGGAACCTGGCATGAGGGTAGCTTCTAAGGTGTCTTCCCATTGCTCTGGTGATCACCATGTCCCGAACCTCGAATTGACCCGAACACCTCCAACGGTGGTGCTACCTACCTCTCAATGGTGGGATGGCACTACTTTAAAGGACATTTACACAGACGAATTCCTTAGGGTAGGTAGACGACTCTAGATACTTGCTCTAAACTTCAAAACAAATCAAAAAATACTTTTCACACCAACACATTTTCAAAAAGCTTTCGAAAGCAATTTTTCAAACACTCTTGAGGACCGATACAAGAGTCGAACTGAAATTTTCAAAGAGACTTTTTTAAAACCCACAGTTGAAAAGCAAACAAACCATTTTTGAAAACACAATGAGCAAGTATCTAAGAGCCCATGGATAACCATGGATAGAAAGGGTGCTAACACCTTCCCTTTCTATAATCTACCTCCCGAACCGAGAGCAATCTCTTTAAGGAATTTTTCTGTGCTTTTGTCCTTTCCATTTGGAGAAAATAAAAGACGGTGGCGACTCTTGCTTCCGCGACATTTCGCGAACCAGCGTTAAACAGTCAGTTCCAGATCCACCGATCACAATGGGTAATGGTGTTGTAATGTGTTTTTCTTCCTTGATTCATGTGTCTTATGATATGATATGTTTTGGGATTGTTGGAGGTCAAAACTTGGGGTTTGGACTTTGTTGAAAAGGTTGAAAAACAAGAAAAATCACACAAAATTGCGTGAGAATATGGTTTTCTGGGCTCTGACACGGCCCATGTCAGCTAACACGGGTGGCTATGTCAGCTCTATGGTGTTTGCATTTCGAAAATCATTTTGGTCATAACTTTTAAATTGTAACTTTGTTTGAGTCCCCGTTCGAAGCGTTAGACAGCTAGCACGATAATTTTTCAATAAAAATAGTTTTATTGGAAGTATGTGATTTAATCATTGTATGGTTGTGTACAATGACATGTATATGTGTTATGCATATTGGTGATTGGTGTTGGATTGTAACGATGTTTTGTACATTGTTTATTATGTGACGTGAGGATGTTTTGGTGCAGGGATACTATGAATATGATTTGTATGTGAATAATTCATGAGTATGTGTATGTATGTGCAAATGTATGGTAATTCACGTGTGATAAATTATTGAAGATATGCATTGATGAGTTTTGGATGACTTTTTAGTATGAACATAACACTTGATTTTCTGTATATGTATGTTCTGAATTAATGATGAATGAGAGTAGCATTGTTGGGCATTACTTGCTATATGTTATTGAGGTGTGTTGAGTTGATTAATGCTATAAGTATATATTGTATGTGAATATCGACATGATGTATGTATGTTGTTTAATTTGGTGAGATGATTTAAATGTGTTGAATTATGTGAAATATGCTTGTATGATTAAGATATAGAGATGGTCTTAATTGCATATATATATTGAGATTGCACGTGCAACATGAGTTATCAAGAGTCAATGTTTGCTAGCTTTTGCAAGAGTTAGTGACTTGTCTCAAACCTGGAGATGGAGGTTTGAAAGCTTAGAGAATAGGCTTTTTGGTGATTATCTGTCTTGAAGATGTGGACACAGTTTAAACATAAAAGTCGTTAAGGATAACAATTGGCACCACATGAATATTGCATTGAGTTGCATTTGAGTCACATGTATTGATGTGAAATATTGAATTGGTGTGGAATATGTGATATTTATGTGAATGTTACATTTGTGGTATTTGTGATTGATTATATTTAAGTCATGAACTGTCGAGCAATGTTGTAGATGTAAACACGTGGATTAGATTGGATAATGTTGAATACATAGATTATGTGAAGTGTGATGAATTCAATTGTATGTATGTATGTATGTGATGCAATTACTTATTATTATATATTTCTATAATGGTGTGAATTCTCACCTTATGTTGGAATGATGTGTTATACGATATTGCTCAGGTACCAAAGACAATGGTGCTTCTTGTGAGGATTAGTCGGAGGAGCTAGTTCTTTGTTATCCGTATTTAGGAATTGAATCATGTTCTGGTTATGTAACACGGGGAAACATTTGAACTCATATTGTTTTAAGAGATATTTGATATACTCTCTTTTATTTTATATTGTATTTGATATTACGTGATGAGTGACTTTTAGTGCCTAATGTTTTAGTACATTATTTCTATTATGAGATTCAATTATTGGTATCAGTTATTAGTATTGTTACACCTGCCAGGGTGCAACCCTTTCTCGAGCAAGTACCTCTTCATTCAGCTGGTCATGTGGACTTATATGGATTTGCGATTAAACCGCTCAATATATGCCTGGAGGGGTTCGCCATTCCCCTGAATGATGGCCTCGAGGGACGCCTCAATTTTGGGTATTTCCGAGAGGCTGTGAAGTTTCTGGTGAACTGAGTTTTTAATACCTTCCACGAAGTGATCGAATCTGGGGTGTGGCTTTTGTACCATTCTATGGCACTTTTTCTCAGAGTCGTGGGAAATAAATTGCATTTAATGTCACCCCCGATGTTGTGGTAGTGGAGCATCACCTCGAAGCTCTCGAGGTGATCGTCGGGTTCCGTGGAACCATCGTAGGTTTCCAAGGGTGGGGGTTTCTCCATTCCTTTGAGAATGGGGGCCTCCATGATCTCCCGGGACAATGGAATGTTATGGTCGTCTTCGTGGCTTCGGTCTTGAGTTTGTGATGGAGAGAGGTTGAACCGGTGGCCTCTATGGCGCATAGAATTTCTTTCCCGGCTCCTCGTCTTTTCCGATTAATCTTTTCCCTTGTTCCTCTTAGGGGCAGGGGATTGTGGTGTGCGGTCACACTTCTTGGTGATTTCAGGAGGGGGTCTCTCCAGTCAAGGGTCTCGCCTGGTTCAACGAGGAGAGAGGCTCTGGGACTCATCCTGTTGATGTCTCCGTGGGGGGGAGATGGAACATACCTCTCATCGGCGCGGGGAAGGGCAATGAGATTCGGGTTCCCGATGTCTTCTTGTGGGGGAGCGGGATCACCGACCCTTCTCCAGCCTTCTAATGCGTTCATTCTGCTGGGAAATCAGGTAGTTAGTCTGATTGATGGCCACAAACAAGGCGATAATGATGGGATCAACATTGGCGGGCACAAGAATTTCATGATATTCTCCAGGCTGATTAACCTGCTGAAGTGTGTCGAGGAGGTGTTTCGTGGACGAGGAGGATGCAGTTCGTCCGTCCCTGGGGTCACCCTGGTCGTGACCATCTTTTCCGTTGTTGTTGTTCTCGCCCTGGGCGAAAAATATTAGTGTTGATGTCGGCGTCGTTGTTGTGCTGACTGGCCATGATGATCATAAGGTTAAAAAAGTTTTCTTTGGTATTGAGTTAGAATAAGACGGGGAAGCATGGCTTTCCCACAGACGGTGCCAGTAATCGTACCTGACTAAAATGTTTCTTCTGTGGCCGACAACACTTGGACTCATGTGGTTGTTGAAGAGAATGCAGGGGTACCTGCAAGACACTCTGATGCCAAAGTAAGGTTCAGAGCAAAATGTAAATATAGAGTGAGTAGAAAAAGTGTACCTAATCCTCTAGTCAAATAGGGTATTTATAGCTCCCAGTGTCGGGCCAAGTTCCAAAATAGAGACTTCTTGGATCCTACGTGGGTAGAGGAGACCAGTCCGTAGTCTCTATCCTAGTTTAACTGCTCCGTAATTTTCGGAGTTAAAGACTCGTTCTTTTCGGGAGCAGGATGACTCCGTGATATTCGGTGTACCATTGACCATGTTCTCTTGGTGGGCACGTGGAGGAGACGTCCTCGACTTGCTCGTGGAGGAGATGTCCCCGACGTGCGCTTGGAGGAGACATCCTCGGTGTGCTCTTGAGGGAGATGTTTCCCAATAGTTATAGCAATTCGGACCACCGTAGTGAATCCTCCTTGAAGTAGTACTTGGATGGATTTGTCCGACGGGAACCAAGCGCCCTACTCCAGAGCAATTTCTCTACACAATAAGGAAATTTAGCTATGTTTTAGGGATTTATCAAACTACAATTATGTATAACTATTATACATATTATTGACTGCTGCTATATTTTTGCTCCACCTCTATTGTATTCAATAGCGTTCACGGTCCACAATCCTAATAAAATAACATCAATTCAATCTTGTTCTTGTTTTCTTCTCATATTTTCTCTCATGTTTAACCACATCAATATGCAATGTTTGAATCCGCTCATGTACTTCAAATCATATTAAATTAAAAGAGACTATATCCATCTAAATATTTATGAATTTTAAAAACATTTAATTATTTCAGATTTTTTTTAAAGTGAATTTATTAAAAACTTACTTATAGCATGAACATCCTGCCACGTTTTGTGGGGATCATTGTCTTGATTAGTCTATGACCCTCAAGTTCTAAGGACCGACTCTTCACCTTTACACTAACTACAAATTCAAGTATTTGGGTCAAACTCAAGATTTTTAACCTACTTTGTTGTGAATCAAAAGAAACTCTACCATAAGCTTTACACAACTTTACTATCAACCCTAACCATTAAATAAACAAATAAAAATTAAGTGAGAATATTATTATCTCCATTTCTGTTTTTAAGTGATAACTTACTTTTTAAATTTATTGATAACTAATGTATTTAGCCTATAAATAGATTAAATATATTAATTATTCAATAAATTTTAAAAATGACTTATTTTTCAAAATTGTAATATTTTTTTTATGTTTAAAAGTATGACAGAAATTCCTGGTGTTCATATTAATTTGTGAATCTTTTTATGAAATTGGTTTCCCAATGAGGATTCCACTATGCATAAATATTAGTAAACAACTTGCATCCTCCTTCTTTTATCGTTTTCACTAACTCTTTTTCTTCCTCTTTTGTTTCTTTCGTACACTATTATGTTTTTCAAAGCCAACCCTAATATTAGTAAAATATGCATTAAAAACTATAGAAAATTAAGCAAGAAGATAGAATTTTCTAACTACGACTTTTTGCTTGAATTAGAAAGAAGAAACATTCACGTTTTCCTTTATGATTTGTGAATGTAAAGTGAAGTATATATTTTAGTGTTTAGGTAGATTTATTTTTTTATTAAAAGTTTCTTCTAAAGTTCTAGAAACTATAGAAAAATATTTAATAATTAAAGTAGGGATTATATGTCAACAATAATGGCATCTATTTCATGGTTTTTGCCGCCATCTAGTCATAGCAATAATTTTTTAAAAAAGACTTATTCAAATAAAATGACCAATAATAGTAAAAATTATTAATTAGCTATACTTTTAAATTTAGTTATACTACTAGACAACAAAATTTCACTTCTATCCTTGTATGTTTTCTATAATAATTATTAATTAATGTTAAGAAAATTGAGATTTGTTGTCAACGAGCTAGTTTGTGTCTCTTCACTAAAATAATGTTATTTTGAATATAATTCTTTAATTGAGTGCTTAACTCAATAATGCAGTTTCTGTCAAATAAACAGATCACAAATTCTCATGATTATTTATAATATCTTAAGTACAGAAAAGATAAAGATAATAAGAATCTAATCAACATGTGATAATAATTTTTTAATATATATATTATAATATTAGAATTATAACCTAAATCAATTATTATTGGTTGTTTATTTTCATTTTAATTTTTCTTAATATAAAAAATCTTTCAAGGAAAATATACTTAGAAAAAATGTAACATCATTGTTTATAATCATTACAAGAAGATATGTACAAAACATAAATAAAAGTTAAAACTAATCATCATAACAAATATTCCTTCATAATTTCATTAAATTAATTAAAAATAAAAACACATGACCCCAAAATATTTTATTTCACTTCTAGACTCTAGTAATGGCAATAGTACATACCATTCTCTTCATTCTTATGAATTTCATCAACATTAAAACCTTTGATGTTGTTGTTGTTGCTACTAATCAAATGCTTAATATCTTCAAGACCATAATCAAGTAATGGAGTTAATGCTTGAGTTTGACTAATAGTAGTACTATTGTAACTATATCCAACTCCACTTGATTTTTCTTCATATTGGTTCATATTTGCACCACCAATAACACTTTCATTGTTAGAACTTATCATAAAGTTATTATTGTTGTTGAACTCATCAAATCCAATACTAGACATGTGATGATGATGATGATGATAGCCAATTTCTTCTTGCTTGATTTCCTTGCAACTTCCATCAGATGAAGTACAACTTCCTTCACTTCCAAACATAAACATATTGTTGTTGTCTTTGATAATAGGGTAGTTGTTATATTGCATGTGAGGATTCATGGAATCTTGGTTTTGGTAAAAAGGGTTGAAACTTGTGTTAGGATAGTTGTTTGAAGGATGTGAAATGGTTTGGAGATCATTGAAGGTTGTTGGAGTTTGAGTAAAGTAGTCTAAGATAGAAGATGAAGGTGGAAATGAAGGTTTTCTAGGATGATGCAAAGCCATGAGTTTTTTCTTCAACTTTGTGTTCCAATAGTTCTTGATATCATTGTCTGTCCTACCTGGCAATTGTGCAGCTATAATTGACCACCTACAAATCAAAATATCAAACATGTTATTAGTCATGGAAGCTAACTATAGGGTTACAAATATAATTTTTTTAAATAATTGTTTACCTTTTTTAGTTATTATAATTTATTTTCCATTTTACTTCTTGAGTTAGGACATTATTGGTGTTTTAATACTTGAGCATGTAGCTTATAATGATTAAGGAGGATAAGAAGAAAGACAAAGTTCTAGATAATTATTATTATTATGAATTTGAGATTAGATTGGTCAGAAGAGAACAAAAAGGGTTGAAAAAATTGTACTTTGCAATTTGCACTAAAAAGGTAGTAGTAAAAAAAGTGTACCTGCTTCCAATATTAACATAGAGACTGCAAATTATTCTATCTTCCTCATCTGAAAAATCTCCATGCTTAATGTTTGGCCTAAGATAGTTAAGCCATCTCAATCTACAACTTTTTCCACATCTCTTCAAACCTAATAACAAAAATAAAAAATTCAAAAAAAAAAAAATAATAATAATACATATTTAAGCATTTTTTTATGAAATAATCAAAACCATGTTTTGAATATTTCTTACCAGCTTTATGAGGAAGAGAAATCCAATTCCCACCAGTGCCATGTTTCTCTATGTAGTCTTTCAGTTTCGAGTCTTCTTCTGGTGACCATGGACCTCTCTTCACACTTGTTTTGTCACAACATGGAGCTCTTCCCATTTTTCTCTTCTATCTTTCTCTCAAACTCTCACTTTCTAGATGAAACATAATTTGGTGGATAGTGGTAATGCCTTTATAAATAAGAGACCTGGATTTTGAAAAAAAGTTTAAAATAATAATATTATTATTTTTTATGTGAGTGAGAGAGAGATAGAAAGGTACATTGCATAAGTCAAATGAAAGGAAAGACATAACAATACATGTATAATTAATTTGATTTATTTTCAACGTACTTTTAATAAGAAATAATATTAATATACAAGAGGGTACTCAAGGTCAGAGAAAACTCTCTCATCTTCAACGTTGGAGACTTGGCAAGAAATATAGTATATGAAAGGATAAAGATTGTTCACATTTCTTTAAGGTGTATATTTTAATAGAAAAGGAGAGAATATTAAAATTATAGTATGAAGTATACAAATATATTTTGTTTTTCCATGTTTGAGAAAGGAAAAAAGAAGAAACATGTAAGCATCCAATGTTTTGTAATACAGAAAAAAGACAACACACAACAGAAGTATGAATTGATGGGTACAGCTACCGGAATTGCGACACCTTCCAAACACTATGACAAAAATGACGATGGGACTAGTTTTTCAGCATACTTCATAATTATTGTTATTATAGACAAAACTCAAGTCAAGTTTTTTTTTAATGTGGTTTTGTTTTTGATGAGTGGTTTTGAGTGATACTTGTATATACTTGAACACTCAAATGAGTAAGCCATAAAGAAGCGAGAGGTACTCACTTGAGAGGATGTGTACCTTTCTCTTTAATATCAAATTTTTTATTTAGATATAATGGAGTATTAAAGGATATTTTAGTATTTATAATTGTTTTAGATAATTTAAGTATTAAGTTTATTCAATTAGAGTCTACGAGATAATTTACTATGTGTATAACCAGATTAGTGGTAGCCGTCATTTATAACCTTCTAATTATTTCTTTTGTAAGCTTTCTAGTCGTCATTGCATTAAATATATTATCTCTTATCTTTTCTTCATTTATTAACCTTGTCCACTACCAATTGATATCTAGAGTTTCGGTTGGATTCACGGGAAACACGAGTGAAATAGTGAGGCGTTGTGTGATTAATTTTGATTCTTGGATTCGTGTTGAATCTTGAACAAAATCTGAACATAATCATATTTTTCTGATTCTGTGGGATTGGGAAACACTGTGTTTGTGAGATCTGAGTATTCTGTACAAGGTTGAAGATGACCGAAAATAGTAGTCTAAGCACCAAGCTTCCAGTATTTAATGGCAAAAACTGGAATCGTTGGATGATTCAGATGGTGCTCAGGATGTTCTTGAGCTTGTTACAAATGATTATGTTTCAGTTACAGCAGATGCGACAGAGGAACAAAGAAATGCGCAGAGAGATACAAAGAAGAAAGATCAGAAGGCGTTGTTCTTCATCCATCAGTGTATGGATGAGAACATGTTTGATAAAATTGATGATTCAACGACAGAGAAGGCTGCTTGGGACACATTGAGTAGGTGTTATGGTGGTGACGTATCAGTGAAGAAGGTGATGCTTCAGTCTCTCAGAAAGTAGTATGAGAATCTCAACATGATGCGTAAGTGTTTGTTGGCAGCAATTTTGGTAAAACACTGCTTTGATAATGTTTTGCTTAATGTCTTGACATTTTAAGTAAATCATCTCAACTGATTTTGAATGATGTCAAAGCAGATGTCTTAACATCTGCCTTCTGATCTGAACGTGTTTTTTCAGATTTTCTGTTTCTTGTTTTTAAGCGCGCCTTATTCAGGTTTTGTGGTTTATAACTTGCGAAAAATATGGAGGAATATTTTTCGACCTGTCTTATCTTTATGGATTATATCTTGGCCTACTTTCATGGAGATATTCAAGGGATTCAATATATTGCAATATTTGTTTTTCAGCCCAAACCCATAAAGAAGCTGTTGCACCTTTACAAGGACTTGCAACCTTATTCGTACAACTGCAACAATTGAAGAAAAAATATATTCTTTGTGTTTAAAAGTCTGAATCTTTTAATTGTAATACACTCTAGTATTATTTTAATACTTGAGTTGTAATTTGTTAGTTGAGTTGTAAATTATGAATCATTCATAAGCTTTTAAGTATTGAATGATTAAGGTTTTTCAAACTTAATAATTCTGTTGTTTTCACTGTTAGTGATTGAATGGATTTGAGGAGGGCCTCATACCTAGGTGTGTCTTAGATAGAAGTATAGCACGTGTAGTGATTAAGCGATTATATCGCAAACTGGTTGTTTACTGAGGGTCTATAAATTGATATTATTTAATGGACTTATCCCTGGCTTGGTAGCCCCTAGAGTAGGTGTTATTGTACACCGAACTGAATTAACAATCTCTTGTGTTTTTACTGCTTTTATATTGTTGCATTTTATATTGTCCTCAGATATTTGTGTCGTGACATCTCCTTCGACATTACATAAATGATACCAAAATTTCAATTGGTATCAGAGCAGGCATCCTGCTCTGTATCTGGGTGAGATCTAGGGAAGATACTTTCTAGTACTATGGACAAGGAAGAAGGATTTATGAACAGACCACCCATTATGGATGGAAGCAATCATGACTATTGGAAACTACGTACGGTGGCCTTTCTAAAATCTCTGAACAACAGAGCTTGGAAAGCTGTCTTAAAAGGATGGAAACACCCTGTCAAATTAGGAGAAGATGGAGAACCTACTTCTGAGTTAAAGCCAGAAGAAGATTAGTCTAAAGAAGAGGATGAAATTGCACTTGGAAATTCTAAAGCCTTGAATTCTATATTCAATGGAATTGACAAGAACATTTTCAGATTAATAAACACATGTGAAGTAGCTAAGGATTCCTGAGGGATTCTTCAATCTACCCATGAAGACACACCCAAAGTTAAGATGTCAAGACTTCAGTTTCTCACCACCAGATTTGAAAATCTGAGAATGAAGGATGATGAAAGTATTAATGACTTCCATATGAATATTATTGAGATTTCTAATGCATCCAGTGCTTTATGAGAAACAAAATACCCGAAGACAAATTGGTGAAAAAGATGCTTAGGTCTCTCCCCAAGAGATTTGATATGAAAGTGACTACCATAGAAGAAGCACAAGACATTGGCAAAATCAGAGTGGATGAACTTGTTGGATCCCTTCAGACATTTGAATTAAGCATCAATGAAAGATCTGAAAAGAAGAATAAAAGTATAGCTTTTGTAACCAATACTGAAGATGAAGAGGAGGATTGTGATCTGGATACAGATGAAGAAATATCTAATGCTTTAGTTCTGCTTGGAAGACAGTTTAACAAAGTGATAAAGAAGATGGATAGGAACCCAATGTTAAATGTCAAGAAAATCTCATCTTACATCCATAAGTCAAATGATTTTGGAAGAAAAAGGGTTGAAGAAAAATCCACTCAAGGGAAGGGAATACAATGTCATGGTTGTGAAGGTTTTGGTCACATTAGAGCTGAATGTACTACATATATTAAGAAACAGAAGAAGAATCTATCTATTAATTGGTCTGAAGAGGACTATGAGAGTGATCTTGAAGAGGAATATGCCAAGTATGTTAAAGCATTGACAGGAAAATATGTTTCTGATGAAGATTCTAGTGATGGTGAACTAACCATTGATGAGTTAGCTGCTTCGTACAGAGAACTGTGTCTTAGAAGTGCAAAAGTTTTCCAAGAAGAGGAGAAACAGAAAGCTCTCATAACTCAGCTGAAGGCGGAAAGGAAAGAGCATATGAAAACTATCTCTAGTATGGAAAGTGAAGTGACTTCTCTGAATTTGAATCTTGACAGAATGGTCAAATCATTCAAGATGATAAATAATGGGTCTGACACATTAGATAAAATTCTTCAAGTGGGAAGATTGTTAGGAGACAAGAGTGGTCTAGGGTTTAATGAGAAAAAGGAACCTTATTCAGAAGAACCTTCATCAGATTCCACTCATGCGAAGTCTAAACCAAAGATGTCGAATCAAATTTCTTAACATGATGGCAAGAAAAAATTTAATCACACCAGAGAGAAATTCCAGCCCTGGAGATGTCACCACTATGGAAGGTTTGGTCACATAATACCTTTTTGTTTCAAGTTGTATGGGTACCCTAAAACTGCTCCTCTTCCCAAGACTGGTCAGATCTCTCAAAATAGCAAAAAGAAGAAACAGTGGGTTCCCAAGACTATTGTTGCTAGACTCATAGCTCATACCTCTCTCAGAGTCTCAACCAAAGATGATTGGTACTTTAATAGTGGTTGTTCTAGACATATGACAGGTGTTAAGAATCTATTGGTAGATGTTGTACCCCAAAAATTTCCCTCCCATTTTTATTCAAGACATGCTCATTAAGGTTCCCAATTGCTCAAGGATGACTAAGAATTGACCAGACAAATTCTCCTCCTAAGCAATGAACCTCTAATTAGGGTTTCACTTTTCACCAAGATGTGTGAGATCCAAAGGTCTCAAATGTTTTTCATGATCCTAATATGTATTCAAGATTGTCCATGCCAAATTTCATGCCCTGCACAACAAGTTTGCTCAGTCAACTGCTCAAATGCATGAAAATCAACTGTAATAGGTCAAAAATCAATTGTGGCCTATATACAGTCAAACTTCAATATTTTTTGTCAACATCAACATTTTTAAGTGATGTCCATTATTTGATCAAGGGTTGATCATGATTCCTCAAGAAATGCTCCTAATTCATCAAAAGTAAAAAATTGCTAATTAGGGTTTTTATAGGAAAAGTCAATTGAACTTTGACCTGCCATAACATTCTCATACTTTATCAGAAATTTTTCCACCAAGGCTCATTTTGAATAGAATACAATTTCCTACAACTTATCTTCAGCCCTCAAGTTCAAGAAATGAACCATTGGAAAGATACAAGCTCATACATTACAGGTCACTTTCAGAAAGTCAACAAAAGACACTTTTTTCCAAGATCATTTACATCAAGATAATTTCTCCAAATGAAAAAATAGTCAACATATAGGTTGTAGGGGACATCTTGAGATTTCTAAAAAGTCAAAGATCATCTCCAAAAGATAAAAATTGAGCAAGTTATAGCTTTCACAAGTTGGGAAATTTTTAAGAAAGTGCATGAAGTGCAAATTGAGAAATATTGAACTTGTGGACTAATGGGACTAGGTTTTAAGGTTTGAACGTGTTTACAACATGATTAAGAACCCCTAAACCGATCCATACATTATTTTAATTTTTTATTTCATTTATTTTTTATTTTATTTATTTAAACTCAAATAAAATCAAATAAAATGCAAGATTAATGCACAAGGTATGTAAGGCTTAAGATTTGAGTTTATTGGGGTCCAAATAGCTCATAGAAAGCTGTCAGAATCGTGACAACCAAGCAAATATCATTAAGACAAGATTTTCACAAGTTTGGAAAGTTTTTCAAATGAATTTTGGAAACAAATCATGCAATTGATGCCATGAGATTTCTTTCATTATTTTTTAGTTAAATTCCTCATCTATATAAACACAACACCCTCATACACTAGAGAGCACGAAATTGGCTGCCCAAGAACACTCTCTAAAAACCTCAAATTTTGTCAAAACTAGGGCAAAGTCAAAACCAAAGATCCAACCACTTTCAGTCCAAGCCATCAATTACAAATCATTCCTGAGGTATCTAAGGTTAAGAATAGGTCGAAAGTCATGGCCATTGATGCTTGAAACAAGCATACTCATCTTCTCCGATTTGCTTTTCTTTCAAAAATTCATATAATTAATTTCATGCATTGTTAATGTTTATTAACTCCCCAAATGAGTTCTTATTGTTACATAGAACATGTTTGAATCACAAACAATAGCTTGGCTTGGTGGATGAGGCACCTGACTGTGACCCAAGGGGCATGGGTTCAACATCCACCCCATGCATTTTTCACTTTTTTGACTATTTTCTTTTCTAACCCTTTTTATTTATTTATTTTTCACTTAATTTGTTTTCTATCATTAATTTAATTAACATATAAAATCACAAAAAAATCATTAAATATTAGTTTTAGGCTTTTAATTAATTAAAATGATTTTTGACATAAAAGTTGTTTTGATTTAATCAATATTGATTTTATTTCATAATTAACTTGTAAATTAATCAGAGTTAGGTTTTTTAATTATTAATTCACACTTTTATTTTTTTCCAAACAAAAAATACCAAAAAATATATTTTATAACACTTAGAATCTTAGGTTTTAATTATTTTCTCAACATGTTTCTTATTTTTATTTTTATTCATTTGCTATTTATATTTATTAGACAAATTGTATAGGTCGCATAATAATTGTAATAGCCGTAGTTTAAATTCTCGCAGTTTCATTATTTATGTAACTACACCAAAGCCATGTAATAACTTTATTTCTCGCCTTTATATTTCTTGTAAACTTGAATATATTTAATTGCTAGTAATTAGGCATGTATGGCAAGATCTAAAAAGAAACAGTAGAAAACCCTAATTTCAAGATAAATATAACTGAATTGAACACACTTCTCACACTTGCACCTCTAGGGTAACCTCTCTCGTTGCCTCGGAAAACAATGGTCATATCCCTCGAACATAGGGATACCATTAGCAAAGACCCTCGGTATAAATCATCATAAAAGATCATAGTCTCTCGATGTTCCTCGAAGTTGCCTACGGTATATGATCTTGTCCTTTGATGTTGCCTACGAATATATGATGACGTCCCTTCAAATTTCTAAAGGTATCCCTACATGTTTCCTTCAATGACCATAACGACGACTCTACGCCTGTCCCTTAAACATCCAACGACTAGGGGTACCTACTCACTAATAGTAAGATAACACTGTCTGAAGGAAAATAGGAAAAGAACGACCTTTTGAGTAAAGTAGATAGTTCATAGATGCTTGCTCAAGACTAAACCATTTTCCACATACACATTTCAAAAAAACAACTTTCAAAAATATTTGCTTTATCAACACTCTTGAGGACTGATACAAGAGTTAGCATAGAGAAAATCGCCGCACTAAGGCATTTTCAAAACATTTTTCAAAAACACAAACACAAGCAATTTTCAAAACATGAGCTAAGCATATAAGAGCCCGTAGAAAACTACGGATGAAAAGGATCCTAACACCTTCCCTTTCCATAATCTAACCCCTTACTCAGAAAATCCTCGAAAAGGTCTTTTTCTGTTCTTTTCACCCTTTCCTTAATTTGGATAAAAGAAAAGTCAGTGGCGAATCTTGCTTACCACAATTTTTGCAAATACAAAATGCAAAACCAGTACAACCGTCGGTTCTGCCACTGTATCACAGAACTGGCGACTCTGTTGGGGAATACAAAAAATGGGGTTACCTTAGAGTTAGTTCATTATTTAACTGCTTTGTATGCTTTGGTTGCTTAACTTTTGAGGGATTTGTTTGGGTTACTATAGATCCTACATCCAGATCTGGGGCATCGTGGAAACTGTGCGGGATATACCGACACGGTTGAAGCCATATCTATATTGATGTGACACTTTGGTTGGTACCAGTAGCCCTTGAGTAATCAAGGAGAATACGGGGCCGCTGCGTGGTGTCATGAATCATCAACTGACCTTAGAACCTTTAATTGACCAACTTGACCATTAGGAAGTAGTGAGATACCCGTCTTTGGTGTAGTCCTAAGTCGGTTGATACTCGATACTACACTCATTGAGATTTGACTCCCGAGTTTTGTTTTGTGGTAAGTCAGTTGTCGTTCGGAATGTAACTTGTGGGAAAGATCACTGATATTGAGATCCCTTAGAACCCAGTTACTATTACTAGGACAAGTTGAGCCAACTAAATTTCAAGAGGGTACTTACCTACATACCCTAGGAAAGCCTAAACCTAAGGCTGCTTGTGTGATTTGTTTGCTTTCAACTTGAGCTACTTGCAAGGTTTTTATCTAACAACATGATCTCCTTGCAGGATTTTTTTACAGTCATTATCCAGTAACCTGGACTTCTTGAAGGGTTAAGAAAACACTTAGAAGAGGGGGTTGAATAAGTGACTCTTATTATTTTCAAAACAAAGTTCAACAATAATGGAAAGACAAGGTTATTTTTATCCTGGTTCGTTTGAACTCAAACTACAACAGTCCACCCGTCAAGGTGATTTCGCCTTTCTCAATAAGGACTTAATCCACTATAATCAACTGATTACAAACACACAACAACTATTGTGACTAACAATGCATAAGTAATCTTACAAGTGACTCACACCACTAAGACTTAAATCTAGTCCTAGTCTACTTGAGAAATCTGACCAAACTTGGTCTCTCAAGGAACAATTACAAGAGTTTAATATTTACAGATAGTGAAATAAAGTTTTCTTCTAATCAAGCTATATCACAATTGTGATTTTTCACTTAGAATAAATTACACAAAGTGTATGAACAAGAGTTTGTGAGCCCAAAATTTTTCACGTAGTTTCTTGCTTCTTTTTTTTGAAATTGATTGGTTAGTTGGCTTGCAATAAATGTCCTTCTATATATAGTAAGAACAAAAAGACTGTTGCTGCCTTCAAAAAGTGGAGAGCATTAAATGCTTGCGTGTTTCCTTGTACTATTCCATTTTCCAAGAACTAGCGTAGACACTTGAGTGCATACAGCCGTCTTTGCATTAAATAAGCAAACGACACTTGTAAGAACATGTTTCCTGAAGCTTGACAAGACAAGTTGACTTTAGAATTCTTTTAGAACTTGCTTCAGCGTCTTGAATTCAGAACATGCTTTGATTTTCTTCTAAACAATGTTTTGCTTGCTAAGAACTTGATCAACGCTTGCTTTCAAATAAACTTCTGAACAACACTTGCTTTCAAGTAACCTTCTGAACAAGGAATCCTGCTAAGTGTTAGAAGATGCAATTAAATTAATTTTCTTACCAGAGTCAGCAACAGCAGTTGCGCTTAAAGCAAATAGTTCTTTCATCAAAGAACTTCTTCATTAATTTTTAGCTCAGCACACCAAAATGCTTCTGCCAGAACATTATCTGAAACATTCAAATACGTTCATCAGAGTATAAATTATCTAAAATATAATTTATTGTTATCATCAAAACTCTGAGATAGATCAGAACTAATATTGTTCTAACACTTCTTAGACTCACTTGTCTTCATCACCTTACACTTTTGCTTAACGCATAGCATACCCATCATAATATCATGCCACATCATTTCCTTAACCATTTCAAGGATCTCAAGGGTTTGTGATGCAGGTTATGATAAATCAGACGTCTAGCAAGGGGATTTATTTTCCTCTACCAATGCCGTCAAAAGACCAAAACACGACAACTTGAGTCAGGGGCTATGACCCACTTGATATGGTGAGCTTGACTCTCGTAGAAGGACACTCAACGATACGAAGTTCTTCAATCAAAGCTGCAAATTTCAACTTATGATATTTTCTTGTTTACCCCGCGAGATCCTTGAAAACATTGCATGCATGCCATTTCATAACAGGTCTTCCAGTACATGTTTCTCATCTTTTTGCTGTTTATTTCAGCAAAAGAAATGGCCCTTAAACAAACAGTAAAAGACCTTCAAGCTCAAAACACTCATTTCCAACAAATGTTCATGGCTTTGGCCCAGGGGCAGGAAGAACTGAAAGCTCTCGTCATCAAAGAGAAGAAGAAGAAGGCAAAGAAACTGGTTGGCATCTTGAATATGGGAAGAAGACTCAGAGGACCGGTTAAACGAGCTCTAGATATCACAACTCCATCAAACGAAGGGGATAATCATGAAGAAGTCAATAACCCCAAGGTTGATGAAGAAGAAGTTGATTACTCTGACAAACAATATCCTCCTGCTGACGATAAATACAAACAGTTTAAGGATCATCTCAATGCTATGGAGATTCAGCAGGTACCTGGCTTTGTATTTGAAGAGTTAGGGCTGGTTCCTGGAGTGGTCATACCACCAAATTTCAAGGTTCCCACATTTGCTAAGTATGACGGTGTCTCTTGCCCTAAGTTGCACTTAAGGTCCTATGTCAGGAAGATCCAGCCTCACACTGCTGACCGGAAGTTATGGGTCCATTTCTTCCAAGAAAGTTTAGCATGCACACAATTGGAGTGGTTCTATCAGCTAGAAATAACAGACATTCATACCTGGGAAGACTTGGCTGCTGCTTTCTACAAGCAGTACCAATACAATGCTGACCTCGCTCCAACTCGTACACAACTTCAAAGCATGTTTATGGGTTTTAGTGAAGGCTTCAAGGAATATGCCCAGAAATTGAGGGATCTAGCTGGAAGAGTACAACCTCCTCTTAATGATCGGGAAATGGTAGACATGTTCATGGGCACTCTGACAGGCCCGTTTTTTAATCTGCTGATTAGGAGTTCCTCATCCGGGTTCACAGAGATGGTTCTGACTGGAGGAAGGATCGAAAGTGGTATCAAGAGTGGGAAGATCCCGATGGCTACATCTTCTAATGCTGAGAAGAAGCCATTTGATGGTAAGAGGGAAGAAAATGTTGTGTATGGCCATAAGGGTCGTAATAAGGTAGACTACCACCAATATGTAGGGGCAGTGCTGGTCTCTAATTCAGCACGCATGCAACGACCACAACAACGGGGTAATCAACAAAGGCAAGACGAGCCTAAGAGATAGTTTACCAAGATCAACATGCCGCTGTCTCAAGCATTACAACATATGTTAAGAATGAATTTAATTATGTAGATATGACCTCATCCAAACCCTAAGACTTCTTCTCCTAACTACAATCCTAATGCAAGGTGTGCTTATCATTCTGGCAGTCCTGGGCATGATACTAACGATTGTTGGACATTGAAATACAAGATTCAAAATATGATTGACGCCAAGGAGATTGAGTTCGACCCTCATGAGACTCCCAACGTGATCACTGCTCCCATGCCAAATCATGGCCAGGATTGAGAGCATTTTTGTTCATTTGAATTCTCAAGTTGTATTTTCTTTGTTTGTTCAAACAATTATTGTCGTGTCAAACTTTGTTATTTCATTAATGCATTGCACATGTTTGTCTTGAATTAATTTGTTTTCATTATGCTTAAATTGCTTTCTTACTTCTCTTTTGTGATATTTAACTCTTGATTAAAAGCTCTAAGCCTTTAGAGGGAGGATGGCGAGAACTATACCACAATCTCTACAGTGTGCTTTTGAACAGACCCCACTGACGATGTACAAGCGTTGTTTCAAATCCTAAACAATAGAGTTATAAGTAAGATAATCCCTATTCAACCCCTTTGAGCCTAAGAAGTAGGAGTTTTCTTTTCGCACAAATTAAAACCCTTAATCATAACCTGGGCAGGGTAGTTTTCTCAGTTAATTCAGATATGCATTCAGTCGCAAGCTTTCCCTTCATACACGACACATAGTGTAGAAGATGCTCTCTAAAAGATGGTGATGGTTCCACATAATCATTAACAACAGGCAGTCATTATCTCTCAAAATAAAATCCCATTAAGTCAAAACCTATGAAGGAGACTTAAAAAAAACTAGGGCATCCCACTGGCCGTAATCACAAAAGAAAAAGTTCAGGCAAAAGACAAGGATAAAAAAAGAAAAAAAAAAGAGGTCCTACAACTCCTCAAAAAAATAAATAAAGGGTTACCAAAATGACCGCCTTCTCAAATGAACATTTAATTCTTGAACCATCACCAAGTATCAGAGCAAAGATTCCAGACTCAATTGGGATCTAAATGCATAATTAGCTTAGCATAGGATTGAAGAACATCACGAAGAACGGGTGGGTACAAATAAACATTGAGCCTTTATCCTTTGTTTCTTAAACCGTGAACCAGGCGATGTTATAACCCTTAAAAGTCCTAGCTGAAGCATGCGTTAGTTCGAGAGCATACTATTACAAAGGTATCCCGACTCCTGTAAGGTTTGCTATATATCATGAGTTAATATCACATTCTTGCAAATTTTGTTTTACTACAAAAAATGCATTTTCAAAAAATTTCAAGACAGACATAAGCCTTGCATTCTTTAAATGACATTGTTTGCAAATGGTTAATTGTTCAAATGGCAGAGAAATTCACACAACGAATATTCAGTGAACGAAGACCCCCTCTGTGATACAGTGGGAGAGAACTGACTGTTTTTTGGAATGCTGGTTTGCGTTTTGCGTTTGTTTTCGCAAAATGTCGCGGTAAGCAAGAGTCGCCACCGTCTTTTATTTTATCCAACAAGGAAAGGAAAAAAGCACAGAAAAATTCCTTTTTCGAGATGTTTCTCGGGTCCAGGGGGTAGATTGTAGAAAGGGAAGGTGTTAGCACCCTTTCTATCCGTGGTTATCCACGGGCTCTTAGGTACTTGCTCAAAGTGTTTTCAAAAATTGATTTTCTTTGTGTTTGTGGGTTTGCAAAGAGTTTTTGTTTGAAAAGTGTAAGGGTGAAAAGTTTTGTTTTTGTTTTGGAAAGAGCAAGTACTTAAGAACCATCTACCTACTCGAAAAAGGAAACGTTCTATGCTAATATCCTTTAGACAATGCTATCCCACTATTGATGATTAGGTAGCACCGTCGTTGGAGTTTTAAGGGTCAATTCGATTAAGGGACGTGCGGTCACTAAAGCAATGTTAGGACGCCTTAGAAGTAACCCTAATGTCTTAGATCATTTTTTCGAGGCAACCGTTTCGAGGCAACTATGATCTTTGGACAAGAGGGCGACCTCTAAAACTTCCTATACTTAATGACCACGTTTGAAGGCAACCAAGTGAGGTGTACCCTAAGAGTGCGCATGAGCGAGTGTGTCCTTTTTCAGTTATTTTGTCTTTGTACATATCAATGGTTATCTATGTTGAGTTTAGGTTTAAACGTTCAATCTTGTCATGCATTCCCTATTATCAAACATCTAGCAGTTTATAAGTTGTGAAAATTAAATTGCGGAAATTAAACTAACTATTACAAGGCGTCGGGTATTTACATCGCCAAAAGCAACCCTTGAAATTAAAATGCGGAAAATAAATAAAGTGGTAAAAATAGTAAAGTCCTATTAAACTATTACATTCCAGAAAACAGATACAATATTGGAATAAAATGGATTGCGTGCGGGAAATTAAATCGGGCGCAAGTTTTAGGGTTTTGACCCTTTGATTATTAAAGAAAGGATTTTTTTGGTTGTTCTGAATTAAAAGGAAATTAGATCTAAGTTAATTATTAAATTAATAAATAAATTAATTAGTTAATGAAAATAAATATTTTTTGGATTTTTGATATTTAAAGAAATAAAAATAAATTTGATCAATGTTAATAAAACCTAATTGTCTAAGTTAATTTTAATTATTGCAAAATATATTAAAAGTTATTCCTAATTAAAACTAAATTAATTAAATTAATATTTATTAACAAAAATAAAATACTGAAAATTAATTTAAATAAGAAAATATTTTTTTGGTTTTAATTTTATTAAGAAAAAGTTTTGATTGGTTAGCTAAAAATAAAATAATAACAATAAATAATTAAAAGAAAATTATAAAAGGAAGAAAGGGTTAGGAGTTTGGGCCTGTTTTTAGGGGGTTTACTCAGCAATTTCCATGGCCCATTTGCATTGGCATGGCTGACTTTTGTGATTCCATGTGTGCACTTTGACCAGGTAGTATGATGGACATCACATCTGGACCACCAGATCTGGCATGGGGGCCATCTGGCAAGCAATTGAGTGAGGGAATATGATGTACTGCACGCTTGAGTTTACACTGGATGACCTGTTGAAAAATAATAACAAATGCATGGGGGACTTGGGATTCGAACCCAGGTCTTGTTGATCATTGGACAACGCCTCTACCACTCAACCAACGCGCTTCAACTGTTAGCATATTGGACAATAATAATAATATGGGAAAAAACAATAATATGCCAGAATAAAAAAAATAACACGCGCGAAGTTTGAACCAGCCAACCAGGGGGAGACACGTCTTCGTCTTCTTCCTTCAACACTGTACATTTACCTACGGATTTATATCCGCAGATAAATTCGTATTTCCAACCTAAAATCTGTTCTAGGCCATGAAAATCAAATCCAGGACTATGGTTGTGCTCGTCTATCTCCCTTGGTTACGTCCATGTCCATCAATGGAGCTGATTTTGCCTGAAAAAGAAATGCCCAAAAAAACAAACCACGAACCCTAGATTCGGCTATGGGGTTACAGGCCAGATAAATGCAACTGGCTAATGCATAATGCTTGTAAATTGGACGATAATCATGAATATGCAAAGATTTTGTAAGAAAAGTGCAAGAATAAGGATATACGAATTCAAACGAAAAGCGGTTTTTTGAGATACTTACAGAGCCTTTGTGCGCGTATGGAGACTGGTTTTGGGTTGGTTTTGCTTCAGTGATTGTCCAGCAATGGATTGGAATTGATTTTTGCTTCTGAAATTGCCTCCAAGAACGATTTCAGTTTTGCACTTTTTTGTCAATTTTTCAAGTTTGGTTCTTGAGCCTCTTGCAGCATATCGCTCTCAAATTCGTGTCTTTGCCTTGTATATGTATAATAGAATGCATTAGGTCAACTTTTGTGGACTGAATCCTTGCACATTGATGCCTTGAGATTGGATTTGATCCTCCATTAAAAACTTGCTTAATTTGCCAAAAATCCAATCTTTTTGCACATGGAATGATTGATACAAATTTGATCATGACATTGATGATGATTAGGTCCTGAAAATAGAAAAAGATCTCATGTAATCAAGTTTTGTGATTTTATTGGATTTAATTTGATTAAAAATGAAATAATTCATTAAAAAATCAAATAAAATAATAAAATTGGTAAATGGGCTCAAGGATGAAGCTAGGACACGTATGTAGTGTGACAAGATCAAATCAAGTGGAAAAGAATGGGCCCATTTGACAAAATTTGATGTTTTGGGGATAGTTGACTTTTGGCAATTTTGCAAAAATGCCCAACTTCAACAATGCATAACTTCTTCAATTTTGAACTTTTGGAAGTGTTCTTGGACTTTTTAGAAAGCTTGAGATTTCCTCTAACCAAAACTTTTGGTATCATATCATTTTAATATCCCATGCTCAAGTTATTAGCTTTGGAAAAAAGGTGTTTTTGTTGACTTTCAAAAATGACCTATAATGTCCAAATTTGTAACTTTTTGTGAGTGCATTTTCTGATCTTGGGGTATTAAGATGGATTGTAGGAAATTGCATCCTATTCAAAATGAGCTTTAGATGGGTCATTTCTCATAAAGTATGAGAAAGTTATGCTTGGTCAAAGTTGAGTTGACTTTTCTTACAAAACCCTAATTTAGCAACTTTTGAGTCTTGATGAATTTTGAGCAATCCTTGATGAATCATGATCAACCCTTGATCAAATGATTAAATATCCTTCAAAATGAGAATGTTGACAAAAAATCTTGAAGTTTGACTGTATTTGGGTCAGAGTTGACTTTTCCCCTAGCACAATCGATTTTTGGACCCTTTGAGCAATTGACTGACCAAACTTCCTCTGCAAGGCTTGAAATTTGACATGGATGAACTTGAGAACATATTAGGACATTATGGAGAACTTGAGGTCATTTGGATGCAAGGATCTTGATGCAACACAAAACCCTAATTTGGGATTGATTGCCTTAGAAGATAGCTTGACTGTCCAACTCTTGAGCAATCTTGAGCCACTTGGAGATTTTTCTTGCCATGTTTTGAGAAATATGAGAGGGCAAATTTTTGGGTACAACAACTTCCCCTATTCAATCTTCTTAAACCTGAGGATGTAGATTGGCTTTTGTGCCTTTCGTGATCCGAAGGTGGAAGATGATTGAACACTAGAGTGCCCAGAAATTTGCACTCGCATGAAGTGGTATCAGCCTTGTGATATCAGGAATGGGCTTACAGATGGAATTTGGAGACTTTTGATAGGAGGTCTGAACTTTGGCTGGAATACGAATCAGGGAGATCTTATCATCGATCTAACTGAACCAGAGAAGGTCTTGGATTAACTTTAGCTGGATCGGAATCAGAAAAATCTTAGGGTCGATTTAACTGAACCAGACAAAAGTCTTGGAATATCTTCAACTGGAATACGAATCAGGGAGATTTTAGGGTCGATCTGACTAAACCAGATAAGGTCTTGAATTAACTTTGAGAATTTTAACTGCATCTTTGCTGAAAGGTAAAGGTCAGTCATATGCAATGCATGATATGGATCAAGCAATGATGTTCTCAAAATAAATGAGATTGTGTGGTATGATGCGTATATGCATGTATCATGACGTATGGAAATGTAATGTTTAGCTGGGGAAAATAAATCCCGGATAGCTGCTGGAGAATAGAGTTGAGTTCTTCGCCTCCGTTGGGGATGGTGAACGAAGGTGATTGCGAGAATAAACCTGCAGGAGAAGATAACTCCGTTGGGGAATAAACTGATGAGGAGATTACTCTGTGCGGAAGAGATGCTCTACTGAGGATTCCACTGATAAATTCCGTCGGGATGAATTATCGTTGTTGGTGATATTGGATCCTGTTGGGGGATTGACTTCCTGTTTGTAAAAGGAAAAAACTTCGTTGGGGATGATCTTTTAGTTGCGACTTTACTGGGGATAACCTGTTAGACTTTTGTGGAGATAATCCTCTGAACACTGCTGGGAATGATCCTTCGAACTCGGCTGGGGAGATTTATTTTGTACTCCGCTGGGGATAAACTTCCAGAGTCTACTGGGGATGATGCTTCAACTCCGTTGGGGAAGCTTTTTCAGACTGCACTGGGAAAATTTTAACTCCGCTGGGGGTATCTTGTATTCTGCCGGAGAACATTCTTATACTCTGTTAGGGGATATTAAGACTACTGTGGATATCAAAACTTTTTAGTGCTGATGGTAGATCAACTCTGCTTGGGGAGAGCATCACTGATTTGTTCATAGTTGCAAGTCCCAGCTGGGGGAGAGCTACCATTACTGCCTTACTCTGCGGGGAGTGAAGGTATCTTAGCCATATTCTTTAGCTGGATCTACCTTTGTAACTGGTGGACAGAGCAACTGTACAGTTCAAACAATTCTTATTTTCCCCTGTTTCTGATATTACCAATAATCATTTTTGTTTCGCATGTAAATATTCATGAGTAGCAAATTGATGTCAAATGCATATATCAAAAATGAACATTGGACGTTCTTTGCAAATCAAAACAGATAAAGTAAAAGAATTTGAAATTTCTTTGAAAATGAATTGTATTGATTTTGAAGTTTGGCCTGTAAACAAGCGTTTTTGTACAAGAGGCTGACGTCCTAGTAAGAGAACGCCGCCGAGCAGATAGAATTTACACAAATTGTGAAAAACAAAACAGCTATGTGAATAATCCCACTGGGTTCCAACTCTGCTATTGCCTTTATGTCTTCGAGCATCTCATCACTTTGCTACTTGGTTGAAGGTAGATCAGATTGATTAGTGTTGTCCGAGCTGGATAGTCGATACCGAAGTCTGGATGCAAGGTGATCCAATGAGACATAGTGTTACGCTTTGATCCCTAATTTTTGCCTGGACCACCCTTTCGGGTTTTCAGTCCACCGGGATACCCTTTTTTGCCCAAGCCGCCTTTTCAGGTTTTCGACTGGCCGGGTGTACATATTTTTTTCATTTTCATCCCTTATTTTTGCCCGAACCCTTTTGGTTCGCCGGGAAGCCCTTATTTTTGCCTAGGCCAGTCGACCTAGCGGGTTGTTAACTATGCTTAGTATCTTTCCACTATGTCTGCATTGACGGGGTGAGGAAGGTCGTCACCATCCATGGTGGTTAGAATCATAACTCCTCCTGAGAAAATGTTCTTAACCACAAATGGCCCTTCGTAAGTAAGGGTCCATTTGCCCCTGGGATCACTTTGAGGTAAGATAATACGCTTGATTACCAGATCTCCAACTTGATACTCTTGTTGTCTAACTTTCTTGTTAAATGCCTTGATCATCCGTTTTTGGTACGTCTGACCATGACAAATAACAGTAAGTCTCTTTTTGTCGATTAGGTTTAACTGATCAAGTCGGGTCTGAATCCAGTCATCTTTGCTTAAACCTGCATCCTTCATGATCCGAAGAGAGGGTATCTAAACTTCAATGGGCAAGACTGCCTCCATGCCATATACCAAGGAGTAGGGTGTTGCCCCTGTTGACGTCCGCGCTGAGGTACGGTACCCATGAAGAGCAAATGGTAACATCTCGTGCCAGTCTTTATACGTCACTGTCATCTTCTACACAATCTTCTTAATGTTCTTATTAGCCGCTTCTACAGCCCCATTTATCTTCGACCGATAGGGAGAAGAGTTATGATGCTGTATCTTGAATTGCTCGCAGAGCTCGGTGATCATTTTGTTGTTAAGATTGATACCATTGTCCGTAATGATCCTCTCTGGTACACCATATCGGCATATCAGATTGTGCCGAATGAACCATGCCACGATGTTCTTGGTTACTGTAGCGAAGGAAGCTGCTTCAACCCACTTCATAAAGTAATCAATAGCCACCAGGACGAAACGATGCCCGTTGGATGCCGTAGGTTTGATCTCGCCGATCATATCAATGCCCCACATTGCAAAAGGCCAAGGAGCTGTCAAGACGTTTAGAGGGACTGAAGGTATGTGCACCTTATCAGCATAGACTTGGCACTTGTGACATGTCCGAGAATGCTGGTAACAGTCGGCTTCCATTGTGGACCAATAATATCCTGCCCGTAGGATTTTCTTTGCCATGGTGTGTCCATTGGAATGAGTTCCAAAAGTACCTTCATGTAACTCCGCCATGATCTTTTCTGCTTCATTATTATCCACACATCTCAGTAAGGTCGAATCATGATTGCACTTGTAAAGGATGCCATTGCTGATGAAGAACTTTGCTGCGAACCTCCTCAGAAACTTCTTATCATTGACAGATGCACCCTCGGGGTATTCTTGAGCTTCAAGATACCTTTTTACTTCGTGAAACCAGGGCTTTTCTGTTACCTCTTCAGTCTCAATGTCACAACAATGTGCAGGTTCGTCCAATCTTTCGATGATAATATGGGGAGCTTCGTTGTCCCAATTGACTTTGAACATAGAAGACATCGTAGCCAGCATGTTCGCCAACTGATTCTCCTCTCTTGGGAAGTGTTCGAAGGTTATCTCTTCGAAATGGGGAAGCAATGTCAATACATACTCCTTGTAAGGAATAAGATTCGGGTGTTTCGTATCCCACTCGCCTTTGATCTGACTGATCACGAGAGCGGAATCTCCGAAGACATTCAGAAACTTAATCCTTAGGTCAATTGCTGCTCGAAGACCCATGATGCATGCTTCATACTCCGCCATATTGTTGGTGCAGTTGAAACATAGTCGGGCGGTAAACGGAGTATGAGAGCCTTTAGGAGATATGATCACGGCGCCAATGCCATTACCTAAAGCGTTTGAAGCTCCATCAAAGTACATAGACCATCGAGATCCTTCCTCAGGTCCTTCATCCAGTCCGGGTGTCTCACAATCAGTCACTATCATGATATTCTCGTCCGGGAATTCGAAGTTCATAGACTGGTAATCATCCAATGCCTAATGTGCCAAATGGTCTGCCAATACACTTCCTTTGATTGCCTTTTGGGTCGTATACTGGATGTCATACTCAGTCAAGATCATCTGCCATCTTGCTATTCTTCCGGACAAGGAAGGCTTTTCGAAGATATACTTGATTGGATCCATCTTTGATATCAACAGGGTAGTGTGAGTCAGCATATACTGTCTCAGCCGGCGAGCAGCCCATGCCAAAGCGCAGCAAGTTTTCTCAAGAAACAAGTATCGGGTCTCGCAGTCGGTAAACTTTTTGCTAAGGTAATAAGTAGCATGCTCTTTTCGGCCAGACTCGTCATGCTGCCCCAGCACACACCCCATTGAGTTTTCGAGTACTGTCAAGTATAAGATCAGAGGTCTCCCTTCAACTGGAGGCATCAGAATAGGTGGCTCTTGGAGATACTCTTTAATCCTTTCAAAAGCGTCCTGACATTCATCGTTCCATCATACCACTTGATCTTTCTTCAGTAGCTTGAAGATTGGCTCACAAGTAGCCGTCAGGTGCGAGATGAATCGGGCAATGTAGTTTAGTCGTCCCAGGAAGCCTCTGACTTCTTTCTCTGTTCTGGGAGCTGGCATCTCCTGTATGGCCTTCACCTTTGCTGGATCCACTTGAATACCTTTATCGCTTACAACGAAGCCCAGTAACTTACCAGATCTCACCCCGAAGGTGCACTTGTTCGGGTTTAATCTCAGCTTGTACAACTTCAACCTGTCAAATAACTTCTGTAGATGGTCAAGATGTTCCTCCTCAGTTTGGGACCTTGCAATCATGTCATCGACGTATACCTCAATCTCATGATGGATCATGTCATGAAACAAAGCAACCATGGCATGCTGATACGTTGCCCTGACATTCTTCAATCCAAAAGGCATGGCCTTGTAGCAAAAAGTACCCCAGAGTAACAAAGGTTGTTTTCTCCATGTCTTTGGGAGCCATCTTAATCTGATTATAACCGAAGAAACCATCCATTAAGGAGAATACCTTGTGCTGAGCGGTGTTGTCAACCAGAACGTCGATATGAGGCAGAGGAAAATCATCCTTGGGACTCGCCCTGTTCAGGTCCCTATAGTCAACACACATTCGAACCTTACCATCTTTCTTCGATACTGGAACCACATTGGCCACCCACTGAGGGTAAGAAGTAACTGCTAGAAAACCGGCGTCAAACTGTTTCATCACTTCATCCTTGATTTTCTCAGACATCTCTGGGCGCATTCGGCTGACCTTCTATTTTACTGGAGGACAATCTTCCTTGGTAGGCAATCAGTGAACTACAATATCGGTATCCAACCCAGGCATATCTTCATAAGACCAGGCAAAGATCTCAACATAGTCACGCAACATTTGAATTAACCGTTGCTTCACACTAGCTTCCAGATTGGCACCAATCTTGACCTCTTTCTTGTCTATCTTTATACCCAGATTCACTGTTTCTACCGGCTCTTCGTGCGACTGAATGGCCCTCTTTTCCTGAAGTAACAGTCTTGCAAGTTCACCAAGAACTTTGCAATCATCTTCACCTTCGTCTTCGGCTAAGTTGATCGGACTTTCGAAGTTATAATTGGCAGTAGCAGAGTCATTACCAGTGAGATCCAGAGTGGATGTAGACCTGTATATGTGAGTGTGTGTAAAATAGATGTTTTGCAATATGTAATAAAAGAAAAACAAGGAGCGCAAAATTTGAAATGCAAGAAACGTCCAATGCTTTTATTAATGATATATGAAAATGACACACATAAAGCCCTCACAAATGAAGCCACAGTTCCCCGGGTAAGACACCGGGCCGTAAAGTTCAAAAATTCTCTGTTACAAAATCAAAACAAAAAGTTTCATTACTGGGTAACAAAAGAAATAGGGATGAGGTCCTTTGCTGTCCAGTTGCTTAGTCCACCGTCAGTAGTAGGATAGATCCAATTGTCGAACTCAGACTCTTCAACATCGTCTTCAATGGAATTTACTCCTGAATAGCTGATGAACACAGGAGGTCTTCCGATCCATGCATTCTGAACAACTCTTTAAGCTTCTGCAGTGAAACCCAAACCAAACTTGTTAGTCTTCTGTGAAAAATCAGGGAGTTGGCCCCAATTTGCACACCCACCTTTCTCGACAACAGCCCGAGCATCCTTAAAGGAAGCCATCTTCATAGGAGAATCTTCAACAACAGTCTCAGTTGATGCCAACGTCTGGGGAACTCTTCAAAATGCTGAAATGGGGTCTCAATGAACTCCCCATCCATCTCTACGTATCGGAAAGAGTTAAGGTGGCTCACCATGTACTCTTCCTCTCCTTGTACTGTCACAATCTTCCCTTTCACTGGGTATTTCAGCTTCTGGTGGAGCGTTGAGGTTACTGCCCCAGCTTTGTGGATCCATGGGCGACCCAACAAACAAGAATAAGATGGCCGAATGTCTATCGCGTAGAATGTAGAGTTGAAAACCTGGGAACCAACCTTAATCGGAATATCCACTTCTCCATGCACCATCCTCTTAGACCCATCAAAGTCCCTGACGACGATGTTGCTTGGTTTCAACTCCAACCCTTCACAATCCAACCGGTCTAGAGCTTTATTAGGCAAAATGTTCAATGAGGAACCAGTATCCACCAATACATGAGCAAGAGTGGTGCCCCTTCATTCAATGGAGACATGCAAGGCATCGTTGTGATTTTTCCCCTTAGCAGTCAAGTCGGCGTCAGAGAAACCCAACCCATTATCAGCAGGCAGACTAGCTACACAATCTTTAAACTGATCAACTGATGTTTCTTGCGGTACGTGTGCAGTCTTCAGGAATGCAATCAGAGACTTGGCATGGGCCTCTGAGCATAGCAACCGTGACAACATATAAATCTTGGACGGGGTTTGCCCCAGCTGTTCGACTACATTGTAGTCACTCTTTTTGATGATCTTCAGAATCTCTTCCATCTCTTGTCTAGAAGCTTCGACAGTAATTGTCTTTGGTGCCTCCGTCTGGGCAGGCTCATTGGTGGTCCCCTTGCCCTGAGTGCCAGATGACTCGGCGACAGGGGTAAGAATAGGAACTTGAACAGGAATAGTAGCAGGTACACAGGTAGGTGTAATAACAACAGGTTTTCGGGAAGTTGGTGGAGAGATATCAGGTGAGAAAAGTCTTCTGCTGCGGGTGAATTTAGCAGGTCCAACAATATTGCTAACGTCAGTATCAACATCTAACTCTTGTTTAACTCCATGAAAATAAACATCAGCCCCGTAGTGCCAAGGGACAGCTTTATCAGATGCATAGGGGATAGGCCCTGGAACAGTGATGATCAATGGTGCTATTCTTGGAACAGATGTAACTCTAATAGGCTTCCTCAAGGGAGCCTTAGAAGAATTGTTGAAAATGGTGATAATAGCAACTTCTTCAGTATGAACTAAGGGAACAACAGTCTTCTCAAACAAAATTTCTTTACTATCCATCAGGCGTTGGACACCTGATTTCAAAAGTGGGCAACCGGTCGGTAGGGCAGAACACATACGGCAACCTTCGTCATAGCCCGGAAATAAACCGGCTAGCAAAAGGTTCTTCTTTACAGTCATCAAAGGGGTAACAATGTCGTTCACAGAAACCACAAACGAGTCTTATTCTATGTCATTCACTCCATGCTTGGGCATAGGAGCAGTCACAACATTAGGTCTTTGGGGTGCCTCGAACTCAATCTCTTTAGCATCAATTAAGTCCTGTATTTTGTTCTTCAAAGCCCAACAATCATCTGTATTATGCCCCGGGCTATCAGAGTGAAAGGTACAGCGGGCATTAGGGTTGTACTTTGGTGATGTAGTGTTGGGATTCTGCGGAGCCTCCCTTGGAGTTACTAGATTGGTCTTTAATAACTGTGGCAGAATCTGAGACAAAGTCATGTTGAGATGGGTGAATTACCTTCGAGGTCTCTCGTCCTTTTGTTGATTGTTGTACTGAGGAGTACCAGCGGGTCTTGAAATAACAACCGCATTAACAGCTTGGCGGCGTTCAGGTCTATTCTGGCTTTTCGAACCGTAGACAACACTGGACTCTTTCTTAAAAGGCTTTTTCTCGGTGCTCGATGAAGCACCCTTTTGTATCTTACCAGCCTTAATACCAGCCTCAATCCTCTCACCGGTCATAATTAGCTCTGTAAACCCAGACGAAGAGCTTCCAATCAGATGGTTGAAAAATGGACCAGACAAGGTCCCCAGAAACATATCCACAAGCTCCCGATCAGCCAAGGGTGGTTGCACTCTTCCGGCGAGGTCCCTCCACTTCTGAGCATAATCTTTGAAACCTTCACCTGTTCCCATTGACATACCCTGGAGTTGGGTATGCGTAGGAGCGAGGTCGGTGTTGTATTGGTACTGCTTGTAGAAAGCATCAGCCAAATCTTCCCAACTGTGGATACTGGCTCCGTCTAACTGGTAAAACCATTCAAGCTGAGTCCCCGAGAGACTGTCTTGAAAGAAGTGGATCCATAGGTTCTTATCAGCGGTGTACGGCTGAATCTTCCTTACATATGACCGGAGGTACAACTTTGGACAAGAAACTCCGTCATACTTAGCAAAGGCTGGTGCCTTGAACTTGTGGGGAATTACCACCCCAGATGATAGACCCAGATCACCAAAGTCCAGACCAGGCACTTTCTGAACTTCCATCGCACTCAACCATTCTTCCAGTTGCTTGTATCTATCCTCAACCGGAGGATACTGGTCTTCGTCGAAGTCCGTATCATTGTCTGAGACCACAGGGCTAGGAGCCCTCCTTTCCTCTTGGCTATCTTTCCCTCCAGATGAGATAGTCAAATCAACTTCATCCCGTAGCCTATTTCCAAACATGTGACCTGTGTTAAACAGGACTGTCCTCTTCTTCTTCTTCTTCTTCTCTTTCAGAATCAGGGTCTTCAGATCTTGCTGACCCTTAGCTAGATTCATGAACAACTCTTGGAATTGGGCATTCTGAGCCTGTAGGTCCTTGATTTCTTGCTCAGTTGATGGTTCAGCAGACATGATGAGTGCTGAAATAAACAGCGAAGAAGATAAGAGACCTGTAATGGGTACCTGTTATGAAGTGCATGGGATGAAATGCGTATGATATGATTTCAAAGACAATCGAGAGATTCAAATTCGTAAACCAAAAAGGAAACACACTTTTATTAGGTAAACTTGAAATTCAAATTGTTCAACAAATCGCCCTTAAGGCGTACAAGAAAGGAAATACTGAAAAGTAAATAAAAACTGGAAAGGAAATAATCAAAGGACAATCAGTGCTCCCATGGTCGCTTCTTGTCGGTGCGGACATAGTCATTGAGAATTCGCCCGTTCTCCAGCTGCCTAGTCAACTTCTGGATCTTCTGCTCTTGCTCGTTAAACTTTTCTCGGTAAGCATCCCGCTCCTCTCTCAGCTGCATCCAAGACCTTTTCAGTGCCCCAATATCAGTGGGCATGTAAGGATGGAGGATGGTAGGAAGAACCCCCTCTTCATTAGCAACTTCAATAATGATAGGCAGGACGGCTTCATACGGCATACCCAACTTTTGGGCACGGATACGAACCCATCTGAGATATGGCTCCATTGGAAGAGAAGTCTTTGGACCTAGCTCATGTGGGTCAGATCTGTGAACTCTATCCCAAGCCCTTATGAATCTACGGCGTTGCTCGTCGCTATCCCCTTGAAAATCAAAGATGATACTAGGCATTAGCAGCTCATGAGGTCCTTCCCTCCTAGCACGCCCAAACTGACGTAATGCCAAGCATGGACTATAATAAATTCCTCCATGGGTTCCTATCAGTGGGACATTGGGATACTCCCCACATCGATCAATAATAGCCACCTCGTCCATACCCTTGATAGTCCAGATAATGTCATTATAAGAGAGAGACATGACCCTATAGGCCCAACCATGCCTTCTTTATTCTTCAGCATTGATTTAGGGAGGTGCGAAATAAACCACCTTGCCAATAATGGAGCACATCACATCAAGGTTCCCCGCTTACGAGCAGTACAGGCATAAAGCTGATGAAGAATGTCACCCAAGAGAGTGGGTACAGGATTATGAGAGATGAAGATTTTCACTGCATTCATATCAACAAAGGAGTCAGGATTCGGAAACAATACCAAGCCATATATCAGAAGAGCCAGAATATCTTCGAATACTTTGAAGTCTAGACTATCCCAGAAATAATTAGCCTTACCAACAAAGAACTTAGTCAGAAAGCCCTTTGCTCCACTTTTAGTCTCCTAATTAGCCATTGCCTCATCCTTGGTCATATGAAGGGCTGAAGCAATCTCTTCTGGCCTAAGGATCTTCTCCCAACCAGTAAACGGGATCTGCTCCAGAATAGAGATACCGAGCAGATCAGAGAACTCTTCTAAGGTGGGAACCAACTGGTAGTCCTGAAAAGTAAAGAAATGGTACAGCGGATTATAGAATTAGACCAAAACACTCATCATCTGCTCGTCCAATTTGGAGGTGACCAAACTGAGAAGATATCCATGTCTTCTGATGAAGGAGGTAGTATCAGGCATCTTTGCAATCAATTCTTTAAGCATAGTGGGAACCTGGAAAAAGTTGATCCGGATGGTATTCCTACGCATGGGCATCATGACCTACAAAACAGAACAAAGATGAATCCCTCCTGTCTTTGAAATAGGTAAGTCCAATGCAAGATGTATGCAATGTTATGATGTCATGATGTCATGATAGAAGGCACACCACAAATATCCACAAATAGCAAACATGGTAAAGGCACACAAGTCACACAAAGAGCCCTTAGATTTCAGGCTGGCAAGGAGCTTAGGTACTACCCTCTTTCAGTTCAGTTGGTTTAAACATGTCCTAAAAATGGTAACCGGGTTCTAGAGGATCTCAATATCACTGACTACCCTCAATCGGTCATAATTCCAGTTTAGCAACCTTTTCTTGCGGCCGGAATCATCACGAGAGTTTAGTCTCAATGAGTGTAGCATACTGCTACTGTTCTATGGCTAAGTTGGTCAATTTAAAGGTTCTAAGGTCAGTTGGTGCTTAATGACCCCTTAGATGACCCATATTCTCCTCGTTCCAACACAAGGGATATCGATACAATCTAAAGTGCCACACCAACGTAGCTACTGCTTCAACCGTATCGGTCTACGCTGTACAGTTCCCTCACAGTTTATTGCTACTTACCTAAAGGGTATCCCCAGATCCGGGTTAAGATCTATAGTAACTCCGATACAAGCCCACAAATATAAATCATACAAAGAAAATAATTGAAAACACAATGATCTAATCCTAAGGTACACCCAACTTATTGTCATCCCCAGCAGAGTCGCTAGTTCTATGATACGGTGGGAGAGAACTGACTGTTTTTTGGAATGCTGGTTTGCGTTTTGCGTTTGTTTTCGCAAAATGTCGCGGTAAGCAAGAGTCGCCACCGTCTTTTATTTTATCCAACAAGGAAAGGAAAAAAGCACAGAAAAATTCCTTTTTCGAGATGTTTCTCGGGTCCAGGGGGTAGATTGTAGAAAGGGAAGGTGTTAGCACCCTTTCTATCTGTGGTTATCCACGGGCTCTTAGGTACTTGCTCAAAGTGTTTTCAAAAATTGATTTTCTTTGTGTTTGTGGGTTTGCAAAGAGTTTTTGTTTGAAAAGTGTAAGGGTGAAAAGTTTTGTTTTTGTTTTGGAAAGAGCAAGTACTTAAGAACCATCTACCTACTCGAAAAAGGAAACGTTCTATGCTAATATCCTTTAGACAATGCTATCCCACTATTGATGAGTAGGTAGCACCGTCGTTGGAGTTTTAAGGGTCAATTTGATTAATGGACGTGCGGTCACTAAAGCAATGTTAGGACGCCTTAGAAGTAACCCTAATGTCTTAGATCATTTTTCCGAGGCAACCGTTTCGAGGCAACTATGATCTTTGGACAAGAGGGCGACCTCTAAAACTTCCTATACTTAATGAGCACGTTTGAAGGCAACCAAGTGAGGTGTACCCTAAGAGTGCGCATGTGCGAGTGTGTCCTTTTTCAGTTATTTTGTCTTTGTACATATCAATGGTTATCTATGTTGATTTTAGGTTTAAACGTTCAATCTTGTCATGCATTCCCTATTATCAAACATCTAGCAGTTTATAAGTTGCGGAAATTAAATTGCGGAAATTAAACTAACTATTACAAGGTGTCGTGTATTTACATCGCCAAAAGCAACCCTTGAAATTAAAATGTGGAAAATAAATAAAGTGGTAAAAATAGTAAAGTCCTATTAAACTATTACATTCCAGAAAACAGATACAATATTGGAATAAAATGGATTGCATGCGGGAAATTAAATCGGGCGCAAGTTTTAGGGTTTTGACCCTTTGATTATTAAAGAAAGGATTTTTTGGTTGTTCTGAATTAAAAGGAAATTAGATCTAAGTTAATTATTAAATTAATAAATAAATTAATTAGTTAATGAAAATAAATATTTTTTGGATTTTTGATATTTAAAGAAATAAAAATAAATTTGATCAATGTTAATAAAACCTAATTGTCTAAGTTAATTTTAATTATTGCAAAATATATTAAAAGTTATTCCTAATTAAAACTAAATTAATTAAATTAATATTTATTAACAAAAATAAAATACTGAAAATTAATTTAAATAAGAAAATATTTTTTTTGGTTTTAATTTTATTAAGAAAAAGTTTTGATTGGTTAGCTAAAAATAAAATAATAACAATAAATAATTAAAAGAAAATTAAAAAAGGAAGAAAGGGTCAGGAGTTTGGGCCTGTTTTTTGGGGGTTTACTCAGCAATTTGCATGGCCCATTTGCATTGGCCTGGCTGACTTTTGTGATTCCATGTGTGCACTTTGACCAGGTAGTATGATGGACATCACATCTGGACCACCAGATCTGGCCTGGGGGCCATCTGGCAAGCAATTGAGTGAGGGAATATGATGTGTTGCACGCTTGAGTTTACACTGGATGACCTGTTGAAAAATAATAACAAATGCATGGGGGACCTGGGATTCGAACCCAGGTCCTGTTGATCATTGGATAACGCCTCTACCACTCAACCAACGCGCTTCAACTGTTAGCATATTGGACAATAATAATAATATGGGAAAAAACAATAATATGCCAGAATAATAAAAATAACACGCGCAAAGTTTGAACCAGCCAACCAGGGGGAGACACGTCTTCGTCTTCTTCCTTAAACCCTGTACATTTACCTGCGGATTTATATCCGCAGCTAAATTCGTTTGTCCAACCTAAAATCCGTTCTAGGCCATGAAAATCAAATCCAGGACCATGGTTGTGCTCGTCTATCTCCCCTGGTTACGTCCATGTCCATCAATGGAACTGATTTTGCCTGAAAAAGAAATGCCCAAAAAAAAAAACAAACCACGAACCCTAGATTCGACTATGGGGTTACAGGCCAGATAAATGCAATTGGCTAATGCAGAATGCTTGTAAATTGGACGATAATCATGAATATGCAAAGATTTTGTAAGAAAAGTGCAAGAATAATTATATACGAATTCAAACGAAAAGCGATTTTTTGAGATACTTACAGAGCCTTTGTGCGCATATGGAGACTGGTTTTGGGTTGGTTTTGTTTCAGTGATTGTCCAGCAATGGATTGGAATTGAGTTTTGCTTCTGAATTTGCCTCCAAGAACGATTTCAGTTTTGCACTTTTTTGTCAATTTTTCATGTTTGGTTCTTGATCCTCTTGCAGCATCTCGCTCTCAAATTCGTGTCTTTGCCTTGTATATGTATAATAGAATGCATTAGGTCAACTTTTGTGGACTGAATCCTTGCACATTGATGCCTTGAGATTGGATTTGATCCTCCATTGAAAACTTGCTTAATTTGCCAAAAATCCAATATTTTTGCACATGAAATGATTGATACGAATTTGATCATGACATTGATGATGATTAGGTCCTGAAATAGAAAAAGATCTCATGTAATCAAGTTTTGTGATTTTATTGGATTTAATTTGATTAAAAATGAAATAATTCATTAAAAAATCAAATAAAATAATAAAATTTGTAAATGGGCTCAAGGCTGAAGCTAGGACACGTATGTAGTGTGACAAGATCAAATCAAGTGGAAAAGAATGGGCCCATTTGACAAAATTTGATGTTTTGGGGATAGTTGACTTTTGGCAATTTTGCAAAAATGCCCAACTTCAACAATGCATAACTTCTTCAATTATGAAATTTTGGAAGTGTTCTTGGGCTTTTTAGAAAGCTGAAGATGTACTCTAACCAACCCTTTTGTTCTCATATCATTTTGATATTCCATGCTTAAGTTATAAGCTTTGGAAAAAAAGGTGTTTTTGTTGACTTTAAAAAATGACCTATAATGTCCAAATTTGTAACTTTTTGTGAGTGCATTTTCTAATCTTGGGGTATGAAGATGGATTGTAGGAAATTTCATCCTATTAAAAATGAGCTTTGGATGGGTAATTTCTAATAAAGTATGAGAAAGTTATCCTTGGTCAAAGCTAAGTTGACTTTTCCTGCAAAACCCTAATTTAGTAACTTTTGAGTCTTGATGAATTTTGAGCAATCCTTGATGAATCATGATAAACCCTTGATCAAATGATTAAATATCCTTCAAAATGAGAATGTTGACAAAAAATCTTGAAGTTTGACTGTATTTGGGTCACAGTTGACTTTTGCCCTAGCACAGTCGATTTTTGGACCCTTTGAGCAATTAACTGACCAAACTTCCTCTGCAAGGCTTGAAATTTGACATGGATGAACTTGAGAACATATTAGGACATTAGGGAGAACTTGAGGTCATTTGTATGCAAGGACCTTGATGCAACACAAAACCCTAATTTGGGATTGATTGCCTTAGGAGATAGCTTGACCGTCCAACTCTTGAGCAATCTTGAGCCACTTGGAGATTTTTCTTGCCATGTTTTGAGAAATATGAGAGGGAAAATTTTGGGGTACAACACCCTCAATGGACAAAATCACCTCAGACGGAAAAAACATTCTCAATAACAAGCCTTTCATAATCAAGGGGCATGACATGGTGTCTAATTAATCTGCGGTAGTCAAGCCAATATGCAAAGAATCTCTCCAAAAATGTTGAATAGCCAGGGGAAGATCTCCATCTGAATCACTTGGGGGCTGTTACATTGATCGGGGATTCCAACAGAAAATCACTATGAAATTTGAATGTTTGGTACCACCAAATTGCTTATTTGTGCCAGTAGTATCAGATGGTGTTAGTATCATGTCTTTGAATCCTTCCATGACAGTTCTTAGAAAAGATACCTAGGAAATTCAAGACTATCAGAAACTTGATAAAACATCAGGTGCACCAGATTCATCCTGAAGCAACCCCACACAAGCTCCCACGTATGAAAGGGAACATGCGATCACATGAACATTTTCTGGAATTTCTACAACACTTGCTGTCATAGACGGTGGCAACTCTCCACATCCTATGAGCGTGGACATAGTCAGAAAATACTACGCATGAAAAAGACCTGCTAGGTTGACAGGCCTATGCAAAATTAAGGGCATCTCGGCGAACCAAAAGAGTCCAAGAAAAAATTAGGGATATATACAAAAAAATTGTACACCCGACAAGTCGAAAACCTGAAAAGGCAGCTTGAGCAAAAAAGGGTATCCCGATGGACTGAAAACCCAAAAGGGAGGTCCAGGAAAAAGTTAGGGATTAAAAACGTACGACTATGTCCCGTCATCTTGTCATTTGTTTATTAGTGGAAGACTTATCATCCTAATCAGCATTTACCAAGCACCCCAAGAGTTGGAATGAAACTCAAACCATCCATAAAGTCTCCACAGGTACTTTCTCCAGCAGGTACAGAGGCAGGGACATCTTACTAAAAAGTCGTCGCCATATCCTCAGCTTACAACCTAGTGATGTCACGTGTTCTTGTAATCCCGACAAAACAGGAATTTCCAACTACTGCTCCAACATCAAGTTTTCCCCAGTAAAGTCGTCAAACTTCTCAGGATTCCCCAAAATCCTCAGGCAATGCACAAAGCTTTCCTTCCCCAACAAAGTTTATTTCTCTAACAACGGAAGATCATCTCCCTGCAGTCCAGCTTCAACCAAATCTAAAGACCTACATTCTTCATCGCTAGCTGCAATCAGGGATTTATTTTACATAATTCAATAGCGCTGCTGTGACGGTGGGAGAACTAACTTGGGTGTTTTGTGTTTTATCGCAAATGTTACGGTTAGCAAGAGTCGCCACCGACTTTTCTTTTATCCAAAAGGAAAGGCTGAAAAGAACAGGAAAGACCTTTGAGATTAATTCTTGAGTTCGGGGGGTAGATTATGAAAAGGGAAGGTGTTAGCATCCTTTTCATCCATAGTTATCTATGGGCTCTTAGTTGCTTGCTAGATCACTTGCTTTTGTTTGAAAATATGCTTTGTGTGGTTTTTTGAAAGTATTTTGAAAAGGCGCCTTCGTTTAGGCAAACTTTGTAATAGTTCTCGTTCTTAAGAACGTATACAAAGTGATGAGCTTTTGAAAATGTTTCAAGGTTGGAAAATGTTTTGAAAGTTTTTTGAAGGTGTTTTGAAAGTGTTGGTGTTTGTTTTAAAAATAAGTAAGGATGTTTGATTTGTAAAAGACCAAGCAACTAGGAACAATCTACCTACTCAAAAGTCTTAGTTCATTTCTTCCTTTCGTTTGATATTGGTATCTTACCATTGATTTGGTAAGAAGCCTTATCTTTGGATGTAAAGGAACGAACGTGGGTCATCGTATAGTCATGATAGCAATGTTGTGAGATATCTTAGCATTTTGTCTTTGAGGGACTTAATATCATTTTGAAAGGCAACATTAATAGCGTCATCGAGGGACTATGATCTTGTATTTTTGATTTGTTTTGCTAAGACATCCCACATGCATAACATGGACATTTTTGTAAGGCAACAAAGTGGAATTACCTTAAGGGTGCAAGTTTGCAAATGTGTTGGATTTACATGCATTGTTTATCTTGAATTAAGGTTTTCTACTTGTTGATCTTATCTTTCCATACAAACCCTAATTTACTAGCATTTATATAAAGCGATAAATTGCAGAAAGTAAAATTACTAAGTTATTACATCATTAGGGGATGGGGTATACAAATTTACAAATGGGGATTGCAAGAAAATTAAACCTAATTATCTATTACAACCATATTGAATATTGTACAAGAATTGAAAATAAAATGCAAGAATATAAATGGAAAAAGAAATGATTTTTGTTTGGTTTTTTATGAAAGGGTTTGGTCTTGACCTAATTTAGAAAATGGTTAATTAAAAATAAACAAAATTAAAACTAAACTAATTAAGAAAAGAAAATAAGTTTAAAAAGGATTTTTTAGGGTTTTTTGCGAAAAAAGGTTTTAACTTAATATAAATAATATGAAAATTAATAATTAAAAGAAACCTAAATTCAAAGTTAATTTTAATTTAAAAGAAAATCAAATAACGATTAAACCTAAATTCAAATATTAATTATTTAAGAAAAAGAATTTAATTTTTTTAAGAAAATGTTTTTAGTCTTTTTGTCTTTATAAAGAAAATAAATAAATAAATAAGTGTGAAAATAATAATAAAAAATGTTTTTGGATTTTTTATTAATAAAAAGTAAAAATAATAATAATAATAGTAATAAAAATATAATAAAGAAAAAATAAATAAAATAAAATAAAAAAGAAAATAAATGAAAATGAAAATAAAAAAGAGTTAGGCTAGCCTGCAAAAGTAAACAGGGGGGTTAGAGAAAGCAAAAAGGAGAAAGTCCAATGCTGCAGCCCAAACGTGCTGGCTGCAAACAAAAAAAGAAACATAAAATATGAAAAATAACAAAACAGACGTTGGGGCTCGAACCCAGGTCCTAAAGGTGAAAGGCGCGCGCTTTAACCACTGGAGTGGTGATACATCCATTGATTAAAACAAAACCAATGCATTATATTTTAAAACAAGTCCTGAGCCTGTATCTTCTTTTTTCTCACGCCACAAAACTGAACATGATTTTTAAAACCTGTAACTTCTTCATCTCTCAACCAAAATTGAAAATGTAAACATGAAAGTTGTTCCATTTTCCATACGAATCCAACCATATAAATATCATAAGCTATAAATCAAAGATGAATGAGAATTTCTAAAAGTACCAAATTCTGACCTAATTATTTTCATAGATTCAATCCTAAAATTCTCATAGCTCAATCAAAATAAATGAAATCTATGGACATGTACAACTTCAGGGCAATGATGTCTATATTTTATCTTCACAAATACAAGCCTTACAATGCCTAACTGAAAAGATAAAAGTTCATAAAACTCACCTTGTAGCTGGAGATCATGTTTTGAGTTAGAGCTTGATTTAAGTTGTTGTGATGATCAGGTTAGCTTCTTCAAGTTCCCAGGAAGCTAATGCAATGATTAGCTTGAGCAATGGATGGCTGGAATGGCTTGGAGAAGTCAATGTGCAATGCTCTGTTTTTAGTTATGGAGTTTGATGCAAATGGTGTTACAGTCGTGAACAGGAAAAAGGATAGGTTATATTTGATGTATAGGATATTTAGGAACTACAAGGCAAAAGAACGCACGAGGGAAATAGAAGATGCAAATTCAAGGTCAGAATCTGCACAAAAATGGAGTTTGTGTGCAATTTCTAGCTAGAGGGAGTTTGAGAGAGTTTCAGGCTTGCAAAAATTGTGTCCTAAGTTGCATAATAGTGTCTCAATGTATAGGAAAAGGTTTTGAGAGCTTGGGGGTGATCAGAAGTACAAGTTCACATGTTATGGCTTTTTGGCTTGTTTTTGAAGCAAGCTTGACAAGCATTGTTCCAAGGCAAGGTACAAGGCTATCTAAAGTGGTTAGGCACTTTAAACATGCTTATATGATTGTGTAGAGGAATATTATGCAGAAAGAACAAATGTAAAGCTCAAGAAAAGTTGAGTTTGTGATTAAAGCCACTATACTAGAATGGCAGTGTTACTTTGTGCCATTAATGGAAATGCAACTTGGATAATGACTCATATGCTTGTACAATGGCTCTATCAGTTGTGCAAAACATTAATTATGGAGTGATAAACAATTTTGAGGCCTGCAACGCAAATATTATGCAGCCTAGCATGGATTTGGTTCGTGTGTTCATCAAGAAATGGCTTGTAATTCAAGTTTGAAAACCCTAACTTCTTGCCCTCAATTCTACTTGCTCAAGTATTATCTCAATAAGTTCTTGGAAATTTTGGAAAGCTTGTAACATCCTCTACAACCTCTATGTTGGACATTTTTGAAGATTCATCTTGGAACTATGTGAAAAATTGCCATGAAGTTAGGTCAAAATCCTGCCTAAACTAGGGCAAAATTTCACTAAGTTTCCAAGTTTCATGAACATGTCTTCACAAAATCATAACTTGAAATCCATGCATTTATAGAAAAGGTTGTGTTCTAAAATGTTTTAGATATCATTAAGATCTACAACTTTCTTGTTGGAAGTTTCCTTTGAATCATCTTGCATCATGGTGAAAATTTGGCTCAAAGTTATGAAAAAATATTAATTTTCCAACACTTAGAAAAATTTCTAAGTTTAGAACTTTTGACTGTTCAAAAATAAAATCTTGACTTTATGATTTCTTGATGAACAAGTTTCATATTTTGACATGTTTTGATGAATTGTAATCTTTGATACTTGATTTCGACCAAAAAGTCAATGTTTGACTTTTCAGTACACAGTTGACTTTTCATCAGTTGACTGGAATTCATCTGTCAACCAATTGATCTTGAGGAATGTTTTGAGCCATGCCATTAGGTCAAAATTAAGTATTTGAAACCTTGAGATCATAACTTAAACCAATCAATCATTTGCTAGGTCAAAAATCAGAAATTACACCTTCTCAGTCAAAACCCTAATTTTGACCATTTTGCCCTTTTGATGATCTGATCAAATTTATTGAGGAATTGTGATCCAAAGTTGATCAAATTACATATATGAGTTCATTATGTTGATATGGATAAAAAATTATGAAGTTTGACTATAAATTGACCACAATTGACTTTTTTCCCCAATACAGTTGATTTTAGGTCAATGATCAATTGACTGAGCAAAAATATGATCCAAGACTTGAAACTTGACATGAGAAATCTTGAGGGTAAAAAATGATCCATGAAATTCATATGAGGCATTAAAAGTTCATTTGTCCTTGTGCAATCCCAAACCCTAATTTTCAGTCATCAGTGCTTAAGGAGGTGTCTTGAGCTGATCAACCCTTGTGCAGTCTTGAACCCAAGGAGATCTTGTGAGAGATTACTTGAGAAATGAGAGGGAAAATTTTGGGGTACAACAACTTCCCCTGTTCAATCTTCTAAAACCCGAAGAGTTAGATTGGTGGATCCTCCATTCGTGACTTGAAGGTGGAAGATAATTGAACACTAAAGTGCCCAGAAATTTGCACTCGAAGATGGATTGGGAATGAGCTTATATATGCCATTTGGAGGAATGATGTTAAATACTGGAAGAAGTTACAACAAAAATATTTGGTCAATTTATACTAAGCTTGATATTTCACCTTTGGGAAAAAAGGGTTAGTGAAACGCAGATGTATGCATAATGTTCATAAGATGTGGTATTATGCTAGATGCATTTTGTATGTATATGCTATGATGTATGAATGTGAGATGTATGTTTGTCCGGGAAAATAAATCCCTGACTGTTGCTGAGGAATTTTGGGAAGCTGAATCCCGGATCGTTGTTGGGGATGAAGAGTATACATATCTTCAAACTTGGTTGAAAGAATGCTTCCGCTGGGGAATATCTCTTGAATGTTAGTTGTTATCTGGTCGGTTCCAAGCTTCACAACTTGCTGAGAATGAGGAAGTCAACTACTATCTGGTCGAATCCAGGCTTCACGGTAACTTACTTGGGAAGAATGAATTAACTGTTATCTGGTCGGATTCCAAGCTTTGTAGAATATTTCTTGAAATTGAACTGTTATCTGGTCGGATCCAGGCTTCACAACAACTTGTTGGGGATAAGGAAGTTAATTGTTATCTGGTCGGATTCCAGGCTTTGCAGTAACTTTCTAGAAAGGATGAAGTTGAAATGATATCTGGTCGGGTCCAGGCTTCATAGTAACTTGAAGTGGTAACTACTATCTGGTCTGGTCCAGGATTCATAGTTTTTTTGAAGAGTTATACTATTATCTGGTCGGGTCCAGGTTTCATAGTGTCTTGCTGACATTGTAGCTAGTTGTTATCTGGTCGGATTCCAGGCTTCACGATAGCTTGCTTGAATAGACGAAGTTGAACTGATATCTGGTCGGATCTAGGCTTCACAAATTTTGAGGTGGATGAAGTTAATTGTTATCTGGTCGGGTCCAGGTTTCACAATAAACTTGTCTGAAGAGATATAGTTGAACTGGTATCTGGCCGGGTCCAGATTTCTCAGTAATTTGCTTGGAAATTAGTTGTTATCTGGTCGGATTCCAGATTTCACAACAAACTTCTGAGGGTAGTTGCTATCAGGTCAGATCCAGGCTTTACAATAGCTTATTTGAAAAGATGAAGTTGAAAACTGATATTTGGTCAGATCCAGGCTTCATAATAACTTATTAGGGTAGAGGAAAACTCTACTGGGTAAAAGGAGTTAAATCCTGGTCTGGTTGAGTCCAAGTTCTTCTATATCTTGAAGAGTTAAACTATTATCTGGTCGGGTCCAGGTTTCATAGTATCTTTCAAAGTTAACTATTATTTGGTCGGATCCAGTCTTCATAGTTAGTTGAAAGGTTACATTATTATCTGGTCGGGTCTAGGCTCTATAGTGACTTGAGAAGTTGACTAAAATCCGGTCGGGTCCAGGCTTCATAGTAGTTTGAAATTTTTACTATTATCTGGCCGGGCCCAGGCTTCATAGTATCTTTTGGAGATAGTAAAGGTTTTTTTGTTGAATTTACTGGGGATTAGGGGTTATGGCCCTTTGATTTGTAATACTCTGGAAGGCAAACTCAAGCTGGGGAGTATGGACTCAGTCGGGGAGGACAAAATCAACTTGGGGAGGATACACTCAACTTGGAGAAGGATATACTCAGCTGGGAGGATATACTCAGCTAGGGATAACAGGCTCAGTTGGGGAAGATAGACTATGCCGGGGGGAATACAAACTCGGTCGGGGAGTTATGATACTCGTTGTTTGTTGGGGAAATAAACCCTGTTGGGGAAATAAACCCTGTTAGGGAAATAAACATTGTTGATTAATACTTGACGAACTTCTGACGAGGCGAGTTCTATGAGGAGGATATACACAAGACTTCTACTTGTAGGATTAACTTAGTTGGGGAGAGAGTTGCCAAGAGATTGAGACTCTGGTTGGAGATTAACCTGTGCAAAGAGACTTTATGGGTAGCTTTGTTGAGGGCTGGTTTATTGTAACCGTCTTGTGGGGATAATGTTAATGAAATAACTCTGTGAGGATATTCCAGTATACATTAAAGAGATGTTTGTTGCTTAGTAGGGCACATGTGCCAAATAGTTTTAATTATGTTCATATGCATATGCTCGTTCAATTTTAGTCATTGGACAATTTTGCATTCAGAAACAAAAGTAGAAAGTTTTCACTTCAAAGTATATTTGTATTGATATTTTGCCCATGAATAGGCATTTTGTTCAAAGAGACGGGGATCCTAGTAAGAGGAAATCGTTGAAAGGAAAACAAAGATTGAAAACAAAAACAAATAGCCATGTGAAATGATCTCATTGCATTCCAACTCTACTATTGCCCCAATGTCTTCGAATGCCCCTTGCCGTTGACAGAAGTTGATTGGATTGATCTTGGACCGTTTGAACTCGGACCTTGGTGATAAAGTTGACTGTGGTGATTCCACGGGACATAGTCACACGTTTTCAATCCTTAATTTTTTCCTGGACCGCCCTTTTGGGTTTTCAGCTCGTCAGGATACCCATTTTTGCCCAAGTCGCCCTTTCAGGTTTTCAACTTGTCGGGTGTATAATCTTTTGCATATATCCCTAAATTTTTTCCAAACCTTTTGGTTTTTCGGGATGCCCTTATTTTTCCTAGGTGTGTCAACCTAGCGGGTCTCTTATGCGTAGTATTTTTTAACTATGTCCGCTTTTATAGGATGTGGGAAGTCTTCACCATCCATGGTAGTCAGCATCATGACACTGCCAGAGAACACTCTCTTGACAACAAATGGCCCTTCATAGGTGGGAGTCCATTTGCTTCTGGGGTCTCCTTGTGGCAGAATGATGCACTTTATCACCAAGTTACCAGCTTGATATACTCGAGGCTTGATCTTTTTGTTGAAAGCCTTGATCATACGTTTTTGGTACGCCTGACCATGACAAATAGCAGCCAATCGCTTCTCATCGATCAAGTCCAACTGATCCAATCTCGTCTGAACCCACTCTTCTTTTCCTAGGCCTGCATCATTCATAATCCTTAGTGAGGGAATCTGAGCTTCCACTGGCAAAACAACTTCCATGCCATAGACCAAGGAAAAGGGAGTTGCCCCAGTTGATGTTCTAGATAAAGTGAGATAGCCATGAAGAGCAAACGGTAACATCTCATGCCAGTCCTTATAGGTTACTACCATTTTCTGCACAATCTTCTTGATGTTTTTGTTGGCCGCTTCGACTGCGCCATTCATTTTAGGTCTATATGGAGAAGAATTGTGATGCTTGATCTTAAACTGCAAAGCTCGGTAATCATAGCATTCTTGAGGTTAGTCCCATTGTCGGTGATGATCCTTTTGGGGATACCATAGCGGCAGATGAGGTTATGTTTGATGAATCTGGCTACCACGTTCTTTGTGACTGAGGCAAAAGAGGCGGCTTCGACCCATTTGGTGAAATAATCAATAGCGACTAGAATGAAGCGGTGTCCATTGGAAGCAGTGGGCTTGATTTCTCCAATCATGTCAATGCCCCATATTGCAAATGGCCACGGAGAGGTCATGACACTCAGAGGGATAGGAGGCACATGGACCTTGGCAGCATAGATTTGGCATTTGTGACAAGTCCTAGAGTGTTGATGGTAATCAATATCCATGGTTGACCAATAGTAACCATCTCTCAGGATCTTCTTAGCCATCGTATGTCCACTTGAGTGAGTCCCAAAGAGACCACCGTTCATGTCTTCCATAATTTCCTCTGCCTCCTTCTTGTCCACACATCAGAGTAGAGTAGAATCATGGTTGCGCTTGTACAACATTCCGTTACTTAGGAAGAATTTGGCTAAAAATATTCATAAGAGCTTTCTGTCGTTGATGGATGCTCCTTCGGGATATTCTTGTGCTTCAAGATATCTCATCACCTCATGGTACCATGGCTTTTATGTACCAGTGTCAAGCTCACAGCAGTGTGCAGGTTCGTCGAATATTTCAATTGTAATCATAGGGGCTTCGTTGTCCCATCTGACCTTGAACATTGAAGACATGGTTGCCAAGGCATCGGCTAGCTGATTTTCTTCCCTAGGGAAGTGTTCAAAGGTGATCTCTTCGAAGTAAGGAATCAGGGATAGCACAAGCTTCTTGTAAGGGATGGATTAGGGTGCTTAGTGTCCCAATCTCCTTTTACTTGGCTGATCACTAGAGAGGAATCCCCAAACACATTCAAATGTTTTATCCTCAAGTCAATGGCAACTTTCAGACCCAAAATACACGCTTCTTACTCAGCCATATTGTTCGTGCAATCAAAGTATAATATGGCAGTGAAAGGAGTCTCGAAACCTTCAGGGGAGATGATCACAACACTAATTCCGTTACCCAAAGCGTTGGAAGCCCCATCAAAGACCATAGTCCATCGAGATCCTTGTTCAGGTCCATCATACGGTCCAGGTTTTGCACAGTCGGTCACCAGCATGATGTTCTCATCTGGGAAGTCAAAGATCATGGACTGATAATCATCAACAACTTGATGGGCCAAATGATCTTCTAGTACGATTCCTTTGATGGCCTTTTGTTTTGTGTATTGAATGTCGTACTCATTCAAAATCATTTGCCACCTGGCTATCCTTCCGGAGAGAGCAGGTTTCTCGAAGATGTTCTTGATTGGATCCATCTTAGAAATCAATAGAGTGGTATGAGTCAACATATATTGTCTTAGATGGTGAGCATCCCATGCCATAGTGCAGCAAGTTTTCTCGAGCAGTGAATATCTAATTTCACAGTCGGTAAACGTTTTGCTCAGGAAATAAATAACATGCTCTTTTTGGCCATAATCATCATGTTGGCCCAAAACACACCCATAGAGTTCTCTAGTACTGTCAAGTACATGATCAAGGGTCTTCCTTCAACTAAAGGCATGAGAATATAGGCTCTTGTAGATATTCTTTTATTTTGTCAAAGGCAGCTTAACATTCATCATTCCATCTGACTACCTGATCTTTCTTCAAGAGTTTGAAGATTGGCTCACAAGTAGTACTCAAGTGAGATATGAAGCAGGAGATGAAATTGAGGCTGTTGTACCCCAAAATTTGCCCTCCCATATTCTTCAAGAAATTGCCAAGCCAAGTCACAAAATTCCCCAAGGGTTGCACAGCTCAACAGTCTCCCATACATTCAAAACTAGGGTTTGTGTTCTGATCAAGGAAAGGAAGTTTTCAAAGGCCCAATCAAGTCTCACATGCCTACAAAGATGGTCAAGTATCCTCATATCAAGTTTCAAGGCATTCAGCTCAAAATTGCACAGTCAAAACCCTAAATTGCACTACAGTCAACTGTAGGGGCAAAATGGTCATTTGACAGTCAAAAGTTCAAATTTTTGGTCAACATATAATTTTGAAGCCACAAACATCATTTGATCAATGCTTGATCATGATTCTCAAAATTTGGCTCAGAAATCATCAAAGATACAAAAGTTACTATATTTGGACAGTTGAAAAAGTCAACTGAAATTGACCAGGGCATAACTTTCACATGGATTATCAGAAAAATTCCATCCAAAGCTCATTTTGAAGAGAAAGACATTTCCTACAACTCATCTTCATACTTCAAGTCCAAGAAATGCTCTCACAAAAAGTTATCAATTTCAACATTATAGGTCATTTTCAAAAGTCAACAAAAAGGGACTTTAAGTCAAAGGCCATAACTTGAGATTGGTAAATCAAAATGACATGGTACCAAAGGAATTGGTTAGAGGACTCAAAGACCTTTCCAAAATGTCCAAGAACATGTGAAAAGATTAAAAATTGAGCAAGTTATGCCTTGTGGAAGTTGGGAAATTTTTAGGAATTTTGAAAAGTCAACTTTACTTCAAATGACCTAAATTTGCTAATGGGCCCATTTTTCTTCCATGATTCATCATTCTAAACATGTGCACGACCACTTGGCCCAAAGGGAAGTATTTTCTCATTTTTTATTTATTTATTTGAATTTTTATTCATATTAGTTCAATTAAATCAATTAAATATGTGGAAAATATCTAAATGAACCAAATGAATCTTTTTATACATGTTTTAGACTTGATATTTCGTGCTTAGCCAATTATGGAAAGATTTGGCTTGATTGAAACCTAATTGATACAAAAACCATGTGAAAAGATATGAAAAGGATTCTTAAGAAATCAAATATTGAAAACAATAAAAGCAATGGATTTTGATCAATCTTTTTAACCTAATTCATTCACTACATAACCAGGAACATAAACCTAATTGCATGAGACAAAAAGCTGCGCTCAAGAATACATCAAAAACTTGGAAACTTCTCCAAAAAAGTCAATACTGAAAACTGACTTACAAAGCGATTCAAGCCTCAATACCAATTCCATTAGCTTGCTGAGGATTAAAGGAAGAGATTTGGATCAAAACCAAAGATTTTGACATCAAGAAACGTGAGAATACCGGTGCCCTGTACAGAAAGTTTATCGTTTTTCTTGCACCATGATTCATGCGCCTTTTCCAATTTTTGATGTTTAATTTGTGTTCTATGTTCAATTCTGAAGCTAACTAACATATCAAATTGTATTTTTATGCCCCACGCGTGAATCCACCATTAGCAAATTCTAGGGTTTGTAAAGCTTGAAATTGGGCGTTTTGCCATAAGGTAAAATTAAGACATAACAATGCCATGGATGAAATCTGCAGGTTGGAACGAAGAGATTTAGAAGCTCGCGCTCAATTTATGAGCCTTCAGGGCCTAATCGCTATTATGGAATTTGGCTTGTTTTGAGGGGGTTCAAAACCCCCGTTAACCTTTCTCTATTTTTCAGGCAAAACGAAATCTTGAGGAAGACGATGAAGTGGCGTGCATTGGTTGGATAATTTGAATTTTTCGCGCTTTTAGCCACTGATGCATTGTTTTGTATTATATTATTCATTGTATATTTAGTTAACAAACGCGTGGTAATGGTCCAGTGGCAATTAGGTGTGTTGGCAATCCACATGACCTGGGTTCGAAACCCAGGTCCTTACTTTCCTTCATATTTTTCTTTATAAAATGCTCCCATGCAGCTTCAGCGCTATGGTTCACCATATGCCTTCATCATCCGTCCATCCACGTATCTAACAAATTCCAATCAAAGGCTGAGATTGGATGTACATCATAAGCCTGGTCAAAGGGTTAACACGCTAGTGGCAAAAGTCAATGGACCTGAAGCATTGGGCCTGATTTCCTAAGTCCATACCTCACAATTGGGGCCTGAACCCCCCCCTTTGGTTTGCAATCTTCTTCACCTTTTATTTTTTTTTAATTATTGTTTTATTTGTTTTTACTTTATTAATTTAATTAATTATTTTTTTTACAAAATACAAAAACTTCCTAAAAATCAGAAAAGACCCAAAAAAATAAAATAAATATTCTATTTTAATATGTTCTTGTAAATAATTGTATAATTGAATTTAGTAATTAGGTTACAACATTAATTCTTTTTTAATAAAAAAATCCAAAAATAACTAGAAGTAGGTTTAACAAATTTTTATTCCTTTTAATTTTCCCTTTTTTCACAATAATATTATTTATTTATTTATTTTATAATTAAATTGTACATGAATAATTTAGGTTTAAATTAGGTTAAAAATTCAATATTTTTCTTAAATAACTTAAAAGCCATTAGAATTAGGGTTTGCATTCAATTTTCATCTTAATTAATTCTTTTTTCTATTAAATCTAAGAAAAACATAAAATACCAAAAAAACATTTTTAATTCTTTTATTCCGCATATTTATTTTATTTCGTTTATTATAATTATGTATCTCTCCAGAAGCGTTGTAACAATTTAACTTTTCGCACTTTTATTTGCTTTCTTTACTTTCCGTCAAATCGGGTCCGTTTTAATTTTGGTGATGTGGACCCGCGCCGTTGTAATAGCTTTAGACTTATCTTTTCGCAATTTTTTTTAACTGTTAACAAAAAGCATGAAAGAATGTATGGACTTAAAATAAAATCAAGCGTAGATCACAACAAACATGACAAGACAAATATCAATGAAAACGACACACAATTCGCACACACCACCCCTAGGGTACGCCTCACTGTTGCCTTTCGAAAGGTGATCGTCGAGTAGAGGATTCTTAGTAAGTCCTCATGATCCGGGAACCTGGCATGAGGGTAGCTTCTAAGGTGTCTTCCCATTGCTCTGGTGATCACCATGTCCCTACAAACGAATTGACCCGAACACCTCCAACGGTGGTGCTACCTACCTCTCAATGGTGGGATGGCATTACTTTAAAGGACATTTACACAGACGAATTCCTTAGGGTAGGTAGGTTCTCGTAGATACTTGCTCTCTTCAAAAAATTCAAAGACTTTTCACACCGACACTTTTCAAAAGCTTTCAAAGCAAATTTTTCAAACACTCTGACGTACGAGTCGAACTGAAATTTTCAAAGAAACTTTTAAACCCACATTGAAAAGCAAACAAAACATTTTTGAAAACACAATGAGCAAGTATCTAAGAGCCCATGGATAACCATGGATAGAAAGGGTGCTAACACCTTCCCTTTCTATAACCTACCTCCCGAACCGAGAGCAATCTCTTTAAGGAATTTTTCTGTGCTTTTGTCCTTTCCATTTGGAGAAAATAAAAGATGGTGGCGACTCTTGCTTCCGCGACATTTCGCGAACCAGCGTTAAACAATCAGTTCCAGATCCACCGATCACAGAACTGGCGACTCTGCTGGGGACTATCTTATAAAGTGAGGTGTACCTTAGGGCTAGGTCATAACTATGTTTTCAATTGTCTTCATTGCTTGCTTTATTATTGTGGGTTGCTTGGGAGTTCTATAGATCCTAACCCGGATCTGGGGGATACCTTTCTTAGAAAGTAGCAACAAGGCTGTGAGGGAACTGTGCGGGGTATACCGACATGGTTGAAACAGTCTGCTACGTTGATGTGGCACTTTGGTGTGTACCGGTAACCCTTGAGTTCAGTCAAGGAGAGTACGGGGCCTCCGCGTGGTGTCCTGAAGCATCAACAGACCTTAGGAACCTTAATTGAACTATCTTGGCCTCTTTAGGGTAGTGAGATAACTGACTTTGGTGCAGTCCGAGGTTGGTTGATACTCGATACTACGCTCAATTGAGGGTTGCTTTCCTGGAATATTTCGGTCGCCAGTTCAGTGGCTAAATCGAAACGATGAACAATGAAAGCAATCCCGTGATATTGGGAACCTTAGAACCCGGTTACTTTGATTAGGACAGGCTGAACCCACCAACTGAAAGAGGGTAATACCCAGACCCCATGCTAGCCTAAACTCTAAGGGTTGCTCTTGTGTGACTTGTGTGCCTTTGTACTTGACTACTTGCATGCTTTTCTGTCTGACACTTGTTCTTGAAGGTTATGTTGTAAGTCCTTAATTGGGACCCCTAACAGAGTATACTGAGTTTCTTGCAGGGTTTTGGTTTATAGTCCTTAACTGGGACTCATAACAGGGTTACTCACATTACCCCATGCATATCATGACATCATACCATTGCATACATCCTGACCCATTTCAAGGATCTCAAGGGCTTGTGATGCAGGTCATGGTGAATCAACTATCCCAGCAAGGGGCAGAGAGGATTTATTTTCCTCTAGCCAAGGTTATCAGGGGCTATGACCCACTGGATATGGTGAGCCTTTGACCCTTGATGAAGGACTCTCAACAATATGAAGTACCTTCAATCAAGTTACCGGTTTTCAACCCTAACAAGTTTCTCTGTCTACCCCGCGAGGTCCTTGAAATCATTGCATGCATACCATACATATCATCGCATTACAGGTACCCTTCCTCTACAGGTTGCTTACCTTCTTCGCTGTTTATTTCAGCCGATCATCATGAATCCTGAATCATCAGCCGAGCAGACTATCAAGGACCTCCAGGCTCAGAACGCCCAGTTCCAAGAGCTGATCATGAACTTGACCCAGGGGAAGCAAGATCTGAAGGCCCTGCTCTTGAAGAAGGAAAAGAAGAAGAAGAGGACCGTTTTGTTCAACCCTAGACGCAGATCTGGGAACACACCGCAGACTGAAACTGAGAGGACTACCCCATCTGTAAGGGAAAGCAGTCACCATGAGAGAGAGGTGCCTAGTCCAGTGGTCTCCGACAACGAGGCAGATTTCAACGACGAACAATACCCTCCGGCTGAGGACAAGTACAAGCAGTTGGAAGACCGTTTGAAGGCTATGGAAATCCAACAGGTACCTGGGCTGGATTTTGGAGATCTGGGCTTGTCAGCTGGTGTGATTATTCCTCGGAAGTTCAAAGCACCATCCTTTACCAAATATGACGGGGCGTCTTGTCCCAAGCTGCATCTAAGGTCCTATGTTCGGAAAATTCAGCCGTACTCTGCGGACAAGAATTTGTGGGTCCACTTCTTCCAGGAGAGTCTTTCAGGGACTCATCTCGAATGGTTCTATCAGCTGGATGGGACCAAGGTTCGTAACTGGGAGGAGTTGGCTACTGCTTTCTACAAGCAGTATCAATATAATGCCGACCTTGCTCCTACGCGTACCCAACTCCAGGGTATGTCGTTAGGATCAAGTGAAGGTTTTAAAGAATATGCGCAGAAATGGAGGGATCTTGCTGGAAGGGTACAACCACCTCTGACTGATCGGGAACTTGTCGATATGTTCTTGGGGACCCTGTCTGGTCCGTTCTACAACCACCTAATTGGGAATTCGTCTGCTGGATTCACAGATCTTATCTTGACTGGAGAGCGAATAGAAGCTGGTATCCGGTCTGGGAAAATTCAAGAGGCTGCACCTTCTGATAAAAAGCCCCACGGTGGAAAGAAAGAATCCAATGCTATACATGGTAAAAAGGGTCGTCATGATGTAGGGGCAATCCAGGTTTCTGATCCCACGCCCGTTCAACCAAGAAAGAGCAATAGGCGTAGGATAAAGCATCAAGATAGGAAGTATACTGACATCAACATGTCTTTGTCTCAGGCATTACAGCAATTGCTGAAGGTGAAAATGATCACACTAAAGGATCCTCCTCAAAATCCTGACACTTCCTCTCCCAAGTACAACCCGGGTGTGAGATGTGCCTACCATTCTGACAGTCCTGGACATGACACCGACGACTGTTGGACCTTGAAGAACAAGATCCAGGATTTGATTGACGCTAAGGAGGTCGAGTTTGAACACTGATCCTACACCGAATCATCGATAATGGCTTTTGTTCATTCAAATATTCAAGTTGTATTTTTCTTTGATTGTTCAAACATTTATTCATGTTAAACATTGTTATCACATTAATACATTGCTTATGTCTCTTTTGAATCAATATATTCGCATTCATTATATGCAAACTGTTTTCATATTATTCTGATGTCAACTCTCAATTAATAATTCTAAGCCTCTTGAGGGAGGATGACGAAAACGATACCTAATCTACAGTATGCTTTTGAACAGACCCCGCTGATGAGGTACATGCATTGTTTCAATTCCTAAACACTGGAGTTATAAGGAAGATAATCCCTCGTCAACCCCTCTGAGCCAAAGAAGTAGGAGTTTTTCATTTTCGAAAATTGAAACCCTTAATCATAACCTGGGGCAGGGTAGTCTCTCAGTTGACCCGAGTGCATAACAAATGGCACCAAAGGAGTCCTTACAAAACAAAAGACAGTGACGGTTCTTAATAAATCACAAGGATAGGCAGTCATTATCTCAAAAAATGAAAAACCCATTAAGTCAAAACCCATGAAGGAGACTTACAAAACTGGGGCATCCCGCTGACTGCAATTCCAAAAAGGAAACAGTTCAGGCAAAAAACAGGGATAACAAAATCAAAAAAGCAAGAGGTCTTATAAACCCTCAACAAAAAAGGAATGACTGCCTAAATTATCCGCATCCGAATCATCACCAGAAAATCAGAGCAAATACTCAAACAAGGTCTAACGTATGATCAACTGAGTTTAGGTTTGGAGAACATCACGAAGAGCGGGTGGGTACAAATAATTTGAGCCTTTATCCTTTGTTTCTTAAACCGTGAACCAGGCCACGTTATAACCCTTAAAAGTCCTAGCTGAAGCATGGGTTAGTTCGAAAGCATACTGTACGAAAGGTATCCTGACTCCTGAAGGCCTACGGTAAATACGAAGTTGACATCACGTTTTACAAACATTCATTTGTTTTTATGAAAGAATGCATTTTCAAAATTTTCGAAACAGACATAAGCTTTGCATTTTTAACATAACTTTGTTTGCATATGACTTTTTGTTTGAACAGCATAGAAATTCGCACAAAGAAAGTCTAATGAACAAGAGTATCTCCAATCAAGGGGCATGGCATGATCATTGTCCATCATCTGGGGCAATCCAATCAAGATTCGGAGAATCTCTCAAAGGCCAAATAGCCTGGGGCAAATCTCCGCCTGAGTCACTTGGGGCACCCCAGCAACGAATCCTGCCTAATCAGACATCTTCTGGTAGCAGGGCAACCAAACACTTCTAACAGAGGCAACTCCCTATATTCTGAGAGCGTGGACATAGTCGAAAAGATATTACGCATAATCAAAGACCCGCTAGGTTGACATACCTAGGCAAAAATAAGGGCTTCCCGGCGAACCAAAAGGGTTCGGGCAAAACGAAGGGATGAAATAAAAAAATATGTACACCCGGCAAGTCGAAAACCTGAAAAGGCGGCTTGGGCAAAAATGGGTATCCCGATGGACTGAAAACCCGAAGGGGCGGTCCAGGCAAAAGTTAGGGATTAAAGCGTACGACTATGTCCTGCTATCTGTCTACCAGAAGAAGGTTTGTCCACCAACAACTATCCGCTCCCACATCAGAAACAGGGGCAATAATGGGTGGTCTAAGCAATCTGACTGCTCTGTCCTTTAAGATGTCAAGGTAGGGTCCGTTGAAGAACATAACCAATGCAGTTCAATACTTCCCCAGAAAAGTCCAATCCGGTTTCCCCAGGAAAGTTGGAATCATCTCCCCAAGCAGTAAGCTTATCCCCAGTAGATTCTGGAAGCTTACCCTCGCAGAACGCGAACGCGTCGTCCGGCTTGATTTAAAGAGTTATTTCCTTAACAGGATATAACTGGGTTATCCTCGGCCAAAAGCCACGGAAAGAGCGTCCTCGACGAAGTCTTCTCACCCCAGCAAAGTCTATCAATGCTTCCAGTACGACAAGGGTATCCCCAGCAAATTATCATCAACACTCAGCAAGGCATCCCTCTTCCCACAGAGTATTGCTTCCCAGCATGGTCGTAGAGTATCTTTTCTCCTCGCAGAATCTTCCATTTGCCAAGTTTATTCCGCAACGGAGTCATCTTCTCCTACCGGTATTCTTGCAGTTATCATCCCCAGCAGAAGTAAAATCTATTCTTCAACATCAGCCCAGGATACGACTTCCCGACACCCGTCAAGGATTTACTTTCCTAGACGAAAAACACATTCATAAAACGTCACATACATCATTATAGCATGCATAGACGCATCATATCACCCCAATCTCATTTATTTTTGAGAACATCTTAAAATCATGCAATTCATGCATTATGACATTGCATACAACTAATTCGTTACTTTTTCAGGAAAGAACGATCAACAGATAAAAGTCTTTACCCGCTGAGGTAGTAATCGTCCCAGATTCCTTCATCACCCTGCTGAGGTAGTAATCGTCCCAGATTCCTTCATCATCCCGCTGAGGTAGTAATCGTCCCAGATTCCTTCATCATCCCGCTGAGGTAGTAATCGTCCCAGATTCCTTCATCATCCCGCTGAGGTAGTAATCGTCCCAGATTCCTTCATCATCCCGCTGAGGTAGTAATCGTCCCAGATTCCTTCATCACCCTGCTGAGGTAGTAATCGTCCCAGATTCCTTCATCATCCCGCTGAGGTAGTAATCGTCCCAGATTCCTTCATCACCCTGCTGAAGTAGTAATCGTCCCAGATTCCTTCATCATCCCGCTGAGGTAGTAATCGTCCCAGATTCCTTCATCATCCTGTTGAGGTAGTAATCGTCCCAGATTCCTTCATCATCCCGCTGAGGTAGTAATCGTCCCAGATTCCTTCATCATCCCGTTGAGGTAGTAATCGTCCCAGATTCCTTCATCATATATTTGGAGTAGCAATCGTCCCAGATTCCTTCATCATCCTGCTGAGGTAGTAATCGTCCCAGATTCCTTCATCACATCCTTATAAAAAAAAAACCTTCTCTAGTCCAGCTAAATAGACTCCCAACAGATTTTTCTAATAAAAACTCAGTAGAAGTCCTTTTCAGATGTTTCCCTCTCCGACGATGAGTGTGAGGTGATAGTCTCTTATGGTCCCCTCTCCGGCAAGTGCGTGAGGTGGTAATTCCTTCTTTGGATGTTTCCCTCTCTGACGGTGAGTATGAGGTGATAGTCTCTTATGGTCCCCTCTCCGACGGTGAGTGAGGTGGTAATTCCTTCTTCAGATGTTTCCCTCTCCGACGATGAGTGTGAGGTGATAGTCTCTTATGGTCCCCTCTCCGGCGGTGTGTGAGGTGGTAAGCCCTTTTTCAGATGTTTCCCTCTCCGACGGTGTGTGAGGTGACAATTCCTTTTCCTATGATTCCCTCTCCAACGGCGAGTGAGGTGATTCCCTTTCAGATTATAATGGCCTATGGTTCTCTTCCCGATACTGCAAAGATGGCAATTCCCGCCAAGATTTTTCTCAACGAGCGTTGTTGAAGTTAAAGTCATCCAAGGTTCTCTCACCATTCCTGTTGAGGTAGTAACCATCCCCGGTTCATTCATCATCTTTTGAAGCTCCAGACCCAGCTCCTACAACCAGTCAGAACACTTCTGTATCAAGCATCTGAAAATCAGCTCCTGCAATGTGCCAGGTACTCATTTCCTGTTTTGCAGGTATACAGGTTCTCGCTAAGGAATCTCCTACGCGATCAACATCCAGATGGCATCTATAAGCCCATCATCCTATCCAGCAATCTCCAAATGGCATCTATAAGCCCATTCCCCCACCACACGGCTACTATGTGAGCGCAAATTTCTGGGCACTCTAGTGTCCAATCATCTTCTACCCTCGGATTACGAAAGGCACGTCAGCCAATCTGCATCCTCAGGTCTAAGAAGATTGAACAGGGGCAACTGTTGTACCCCAAAATTTGCCCTCCCATATTCTTCAAGAAATTGCCAAGCCAAGTCACAAAATTCCCCAAGGGTTGCACAGCTCAACAGTCTCCCATACAGTCAAAACTAGGGTTTGTGTTCTGATCAAGGAAAGGAAGTTTTCAAAGGCCCAATCAAGTCTCACATGCCTACAAAGATGGTCAAGTATCCTCATATCAAGTTTCAAGGCATTCAGCTCAAAATTGCACAGTCAAAACCCTAAATTGCACTACAGTCAACTGTAGGGGCAAAATGGTCATTTGACAGTCAAAAGTTCAAATTTTTGGTCAACATATCATTTTGAAGCCACAAACATCATTTGATCAATGCTTGATCATGATTCTCAAAATTTGGCTCTGAAATCATCAAAGATACAAAAGTTACTATATTTGGACAGCTGAAAAAGTCAACTGAAATTGACCAGGGCATAACTTTCACATGGATTATCAGAAAAATTCCATCCAAAGCTCATTTTGAAGAGAATGACATTTACTACAACTCATCTTCATACTTCAAGTCCAAGAAATGCTCTCACAAAAAGTTATCAATTTCAACATTATAGGTCATTTTCAAAAGTCAACAAAAAGGGACTTTAAGTCAAAGGCCATAACTTGAGATTGGTAAATCAAAATGACATGGGACCAAAGGCATTGGTTAGAGGACTCAAAGACCTTTCCAAAATGTCCAAGAACATGTGAAAAGCTTAAACATTGAGCAAGTTATGCCTTGTGGAAGTTGGGAAATGTTTAGGAATTTTGAAAAGTCAACTTTACTTCAAATGACCTAAATTTGCTAATGGGCCCATTTTTCTTCCATGATTCATCATTCTAAACATGTGCACGACCACTTGGCCCAAAGGGAAGTATTTTCTCATTTTTTATTTATTTATTTGAATTTTTATTCATATTAGTTCAATTAAATCAATTAAATATGTGGAAAATATCTAAATGAACCAAATGAATCTTTTTATACATGTTTTAGACTTGATATTTCGTGCTTAGCCAATTATGGAAAGATTTGGCTTGATTGAAACCTAATTGATACAAAAACCATGTGAAAAGATATGAAAAGGATTCTTAAGAAATCAAATATTGAAAACAATAAAAGCAATGGATTTTGATCAATCTTTTTAACCTAATTCATTCACTACATAACCAGGAACATAAACCTAATTGCATGAGACAAAAAGCTGCGCTCAAGAATACATCAAAAACTTGGAAATTTCTCCAAAAAAGTCAATACTGAAAACTGACTTACAAAGCGATTCAAGCCTCAATACCAATTCCATTAGCTTGCTGAGGATTAAAGGAAGAGATTTGGATCAAAACCAAAGATTTTGACATCAAGAAACGTGAGAATACTGGTGCCCTGTACAGAAAGTTTATCGTTTTTCTTGCACCATGATTCATGCGCCTTTTCCAATTTTTGATGTTTAATTTGTGTTCTATGTTCAATTCTGAAGCTAACTAACATATCAAATTGTATTTTTATGCCCCACGCGTGAATCCACCATTAGCAAATTCTAGGGTTTGTAAAGCTTGAAATTGGGCGTTTTGCCATAAGGTAAAATTAAGACATAACAATGCCATGGATGAAATCTGCAGGTTGGAACGAAGAGATTTAGAAGCTCGCGCTCAATTTATGAGCCTTCAGGGCCTAATCGCTATTATGGAATTTGGCTTGTTTTGAGGGGATTCAAAACCCCCGTTAACCTTTCTCTATTTTTCAGGCAAAACGAAATCTTGAGGAAGACGATGAAGTGGCGTGCATTGGTTGGATAATTTGAATTTTTCGCGCTTTTAGCCACTAATGCATTGTTTTGTATTATATTATTCATTGTATATTTAGTTAACAAACGCGTGGTAATGGTCCAGTGGCAATTAGGTGTGTTGGCAATCCACATGACCTGGGTTCGAAACCCAGGTCCTTACTTTCCTTCATATTTTTCTTTATAAAATGCTCCCATGCAGCTTCAGCGCTATGGTTCACCATATGCCTTCATCATCCGTCCATCCACGTATCTAACAAATTCCAATCAAAGGCTGAGATTGGATGTACATCATAAGCCTGGTCAAAGGGTTAACACGCTAGTGGCAAAAGTCAATGGACCTGAAGCATTGGGCCTGATTTCCTAAGTCCATACCTCACAATTGGGGCCTGAACCCCCCCCTTTGGTTTGCAATCTTCTTCACCTTTTATTTTTTTTTAATTATTGTTTTATTTGTTTTTACTTTATTAATTTAATTAATTATTTTTTTTACAAAATACAAAAACTTCCTAAAAATCAGAAAAGACCCAAAAAATAAAATAAATATTCTATTTTAATATGTTCTTGTAAATAATTGTATAATTGAATTTAGTAATTAGGTTACAACATTAATTCTTTTTTAATAAAAAAATCCAAAAATAACTAGAAGTAGGTTTAACAAATTTTTATTCCTTTTAATTTTCCCTTTTTTCACAATAATATTATTTATTTATTTATTTTATAATTAAATTGTACATGAATAATTTAGGTTTAAATTAGGTTAAAAATTCAATATTTTTCTTAAATAACTTAAAAGCCATTAGAATTAGGGTTTGCATTCAATTTTCATCTTAATTAATTCTTTTTTCTATTAAATCTAAGAAAAACATAAAATACCAAAAAAACATTTTTAATTCTTTTATTCCGCATATTTATTTTATTTCGTTTATTATAATTATGTATCTCTCCAGAAGCGTTGTAACAATTTAACTTTTCGCACTTTTATTTGCTTTCTTTACTTTCCGTCAAATCGGGTCCGTTTTAATTTTGGCGATGTGGACCCGCGCCGTTGTAATAGCTTTAGACTTATCTTTTCGCAATTTTTTTTAACTGTTAACAAAAAGCATGAAAGAATGTATGGACTTAAAATAAAATCAAGCGTAGATCACAACAAACATGACAAGACAAATATCAATGAAAACGACACACAATTCGCACACACCACCCCTAGGGTACGCCTCACTGTTGCCTTTCGAAAGGTGATCGTCGAGTAGAGGATGTCTTAGTAAGTCCTCATGATCCGGGAACCTGGCATGAGGGTAGCTTCTAAGGTGTCTTCCCATTGCTCTGGTGATCACCATGTCCCTACAAACGAATTGACCCGAACACCTCCAACGGTGGTGCTACCTACCTCTCAATGGTGGGATGGCATTACTTTAAAGGACATTTACACAGACGAATTCCTTAGGGTAGGTAGGTTCTCGTAGATACTTGCTCTCTTCAAAAAATTCAAAGACTTTTCACACCGACACTTTTCAAAAGCTTTCAAAGCAAATTTTTCAAACACTCTGACGTACGAGTCGAACTGAAATTTTCAAAGAAACTTTTAAACCCACATTGAAAAGCAAACAAAACATTTTTGAAAACACAATGAGCAAGTATCTAAGAGCCCATGGATAACCATGGATAGAAAGGGTGCTAACACCTTCCCTTTCTATAACCTACCTCCCGAACCGAGAGCAATCTCTTTAAGGAATTTTTCTGTGCTTTTGTCCTTTCCATTTGGAGAAAATAAAAGACGGTGGCGACTCTTGCTTCCGCGACATTTCGCGAACCAACTTTAAACAGTCAGTTCCAGATCCACCGATCACAGAGGCGACCCAAGAATCCTCTAACTTCTTTTTCAGAATGAGGGACTGGAATTTCTTGGATGTCCTTTACCTTGTTAGGGTCAACTTCAATGCCTTTATTGTTGACAACAAAACCTAGAAGCTTTCCAGATCGTACCCCAAATGTACACTTGTTAGAGTTTAACCTCAACTTGTACTTTTTCTAAGAAGATTGAACATGGGAATCTGTTGACCAGACAAATCCTCCTCCTAAGTGTGATACGGTGGGAGAACTAACTTGAGGTTTTGCGTTTGTGTTTGCAAATGTTGCAGTTTAGCAAGAGTCGTCACCGACTTTTATTTTATCCAAAAGGAAAGGTAAAAAAGCACAGGAAAGACCTTTGAGATTGTTTTTGGGTTCGGGGGGTAGATTATGAAAAGGGAAGGTGCTAGCACCCTTTTCATCCATGGTTTTCCATGGGCTCTTAGTTACTTGTTTTAGATCACTTGCTTTGCTTTTTCAATTGTTTGAAATGGTGCTTTGTGTGTGGTTTTGAAAGTATTTTGAAAAGAGGCCATCGTTTAGGCAATCTTTATAATGATTCTCGTTCGTAAGAATGTATACAAAGATGTTTGTCTTTTGAAAAATGTTTCAATGTTTTGAAAGTTGTTTGAAAATTGTTTTTGAAATGTGTGTGTATTTGTTTGAAAATAGCAAGGATTGTTTGCAAATTTGATCAAGTAACTAGAAGCATCTACCTACTCAAAAGTCTTTCCTATACATTTTTATTCTTTTGACATTGTTAACCTACCATTGTTTTGGTAGATAACCCTATCTTTGGATGTTAAACGGGATGGGCGTGGGTCATCGTATGACCATGATAACAATATTGCCAAGTATCTTTAGCAAGTTTTGAGGGACTAAGATCATTTTTTTAGGCAACTTGTGATAGCGTTATCGAGGGACTATGATCTTTTTATTTGTATTGTTTTGCTAAGATACCTAGCATGTATACCATGATCATTTTGTAAGGCAACCAAGTGGGTGAAACCCTAGATGTGCTTGTGTACAAGGTGTTGTCATTTTTCATGCATTTTATCTTGAATTAGGTCATGCTATTTGTTTGATTTTGTCTTATCATACAAACCCTAGTTTTTACTAAACATGCATATAATGCGATAAATTGCATAAAGTAAATCTAAACTATTACAACAATATTATGGGAAGGGGGATATAAAGTTTTGAATGGGGATATTTGCACAAAATAAAACCCTAATTTACTATTACAACCCAATTGAATTTATTGTACAATAAATAAATAGGCAATTATTTAAATATGCAATATAATGTAATTATGCAAAAATGTTTTTGTAATTGTTTTATGTGTGAGAAAAAATAAATTATTTAAGTCTTAAAATAAGAAAAAATATTGTGATTATTTTTGAAAGGGTGAAAAACCCTAATTTTTGTTTAAAAGAAAATATATTCTATATTATTCATTTTATTCATTTTTGTTCAAGAAAAATAATAAAAATATGTACAAAAATGTTTTAAAAAATTAAAATATACATGAAAATAATATTTTAAGTGTATGAATAATAAAAATAAAAATAAATGATATTTTAAAATTATTTACAAGTTTATTTAAGAAAATAAAGTATAAAATCTCAATAAGCCATTTATTATGCAAAAAAAAAATATTAAAATAAAATAAAATGCAAAAAATAAAGAAAATATTTTTGGGTATTTTTTATCATTTGGAAAAAATAAATGCAAGCATAAAAATAAAAGTATGCAAGAAAATACAAAAATATAAAATAACAAGTCAGGGGGGTGTAAAAGCAAAATGGGGGTGTGAATAGTAGCAGGCCCAAGCGCCAGGCCCAAGCCAACTTCATCCCTGACCTCTGTCTCTCCAAACGCGCGCGCTGTACTTCAAATCCTATTCTTGCTATTCTTTGCATAAAATCAAAAACTTATAACATGAAAAGTGTAGCTCATGAACTTACGATTCCAATGATATAAAGAACATGACCTAACTCTAAAAAAACAAGGAGAATTTTAATGGCCCTAATTTCTGACCTAGTTTTTTCATGAACTTCAACCATCAAATACTTTTAGCTCAATTAATATAAATGGAATCTACGCATATGTACAGCTTAAGCATGTTGAGGACTACATTTTTGCTTCACAAACCTAAGCTTAAGAATTCCTAAATAGAAAGATAGAAACTTGACAAATACCTTGTTCAGTTGAGTTTGGATATGGCAATGTGGGAACTTTGAGTGGGGCCTGAAGTTCTTGTGAGCTTCCTTGAAGTTCTCTCAAGCTTCTCCAATGCTCAGCTTGCCTTGAAGTTGCCTGAAACTCCTTGTAGAAGTCAACCTGCAAACTCCAAAAATGAAAATGGTGAAGCTTGAAACAGGGGTTACAGTTGCAAGACAAAGGCCTGGATAGTTTAGGTAGGAGGTATGGAATGTGTTTGAAGTGATTCAAAGCAAAATGCACGAGGCAATATGGAAATGGCTTGTGATTTGCAGAGACTGCCCTGTTTGGGCAGAAAAATGGGATTTTTGTGTTTTAGGGTGTTTGAGAGGTTATGAATTCGTGTATTGGCTTGTTACAATGTTCTGAGGTCGTTTGAAATGAAGCTAATGCTTGCCTCTATCAGATGCCCAAGTTTTATTGACTTTTGCAAGTTTCTTGCTTTTGAAGAAAAGTTGGAAGTGATAATGCCAAAGCCTGTACAGGCTTGCTTACTAACTGCACATAGTTGGTACAAGTTGCCTGATATTTGTGGATATTGTTTTCAGCAAAAGATTAGGTCCATGGCTCAAGATTTGCAAAGTTGCATAAAGCATGCTTTATCAAAATGGTATTATGAACTTTATGCCTTTTTTGGATTAATTCAATGTGCAATGCTTCAAAAGTCATAACAAGGCCATTATCCAATGTGTTTGCATTTAATTATGGAGTGTAGAAGGGATTAGTACCTGTAAAACCAACTACAAGCATGTTTGAAACTGATTTGCAACTTGTAACATTGTGGAAAATGCCTTGAACAAAAATGATAAATTGCCATTTTCATTTCTTCGATTCTCCCTAACCATAAATGATCTTGGAGAGTTCTTGGATATTTTGGAAAGCTTGTAACATGCTCTAGAATCCATATTTGAAATGAATTTTGAGATTCTTCTTGGAACTAGGTGATAAGTTGCCATGAAGTTAGGTCAAAAATCTGCCTAAACTAGGGCAAACTTTCACTAAGTTAAAAGTTTCATGGACCCCTATTCACAAAATCATAACTTGAGATCCAAGCATCTTTTGGGAAAACTTTGTGAAACAAAGTAGTATATTTCATGGAGGACTACAACTTTCATGTTGGAAGTTTTGTTTGAATCCAGTTGCATCATGGTGAAAAAGTTGTGGAAGGTTGGGAATAAATAAGAAATTTTCATAACTTAGAAAATTTTCTAAGTTATGAAATTTTTTCAAATTAAACCTTAATTTGAAATTTTAGGTTTCTTGGTCCACAAGTTTCACATTTTGACATATCTTGATGAATTATGACCCTTGGCACTTGATTTTGACCAAAAAGTCAAAGTTTGACTTTTCAGTGTACAGTTGATTTTTGATCAGTTGACTGCAAAATTCATCTGTCAATCCTATGTATTTGAGGTCTTTTGAACCATGTGATTAGGTCAATATGATGCCATTGAGTCCTTGAAATCATGCTTGAACCCAATTGGTCATTGGCTAGGTTAAAAATCAAAAATTGCCCTTTCTCAGTCAAAACCCTAATTTTGACCATTTTGCCCTTTTGATGATCTGATCAAATTTCTTGAGGAGTTTTTGTCCAAACTTGATAAAATGGTACATAGGAGCCTAGAATGTTGATGTGGATAAAAAATTATGAAGTTTGACTGTAAATTGGCCATGGTTGACTTTTTCCCCAATACAGTTGATTTTTAGGTCAACTGTCCAATTGACTGGGCAGAAATGTGATTCAAGGCTTGAAACTTGGTATGAGCAATCTTAGGGGTCCAAGATGGTGTATGAAAGTCACATGAAGCATTTATGGTCCAAAAATCCTTGTGCAAACTTAAACCCTAATTTCAAGTCATCAGTGCAAGGAGATGTCTTGAGCTGAGCAAACCCTAATCCTGTCTGGAGTCCAAGGAGTCTTGTGAGGAAAATCTTGATAATATGAGAGGGAAAATTTTGGGGTACAACACTAAGCAATGAACCTCTAATTAGGGTTTCACTTTTCACCAAGATGTGTAAGCTCCAAATGTCTCAAATTTTTTCCATGGTCCTAATATGTCTTCAATATTGTCCATGCCAAATTTCATACCCTACACAACAAGTTTGCTCAATCAACTGCTCAAATGCTTGAAAATCAACTGTACTAGGTCAAAAGTCAACTGTGGCCTATATACAGTCAAACTTCAAGATTGTTTTTGTCAAAATCAACATTTTGAAGTGATATCCATCATTTGATCAAGGGTTGATCATGATTCCTCAAGAAATGCTCATAATTCATCAAAAGTGAAAAATTGCTAATTAGGGTATTTATAGGAAAAGTCAACTAAACTTTGACCAGCCATAACTTTCTCATACTTTATCAGAAATTTTTCCACCAAGGCTCATTTTGAAAAGAATTTAATTCCCTACAACTTCTCTTCAGCCCTCAAGTTCAATAAATGTACCATTGATCCAGTCACTTTCAGTCCAAGCCATCAATTACAAATCATTCCTGAGGTATCTAAGGGTAAGAATAGGTCGAACGTCATGGTCATTGATGCTTGAAATAAGCATACTCATCTTCTCCTATTTTCTTTTCTTTCAAACATTCATATAATTAATTTCATGCATTGCTAATGTTTATTAACTGCCCAAATGAGTTCCTGTTGTTACGTACAATAGGTTTGAATCACAAATAATAGCTTGGCTTGGTGGATGAGGCGCCTGACTGTGACCCAAGGGGCCTGGGTTCAACACCCACCCTATGCATTTTTCACTTTTTTGACTATTTTCTTTTCTAACCCTTTTCATTTATTTATTTTTCACTTAATTTGTTTTCTATCATTAATTTAATTAACATATAAAATCACAAAAAAAAATTAAATATTAGTTTTAGGATTTTAATTAATTAAAATAATTTTTGACATAAAAGTTATTTTGATTTAATCAATATTGATTTTATTTCATAATTAACTTGTAAATTAATCAGAGTTAGGTTTTTTAATTATTAATTCACACTTTTATTATTTTCCAAACAAAAAATACCAAAAATTATATTTTCTAACACTTAGAATATCAGATTTTAATTATTTTCTCAACATTTTTCTTATTTTTATTTCTATTCATATTCTATTTATATTTATTAGACAAATTGTATAGGTCGCATAATAATTGTAATAGTCGTAGTTTAAATTCTCGCAGTTTCTTTATTTATGTAACTACACAAAAATCCTGTAATAGCGTAGGAACTTTATTTCTCGCCTTTATATTTCTTGTAAACTTGTATATATTTAACTACTAGTAATTAGGCATGTATGACAAGATCTAAAAAGAAACAGTAGAAAACCCTAATTTTAAGATAAATATAACTGAATTGAACACACTTCTCACACTTGCACCTCGAGGGTAACCTCTCTCGTTGCCTCGGAAAACAATGGTCATGTCCCTCGAATGTAGGGATACCATTAGCAAAGACCCTCGGTATAAATCATCATAAAAGTTCATAGTCCCTCGAAGTTTCCTACGGTATATGATCTTGTCCTTCGATGTTGCCTACGAATATATGAGGACGTCCCTTCAAATTGCTAAAGGTATCCCTACATGTTGCCTTTAATGACCATAATGACGACCCTGCGCCTGTCCCTCAAACATCCAACGACTAGGGCTACCTAGTCACTAATAGTAGGATAACACTGTCAAAAGGAAAAGAGGAAAAGAACGACCTTTCGAGTAAAGTGGATAGTTCATAGATGCTTGCTCAAAACTAAACCATTTTTCCATATACACATTTCAAAAAAACAACTTTCAAAAACATTTGATTTTTTAACACTCTTGAGGACTGATACAAGTGTTATCATAGAGAAAATTGCTGCACTCAGGCGTTTTCAAAACATTTTTCAAAAACACAAAGCACAAGCAATTTTCAAAACATGAGCTAAGCATCTAAGAGCCCGTAGAAAAATACAGATGAAAAGGGTGCTAACACCTTCCCTTTCCATAATCTACCCCCCCTACTTAGAAAATTCTCGAAAAGGTCTTTTTCTGTTCTTTTCACCCTTTCCTTAATTTGGATAAAAGAAAAGTCGGTGGTGCCTCTTGCTTACCGCAACATTTGCGAATACAAAATGCAAAACCAGTACAATAGTCGGTTCTGCCACCGTATCACGGTAGATATCAAATCTCACTCCACCAGTTATGTGACTTTTGCTGATGGAGCCAAAGGTGAAATCAAAGGAGTTGGAAAGCTAGAATGTTCAGGAGTATCAAAACTTGATAATGTGTTACTTGTTAAAGGGTTAACAGCTAACCTAATAAGTATAAGTCATATGTGTGATCAAGGGTTCAAAGTAAACTTCACCAAGACAGAATGTATCGTTTGCAATGAAAAGAATGAAATTATTATGAAAGGAATCAGATTTAAAGACAACTGTTATTTATGGCTTCCCCAAGAGTTGAACTTCTTCTCGACATGTGCTTTCGCCAAAGAAAATGAAGTTAAGTCGTGGCATAAAAAACTGGGACACTTGTATCTGAAAGGAATGAAAAGAATCATATCTATAGAAGCCGTGGGAGGGATTCCTAAGCTCAAGATAGAAGAAGGGAGAGTATGTGGTGAATTCCAGATTAGAAAGCAAACTAAGATGTCACATCAGAAGATCTAACATCTCACCACATCAAAAGTTTTGGAACTTCTCATATGGACTTGATGGGACCTATGCAGGTTGAAATTTTTGGTGGAAAGAAGTATGCATATGTTGTTGTAGATGACTCATCTAGGTACCCATAGATACGTTTTATCAGAGAAAAATCAGAAACTTTTGGTGTCTTTAAAGATCTCTGTCAAAAACTTCAAAGAGAAAAGGATAGTCATGTCATCAGAATCAGAAGTGATCATGGAAAGGAATTTGAGAATAATAAATTTGCTGATTTTTATTCTTCTGGAGGAATTAGTCATGAATTTTACTCTCCCATTACTCCTCAGCAAAATGGGATTGTTGAATGCAAAAACAGAACTCTTCAGGAATCTTCCAGAGCTATGGTTCATGTTAAGAAGTTACCCTACCACTTTTAGGCTGAAGCTATGAATACTGCATGTTATATCCATAATAGAGTCACTCTAAGAAAAGGCACCTCAGCCACCTTGTATGAAATATAGAAGGGAAGAAAACCTACTGTCAAATACTTTCATGTTTTTGGAAGTAAATGTTACATCTTAGCTGATTGTGAACAGAGAAGTAAGATGGATCCCAAGAGTGATGAGGGAATATTCCTGGGTTACTCTACAAATAGCAGAGCTTACAGAGTCTTTAACTCCAGAACTAAGGTTATGATGGAATCCATAAATATTATTATTGATGATAGAGGATGGAATAATGAAGAAGATGTATTAAAAGATGTTGGAACATCTTTGTCAGACATTCCAACAGAATCTAATGACAGAAGTACTGATCCTAATCCAACTCAAGAAGATCCTGAGCCCAGTCAACTCAATAAAGGGCCTTCAATCATAACTCAGAGAGATCATTCTAAGGAACTTATTATAGGAGATCTAAATAAAGGAGTTACTACTAGATCAAGAGAAGGGATGTCAAACTCTTGCTTTGTTTCAAAAATCGAGCCTAAGAATGTCAAAGAAGCCTTAACTGATGAGTTCTGGATTAATGTTATGCAAGAAGAGTTAGAACAATTTAGAAGAAATGAAGTTTGAGATCTGGTTCCAAGACCTGAAAGGACAAATGTGATTGGCACTAAATGGGTGTACAAGAATAAATCCGATGAAAAAGGGGTGATTACTAGAAATAAGGAAAGATTAGTTGCACAAGTATACACTCAAATTGAAGGAGTTGATTTTGACGAAACCTTTGCCCCTGTGGCCAGACTTGAATCAATCAGACGACTCTTAAGAGTTTCTTGCATTCTGAGATTTAAGTTGTTTCAAATGGATGTAAAGAGTTCCTTCTTAAATGGATATCAGAATAAGGAAGTTTATGTGGAACAACCTAAGGGATTTGTTGATCCAAGATTTCCTAACCATGTGTACAAATTGAAGAAATCTCTGTATGGATTAAAGTAGGCTCCAAGAGCTTGGTATGAGAGATTGATAGAATTTCTTGGTGAGAATGGATATAGGAAAGGAGGCATAGACAAAAATCTTTTTGTCAAGAAAGAATAAGGGAAGATCATGATTGCACAGATTTATGTTGATGATATTGCGTTTGGTGGGATATCAAATGAGATGGTTCAACATTTTGTCAAGCAAATGCACTCAGAATTTGAGATGAGCATTGTTGGTGAGTTAACCTACTTTCTTGGTCTGCAAGTTAAACAAATGGAACATTCCATATTCTTATCTCAGAGCAAATATGCGAATAATATAGTAATGAAATTTGGGTTGAAAAATGCCAGTCACAAGAGAACACCTGCTTCTGCACATCTGAAGTTGTCTAAAGATGAAAAAGGAGTAAGTATGGATCAAAGTCTTTACAGCAGTATGATAGGAAGTCTTCTATATCTCACAGCTAGCAGACCTGACATTGCCTTTGTTGTAGGGGTGTGTTCTAGATATCAAGCTAATCCTAAAGTTAGCCATACCAACCATGTGAATAGAATTCTTAAATATGTGAATGGGACAAGTGACTATGATATGCTATATTCTCATGGATCTGGCTCTGCTTTTAGTGGTTATTATGATGATGATTGGGCAGGAAGTGCTGATGATAGAAAAAGTACACCAAGAGGATGTTTCTTTCTGGGAAATTATCTCATATCTTGGTTTAGTAAGAAGCAAAATTGTGTGTCTTTGTCCACTGCTGAGGCTGAGTATATTGCTGCAGGAAGCAGTTGTTCTCAGTTGGTTTGGATGAAACAAATGTTGACAGAGTATAATGTCAAATAGGATGTCATGACATTATTTCTTGATAATCTAAGTGCCATAAATATATCAAAAAAATCCTATTCAACACATCAGGACCAAACACATTGATATTCGTCATCACTTCATAAGAGAGCTTATTGAAGAAAAGATTGTTGCCTTAGAACATGTGGCTACTGAATTACAACTGGCTGACATTTTCACTAAGGCTTTGGATGCAAACCAGTTTGAGAACTTAAGAGGAAAACTAGGGATCTTCATATATGAGGGTTCGTAGCAATTAAGGGCGTGTGGGAATATCATTAAAGTGATATTATATCATTTATCATGTTTCCAACAAATTAAGTATCTTAAGCAATCATTTCAAGATTATCTCAAATACTCTCCCACACGCTACGACACTACTTATTTATATTTTCACAACCTCTTCTTTCTCCTTTATAGAAAAAGAACCCTTGTTATTTTTCATCTCACTGTTCAAAAATATTCAAAGATGTCGCAACATCATGATTCGTCTCCCTCAAAGTGCTCTTCTGATGAAGCCAAGGCTTCTAGGTCAAAGTATGTCAACCATCCTAAGGATCTCTCCTTTGATAAAGTCCTGGTCGTCGCTCCTCTGACAACTGTTCCACCTCTTGAGAAGAAGTTCAAGAAACCCAGATCGTCCCATGCAAAGAAATCCAAAGACGAGTTTGACACTTCTAAAGGTAATGCTCCTAATACTACTGATGATTGGTCAGAAGAAGACATTGTTAATATTGATAGGAGTATTAGAAGGCTAGTAGATAGGGTGTTAAATGAGGGTTTTGTTATTCCTGGGATTTCTACTCCTCTTGTCCAAATTCCTGCTCAGGCTGACAAAGGTACTGATCCTCAAAATGCTGCTGAATCATCTATCTTAAAGAAATATGTTGCTGAAAGTGAACTTGGCAAGTTTGCTACATCAGTTCTAGAAAAAGTGGAAGCTAATTTTGAACAAGATGTTGAGACATCATCTACTGAGAAGGACTCTTCTGCTACGAAAGATGTTGTTGGCTCCAAAACTGCAAAGAATCTAAATGCTGAGAATATGGTGAATGTTGATGAGTTGTCTGACAATGACCTTATTTCCAATGTGGTTCCTGGAATTTCTAAAAGACTCAAGTCTAGAAAAGTGAATGTTGTGGATGTCACATACCCTACCAAGAGTATCAAGAAGAAGACTATGTATGGTCCCCCAAAGCCCTGGAGTAAAGTGGTTCCTCCCTCCAACAAAAGAAAAGTTAGACCTGATAGCTCCTCAAATGATGATGAAGATGATGTCCAGGACATCTCTCATGTGAAGAAGTCTGCAAGAAAAAAGATTTTTGTTAGGGTGCCTGATGCTCCTCTTGACAACATTTCCTTCCATTCTGTTAGCAATGCTGAAAAATGGAAATATGTCTTCCAAAGAAAGATTTCTCTTGAAAGAGAGTTGGGATCAGGTGCACTGGAGTGCAAAGAGATTATGGAGCTTCCTTTGCTGGCTTGATGAAAACTATCACCAGGTTTGCAAAATTTTATGAGACTCTTGTTAAGGAATTTATTATTAATATTCCTATAGATTGTGCTGATCACAGAAGTAAGGAATATAGGAAGCTGTTTGTTAGAGGTAGATGTGTTGAATTTTCCCCTGCTGTCATCAATAGATATCTGGGCAAGTATGAACATGATTACTGTGAGTTGGAAGTGAATGATAATCAGGTGTGCAAAGCCATCACTGCAAACCAAGTGAGTTATTGGCCCATGAAGAATAAGCTTCATATTAGTAAGTTAAGTGTGAAATATGTTATCCTGCATAACATTTGAGTTGCTAATTGGGTCCCTACCAATCATACGTCAACCATTACAGTTGGTTTAGGAAAATTTATCTATGCTGTTGGAAATAAGAAACTGTTTGATTATGGTGCTTACATTTTTGAACAGATTGTAAAGCATGCAGGAACCTGTTCTATCAAGATTCATATTGCCTTTTGTAATACGGTGGGAGAATTGACTTGTTTGTTTAGAGTTTAATTGCAATTATTGTAGATAGCAAGAGTCGCCACCGACTTTTCTTTTATCCAATAAGGAAAGGTTAAAAAGAACAGGAAAGACCTTTGAGATTATTTCTTAAGTTCGGAGGGTAGGTTATGAAAAGGGAAGGTGTTAGCACCCTTTTCATCCATATTTATCTATAGGCTCTTAGTTGCTTGCTAGATCACTTGCTTTGTTTGAAAATGTTCTTTGTGGTGTGGGTTTGAAAATATTTTTGAAAACGTCTTTGTAATGATTCTCGTTTCTATAAGAATGCGTATAAAATGTTGGTTTTTTAAAAAATAGTTCAAAGAGGTGTTTGTGGAAGTTGTTTTTGAAAGGTATTTTGAAAAGTCTCTTTGTAATGATTCTCGTCTCTATAAGAATGCGTACAAACAATTTTGACTTTTGAAAATGTTTCAATTGAAAGTGTTGGTGTGGAAAAATGTTTTTGTTGTGTACAAGCGAGCAACTATGAGCATCCTACCTACTCAAAAGGTCTATGTTCTTTTCCTCCTCCTTTAGATGTTGCTATCTCACCATTGATTTGGTAATAATCCCCATCATTAGATGTGAAGGGACGGGCGTGTGTCGTTTGTATAGTCATAAAAGGCAACCTATGAGACGTTTTAGCAATTTCGTATAGGGACTAGATCGTTTACCGAATGCAACATCGAGGGTCATCGAGGGACTGCGATCTTTTATCGATGGTCTTTGCTAAAACACTTATATTCGAGGGACATGACTATTTTCCGAGGCAACAAGTGGGATTACCCTAGAGGTACATGTGTGCAAAGTGTGTTTGATTGCATGCATTTAGTCTTTGATTAGGGTGATCTATTTGTTAGTTTATCTTTCCATACATCCTAGTTACTAACATTTGTATAAAGCAATAAAAATGCAGAAAACAAATATCCTACACTATTACTACCATATTGAATAGCAAGAAAATATAAAGATAAAACAAAATAAAAGAAGGGAAGATAAGATTTTCGGTTCAGGCATCAGAACGCTTCGATTCTGCTCTTCTTGGCTTCTTTCGATTTGGCCTGGAAGTCAGCATGTGCAGGCAACTTTCAATTCATCCTTCTGGCCGCTTATTTCGATTGAGCCTGGAATCAGCATGAGGTAAACTCTTTGTTTCAAAATCTTTGCTGCCTCCTTCGATTGCAGAAACGCAAATCTCCCAATTTGAGATTCTAAAGGCTTCAATGTTTAGCCAATCGAAGGATACATCAAACCTGTCTAAACTTGAAAATGAAACTAACAAATGCAACTTTCGAAAGCTACAAGCCAGGGGTTAGTGCAAGATCATTGGGCACCAAAATCCAAAGTCTAACTAGCCAGAGTTGAGATTTTCAACATACATGCAGTGAGGATCGAAAGTTAAGACATGGTCAACTTCCTAGATGGGATATCTACATTTTCCTTTTATTTATTTGTGCAAATGATATTTAAATGAACAAGTCCCAAGTTTGGAGGAAAACTTACCTCCTGAAGTTCTTGATCAGGAAAATTGTTAGGTTTCATTGTTAGCCAGAAAGGAATTGAAGTTAACCCTGATAAAGTCAAAGCAATTCAAGAGATGCCAACGCCAAAAATTGAAAAGCAAGTCAGAGGTTTCCTCGTGTGTTTGAATTATATTTCCAGATTCATTTCCCACATGACTGCAACATGTGAACCGATCTTTAAGTTGTTAAAGAAAGGTCAAGGTTGTGTGTGGACAGATGACTGCCAAAGGGAATTTGAAAGTATTAAAGAATATCTGCTTGAACCTCCTATCTTGCTCCCTCCTATCGAAGGAAGACTGTTGATTATGTATCTGATAGTGTTAGATAATTCCATGGGTTGTATTCTGGGACAACAGGATGAAACAACGAAGAAGGAGTTCGCCATTTATTCTTTCAGTAAAAAATTCACTGATTGTGAGTCGCGGTATTCTATGCTGGAAAAGACATGTTGTGCTTTGGCCTGGGCAGAAAAGCGTTTGCGGCAGTATATGTTGAATCACACTACTTGGTTGATCTCCAAAATGGATCCAATCAAGTACATTTTTGAAAAGGCTGCTCTTACTGGGAAAATTGCCTGCTGGCAAATGTTGCTATCTGAATATGATATCGAATGCCGCACTTAAAAATCTATTAAAAGTAGTGTGTTGGAAGATTATCTTGCTCACCAACCAGTGGAGGATCATCAGTCTATAGAATATGAATTCCCCGATGAGGATGTGATGTTCCTGAAAGTGAAGGATTATGATGAACCATTGCCTGAGGAAGGTCCTGACCCTGAATCTCATTGGAGTATGATATTTGATGGAGCTGTGAATACTTATGGTAAAGGAATTGGTGTTGTGATTGTCACTCCACATGGATCGCACATTCCTTTTACTGCAAGGTTAGCATTCAATTATACTAATAATATGGCAGAATATGAGGCTTGCATCATGGGTCTCGAAGAAGCTATTGATCTCAAATGTGTATAGTGATTCAACTTTGGGAATAAATCAGATTAAAGGAGAATGGGATACTTGTCACCCCAACTTGATCCCTTACAACGATTATGCTAGAAGATTGTTACCCTTTTTTAATAAAGTTGAATTCCATCACATTCCTACAGATGAAAATCAGATGGCGGATGCTCTAGTAACTCTGGCTTCTATGTACCAAGTGAATACTTAAAATGATATACCTTGAATTATGGTTCAGCGACTGGATAGGCCCGCTCATGTGTTTACAACAGAGGAGGTAGCAGATGAAAAACATTGGTATCATGATATCAAGAATTTTCTCCAGACTCAAGAATACCCGATCGGTGCATCGAAGAAAGATAGAAAGACACTGAGAAGACTGGTTGGCAGTTTCTTCCTTAGTGAAAATGTGTTGTATAAAAGAAATTATGACATGGTCTTGCTCAGATGCATGGATAGACACAAGGCATACATGTTGATGCATGAGGTTCATGAAGGTTCATTTGGCACTCATGCCAATGGACATTCAATGGCTAAAAAGATGCTAAGGGCATGTTACTATTGGCTGGCAAAGGAATATGATTGTTATAAATTTGAAAAGAAGTGTCATAAATACCAGATTTATGCAGACAAGGTCCACGTGCCTCTGACACTTCTCAATGTGATTTCCTCCCCGTGGCCTTTCTCTATGTGGGGTATTGAAATGATTGGGATGATAGAACCCAAAGCTTCGAATAGACACCATTTTATCTTGGTAGCAATTGATTACTTCACCAAGTGGGTGGAGGCTACTTCATATGCTAATTGTTATACGGTGGGAGAACTGACTTGAGGGTTTTGCGTTTTATCATAAATGTTGCGGTTAGCAAGAGTCGCCACCAACTTTTCTTTTATCCAAAAGGAAAGGTGAAAAAGCACAGGAAAGACCTTTGAGATTGTTTCTTGAGTTTGGGGGGTAGATTATGAAAAGAGAAGGTACTAGAACCCTTTTCATCCATGGTTTTCCATGGGCTCTTAGTTACTTGCTAGATCACTTGCTTTTGTTGTTTGAAAATGTGTTTGGTGTGGTTTTGAAAGTATTTTATGAAAGAGACCATTGTTTAGGTAATCTTTGTAATGATTCTCATTCGTAAGAATGTATACAAAGATGTTGATCTTTTTGAAAATGTTTTCAATGTTTGTAAGATGTTTGGAAATGTGTGTGTTTGTTTTGGAAAATAGCAAGGATAGTTGTTTGAAAATAGAGCAAGTAACTAGAAGTAATCTAACTACTCAAAATGTCTTTCTTATGCATTTTCTATTCCTTTGACATTGTTGTCTTACCATTGATTTGGTGAGCAACCCTATCTTTGGATGTAAACGGGACGGGCGTGGGTCATCGTATAACCATGCTTAGCAAGGTTTGCAAAGTATTTTGGAATTTAGGAGGGACCAAGATCATTTTGTAAGGCAACCTTGAATAGCGTCATCGAGGGACTATGATCTTATGTTTGTTTATTTTGCCAAGATACTTCGCATGCATAATATGGCTATTTTTGTATAAGGCAACCAAGTGGGGAAACCCTAAGGATACTTGTGTGCAAGTGTGTTATATTCATGCTTGGTTTTGTCTTGGATTAGGTTTTTTTTCTATTTGTTTTGTTTTTTATCTTACCATACAAACCCTAATTACTAATCATGGCATATAAAGTGGTAAATTGCGTAATGTAAAGATTACTAAGCTATTACAACAATTTTATGGGAGGGGAAATACAAATTTGAATGATGATTTGAAAGAATGTAAATCTAAATAAATTATTACAACCAAATCGAATTTGTATGAATATTAAAATAAAAAATATACAATAATTAAATATGCAATATTATGTACATGCAAGAAAAGGTTTTGTTTTGTTTTTTGTGTGAAAAGAAAATTTTAACCTAATCATAAAAATATAAGGAAAAGAAATCAATTCTTAAAAAAGGGTTTAACTCTAATTTCTATTTTGAAAGAAAATAAAGTTCTTGTATATATTATTATTGTGTATTTTTGTGTCTAAAGATAATAAATAATATTGCCAAACAATAACAAGGCCCGGCGTGGAGGCCCAATCCTGCCAAACAAAGCCAAAATCTGAAAAGAAAAAATGTGAAAAAAACCAAAAGATATCGCCAAGGTTCGAACCCAGGACATGGGTCTCACCAGCGTGCTACCTTGCCACTGGGGTGGCTATACATCCGTTGATTAATGTGAAACAAAAATAACATAACACAAACAAATCCCTTGCCCTGTACTTTGTCTTCTTCCTCTAGCCAGCCAGATGCTCTATAACTTTCTAATTCTTCCATAAAAACGAAAACTCATAACATGAATGTGGTAGCATTTTGTCTCACGATTCTAACCATATAAATCATGTAAGCTAACAATCAAAGGTCAGAATGAATTTTAAAAGCCCTAAATTTAAACCTAAATTTTCCAGAAACTTCAAGTTCAAAATTCTCTCAACTCAGGCCAAATAAATGCAAGATAAATGTATGTACAGCTTCGTTGCAATGAGGACTACATTATTTATTCACAAATCGTGGCCAATGGTTGCCTGTATAAAGAGATGGAAGTTGATATCTTTACCTCTTTCATTTGAAATCATGGATGGAGTTGGAGTGAGTTTTATGGAGGCCTGATGATTTCTTGAGCTTGCTTGAACCTCCCTGAGTGTGTTCCAACTCTTGCCTTGCTTTGAAAGTGTCTGAAACTCTCTGTCCAAGTCAACCTGCAAGCTTTGAAAACAAAAATTGCAAATGATGGAGAAGGGGTTACAGTACAGGGATGAGGGTCTGGATCAGTTAGATATCAAGTAGGTAAGGTGTTTTGATGGTTAAGACTTGAAACGGACGAGCCAAATAAGAGATTGATATGCTTAGGCAGAAACTGCAAGTTTGGACAGTTTTTGGTGAAAGGAAGTTTGGGAGTGTTTCAGGCTTCTAATAATCGTGTTCTAATCTGTAATATATTTGTATTATGTATGGAATTAGTTTAAAGTCATCTCTCCAAAAAATTTGTAAGTTTCCACCTTTTTGCACACTTTCTTGCTTTTGAAGCAAAGTGAAGGGACAAGGCCTTACCTGCTTGTACTGGATTGCTTAGAGTTGGTATTTGTTCTATACAAGTTGCCTTAGGTCTGTGGTACTTTTATGTGAAAAGGAGACAGGTTCAATTCTCAATATTGTAAAGTTTGCAAAAGTGGAGCTTTTTCAAAATGGCAATGACCACTTTATGCCATTTATGGAATTACAACTTGGGTAATGGCTCTAAGGCTTGGATCAAAGCTTTGTCAATTGAGTAAGCATTAAATTAATGAGTAAGAAACAAGTTTGATACCTGTAAAGCATGGATTAGGCAGCACATGTACTGATTAGAACCTTGTTCTTCATGAAATGGCTTGAATCAAAAGTGAGAAATTGCCAACTTCATGTCTTCGATTCTCCCTACTCAAAAATGATCTTGAGGAGTTCTTGGACATTTTTGAAAGCTTGAAATGTGCTATAAAACTCATCTTTGAAATGAATTTCAAGAATCCTCTTGGAACTAGGTGAAAAATTGCCATGAAGTTGGGTCCAAAACCTGCCTAAATTAGGGCAAAATTTTACTAAGTTATCTAGTTCATGAGCATGTATTCATAAAATTATATCTTGACATCCAAGCATCTTTAGGTAAAAGTGTGTGAAGAAAAGTTGTATATTTTATGGAGGTCTACAACTTTCATGTTGGGAACTTTCTTTGAATCATTATGCATCATGGTGAAAAATGGCCTAAAGTTGAGAAAAAATAAGAAATTTTCTATACTTGGAAAAATTTCTAAGTTAAGAAAATTTTCAAATTTAAACCCTAATCTTCAAACTTGGATTTCTTGATGAACAAGTTTCACATTTTGACATTTTTTGATGAATTGTGACCCTTGGCACTTGATTTTGACCAAAAAGTCAAAGTTTGACTTTTCAATATACAGTTGACTTTTGATCAGTTGACTGCAAATTTTATCTGTCAATCCAATGAAATTGAAATGTTTTTGAAACATGGAATTAGGTCAAGATAATGCAATTTAATCCTTGGAATCATGCTTCAAATCAATTGGTTATTTGCTAGGTTAAAAATCAGAAATTGCCCTTCCTTAGTCAAAACCCTAATTTTGACCATTTTGCCCTTTTGATGATTTGATCAAATTTCTTGAGGAATTGTAATCCAAACTTGATAAAATGATACATATGAGTCCAAAATGTTGATGTGGATAAAAAATTATTAAGTTTGACTGTAAAATGGCCATGGTTGACTTCCCCAATACAACTGATTTTTAGGTCAATTGTCCAATTGACTGATAAAAAATGTGGTTCAAGGCTTGAAACTTGTAAGGAGTAATCTTAGGGGTCCATAATGATGCTTGAAATTTATATGAAGCATTGATAGTCCAAAGATCCTTGTGCAAACTCAAACCCTAATTTTGGGTTATCAGTGCAAGATGAGATGTCCTGAGCTGACCAAACCCTAATCCAGTTTTGAGCCAAAGAGATCTTGTGAGAAAAGTTTTGATAAATGAGAGGGAAAATTTTGGGGTACAACACTAATGTTACTAAGCAGGTGGTTGTGCGTTTCATTAAGAATAATCTTATATGTCGGTATGGTGTGCCAAGAAGAATTATCACCAACAATGGCTCGAATCTGAACAATAAAATGATGACAGAACTGTGCAAAGAATTCAAGATTGTCCATCATAATTCCTCTTCGTACAAGCCAAAGATGAATGGGGCTGTTGAAGCTGCTAACAAGAATATCAAGAAGATTATCCAGAAAATGGTTGTTACTTATAAGGATTGGCATGAAATGCTCCCTTTTGCTTTGCATGGATATCAAACATCAAGAGCAACCCCGTTCTCCGTGGTGTATGGAATGGAAGTTGTACTTCCAGTCGAGGTTGAGATTCCCTCTTTGCGTGTGATAACGGAAACCAAGTTGTCAGAGGTTGAATGGGTCCAAAACCGGTTTGACCAATTGAATTTGATCGAAGAGAAAAGGATGATAACTTTATGTCATGGATAGTTATATCAGAAAAGTATGAAGAAAGCTTTTGATAAGATGGTCAAACCTCGTAAATTCAGAGAAGGCGACCTCGTGCTCAGGAAGATCATATCTTTCAACACTGATTCTAGGGGCAAGTGGACTCCCAATTTCGAAGGCCCATATGTTGTCAAGAAAGCCTTCTCTGGCGGTGCATTAATTCTTGAAACTATGGATGGAGAGGAGTTCCCACGTCCCATAAATGCTGATGCAATCAAGAAATACATTGCCTAAATAAATAAAAGAACTTCTCGCTAAGTTGAAAACCCGAAAGGGCGGCTTAGGCAAAAAAGTGCGTCTCGATAGGCCGAAAACCTGAAAGGGCGGTCTAGGCAAAAATTAGAGACATAAACAAAATAAATATCCCGCTAAGCTGAAAACCCACAAGGGCAGTTTAGACAAAAGTTAGGGACTTTATTGGCAAGTAACTACATCAGCCAAGACTTGATCATTGGAGCAACAATCTTCTCGAATTCTCATCACAACTTCAACAGAAGTTGCTGCTCAAGATTTCAAAAGTTGTTAGAGGGGATAATGGTCATTGTATCTCAATGTATCTTTTCCATTATATATTACCATTTTCCGAACTTTGTAATTATCCATGGAGTCTCGCCATTCACAGACTACCATTCTATTAATGAAATTTGAGCTTTTACCTAATTCTTTGTATTTCTTATTTTATTTAGCTTGCAAAGACTCCATTTATTATTGATAATAACTTTCAAAGCAAAAAGATTAAATAACAAAATCAATTTTTCAAAAAGAATTTACAATTTGCTTTTACTTTAGAATTTGTGATGCGAAAAAAAGATAACAACAAAATGGTGATCCCAGGAATGGAGAAACTCCAGTTTGTTTTAAGAAGTTTTGTTCCCCTCGGGAAGGTTTACTCAAGATGATTCACCGTATTGGGTTCGTGACTCCGGTATCCTCGGTCAAGTTTGGATTCATTTCTCCTATTTTATGAGTTTTCATGATGTGAAGTTTCAATCCGAGATTTCTCCAGTGAAGTTTTTGTTCGGTCTAATGGAAGTTATTTTTCCCGAGAAGTTGGTACCATAATCACTCTTGAAGAACGCAGGACCCTGGTTTCTCTAGTGAAGAACGTATTGTGGTTTTCCCTTTGAGGATGTGGTGTTAACCTCCCCAATGAAGTAGGCCTGAATTCCACAGTGAATGTTTTGATGATTTGGTGTCCATCTGCTTTACTTGAGGCTGATTTTGCAATCCCTAATAGAAGTGTTACTTTTGATAACATTTGTTTCCCCAGTGAAGCCTGAAGAAGGATGTTATATCTCTGTATCTGTACTATGTTGTCACTTTCTTTTATTTACTTCCAGATTGTGTTTCTCCCCAGTAAAGCTGAAGCAGGTAGTAGGTTTTGTTTCCTCAGTTGGCATTTACTTTTTCTTGGAATGATCATCCTGGATGTGGTTTAGCCGAGTGTTGTTCGTGCCAAAGTTAGTTTTGCTTGGTTACTCCCAGTGTTGTATATCTGTCTGGTCAGCATACACACGATAACACTCGTACATTCATACATACATCATGCATAGCTAAAATTGGCAAATCATTGTTCATTGACATTTTTTAATATTTTTGTTGACATATCACCCTGTTTTGCAGAGTTACGTTGTCCTCTCTTCAATAGAGTGTTGGCCTTAATCAGAAAGCGTATATTCTTTCAATGTCCCCACAGAGTTGTCCCTCGTGGAAGATTTTTGCTTTATCCTTCCTGTACAGCTCCTTGTTTGGATGGATTTTGTTTTCCCTCTTGAGTTTATTTCTCAAAGGATGTATTTTGGTTGACTGTTTCATCCCAATTTATTTCTGGTTTGAATATGTGGTTCGACAACAATGTTATTTACTTTGGATTTCTAAAAGCTTCGAGTTTTGGTTTGTGCATTTATTTTACACGAGAAGACTTTATCTCCTCAGCAGGAATATCGTGGCATTTCCCCAGGAAGTCATATTTCTTTCCTCAGGAAGCCATATTTCTATCCCCAGAAAGTCATTTCTTTTTACAATCCTCCATGACAACAAGTAGCAAGTCTCTTTATTTGAGCAACTTGTGCTTCCCCGTAAAAGTCGACGTAACTTTTTTTCTATCTCCTCCATGAGTGGATAGTTTGTAGTCCGTCGTCAGTTTACACCAGTGGATGGCAAGACTTTCAAATTCGCAGAAACAGCTCGCAGTGAAATCTTCGCAAGTGGAAGTCTCTTTATTTGAGACCACTTACATATTACCCTTTCCAGGCAAAGTGCCTCGGTTAAAGAAGAAGTTGAGACCCGTTCTAGGCAAAATGCCAAAATTTTAGGGAAACTTGTTATCTTTTTGCTACCCTCAGTGAACGTTGGTAGTTCATCATCAATGAACGGCAGTGCTATTATATATTCTCTTTCTACCTTCAGTGAAAGTTGGTAGATCACCATCAGTGAAATTTGGTGTTTGTTATCTTTTTGCTACCCTCAGTGAATGATGGTAGTTCATCGTCAGTTAACGATGGTGCTATGATATATTCTCTTTCTACCTTCAGTGAAAGTTGGTAGATCACCATCAGTGAAAGTAGGTGTTTGTTATCTTTTTGCTACCCTCAGTGAATGTTGATAGTTCGTCATCAGTGAACGGCGACGCTATGATATATTCTATTTCTACCTTCAATGAAAGTTGGTAGATCACCATCAATGAAAGTTGGTGTTTGTTATCTTTTTTCTACCCTCAGTGAACGTTGGTAGTTCATCGTCAGTGAACAGCGGTGCTATGATATATTCTCTTTCTACCTTAAGTGAAAGTTGGTAGATAACCATCAGTGAAAGTTGGTGTTTGTTATCTTTTTTCTACCCTCAGTGAATGTTGGTAGTTCATCATCAGTGAACGACGGTGCTATGATATATTCTCTTTCTACCTTTAGTGAAAGTTGGTATATCACCATGTTTACCGTGGAAATTGGTAAACAACCGCTGATCTTCCAAAAGGTTACTTATTTGGTGACTCGCAGGATCGATCAGATTGATCCTAAGACATGGTTGATTTTCTGGGGTTTGACTAAATCTAATGATGATTAATGCCAGTAAAGTAAAGACACTTTATGTAAATTGCATGAAGAAAAGCTTGATAGAATAAATGAAAGCGTTAAATAAAAAGCTTCGACGGAGATGAGTAAATGAAAGGCAATAAAGTGCTTGAATATAAAAGACTTTGATTAATTTAAATGGTGTTTCACACATACATTCTCAACAATTCTTTCGCTCACACTGGGTACTTGAATCTAGATGAGTGACTTGTATATAATGATGAACACACGCGAAAAATACGTGAACAACTAGTATTTATACTAAAACACATCTTAAGTAACCGTTGGGAAGTTACGTCGCTTCGAGATGACACCACATAGCACGCTCACAGCATTCGACGCTCCTGATCTTGGCACGTTGCGTTTGGTAACTGCTGGGAACTGTTTTCCCTCCAAACATTCGAATCTCAAAATGTTCCACCCTGGGCATCAGATACCTTTGTCGAGAAGTTCCTTCGACGTCGAAGGTAACAAGATTCCCACTTAAAAGAAACTCTCTAAGTACCTTGCCATTTTCTGATGAGCATTCGATAGGATCAGCTGGTCGAAACCTGGAAACTCTTCAAACTCATAATTAATGGTCTATATTGATAACAAACAAGGGTGTCGAATTTAGGAGCCAACAAATTGCCCCCCAAGAATGCCTTATTTCGATGCTGAAAAGAAAAAGGCATTCTTTGAGATTCCACCCGACACCTGTCCTTCATTCTTAGCCACAGATTAGCTCGTGCGCTTTTTGTCTCCTACCAACCAACTGACAATCCCAAAAAGCCATCATTCCAACTGTTCCTAAGACGTCACTTCAGTAAGGCGTTTGGCATGCTCAATGTCTTTTCACAGATTGTCATCATGACAATTCCCCGAAATCGAGGACGCACGCTGCACCGTTTCTGTTCTGCAGAATGACTACATCAGCAAATGAGCGCCATGTGCCCCACTATTGTCTGAAACATTAAATGACCTCGAGTTTTGTGATTTTCCAATCACTATAAATAGCGCTAAGTGCCCCTCGTGGGACTTTTCACGCTTTCTTCATCCAAGCCTTAATATTGAACAAAAATTTCTGCAAAAAAATTTGTTCTTCATCCATCTTCATCTCAACCCAAAAAATGGCTTCAGGTTCTCGTTCTTCCAATGTCCCTAGTTCTAACACTCCCTCTAAAACTGCCCAACCGAAAATCTCTTCAACTGTTCCAACAGTTAACTCCAAAGGAATGCGAAGGGTTCCCGAACCCTCGGGAACTGCTGAGCGTGAGACTTACTCTTCTCAACTGCTGATTCCTGTTGGATACTCCAACCAGGTTTTCGCCATGTCTAGTCCTCTATCTGCATGCATTGCTGACCCAACGAAGATCAAGAGCTTCTTCTTAGTGCTTGAGGCACTCAAGCCCGTTGGGTGCTCCAAAAAGGCTACAGACGACAACGAAGATCCTGCAAAAGAAAAGATAGATCTTCGTTTCTTTAACAGAGGGGTTAGGGCTTTTAGGTCTAGCCCTAGCCTTACACCAGACTACAACGCTTGGCTCGACAAGATGGAAAAAAGCCAGGCTTCGATTTGGAAGAACATGGGGATTTATGACCTAGTCATGCTGTCGAAGACTGGTCTCAACTACTCCCCTGAAATGCTGGTAGCTTCTTTGCTATTTTGGGACTATACTCACTTCACCTTCCACCTGCCTTGTGGAATGGTAACACCCACTCTCTTCGACGTGGCTGCCATTACCGGTCTTCGACCAACTGGGGATTACTTTGACCCAGAGGAAATGTCTGAAGACCAGATTGGGTTTTCAGCTACCAAACCCACTTACACCACCTACATCAACCACTATCATGACAAATCGACAGCTAAGGTGACGGACGTGGAGCACATTGCGTTTCTAGCCCTTTGGCTGTCACGCTTCGTGTTCTGCACGAAATCTCTACAGGTGACGAAGAAAATGATCACCCTTGCTACCCAGCTTCACCACGGTCAAAACATCTGTTTGGCCGAATTAATACTGGCGAACCTATATGAGTCGATAAGCAGTGGGGCGACTCTATTAAAGGTAATAGAAAATAGAGCCAGTTTGCTGCTTGCAGGACCCTTCTGGCTACTACAACTATGGCTAAACGCCACTTTTGAGTCTTTTTTACCTCAGAAAACTCAAATAAACGAACAAGCTCCTGAGATAGCCAAAAGTCGTATCGAAGGTACCAGGCTGGCTTTACTGACTCCCACTGAGGATGGGCTGGAACTCCAACAGACCTTTGCAAACTTCGTTTTGATGTTTGCAGGGAGGAAAGAATTTACCTCGACCATGGCTCCTTTCGCCCGTCGAAAGTTTGGTCCAGGGTGGTTCACCAGGCCCCATCCCAAGTCATCAGAGGATCCTCATCTCGAAGAGAACACAACACTGTGGGAAGCATTTCTCACTCCCAGGATAATGACATTGCGCTTTAAGAGTTCCAAGAATCATCTAAGCCTGATTGCTTATCAGCCAAATTTGGTCTCTCGACAGTTTGGTATCATCCAATCACTTCCTTCTCCCATTTTCCCTAGGGAGAAATCAATGATGTATTTTTGTAATGATTACACTGAGGATGCTGCTACCAAGCACATTGGTAGGTACGCTGGTCGGACAGTACTTTCATTGTTCGACTACCAACTCAACTTCCTCTGTTCACCATCTTTTGAAGACTGGTGGAAGAGTTATTATGCTGAAGAATTCTTCGATGAAAAAGATTTTGTGGACGAACTCCAGAAGTCCTTCGTTTTGGTCCTTGACAAAATAAAGAAATGTACGTTCACTCTTCAAATTATATTTGTCTTTCCATTTCGACTTATAAATTGTCAATTATAACTTGTGAACGCGTCTTCTTTCAGTTGTTCGAAAACCTGCTGCAAAGAAAACCACAGAAAGCCATCAGGGAGGAGGTCCCTCTACAAAACCTTCAGCACCGGTAACCAAATTTTTATTATTTCCTGCTGGTTTTAACATCCTGATTTTCGATGTGGCATTCTAAATCAACTCCATTTGGGGTTTCAGGAACCTGCACCTAAGAAACGACCTGCATTAACGGTCGAATCTACGAGTGACGACGAGGATGAATCTCCCCCTGTTCCTCTCAAACGGAGAAAGCTGAAGAAAGATGCCCCTGCTCCTGAGCCTCGACCTATGATCAGAATCTAGGTTGTAGGGAGAAAATCCAGGCCACCTCCTGTGATCATCGAAGAGCCCACGGAGGAGGAGTTGAACGTCTTGCTCAGCAAACCCGTTGAAAGTGATAATTCTAGCCCTGGGGCTGAAATTCCTCTACAGGTAGTACCTCCGACCATTTTTAACTTAGGTGTCGATGATCACATTCGATTGTGTATCTCTCTAAACCAGAATATTCTTCCTCTTCTATTTTCAGGAGACCACCGAAAGTTCAGCACCAAAAACTTCAGAGACACAAGACTCTGCTGAACATAGTAGACAACAAGAGGAGGAATTGGCGAACGATGAAGCCCTTTCCGAAACAGAGGAACAACAACCAAAGGAAACTCAAGTGGTCGATTTGACAGAGGAGCAACATGACGAAGAGGATCATGTTGATGCTGACACTACTGAACAACATGTCGAAGAGGGTCATGTTGATGCTGACGCTACTGAACAACCTCAACCCCAAGGCACCGATGCTGTAGGAACGACCACCTCGACAAAGCCCAAGTCTAAAGAAGACTTGGCCCTTTTGAAGAAAACTGATCCAATTGGCTACCTGAATGCCATCATTGAGAGTAGGTAGAATTCATCTGACCTTAGTCATGATGCTTCTACTGCACCGGGGAAGTCTACTTCGACTTCTCCTCTTGATGAGGCTTTGAAGAAGGTCAAGGCTCAGTTCTTCAAAAAGGATCTAATGAAGGCTTTGGAGGGGGATCCTACTGCTCCGTCTTGTCTGGGAGCTGTTCTGAGTGCAGTCGATTTGCTTGCTGTATCTCCAGAGGTTTCCAGCTTTATCTTGGAGTTATACTCCATTGTTGACCAAGTCTCTACGGACTATAGACGTCAAAGGGGGTTCAACAGCTAGCTCGAAGCACTACATTGCAAGAGTTCTTCTGCCTGGACCGAGGTAGCTGAAACAACTTCTCGAATTGCAGAATTGTCGAAACAGAAGACATCCAAGCAGGAGGAAATCGACGCCATAGATCGAGATAACGCCTCTATAAAGGCGCAGATCGAGGAGTTGGAGGCCAAGTTAAATGTTAACACCAAGCGCAAAGAGGAGCTCCTTTCGACTGTTTCGGACGCAGAGAGCCAAGCTGAAGTTACACGAGGCTTAGAGTTCGCTGAGAAGGCCCAAGCCCTTGATGACCAGATTGCCAAACTTTCTCAGGCGACTGCCTTGTGTAACAAACGGCTGGAGTTGCAGCAGGCCAAGTATCTTCGACTTAAAGCTTCTATCCCTTTCTAATTTGCTCAGCAACTTATTAACCATGTACTGTAATATTTGTAAGACAATGCAACCATTTTGGCTAATCACTATATAATTTTCCATTTTGGCTTTTTATGGTTAATTTGGTCATTAATTGCTATTTATTTTGATCTCTTGGAGCATAGGTTTATATTTTTTCAAATATTTGCCGTTTACTCTCAAGAGTCTTTTATCTTCGCCTAACTCTTCAACCTCATAAGCTCCACCAGAAATTTTTTGGATAATTCTGAACGGTCCTTCCCATTTGGGTGACCATTTGCCCATGCTTCGATCCCTTCGATCCATGGGGAGAATCACCTTCCAAACTAATTCTCCAGGCGAGAATGCCTTAGGTTTTACTTTTTTATTGTAAGAGTCTTCCACTCTTTTCTTCTGAATTCTCAGTAGGTCGAGAGCGCGTAGTCTTTCCTCGTCTAAATCTACTAGTTCGTCTAACATCATATCCCAATAAACCTCAGAGGGAATATCATGATGTCTCTGAACCCTTGCTGATTGAAGACAAATTTCCTCTGGCAGTACTGCGTCATGACCGAAAGTTAGCCGATATGGTGTTGTACCTATGGCTTCTTTTGGGGACGTTCGACAGGCCCACAAGATCTGGTCTAACGTCTTATGCCAATTTTTTGGCTTCTTTCCTACATGCTTTTTTATCAGGCCGATCACTATTTTATTCGCTGCTTTGACTTGACCATTTGCCTGTGCATAATAAGGTGTTGATGTTAGGAGTCTAAAGCCTGTTTCTTGAGCGAATTCCTGCATCTTTCGACCAGTAAACACTGATTCTTGATTAGTCGTTATAGTCTCAGAGATTCCAAATCTGAAGATAATGTTCTTTTGAATAAATTCAATGACATTTTCTTGGTCTGCATTGACTAAAGGAATAGCTTCGATCCATTTAGTGAAATAATCAATGCCTACCAGTATATACTTCTGGCTCTTTGATGATGCTGGTCGAATCTCTCCAATAAGATCCAACGCCCATCCTCTAAAAGGCCAAGGTTTCACTATTGAGTGAAGTTCGCTTGCTGGTACATGTTGGATGCCCGTATGGACTTGACATTCCTGGCAACCCTTCGTGAACTCAACACAATCTTTCAAGATGGTGGGTCAGTATAGTCCTTGTCGAAACAACAACCATTTCATCTTATGGCCTACTTGGTGAGCCCCACATGCTCCAGCGTGCGGAGTCGAAAGGGCTATGTATGCTTCAGTTTCGCTTAAGCACTTTAGCAATACCCCTTCAGGCGTCTTTTTAAATAACTCATTACCCATGAGTACGTAACTCAATGCCCTATTTTTTATTTTTCGTTCTGTCAAAGCTGCTGGATTTTGTAGATAATCTATAATGGGTTTCCTCCAATCTTGCTCTGACAAATTGTCTATGAACGATATTTCAAAGTTCCTTTGATCAGCATACCCTAGTCTTGTCGATTTCAAATCTGTTGGGGACAGGCTAGTTGCTTTTATTTTTCTCGAACTTTGATTGCTCTTTGTAATCTCGTTTTTGAAATTTTGTACCCAGATGCAATTTGTGCCAAATCATTGGCTACTTGATTTTCCAATCTAGGTATGTGTCGAATGCTGACCACATTGAATTTTTTCAATAAACGATTTGCTATCACAAAGTACATAATAAGATTTTCTCTTATGCACTTATATTCTTTTGTGACTTGCTTAATGACTAACTCTGAGTCTCCCATTATTTCGACTCGAGTTGCCCCCAATTCCAATAATATCTCAAGGCCAGTAATTAGAGCTTCGTACTCAGCCTCATTGTTCGAACAAGTACCTGATATCTTGTACTTGAATGTTGTTGGAATTTTTTCTGGAGAAATAATCAAGACCCCTACTCCTGTTCCATCTTTATGGCTGGAACCATCGAAGTAGAATTTTCAAGGCTCTATCTCCACGTAATTTATATTCTCAACCTGAATTGAGTGGTCGACTATAAAGTCTGCTACCACTTGCCCTTTTACTGCCCTAAGAGGCATAAAGGTCAATGAGTACTCAGTTAATGCTAGCGCCCACTTGCCAATTCGGCTGTGCAGGATGGGTTTCGACAACATGTATTTGAAAACATCAAAATGAGATGAAACGTACACATCAACTGGTTTTATATATTGTTTGAGCTTTGTACAAGAGAAATAAAGACATAGACATAATTTTTCAACTTCGCTATATCTAGTTTCTGCATCGTTCAAAACTCTACTAAGATAGTAAATGGGTCTTTCGACTCCATTTTCATCTTCTTGGGCTAACATGCTTCCCAAAGTTTTGTCGGATGCAGCTATGTACAATCTCATACTCCTGTTGCCACAAGGAGGCACCAAAATAGGTGGCTTGGTGAGATATCCTTTGATTTTGTCGAAGGCTTCTTGTTGCTCTTGCCCCCACTCGAATCTTTCCTTATTCAATCGAAGTAAGGGTGAGAAGGCTTGAGCTTTTCCACTTAGGTTAGATATGAATCTCCTTAAGAAATTTATCTTGCCCAGCAGAGATTGCAGTTCCTTTTTGTTCACTGGCGCTTTCGCTTCCAAGATTGCCTTCGTCTTGTTCTGGTTGATTTCGATTCCTTTCTTGTGGACGACTGTTGTACCCCAAAATTTGCCCTCCCATATTCTTCAAAATTTGCAAAGAGCATGCTTCAAAATTCCCTAAGGGTTGCACAGTTCAAGGGCCTCCTAACAGTCAAAAACTAGGGTTTTGGTTCTGACAAAGAAAATGAAGTTTCCAAGGGTCCAATCAAGTCCCACATGCCTATAAACATGGTCAAGCATCCTCATGTCAAGTTTCAAGACTTACAACACAAAATTGCACAGTCAAAAACCCTAATTGCCCTACAGTCAACTGCAGGGGCAAAATGGTCATTTGACAGTCAAAAGTTCAAATTTTTGGTCAACATCTCATTTTGAAGCCATAAACATCATTTGATCAATTCTTGATCATGATTTTCAAGGCATGGCTCAAAAAGTCTCAAGATGCAAAAAGTTTCTATATTTGGACAGTTGAAAAAGTCAACTGTAACTTGACCAAGGCATAACTTCCACATGGTTTATCAGAAAAATTCCATCCAAAGCTCATTTTGAAGAAAAAGACATTTCCTACAACTCCTCTTCACACTTCAAGTCCAAGAAATGCTCTCACAAAAAGTTATCAATTTCAACATTATAGGTCATTTTCAAAAGTCAACAAAAAGGGACTTTAAGTCAAAGACCATAACTTGAGATTGGTAAATCAAAATGACATGGAACCAAAGGCATTGGTTAGAGGACTTCAAGACCTTTCCAAAATGTCCAAGAACATGATCAAAGCTTAATATTTGAGCAAGATATGCCTTGTGGAAGTTGGGAAACTTTTGGGAATTTTGAAAAGTCAACTTTACTTCAAATGCTTCAAATTTGCTAATGGGCCACATTTTCTTCCAAAATTCATCATCCAAAGCATATGCACGACCATTTGGCCCAAAGGGGATTTATTTCATCATTTTTATTATTTATTTGAATTTTTAATTACAATTAATTCATTTAATTAATTAAAATATGGAAAAAATACTAAACAAATGTATGTGAATCTTTTTATGCAGTATAATCACTCATGATTCACTCAAGATTCGTGCACAACTCAAATTGGGAAGATTGGCTATGATTGGAATCAAATATTCATGGAAAAGATTTGAAAAAAAATGTGCATGAAAATCAAATATTTCTCCCATCAATGCAAAGGGATTTGGATCCAAATTTCAACCCTAATCAGTTCCCATACATATACTGATCAAAACCTAATGCCTAGAGACCTGAAAGCTGCGCCCAAAACCATAAGCAAACTTGGCATTTTTCAAGAAAATTCCTAAACTGAAAACACGATTCTAAGGCGTTTCAAGGCAAGATACCTATTCCATTGCACTCCTGAGACATCAAGGAACGTTTCTGGATCAAAACCATTGTTTCTAACACAAGGAATTGGTAGAACGATCGTGTCCTGTTCATGATCTTTTTCATATTCATGTATCATGATTCATGCATTATTTTCAATTTTTAATGTTTGGTTTGTATTCAGTTAATCATTCTAAAGCTAACTGTGCCCTTTAATTGGATTTTCGTGCCCTATATGCAAAATCACCATTGAAGCTCTCTAGGTTTGCAGAGGTCACGAATTGGGGTTTCTTTGTTCTGGAAAAATTGGGACGTGGGACCTACACCATTGAACTCAGCACGCTTAGACGAATCCAGTACACTAGTCGCGCTCAATTTATGAGCGACAGATTTCTAATCGCTATTTTCATGTTCATTGTTTTGTGGGGGTTTAAAACCCCCGCTATTTAGGTTGTTTTTTCAGGTAAAAAGGAAAACGAATGGAGAAGAAGATCAGGTGTCAAGACATGGTTGGCTCGTTTGAATTTCGCGCGAAACTAACCACTTACCATTTGTTTTGCATTATTTTGTTCATGTTCTATATTATATACAAAGTGCGTTGACAGCTCCATTGGTCAGGCGTTGCATTGGTAAACTCTGGGACCTGGGTTCGATTCCCAGGTCCCCACACTTTCTTCATATATTTTGTTTCAGCATAATCTCATGCAGTTTCAAGCCTCAGAGTTCACCATACACCCATAATCCAAACGTGCCACATGGCCACTGAAGGCAATCCAAAGGTCATGATCTGATGAACATCATGGGCACCAATCAATGCATATACACGCGCCCAGAAAAGTTAAATAAAGCCTTAAACATTGGGCCAAAAATGCTGGACAACACCTCCTGATTGGGGCAGAACCCCCCTAGTGTATTGTATCTCTTTCTCTTTTCTTTTTTTTTTCTATTTTCTTTATTATTTGTTTTAATTCAATTGTTTTCTTTTAATTCATTAAAAAATTAATTTCACAAAAATAACAAAAAATTCAGAAAGTCACAAAAATATAAAAACATATTTTATTTAAATGTTTTCTCTATAAATAAATTGTATTAATTAATTTAGTTAATTCTAGGGTTAAATTTTAATACTTTTTTACAATAAATTAAAAAATGTAGAATTAGGGTTTTTAATTACTTTTATCCTTTTTTCTTTTCTTTTATCATTACTAATAATTAATTATTTATTTTTGTAAATAAAATTGCATTAATTAATTAGGTTAATTTTAGATTCAATTTTAACATATTTTTCTTAATAAATTAAAAATAGTTAGAATTAGGTTTAAATTCCATAATCTTCTCATTAAGCCCATAAATACAAAAAAAACTCCAAAAAATCTTTTCTTTTTATTTTAACTTAATTAATTTGTTAATCGTAATTTAATTTCCTAAAAAAAGGGTCCAACGCCCTCGCATTCGATAGTGATTCCAATTCGCGCACTTATTTTATTTCCTCTTTTTTATGTAATTCTCCCAAAGCCATGTAAATCGGACATTTATATTTCTCGCACTTTATTCTATTTTTAAATCGGGTCCTGGATTAAATTTGGCGATGTGGACCCGCGCCTTTGTAATAGCGTAGGAACTTTTAATTTCCGCATCTCTTTAATTGTTAATGATTTGCATGAAAGAATGAATGTCAAAAATAAAAGCAACGCGTAGATCACCAATGCATGAACAAGATAAACATAAATGAACATGACACACAAATCACACACCACCCCTAGGGTACGCCTCACTGTTGCCTTGCCCCTCGAAAGGTGATCGTCGAGTAGAGGATGTTTTAGTAAGTCTTCATGATCCGGGAACCTGGCATGAGGGTAGCTTCTAAGGTATCTTCCCATTGCTCCGGTGATCACCATGTCCCGAACCTTCGAATTGACCCGAACACCTCCAACGGTGGTGCTACCTACCTCTCGATGGTGGGATGGCACTACTTTAAGGACATTTACACAGACGAATTCCTTAGGGTAGGTAGATAACTCTAGATACTTGCTCTAATTTCAAAACAAATCAAAAATACTTTTCACACCGACACCTTTTCAAAAAGCTTTCGAAAGCAACTTTTCAAACACTCTTGAGGACCGATACAAGAGTCGAACTGAAATTTTCAAAGAAACTTTTTTAAACCCACAGTTGAAAAGCAAACAAACCATTTTGAAAACACAAGTGAGCAAGTATCTAAGAGCCCATGGATAACCATGGATAGAAAGGGTGCTAACACCTTCCCTTTCTATAACCTACCTCCCGAACCGAGAGCAATCTCTATAAGGAATTTTTCTGTGCTTTTGTCCTTTCCATTTGGAGAAAATAAAAGACGGTGGCGACTCTTGCTTCCGCGACATTTTGCGAACCAGCGTTAAACAGTCAGTTCCAGATCCACCGATCACAGAACTGGCGACTCTGTTGGGGACTAAACTGAAAGTGAGGTGTACCTTAGGACTAAGATCACTGTGTTTTCAATTGCTTTCTTTGCTTGCTTTAAATTGTGGGACTGTCTTGGAAGTTCTATAGATCCTAACCCGGATCTGGGGATACCTTCTTAGAAAGTAGCAACAAGGCTGTGAGGGAACTGTGCGGGGTATACCGACATGGTTGAAACAGTCTGCTACGTTGATGTGGTACTTTGGTGTGTACCGGTAACCCTTGAGTTCAGTCAAGGAGAGTACGGGGCCTCCGCGTGGTGTCGTGAAGCATCAATAGACCTTAGGAACCTTAATTGAACTATCTTGGCCTCTTTAGGGTAGTGAGATAACTGACTTTGGTGCAGTCCGAGGTTGGTTGATACTCGATACTACACTCAATTAAGGGTTGCTTTCCTGGAATATTTCGGTCGCCAGTCCAGTGGCTAAATCGAAACGATGAACAATGAAAGCAATCCAGTGATATTGGGACCCTTAGAACCCGGTTACTTCTAATAGGACAGGTTGAGCCCACCAACTTCAAGAGGGTAATACCCAGACCCCATGCTGGCCTAAACCCTAAGGGCTTGTCTTGTGTGACTTGTGTGCCTTACATGTTTGCCTTGTAAATATCTGTGGTGTGTTTAATCATAACATCATGACATCATCCAGCATCATATGCATTGACTAACCATTTCAGGGGTTCGAATCTTCATCTTTGTTCTTGTTTTGTAGGACATGGAAACTGTTCGCAGAAAGACAATTCAAATCATCCTTGTAAGGATCCCTCCTCAGCTTAAGGAGCTTATATCCAGGATTCCCGAGAGCTCTTCATTCAGTGAAAGACATGGAAGACTCATCAGCTTGGTCAATACCAACATTGAGGAAGATATGATAAAGGTCCTGTTCCAGTTCTTTGACCCTCTGCATCACTGTTTCACTTTCCTGGATTATCAGCTGGTACCTACATTGGAGGAGTTCTCCCGGCTCCTGAAGATCCCTATCCTTGATCAACTACCCTACAACGGTACGGAAAAGGAACCCAAACTTGAAGAGATTGCTAAAGCCTTACACCTACAATCATCTGACCTCAAGGGACATTGGGAAGTTAGAAGTGGTATCAAAGGGTTCTTAGCCAGGTTTCTGTTTGAAAAGGCCCATGAATGTTGGAACTCCCTTGACTTACAAGCTTTTGAAGAAGTTGTGGCCCTCCTTGTCTATGGTTTGGTGTTGTTCCCTAACCCAGATCAGCTTATAGATATCAGTGCTGTCCAGATCTTCATGTCCAAGAATCCTATACCTACGTTGTTGGGGGACATCCTTCACTCATGTTACACTCGAACCATAAGAAAAAGAGGTGTCCTTATGTGTTGCACTCCTCTCCTGGGAAGGTGGTTTATTTCGCACTTTCCACAATCAGTTTTGAAGAACGAGCGGGGTTTGAGATGGTCACAACGGTTGATGACTCTTACACATGCAGACATACATTGGTGCCCTCGGTCCAGAGAGGATGTCACTATCATTGATCGTTGCGGGGAGTACCCTAATGTTCCTTTACTTGGAATCAGAGGAGGTATTACTTACAACCCATGCCTGGCTTGGAGACAGTATGGTTATACTCGGAGGGACGGCCCTCATGATATGTTAATTCCTGACATAGTTTTTGACTTCGGCAACGATGCGCAAGGACTTCGCCAGAGATTTATCAGAGCTTGGAGGATGCCAAGTAGGATAGACAGCAAGACACTGGGGCATAGGAACTCCATCCCGTTGGAACCTTATCTCAAGTGGGTACGAGCCCGCTCCCAGAAGTTAGTGATGCCTTATCCTCATATGCTCCCTGTGATCAAAGAGCCAGTCTTGGAAGGAGAAGTGTCCTACACTATTCAACATCCTGACATGCCCACGTCCTGGGAAGAGATGCAGAAGAGCTGGATCCAGCTTAAGGAAGAACGGAATTCTCTTGAGACCAGCCTACATGCTAGTGAAAAGAAGGTCTTGGAGCTCACCCGCCTATTGCATGAGGAGAGGAATCTCAACACCTACATAGCTCCAAAGAGGATGCGTAGTGTCTTTTGGGATTGATTCGCTTTGTAATATGTGCCCATGAGGCTTTGATGTACTGAACAATTATTTCCTTAATGATAACGTGTGTTCCTTTTTGTCTACAACAAATTTGAACTTTCAAACCCTTGAATGCATTGCATAAACACATATCATTCATCATGTGCATAGCAGGTTTTCTTCTTTTCAGGTTGCTTACTGTTCTTCGCTGTTTATTTCAGCATCATGAATCCTGACTCATCATCAACCGAGATGTCCATCAAGGCTCTTCAGGCGCAGAATGCGCAATTTCAGGAACTGATCATGGGTTTGGCTCAGGGCCAAGAAGAGCTGAAGGCTTTGCTCCTGAAGAAGGAAAAGAAGAAGAAGAAGAGAACTGTTCTTTTTAACTCAGGCCGAAGGTTTGGCAACACTCTGCAGAATGAAGAGGCTGGTTCTTCTATAGGCAAGAGCAGTCCCCAAGGGGGAAAAGGTCCTAGTCCGGTAATCTCTGACAATGAGACTGATTTCGATGAGGAACAATATCCTCCTGCTGAAGACCGGTATAAGCAGTTGGAAGACAGACTGAATGCTATGGAGATCCAACAAGTGCCTGGGCTGGATTTTGGAGATTTGGGCTTATCTACTGGTGTGATTATTCCTCATAAGTTCAAAGCACCATCTTTTACTAAGTATGACGGGGCGTCTTGTCCCAAGCTACATCTCAGATCTTATGTGCGGAAGATTCAACCGTATTCAGTGGACAAGAATTTGTGGATCCACTTCTTCCAGGAGAGTTTTTCAGGGACTCACCTCTAATGGTTCTATCAGCTGGATGGGACCAAAGTTCGTAACTGGGAGGAGTTGGCTACTGCTTTTTACAAGCAGTATCAATATAATGCCGACCTTGCCCCTACACGTACCCAACTCCAGGGTATGTCGCTAGGTTCAAGCGAAGGTTTTAAAGAGTATGCACAGAAGTGGAGGGATCTGGCTGGCAGGGTGCAGCCTCCGTTAACTGATCGGGAGTTGGTAGACATGTTCTTGGGGACCCTATCTGGGCCATTTTTCAACCATCTTATCGGTAACTCATCTGCAGGGTTTACTGATCTTATTCTGACTGGAGAGAGAATATAGGCTGGGATGAAGTCTGGTAAAATTCAGAAGGGTGCATCTGCAAGTTCGGAGAAGAAGCCCTTTAAGAAGGAGGCCAGTGCGGTATATGGCTCTAGAAGACCAGAGAAACCTGAGCGCCGCCAATCTGTCAACGCGGTGATGATTGCTAAACCTGCTGCCGCTCCTCGGTAAACCAATCCTCAAAGGGCTGAAAGACCCAGGAGAGAGTTCACCCGTTTGAGTATGACCCTATCACAGATCTTGCCGCAGTTGCTGTCCACCAACTTAGTGACTGTCCGGGAGGCCCCGAAAGTTGTGAACACTGCCTCTCCCAAGTACAATCCAAATGCCCGCTGTGCTTATCACTCCGATAGCCCGGGGCATTCCACTGATGACTGTTGGGCCTTAAGGAATAAGGTGCAAGACCTTATTGACACAAAGGAGATACAGTTTGAGGCGCCTGAGAGGCCGAATGTGGTGACCGCTCATATGCCCCAGCATGGAGTAAATGCTGTTGATGAAGATGTATACGCCGTTTCTGTGGATGATGTGGCTACTCCCTTGATGACCGTCAAGAGGAACCTATTGCTGGCCGGTTTATTTCCGGGTTGCAGTGAAGGTTGCCTTTTCTGTGCTGTTTCCCTATCTGGTTGTCCTTTGCTGAAGTTGGGCATCCAAAGCCTAATGGACAGCAAAGAGATTCTGTTTAAGAAGACTGCTGTTCAGTTTGTTCCGGTGGAAGAAGTTTCTGTTGTTACAATCTTTAATAATCCGATCAAGGCTATCCCAAGGAAGCCGGTTAAAATCATGACTGTCGCACCTGTTGTTATTACAGTTCCGGGGCCTCTCCCCTATGAATCTAATAAGGCTATCCCCTGGCACTACGGGGCAGACGTGTATGTGAATGGAATCAAACAAGAGTTAAACACTGGCACCAGCATCAGCAATATCACTGGTCCAGCAAAAGTTACCCGCAGTGGCAGGCTCTTCTCGCCTGACATTGCACCGCCCGCTATTCGAAGACCCCTCACTATAACACCTGCAAGTGTACCTGTTCCCAGTTCTGATCAAGTTGTTTCCCCTGCTGCCGAGTCATCTAATGCTCGGGGCAAAGGGATTGAAGAGGAGCCTGCCCGGATGGAGGCACCAAGACCTATAAATACTGAGGCCTCCCAACAAGAGATGGAGGAAATCCTGAAAATAATCAAGAAGAGTGACTTTAATGTTGTCGAGCAGCTGGGGCATACACCCTCCAAGATCTCCATGCTCTCCTTGCTACTGTGTTCAGAGGCCCATGCTAAGGCCTTGATTTCATTTCTCAAGACGGCCCATGTGCCACAGGAGACATCTGCAGTCCAGTTCACTGATTGCGTAGCAAATCTAACAGCGGACAATGGTTTGGGTTTCTCAGATGCTGACCTTACTGCCAAGGGAAAGGACCACAATGACGCCCTGCATGTCTCTATTGAGTGCAGGGGCACTACTCTGGCACACGTATTGGTGGACACTGGTTCTTCCCTAAATGTGCTACCCAAGAAGGCCTTAGACCGTTTGGATTGTGAGGGCCTGGAGCTGAAACCTAGCAACATCATCGTCAGAGCCTTCGACGGTTCCAAGAGGATGGTCCATGGAGAGGTGGACATTCCTATTCGTGTGGGTTCTCAAGTATTCGACTCTACCTTCTATGTGATGGATATCCGTCCATCTTATTCTTGTCTACTGGGTCGACCTTGGATCCATAAAGCTGGGGCAGTGACCTCTACCTTGCACCAGAAGCTCAAGTACCCCGTCAGAGGGAAGATCGTCACCGTGCAGGGAGAGGAGGAATATATGGTAAGCCATTTGAATTCCTTCAGGTATATTGAGATGGACGGGGAGTTTATTGAAACCCCCTTTCAGCATTTCGAAGAGGTACCTCCAACTTTAGCAGCAGCAGAAACAGTGGTTGAAGAGGACATTCCATTGAAGATGGCTTCCTTGAAGGATGCCCGGGCTGTGATCAAGGAAGGTGAATGTGCTAACTGGGGCAGGCTCCCTGATTTTACACCTAAAACTGACAAGTTTGGACTGGGTTTTACTGCAGAGGGTCAGAAGACTATGCGCAAGGCAAAAATCAGAAGACCTCCTGTGCTCATTACCAATCCAGGAGTGAATGCTGTTGGGAACGAGGATGAAGTGGAAGAGTCAGAGTTCAATAGTTGGATCTACCCGACGACTGATGGCGGATTGGCCAATTGGACTGCTAAGGATCATACTCCTGTTACTTTTGTTACGCAGTAATAAACTTCTTTGTTTTGTTATCTGTAATAAACAATTAAAACTCTATGGCCCGGTGTCTTACCCAGGGCACCGTGGGTTCATTTGTGAGGGCATATAAATTGTCATTTCATATATCATGAATAAAGACCTTGGACGTTTTCTCGCATTTCAAATCTTATGCTCCTTTTCTTTCTTTCCTTTCTTTATATATTGCAAAACAGCTGTATTTACACACACTCACTCATACAGGTTTCAATCCACTCTGGATCTCACTGGTAACAACTCTGCTACTGCCAGTTATGACTTCAAAAATCTGATCAACTTAGCCGAAGACGAAGGTGAAGATGATTGCGAAGTGCTTGGCGAGCTTGCAAGACTGTTACTTCAGGAAGATAGGGCAATTCAACCACACGAAGAGCCAGTGGAAACAATAAATCTGGGTACTGAGACGGACAGGAAGGAGGTAAAGATTGGTGCCAACCTAGAGCTCAGCGTGAAGCAACGGTTGACTCAGATGCTACATGATTATGTGGAGATATTTGCCTGGTCCTACGAAGACATGCCCGGTTTGGATACTGACATTGTGGTCCATCATTTGCCTACCAAGGAAGACTGCCCTCCGGTCAAGCAAAAGGTCCGCCGTATGCGCCCAGAGATGTCCGAGAAGATCAAAGCCGAGGTTATGAAACAGTTTGATGCTGGGTTCCTTGCAGTGACTTCTTACCCTTAGTGGGTTGCTAATGTGGTACCAGTACCAAAGAAAGATGGAAAGGTCGGAATGTGTGTCGATTACAGGGATCTGAACCGGGCCAGCCCCAAAGATGACTTCCCTCTACCTCACATTGATGTCCTTGTTGACAATACTGCTCAGCATAAGGTGTTCTCTTTCATGGATGGTTTTTCAGGTTACAATCAGATCAAGATGGCTCCTGAAGACATGGAAAAGACTACCTTTGTTACTCAGTGGGGCACCTTCTGCTACAAGGTCATGCCTTTCGGACTGAAGAATGTTGGGGCAACCTACCAACGTGCCATGGTTGCTTTATTTCATGACATGATCCATCATGAGATAGAAGTGTATGTTGACGACATGATCGCAAGGTCCCAGACTGAGGAAGAGCACCTAGATCATCTGCAGAAACTATTTGACCGGTTGAAATTGTACAAGCTGAGGTTGAACCCGAACAAGTGCACCTTCGGGGTTAGATCTGGAAAGTTGCTAGGCTTCGTTGTAAGTGACAAGGGTATTCAAGTGGACCCTGCCAAGGTCAAAGCTATTCAAGAGATGCCAGTTCCTAAGACAGAGAAAGAGGTCAGAGGCTTTTTAGGACGCCTGAATTACATCGCTCGGTTCATCTCACACCTGACTGCCACCTGTGAACCAATCTTCAAGCTGCTGAAGAAAGATCAGGTAGTACGTTGGAACGATGAATGTCAGGCCTCTTTTGACAGAATCAAAGAATATCTCCAAGAACCACCCATCCTTATGCCACCGGTTGAAGGGAGACCTCTGATACTATACCTGACAGTACTTGACAACTCAATGGGGTGTGTGCTGGGGCAGCATGACGAGTCTGGCCGAAAAGAGCATGCCATTTATTACCTTAGCAAAAAGTTTACCGACTGTGAGACCCGATACTCACTGCTCGAGAAAACTTGCTGCGCTTTGGTATGGGCTGCTCGCCGGCTGAGACAGTATATGCTAACTCACACTACCTTGTTGATCTCAAAGATGGATCCTATAAAGTACATATTTGAAAAGCCTGCTCTGTCTGGGAGAATAGCAAGATGGAAAATGATCTTGACAGAATACGACATTCAGTATACAACCCAGAAAGCCATCAAGGGAAGTGTATTAGCAGACCACTTGGCACACCAGGCAGTAGACGACTATCAGTCAATGAACTTTGAGTTTCCAGACGAGAGCATCATGATAGTGACTGATTGTGAAGTACCTGGACCGGATGAAGGACCTGAGGAAGGATCCCGATGGTCTATGCACTTTGACGGAGCCTCCAATGCTTTGGGTAACGGTATCGGCGCTGTGATAATATCCCCTCAAGGCACTCATACTCGACTCACTGCCCGGCTATGTTTCAACTGCACCAACAACATGGCGGAGTATGAGGCATGCATCATGGGTCTACAAGCTGCGATCGACCTAAGGATCAAGTATTTGAGTGTCTTCGGAGATTCCGCTCTCGTGATCAATCAGATGAAAGGAGAGTGGGATACGAAACATCCGAATCTTATTCCTTACAGAGAATGTGTGTTGACCTTGATCCCCCACTTCACAGAGATAACCTTTGAACACTTTCCGAGAAAGGAGAATCAGTTGGCGGACGCGTTAGCTACGATGTCTTCCATGTTCAAGGTCAAATGGGACAATGAGGCTCCCCGGATCATCATCTGGAAACTGGACGAACCGGCATACTGTTGTGATCTCGAAACTGAATTGGTGACTGAGAAGCCTTGGTACCATGAGGTGAAGAGATATTTGGAAGCTCAGGAATACCCTGAAGGTGCGTCTGTCAACGATAAAAAGTTTTTGAGAAGATTCGCATCCAAGTTCTTCCTTAGCAACGGCATCCTGTATAAGCGAAACCATGATTCGACCTTACTGCGTTGCATGGATAAGACAGAAGCAGAAAGGATCATGGAAGAGCTACATGAAGGGACCTTCGGAACACATTCCAGTGGACACACTATGGCGAAGAAAATCCTTCGGGCAGGGTATTTCTGGTCCACAATGGAAGCCGACTGTTACCAACACTCTCGGACATGTCACAAATGCCAGATTTACGCAGACAAGGTGCACGTTCCTCCAGTTCCTCTAAATGTTCTGACTGCGCCTTGGCCGTTTGCAATGTGGGGCATAGACATGATCGGTGAAATTAAACCTACAGCGTCCAATGGGCATCGCTTCATCCTGGTAGCGATTGATTATTTCACGAAGTGGGTTGAAGCAGCATCCTACGCTACGGTAACCAAGACTGTTGTGGCACGGTTCATTCGGCATAATCTGATTTGTCGATACGGCGTCCCAGAAAGGATCATTACTGATAACGGTACCAATCTAAATAACAAGATGATCACTGAGCTCTGCGAGCAGTTTAAGATACAGCACCATAACTCTTCTCCTTATCGGCCGAAGATGAATGGGGCTGTAGAAGCAGCAAATAAGAACATTAAGAAAATCGTGCAGAAGATGACAGTGACTTATAAAGATTGGCACGAGATGTTACCGTTCTCTCTACATGGGTACCGTACCTCAGCAAGGACGTCAACCGGGGCAACTCCTTTCTCCTTGGTCTACGGTATGGAGGCAGTCTTACCGATCGAAGTACAAATACCCTCTCTCCGGATAATGAAGGATGCAAATCTGAACGAAGATGATTGGATCCAGACACGACTTGATCAGCTAAACCTTATTGATGAAAAGAGACTTGCTGCTATCTGTCACGGTCAGACGTATCAAAAACGAATGATCAGGGCATTTAACAAAAAGGTCAGACCACAGGAATATCAAGTTGGGGATCTGGTAATCAAGCGAATCATCCTTCCTCAGAGTGATCCAAGGGGCAAATGGACCCCTACGTATGAAGGGCCATTTGTGGTTAAACATGTGTTCTCAGGAGGAGCCATGATTCTAACCAACATGGATGGTGACGACCTTCCTCACCCCGCCAATGCAGACATAGTAAAAAGATACTACGCATGAAAAAGACCCGCTAGGCTGACATGCCTAGGCAAAAATTAGGGCTTCCCGGCGAACCAAAAGGGTTCGGGCAAAATGAAGGGATGAAATAAAAAAATCTGTACACCCGGCAAGTCGAAAACCTGAAAAGGCGGCTTGGGCAAAAATGGGTATCCTGGTGGACTGAAAACCCGAAAGGGCGGTCCAGGCAAAAGTTAGGGATAAAGCGTAATACTATGTCTCATTGGATCACCTTGCATCCAGAATCCGGTATCTACAACAAGTTCAGACGACATCGATCAGTCAGCTTCGTGTTCAACTAAGGTCATCAAGTGATGAGACGCTCGGAGATATAAAGGCAATAGCAGAGTTGAAACCCAGTGGATTATTCATTTCACACAGCTGTTTTATTTTCTCCTGTACAAATTTGTATAAACTCTTTTGTTCGGCGGTGTTCTCTTACTAGGACGTCAGCCTCTTACATAAACGCCTATTTACAGGCAAATTCAAAAATCAATATAAATATACTTTTCAGTTAAAATTGCCAATCGTTTTTTTTTTTTTTTTTTTTTTTTGCGAAGAACGTCCAAGGTTCAATTTGTGATATATGCATTGACAATAATTTGCTAACTCATGAATATTTGCATACGAAACAAAGGATTAATTACAGGTAACATTAGAAACAGGGGCAATAAAGAGTTGTCTAAGCAATCTAACTGTTCTATCCACTAAAGGTACCAAGGTAGGTTCAGCTGAAGAACACAACCAGTATATCTTAATCCCCCAGAGAGTGAGCCAGCAAGTCAGTGCACTCTCCCCAAGCTGTATTATCAAACCTTAAGGAAGTTGGATATCCCCCGCAGATCTCAACATTCCCCAGCAATATACATGCATTCTTAACAAGCATCCCCGGCAGTCTTGGCCTAAAGATTGTTCCCCGGCGGTACATCAAACATTCAGTGGAGTTACTTCCCCGTTACAATTCAAGACTTCCCCAGGAGAGTCCAATCCAGTTTCCCCAGGAAAGTTGGAATCCATCTCCCCAAGCAGTAAGCTCATCCCCAGTAGATTCTGGAAGCTTCTCCCTCGCAGAGCACGAACACGTCCCCCGGATTTATTCAAAGGTTATTTCCCTACCAGGATATAACTGGGTTATCCTCAGCCAAAAGCCACGGAAAGATCGTCCACGATGAAGTCTTCTTATCCCCAGCGAAGTCTATTAACACTTCCAACACAACAATGGTATCCCCAGCGAAGTTACCATCAACATTTCAGTAGAGTACCTCTCTCCCCACATAGTATTGCTCCCCAGCAAGATCGTTAGAGTACTTTTCTCCCTGCAGAGTAATCCATTCGCCAAGTTTATTCCCCAACGGAGTTATCTTCTCCTACCGGTATTCTTGCAACTATCATCCCCAGCGGAAGCAAAGATCTATTCTTCAACATCAGCCCAGGAGTGACTTCCCGGCACCCGTCAAGGATTTACTTTCCTAGACGAAAAACATATATTCATAAACATCACACTTCCATACATTATAGCATGCATATATGCATCATATCTTACAAATCTCATTTATGTTGAGAACATCATTGCTTGATCCATATCATGCATTGCATATGACTGACCTTTACCTTTCAGGAAAGATCCAGTTAAATTCTCAACTATATTTCAAGACCTAGACCGGTTCAGTTAAACCGAACCCAAGATTTTTCTATTTCTTATACAGTCAAAGGCCTTCTCTGGTTCAGTCAGATCGACCCTAAGATCTCCCTGATTCTTACCCAGTTGAAGATTTCAAGACCTAGACCGGTTCAGTTAAATCGACCCCAAGATTTTTCTGTTTCTTATCCAGTCAAAAGCCTTCTCTGGTTCAGTCAGATCGACCCTAAGATCTCCCTGATTCTTATCCAGTTGAAGATTTCAAGACCTAGACCGGTTCAGTTAAATCGACCCTAAGATTTTTCTGTTTCTTATCCAGTCAAAGGCATTCTCTGGTTCAGTCAGATCGACCCTAAGATCTCCCCGTTTCTTATCCAGTTGAAGATTTCAAGACCTAGACCGGTTCAGTTAAATCGACCCTAAGATTTTCCTGTTTCTTATCCAGTCAAAGGCCTTCTCTGGTTCAGTCAGATCGACCCTAAGATCTCCCTGTTTCTTATCCAGTTGAAGATTTCAAGACCTAGACCGGTTCAGTTAAACCGACCCTAAGATTTTCCTGTTTCTTATCCAGTCAAAGGCCTTCTCTAGTCCAGTTAAATCGACCCCTAAAAGATTTTCCTGATGAAGACTCAGTAGAAGACATCCCAAGTTTCGCTCAGCGTTACGGTTGAGGTAGTAATCGTCCAAGGTTCTCTCACCGTCCCGTTGAGGTAGTAACCACCCCTGGTTCATTCATCACCGTTTGAAGCTCCAAATCCAATTCCTGTAATCAGTCAGGACACATCTACGCAAAGAATTTGAAGACCAGCTCCTGTAACAGGTCAGGTAATAATTTTTCTTTTTCAGGTACGCAAGCTCTCGCTAAGGAATCTCTTACGCGATCGACATCCAGATGGCATCGATAAGCCCATCCACCTATCCATCATCTCTTAGCATGGCATCTATAAGCCCATCATCCTATCCATCAATCTCCAAATGGCGTCTATAAGCCCATTCCCATCATCACACTACTATGTGAGCGCAAATTTCTGGGCACTCTAGTGTTCAATCATCTTCCACCTTCGGATTACGAAAGGCACGTCAGCCAATCTGCATCCTCAGGTCTAAGAAGATTGAACAGGGGCAACTGTTGTACCCCAAAATTTTCCCTCCCATATTCTTCAAAATTTGCAAAGAGCATGCTTCAAAATTCCCCAAGGGTTGCACAGTTCAAGGGCCTCCTAACAGTCAAAAACTAGGGTTTTGGTTCTGACAAAGAAAATGAAGTTTCCAAGGGTCCAATCAAGTCCCACATGCCTATAAACATGGTCAAGCATCCTCATGTCAAGTTTCAAGACTTACAACACAAAATTGCACAGTCAAAAACCCTAATTGCCCTACAGTCAACTGCAGGGGCAAAATGGTCATTTGACAGTCAAAAGTTCAAATTTTTGGTCAACATCTCATTTTGAAGCCATAAACATCATTTGATCAATTCTTGATCATGATTTTCAAAGCATGGCTCAAAAAGTCTCAAGATGCAAAAAGTTTCCATATTTGGACAGTTGAAAAAGTCAACTGTAACTTGACCAAGGCATAACTTCCACATGGTTTATCAGAAAAATTCCATCCAAAGCTCATTTTGAAGAAAAAGACATTTCCTACAACTCCTCTTCACACTTCAAGTCCAAGAAATGCTCTCACAAAAAGTTATCAATTTCAACATTATAGGTCATTTTCAAAAGTCAACAAAAAGGGACTTTAAGTCAAAGACCATAACTTGAGATTGGTAAATCAAACTGACATGGGACCAAAGGCATTGGTTAGAGGACTTCAAGACCTTTCCAAAATGTCCAAGAACATGATCAAAGCTTAAAAATTGAGCAAGATATGCCTTGTGGAAGTTGGGAAACTTTTGGGAATTTTGAAAAGTCAACTTTACTTCAAATGCTTCAAATTTGCTAATGGGCCACATTTTCTTCCAAAATTCATCATCCAAAGCATATGCACGACCATTTGGCCCAAAGGGGATTTATTTCATCATTTTTATTATTTATTTGAATTTTTAATTACAATTAATTCATTTAATTAATTAAAATATGGAAAAAAATACTAAACAAATGTATGTGAATCTTTTTATGCAGTATAATCACTCATGATTCACTCAAGATTCGTGCACAACTCAAATTGGGAAGATTGGCTATGATTGGAATCAAATATTCATGGAAAAGATTTGAAAAAAAATGTGCATGAAAATCAAATATTTCTCCCATCAATGCAAAGGGATTTGGATCCAAATTTCAACCCTAATCAGTTCCCATACATATACTGATCAAAACCTAATGCCTAGAGACCTGAAAGCTGCGCCCAAAACCATAAGCAAACTTGGCATTTTTCAAGAAAATTCCTAAACTGAAAACACGATTCTAAGGCGTTTCAAGGCAAGATACCTATTCCATTGCACTCCTGAGACATCAAGGAACGTTTCTGGATCAAAACCATTGTTTCTAACACAAGGAATTGGTAGAACGATCGTGTCCTGTTCATGATCTTTTTCATATTCATGTATCATGAGTCATGCATTATTTTCAATTTTTAATGTTTGGTTTGTATTCAGTTAATCATTCTAAAGCTAACTGTGCCCTTTAATTGGATTTTCGTGCCCTATATGCAAAATCACCATTGAAGCTCTCTAGGTTTGCAGAGGTCACGAATTGGGGTTTCTTTGTTCTGGAAAAATTGGGACGTGGGACCTACACCATTGAACTCAGCACGCTTAGACGAATCCAGTAAACTAGTCGCACTCAATTTATGAGCGACAAATTTCTAATCGCTATTTTCATGTTCATTGTTTTGTGGGGGTTTAAAACCCCCGCTATTTAGCTTGTTTTTTCAGGTAAAAAGGCAAACAAATGGAGAAGAAGATCAGGTGTCAAGACATGGTTGGCTCGTTTGAATTTCGCGCGAAACTAACCACTTACCATTTGTTTTGCATTATTTTGTTCATGTTCTATATTATATACAAAGTGCGTTGACAGCTCCATTGGTCAGGCGTTGCATTGGTAAACTCTGGGACCTGGGTTCGATTCCCAGGTCCCCACACTTTCTTCATATATTTTGTTTCAGCATAATCTCATGCAGTTTCAAGCCTCAGAGTTCACCATACACCCATAATCCAAACGTGCCACATGGCCACTGAAGGCAATCCAAAGGTCCTGATCTGATGAACATCATGGGCACCAGTCAATGCATATACACGCGCCCAGAAAAGTCAAATAAAGCCTTAAACATTGGGCCAAAAATGCTGGACAACACCTCCTGATTGGGGCAGAACCCCCCTAGTGTATTGTATCTCTTTCTCTTTTTTTTTTCTTCTATTTTCTTTATTATTTGTTTTAATTCAATTGTTTTCTTTTAATTCATTAAAAATTAATTTCACAAAAATAACAAAAAAATCAGAAAGTCACAAAAATATAAAAACATATTTTATTTAAATGTTTTCTCTATAAATAAATTGTATTAATTAATTTAGTTAATTCTAGGGTTAAATTTTAATACTTTTTTACAATAAATTAAAAAATGTAGAATTAGGGTTTTTAATTACTTTTATCCTTTTTTCTTTTCTTTTATCATTACTAATAATTAATTATTTATTTTTGTAAATAAAATTGCATTAATTAATTAGGTTAATTTTAGATTCAATTTTAACATATTTTTCTTAATAAATTAAAAATAGTTAGAATTAGGTTTAAATTCCATAATCTTCTCATTAAGCCCATAAATACAAAAAAACTCCAAAAAATCTTTTCTTTTTATTTTAACTTAATTAATTTGTTAATCGTAATTTAATTTCCTAAAAAAAGGGTCCAACGCCCTCGCATTCAATAGTGATTCCAATTCGCGCACTTATTTTATTTCCTCTTTTTTATGTAATTCTCCCAAAGCCATGTAAATCGGACATTTATATTTCTCGCACTTTATTCTATTTTTAAATCGGGTCCTGGATTAAATTTGGCGATGTGGACCCGCGCCTTTGTAATAGCGTAGGAACTTTTAATTTCCGCATCTCTTTAATTGTTAATGATTTGCATGAAAGAATGAATGTCAAAAATAAAAGCAACGCGTAGATCACCAATGCATGAACAAGATAAACATAAATGAACATGACACATAAATCACACACCACCCCTAGGGTACGCCTCACTGTTGCCTTGCCCCTCGAAAGGTGATCGTCGAGTAGAGGATGTTTTAGTAAGTCCTCATGATCCGGGAACCTGGCATGAGGGTAGCTTCTAAGGTATCTTCCCATTGCTCCGGTGATCACCATGTCCCGAACCTTCGAATTGACCCGAACACCTCCAACGGTGGTGCTACCTACCTCTCGATGGTGGGATGGCACTACTTTAAGGACATTTACACAGACGAATTCCTTAGGGTAGGTAGATAACTCTAGATACTTGCTCTAATTTCAAAACAAATCAAAAATGCTTTTCACACCGACACCTTTTCAAAAAGCTTTCGAAAGCAACTTTTCAAACACTCTTGAGGACCGATACAAGAGTCGAACTGAAATTTTCATAGAAACTTTTTTAAACCCACAGTTGAAAAGCAAACAAACCATTTTGAAAACACAAGTGAGCAAGTATCTAAGAGCCCATGGATAACCATGGATAGAAAGGGTGCTAACACCTTCCCTTTCTATAACCTACCTCCCGAACCGAGAGCAATCTCTATAAGGAATTTTTCTGTGCTTTTGTCCATTCCATTTGGAGAAAATAAAAGACGGTGGAGACTCTTGCTTCCGTGACATTTCGCGAACCAGCGTTAAACAGTCAGTTCCAGATCCACCGATCACAACGACGAAGCCCAAGAAATCTCCAGCTTTTACACATAATGCACACTTCAAAGGGTTCATTTTCAGACCATGTTCTCTCATTCTTTCAAATGATTGTCGAAGGTGGTCTATATGGTTCTTCCTGGAAACAGATTTTACAACAATATCATCAATATACACTTGCATAAAAGTGTTAATAAAATCATGGAAGATAGAATTCATCGCTCGTTGATATGTTTCCCCAGCGTTCTTTAGGCCAAAAGGAATCACTACCCATTCGTAAGTGCCTAAAGCCCCGGGGCATCGAAAAGCTGTTTTCGACACATCTTCTTCGGCAATGAAAATTTGATTATATCCTGAATAACCATTGAGCATGCTCAGGTACTCATGGACAGCGGAAGAATCGACTAGCATTTCTGCCACAGACATAGGATATTCATCTTTGGGTGTAGCAGCATTCAAATCTCTGAAATCTATGCATACCCTCAACGTGCCGTTTTTCTTAATCACTGGCACAATGTTTGCAATCCATTCGACATACCTCGTAGCTCGTATGAATTTGCACTTCAGCAGTCTTTCGACTTCTGTTTTGATCTTCGACAATATTTCTGGAGCGAAGTGTCTTGGACTTTGCTTGACTGGCTTCTTCCCAAGTTTGATTGGCAACTGAAGTTCTACCAATCCTCTGTCGAGACCAGGCATCTCATCGTAATCCCATGCAAAGAAGTCCTTGAACTCCTTTAACAAATGGATCACTTCAAACCTGAGCTCTGGGTCTATTTTTGCGCTAATGTAAGTTGGCTTTTTCTCTAACCCTTCGCTCAAGTTGATTTCTTCTAAAGGATCCTGTGCTAACATTTTGATGTTGTTCCCCAGGGGGTCCTTTTCGAATCCCAAAGGCTCATCGTCGTAGATGGCGTCGAGCCTTTGCTCCTGCATTCCTTCTGGCATGATATCAGGAGGTTCTGGGTCGAAATCCTTTCCAGGACCTGCAGAAGGTAGCTCTTGATCATTGGCCTGAGTGGCCATATATTTTACTTCGGCTTCGAGAGTCGTTATCATCCTTGTTTCGGCTACATAAGCCGAAATTCGCTGCAGTGATTGTGACTCAGTCATTATCACTGAATTCGCTTCCCCAACCAGTTGGCTGGATGTCAGTTAGCCCACTGAAATCAATGTGGGACAAGTCTTCTCTGTCTCATTGAAAACCATGCTCAGGGTGCAGGTACAAGGAACAAAAAGCATTTGGCGCTGGCGCCAAGTCGAAGTCAGGTGCTGGGCATGGCCCAATGTGAGCCAAATTTTTGTCGAAGTCAGCTCTCCCTAGGTGATTTACTTTGCCCAAGTAATAGCTCTGATCCGCTTCTATATTTTCGACAAATCCATCAGGACGCCATAGTATCAACCTTTGGTGCATTGATGATGGTACTGCTTCAACACCATGTATCCATTCTCGGCCCAACAAAAGATTATAATTTGGTTTGGCCGATATGACCATAAACATAGTTGGTCGAAGGATGGATCCTACTTTGAGGTCTAGTTGGATCACACCCATAGTGGTCCCTATTCCGCCTTCATAATTCGACAGGACCATGTTGTGAGGCTTGATGTTTTCATCACTCTTGCCTATTTTTCTCAGCATAAAGTGAGGGATGATGTTGATGGTTGCCCCACAGTCCACCAAGATCTTATTTACGGTGGCTTCTTCAAGTTTTGCCCTTATGAATAAAGGCTTGAGGTGATTTTTCATCGCCTCAGTAGGTGGTTCGAAGAAACCATTTTGCTCTTCAGTACCGCCATTATCCATGACGAAGTAGCATACTGGCCTATGCTTGGCCATTTCTTGTTCGACTTCCCAATCGTTCGATTCGACCTCCATCTAGCGGTTGAACTCTCTTGGAAAAACTGAGACTATGTTCACCATGATATCTAGGGTGTCATCAGACTCAGCCATCTTCGTCATCAACTTCGCCTTGGTTAGGCCATACCAGTCTATTGGTCACTGGTTGCCTTTCCAGAGGCTTTCTCTGCTTCCTCTGAGGGACATTTGAACTCGATTCTGGCTTTGGTTCATTGGTAGCTTCCCTCTCAGCCTTTCGCCGCAACTGGTATCTTCTCCATTGGGATCGAGACATGGGATTCTTTCCCTTGTAGTTACTTGATACCTGGGTCACTTAAGAGGCGACAACCTGAGGTTCTTTCTTGTGTGTCAAAGATGAACCTCTTGGCACTTTGAAGGAGTGCCACCTTTCTTCGCTCGGTCTCTTTCGACCTGATGTTTTATACCACGTATCAAATGGCGCATTGGTTGGAGGCCTGAAAGTCAGTGGCCTCTTCTCTTGATTTGAATCCTTTTGGTAGGTTCTTCTAGGGTCATGTCGAATATCAACACCTTCCCCTCTTCTGTTTGCTGCTCTTACACCTTGGATGTGTTCAGCAGCTTTCTTGTCGAAAATCGAGCTGCATCGAGGACACAACATCACTTCTGACTTCTTCTTCTGGCATCTTTGCAGGAAATCTGCCAGATTTTCATTTTCCCGAGGGAAAGCCGTTTTGTTTGCCTGCTCTTGCCTAATGGCCTCCTCTGATGCTTTTGATTCAGAGATTTCGACCATGTTGACATTCATGGTGTCTTTGGTGGCAAGAGTCATCTGCTTCATCTGGGCCTCTAGGTCCTCTGTCTGGCCTTGGACTGCAGCCAAGTAGGAACTGGGTTTTGCTCCAGATTTTGGGGCTCCAACTGTCTCCAGTTTTGGGCCTTCAACAGCTTTTTGGACTGCTTCAATTGTTTTTCTAGAAAGATTCCCAGAAAAACTGCCAAAGATTGGCATGTTGGCATGATCCTTGGTGACTTCGACCATAGTTATTCCTGGCCTTTTCACCTGACTTATGGACGCCTCGATCACATTCACCTCTGAAGGTTCAACATAATGGGCTTCAGCTTGCAAAGGGTTAGAGTCCACAGTCATGGGGGTCTTATCGGCAAATTTCAACCTCCCTTCTTCGATAGCATCTTGCACGAGATTCCTGAAAAGAAAACATTGAGATGTTTTATGGCCCAGAAAATTATGATATTTACAAAAGCCTCTTTTCTTTCTTTGATCAAGAGGAGGCACTTTTACCCCTGGGGGTACTATCATTTGGCCATCTTGTACAAGTAAGTCCAAAATTTCATCACATTTTGTAATATCAAAACTGTAAGTCTTCTTGGGGAACCTATCGTTGGCCCTTTCAGGACCAGTGGGGTTTTTTCCACTTGAGGGGACTAGTAGTTTGCAAGAGTATGGTGGCCCTTGTTTTAACTCCGCTAAATCGACCTCGCTTTCTTCGACGGTTATAGTTTCGTCGAAGGTTTCTGGATCTTCATCGTCCATTTCGACATATGCTATCCTTTCTCTTTTATGAGTTTTTGTCGCCTTGGCTTTTTCAGCTTTAAGGTGTTCTACCTGTCGAACCCTATCGGCCAATTGGGCCATGTCTCTCAGGTATTGAGTGTCTAATTTCTTCCTAATGGAATAATCTAAACCTCCTGCGGCTATTTCGACTAACTCATGTTCTGGCACTTGCGTAAAGCATCTTGCTTTGAGCAACCTAAACCTATTTAGATATTCGTCTATAGGTTCAGTGAATCACCTCTTTACACTGGCCAATTCTTTCAGGCTTATCTTGGTTTGTCCCATGTAGAATTGCTCATGGAACAATCTCTCCAACTGGGTCCAATGGTGAATCGAATTGTGGGGAAGAGTTGTGAACCAAGTAAACGCGTTCTTTGTTAGGGAACTTGGGAAATACTTAATCCTCAGGTTTTCGTTGTTTGAAATCTCTCCTGCTTCAATCAAGTATCTCGCCACATGTTCGACAGTGGATTCTGTCGTGTCCCCTGAAAATTTAGTGAACTTAGGGACTTTACATCTAGGAGGTAAGTCTGTTTGTAACACATATTCTGACAGTGGGGATGTAAAGTTGGGCCTACGGAAGCCCGTATTCATCCCATTTTGCGTCATGATTCTTTCGATCATGGCTGTCAAGTTATTTTCTAAACCCATATTCTGGTATTGGATATGCTGAACTACTTCGTCAGCATTTTGGTTTCTATTGACTATCCTTACTTTCGGGGCTATGACCCTAGGTTCTTCGACCCCGGGTTGTTCCAATCGCGTCCTAAGGTTTTCTTCGACAGACTGCTGGACTTGGTTAATAGTGGTTTCTTCCTCTAGAAGTATACCTTGGTTTCCCCTCATCTGTGCCCTTTGGGGCTGTCGAATAGGTTGGGGTACCCAAAAAAAATCGGCCAGACGCGCCATTTGCGCTGTCATCTGCTGATTCGACTGGGTGGTATTTTGTATTAGAGGATTTAGCATTGTGCTTGAAGTTTGTGCCAACATTTGAACCATATCGTGGTTGCTTTCGTCCATTTGCTGCCTCAAGACTGCTGTCAAGGCATTCGTAAGGCCATGCGCTACTTGGGACGTTCCTCCTAAGAGTTGGGTCCTACCCCTGTTCGCCATACCAACTCCAGAACCTTGGAGTGGCGAAGAGGCGCTCACTAAAGGGTCTGAAAAAGTGGACGCAACATTCGTCAGGCTAGCCAATTCAGAAGTTGGCATGCCATAAAGTGGTTCTCGATTTAGACCGACTGTCGAAAATCCTGGGGGAACATAAGGCCTAGTTCCTGGGTTTCCCCTTGGTGGGGGAGTTCCCAAAGGCATTCTGGGGCCAGTGAATGGAGGTAATGGCCCCGTTTGTGTGACCGTTACTGCTGGTGTTGAACCAGCGGTTACCGTTTCACTTGCGGTTGGGATAACCGTTGTTCCCGCATTTGTTTGTGGGATTTCGCTATTATTTGGCGGATTCGCCATCGCTTCTCTTCTTCTCCTAGTATTAGTATCGTTAGTGTATATTCTACCACTTCTCAATAACATGCAATACTTCTCGAAAAAGATGATATTTTGTATAAATACGGTTAACCTTAAAAATCAACACAAGGTCCCACCAGGTGTGCCAATTTGTTTACCGTGAAAATTGGTAAACAACCGCTGATCTTCCAAAAGGTTACTTATTTGGTGACTCGCAGGATCGATCAGATTGATCCCAAGACATGGTTAATTTTCTGGGGTTTGACTAAATCTAATGATGATTAATGCCAGTAAAGTAAAGACACTTTATGTAAATTGCATGAAGAAAAGCTTGATAGAATAAATGAAAGCGTTAAATAAAAAGCTTCGACAGAGATGAGTAAATGAAAGGCAATAAAGTGCTTGAATATAAAAGACTTTGATTAATTTAAATGGTGTTTCACACATACATTCTCAACAATTCTTTCGCTCACACTGGGTACTTGAATCTAGATGAGTGACTTGTATATAATGATGAACACACGCGAAAAATACGTGAATAACTAGTATTTATACTAAAACACATCTTAAGTAACCGTTGGCCAGTTACGTCGCTTCAAGATGACACCACATGGCACGCTCACAGCATTCGACGCTCCTGATCTTGGCACGTTGCATTTGGTAACTGCTGGGAACTGTTTTCCCTCCAAACATTCGAATCTCAAACCGTTCCACCCTGGGCATCAAATACCTTTGTCGAGAAGTTCCTTCGACGTCGAAGGTAACAAGATTCCCACTTAAAAGAAACTCTCTAAGTACCTTGCCATTTTCTGATGAGCATTCGACAGGATCAGCTGGTCGAAACCTGGAAACTCTTCAAACTCAAAATTAATGGTCTATATTGATAACAAACAAGGGTGTCGAATTTAGGAGCCAACACACCATCAGTGAAAGTTGGTGTTTGTTATCTTTTTTCTACCTTCAATGAACATTGGTAATTCATCGTCAGTGAACGGCAGTGCTATGATATATTCTCTTTCTACCTTCAGTGAACGGTAGTAGTTCATTGTTAGTGAACGACGATGCTGTGATATTTCTTTTCCTGCTACCTTCAGTGAACATTGGTAGCTCACCGTCAGTGTTGTTATTTCTTTCCTCTTTCTACCTTCAGTGAACGTTGGTAGTTTTACCTCCAGTAGGAGTTGGTGTATCCTTTGACCATTTTACCATCCTCTTTGGGTCAGGTCACTCTCTTGTTTCTTTATCATTGTTACATCCCCAGCGGTGTTCTGCGTCTCTTTGGTTTTGTTCATATGCATTCATGATCATAAACATTTGCATGGCATCTTAGGGCCAAAAATAGGGTTTGTTTTATATTTAAGTATCTTCGATCGCGTTGACACAAAGATTTTTAACCTTCGTATCTTCGGATAGAAGAAACTTAAATAAGGGCAGCTGTTGTACCCCAATTTTTCCCCCTAAGATCCATTCATTATACCATTTTGATTCAATCACAACAAGATCACATTAGAATTCTTGGTTCCCCTCCCTATACTTAGCTTTGCTCTTTGAGGAATCACCAAGCACCTTGACTTGTGTTCTTTTGTGATCATGAATATTTTTGACTTGATTTCTTCTTTTAATTAATTAAATGCAATGTTGGATTATCTTGATTGTTACTCATGTAGGTAAAGTCAATAAGATTCAGCAAGTTGCTCCATGGGTTCATGAGTTTATTTCCATGACCTAGTCAATGAAGCTTAAGAAGTTCAAACCTCACCATTGAAGTTGTTTTGGAAGGGATAGCATGGAAAGGTTATTTTGGTTCACTACATTTCCAAGTTATCAAGATTTGATCCAAAAAGTACAAGGGGTTGATTGAAAAAATAGTCATGGTTGGACAAGGTCTTGTTCCCATTGGTCACAAGTGCATATTTCTCTCAATTATCTAGACATGGAAGTGGTTGTGGTTGCTATGAGTTCTCATTATCATCCTGAACAACTTATATTTACAAAGCATTTGTTTTGGTACAAGAAGTTTGTTCAAAATTGTCAAAGTTCCTCAAGGCATGTTTCTTAATCTAGGAGCTAGGGTTTTGAACTTCAAAGGAGTATATCTTGCCCACCTTTTGGTATTTTTGAGTGATTCCAAATACATACTTCTTTTCAAATGGATATCAACAAATCACTTCAAAAGTTCCAAGGAGTTTTCATGTGGAAGAGACTTGATGATGAAGAAAGATTACAAGTCCTCCAGATGAACCCCCAATTTCTCAAGTTTGACTTCAAATGATCATAACTTGGTCAATTTTAATCACCTTGAGCCCATTATTTTTCCATAATGATATTGAAGATGTGAAATTTATGCCTTCTTTTATGTGCAAAGTGAGAAAATGGATGGAAGTTACCTTAAGGATACTACATATTATAGGTCATTTTATGAAATTTTGCCAACTTCAACAAGTCATAACTTTCTCAATTTTTGGAGATTGTGAATGTTTAAAGCTTCAAAATGTCATTCAAGAGATCTACTTCATTCCATATTTTTTGGTAAAGAGCAAATTCCAAGTGGAAGGCTATGTTTGTATGCAAGACATTATAGGTCACTTTTGAAGAAAAATTTGAAATATTTCTAAGTATGGAAAGTCAACCCTTTTTCCTCAACTTTGACTCAACACAACTTTCAGCTCAAGCATCCATTTGATTCCATTCTTTTTCCATTGCAAAGCTTGAACCCTCACATTTCTAAAGCATCAAGAATAATGCCCTAAGACCCCTTGAGTTGAAAATGCCATTGGTCAGAAGTTGGCACTTTGAAACTGAATTTCTCACCAAGTCAGAATTTTGAAATCCAAAATGTGGCCTCTAATCACAAGTTTTCCACGCGTTTTTGCCTCTAAACATGTTTAGTGAAGTTCCAGATTTGTTTAGCACCTCAAAACGCAAGGATTGGATGAGTTTTGGTGAAAATTAGATCACACTTCACTCGTGCATTAGGTTTGCACGAATTCCCTCCAAAATGCATCATTCACTCTTCCTTTTGATCTCATTTGCTTCTCCTATAAATACATGAACTATCCCATTCATTTTCTCAAGCTTGGATAGCCAGAATCACTCTGCCAAACTTGTTCCCTAACTCAGAATTCAGCAACCTCGAAATCCATTCTCAAGCCTTTTTCCATCCAATATTTTCATCAATTCACCTTCCTTGATCTTCCCTGAAGCTAACCATATAATTACATTCAAGAATCGTGCCCTATATTGCTCCATAGAAGTCCAGTTTCAGAGCTCTGCAATTCAACTTCAATAGGTAGATTCCTTCATCAATTCTTCAAAACTTTGATATCATTGTGATGCTCTCATTTCCCTGGTTCTAGTTGCAACACTTACTTCTTACTGGAAACACGTTTTGACCATGAAATCTCAAATCCTATTTCAAAACTTTCTTTCCAAATTGCTTGAGCTACAATTTATATAAATTTGGCGCGAGGGTGTGGTTGTCTTCGTCTTGAAGAGACAAAGCGAATATCATAGGTCTGAGCTTCTGATTTTACAGTTTGAGAGACCTGCAATTCACGTTGGCTGGAGGTTGAAGATGACCAATGTGTCATCTTCCAACCAATGATGGCACGCCACTTGTTATTTTTAATTCTGATTTTATTTCTGATTCAATGCTTTATTCACTAATGACCATGATATGCACAACGCGCCAGATCCCTTGGATTTGATTACTAACGCGTTTTGACTCTCATCCAATGGTACAAATATTTTTTACTTTTATTTTCTTTTCTAATTTTTTATATTTAATTGTTTTAAACTTCAAAAAATCATAGAAAATTCATTTTAAGTTCAAAAAATCTGAAAAAATTATGAAATTTTTTTTTATTATTCTCTTTCTGATTTTTATTTTTTCACAATTTAATTTTGTTTTTTTGGTATTTTTTTATAAATTTACACTTTATTTGAATTGTTTTAAATGTTTAAAAATATTTTTATGCATTTTTAAATTTTGAAAAAATTATGGAATGATCCAATGACATTGTGACAAATATTGGTGACCCTATTTTATTTTTGTTTCTGACTTTTCTATTTTTATCATTTTTGGTTTATCCCACCCATTTCTTTAAATTTTAAAATAGTTTATGACTTAAAAAAATTATCAAAAAATTTATAAAATTATTTTAGTTCATTTCTGATTTTTCTATGGTCTTACTTTTTATTTCTTGATTAATTTGAACATAGTTGACATTTTTATCTTTTATTTCTATTTTTAAACATTAATTTTAAACCTTTTTGTATATATTAAAATGTAATATTATTTTGTGATTATTTTCTGGCTGATCTCGAGTTAAATTTTTAACCATGAAATTTATTAACATCATTGGATCCATGGTGTTGAGTCTAACTCCACAAAAATGGATGAATGATTTTAATAATAGTTTAATTAAATTTAATCCAAAAGTGGTTTGTATATTCTCTCCCACCCCTATTTATCTCATCCTCTTCTTATTGCACTAAATGTTGCTGGAGCATGATCTCTATATCATGTCTCAAAACAAATGGTGCATAGATGCCATTGACCGACCTCAAAATAGGTGCGACTTCTATATAAGTCCACTTACGATTGCTTAACATAGTGCTAAATTTTGTCCCGATTCGAATAAATGATCATTCGTGGCCCAAAATTATGTTTGTAAGCCCAAGTATGTTAATTTGATCTCTTTGATCCAATAACCTTTAGATTCATTGTGTGGAGGATTTGGTTCTACCAATCCTCTAATGGATCTACAACACCTTTGGTCAACGCGGATCACTTAAACATTGTTGATCATTAAATGATACTCATAAGGATTCCAAATGGATGATATACTTGACAAAAAGCAAATGTAACTTGTTGTGTGGAGGCTTTGGTTCTACCAATCCTCTAATGAGTTCCAAATGCAAGTTTCAAGATGATCATCCAACTAACCACTAATTACTAATAATTGATTTTATTTTGTGTTTTAATTTTATGCTCTTTACTTTATACACCATTGACTTTTAGCATTTACATTTCATGCTATTTTTCATCTTTGCTCACTTGAGCTCCTTTATATTTTTGTCATTTTTTTTTATTTTGCTCGCTTGAGCTTTTCTTTTCTTTTGAAGACACCTAATAATCAATACAAACCCATAAAATCTTTAATGATACTTGGACTATTTGGTTACTACCCTTGGCATTATAGAGCGTTGGACTTTTTGGACTTAGGATTAGAAACCTTGGCCTATGATTGGAGACCTTGTGATCTTATCTGATTATTTTGTCTGGAGCTCTTGAGGTTTACCTCAAGACATTGGGTTGTTTGTTTGTTTTGTGTGCAGGTTATTGTGATTACACCCTTTGTTTGTAATATGGAATTCACCCGTATACAGCTGTTACTCTGCCCAATTTTTGTGAAGACTTAATACACTTGAAGTTTGATTCTCTCAAGAGGTCTAGTATTTTTGCTTGTTTGGTTTCAATCCAAAGAATGAGAATTATATCTTGGCTCATAGTGTCAAGCATTGGCGTCTTGTTGGTTAGATGGTTCTTATCCCTAGCTTTTACCTTATGCTTTAGGATAGCCTCTTCTTCTCCTCCCATCTTCTTTAATTTCAAAAAATCTTCTCCCTCCTTTTGAAAACCCTTCTTGTTTTAAACTTGAACCACTTTCATAATAAACTTGGACTTAGGTCCATGCATTTTCAAACATTTTCATAAATAAACTCTAATAAACTTAATAATACTTTGACATCCTTTTTGTGAGAATACTAAAAGTCAATCAATCTCATTTCAAACCATTTTGCCACTTTGGCTTTTTATCTTTAAACTTTTCTCAAAAAAGACTGAACTCTTGTCAATCCTTGTAGTGATGCAAACAACTATACTTCTATAATATATAGTGAATAGAGATATTTTCCACTTGGGTGTTGAGTGAGGAATTGTTGATTTTAAAATCCAAGCCATATCCTCCACTTTGAGATGATGCAAATTCTCCTTTCTCATGATTGTGGGTAGTAGGTATGTTTTCCACACGGACAATGACGATGATGTTTTATCTCATAAAATTAACCAACACACTTGTTTTTTTTTAGTTTTTTAAAAGAGGAACTACGTGTACCCTGATCCCCTATTGCACGAAAAGGTGGTACGTAGGCACTAAAGGTTCGCAATCGCGGCGGGGGCAAAAATCATTAAAAAAAATATTTCTTTTCTCACCTCCACCATCCATTTTTTTTATATACAACATTTTTTTATAACCAAAATATACAGATTTTTTACAAAGAGGTTCCTACGGAGTACCGTAGATGTTTAGGGTGATAATACCTTCCCTTTTCATAACCAACCCCCTTACCTAGAATCTTTCCCCCCTCTTTTTGGGTTATTCTCTCTTTTCCCATTCCTTTGGAAACAACAAAGCGCGGTGGAGATTTTTATTTTGATTTGTAAAAGTCTAGTCAATCCAATGGCTTAGCCTTAAACATTTCTACCGCTACAGAAGGATACCAACAGGAGGTCCTTCCCATTTGAATCGAAGGAGGCTGTTTCAAAGGGAAACAAATGCCCAGTCGAAGCGTGTATAAAGATAGGTGTTATCCTTGTGGATGGAAAGCCAGTTGTTCCAAGGGGGGCTTTGCCCAGTCAGAGTTAGCATGAAGATAGCCAATTCCTTGTGGGTGCTAATATGAATGTTAGCCATAGTGAAGCTTCTTCCTTGTGTACTCTAACATGGTGGGAACCCCCCTTGCTCTGTGAATCGAAGCATGCAGGAAAGATGTTATTGCTCAGTCGAAGGCTACATGCAGATAGCTAATCCTTTATGAATTAAAGAAAGCATGTCAGGAGACAATGCCCAATCAAAGGATGTAAGCCAAGCTTGCATCGAAAGAGACCAAAACCCAATCGAAGGATATGAAATCGAAGCAGCCATGCTCTTCTTTAATTGGTTGCTTGAAAGCCCACTTATACTTGTGCAAATTTGAACTTTTGAAAATCCTTGTAAGAAAATGCCTTGAGAAATGAGAGGGTAAATTTTGGGGTACAACAGATGCCCCTGTTCAATCTTCTTAAATCTGAAGAGTTAGATTGGCGACTCATGCCATTCGTGACTTGAAGGTGGAAGATGATTGAACACTAGAGTGCCCAGAAATTTGCACTCGATGATGTGGTGATTAATTGTGTAGGGAATGGGCCTACATATTCCATTTAGAGAGGTGATGGAGAGTTATTGGAGATGGGCTTATTGCTTTCACCCAAAAGTGATTGTTTAACAAAAAATAGACTAAGTCTAAGCTTGACTTCAACTGGAAAAGAATTAGAATAAATATTTGGTCTATTTAAACTGAACCAGAGGAAATGTCTAATGGAACATAATCAGGATAAACCATTGATTAATTTAAATTGAACCAACAGAGGTTTGAAAAGTCTTTAAATGGAAAAGAATCAGAATAAATCTTTGGTCTATTTAAACTAAACGAGAGGCAGTGTCTATCGGAACAGAATCAGAATAAACCATTGATTGATTTAACTGAACCAGCAGAAGTCTGAATAATCTTTAATTGGAAAATAATCAGAATAAATCTTCGGAGTGATTTATTTGAACCAGAGAAAGTGTATACTGTAACGGAGTCAGGATAAACCATTGATCGATTTAAACTGAACTAGAAAAGGTCTAAATAATCTTTAATTGGAAAAGAATCAGATTAAATCTTCGGAGCGATTTATTTGAACCAGAGGCAGTGTCTACCGGAACGGAGTCAGGATAAACCATTGATCGATTTAAATTGAACCAACAGAGGTATGAATAATCTTTAACTGGAAAAGAATCAAAATAAATCTTCATAGCAATTTATTTGAACCAGAGGCAGTGTCTACTGGAATGGAATCAGGATAAACCATTGATCGATTTAAACTGAACCAACAGAGATCTGAATAATATTTAACTGGAAAAGAATCAGAATAAATCTTCGGAGTTATTTATTTGAACCAGAGGCAGTGTCTATCGGAACTGAATCCGGATAAAACATTGATCAATTTAAACTGAACCAACAGAGGTCTGAATAATCTTTAACTTGAAAAGAATCAGAATAAATCTTCAGAGCAATTTATTTGAACCAAAGAAAGTGTATACTGGAATGGAATTAGGATAAACCATTGATCGATTTAAACTGAACTAGCAGAGGTCTGAATAATCTTTAACTGGAAAAGAATCAGAATAAATCTTCGAAGCGATTTATTTGAACCAGATAAAGTGTATACTAAAACGAAATCAGGATAAACCATTGATCGGTTTAAACTGAACCAGCAGAGGTCTGAAAATTCTTTAACTGGAAAAGAATCAGAATAAGTCATTGGTCGATTTAAACTAAACTAGAGGCAGTTTCTACCGGAACGGAATCAGGATAAACCATTAATCGATTTAAACTGAACCAACAGAGGTATGAAAAGTCTTTAACTGGAAAAGAATCAGAATAAATCTTTGGAATGATTTATTTGAACCAAAGAAAGTGTATACTGGAATGGAATCAGGATAAACCATTGATCGGTTTAAACTGAACCAACAGAGGTCTTGAATAAAGTGTTTGTCGTGTAGAAGTTATCCCTTCTGGTTTTGAGAATTGATCTATAATCAATTTGTTCACAGATAATTGTCCTGTCATGTGCTTGCTAACTTTCCTGAAAAAGGTAATGAGTCAGTTGTGTGCAGTGTCATGATGCATGATATGTATCGAGTGATGATTTTCTCAAAATAAATTAGATTGCGATATATGCATTTTTTTTGTCGATGCTATGATGTATGAATGCAATGTATGAGCATGTCAATGGTTCTGCTGCAGTGTTGCTGGACTGGGGAAAATAAATCCCTGACTGCTGCTAGGGAAGAGGAGTGTAAGTCTTCATATTTTGTTAAAGTTGAAGTGTTAATAGACGAGTTTTTATTGTTTTGAGGAAGGTAAATTCCATGAACTTGCTTGGGGATTTTGTGGAATCCTGCTAGGGAATCCTGAGAAACTTGGCGACTTCACAGGGGAATTTTGGAGCAGTAATTGGAAATTTTGCTCTGTCGGGGATATGAGGGTATTTAACATCATTAGGCTACATACTGAAGATATGGAAGCGACCTTGTAGCAAGATGTCTGTATCTCTGTTCCTGCTGGAGAAAGTACATGCGGGGATTTTATGGAATGGCCTTCAGACATTGTCCTGTTTCTTAATGCCAATAGTAATTGTCTTTCTATTTTCTTTTATTTTTTATGCGTATATTTGTAAGCAGTAATTATGTTCAAATGCATATGTTCAAAAATAATCACTAGTCGTTTTTGCAAATAAAACAGGAAAATAAAAACAAATAATTTTGCACTTTCAAAGGAATAGCTTTGTATTAACTTGAATAAGCATTTTTGTACAAAGAGACGAACATCCTAGTAAGAGAATGTCATCGTAAGAATGAAAAATAATACAAAGAAAGACAGCTATGTGAAATAATCCTATGGGGTTCCCATTCTGCTATTGCCTTTATGTCTTCGAGCGTCTTATCTCTTTGTTGCTTGTCCGAAGCTGATTGGATTGATTAATACCGTTTGAGTTTGACAGTTGATACTAAAGGTTGGCTGTAAGGTGATCCAAAGGGACATAGTTATATACTTTAAATCCCTCACTTCTTCCTGGACCGCCCTTCTGGGTTTTCAGTCCACTAGGATACCCTTTTTTGCCCAAGCCGCCTTTCCAGGTTTTCGACTTGCCGGGTGTACAATTTTTTTTTCATGTATATCCCTAATGCTGCATCAAGGTCTTTGATTGTTTCAACATGATGAACTCTGAGTATGGTCGCCTCCTCTAGGGCATGTTAGTTGACATTTTGAATTTCGGTTTATCGTTCCTCGACCTTTTTTATCTTATCTTGCAGTTCTGTTATTTGTTGGTGCTAATTAGAAATATTAGTAGTACATGCATCAAACTCTTTGTCATCTTCTTGAAAATATTTCTCTAACTATTTAAATTGAGTCATGGACTTAGCAGATGAATCCCTTTATGTAGTTCAAGTATGTTGTTTGTTTGATAGTTTGCTAGTAACATCCTCTTTGCGAATAATGTCAATGGAAATCTGATCGAGAAGAAGTCCAAACTCTACCACGAAATCAGAAATGGATGGAGAGGCATTGATGTTGTCGATTTGTTTGAGCAATTCTTTTATATTTTGCAAAGCCATGTTTTCGTCTATCAAAATCTGAAAGAGATCCACATCGAAGATTTATGCTTTAAGTAAGATGAGGAATTTGTCAACATGTTCTATTGTGGAGTTCCCACCAGATGTTGTTAAAGAACTTGAACATTTAATAGATAAACTGATCCCAGTGTTCATCATCAACCTTAGATAATCAGAGGGTTTATTTTTTTTTAAGTTGTTTAGTTCTTCCTGCGACAGAGAAGTAGTAGTCATTGCAGAAGCTAGTTTGGCATTGGTTATGGTGCCAAAATTGTCATTAGCATTTGGAACAGTCTTTGGGTGAACTTCATCATTAATAGGCTCATTATTGTTTGGCTCATCTTTATAGGAATCAGATAAATCCACATTTTCTTGAGCATCATTGTCATTAGACTTCTCTGAAGGTGAATCTTTAGAGTTTTTCTTCTGATCAGACATCTCTTCGTTTGGGCTATCTATTTTTTTTATCAGAGTCTTTGTCATTGCTACCAGAGAAAGATTGTTGAGAACGTTAATATTTGGCAATCAGCAGAGGGAGTTCTTGAAAGGGATCGAGTGGTTGGATGACTTCAAATGTAGAACTTTTTTTCGACTTGAGATGAATAGAAAGAGAGCTGGTAGAGAGAGGTACAACATACTTGATGCTAGAAGTAGTACTTCTTGTATGTTTTTCTTGAAAAGGGAAAGTTGATGAGTATCTAAAGGCATTAGTTTCAGAAGAAAATAAGGGGAAATGATTTACCTTCGTTACATCTCCCTCGGGACTCGAGTTATTTATTTCAGCATGACCAGAGGAGGCATTATGGTTCAAATCATCTTTGACAATCTTCGCAACAACAACTTGTTGTTTCTTTGTTTTTGTAGTGGAAGAAGTTTCTGGGTTACTTGGTTGCTTTTGAGGTCCAGTCTCTGAAGTCTGGTCTTATTTTTATTTTTTAACTTGGAAGGTTTAGGGGATGAACCTTCAAGGTTCTCAGGCTCTTGTGGTTCTGTCGCAATGTCGATTTTCTTGCCTTCAAGGGCTTAGGAGGTGGTTTTTGAGCGACCTGAAATGATAATGAGAATGTTAGAATGACGAAATTTGAAGTTTGTTTGGAAAATCGAGTTATCATTTAGAGAAGCACCCGTGATTCCTTCTTTTTGATGGGATTTTCTTGAAATGTTTTTTGGTTGGCAGTTGTTGCTTTAGCAACTGCTTCTTTGATATGTTTCTTTCCATCAATCGCCGAAAAGAGGAAATAAAATTAAGGTTGATTAAAATACAAAACATGAAAAAATAAATGAACTCGAGCATAGTTAAAGGAAGCCTTCACATTTTTCACCTTCATGTATTAGGGATAGTATACTAACATATTCTATGTTGACATGAAGGTGGCCTTGGAAACTGTGTAAGTTATACTTAGTCAAAACCACCCTTTGAGCTAGTTTTAAACCTTCATTTTGTAAAACTTTGAAAGATGATCCACAAACAAATCACCATGGGAATGCAGGTCAAAAGGAAAGAGCCTTATCAGAACTTCGTAAACATGGAAATTTGGGTGGACAAAGTTTGAAAACTAAGTCATACTTGTCTTTGCTTTTCACCCATGAAGGAAGTTTCAAACTGGAAAGTTTTTTCATAAATTTTTCCTTCAGGGTTATAACAGCTTCAAAGATGGTTCGACTAATGTCATTTGGCCTGTACACATTTTCGAAGAAACGTTGGAAGGCTTTGATCTCCTTTATATGTTGGCTTTTATCTTTATTGAATCTTTCCTATATGGAGTAAAAAGAGTTGGTTAGTGTTGTATCCTAAAATTTTCCCTCCCATTTTTCATACAAGATACAATCCTAGGGTTTCTCGGATATTCAAGTTGGCTCAGAAATCGATCAGACAGATTCTCTTCCAAGGCAGTAAATCAGCAATTAGGGTTTTGCAGTTCTCAAAAGAAAATGAGTTTTCAAAGTTTCAAATGGTCTTTATAGTCCTTCATGTGTTATCAAGGATGTTTATGCCAGGTTTCAGGCCTCGTGTCGTGAGTTAGCTCATTCAATGGTTCAGGTGACTAAAAATCAATTGCAAAAGTCGGCCTTTTCAGTGTCAAATTCAAACGATTGTAACTTCTTCATTAATCGATATTCTTGAGCGTTTCTTTTGCGTATGACTCTCCTTGACGTCATCTCTAATTTCTCTTCACAAGTCAAGATTTGATTATGTGCGAAGGATCATCAGAAAATTCGAATGCTTTAAAGGTCATTTTGCAAATTTGACCTAATTACAAGAAACTCTTGCCCAATTTTCGAGGCACATAACTTCTTCAATTTTCAATATCATGAAGTGATTCTTTTGCAAAGTATCACAAATAGCATTATCTATGAGATTACTTCAACGATCAAATTCAAAATGCGCTTGGAAGACCATGAAATTTGTTAAAATTTTATAGGAATTTCTTGACTGTAGAATGTTATTTCTAGATGTTGATCATCACGTTGAGATAATTCATTGAAACAAGAGTTTGAGTTTGAAAGTCCATAAATAGTTTGTTGTTCGTACTTCAAATCGTTCGCGTTTGGACGATAATGATTATTGGATCGAAATAGGGTTTTTATCAAAATTCTTACAGGATATTCAAAAGGATGTAGCACCAATTCCATTTCCAAATTGAAGACATCCATTTCAAGTTTGCAAGAATTCATGATTCAATTCTACAAGAAATTACAAAGCATTATTCAAGGCATGTTTCAAAGATTTAAGTATCGTTCTTTTCTCAAAATGGCATTTTAAAAGAAGAACCCAAATTATGGTCATGATTTAAATTGTATCAAAAGGGAATGTTCAAGCTTTGTAGAAACATATTCAAGACGAATCAAGTATGCAAGGTTGCACCAAAATTTCATTGTATAAATTTACAAGTGAATTGGAATTCATTGTTTAAAATTACAAGGGAATTGATATACACTTTACAAGTTTCTAAATCTTAAAAAACTCAAATCACAAGTTCACAATGTTACAAATTCTTAACAATGCACTAAAACTACAAAGGACTTTTCTTCATCATCAATCTTTCTTCAAGTGCTTCAAGTCACTCTTCGTCAATTCTCCCTATCATCCAATGGGCCTGTACATGTAAACAAAAGAAGAGCATTAGTTAGCAAAATTCATGTTGGAATAAGATTGGAAAATTTCAAAGAAATCTCTATATTTTCATCATTAGGGATTGGTAAAAATAATCAGAAATAAGGGGACAACGTTTCGTCCGTGTTTGGTCCATTGCAAATCACAATTTTCAATTCGTTCACAGAGGACAAAATGAGGAGAAATGCAAGTCAAAATCAATAAGTTCATCATGGTTTCAAATGCTGCAAAAGTAGTTTACATCACAATGAAAAAAGCACAATCACAAAAAGCCAAAATGCTGTCAAAAAATGGACTGCATTGCAGCCATCCATAGGCTGTCCATAAGAGGCCAAAATCTGTCAAAATAGCTGCAAACATACAGCCCAAAATTGCACATAAATAGGCTAAGTCAAAACTGCAACAAAAAGGAGCAAAAACAGCATAACACAAATGTTCAAACCCAATTTCTTTTTCCCCCCAAAAGTTTTGTTTTTCAGATGAGGAATATAGCATATAACAGGGCCATTCGGGATAGAAGAAAGGAGGAGATTCTTTATTTAAGTAACAGCAAAAGCACATATGAAAAACACAGAGAAAAGAAACCAGTTTTCATTATTCAAAAAGAATTAGCAGCAACAACAGCATAACAAAGCATACCAAAACCCCAAAAATATCATCATCATTTTCTTAAAGACCACCCTTCAGAAAGGAAGAGAATACAGAAAAAGGATAGAAATCAACTTCCCTGTCAAGCAAAAGCCAGCCACAAGGTAAGTTTTCATCACTCCTCTGCATTTATCATGAAACCTTTCATCTGTATATTTTCTATTTTTTGTTAAATAGTCAGATAAAGAAGAAAACAAAAAAAAACCAGAAAACTAGAACGAACCAACAAAACAATAATAGAATTGACAAACCATCTCAAACCATCAGCATCCAAAAAACCAGAACAGAACAAATCAAGAAAACCAACAAATCATCAAACCAGAAAACCAGTAAAATAAAGTCGTCACCATCACAAACCATCATCCCTCATCAAACCAGAAAACCAGTAAAATAAAAAATATACTCATCTGTAAAACTTCTTCACCGTCACCATCTCAAACCAACAACCACCCACGAACAACCTTATTTCAAATTTATCACCACGAGCTCCGCCAACCACGACACAAACATCATCGACCACCAGAGCCACCCAACCGTTCCGCCGTAACGTCCCGTCGTAGTATGCTCTACCCTCATCGTAGGGTCCTAGACTCCCACCACTGGTAAACCTTTCTTGTATCTCCATGATATTTTGTGCTTGGTTGTGGTCTTACAGATTTATATGAAGATATATATATATTTATATGAAGATTCTTTGACACTTGTATGGAGAGAAATTAAGGTTGAGGGAGAAGAAGATTTGATTTTGAAAATAAAGTACAGTGAGAGAGGCGCTGATGTCGAAGAAAAGGGGAAGAGGTTTTTTTTGTGGGTGTGTTAGGGTTTTCAACCCGTTGGGTGGGAGCAGGGGCGAACCGGGTTTCCTAAACCCAGGTCCAGCCCATTCCATTCTTCTGTAACTTTTCTTTTAATTTTCTTGGGCCATCTAACATAATCCACCCCCCGATCTCATCTTCGCATCCCCCCTGGGCTTGGCATTTTATTTCTTTGGTTGATTTTCATTAATTGTTTGACATAATAAAAACATAATAAAAACATAATAAGAAAATAATAAAAAATAGTAGATTTTAATAGAAATTTTAGGAATTAGTTCTCTAGTCTTTATTTTATTTTATTTATTTTTTTAGAATTTTCCTTCCATAAACTAATAATAAAAATACAAAAATAATGCATACGATTTAATTTTGTTTTAGTCATTTATTTTATTTTTAGAATAGGTTTTATTTTCTTCTTTTCAAATTGTTTTTTTTCAAACAAAATACCAAGAATTTATTTTCATATTTTGTTAGTTAATACTATTTCATAAGATTGTTGTAGTTTTAATTAATTGTCTGATTCGATTTGGTTGTATTGTTTGCTATTTGGACCTTTTAATCGCATTTGACTCATCCCCCATTTGTAAAAAATTGTACCCCCATTCCCGAACACTTTGTAATAGCGTAGAATTTCAATTCCCGCAATTTATTGTTTTCCTTATACTCTATAGTAATTAGGCGTGTATGGCAAGATTTAAAAATCAATCGCTAGATAACCTAATCAAAGAACAAAATAACTTGATACAAACACACTTTTTTCACACGCGCACCTCTAGGGTAACCTCGCTCGTTGCCTCGGAAATACAGTCATGTCCCTCAAATATGGGACGCCTTAGCAATGACCCTTCGATAAAAAGATCGTAGTCCCTCAATGACCCTCGATGTTGCCTTCGATAAAATGATCCCGTCCCTTGCAAAAATTGCTAAAGCGTCTCATAAGTTGCCTTCGATGACTGTAAAATTGACCCGCGACAGTCCCTTCACATCCAACGATGGGGCTTCTTACCAAATTAATGGTAAGATAGCAACATTAATAGGAGGAAGAAAAGAACAATTGAAAACCTTTCGAGTAGATAGATTCTTTCCTAGTTACTCGCTTGCTCACGATAAAAATATTTTTACACCTACACTTTCATTTCAAAACATTTTCAAAAAGACAAAAATTTTGTATACGTTCTTATAGAGACGAGAACCATTGCAAAACATCTCTTCAAAACACTTTCTGAAACACAATCCACAAACATATCTTTGAACCATTTTTTGAAACAAAACTTTGTACGCGTTCTTATAGAAACGAGAACCATTACAAAGAGATTTTTCAAAACACTTTCAAAGCCCACACCACAAGAACACTGTAAAATAAAAGCAAGTGATCTAAACGAGTAACTAAGAGCCCATGGAAAACCATGGATGAAAAGGGTGCTAACACCTTCCCTTTTCATAATCTACCCCCCGAACCCAAGAAATAATCTCGAAAGGTCTTTCTTGTGCTTTTTTACCTTTCCTTTTGGATAAAATTAGAGTCAGTGGCGACTCTTGCTATCCTCACAAATGTGATCGAAACGCAAAACAATCAAGTCAGTTCTCCCACCGTATCACAGAACTGGCGACTCTGCTAGGGATAAGGAAGAGTGGGGTTACCTTAGGGTTAGATCACCTTTACTCGCTTTCATTATTTGATTTGTGTGCTTTATATTTAGTTTTTTGTATTGGGCTTACTTTGATCCTCCACCCGGATCTAGGACACCTTTTTAGGTAAATAGCAATAGATTGTGGAGACTGTACGGCGTAGACCAATATGGTCGAAACAATGGCTATGTTGGTGTGACGCATTTGTGGGTACCGGTATCCCTCGTGGTGAATCGAGGAGAATACGAGGCCGCTGAGTGGCGTCATGAAGCACTAATTGACCTTAGAACCCTAATTGAACAAACTTGGCCGTTAGGACGTAGTGAGGTAGCCAGTTTCGGTGTAAAGCTGAAAATTGGTTGATACTCAATACTACACTCATTGAGGCTAGACTTTTGGGATATCTCGGCTGCAAGAAAAGATTGTTGTGCTGAGACAATGCCTAAGAGAAAGGTCGGTGATATTGAGATCCTTTAGAACCCGATCATTACTTCTAGGACAGGTTAAGCCAACTAGACTTCAAGAGGGTACTTACCTACAAAACTTATGCAAGCCTAAAACATAGGGGTCTGTTTGTTGTGCGTGTATATGTTTGCTTGTACATAAACATCATAAACATCATCAACATCATATGCATACTCACTAACCATTTCAAGGATTTAGAAATTTATCTTTGTTTTTGTTTTGTAGGACATGAATTCTCTCTGAAGAAACACCATCCGAATCAGCTTTGTGAAAGCACATCCTCAACTTCAAGAGCTAGCCTCAAGAGTGCCCGGGGATTCTCCTTTTACCAAGAAATATGGTCGACTCCTCAGTTTGGCTACATCCAACTTCCAATAAGAGATGATGTGTGTACTATTCTAATTCTTTGATCCCGTACAACATTGTTTAACTTTCCCGGACTATCAGTTGGTACCTACACTAGAAGAGTTCTATCTACTCTTAGGGGTGCCCGTGCTTAATCAGATACCGTTCACCGGTCTAGAAGGGATTCAAAAACCTGAAGTCATCTCCGAAGCTTTACATGTGAAGAGGGCCGACGTCGTAGCCAATTGGGAGACAAGAAGTGGGGTTAAAGGTTTTTTAGCTAAGTTTCTATTGGAAAAAGCTCATTCATTTTGGGATGACATGGATTTCCAAGCTTTCGAAGACGTGCTAGCTCTCCTCATGTATGGTTTGGTTATGTTTCCCAATTCGGACCAATTTATAGACGTTAATGCCATCAAAGTCTTTCTCTCTCGCAATCCTATACCTACCTTACTAGGAGACATCTTGCATTGTCTTCATACCTGCACCATGAAGAAAAGAGGTACCCTTTTGTGTTGTATCCCCCTACTCGCTAAGTGGTTCACTTCACACCTGCCTCAGTCAGCATTGAAGAATGAGCAAAGATTGACTTGGTCTCTAAGGATGATGTCTCTCACCCACTCTGATATCCGTTGGTGCTCAAGATCCTTGGAAGTTATTTCTATCATTGACCGCTGTGGGGAGTTCCCTAATGTACCTCTGCTAGGTATTAGGGGAGGTATCACCTACAACCCGTGCTTAGCTCTTCGGCAGTTTGGGTATGCCCGAAGGGACGGCCCTCATAAGATGCTCATCCAAGGTTTGGTGTTTGACTACGACAAAGAAGACCAAGGTTAACGACAGAGGTTTACAGGTGCTTGGGGAATGGTGAACAAGGTAGACAGTAGGACTTTGGGACATAAAAACTCTATCCCTCTCTATCCTTACCTTAATTGGGTACGGGCTCGTGCCCAGAGTCTCTTGATGCCTTACCCTTCCATCCTTCCTGTCATCATTGATCTTGTTATTGAAGGAGATGTCCCATACACCGTTCTTCATCCTGACATGCATAACTCTCTCGAAGACCTGCAGAAAGCTTGGGTTCAGTTAAAGGAAGAGCGAGACACCTTTGAGACCCAGTACTACGCCAGTGAGAAGAAGGTTCTAGAGCTCACCAAACTGCTTCATGAAGAAAAAAATTTGAATACCTACATTGCTCCAAAAAGGATGCGCTCGGTCTTTTTGTCTTAGGAGTTTTTGCTGTATTTTGTTTCTTTCTTTGTAAGCCCAAGGAGGCATGATGTATTCAAACTTGGTTTTATTTAATATGACGTGTGTTCTTTTTTGGTTTGAACAAATTTAAATCTCTAAATTTCCTTGAAATCATTTACATATTGCATCTTCATTCATCATAACATCATACATGTTTCTTATAACAGGTCGCCTTACCCTTCTACTGTTTATTTCAGTGAGATAGATGTTGAACAGACTGTGAAAGATCTTCAGGCGCAGAATGCCCAGTTTCAACAAATGCTCATGGCTCTAACAAAAGGACAAGAGGATTTGAAGACTCTGCTGGCCAAAGAGAAGAAGAAGAAAACGAAGAAACCAATCGGTGTTGTAATCATGGGAAGAAGGTTTAAAGGGCAGACCAGACAAACTTTAGACTTTGCAACATCATCAGGCGAAGGAGATAATCAAACCCAAGAAGTGTACAACGACCCAGCATCCGAAAGAGAGGAAGAGCCTGATTACTCTGAGGAACAATATCCTCCTGCTGATGATAAATACAAACAGCTAGAGGATCATTTGAATGCCATGGAGATTCAGAGGGTACCCGGTTTGGACTTTGAAGAATTAGGACTCATCTCAGGGGTTATCATCCCACAGAAATTCAAGGTCCCAACTTTCGCCAAGTACGATGGTGTCTCTTGCCCGAAGCTACATATAAGGTCATATGTCAGAAAGATTCAACCCCACACGGCTGACAAGAATCTGTGGGTGCATTTCTTCCAGGAGAGCTTATATGGGACTCAGTTGGATTGGTTCTACCAATTAGAAGGGTCCAATGTTCGCAACTGGGAAGAGTTGGCCACCGCTTTCTACAAACAGTATCAGTATAATGTTGATTTGGCTCTGACTAGGACACAACTACAAAGCATGTCTATGGGAACAGATGAGGGTTTCAAAACCTATGCTCAAAAATGGAGGGATCTCGCAGGAAGGGTCTAGCCCCCTTTATCCGACAGAGAATTAGTGGATATGTTCCTAGGCACCTTGTCAAGACCATTTTTCAATCACCTAATTGGGAGTTCTTCATCTGGGTTTACCGAATTAATCATGACTGGTGAGCGGGTCGAAGCCGGTATAAAAAGCGGCAAAATTCAAAGAGATGCATCCTCAAGTATGGTGAAGAAACCTTTTGTTGGGAAGAAGGAGGTAAGTGCTGCATATGACCATAGGAATCAAAACAAAACCGACCGTCGTCCGGCAGTAGGGGCTGTCGTGATTTCTAATCCTGCACCAAATCAGCAGCAAAATTATCAGCGCAAACCAGAAGCGCCCATGAGACGATTTACCCGGATCAACATGACCATGTCTCAAGTTTTTCCACACCTTCTAAAGACCAATCTGGTAACTTTAAAAGAAGCTCCCAAGAATCCCAATACTGCTTCTCCTCGCTACAACCCGAACGCCCAATGTGCCTATCATTCTGAAAGCCCAGGGCATGATATAAATGATTGTTGGGCCTTAAAGAATAAGGTGAAAGACCTTATCGATGCGAAAGAGACTGAATTTGATCCCCCAGAAACGCCTAATGTAATAACGACACCAATGCCCAGACATGGCCAAGGTATCAACGCCATTGACGATGATCGTTTTATTTCCTCTGTGAATGACTTAGTTACTCCTCTGTTGATCATTAAACAGAATCTACTGCAAGCTGGCCTGTTCCCAGGCTGCGATGAAGATTGTCACCTATGCAAATCTCTACCGAATGGCTGTTTGTTGCTAAAGATAGGAGTCCAGCGCCTGATGACTAGTAAAGAAATCCTATTTGAAAAGCTACCTCTTGTCAAAAGCTCTTATCAATATGTTTCAATAATCACCATTTCCGAAAATCCTCCCAGGGTCTCCACCAAAACACCCGTCAGGATTACATCCACTCCCAGATCTACACCCTTAATCATCACTATGCCAAGACCAATACCATACTCCTCGGATAAAGTTGTTCCCTGGAGTTATGAGGCTGACGTTTATTACTATGGAATCAAGCAAGATCAGTTGGCTATCAAGAATGAAGTTGCGAGAGATATTGATCCTGATATCGGTAACATCACTGGAACCAGCAAAATAACAAGAAGTGGAAGAGTCTTCTCACCTAAAATTTCTCCAAAGACCGTTGCTACTCCTGTGATGATTACTACTGCCACTCCTACCGACACCCCCAGTGATACTCCTACTGTTATCCCTACTGCCGATACAAGGGGAAAAGAGGCTTTGGTTGAGCCTTCCCAAGCAAGAGAACGTGACGAAGTCATCCTTGAAGCTTCTAGAAAAGAAATAGAAGAAATCCCGAAGATAATCAAGAAAAGTGACTACAACATTGTAGAACAATTGGGGCATACCCCCTCGAAGATATCATTGTTGTCCTTACTTTTGTGTTCTGAAACTCATGCCAAAGCCTTGGTAAAGTTTCTTAAGACCGCTCACGTGCCCCAAGAGACTTCCATCGACCAATTTGAAGACTGTGTGGCCAGTCTGACTGTTGATAATAGATTGGGCTTTTTTGATGCTGATTTAACCTCTAAGGGAAGGAAGCACAACGATGCCTTACATATTTCCATCGAATGCAGGGGCACCACACTTGCCCATGTTTTGGTGGATACCGGTTCATCATTGAATCTCTTGCCCAAAAATGCCCTTGACCGACTGGATTGCGAGGGGCTCATCTTGAAACCTAGAAACATCATAGTGAGGGCCTTTGATGGTTCCAAGAGTACAGTGCACGCTATAAAAATCTGAACCAGTAAAAATATGGAAAACGAATCAGAATAAATCGTTGATAGATTTATCTGAACTAGTGAAATAATATGGAGATGAATCAGAATAAACCGTTGAGAGATTTATCTGAACAGTAAAAGTCTGGAAATGAATCAGAATAAACCGTTGAGAGATTACTCTAAACCAGTGAAATAATTTGGAGACGAATCATAATAAATCATTGAGAGATTTATCTGAACCAGTAAAAATCTGGAGAAGAATCAAAATAAACCGTTGAGAGATTCATCTGAACCAGTGAAATAATTTGGACATGAATCAGAATAAACCGTTGAGAGATTTATCTGAACCAGTGAAATAATCTGGAGACGAATCAGAATAAATTGTTGAGAGATTTATCCGAATCAGTGAAATAATCTGGAGACAAATCAGAATGAACCGTTGAGAGATTTATATGAACCATTGAAGTAATCTGGAGACGAATCAGAATAAATCATTGAGAGATTTATCTGAACCAGTAAAAATATGGAGACGAATCAGAATAAATCATTAAAAGATTTATCTGAACCAGTAAAAATCTGGAGACGAATCAGAATAAACCGTTGAGGATTTATCTGAACCAGTGAAATAATCTGGAGACGAATCAGAATAAATCGTTGAGAGATTTATCTGAACCAATGAAATAATCTGGAGACGAATCAAAATAAACCGTTGAGAGATTTATCTGAACCAGTGAAATAATCTGGAGACGAATCAGAATAAATCGTTGAGAGATTTATCTGAACAAGTAAAAATCTGGAGATGAATCAGAATAAACTGTTGAGAGATTTACCTGAACCAGTAAAAATCTGGAGATGAATCAGAATAAACCGTTGAGAGATATATATGAACCAGTAAAAATCTGGAAACGAATCAGAATAAACCGTTGAGAGATTTATCTGAACCAGTAAAAATCTGGAGACGAATCAGAATAAATCGTTGAGAGATTTATCTGAACCAGTAAAAATCTGGAGATGAATCAGAATAAACCGTTGAGAGATTTATCTGAACCAATAAAAATCTGGAGATGAATCAGAATAAACCGTTGAGAGATTTATCTGAACCAGTAAAAATCTGGAAATGAATCAGAATAAACCGTTGAGATATTTATCTGAACCAGTGAAATAATTTGGAGACCAATCAGAATAAACTGTTGAGAGATTTATCTGAACAGTAAAAATCTGGAAACGAATCAGAATAAACCATTGAGAGATTTATCTGAACCAGTGAAATAATCTGGATACGAATCAGAATAAATCATTGAGAGATTTATCTGAACCAGTGAAATAATCTGGAGACGAATCAGAATAAATCGTTGAGAGATTTATCTGAACCAGTAAAAATCTGGAGATGAATCAGAATAAACCGTTGAGAGATTTATCTGAACCAGTAAAAATCTGGAGATGAATCAGAATAAACCGTTGAGAGATTCATCTGAACCAGTGAAATAATCTGGAGAGGAATCAGAATAAACCGTCATGTTTCCAACCAATCAAAACAACTCATTTTGAGTTGATTTTTTGCACACTATTTATTTATAATATTTATTTTATGCATATATAAAAATATCACAAAAAAATATTTTATTTTCATAATTATTAACCAAAACCTTTATTTAACAAAATCAAAACAACTTCATTTTCTTTTTATTCATATCTTGTACATTATTTTCCTTTTAATTCTTGTACATTATTCAAATTCAATATGGTTGTAATAGATAAATTAGGATTTAATTTCTTGAAATCCCCATTTGTAAATTTATATCCCCCATCCCCAAATGATGTAATAGCATAGTAAATTTACTTTCCGCAATTTATCGCTTTAATATAAATTGTTAGTAATTAGGGTGTGTATGGCAAGACTAAAACCAATGCTTAGAAAACCCCAATTCAAGACAAAATCAAGCATGAAAAAATAAATACTTGCACACTTACACCTCTAGGGTTAACTCCTCTTGTTGCCTTGAAAAATGATCATAATATGCATGTGAGGCATCTTAACAAAAACAATCAAAAGATCATAATCCCTCGATGACGCTTCGAATGTTGCCTTACAAATGATCTTAGTCCCTAAAGAGAAATGCTAAGATATCTCACAACATTGCTATTCATGACTATACAATGACCCACACCCATCCCTCTTACATCCAAAGATAAGGCTTCTTACCAATCAATGGTAAGATAGCAATATCAAAGGAAGGAAGAAATGAACAAAAGACTTTTGAGTAGGTAGAACGTTCTTAGTTGCTTGCTTGCAAATCAAAACCATTTTCACACTTACACTTTAAAAAACATCTTCAAAAACAAACATCTCTTTGAACTATTTTCAAAACCAACACTTTGTATTCATTCTTATAGAGACGTTAATCATTAAAACGTTATCCGCAACAAAGGTATTTTTCAAAATATTTTCAAACTTACACCTATCACAAAACAACTTTTCAAACAAAGTATTTTTTAAGTGATCTAGCAAGCAACTAAGAGCCCATAGATAATTATGGATGAAAAGGATGCTAATACCTTACCTTTTCATAATCTACCCCCATAACTCAAGAAAATAATCTCAAAGGTCTTTCCTGTTCTTTTCACCCTTTCCTTATTGGATAAAAAAAAGTCGGCGGCGACTCTTGCTATCCACAACAATTGCGATCAAACGCAAAAAACTCAAGTCAGTTCTCCCACCGTATTACACAATCTAACTCTTCAGGTTTAAGAAGATTGAATAGGGGAATCTGTTGTACCCCAAAATTTTCCCTCCCATTTTCTTCAAGACATTCTTCTAGGGTTCTCAAATGCTCAAGGATGCTCAAGAACTGACCAGAAAAATTCTCTTCCTAAGCAACGGGTCCATAACTAGGGTTTTGTGTTTTTTAAGGAAGTTTTGGTTGCAAAGGTCTCAAGTGGTTTCCATGGTAATCCATAGGTCTTCAATAATGTTCATGTCTAGTTTCAAGCCTTGCATCACAAGTTTGCTTAGTCAATGACTCAGATGATTGAAAATCAACTATGTTGGGTAAAAAGTCAACTATGGTCAATATACAGTCAAACTTCAAGATTTTTTGTTAACATCAACATTTTGAAGTGATTTTAATCATTTGATTAAGGGTTGATCATGATTCCTCAAGGAAAGCCCTCAAATCATCAAAAGTCAAAAGTTACCAAATTAGGTTTCCTTAGGAGAAGTCAACTAAACTTTGACCAAGCATAACTTTCACATGCTTCATCAACTTTCCCCCAACCAAAGCCTATTTTGAAGGAAATTTAATTCACTACAACTTTGTATCTATATTCTCAAGTCCAAAAAGTGCTTCATTTGAGAGATATGAGCCAATACATTATAGGTCATTTCAAAAGTCAACAAAAAGACACTTTTTGTCAAGGCAACTTACATCAAGATAAAGTCTCCAAATGCAAAAATGACCAAAAGATAAAATTAAGAGGACATATCGTGCTTTCCAAAAAGTTTAAGATCACCTTAAAAATATGAAAATTGAGAGAGTTATAACCATTGCAAGTTCGAAAATTTTGGTAGAATGCGTGAATTCCAAATAGAGCAAACTTGAAATTTTAGACTAATGGGCCTAACTTTTGATGTTCAAACATATTCAAAATGTGTTATAGGACCTCTAAATACATGCGCATATTTTTTATGATTTTTATTTCTTTTATTTGAATTTTTTCATTTAAATGCAAGTAAATCAAATAAAATATAAAATCGCTGGGCCAAGGCGCATGGGCTTTTGATTTCAATCACATGGAGGCCCAAGAACACATGATAAACATGCCAAAACCGTGAGAGACCTATATTGAAGCATATCTTCATTATTTTGGAAAGTTTTCAAATGGTTTTTGGAAATAATTCATGCCATGATGGTACAAGATTCTTGCCATGTCTGTTTGACATATTTCCTCCTCTATTTAAGCACAACTAATACCAATGACAAGAACACAAGCTGCTGCCTCAAGAACCACTTTAAAAATCTCTCAAAATTCTCAAGAAAAGTGCAAATTTGTATCACACGATCCAGCCACTCTAAAACCAAATGAAGTGTCCAAACCTCTTCCTAAAGTCCTCAAGAACACATCCAGCCCAAGAACTAGAAGATTTGGTGCCTGGAACTCGTGCTTCAAACTCCACCAGTTTACGTTTTTTTTTTAATTCGGTCTTAAATTCCATGCATTATTAATGTGTTTGATGAGATCAAATGTATTTAAGATATGATTTAGGACGAGTTTGACGTATCACATGCAAGCTTTGATGCATAAATCTCTATATGCCATTTTAAGGCATAGAAATATGTTTTCTTCAGATCTCTCTTTACAGGCACATTCAAGAGAAAAGAACACCACCATCGGATTCGTAGTCCTTGAGTTAAGGGGGGAGGGTCCCATTAACTTTTCAATTTTCTTATTTTTCTTATTTTTTGCTTTGGCTTAATTAATTTAATTACCGTTTTAATTAGACTATAAAAAAATCAAAAACTAATTTTTATTTAAAAATATTTAGACTTAGATTTTTTTTAATTAATTAATTTATATTTAAAAATAATTAGACATTAGTTTTTTTTATTATTATTAACTTAATTTTCTCAAAAAAGGGAAAAAAAAAGTAGAAATAATTAGATTTTAATTATTTTATTATCACTTTAATTATATTCCAAATAATAAAACATCAAAAAATATTTTCCTAACACTTAGAAATTTTCTTTAGGTTTTAAATACCTTCTTCTAATTTCTTTTCTCTTTGCTATTTAAATTCTAGAAAACAAATGTATAGGTCACACGATTGATTTTGTAATAGCTTAGTTTATTTTCCCATATTTTTCCTTATTATGCAACTGCTCATGGGATATAATAGCCTAGGTTTATTTTCCCGCACTTTTACTTTCTGCACCTATGTATGTATGCATGTCTGTATATAAATAACTGCATAGTAACTAGGCATGTATGACAAGATTTAAAATCAACCGCTAGATAACCCTAATCAAGACAAATTAACTGAAAACAAATCACTTTTCACATATACACCTCTAGGGTAACCTCACTTGTTGCCTTCGAAAAACAGTCATGTCCCTCGAACGTAGGGATACCATTAGCAAAGACCCTCAGTTAAAAATTACCATAAAGATCATAGTCCATCAATGACCCTTCAATGATACCTTCGGTAAATGATCTTGTCCCTCGATGTTTCCTATGAATACATGATGATAGTCCCTTCAAATTGCTAAAGGTATCCCTTTATGTTGCCTTTATGACAGTTCGATGACCCGCGCATGTCCCTCAAACATCCAATGATAGGGCTTCCTACTAACTAAAGGTAGAACAACACTATCTAAAGGAATAGGAAAATAAACACGAAAGACTTTTGAGTAGGTAGGTAGCTTTTAATTGCTTTCTCATAAAAATAACTCTTTTCACACAAACACTTCTCTGAAATATTTTCTAAACAAACACTTTGTATGCATTCTCAACTTATACAAGAATCATTACAAAGTTGTCGAGCTTAGGAATTTTCAAAATATTTTCAAACTTACATATTCACAAAGCATTTTTCAAAAGTGAGTTAGCAATTAAGAGCCCGTAGATAACTACGGATGAAAAGGGTGCTAATACATTCCCTTTTCATAACCTACTCCCCGAACTCAAAAATTCTCAAAGGTCTTTCCTATTCTTTTCAACCCTTCCTTTATTGGATAAAATAAAAGTAGGTGGAGACTCTTGTTATCTGCAACATTTATGATAAAACGCAAAACCAAAAGTCAGTTCTCCCACCGTATTTATACTAATGTAATTTGAAATTTCAACAATTTATAAATTAAGGGAAGCTTAGAGTCTTAGGTTTTAAGAGTCTCTTGCCTGGGTGTAAGTCACCCTTGTATCTTTTGATACTTGCATTGTGGTAGACGTAATGTTCTCACTCAAACCTTTAGGTAATGAGTTGAGTATTGTTCCCACTCTTAAAGCTTTTAAACATAAAAGTTGAGTTATGTACTAGAAGTGTAATCTTCTTGTTTAGTTGTTTTTGATACAATCTATGGGATTGGGACTGCTAGATATCACTAAGGTGATTTAGGAGGTGAGATGGTGATTTTTCATATCTAGATGATGATTTCTAGGTAGAAGTTTCACTGGGTAGGGATTAAGTGAAAAGTTGTAAATTGGGACTGTTTAGGCTTTAAATTGATACTACTAATAGTGGATTTCCTTCCTGGCTTGGTAGTGCTCAAAGTAGGTGATGTTGTACCGAACTAGGTTAACAACTCTATGTGTTATTTATCATTTTGCAATTTAATTTCAGTATCACTTGCATCTTGATAAATTTGTTTAGTATGTCAACAGATGTTGTAACATCTTCTTGACATTGTTCTGATGTTGGGATATCATTATTAACATGTGTTTCCTGTACCAAAATTTCACATGCTCTTGGTTTCCAGAAGTGAGGGGACCTATAATCTTGTTAGCAAGTGGTAGATTTGTTTGTGAGATTTTTGTAGCTTTGCAGCTCTTATATTATGAAGCCACCATGGTTAAAGAGCAAGCGATTTGAGCTTTGGAGGTTTTGTTTTCTGAAAAAGAGGAAGAAGATAAAGAGAAATGAGAGTTGAAGAAGAAGAAAGAAAAGAATGAAAGAGAAAAAGTGTTTATAATAAAAATTAAAGAAACTGTCCAGTTTCTATGAGGCACAAGTGCTTGGAGATCGTGGGACACATGTTGATCATCTAAAGCAAAATCTGACGACCAATTTTGTGAGTGGCCATGTTTCTCCTAGGGAGTAGGAGTTATTATTTTTGTTCAGAGCTGTTTCAAATCTCGAGAAGAAGTTTGAGTAAAGTAGTTATGATGACCATGACGTCAAAATAGTGATAATCATGAGACTTCAAAATGTTCAAAAAAGGTCCCTGGTATCCTTTAGTCGATAATGACATTTTTGGAGGATAATTTGTTAGCTGGATTTTTTGAGGTGTGGTATTTTCAAGGTGATTAGGAGAGCATTGAAATAAGTTTGAGCATTTTAGCTGTTCTTTGAAAAATATATTGAATATGTTTTCGAAAATATAGTGTTAAGGTTCCTACATATACATTGTTGTTTTAGGACTTAGTAAAGTTTTAGATTTAGTTTAGACACTATTTTGACCGCGAAAAATTGAAATTAAAAAGTAGGCTACAACAACTATTTTTCCGCCTTATCCATTTTCTAAAGAAGTTTGGAAGAAAATCGAAGATGTGATACATGCAAGTGACAACGTGTCAGATTTTAAAGAGAAGACTTTCCAAAACAGTTACAAACGATTACTTATACAATGTGAATAGGTTGAGGTGATTTTTTCTACCAATGAATAATGAACAATATTTTTAAAAAATGCATGGGAAATATAATTAAAGTTTATGTAAACGATATGAAAAGGTGGTGTTGAGATATTAGACCTAATTCAAGTTGTATAACTTAAGTTCAAGCTTAATTAGGATTTGTTAGCCTGCTTAGTGTATAAGTTAGGTGTATATAAATAAGCATAGTTTGTATCATTATTTATAAAAATTCAATATAATAATTGAATACTTATTTCCTTATTCTCACTATCTTTATCCCCTCACTAAAAGAGCCTCACACACTAAAAAATTGATATCTAGAGCTCCAGTTAGATTCTTGATCGTGTTTTTAAGAATCACACGTCAGAGATTGTATTTCCGAGATTGTCAGTTGTTGTCAATCAATTGATGTGAATATGAATGGTACTAACATCATTTTGAATTCTCATCCAACTCTTGACAACAAGAATTATATTTGATGGAGAAAATAAATGTAATCTCTGTTTGGCTTTAATGAAACCCTAGAAATAGTTACTAATGGTGTTCTTGTGCTGGCTACAAATGCAACTGATGCACAGAGAATGGATCACAACAAAGCCAAGAAGAAGGATTGCAAGGTTGCATATTGAATTCAAACGACGGTTGATACATCAAATTTCGATAGATTCTCTCATGTCGAATCAGTGAAGGAGGCATGGGATATTCTTTTCAAGTACTATAAAGGAGGTAGGAAAGTTAAGGTTATCAAGTGGCAAACCTTGTGATGACAATATGAATTGTTATGGATGGGAAAAGACGAAAAGATTGCAGGCTATGTGTCGAAGGTGCAGAAACTCGTCAATCTCATAAAGGGTTTTGGTGAAACCCTAACTGGTAAAATGATAGTTGAGAAGGTAATGTGTATGTTGACCTCTCACTTTAATCATGTTATTTTAGCTATTAAAGAATCGAACCAACTTAAAACCCTAACACTAGAAGGTTTGGTTGGTTCGTTGGAAGCGCGTGAGATTAGGATTGTCGAAAGGAGAGGAGTTCAAGACTTGATATAAGCACTGTAGGCTCAGTCATGGAAAAAGAATGCGGGTTCCAACAAATTCAAAGGCAAATTCGACAAGACTCATAGAAAGAAGTCTTGGTCGAATCCCCACAAGAATAAGTTCGATGACAGGGCTTCTGAATCCTCGAAAAGAGGAGAAGAAATTTCCTATTATAAATACAAAGAAGAGAAAAAAGGTGTGCAGTGTTATAACTGTGAAAAGTGGGGTCACTTGGCCAAGCATTGTTGGTACATGAAAGACAAGGGATCAACAAAAGGCAAGGGCAAAGGAGAGAACCTTGCATGTCAAGATTGAGATGATTATTATGATATGATGGTTATGGCTTCATTTGTTGATAACCATGTCAAATGATCTGGTTCCCCGACTCTGGATGCTCGAATCACATGGCTGGTCAAAAGGAATGGCTAGTAGATTTCAACAAGTCAAAGAAAAGCAAGGTCAAACTTGATGATAATAGCTCGTTGCAAGCCGAAGGTACAAGTGACATTTTTATTCAAAGGAGAAATAAAGCTACACGCTTGATCAAATATGTACTTTATGTACCCGACATGAAGGGTAATCTATTGAGTGTTGGACAACTGGTCGAAAAAGTATTAATCATTATGAAAGATGGAGCTTCAGAATTGTTCGACACCCAGAACAATTTGGTCTTAAAATATCCATTATCGAAGAATCAGATGTTTAAGACTATGATCAGTTCGACATAGGTACAATGCTTGAAAAAAATTGTCGACCATAAGGATTGTTGGCTGTGGAATTTGAGGTTTAATCACTTGAACTTTTGATCACTTAATCAACTGATTACTTAAGATATGGTAATTGGGATACCAAGTATTGAGATGCCTGACAAATCTGTGAAGGTTGTTTAGTCGTTTAGAAATCTAGAAATTCTTTCATTTGGACCATGCCAATGAGATCCTCCTGCATACTTGAACTTGTACATTCATATGTTTGTGGCCCGTTCGAAGAGCATACCATTGCTAGAAACAAATATTTTGTTTATTTTATCGATGTGTTTAGTCGAAAGCTATTGTTCTATGTGATCAAAAGAAAGAATGAAGTATTTGAAATCTTTAAGAGATTCAAGATACTTGTTAAAAACCAGAGTTAGAAGAAGATCCAAGTTTTGCGAACAGATGGAAGTGGTGAATATACATTTAATATATTTGAATATTTTTACGTAGAACATGGTGTCGATCATGAGGTAATTTCTCCTTATATGCCTCAACATAATGGAATTGTAGAAAGAAGAAATATGACTATATTGGATATGGCAAGATGCGAGCTGAAGCCGAATAATTTACCAAAATCTTTATGGGGTGAAGCTGTTTTGACTGCAGTTTATATTCTAAATAGGTGTCTGTTGTACCCCAAAATTTGCCCTCCCATATTCTTCAAGATTTGCAAAGGGCATGCTTCAAAATCTCCCAAGGGTTGCACAGTTCAAGGGCCTCCTAACAGTCAAAAACTAGGGTTTTGGTTCTGACAAAGAAATTGAAGTTTTCAAGGTTCCAAACAAGTCCCACATGCCTACAAATATTGCCAAGTATCCTCATGCCAAGTTTCAAGACTTACAGCACAACATTGCACAATCAAAAACCCTAATTGCTCAGCAGTCAACTGTAGGGGTAAAATGGTCATTTGACAGTCAAAAGTTCAAATTTTTGGTCAACATCTTATTTTGAAGCCAAAAAAATCATTTGATCAATTCTTGATCATGATTCTCAAGGCATGGCTCAAAAAGTCTCAAGATGCAAAAGTTTCCATATTTGGACAGTTGAAAAAGTCAACTGTAACTTGACCAAGGCATAACTTCCACATGCTTTATCAGAAAAATTCCATCCAAAGCTCATTTTGAAGAGAAATACATTTCCTACAACTCCTTTTCACACTTCAAGTCCAAGAAATGCTCTCACAAAAAGTTATCAATTTCAACATTATAGGTCATTTTCAAAAGTCAACAAAAAGGGACTTTAAGTCAAAGACCATAACTTGAGATTGGTAAATCAAAATGACATGGAACCAAAGGCATTGGTTAGAGGACTTCAAGAACTTTCCAAAATGTCCACGAACATGATCAAAGCTTAAAAATTGAGCAAGATATGCCTTGTGGAAGTTGGGAAATGTTTGGGAATTTTGAAAAGTCAACTTTACTTCAAATGCCTCAAAATTGCTAATGGGCCACAAATTCTTCCAAGAATCATCATCCAAAAGCTATGCACGACCCATTGACCCAAAGGGGAGTTATTTTCTTATTTTTAATTAATTAATTGAATATTTAATCTATTTAATTCATTTAATCAAAATTAATTACAAGAAAAATACTAAAATAAGGTTTTCAAATCTTTTTGTGCAATATAATCTCTCATCAAGGCCTAAGGATTTCGTGCATTCCCAAAGAAGAAAGATTCCATGCAAATTGGCTAGGTTTCATGATAAAAAGATTGAAAAAGATTATGCAAAATCACAAAATTCAAAAGCATTGATTCCATGGATATTGGGCTTGTTTTGTTGACCTAAAACATTCACATATATGTACACATGATAACCCTAACGCACATGAGCAAAAAAGCTGCGCCTCAAACCAAAGCATAACCTTGCATTTTTTCCAAATTTTCTGAAAACTGATTTCATAGCTAGGGTGAGTTTCAAGGCAAAAGAACGACTCCAAAGGCTTGCTGGGATAACTAGGAAGCTTTCTCAATCCCTTTCCACCCTTCTAACCTCAGGAATTGGTATATAGAAATCAAACTTTCTCAAACTTTTTGCATATTCGTGTCTCATGATTCATGCGTTGTTTTTAATTTCTAATGCTTGATTTGTACTAATTTAATCATTCTGAAGCTAACAGTGCTATTCAATTGAGTTTTTAAGACTGGTATGAGAATCCACCATGAACATGCATTAGGGTTTCAGAAGCTTAAAAAGAGGGCTTCATTCATATGGAAAAATTGAACCACAAGACCTGGACTATTAGACTCGTGACCTTCATACGAACTGATTCCGTATATCGCGCTCAATTTAATGAGGAACAGTATCCTCCGACTGAAGACCGATATAAGCAATTGGAAGACAGACTGAATGCAATGGAGATCCAACAAGTGCCTGGGCTGGATTTCGGAGACTTGGGCTTATCTACTGGTGTGATTATTCCTCACAAGTTTAAGGCTCCATCTTTCACCAAGTATGACGGGGCGTCTTGTCCCAAGCTACACCTCAGATCTTATGTGCGGAAGATTCAACCGTACTCAGTGGACAAGAATTTGTGGATCCACTTCTTCCAGGAGAGTCTTTCAGGGACTCATCTCGAATGGTTCTATCAGCTGGATGGGACCAAAGTTCGTAACTGGGAGGAGTTGGCTACTGCTTTTTACAAGCAGTATCAATATAATGCCGACCTTGCTCCTACACGTACCCAACTCCAGGGTATGTCGCTAGGATCAAGCGAAGGTTTTAAAGAGTATGCACAGAAGTGGAGGGATCTGGCTGGCAGGGTGCAGCCTCCGTTAACTGACCGTGAGCTGGTAGATATGTTCTTGGGGACCCTATCTGGGCCATTTTTCAATCATCTTATCAGTAACTCGTCTGCAGGGTTCACTGATCTTATTCTGAATGGGGAGAGAATAGAGGCTGGAATGAAGTCCGGTAAAATTCAGAAGGGTGCATCTGCAAGTTCTGAGAAGAAGCCCTTTAAGAAGGAGGCCAGTGCTGTATATGGGCCTAAAAGACATGATAAACCTGAGCGCCGCCAATCTGTCAACGCGGTGATGATTGCCAAGCCTGCTGCCGCTCCTCGGCAAACCAATCCATAAAGGGCTGAAAGACCTAGAAGAGAGTTTACCCGGCTGAGTATGACTTTGTCGCAGATCTTGCCGCAGTTTCTATCCACCAATTTGGTGACTGTTAGAGAGGCCCCGAAGGTTGTGAATACTGCCTCTCCGAAATATAATCCAAATGCCCGCTGTGCTTATCATTCCGATAGCCCGTGGCATTCCACTAATGATTGCTGGGCCTTAAGGAATAAGGTGCAAGACCTTATTGACGCAAAAGAGATACAATTTGAGGCGCCTGAGAGGCCAAATGTGGTGACTGCTCCTATGCCCCAGCATGGAGTGAATGTCGTTGATGAAGATGTGTATGCCGTTTCTGTGAATGATGTAGCTACTCCTATGATGACTGTTAAGAGGAACCTACTGCGGGCCGGTTTATTTCTGGGTTGTAGCGAAGGTTGCATTTTCTGTGTTGTTTCCCTCTCTGGTTGTCCTTTGCTGAAGTTGGGCATCCAAAACCTGATGGACAGCAAAGAGATTCTGTTCAAGAAGACCGTTGTTTCGTTTGTTCCTGTGGAAGAAGTTTCTGTTGTTACAATCTTTAATAATTCGATCAAGGCTCTCTCGAGGAAGCCGGTTAAAATCATGACTGTCGCACCCATTGTGATTACTGTTCCGGGGCCTCTCCCCTATGAATCTGATAAGGCTGTCCCATGGCACTATGGGGCAGATGTATATGTACATGGAATAAAGCAAGAGTTCAACACTGGCACCAGCATCAGCAATATCACTGGTCCAGCCAAAGTAACCCGCAGTGGCAGGCTCTTCTCGCCTGACATTGCGCCACCCGCTAGTCGAAGACCCCTCACTATAACACCTACAAATGTACCTGGTCCCGTTTCTGATCAAGTTGCTCCCCCTGCTGCCGAGTCATCTAATGCTCGGGGCAAAGGGATTGAAGATGAGCCTGCCCGGATGGAGGCACCAAAATCTGTGAATGCTGAGGCCTCCCAATAAGAGATGGAGGAAATTCTGAAGATAATCAAGAAGAGCGACTTTAATGTTGTTGAACAGCTGGGGCATACCCCCTCCAAGATCTCCATGCTCTCCTTGCTGCTGTGCTCAGAGGCCCATGCTAAGGCCCTGATTTCATTCCTCAAGACGACCCATGTGCCACAGGAGACATCTGCAGTCCAGTTTACTGATTGCGTAGCCAATTTGACAGCCGATAATGGTTTGGGTTTCTCAGATGCTGACCTTACTGCTAAGGGAAAGGACCACAATGACGCCCTTCATGTCTCTATTGAATGCAGGGGCACTACTCTTGCGCACGTGTTGGTGGACACTGGTTCTTCCCTGAATGTGCTACCCAAGAAGGCCTTAGACCGTTTGGATTGTGAGGGCCTGGAGCTGAAACCTAGCAACATCATTGTCAGAGCCTTTGACGGTTCTAAGAGGATGGTTCATGGAGAGGTAGACATTCCTATTCGTGTGGGTTCTCAAGTATTCGACTCTACTTTCTATGTGATGGATATCCGTCCATCGTATTCTTGTCTACTGGGTCGACCTTGGATCCACAAAGCTGGGGCAGTGACCTCTACCCTACACCAGAAGCTCAAGTACCCCGTCAGAGGGAAGATTGTCACTGTGCAGGGAGAAGAGGAATATATGGTGAGTCACTTGAATTCCTTCCGATACATTGAGATGGACGGGGAGTTTATTGAAACCCCCTTTCAGCATTTTGAAGAGGTACCTCCAACGTTGGCAGCGGCAGAAATAGTGGTTGAAGAGGATGTTCCTTTGAAGATGGCTTCCCTAAAGGATGCCCGGGCTGTAATCAAGAAAGGTGAATGTGCTAACTGGGGCAGGCTCCCTGATTTTACACCTAAAACTGACAAGTTTGGACTGGGTTTTACTGCAGAGGGTCGGAAGGCTGTGCGCAAGGCAAAGACCAGAAGACCTCCTGTGCTCATTACCAACCCAGGAGTGAATGCTATTGGGGATGAAGATGAGGTGGAAGAGTCAGAGTTTAATAGATGGATCTACCCGACGACTGGTGGTGGATTGACCAATTGGATTGCTAAAGATCATACTCCTGTTACTTTTGTTACGCAGTAATAAACTCCTTTGTTTTTGTTATTTGTAATAAACAATTAAAACTCTATGGCCCGGTGTCTTACCCGGGGCACCGTGGCTTCATTTGTGAGGGTATATTAATTGTCATTTCATATATCATGAATAAAGACCTTGGACGTTTTCTTGCATTTCAAATCTTATGCTCCTTTTCTTTCTTTCCTTCCTTTATATATTGCAAAACAGCTGTATTTACACACACTCACTCATACAGGTTTCAATCCATTCTGGATCTCACTGGTAACGACTCTGCTACTGCCAGTTATGACTTCGAAAATCCGATCAACTTAGCCGAAGACGAAGATGAAGATGATTGTGAAGTGCCTGGTGAGCTTGCAAGACTGTTACTTCAGGAAGAGAGGGAAATTCAACCACATGAAGAGCCGGTGGAAACGATAAATCTGGGTACCGAGACAGATAGGAAAGAAGTCAAGATTGGTGCCAACCTAGAGCTCAGCGTGAAGCAACGGTTGACTCAGATGTTACATGATTATGTGGAAATCTTCGCCTGGTCCTACGAAGACATGCCTAGTTTGGATACTGATATTGTGGTCCATCACTTGCCTACTAAGGAAGATTGCCCTCCGGTCAAGCAAAAGGTCTGCCGTATGCGTCCAGAGATGTCTGAGAAGATCAAAGCCGAGGTTATGAAGCAGTTTGATGTCGGGTTTCTTGCAGTGACTTCTTATCCTCAGTGGGTTGCGAATGTGGTGCCGGTACCAAAGAAAGATGGAAAGGTCAGAATGTGTGTTGACTACAGGGATCTGAATAGGGCCAGCCCCAAGGATGACTTCCCCTACCTCATATTGATGTCCTTATTGACAATACTGCTCAGCATAAGGTGTTCTCTTTCATGGATGGTTTTTCAGGCTATAATCAGATCAAGATGGCTCCTGAAGACATGGAGAAGACTACCTTTGTCACTCAGTGGGGCACCTTCTGCTACAAGGTCATGCCATTCGGGTTGAAGAATGTTGGGGCAACCTACCAACGTGCCATGGTTGCTTTATTTCATGACATGATCCATCATGAGATTGAGGTGTATGTTGACGACATGATCGCAAGGTCCCAAACTGAGGAAGAACACCTTGATCATCTGCAGAAATTGTTTGACCATCTGAAGTTGTACAAGTTGAGGTTGAACCCGAACAAGTGCACCTTCGGGGTAAGATCTGGAAAGTTGCTAGGCTTTGTTGTAAGTGATAAGGGTATTCAAGTGGACCCTGCCAAGGTTAAGGACATTCAAGAGATGCCAGTTCCTAAGACAGAGAAAGAGGTCAGAGGCTTTTTAGGACGCCTAAATTACATTGCTCGATTCATCTCGCATCTAACTGCTACTTGTGAACCAATCTTCAAGCTGCTGAAGAAAGATCAGGTAGTACGTTGGAATGATGAATGTCAGGCCGCTTTTGACAGAATCAAAGAGTATCTCCAAGAACCACCCATTCTTATGCCACCGGTTGAGGGGAGACCTCTGATATTATACCTGACAGTACTCGACAACTCAATGGGGGTGTGTGCTGGGGCAGCATGACGAGTATGGCCGAAAAGAGCATGCCATTTATTACCTTAGCAAAAAGTTTACCGACTGTGAGACTCGATACTCACTGCTCGAGAAAACTTGCTGCGCTTTGGTATGGGCTGCTCGCCGGCTGAGACAGTATATGCTGACTCACACTACCTTATTGATCTCAAAGATGGATCCTATAAAGTATATATTTGAAAAGCCTGCTTTGTCTGGGAGAATAGCAAGATGGCAAATGATCTTGAAGGAATACGACATCCAGTATACAACCCAGAAAGCCATCAAAGGAAGTGTATTGGCAGACCACTTGGCACATCAGGCAGTAGATGACTATCAGTCAATGAATTTTGAGTTTCCTGACGAGAGCATCATGATTGTGACTGATTGTGAAGTACCTGGACCGGATGAAGGACCTGAGGAAGGATCCCGATGGTCTATGCACTTTGACAGAGCCTCCAACGCTTTGGGTAACGGTATCGGCGCTGTGATCATATCTCCTCAAGGCACTCATACTCCACTCACTGCCCGGCTATGTTTCAACTGCACCAACAACATGGCGGAGTATGAGGCATGCATCATGGGTCTCCAAGCTGCGATCGACCTAAGGATCAAGTTTCTGAGTGTCTTCGGAGATTCCGCTCTCGTGATCAATTAGATCAAAGGGGAGTGGGATACGAAACATCTGAATCTTATTCCTTATAGAGAATGTGTTTTGACATTGATCCCCCACTTCACAGAGATAACCTTTGAACACTTTCCGAGAGAGGAGAATCAGTTAGCAGACGCGTTAGCTACGATGTCTTCTATGTTCAAGGTCAAATGGGACAATGAGGCTCCCCGGATCATTATCTGGAAACTGGACGAACCGGCATACTGTTGTGATCTCGAGACTGAATTGGTGACTGAGAAGCCTTGGTACCATGAGGTGAAGAGATACTTGGAAGTTCAGGAATACCCTGAAGGTGCATCTGTCAACGATAAGAAGTTTCTGAGAAGGTTCGCAGTGAAGTTCTTCCTTAGCAACGACATTCTGTATAAGCGAAACCATGATTCGACCTTACTGCGTTGTGTGGACAAGACAGAAGCAGAAAGGATCGTGGAAGAGCTACATGAAGGGACCTTCGGAACACATTCCAGTGGACACACTATGGCAAAGAAAATCCTTCGGGAAGGGTATTTCTGGTCCACAATGGAAGCCGACTGTTACCAACACTCTCGGACATGCCATAAATGCCAGATTTATGCAGACAAGGTGCATGTTCCTCCAGTTCCTCTAAATGTTTTGACTGCGCCTTGGCCTTTTGCAATGTGGGGCATAGATATGATCGGTGAGATTAAACCTACGACATCCAATGGGCATCACTTCATTCTGGTGGCGATTGATTACTTCACGAAGTGGGTTGAGGCAGCTTCCTACGCTACGGTAACCAAGACTGTTGTGGCACGGTTCATTCGGCACAACCTGATCTGTCGATATGGCGTCCCAGAAAGGATCATTACTGACAATGGTACCAATCTTAATAACAAGATGATCACTGAGCTCTGCGAGCAGTTTAAGATACAGCACCATAACTCTTCTCCTTATCGACCGAAGATGAATGGGGCTGTAGAAGCAGCAAATAAAAATATCAAGAAAATCGTGCAGAAGATGACAGTGACTTATAAAGATTGGCACGAGATGTTACCGTTCGCTCTACATGGGTACCGTACCTCAGCCAGGACGTCAACCGGGGCAACTCCCTTCTCCTTGGTCTACGGTATGGAGGCAGTCTTACCGATCGAAGTGCAAATACCCTCTCTCCGGATAATGAAGGATGCAGATCTGAGTGAAGATGATTGGATCCAGACACGACTTGATCAGCTAAACCTTATCGACGAAAAGAGACTTGCTGCTATTTGTCATGGTCAGACGTACCAAAAACGGATGATCAGGGCATTTAACAAAAAGGTCAGACCACAAGAATATCAAGTTGGGGATCTGGTAATCAAACGCATCATCCTTCCTCAGAGTGATCCAAGGGGCAAATGGACCCCCACGTACGAAGGGCCATTTGTGGTTAAACATGTGTTCTCAGGAGGAGCCATGATTCTAACCAACATGGATGGTGACGACCTTCCTCACCCCGCCAATGCAGACATAGTAAAAAGATACTACGCATGAAAAAAAGACCCGCTAGGTTGACATACCTAGGCAAAAATTAGGGCTTCCCGGTGAACCAAAAGGGTTCGGGCAAAATGAAGGGATGAAATGAAAAAAAAATCTGTACACCCGGCAAGTCGAAAACCTGAAAAGGCGGCTTGGGCAAAAATGGGTATCCCGGTGGACTGAAAACCCGAAAGGGCAGTCCATGCAAAAGTTAGGGATGAAGCGTAATACTATGTCTCATGGGCTCACTTTGCATCCAGAATCCGGTATCAGCATCATGTTCAGACGGCATTGATCGATCAGCTTCATCGTCAACTAGGTCATCAAGTGATGAGACGCTCGAAGATATAAAGGCAATAGCAGAGTTGGAACCCAGTGGGATCATTCATTTCACACAGCTGTTTTATTTTCCTTTGTACAAATTTGTATAAACTCTCTTGTTCGGCGGCGTTCTCTTACTAGGACGTCGACCTCTTGTACATAAACGCCTATTTTACAGGCAAATTCAAAAATCAATACAAAAATCACTTTTCAGTCAATTTTGCCAATTGTTTTTCCTTTTCTGTTCTGTTTTGTGAAGAACGTCCAAGGTTCAATTTGTGATATATGCATTGACAATAATTTGCTAACTCGTGAATATTTGCATACGAAACAAAGGATTAATTACAGGTAACATTAGAAACAGGGGCAATAAAGAGTGGTCTAAGCGATCTAATTGTTCCGTCCACCAAGGTACCAAGGTGAGTTCGGCTGAAGAACATAACCAGCATATCTTAACTCCCCAGAGAATGAGCCAGCAAGTCAATACACTCTCCCCAAGCAAAGCTATTGTCAACCTTAAGGAAGTTGGGTATCCTCCAGCAGATCTCAACATTCCCCAGCAATATGCAGGCATTCTTAACAAGCATCCCCGGCAGTCTTAACCTAAAGATTGTTCCCCGGCGGTATATCAAACATTCAATGGAGTCACTTCCCCAATATAGTTCGAAACTTCCCTAAGAGAGTCCAATCCAGTTTCCTCAGGAAAGTTGGAATCCATCTCCCCAAGCAGTAAGCTTATCCCCAGTAGATTCTGGAAGCTTATCCCTCGCAGAACACGAACGCGTCCCCCGGCTTTATTCAAAGGTTATTTCCCTACCGGGATATAACTGGGTTATCCTCAGCCAAAAGCCACGGAAAGATCGTCCTCGGCGAAGTCTTCTTATCCCCAGCGAAGTCTATTAACACTTCCAACATAACAATGGTATCCCCAGCGAAGCTACCATCAACATTCCAGCAAGTACCTCTCTCCCCACAGAGTATTGTTCCCCAGCAAGATCGCTAGAGTACTTTTCTCCCCGCAGAGTAATCTCTTCATCAAGTTTATTCCCCAACGGAGTTATCTTCTCCTACCGGTATTCTTGCAACCATCCCTCCCCAGTGGAAACAGAAGCTCTACATCAGCCCAGGATATGACTTCCCGGCACTCGTCAAGGATTTATTTTCCTAAGACGAAAACATACGTTCATAAACATCACATTTCCATACATTATAGCATGCATATATGCATCATATCTTACAAATCTCATTTATGTTGAGAACATCATTGCTTGATCCATATCATGCATTGCATATGACTGACCTTTACCTTTCGGGAAAGATCCAGTTAAGTTCTCAGCTATATTTCAAGACTTTAGTCTGGTTCAGTTAAATCGACCCTAAGATTTTCCTGATTCTTATCCAGTCAAAGGCCTTCTCTGGTTCAGTCAGATCGACCCTAAGATCTCCCTGATTCTTATCCAGTTGAAGATATTTCAAGACCTTGTCCGGTTCAGTTACATCGACCCTAAGATTTTCCTGATTCTTATCCAGTCAAAGGCCTTCTCTGGTTCAGTCAGATCGACCCTAAGATCTCCCTGATTCTTATCCAGTTGAAGATATTTCAAGACCTTGTCCGGTTCAGTTAAATCGACCCTAAGATTTTCCTGATCCTTATCCAGTCAAAGGCCTTCTCTGGTTCAGTCAGATCGACCCTAAGATCTCCCTGATTCTTATCCAGTTGAAGATATTTCAAGACCTTGTCCGATTCAGTTAAATCGACCCTAAGAGTTTCCTGATTCTTATCCAGTCAAAGGCCTTATCTGGTTCAGTCAGATCGACCCTAAGATCTCCCTGATTCTTATCCAATTGAAGATATTTCAAGACCTTGTCCGGTTCAGTTAAATCGACCCTAAGATTTTCCTGATCCTTATCCAGCCAAAGGCCTTCTCTGGTTCAGTCAGATCGACCCTAAGATCTCCCTGATTCTTATCCCAGTAGAAGACATCCAAGATTCTCTCAGCGTTCCTGTTGAGGTAGTAATCGCCCCAAGATTCTCTCAGCATTCCTGTTGAGGTAGTAATCGCTACAAGATTCTCTCAGCATTCCTGTTGAGATAGTAATCGTCCAAGATTCTCTCAGCGTTCCTATTTAGGTAGTAATCGCCCAAGGCTCTCTCACCGTCCCGTTGAGATAGTAACCATCCCTGGTTCATTCATTACCTTTTGAAGCTCCAGATTCAACTCCTGCAACCAGTCAGGGCACATTTACATAAGAGCTTGAAGACCAACCCCTGTAACAGGTCAGGTAATCATTTTCTTTTTCAGGTATGCAAGTTCTCGCTAAGGAAACTCTTACGCGATCGACATCCAGACGGCATCTATAAGCCCATCCACCTATCCATCACCTCTCAGAATGGCATCTATAAGCCCATCATCCTATCCATCAATCTCTAAATGGCATCTATAAGCCCATTCCTACCATCACACTGCCAACATGTGAGCGCAAATTTCTGTGCACTCTAGTGTTCAATCATCTTCCACCTTCGGATTCCGAAAGACACGTCAACCAATCTACATCCTCAGGTCTAAGAAGATTAAACAGGGGCAACTGTTGTACCCCAAAATTTGCCCTCCCATATTCTTCAAGATTTGCAAAGAGCATGCTTCAAAATCTCCCAAGGGTTGCACAGTTCAAGGGCCTCCTAACAGTCAAAAACTAGGGTTTTTGTTCTGACAAAGAAATTGAAGTTTTCAAGGGTCCAAACAAGTCCCACATGCCTACAAACATTGCCAAGTATCCTCATGCCAAGTTTCAAGACTTACAGCACAACATTGCACAGTCAAAAACCCTAATTGCTCAGCAGTCAACTGTAGGGGTAAAATGGTCATTTGACAGTCAAAAGTTCAAATTTTTGGTCAACATCTTATTTTGAAGCCACAAAAATCATTTTATCAATTCTTGATCATGATTCTCAAGGCATGGCTCAAAAAGTCTCAAGATGCAAAAGTTTCCATATTTGGACAGTTGAAAAAGTCAACTGTAACTTGACCAAGGCATAACTTCCACATTCTTTATCAGAAAAATTCCATCCAAAGCTCATTTTGAAGAGAAAGACATTTCCTACAACTCCTTTTCACACTTCAAGTCCAAGAAATGCTCTCACAAAAAGTTATCAATTTCAACATTATAGGTCATTTTCAAAAGTCAACAAAAAGGGACTTTAAGTCAAAGACCATAACTTGAGATTGGTAAATCAAAATGACATGGAACCAAAGGCATTGGTTAGAGGACTTCAAGAACTTTCCAAAATGTCCACGAGCATGATCAAAGCTTAAAAATTGAGCAAGATATGCCTTGTGGAAGTTGGGAAATGTTTGGGAATTTTGAAAAGTCAACTGTACTTCAAATGACTCAAAATTGCTAATGGGCCACAAATTCTTCCAAGAATCATCATCCAAAAGCTATGCACGACCCATTGACCCAAAGGGGAGTTATTTTCTTATTTTTAATTAATTAATTGAATATTTAATCTATTTAATTCATTTAATCAAAATTAATTACAAGAAAAATACTAAAATAAGGTTTTCAAATCTTTTTGTGCAATATAATCTCTCATCAAGGCCTAAGGATTTCGTGCATGCCCAAAGAAGAAAGATTCCATGCAAATTGGCTAGGTTTCATGATAAAAAGATTGAAAAAGATTATGCAAAATCACAAAATTCAAAAGCATTGATTCCATGGATATTGGGCTTGTTTTGTTGACCTAAAACATTCACATATATGTACACATGATAACCCTAACGCACATGAGCAAAAAAGCTGCGCCTCAAACCAAAGCATAACCTTGCATTTTTTCCAAATTTTCTGAAAACTGATTTCATAGCTAGGGTGAGTTTCAAGGCAAAAGAACGACTCCAAAGGCTTGCTGGGATAACTAGGAAGCTTTCTCAATCCCTTTCCACCCTTCTAACCTCAGGAATTGGTATATAGAAATCAAACTTTCTCAAACTTTTTGCATATTCGTGTCTCATGATTCATGCGTTGTTTTTAATTTCTAATGCTTGATTTGTACTAATTTAATCATTCTGAAGCTAACAATGCTATTCAATTGAGTTTTTAAGACTGGTATGAGAATCCACCATGAACATGCATTAGGGTTTCAGAAGCTTAAAAAGAGGGCTTCATTCATATGGAAAAATTGAACCACAAGACCTGGACCATTAGACTCGTGACCTTCATACGAACTAATTCCGTATATCGCGCTCAATTTATGAGCAACAGTGTTCTATTCGCTATTTTCACATGCACCATTTAGTGGGGGTTTAAAACCCCCGCTATCCATTCTGTATTTTTCAGGCAAAAAGCAAGGAAGCAAGGAAGAAGATGGACATGGCTTTACCTGAGTGGTCCATTTAAACGTTGGCGCGTTTTGAGTGTTCCAGCATAGTGGACATTATTGTTTTATATATTATTTCTTTTCCACTATAATAACAAACATGCTAAGCAACTCAGTTGGTGGGACGTGATGTTGGCAAGCCTTGGGACCTGGGTTCGATTCCCAGGTCCCCCACTTTATTCAATATTTTCTTTTCTAACGTGATTCTGTGTAGCATACGCCCAAAGGCCTACTATACAGCCTGGATTCTCAACTTGCCACGCGCCCAACAAGACCAATCCAATGGTCAGAAGTTGCAGATCACCATGTGCGTCAGTCAACATCTCCACATGCAATCTGGAAAAGTCAAACATGGTCAAGCTTCCATTGGGCCAATTTGCTTCAGCCATACCTCCTTCATTGGGTCAACACCCCCATCTGTTTGCATTTTCTTTCTCACTTTTATTTTCTTTTATTTATTCTTCTTAATTAATTGTTTTATTTAATTCATAAATTAATTTCTTTTATATAACATAAAAATACCAAAAAAAATCAGAAACTATAAAAATAAAAATATGTTCATTTATTTTTTAATCAATATTTTGTAAATAAATTTTGACAATTAATTTAGTTTTAATTCTAGGTTTAATTTTAATGTTTTTTTTTAATAAACTAAAAAATTTAAAAATTAGGGTTTCTAGCTTTTTATTCCTTTTTTTTCAATAATTAAAATTCCTTCTTATTATCACTAGTAATTAATTATTTTTGTAAATAAATTTATCATTAAATAATTAGGTTAAAACTAGGTATAACTTAAACATTTTTTTTATAAATTAAAAATAGTTTAGAATTAGGGTTTTTAATTCCATTAATTTTCTTAATTTCATAAAATACAAAAAAAAACTCCAAAAAAAATTCTTTCTTTATTTAATTTAATTAATTTCATAACTTCAATTCAATTTCTTTAAAAGGGTCCAACGCCCTCGCTTTCGAGTATAATTTCGTTTCGCGCGCTTAGTTTATTTCCTTTTTTATAAATTTCATGTAATTACCCCAAAGCCTTGTAATGGATTAATTAGGACATTTATTTTTCCGCATTTTATTTTATTCAAATCGGATCTTGGTTTAATTTGGCGATGTAGGCCCGCGCCTTTGTAATAAGCGTAGGACTTTTAATTCCGCATCTTTTAACTGTTAATAACTTGCATGAAAGAATGAATGCCAAAAATAAAATCAATGCGTAGATCACCAATGCATGAACAAGACAAATATAATTGAAAATGACACACAAATCACACACCACCCCTAGGGTACGCCTCACTGTTGCCTTGCCCCTCGAAAAGTGGTCGTCGAGTAGAGGATGTTTTAGTAAGTCCTCATGTCCATGAACATGGCATGAGGGTAGCTTCTAAGGTGTCTTCCTATTGCTCTGGTGACCACAATGTCCCGAACCCTCGAATTGACCCGAATACCTCCGACGGTGGTGCTACCTACCTCTCAATGGTGGGATGGTACTACTTTAAGGACATTTACACAGACGAATTCCTTAGGGTAGGTAGACGACTCGTAGATACTTGCTCTAATTTCAAAACAAATCAAAAACTTCTTTTCACACCGACACCTTTCAAAAAGTTTTCAAAAGCAATTTTTCAAACACTCTTGAGGACTGATACAAGAGTCGAACTGAAATTTTCAAAGAAACTTTTTCAAACCCACTCCTCTTGAAAAGCAAACAAACAATTTTGAAAACACAAATGAGCAAGTATCTAAGAGCCCATGGATAACCATGGATAGAAAGGGTGCTAACACCTTCCCTTTCTATAAATCTACCTCCCGAACCGAGAGCAATCTCAATAAGGAATTTTTCTGTGCTTTTGTCCTTTCCATTTGGAGAAAATAAAAGACGGTGGCAACTCTTACTTCCGCGACATTTCACGAACCAGTGTTAAACAGTCAGTTCCAGATCCACTGATCACAGAACTGACAACTCTACTGGGGACCAAACTTAAAGTGAGGTGTACCTTAGGATTAGTTCATAACTGTGTTTTCAATTGTATTGCTTTGTTTGCTTTAAAATTGTGGGTTGCATGGGAGTTACATAGATCCTAACCCGGATCTGGGGATACCCTGTTTAGGTAGCATAAGCTGTGAGGGACCTGTCCGGCGTAGACCGACACGGGTGAAGCAGTGGCTACGTTGGTGTGGCACCTTGGTCTGTACCAATATCCCTTGTGTCGCGACGAGGAGAATATCGGTCTTCTGAGGAGTCATTAAGCACCAACAGACCTTAGAACCTTAAATGACACAACTTGGCCATTAGAACAGTAGCAGTATGCTACGCCCATTGAGGCTAAACTCTCGTGATGGTTCTGGCCGCAAGAAAAGATTGTGATGCTGGAGTTATGACTGATTGAGGGTGGTCAATGATATTGGGATCCTCTAAGAACCCGGTTACTTTTGATAGGACAGGTATGAACCAACAAACTGAAAGAGGGTAATACCTAGACCTCATGATGGCCTAAACTTTAAGGGCTTGTCTTGTGTGACTTGTATGCCTTATCATGTTTGCCTTTGTAAATATTTGTGGTGTGCTTTATAATAACATCATAACATCATGAGCATTGCATGCATCCTGCATAAGGACTGACCATTTCAAAGACAAGAGGGTTTCACCTTTGCTCTGTTTTGTAGGACATCATGATGCCTGTACGAAGGAATACTATCCGGTTCAACTTTGTTCACCCCCCTGAGTTGCTTGAAGAGTTGGTTAGCAGGATTCCAAATACCACTTCCTTCATCCAGAGGCATGGTTCTCTTCTCAGTTTAGTCACTGCAAAGCGGGATCAACAGTTGATGAGTGTCCTGACCCAGTTCTATGACCCTCTGTACCAGTGTTTCACCTTTCAAGACTTCCAGCTGGTCCCTACCCTGGAAGAGTTCTCTGATTTGCTTGGCATCCCTATCTTGGATCAGACTCCTTTTACTGGTTGGGAAAAAACTCTCAAGCTTGAGGAGGTTGCTGCAGCTCTTCCCTTGACACATCAAGAAGTAATGGACAATTGGGTGACTAGAAGCGGAGTTAAGGGTTTCTTGGCCAAGTTTCTGATTGGTAAAGCTAACAGTTTCTGGAATGACTTGGACTTTAGGGCATATGAAGACATCCTAGCTCTCTTAATCTATGGGCTAGTCTTGTTTCCTAATCCTGACAACTTCATCAATGTCACTGCCATAAGGATCTTTATGTCTCAGAACCCTGTGCCCACTCTCTTAGGTGACATCCTGCAACAACTTTATGCTCGTACTGCCCGAAGACGAGGAACCCTGTGGTGTTGTATCCCTTTGTTAGTGAGGTGGTTTATTTCGCACCTCCCTAAGTTCGTGCTGAAGAACCAAGAAGGAAGAGGTTGGGCTCATAGGTTAATGTCTCTCACTGATAAAGACATCATTTGGACTCTCAGAGGTTTGGATGAGGTAGCTGTTATTGATCGTTGCGGAGAATACCCTAATGTTCCTTTGATTGGTACTCAAGGAGGAATCACATATAATCCATGTCTAGCTCTCCGTCAGTTTGGAAGGGCCAGAAGAGCAGGGCCTCATGAGATGTTGGTGCCTCACATCAGTTTTGAGTTTCAGGTGGATAGTGACGAGCTGCGTCGTAGATTCATCAAGGCTTGGGACAGAGTTCATAAAGCTGACCCACAAGAGTTGGGGCCAAAGACTTCTCTACCTATGGAATCCTACTGCAAATGGGTTCGCCTCCGTGCTCAGAAGTTAGGGATGCCATACGAAGCTGTCAGACCCGTCATTCTTGAGTATCCTGACAAAGATGGGGTTCCTCCAACTGTCCTCCCTCCTCAGATACCTACTGATTATGAGACATTAAAGAGGTCTTGGTCGCAACTGCGAGAAGAACGGGATTCGTACCGGGAAAAGTTCAACGAGCAGGAGTTGAAGATCCAGAAGCTGACAAAGCAGTTGGAGAATGAGCGAGCTCTGAATGATTACATCCGTACTGAGAAGAGGAGACCATGGGATCAATAAGGAGCTCTGGATGTTCTTTTACAGTTTTATTTCCCTTTTCAGTATTTCCCTTTTATGTAACGCCTAAAGGAAATCTGTTGAACAATTTAAGTTTCAAAGTTGAATCTAATGAAGTGTGTTCCTTTTTGTTTACAAAGTTGATTCCCGATTGTCTTTGAAAACATAAATCATACGCATTCCATTCATCATGTGCATAGCAGGTATTCTTCTTTTCAGGTGGCTTACTGTTCTTCGTTGTTTATTTCAGCATCATGAATCCTGACTCATCATCAACCGAGATGTCTATCAAGGCCCTTCAGGCGCAGAACGCGCAATTTCAGGAGCTGATCATGGGTTTGGCTCAAGGCCAAGAAGAGCTGAAGGCTTTACTCCTGAAGAAGGAGAAGAAGAAGAAGAAGATAATTGTTCTTTTCAACTCGGGCCGAAGGTTTGGCAATACTCTGCAGAATGAAGAGGCTGGTTCTTCTGTAGGCAAAGGCAGTCCCCAAGGGGGAAAAGCTTCAAGTCCAGTAGTCTCTGACAACGAGACTGACTTTAATGAGGAACAGTATCCTCCGGCTGAAGACCGGTATAAGCAATTGGAAGACAGACTGAATGCAATGGAGATCCAACAAGTGCCTGGGCTGGATTTCGGAGACTTGGGCTTATCTACTGGTGTGATTATTCCTCACAAGTTTAAGGCACCATCTTTCACCAAGTATGACGGGGCGTCTTGTCCCAAGCTACACCTCAGATCTTATGTGCGGAAGATTCAACCGTACTCAGTGGACAAGAATTTGTGGATCCACTTCTTCCAGGAGAGTCTTTCAGGGACTCATCTCGAATGGTTCTATCAGCTGGATGGGACCAAAGTTCGTAACTGGGAGGAGTTGGCTACTGCTTTTTACAAGCAGTATCAATATAATGCCGACCTTGCTCCTACACGTACCCAACTCCAGGGTATGTCGCTAGGATCAAGCGAAGGTTTTAAAGAGTATGCACAGAAGTGGAGGGATCTGGCTGGCAGGGTGCAGCCTCCGTTAACTGACCGTGAGCTGGTAGATATGTTCTTGGGGACCCTATCTGGGCCATTTTTCAATCATCTTATCGGTAACTCGTCTGCAGGGTTCACTGATCTTATTCTGAATGGGGAGAGAATAGAGGCTGGAATGAAGTCCGGTAAAATTCAGAAGGGTGCATCTGCAAGTTCTGAGAAGAAGCCCTTTAAGAAGGAGGCCAGTGCTGTATATGGGCCTAAAAGACATGATAAACCTGAGCGCCGCCAATCTGTCAACGCGGTGATGATTGCCAAGCCTGCTACCGCTCCTCGGCAAACCAATCCACAAAGGGCTGAAAGACCTAGAAGAGAGTTTACCCGGCTGAGTATGACTTTGTCGCAGATCTTGCCGCAGTTGCTATCCACCAATTTGGTGACTGTTAGAGAGGCCCCGAAGGTTGTGAATACTGCCTCTCCGAAATATAATCCAAATGCCCGCTGTGCTTATCATTCCGATAGCCCGGGGCATTCCACTGATGATTGCTGGGCCTTAAGGAATAAGGTGCAAGACCTTATTGACGCAAAAGAGATACAATTTGAGGCGCCTGAGAGGCCAAATGTGGTGACTGCTCCTATGCCCCAGCATGGAGTGAATGCCGTTGATGAAGATGTGTATGCCGTTTCTGTGAATGATGTAGCTACTCCTATGATGACTGTTAAGAGGAACCTACTGCGGGCCGGTTTATTTCTGGGTTGTAGCGAAGGTTGCATTTTCTGTGTTGTTTCCCTCTCTGGTTGTCCTTTGCTGAAGTTGGGCATCCAAAACCTGATGGACAGCAAAGAGATTCTGTTCAAGAAGACCGTTGTTTCGTTTGTTCCTGTGGAAGAAGTTTCTGTTGTTACAATCTTTAATAATTCGATCAAGGCTCTCTCGAGGAAGCCGGTTAAAATCATGACTGTCGCACCCATTGTGATTACTGTTCCGGGACCTCTCCCCTATGAATCTGATAAGGCTGTCCCATGGCACTATGGGGCAGATGTATATGTACATGGAATAAAGCAAGAGTTCAACACTGGCACCAGCATCAGCAATATCACTGGTCCAGCCAAAGTAACCCGCAGTGGCAGGCTCTTCTCGCCTGACATTGCGCCACCCGCTAGTCGAAGACCCCTCACTATAACACCTATAAATGTACCTGGTCCCGTTTCTGATCAAGTTGCTCCCCCTGCTGCCGAGTCATCTAATGCTCGGGGCAAAGGGATTGAAGATGAGCCTGCCCGGATGGAGGCACCAAAATCTGTGAATGCTGAGGCCTCCCAATAAGAGATGGAGGAAATTCTGAAGATAATCAAGAAGAGCGACTTTAATGTTGTTGAACAGCTGGGGCATACCCCCTCCAAGATCTCCATGCTCTCCTTGCTGCTGTGCTCAGAGGCCCATGCTAAGGCCCTGATTTCATTCCTCAAGACGACCCATGTGCCACAGGAGACATCTGCAGTCCAGTTTACTGATTGCGTAGCCAATTTGACAGCCGATAATGGTTTGGGTTTCTCAGATGTTGACCTTACTGCTAAGGGAAAGGACCACAATGACGCCCTTCATGTCTCTATTGAATGCAGGGGCACTACTCTTGCGCACGTGTTGGTGGACACTGGTTCTTCCCTGAATGTGCTACCCAAGAAGGCCTTAGACCGTTTGGATTGTGAGGTCCTGGAGCTGAAACCTAGCAACATCATTGTCAGAGCCTTTGACGGTTCTAAGAGGATGGTTCATGGAGAGGTAGACATTCCTATTCGTGTGGGTTCTCAAGTATTCGACTCTACTTTCTATGTGATGGATATCCGTCCATCGTATTCTTGTCTACTGGGTCGACCTTGGATCCACAAAGCTGGGGCAGTGACCTCTACCCTACACCAGAAGCTCAAGTACCCCGTCAGAGGGAAGATTGTCACTGTGCAGGGAGAAGAGGAATATATGGTGAGTCACTTGAATTCCTTCCGATACATTGAGATGGACGGGGAGTTTATTGAAACCCCCTTTCAGCATTTTGAAGAGGTACCTCCAACGTTGGCAGCGGCAGAAATAGTGGTTGAAGAGGATGTTCCTTTGAAGATGGCTTCCCTAAAGGATGCCCGGGCTGTAATCAAGAAAGGTGAATGTGCTAACTGGGGCAGGCTCCCTGATTTTACACCTAAAACTGACAAGTGTGGACTGGGTTTTACTGCAGAGGGTCGGAAGGCTGTGCGCAAGGCAAAGACCAGAAGACCTCCTGTGCTCATTACCAACCCAGGAGTGAATGCTATTGGGGATGAAGATGAGGTGGAAGAGTCAGAGTTTAATAGATGGATCTACCCGACGACTGGTGGTGGATTGACCAATTGGATTGCTAAAGATCATACTCCTGTTACTTTTGTTACGCAGTAATAAACTCCTTTGTTTTTGTTATTTGTAATAAACAATTAAAACTCTATGGCCCGGTGTCTTACCCGGGGCACCGTGGCTTCATTTGTGAGGGTATATTAATTGTCATTTCATATATCATGAATAAAGACCTTGGACGTTTTCTCGCATTTCAAATCTTATGCTCCTTTTCTTTCTTTCCTTCCTTTATATATTGCAAAACAGCTGTATTTACACACACTCACTCATACAGGTTTCAATCCACTCTGGATCTCACTGGTAACGACTCTGCTACTGCCAGTTATGACTTCGAAAATCCGATCAACTTAGCCGAAGACGAAGATGAAGATGATTGCGAAGTGCCTGGTGAGCTTGCAAGACTGTTACTTCAGAAAGAGAGGGCAATTCAACCACATGAAGAGCCGGTGGAAACGATAAATCTGGGTACCGAGACAGATAGGAAAGAAGTCAAGATTGGTGCCAACCTAGAGCTCAGCGTGAAGCAACGGTTGACTCAGATGTTACATGATTATGTGGAAATCTTCGCCTGGTCCTACGAAGACATGCCTGGTTTGGATACTGATATTGTGGTCCATCACTTGCCTACTAAGGAAGATTGCCCTCCGGTCAAGCAAAAGGTCTGCCGTATGCGTCCAGAGATGTCTGAGAAGATCAAAGTCGAGGTTATGAAGCAGTTTGATGTCGGGTTTCTTGCAGTGACTTCTTATCCTCAGTGGGTTGCGAATGTGGTGCCGGTACCAAAGAAAGATGGAAAGGTCAGAATGTGTGTTGACTACAGGGATCTGAATAGGGCCAGCCCCAAGGATGACTTCCCCTACCTCATATTGATGTCCTTATTGACAATACTGCTCAGCATAAGGTGTTCTCTTTCATGGATGGTTTTTCAGGCTATAATCAGATCAAGATGGCTCCTGAAGACATGGAGAAGACTACCTTTGTCACTCAGTGGGGCACCTTCTGCTACAAGGTCATGCCATTCGGGTTGAAGAATGTTGGGGCAACCTACCAACGTGCCATGGTTGCTTTATTTCATGACATGATCCATCATGAGATTGAGGTGTATGTTGACGACATGATCGCAAGGTCCCAAACTGAGGAAGAACACCTTGATCATCTGCAGAAATTATTTGACCATCTGAAGTTGTACAAGCTGAGGTTGAACCCGAACAAGTGCACCTTCGGGGTAAGATCTGGAAAGTTGCTAGGCTTTGTTGTAAGTGATAAGGGTATTCAAGTGGACCCTGCCAAGGTTAAGGCCATTCAAGAGATGCAAGTTCCTAAGACAGAGAAAGAGGTCAGAGGCTTTTTAGGACGCCTAAATTACATTGCTCGATTCATCTCGCATCTAACTGCTACTTGTGAACCAATCTTCAAGCTGCTGAAGAAAGATCAGGTAGTACGTTGGAATGATGAATGTCAGGCCGCTTTTGACAGAATCAAAGAGTATCTCCAAGAACCACCCATTCTTATGCCACCGGTTGAGGGGAGACCTCTGATATTATACCTGACAGTACTCGACAACTCAATGGGGGTGTGTGCTGGGGCAGCATGACGAGTATGGCCGAAAAGAGCATGCCATTTATTACCTTAGCAAAAAGTTTACCGACTGTGAGACTCGATACTCACTGCTCGAGAAAACTTGCTGCGCTTTGGTATGGGCTGCTCGCCGGCTGAGACAGTATATGCTGACTCACACTACCTTATTGATCTCAAAGATGGATCCTATAAAGTATATATTTGAAAAGCCTGCTTTGTCTGGGAGAATAGCAAGATGGCAAATGATCTTGAAGGAATACGACATCCAGTATACAACCCAGAAAGCCATCAAAGGAAGTGTATTGGCAGACCACTTGGCACATCAGGCAGTAGATGACTATCAGTCAATGAATTTTGAGTTTCCTGACGAGAGCATCATGATTGTGACTGATTGTGAAGTACCTGGACCGGATGAAGGACCTGAGGAAGGATCCCGATGGTCTATGCACTTTGACAGAGCGTCCAACGCTTTGGGTAACGGTATCGGCGCTGTGATCATATCTCCTCAAGGCACTCATACTCCACTCACTGCCCGGCTATGTTTCAACTGCACCAACAACATGGCGGAGTATGAGGCATGCATCATGGGTCTCCAAGCTGCGATCGACCTAAGGATCAAGTTTCTGAGTGTCTTCGGAGATTCCGCTCTCGTGATCAATCAGATCAAAGGGGAGTGGGATACGAAACATTTGAATCTTATTCCTTATAGAGAATGTGTGTTGACATTGATCCCCCACTTCACAGAGATAACCTTTGAACACTTTCCGAGAGAGGAGAATCAGTTAGCAGACGCGTTAGCTACGATGTCTTCTATGTTCAAGGTCAAATGGGACAATGAGGCTCCCCGGATCATTATCTGGAAACTGGACGAACCGGCATACTGTTGTGATCTCGAGACTGAATTGGTGACTGAGAAGCCTTGGTACCATGAGGTGAAGAGATACTTGGAAGTTCAGGAATACCCTGAAGGTGCATCTGTCAACGATAAGAAGTTTCTGAGAAGGTTCGCAGCGAAGTTCTTCCTTAGCAACGACATTTTGTATAAGCGAAACCATGATTCGACCTTACTGCATTGTGTGGACAAGACAGAAGAAGAAAGGATCATGGAAGAGCTACATGAAGGGACCTTCGGAACACATTCCAGTGGACACACTATGGCAAAGAAAATCCTTCGGGAAGGGTATTTCTGGTCCACAATGGAAGCCGACTGTTACCAACACTCTCGGACATGCCATAAATGCCAGATTTATGCAGACAAGGTGCATGTTCCTCCAGTTCCTCTAAATGTTTTGACTGCGCCTTGGCCTTTTGCAATGTGGGGCATAGATATGATCGGTGAGATTAAACCTACGACGTCCAATGGGCATCGCTTCATTCTGGTGGCGATTGATTACTTTACGAAGTGGGTTGAGGCAGCTTCCTACGCTACGGTAACCAAGACTGTTGTGGCACGGTTCATTCGGCACAACCTGATCTGTCGATATGGCGTCCCAGAAAGGATCATTACTGACAATGGTACCAATCTTAATAACAAGATGATCACTGAGCTCTGCGAGCAGTTTAAGATACAGCACCACAACTCTTCTCCTTATCGACCGAAGATGAATGGGGCTGTAGAAGCAGCAAATAAAAATATCAAGAAAATCGTGCAGAAGATGACAGTGACTTATAAAGATTGGCACGAGATGTTACCGTTCGCTCTACATGGGTACCGTACCTCAGCCAGGACGTCAACCGGGGCAACTCCCTTCTCCTTGGTCTACGGTATGGAGGCAGTCTTACCGATCGAAGTGCAAATACCCTCTCTCCGGATAATGAAGGATGCAGATCTGAGTGAAGATGATTGGATCCAGACACGACTTGATCAGCTAAACCTTATCGACGAAAAGAGACTTGCTGCTATTTGTCATGGTCAGACGTACCAAAAACGGATGATCAGGGCATTTAACAAAAAGGTCAGACCACAAGAATATCAAGTTGGGGATCTGGTAATCAAACGCATCATCCTTCCTCAGAGTGATCCAAGGGGCAAATGGACCCCCACGTACGAAGGGCCATTTGTGGTTAAACATGTGTTCTCAGGAGGAGGCATGATTCTAACCAACATGGATGGTGACGACCTTCCTCACCCCGCCAATGCAGACATAGTAAAAAGATACTACGCATGAAAAAAAGACCCGCTAGGTTGACATACCTAGGCAAAAATTAGGGCTTCCCGGTGAACCAAAAGGGTTCGGGCAAAATGAAGGGATGAAATGAAAAAAAAAAATCTGTACACCCGGCAAGTCGAAAACCTGAAAAGGCGGCTTGGGCAAAAATGGGTATCCCGGTGGACTGAAAACCCGAAAGGGCAGTCCATGCAAAAGTTAGGGATGAAGCGTAATACTATGTCTCATGGGCTCACTTTGCATCCAGAATCCGGTATCAGCATCAAGTTCAGACGGCATTGATCGATCAGCTTCATCGTCAACTAGGTCATCAAGTGATGAGACGCTCGAAGATATAAAGGCAATATCAGAGTTGGAACCCAGTGGGATCATTCATTTCACACAGCTGTTTTATTTTCCTTTGTACAAATTTGTATAAACTCTCTTGTTCGGCGGCGTTCTCTTACTAGGACGTCGGCCTCTTGTACATAAACGCCTATTTTACAGGCAAATTCAAAAATCAATACAAAAATCACTTTTCAGTCAAAATTGCCAATTGTTTTTCCTTTTCTGTTCTGTTTTGTGAAGAACGTCCAAGGTTCAATTTGTGATATATGCATTGACAATAATTTGCTAACTCATGAATATTTGCATACGAAACAAAGGATTAATTACAGGTAACATTAGAAACAGGGGCAATAAAGAGTGGTCTAAGCGATCTAATTGTTCCGTCCACCAAGGTACCAAGGTGAGTTCGGCTAAAGAACATAACCAGCATATCTTAACTCCCCAGAGAGTGAGCCAGCAAGTCAATACACTCTCCCCAAGCAAAGCTATTGTCAACCTTAAGGAAGTTGGGTATCCTCCAGCAGATCTCAACATTCCACAGCAATATGCAGGCATTCTTAACAAGCATCCCCGACAGTCTTAACCTAAAGATTGTTCCCCGGCGGTATATCAAACATTCAATGGAGTCACTTCCCCAATATAGTTCGAAACTTCCCTAAGAGAGTCCAATCCAGTTTCCTCAGGAAAGTTGGAATCCATCTCCCCAAGCAGTAAGCTTATCCCCAGTAGATTCTGGAAGCTTATCCCTCGCAGAACACGAACGCGTCCCCCGGCTTTATTCAAAGGTTATTTCCCTACCGGGATATAACTGGGTTATCCTCAGCCAAAAGCCACGGAAAGATCGTCCTCGGCGAAGTCTTCTTATCCCCAGCAAAGTCTATTAACACTTCCAACATAACAATGGTATCCCCAGCGAAGCTACCATCAACATTCCAGCAAGTACCTCTCTCCCCACAGAGTATTGTTCCCCAGCAAGATCGCTAGAGTACTTTTCTCCCCGCAGAGTAATCTCTTCATCAAGTTTATTCCCCAACGGAGTTATCTTCTCCTACCGGTATTCTTGCAACCATCCCTCCCCAGTGGAAACAGAAGCTCTACATCAGCCCAGGATATGACTTCCCAGCACTCGTCAAGGATTTATTTTCCTAAGACGAAAACATACGTTCATAAACATCACATTTCCATACATTATAGCATGCATATATGCATCATATCTTACAAATCTCATTTATGTTGAGAACATCATTGCTTGATCCATATCATGCATTGCATATGACTGACCTTTACCTTTCGGGAAAGATCCAGTTAAGTTCTCAGCTATATTTCAAGACTTTAGTCTGGTTCAGTTAAATCGACCCTAAGATTTTCCTGATTCTTATCCAGTCAAAGGCCTTCTCTGGTTCAGTCAGATCGACCCTAAGATCTCCCTGATTCTTATCCAGTTGAAGATATTTCAAGACCTTGTCCAGTTCAGTTAAATCGACCCTAAGATTTTCCTGATTCTTATCCAGTCAAAGGCCTTCTCTGGTTCAGTTAGATCGACCCTAAGATCTCCCTGATTCTTATCCAGTTGAAGATATTTCAAGACCTTGTCCGGTTCAGTTAAATCGACCCTAAGATTTTCCTGATCCTTATCCAGTCAAAGGCCTTCTCTGGTTCAGTCAGATCGACCCTAAGATCTCCCTGATTCTTATCCAGTTGAAGATATTTCAAGACCTTGTCCGATTCAGTTAAATCGACCCTAAGATTTTCCTGATTCTTATCCAGTCAAAGGCCTTATCTGGTTCAGTCAGATCGACCCTAAGATCTCCCTGATTCTTATCCAATTGAAGATATTTCAAGACCTTGTCCGGTTCAGTTAAATCGACCCTAAGATTTTCCTGATCCTTATCCAGCCAAAGGCCTTCTCTGGTTCAGTCAGATCGACCCTAAGATCTCCCTGATTCTTATCCCAATAGAAGACATCCAAGATTCTCTCAGCGTTCCTGTTGAGGTAGTAATCGCCCCAAGATTCTCTCAGCATTCCTGTTGAGGTAGTAATCGCTACAAGATTCTCTCAGCGTTCCTGTTGAGATAGTAATCGTCCAAGATTCTCTCAGCGTTCCTATTAAGGTAGTAATCGCCCAAGGCTCTCTCACCGTCCCGTTGAGATAGTAACCATCCCTGGTTCATTCATTACCTTTTGAAGCTCCAGATTCAACTCTTGCAACCAGTCAGGGCACATTTACATAAGAGCTTGAAGACCAACCCCTGTAACAGGTCAGGTAATCATTTTCTTTTTCAGGTATGCAAGTTCTCGCTAAGGAAACTCTTACGCGATCGACATCCAGACGGCATCTATAAGCCCATCCACCTATCCATCACCTCTCAGAATGGCATCTATAAGCCCATCATCCTATCCATCAATCTCTAAATGGCATCTATAAGCCCATTCCTACCATCACACTGCCAACATGTGAGCGCAAATTTCTGGGCACTCTAGTGTTCAATCATCTTCCACCTTCGGATTACGAAAGACACGTCAACCAATCTACATCCTCAGGTCTAAGAAGATTAAACAGGGGCAACTGTTGTACCCCAAAATTTGCCCTCCCATATTCTTCAAGATTTGCAAAGAGCATGCTTCAAAATCTCCCAAGGGTTGCACAGTTCAAGGGCCTCCTAACAGTCAAAAACTAGGGTTTTGGTTCTGACAAAGAAATTGAAGTTTTCAAGGGTCCAAACAAGTCCCACATGCCTACAAACATTGCCAAGTATCCTCATGCCAAGTTTCAAGACTTACAGCACAACATTGCACAGTCAAAAACCCTAATTGCTCAGCAGTCAACTGTAGGGGTAAAATGGTCATTTGACAGTCAAAAGTTCAAATTTTTGGTCAACATCTTATTTTGAAGCCACAAAAATCATTTGATCAATTCTTGATCATGATTCTCAAGGCATGGCTCAAAAAGTCTCAAGATGCAAAAGTTTCCATATTTGGACAGTTGAAAAAGTCAACTGTAACTTGACCAAGGCATAACTTCCACATGCTTTATCAGAAAAATTCCATCCAAAGCTCATTTTGAAGAGAAAGACATTTCCTACAACTCCTTTTCACACTTCAAGTCCAAGAAATGCTCTCACAAAAAGTTATCAATTTCAACATTATAGGTCATTTTCAAAAGTCAACAAAAAGGGACTTTAAGTCAAAGACTATAACTTGAGATTGGTAAATCAAAATGACATGGAACCAAAGGCATTGGTTAGAGGACTTCAAGAACTTTCCAAAATGTCCACGAACATGATCAAAGCTTAAAAATTGAGCAAGATATGCCTTGTGGAAGTTGGGAAATGTTTGGGAATTTTGAAAAGTCAACTTTACTTCAAATGACTCAAAATTGCTAATGGGCCACAAATTCTTCCAAGAATCATCATCCAAAAGCTATGCACGACCCATTGACCCAAAGGGGAGTTATTTTCTTATTTTTAATTAATTAATTGAATATTTAATCTATTTAATTCATTTAATCAAAATTAATTACAAGAAAAATACTAAAATAAGGTTTTCAAATCTTTTTGTGCAATATAATCTCTCATCAAGGCCTAAGGATTTCGTGCATGCCCAAAGAAGAAAGATTCCATGCAAATTGGCTAGGTTTCATGATTAAAAGATTGAAAAAGATTATGCAAAATCACAAAATTCAAAAGCATTGATTCCATGGATATTGGGCTTGTTTTGTTGACCTAAAACATTCACATATATGTACACATGATAACCCTAACGCACATGAGCAAAAAAGCTGCGCCTCAAACCAAAGCATAACCTTGAATTTTTTCCAAATTTTCTGAAAACTGATTTCATAGCTAGGGTGAGTTTCAAGGCAAAAGAACGACTCCAAAGGCTTGCTGGGATAACTAGGAAGCTTTCTCAATCCCTTTCCACCCTTCTAACCTCAGGAATTGGTATATAGAAATCAAACTTTCTCAAACTTTTTGCATATTCGTGTCTCATGATTCATGCGTTGTTTTTAATTTCTAATGCTTGATTTGTACTAATTTAATCATTCTGAAGCTAACAATGCTATTCAATTGAGTTTTTAAGACTGGTATGAGAATCCACCATGAACATGCATTAGGGTTTCAGAAGCTTAAAAAGAGGGCTTCATTCATATGGAAAAATTGAACCACAAGACCTGGACCATTAGACTCGTGACCTTCATACGAACTGATTCCGTATATCGCGCTCAATTTATGAGCAACAGTGTTCTATTCGCTATTTTCACATGCACCATTTAGTGGAGGTTTAAAACCCCCGCTATCCATTCTGTATTTTTCAGGCAAAAAGCAAGGAAGCAAGGAAGAAGATGGACGTGGCTTTACCTGAGTGGTCCATTTAAACGTTGGCGCGTTTTGAGTGTTCCAGCATAGTGGACATTATTGTTTTATATATTATTTCTTTTCCACTATAATAACAAACATGCTAAGCAGCTCAGTTGGTGGGACGTGATGTTGGCAAGCCTTGGGACCTGGGTTCGATTCCCAGGTCCCCCACTTTATTCAATATTTTCTTTTCTAACGTGATTCTGTGTAGCATACGCCCAAAGGCCTACTATACAGCCTGGATTCTCAACTTGCCACGCGCCCAACAAGACCAATCCAATGGTCAGAAGTTGCAGATCACCATGTGCGTCAGTCAACATCTCCACATGCAATCTGGAAAAGTCAAACGTGGTCAAGCTTCCATTGGGCCAATTTGCTTCAGCCATACCTCCTCCATTGGGTCAACACCCCCATCTGTTTGCATTTTCTTTCTCACTTTTATTTTCTTTTATTTATTCTTCTTAATTAATTGTTTTATTTAATTCATAAATTAATTTCTTTTATATAACATAAAAATACCAAAAAAAATCAGAAACTATAAAAATAAAAATATGTTCATTTATTTTTTAATCAATATTTTGTAAATAAATTTTGACAATTAATTTAGTTTTAATTCTAGGTTTAATTTTAATGTTTTTTTTAATAAACTAAAAAAATTTAAAAATTAGGGTTTCTAGATTTTTATTCCTTTTTTTTCAATAATTAAAATTCCTTCTTATTATCACTAGTAATTAATTATTTTTGTAAATAAATTTATCATTAAATAATTAGGTTAAAACTAGGTATAACTTAAACATTTTTTTTATAAATTAAAAATAGTTTAGAATTAGGGTTTTTAATTCCATTAATTTTCTTAATTTCATAAAATACAAAAAAAAACTCGAAAACAATTCTTTCTTTATTTAATTTAATTAATTTCATAACTTCAATTCAATTTCTTTAAAAGGGTCCAACGCCCTCGCTTTCGAGTATAATTTCGTTTCGCGCGCTTAGTTTATTTCCTTTTTTATAAATTTCATGTAATTATCCCAAAGCCTTGTAATGGATTAATTAGGACATTTATTTTTCCGCATTTTATTTTATTCAAATCGGATCTTGGTTTAATTTGGCGATGTAGGCCCGCGCCTTTGTAATAAGCGTAGGACTTTTAATTCCGCATCTTTTAACTGTTAATAACTTGCATGAAAGAATGAATGCCAAAAATAAAATCAATGCGTAGATCACCAATGCATGAACAAGACAAATATAATTGAAAATGACACACAAATCACACACCACCCCTAGGGTACGCCTCACTGTTGCCTTGCCCCTCGAAAAGTGGTCGTCGAGTAGAGGATGTTTTAGTAAGTCCTCATGTCCACGAACATGGCATGAGGGTAGCTTCTAAGGTGTCTTCCTATTGCTCTGGTGACCACAATGTCCCGAACCCTCGAATTGACCCGAATACCTCCGACGGTGGTGCTACCTACCTCTCAATGGTGGGATGGTACTACTTTAAGGACATTTACACAGACGAATTCCTTAGGGTAGGTAGACGACTCGTAGATACTTGCTCTAATTTCAAAACAAATCAAAAACTTCTTTTCACACCGACACCTTTCAAAAAGTTTTCAAAAGCAATTTTTCAAACACTCTTGAGGACTGATACAAGAGTCGAACTGAAATTTTCAAAGAAACTTTTTCAAACCCACTCCTCTTGAAAAGCAAACAAACAATTTTGAAAACACAAATGAGCAAGTATCTAAGAGCCCATGGATAACCATGGATAGAAAGGGTGCTAACACCTTCCCTTTCTATAAATCTACCTCCCGAACCGAGAGCAATCTCAATAAGGAATTTTTCTGTGCTTTTGTCCTTTCCATTTGGAGAAAATAAAAGACGGTGGCGACTCTTGCTTCCGCGACATTTCGCGAACCAGCGTTAAACAGTCAGTTCCAGATCCACCGATCACAGTGCCCTTCCAAGAAGTTAAAGAACAAAGTTCCTGAAGAAGTATGGAGTGGAAAACGACCATTTGTGAGTCATCTGAAAGTGTTTGGCTCTATGTCTTACAAGCATGTTCCTGATGCAAGAAGAAGGATACTTGATGACAAAAGTGAACCTATGATTTTGGTAGAATATCATAAAACTGGTGTATACAGGTTATTCAATCCAATCAATGAGAAAATTGTGATAATTCAAGACATTGTGATTGATGAGTATTCTTCCTGGGATTGGAATTTTAGTGATGCAATTAACGATTCATTGATGAGCTATAGATTCAACAAATAAACTGATGAAGTTGAAGTCAAAGAAATTGTAGATATTCTAGTCGAAGGCGAAGTAGTTGCTGACATTCCTGACACAGTTAAAGTTGAAGAGGGTGTGGCTAGCACAAGCCAAAGACCTCAAAGAACTAGAGCTCGTCTAGAAAGAATTCAAGACTATGAAGTAACTAGTGATGATGAAGTAACATCAGATGGAGAATTAGTTCATTTTTCTTTACTTGCAGGTGCTGAATCGGTCAACTATAGAGAGACACTAAATAATAAACAATGGAAGTCTGCTATGGTCGAAGAGTTACAGACAATAAAAAAAACAACACATGGGAGTTAGTCGAATTTCAAGCACACACAAAAGCTATCAAAGAAAAGTGGGTGTTCAAGTTGAAACACAATGTTGATGGTTCGATAGAAAGACATAAGGCGAGATTGGTAGCTCGAGGATTTCTCCAGAGAGTAGGACTCGACTACTCTGAAGTATTTTCTCTAGTAGTAAGATTAGAGACTGTTCGGTTAGTGGTAGCCTTGGCACGTAAACAAGGTTGATCGGTATTTTATTTAGATATGAAATTAGCATTTCTGAATGGTCTTTTAGACGAAGAGGTCTATGTCACACAACCTCCTGGGTTTGTGATTCAGAAGGAAACAAGTAAGGTTTATAAGTTGCACAAAACACTCTATGGCCTCAAGCAGCCACCTAGGGCATGAAACAAGAAGATCGACTCATACTTAGTCGAATTGAGATTTGTAAAATGCAAGTATGAGTATGGTGTATATGTTTAGGTTGTAGTACAAGATATAACAATAATTTTCTTATATGGCGATGACTTGCTGGTAACTGAAAATAGCTTTGAGAAGTTGTCGAAGTTCAAAGAGCTGATGATGAAGGAATTTGAAATATCAGATATGAGAAAATAATCCTAGGTATGAAATTTCAAATATCGAAGCAAGGTATGATGCTGCATCAAAGGAAGTATGTCAAAAAGATACTCAAGAGATTAGGATAGATGATTCAATTCCAGCATCTTCGCCTGTCGAAACAAATTTGAAGTTGGAGAAGCATGGAGAGGAAGACAAAGTCGATGTTACTTTGTTTAAACAAATAGTTGGATCTTTGAGATATGTACGCAACAGTCAACCTAATATAGATTTCACAATCAGATTAGTGATCAGATACATTAGTGAACAAGGGTGTCACACATGAAGGCTGCAAGAAGAATTCTAAGATACTTAAAAGGATCGATAAATTTTGGAATTCTATTTCGATGAGACTCTGAAAAGAAAAAAGCTACACTTACTTGTTTTTTCAAATGTTGATTAGTATGGAGAAAAGGAAGATCAAGGATGCACAATTGGCTATTTATTTCAAGTATTTGGTATCCCAATCTCATGGTGCTCGAGAAAGCAACTTATGGTGGTATTGTCATTGTGTGAGGCTAAATATATTGGAGGATTCTATACTGCATGTCAAGTAACTTGGCTCAGATCTGTGTTGGAAGAGATCGAGGTCGAAGTGAAAAAATCTCTAGTGTTGCAGATCGACAACAAGCCAGCCATTAATCTTGCAAAAATCTAGTTTTGTATGGAATGAGTAAGCATATCGAACCTAGATTTAACTTCCTAAGAGAAAAGGTAAATCGAGGCGAACTTGAAGTTAGGAATTGCTCAAGTGAAACACAGTTAGCTGATATTTTCACTAAAGAATTGAAGATCGACAAATTCCTGAGTTTGAGAAAGAAATTAGGAATAGTTCAGATTGACTATTTTTATAGTACATTCGACAACTTGAATTATAGGGGGTATGTTGAGATATTAGACCTAATCTAAGTTGTGTAACTTAAGTCTAATTAGGGTAGAGCTGTCAAAATGGGCTAGCCCATATGAGCCGGCCCATCCGGCCCAAAAAATCATAGGGCTTAGACCTTCAAATTAGAACTCATATTTTTAAGGATTTTTTTAGCCCAACTCTAAAAAGCCCGTTATCCATTAGGGTTAGCCCATATGGACCGTGGGTAGCCCATTAAGCTCTTATTGCTATAAATTTTAAAAAAATTATATTAATTCTTATATTATGTTACTCCAAAATAACACATTGATTTTTCTCACTTCACTAAATTTTGTCTCTATACTATTCAATCTTTCTCTTTTAAATATTATACATTACTATAATTAACACTATTTCCTTGTATTCTATTAATTTCTCTTATGTTAAATATTTTGAGTATTATTTTCTATAATTTAGACATGTATTGTATTTAAAAACACATTATAATATTTATAAAAGATAATATAATACTTAAAAATGTAATATATTTAGAATAATATAATTTTTTATTTTATTTATAGTCAATATTAATTTTTCATTTTATTTATTTTTATTTAAAAAACCCATTTAGGGCTGAGTAGTCTGAAGTCCATCTAGGGTCGGACTCAGGTAGTAATTTTGAAGTCCATATTACAATATGACTTTTTTAACCCAGCACTTAAAAACCCAGGCCCATGAGGGCCGGTCCTAAATGGGCCAAGTAACTCATTTTGACAACTCTAAATTAGGATTTGTTAGTGATCTAACCTGATCAGACTTGGGGCGTCACGACTGGCTCTGAGCTGAAGTTTTAAACGAGGTGGGGGGGTACCTGTAAGGCACTCCGATGGTGAAGTAAGTAAGAGCGTGTGATCGGTGGATCTGGAACTGACTGTTTAACGCTGGTTCGCGAAAATGTCGCGGAAGCAAGAGTCGCCACCGTCTTTTATGTTCTCCAAATGGAAAGGACAAAAGCACAGAAAAATTCCTTTTAAGAGATTGCTCTCGGTTCGGGAGGTAGGTTATAGAAAGGGAAGGTGTTAGCACCCTTTCTATCCATGGTTATCCATGGGCTCTTAGATACTTGCTCAATGTGTTTTCAAAATGTTATGTTGACCAAAAATTTGACCTTTTGACTGCCAAATGACCATTTTGCCCCTACAGTTGACTGTAGGGCAATTTAGGGTTTTGACTGTGCAATCTTGAGCTGAATGCCTTGAAACTTGATATGAGGATGCTTGACCATGTTTGTAAGCATATGAGACTTGATTGAGCCTTTGAACACTCCATTTTCTTGATCAACACACAAACCCTAGTTTTGACTGTATGGGAGACTGTTGCACTGCACAACCCTTGGGGAATTTTGTAGCTTGGCTTGGCAGTTTATTGGAGAATATGGGAGGGCAAATTTTGGGGTACAACAGTTGCCCCTGTTCAATCTTCTTAGACCTGAGGATGGAGATTGGCTGACGTGCCTTTTGTAATCCGAGGGTAGAAGATGATTGGACACTAGAGTGCCCAGAAATTTGCGCTCACATGGTAGCAGTGTGGTGGGGGAATGGGCTTATAGATGCCATTTAGAGATTGATGGGTAGGATGATGGGCTTATAGATGCCATCTGGATGTTGATCGCGTAAGAGATTCCTTAGCGAGAACCTGCATACCTGCAAAAGAAAATGAGTACCTGACACGTCGCAGGAGCTGGTTTTCAGATGCTTGGTATAGATATGTCCTGACTGGTTACAGGAGCTGGGTCTGGATCTTCAAACGGTGATGAAGTTGTCTCTACTGACAGGTTGTTTCCAAGGACGAGTGGTCTTTAACGATGGGTGTCTATAGCGACTAGTGTCTATGACGAATGTCTATAACGACAAGTGTCTACACTGACGAGTGTCTATCATGACGAGCGTCTATCACAACGAGTGTCTATCACGACGAATGTCTATCACGACGAGTGTCTATCACGACGAGTGTCTATCACGACGAGTGTCTATCACGACGAGTGTCTATCACGACGAGTGTCTATCACGACGAGTGTCTATCACGACGAGTGTCTATCACGACGAGTGTCTATCACGACGAGTGTCTATCACGACGAGTGTCTATCACGACGAGTGTCTATCACGACGAGTGTCTATCACGACGAGTGTCTATCACGACGAGTGTCTATCACGACGAGTGTCTATCACGACGAGTGTCTATCACGACGAGTGTCTATCACGACGAGTGTCTATAACGACGAGTGTCTATCACGACGAGTGTCTATCACGACGAGTGTCTATCACGACGAGTGTCTATCACGACGAGTGTCTATCACGACGAGTGTCTATCATGACGAGTGTCTATCACGACGAGTTGTATCAGAGGAATCTTTAGGCATTGACTTAAACTGGATTTGTATTCTTTGACCGGATTTGTCTCTTATGACGGGATTTGTCTTTTCTGACGGTGTTTTGTCTATTTTGACATAGCTGATCATTCAACTGTATCCTTCCTGAAAGGTAAAGGTCAGTTATATGCAGTACGTGATATGAATCAAGCAACGGCATAAATGCAATTGTATGACATGATGCGTACATGCATGTGTCATGATGTACGAAAATGTGATGTTTATGAATGTATGCTTTCGTCTAGGAAAATAAATCCTTGACGGGTGCCGGGAAGTCACTCCTGGGCTGGTGTTGGAGAATAAGCTTTTGCTTCCGCTGGGGATGATAAGACTTTACTGAGGACGGTCTTTTCCGTGGCTATTGGCTGAGGATAACCCAGTTATATCTTATTAAGGAAATAACTCTTTGAATAAAGCCGGACGACGCGTTCGTGTTCTGCGGGGAGTGAAAATATCTGGGTCGCCTTCTTTAGCCGAACCTATGATGGACAGAGCAACCGGATCTTTTAGACAACTCCTTATTGCCCCAGTTTCAGTGGGAGGAGGCACTTGTGGGAGTACTTGACGAGTCTTCTGGTAGGCAGGTGCCGAGATGCTGGGACATACTCGTACGCTTTGATCCCTAACTTTCGCCTGGACCGCCTTTTCGGGTTTTCAGTCCACCGGGATACCCATTTTTGCCCAAGCCGCCTTTTCAGGTTTTCGACTTGCCGGGTGTACAGATTTTTTCATTTCATCCCTTATTTTTGCCCGAACCCTTTTGGTTCGCCGGGAATCCCTTATTTTTGCCTAGGTGTGTCAACCTAGCGGGTCTTTGATTTTGCGTAGTATTCTTTCGACTATGTCCATATTTCTCAGAATGTGGGGAGTTTCCCCTGTTGGAAATACTTTGTCATGCCCCAGATAATGGGCAATGCTCCTACTGTGCCTCTTGATTGGAGGTACTTCTGTTCACAAGATATTCATCGTGCGAATTTCCCTGCTGTTCAGACAAAAATTCATATGCAAACAAAGTTATTTTAAGAATGCAAAAGTCTATGTCTGTCTTGAATATTTTAAAAATGCATTTTGTTGTAATACAATACGGTGTCAACTCAATATTTTACAGCAAACCTTCAGGAGTCAGGATACCTACGTAACAGTATGCTTTCGAACTAACCCATGCTTCAGCTAGGACTTTTAAGGGTTATATCGTGGCCTGGTTCACGGTTTAAGAAACAAAGGATAAAGGCCCAAATTATTTGTACCCACCCGCTCTTTCGTGATGTTCTCCAACCCTAAACTCAGTTGATCATACGTTAGACCTTGTTTGAGTCTTTGCTCTGATTTTCCGGTGATGGTTCAAACATTGATGATTTATTCTGACTAGGCAGTCATTTTTTGTTGAGGGTTTGTGAGACCTCTTTCTTGATTTTTGTTATCCCTTTCTTTTTTGCCTGAACTGTTTCCTTTTTGGAATTACAATCAGCGGGATGCCCCAGTTTCGTAAGTCTCTTTTCATAGGTTTTGACTTCTTGGGCTTTTCGTTTATGATTTTTTTTTTATAATGACTGCCTGTCCTTATGATTGTTCGGAATCATCACTATCTTTTGTTTTGTAAGGACCTCTTTGGTGCCATTCGTTATGTACTTGGATCAACTGAGAGAACTACCCTGCCCCAGGTTATGATAAAGGGTTTTGATTTTCGAAAAGAAAAACTCCTACTTCTTTGGCTCAAAGGGGTTGACGAGGGATTATCTTCCTTATTACTCCAGTGTTTAGGAATTGAAACAATGCCTGTACCTCATCAGCGGGGTCTGTTCAAAAGCATACTGTAAAGATTGCGGTATCGTTTTCGTCATCCTCCCTCAAGAGGCTTAGAATTATTAGTCGAACATTGATCATCAGAAAAAAAATATGAAAATAATTTGCACATAGTGAATATGAAATAATTACTTCAAAACAGACATGTGTAACGCATTAATGAAATAACCAAGTTTGACATGAAATAAAATGTTTGAACAATTGAAAGAAAATTACAACTTGAATATTTGAATGAACAAAAACTAATCCTGGCCATGTCTTGGCAAGGGAGCAGTGATCATATTGGGAGCCTCTGGGGAGTCGAGCTGGACTTCCTTTGCGTCAATCAGATCTTGAACCCTGTTTCTCAAAGTCCAACAGTCATCTGTAGCATGCCCCGGGCTGTCGGAATGATAGGCGCAGCGAGCATTGGGATTGTACCTCGAGGGTGTCCTGTTAGGATTCTTTGGAGGGTCCATGAGGGTTACCAACTTGGTTTCCAGCAACTGTGGCAATATTTGTGACAAGGTCATGCCGAGGGGAGTAAATTGCCTCTTAGGTCTCTCTTCCCTTTGTTGATGGTGACGCTGAGGAGCACCGGCCGGTTTTGCGATAGCTAATGCGTTGACAGCACTAGATTCCCTCCTGGATGGTTTCTTTTCAGTGTTCGAGGAGTCACCATTCTGTATTTTCCCTGACTTGATGCCCGCTTCGATTCTTTCTCCGGTCAAGATTAGATCTGTAAACCCAGCAGCAGAATTCCCAATCAAGTGGTTAAAGAATGGACCAGACAGGGTCCCCAAGAACGTGTCTACCAACTCCCGATCAGTCAACGGTGGCTGCACTCTGCCAGCTAGGTCTCTCCACCTCTGAGCGTACTCTTTAAAACCTTCACTTGCACCTAACGACATACCCTGAAGTTGGGTACGTGTGGGGGCAAGGTCGGCATTATATTGATACTGCTTGTAAAAAGCAGTGGCCAGATCCTCCCAGTTACGAATGCTGATTCCATCCAACTGATAGAACCAATCGAGGTGAGTCCCTGAAAGACTCTCCTGGAAGAAATGGATCCAAAGGTTCTTGTCTGCTGTGTAAGGCTGGATCTTCCTTACATAAGAACGGAGGTGCATCTTGGGACAGGAAGCCCCGTCATACTTCACAAAGGCAGGTGCCTTGAACTTGTGTGGAATCACCACCCCAGTAGATAACCCCAAGTCTCCGAAATCCAGTCCAGGCACTTGCTGAACCTCCATAGCCTTTAATCTGTCTTCCAGCTGTTTGTACCGGTCTTCAGCAGGAGGGTACTGTTCGTCGTTGAAGTCTGTTTCAGTATCAGAACCCACGGGAGTAGGGACCTCCCTTTCTCGGTGACTACCTTCCGTCACAGATGGAGGAGTCCTTTCAGCTTCAACCAAAGTGTTCCCGAGTCTGCGCCCAGTGTTAAATAGCACAGTCCTCCTCTTCTTCTTAGTCTTCTTCAGCAGCATGGTCTTCAACTCTTGTTGACCCTGAGCCAAGCCCTTGATCAGCTCCTAAAATTGGGCGTTCTGCGCCTGAAATTGGGCGTTCTGCGCCTGAAGAGCCTTGATAGATGCCTCGGTTGATGATTCAGGGTTCATAGTGCTGAAATAAACAGCGAAGAACAGTAAGCAACCTGTCAAGGGGATACCTGTAATGCAACGAGATGTATGACATGCATGCAATGATTTCAAGAATCTCGTGGGGTAAACAAGAAAATAGTTAGCATTGGAAACTGGTGGCTTGATTGAAGGTACTTCATATTGTTGAGAGTCCTTCTCCAAGGGTCAAAAGCTCACCATATCAAGTGGGTCATAGCCCCTGACAACCTGGTCTAGAGGAAAATAAATCCTCTTTGCCCCTTGCTGGGACAGTTGATTCGTCCTGACCTGCATCACAAGCCCTTGAGATCCTTGAAATGGGTTAGGATGTATGCAATGGTATGATGTCATGGTATGCATGGGGTGATGTCAGTAACCCTATTATGAGTCCTAATTAAGGACTGAAACAAACCTGCAAGAAACAAGTGTTAGATCACAAGCATGCAGATAGTCAAGTACTAAGGCACACAAGTCACACAAGAGAGAGCCCTTAGGTTTAGGCCAGCATGGGGTCTGGGTAGTACCCTCTTGAAGTTGGTGGGTTCAACCTGTCCTAATCAAAGTAACCGGGTTCTAAGGTTCCCAATATCACGGGATCGCTTTCATTGTTCATCGTTTCGATTTAGCCACTGAACTGGCGACCGAAATATTCCAGGAAAGCAACCCTCAATTGAGTGTAGTATCGAGTATCAACCAACCTCGGACTGCACCAAAGTCAGTTATCTCACTACCCTAAAGAGGCCAAGATGGTTCAATTAAGGTTCCTAAGGTCTGTTGATGCTTCATGACACCACATGGAGGCCCCGTACTCTCCTTGACTGACTCAAGGGTTACCGGTACACACCAAAGTGCCACATCAACGTAGCAGACTGTTTCAACCATGTCGGTATACCCCGCACAGTTCCCTCACAGCCTTGTTGCTACTTTCTAAGAAGGTATCCCCAGATCCGGGTTAGGATCTATAGAACTCCCAAGCCAGTCCCACAATAATAAAGCAAACAAGGAAAGCAATTGAAAACACAATGATCTTAGTCCTAAGGTACACCTCACTTTATAAAGATTCCCCAGCAGAGTCGCCAGTTCTGTGATCGGTGGATCTGGAACTGACTGTTTAACGCTGGTTCGCGAAAATGTCGCGGAAGCAAGAGTCGCCACCGTCTTTTATGTTCTCCAAATGGAAAGGACAAAAGCACAGAAAAATTCCTTTTAAGAGATTGCTCTCGGTTCGGGAGGTAGGTTATAGAAAGGGAAGGTGTTAGCACCCTTTCTATCCATGGTTATCCATGGGCTCTTAGATACTTGCTCAATGTGTTTTCAAAATGTTATGTTGACCAAAAATTTGACCTTTTGACTGCCAAATGACCATTTTGCCCCTACAGTTGACTGTAGGGCAATTTAGGGTTTTGACTGTGCAATCTTGAGTTGAATGCCTTGAAACTTGATATGAGGATGCTTGACCATGTTTGTAAGCATATGAGACTTGATTGAGCCTTTGAACACTCCATTTTCTTGATCAACACACAAACCCTAGTTTTGACTGTATGGGAGACTGTTGCACTGCACAACCCTTGGGGAATTTTGTAGCTTGGCTTGGCAGTTTATTGGAGAATATGGGAGGGCAAATTTTGGGGTACAACAGAGCGCGATCAGGTAAGAGTATGAGTATGGGTAAAAGAATGAATACCTGACCCTCTGGGAACAAAGGGTATTTATAGCCCGCAGCGCTGGGCCAAGGTTCCTTCATTGGGCCGGGCAGGTTTGGCCCAATGGAGGAACTGCCAGGTTCTACGTGCGTAGTAGGGACCCGCACGTGGTCGCCTTCCTGGATGTCCTGCGTGAAGTACGGACGGACGAGGATGCGGTCTTTTCGGGATCCAGGTGATGACATAGTGGATAGAGTCTGCCCTAGGAGGAGTGCTCGAGCTGAGGTCGAGCAGGATAGCATGGAGTCGAGGACGTCGCACTAGCAGAGAATGCCGGGCAAGGATATGGCCTTTTGGTCGGCGTGACCCCTTACAAGACCATTTGGATTGGGCCTTCACCATTGCTTTTGGGCTAGCCCGGCCCAGTCTAGAACAGGAGCCCCCCAAGTCGTGGTTCCTGTAGTAGGAGCCATGACTTGATCTTAGGTCGCCTGCGTCACGGAATCCCGTTCCCGGCTAGAATACGTCGTTCCCACGGCTTGCTCGAGGAGTTTTCCCCATGTCGGGCATACGAGATGATACCGCGCGTGGAGCGCTCGGGGAGTCTCGACGGGCTGCATTCGTTGGGCACATGAGGCATCTCTTGGGAACCGTGCCACCACCCTACTGACGATAGGGTCATCATTGCCTAGGGGAGCTACACGTCGAGGAGGGAAGTTCTGTGGTTCCCCGGGGTGACGTTTGGTATTCCACGTCATCACTATAAATAGGGTGTTTGGGCCCCAGAACGTGTTTTCCATATTCGCGCTTCTCCTCTTCACTTTGTTTCTGCTGTTGTTGTTCTTCCCAGATACTCATAGGACCGCCGTGATCTCCGTCGCTGATTTCCTTTCTCCGTCGTCACCTTACCTTCCTGATTCCAAGTAAGTGTCTTGTCTCCTTCGTTTTTCCTCTGTGATGCATGATTTTCATTGTTTTCAGACGTTTTAGAGACTGTACTCTTGGGATTAGCCCGGTAGATTTATATTTAGCTCGACAAATCCATGTTTATGCCCGGCGAACGTGTGTATGCGCCCGGTAAACGCATAGTTTAGGTATTTTACTCGCAGTGTTGCCCGGGGACTTCATGACTCAGGGCGCCTAATTCTTGTTAGTGCCTGGTAAACTCATGGCTCTAGTTTTGAGACCCATGACGTTGCTCGCCACGTTCGTAGCCTGGGTCGACACATTCGTGCATGGTCGAGATGTTGGCCTATTCAGGCGATCTGTAGCTTATCGTGGTGACTGGGAGTCGGGGAGATGACTGCTCTTTTTTGTTCCGAAACACCAACCTCGTGGTCGCGCGTGGAGCGACGTGGTTTGTCGTGCCCTTCATCTCGTCCGTTATGGCGAGCGTGTGGTTTCGCTCCCAATTGATTGGTTTCTCGTGCTTTGTAGGTAACCATGGCGGATGAATCGTGTTCTTCAGGGTGCACCGAGGTGGAAGAACAAAGTGCTGATGAAAATGTGAATTTGGTTGACACCATAGAGGACCCTCTACTGGAATGGGTGGGTGCCGATCCCAGAGGGATAGCTTCGGCCTATAGTCGACGTAGTCGAAGGGCATACACCATCCTCGAGACGGGCAGTAGCCAGCCCGGTTTCCAGAAGAATTTCATCGTCACTCGACCAACTTTCACCACACGAATCTGCTCGGAGTTCCCCGAGTATGAATTCCCCATGTATGAAATTGCCTTCAAGGACCTTGGGTTACAGCTGCCCTTCAGCGATTTTCAGGTCGGGGTCTTCAGCCATCTGGGGCTGGCCCCGTCGCAGCTTCACCCAAATTCGCTCGCTTTCATCCGGGCGTTCGAGCTAACTTGTCGGTTTCTAAGGATTGGGGAGACCATACCCCTCTTCTTCAGAGTCTTCCACCTACAGCGCCAATCCTGGGGAGGTAAGCATAGCTGGGTTTCCCTGAAACAGTCGAAGAGACTTTTCAGGATGTACATGGATTCCGTGCGGGGTTTCAAGGACAAGTGGTATATTGTGAGGCCGGTTACCACAACAGGTTTAGAGTCTGTGTATGAGGAGGAAACAGTCATAACCGACGACCACGGGGAAGCCCTTTTAGACGACAAGGGACATCCGGTGTTGGGGCGCGTGGCCAAATTTCCCTTGCATTGGACCTTGAGGCATTACGAGCATGGCACCGGGTACTACCATACGTCCGCGGGCGAGATGAGCTCCGAAGACGAGAAGGCTTATGGTACTCTCTGTCGGTATGTCGATAGTTTCTTCCCCGCCAGATGGGCCATGAGGGAGGGGGAGGATATTCTTGACGAGGAAGGTTATCCGACCTTCGAGGCCCGACCGATTGACACGAAGGAACTTGTGGAGTGCCAGTCCTTCGGGCAGGCTGCGAATTTTCTAGGTCGTTATTGTTTTGTCTTGTTTGAATTTCTTTACTTGTTATTTGTTCGCTTATTTGCTCGTCACTAACCTGGGGTTCTTTCATGCAGGTCTGGTGGCCGGACGAAGGGAGAGGCTCTTGAAGTTGTCCTGTGACAGGAAGGTGAATAAGAGGGTGGTGAGAGCTCCTCAGGCGACGAGGATGGGCCCGCCACATAACCCGGGCACTTCTCAGGCGATGAGGGTGGACTCGCCACCTAGCTCGGAAGCTGCTTCGGGAGAGATTACGGACGTCCAGGAGGTCGAGCCACACACCGACCTGATACAGAGGAAGAGGAATCAGGTGGAAAGTCAACCGGAGGTCGGTGAGGACTCCAGCGTTGTGAGGTCCCTCGGGTTTCCCCCTTGCTTTAAAGAGGAGGGTTTCTTCGAGGGATTTCCCTTGTCCGTGAGTGCCGATGAAGCCGGAACTATCAGGCGGATGAGCAAGGAAAAACCGAGAAGGCACCTTGCCGCCAATATGGCCGGGCTGGTAAAGATGGCCGTTGTGCTGGCCGAGGAGGGGGAGGATTCTGACCGTGTCAAAGAGTTGGAACAGGAGAAAGCTTCCCTCACCTCGAGTTCGCAAAAGTTGAAGGCTGCTCTGGAGCACTCCGAGGAGATGTTCTGCGAGCAAGCCGAGCTACTGGCGGCGGAGATAGAGTTGCTGGCTCTGGAGAAAGAGAACTCTGGGAAGCTTGCCGAGGAGAGACCTTTTTCGTGCGGACCGGGAACGTCTGGAAATTGACAACGGGCGCCTCGCCAGAGAGATCGAGGACCTAAAGGCCGCTATGCTTCCTGCCGAGGACGAGTCGGAGGATACAGCTCCTTTGAGGAGTCGATCGGAACTGGTCGCTCGTATCCAACTTCTCGAGGGGGACTGTGTCAGAGCTATGGCGGACGGCTTTGAAGCCGCGGTCAGCCAGCTTTCCCTGTTGAATCCCGGCTTGAACACTGAAGGGGTGAGCCATATGTCTCAGATCATTGATGGTCAGGTCGTGCCTCCGCGCGACTCTCCTGTTGTTGGTGATGGTAGCTCCGGGGAAGCTGAGTTGTGAGATAATGATGGGGCCTGCGCGCCTCGTTGATGTTTGTTTTGGGCCTACGTGCCCGTTCGTATTTTTTGGGCCTGCGTGCCCATTCTTTGTATTTCCTGAACATTGCCGGCCTTTTTGGTCGGTTTACATCTATTTGCTTTGTTTCCTATGGGCATTTTGAATGAATGTTTGTTTCAATTTTTTGATTGTTTGCCCGTGCTTGTGTTTTACGTTTTTGCGCAAAAATTGGACTAAGTTATGGGCCCGAGTCGTGCCCGTATATGGATGTGACTTTGTTGGCAAATTTGCCTAAGTCTTTTGTTCGTGTATGTGCTCGGCCTCTTCTCGATGGCCAGAGTCGCCTGAGTGGTGAACTCGAGGGGAGAGAATCCTTTTTGACCCTTTTAGATGGCCCGATGTTCTTCGAGATTCGTCGGGTGTGCGGAGCGAAGCCGCTTGGTCAGGTATATGACCCGGTCAGGGTTATTTGCCCGCGGCATGAACTGCCCATCGCGAGCTGGGTGTTCTGCCCTGCAGGTACTTCGACGGTGGAACTCGATCGAGGTGTCCACGTTGGGCGCTATCGTTTGTTCTTGTCTGTTGAACGATGTTATGCGGTTTGGACGTAGGTTGGGCCTGTACATCGGCCTCTCTACGAGGGTCGGACGTTTCTCCTCGTTGATTGGGCGTGGGAGTCGACAGTCGAGGGTCCTTGGTGTTGGTAGTTTTTAACTATGGTATTGCTTTAGTTTAGCAGCGTTCCAGGGTCGTGGTAGTGGCTCTCCGTCTAGTTGCTCGAGGTAGTACGCCCCGGTACCGGTGGTGCCGTGGACGCGATAAGGCCCTTCCCAGTTCGCGGCCAGCTTCCCTTCGCGGGAGTCTTTCTGGTTCCTTCGTAATACCAGGCTGCCGATTTCGAACTCGCACTTGATGACCTTGTCGTTGTGGCGCAGAGCCACTCGTTGTTTTAGGGTGGCTTCGCGGAGGGCCGCCCCAGATCGGATTTCCTCGACTAAGTCGAGCTCGTCCCTGAGTGCCTCGTCATTCATTTCTTCTTCGAGGGGGTTCTCTGTCCGTCTAGAAGGTTCCATGATTTCTACCGGGATAACGGCCTCGGTGCCGTATGTTAGTCGGAATGGGGTCTCTCCCGTCGTTGAGTGAGGCATGGTGCGGTATGCCCACAAGACGTTGTGTAGCTCCTCGACCCATCCCCTCTTTGCTTCACCGAGTCGGCCTTTAAGTCCCCGGAGGATGACTCTGTTCGCAGCTTCGGCTTGCCCGTTGGTTTGAGGGTGCTCGACCGAAGTGAAGTGTTGTTTTGTTCCTAGTCTGGTGACGAAGTCTTGGAACCCGTGGTCGGTGAATTGGGTGCCGTTGTCGGTCACCAGTGCCCTCGGAATTCTGAATCTGGCGAGTATGTTTCTCTTGTAAAAGCGGAGGATATTATGCGAGGTGATCTTCGCGAGGGCCTCGGCCTCGATCCATTTCGTGAAGTAATCCACGGCCACGATGAGGAATTTATTTTGATAAGTCCCTTGCACGAAGGGCCCGAGAATATCCATACCCCACCAAGCGAACGGCCACGGGGACGACAGTATGCTCAGCTCGTGAGGGGGGGCGAGGTGCATGTCACCGTGCCTCTGGCACTTGTCACACTTCTTAACGTGTTCCTTGGCGTCCTGTTGCATCGTCGGCCAGTAATATCCTGCTTGAAGAGCTTTCCTCGCCAAGGACTTACCGCCCATGTGCTGGGCATTGATCCCTTCGTGTATCTCCCGCAGTACCTCGGGGAATATGGATTCGTCGATGCATTTTAGGAGGGGGATGGAGAATCCCCTGCGGTACAGTTTGTACTCGAGCACCACATAGGCGCATGCTCGCCGCTTGGTGACGGTCGCGTCGGTCTGGTTCGATGGGAGTTTGCCCTTTGTCAAGAAATTGTAAACCAGGGTCATCCAGGACGAGACATCCCCTATGGCGTGGACCTCGACTGGCGTCGAGGATCTTTCGATACTCGGGCATGCTAGGGATTCTTGGATGACGGATTTGTTCCCGCCCTTCTTTCTCGTGCTCACGAGTTTGGACAATATGTCTGCCCTCGTGTTTTGCTCGCGGGGAACATGTGAAATTTCCGCCCGTACAAACTTTGTCATGTAGTTTTTGACTAAGTTCAAGTATTCGACGAGGTTGTCGTTCTTGGCTTGGTAACTCCCCTGGACCTGGGAGGCGACGAGTTGGGAGTCGGTGTAGATCTGTACCTCGCGGGCTCCCAGGTCCTCGGCTAGTCTCAGTCCTGCGAGCAGGGCTTCGTACTCCACTTGGTTGTTCGACGTTGGGAAGGAGAGAGCTAAAGAGTGTTCGATCACTACGCCTTCCTCATTCTCCAAGAGGATTCCTGCTCCACTTCCGGACGAGCTGGATGCCCCGTCGACGAAGATGGTCCACTTGTGTTCCTTCCCCGCTGGTGGGTCATGAGTGGTCATTTCCGCGACAAAGTCGGCCAGGGCCTGTGCTTTCAAGGCTTTCCTACTCTCGTACTGAATGTCGAATTCAGAGAGTTCCAAGGACCATTTCAACATTCTGCCCGCCATATCGGGCCGACCCAGGAGTTGCCTCACCGGTTGGTCGGTTCGCACGATGATCGTGTGGGCCAGAAAATAGTGTCTGAGCCTCCTCGCCGCGTTGACGAGGGCTAGAGCCACCTTTTCTATCTGTTGGTATCTGCTTTCGGGTCCTTGCAGGGCTTTGCTCGTGAAGTAGACGGGTTTCTGTCCGTCGGTGGTCTCGCGGACGAGAGCCGCGCTGATGGCTTCGTTCGAGACGGCCAAGTACAAGTACAGTGGCTCCCCGTCGGCTGGTCGAGATAGTACGGGTGGTTGAGATAGACTTTGCTTTAGGTGGCGAAGCACCTGTTCGCACTCCTCGTTCCATTCGAAGGCTGCTTCCTTACGAAGGAGTTTGAAGAAGGGGAGGGCGTGCTGAGCGGACCTCGCGACAAAGCGGGACAATGATGTGAGCATGCCGTTCATGATTTGTATTGACTTCTTCGACGTTGGTGTCGGGAGGTTGGAGAACGCCCGACATTTGTCGGGGTTGGCTTCAATTCCCCGTTCTGTTAGGTAGAATCCGAGGAATTTTCCTGCCTTGACCCCGAACATACATTTCTCGGGGTTGAATCTCATTTTACATTGTCTTGCTTGGGCAAAGACCGTCTTGAGGTGTGGTGCATGGTCGGTGTCTGCTCGGGATTTGACGATCATGTCGTCCATATACACCTCGAGCATGTCGCCAATCTATTTGTGGAAAACCTTATTCATCATGCGCTGGTAAGTTGCCCCGGTATTTTTCAGTCCAAAGGGCACTACGTTGTAGTAATAGTTGCCTGAGCTGGTCATGAAAGTCGTGCAGTGTTTGTCGCCCAGGGCCATCGGGATTTGGTTATAGCCCGAGTAGGCGTCCATGAACGACAGTGTTTTGTAGCCGACCGAGTTGTCGACCAGCATGTCTATGTTAGGAAAAGGGAAAGCATCTTTCGGGCAAGCCCGGTTGAGATCGGTATAGTCAACACACATCCTCCATTTTCCATTATTCTTTTTAACAAGTACAATGTTTGACAGCCAGGTGGAATACCGGGCTTCAGAAATAAAATTTACCTCTAGGAGGTCTTTTACAGCTTTTTCAGCAGCCTTCGTTTTTTCTGGAGACTGCCTACGTTGTATTATGGCCCTAGCGGCTGGATCTATGGCGAGGTGGTGACAGGCGACCTCAGGGTCGAGTCCGGGCATCTCCGCGGCGCTCCAAGCGAACAGATCAGCATTCTCGCGTAAACAAGCCTTGATTTTCTTCCTTTCCAGGTCGGGGAGATCCTTGCCAATCTTTACTCCTTTGGTCGGGTCGGTGCCGAGGTGGATGAGCTCAAAATCCCCGTCCGGTATTGGTCGGAGTGGGACTTGCTCGCCGCTGGGAGGTTCGTCCTGGTCGAAACGAGTGTCCAGAGCTATAGAGTTGACCTTTGGTGGAGCTCTCTGGACTTCTTCCTTGGGGGACTCTTGCTTGTCGGGCTCTTGTCGCGTCCTTTTGGCGGGCCTTGTCCCTATGTCGATAGTATCGCGTCCTTTAGAAGCGGCGTTGAAACACCTCCGGGCAGCGGCTAGGTCTCCTTGGATAGTAGCTACCCGTGCCCTCTTGGTGTAGAATTTCATCTTCAGGTGGACGGTCGAGGGCACCGCTGTCAGTTCTGCCAGTGTTGGTCTCCCCAGAATGCAGTTGTACAGAGACGGGCAATCGATGACGAGGAAGCGTACTTTGACTTGTCTTGTAGTCGTTCCTTCGCCAAATGTCACCAGGAGCTCGACATACCCCCAAGGCTTGGAGGTCGAGCCGTTGAAACCTTGTAAGTCCGACCCTACATACGGCGAGAGATGTGAGTCGTCCAGCTGCAGAGTTCGGAATAGTTGGCTGTACATCACGTCGACGGAACTCCCTTCGTCGACGAGGATGCGATGTACATCAAAATTGGCCATTCTTGCCCTTATCAGTAAGGGGATGACCGCGTTCGGGGCTCCGTCGGGGAGCTCTTCTAGGTAGAAGGTGATGGGCTCTGACCTGCCCTTCACCCTTTCGAACGTCACTGTTTGCGGGGGAGCCGCGTCGACCAGCTCGTCCAACTTCCTCTTAGCCGAATTGATGGTCAAGTCGTTGAACCCGCCGCCGTTGATGACCATGGCGGAGGGGAAATATTCCCACCTGCTGTGCATTATGAGCGGCTCCTGCAGGTGCTCGGGGATGTCGAAGTCCTCGGACCTGGTCACGGAGAAGGCGGTCTGGATGGGGACCGACTCGTCAGATGGTCGGGCATCTTCCTCCGGCTCCCTAGTTTCTTGGGCGTCACGACGGGGAGCGTCGCTTCCCCGGTACTGTGCGAGCCTCCCTCCCTTGATGAGGGTTTCGATGGCGTCCTTGAGGTGGACGCAATCCTCAGTCAGATGACCATGGCTCCTATGGTACTGACAATATTTGTTCTTGTCTGCTCCGGGCTTGGCGGGAGCAGGTCGGGGACGTTTGACACCACCGTCCTTGAAGTCAGTGCTGGCACACTCCGCCAGAATGCGCTCGCGGGAAGCTGTGAGCGGAGTGTACTCGGTGAAACGCCCCGAAGGTCCTCTTTGTTCCCGGACTTCCCGGGGTCTGTCTTCTTTTCTTTTCTCCCCGGTTCGTCGAGGAGGAGGAACTTCCTGGCGCGAGCTGTTGTTGGACCCGCGAGTCCTGGGATCTCGGGCTCTGTTGGCCGCTTCCCTCTCCTCGTAGTCCATGTATGCCCGAGCTTTTTCGAGGAGGGCGTCGAATGTCCTGGGTGGCTCGATACCCACGGCTTTTCTAAATTCCGTGCCGGGGAGGAGCCCCCTCTCCAGCAGATATCTCTTCATATGGTCCGCGCAGGGGACCTGTATGGCTTCCCGGTTGAAGCGATTGATGAACTCCCTCAAGGTTTCATCCTGTCTTTGGATGATGGCCTCGAGAGCCGCCTCGGTCTTTGGATGTCGCCGAGAAGCTGTGAATGAACTGATGAACTGGTTCTTCAGGTTTCACCACGAGGTGATTGAGCCCGGGGCGAGTCCTTTGTACCAGTCCATTGCCGCCTTCCTGAGAGTCATGGGGAATAGTCGGCATTTGATGGGCCCCCCAACATTGTGGTAATGCAGCATAGCCTCGAACCCGTCTATGTGGTCGATCGGGTCCGTGACTCCATCGTACTCCTTCAAGTGCGGGGGTTTCTCCATGCCCGGGGGGATGGGTGCTTCCATGATAGCTTGCAACAGGGGACCGCAGGGGTCGTCCTCGTCGCTCCTCTCCGAAGACAGAGATGGGGACCTGTAGTACTGTCTGGCACGACGGTCCTGGTCGTGCTGAGTCTCTCTCGAGCGTGATGCTCGTTGGTTGAATCTTACACGTCCGTCTCCGGAGTGCCTTCTTTCCAGTCTCGCCGGGTCGCGACTAGGTTCTCCGGCTTGGATGACGGGCTGCCTCTCCAAATGGGGTCGTTTCCCCTTTGGTCGGGGTGACTGGCTTCGAGAGGTTTCTTTGTAATGTCTTCGCGGGGGAGACGGAAGTTGGACTTCAGTCACTCGAGGAGGTGGAGTATGGGGCCTCCGGTGCCTCCTCGAGGGTCTTCGGTCGTCTTCAAGCGCCCTTAGTCTTTCCCCTTGGGCGAAGATGAGATAGTTCGTTTGATTGATCGCTGCGAACAGCGCCTGATAGTTCGCGAGGGCTGCCTGGTCTTCTTCGAGTGGCGGAGGGACCGAGGAAGATGACGCAGTAGCTCCGTCGCGGTAGGTTGAAGGTCTGGGGACAGTTGTCGCAGGAATGGTGTTGTGGCCGGAGTTGTCGGCGTTGTCAAGGTGTCCGTTTTTGTCCGCGGGGCCGTTGTTGGTGTCGACGACGCGAACGTTCTGTTCATCGCGAGCTTGATCAACCATGACAGCGGTAGTTGAATTTGAGCTTTGGTCTTTGAGTTTTGCAAGACGGGGAAGCTAGTTTCCCACAGACGGCGCCACTGATCTAACCTGATCAGACTTGGGGCGTCACTGCTGACTCTGAGCTGAAGTTTTGAACGAGGTGGAGGGGGGGGGGGGGGTACCTGCAAGGCACTCCGATGTTGAAGTAAGTAAGAGCGCGAGCAGGCAAGAGTATGAGTATGGGTAAAAGAATAAATACTTGACCCTCTGGGAACATAGGGTATTTATAGCCCCCAGCGCTGGGCCAAAGTTCCTTCATTGGGCCGGGCAGGTTTGGCCCAATGGAGGAACTGCCAGGTTCTACGTGCGTAGTGGGGACCCGCACGTGGTCCCCTTCCTAGATGTCTTGCGTGAAGTACGGACGGACGAGGACGCGGTCTTTTCGGGATCCAGGTGATGGCATAGTGGATAGAGTCTGCCCTAGGAGGAGTGCTCGAGCTGAGGTCGAGCAGGATAACATGGAGTCGAGGACGTCGCACTAGCAGAGAATGTCGGGCAAGGATATGGCCTTTTGGTCGGCGTGACCCCTTGCAACCGTTTGGATTGGGCCTTCACCATTGCTTTTGGGCCAGCCCGACCCAGTCCAGAACATAAATAGTCATAGTTTATATCATTATTTATGACAATTTAATTTAATATAATAATAAAAAATTTATTTCTTTATTATGTTTTTCTCTTTTCACTAAAAGTATTTCACACACTAATAATTAGTTAGATGAAGCTAATTAATATCAGCAGTTGGCCTAAGTGTTCAAATTAGTCTAAATTATTAATTTAAATGAGTTTTCAAAATAGAGATATGTGATAAGTGTCACGGTTATAATCATAACGTTTCGTGTCTAGGACAATACAAGTACAGGGTTTCAATAACTTATTTTGGTCAATTAGATTTATTTCATTAAGAGTTTTTGAAAGGAAATTTTTATAAACAAAGTGCAATTATTATGTAAAGGAACTTTCAACTTTCAAGACAAGAAGTACTCAAGACAATCAAGTTTTTTTTTTTGTTGTGAATGACTTATCAATGCAATGGTAGCTTGTTCACGTTTTTAGAGTAATGATGAATCATATTCACATACTAGCTATAGCCATTGTTACCAGAAATATTGAGAAAATTTGGCAAAACAATTCAGAGATATATATCCTGCCATATTATAACATTCCTATTGGGTAGCATCACGACACATGAACATAAGGAAATACGGGAAAGACCCTAGATGATTTTGTAGATCATAAGATGTATGTGCCCGTACAGTAAAATGTTATGTCGCAAAATACATGTGATTATCAATAGAATTAATATAGGATTAAATAGGTTTATGGTTCTCATAAATGTCTTATATTTTAGTTTTTAAAATTTTTGTTTAAAAAAAATTTTTTTCTAAAAATTTTCATCAATATATTTAGTCTTTCTTATAATTTAACGACGGTTTTTACAACTTAATAATAAAATTAATGACTGTTTATACTTAACGACTTAATTAGCGATAATTTTAGCAGGAGAGACAAAAAATGTAGATGAAAAGTTTTAGTAGGACTATTATTCAAAAAAAAAAATTTATAAGAATTAAAATCGAATTTAAATTATTTATAAGAACGAAAACATATTTAACCCATTAAAACATATTCAAGCTCTAAGCTTTTGAAGAACATGTTCTGAAGACTCTAAAGATAAGGTTCTAGTGAACAAGTTCTGAAGACTTTGAAGACAAGGTTCTGAAGATTTTGCGATTTCAAGTTCTGAGGTTCTGAAGACCAAGTTCTGAAGACTTTGAAGACAAGGTTCTGCTAAACAAGTTCTGAAGACTCTGAAGACAAGGATCTGAAGACTCTTATTCTGTTTATGATCTTTCTAAGCATGTTTCACCCATACACATTCTGAAGCCTCTGAAGATTAGCAGATAAGATCAATAAGGTTTTACGTGAGTAAGTTGTACATGATACAAGATTAAATATTTCTCCCACTATATTAATTTTATGGTGCAAGGACAATACTATGGTACGATGTTGTCTACCACTTACATTGACCGTTATACAAGAACACTACTGATATTTGGAGTTCCCATTGACAATATAAAGAAGACTTTGAAGAATAGAAAAATAACTTTGCACCATTGAAAAGAAACTATGCGCAAAATTCTTTGATGCATACTCCCTCCGTCTCATATTATAAGCAAATTTCACTTTTTAGATCCATTAAATAATTAATGTATTTGATCTATATATAAGTCAGATACATTAATTATTCAATGAATCTAAAAAATGAAATTTACTTATAATATGAGACGGGTAGTAATTCTTTTGTAAAAAGCTATAAAGGAAGAAACTTTTGTTCATTAACTTTCTAGAAGCACTATTGTGTTTACCATTGCATTTTAACTTGTGTAAATCTGCTTTCTTAGAAGCATCTTGTAAACACATCTTTTTGTTTCTCAACTTTTGAGTTGATTGTTCCTTGAGAGACTATGGTATAGTCAGAATTTCTCAAGAAGACATTGACGGTTAGTCTTTGTGGATGGTAATCAATTTGGTTATAGTGGATTAATTCTTTATTGAGAAAGGAAAAATCACCTTGGCAGATGGACTGGATTAACTTCGTTAACAGTGAACCATGATAAAAATAATTGTGTTCATTTATTTTTGTTCTTGTTTCATCTTTATTTGTTTGGGAAGAAAAAGTTTTAAATCTAGAAACTCAATTCAAACCCCCCTTTCTTGTATTTCATGTACCTTTAATTGGCATCAGAGCTTCGATTTTAATATTGATTGTTTATCAAACACTTAAGTGTGTAAGATAAAGGTCCATATTCTTTGTGAATATGGCAGGGATCCCTCCACCAGCTGCACCTGTTGTTAATGAAATAGATGATTATAGTGCCAAACCTCCAGTCATCTTTGATGGAGAAGGTTTTACCAATGTTTTAAAATTCGGACCGGTTATCGACCCGGTCAAGTTATTTAGTCACTGTGTTACTGGTCCGACTAGTGGGTCACTGATTGGACCGCATGATTTCCAATAATATGAAAATATAATTATAATTTTCTTTGATAACATGATTTTTTTTAAAATCTTTTGTTAATTTGTAGTATCATTCAATCGTGTAATTAATTTTCTAACTTTTAAATTATTATATTATTTATATTGTATAATTAATAATATATAAGTTTAATGAAAATTACATTAGAGAGAAATGTTGTAATTATAAAATATATATTTCTTTTTTCTATGATCAAATTAAACATCGAAGAAATTCATGTTGCAGTTAATAAAACTACAATCTAAATAGTTTTGAAAGATTACATGTCTGATTCTTAAAATTTGACAAAATATCTTTTTATAATTTTAACATTATTTAGTTATTTTAAATATTTAACATAATTATAAATGTAAGTAAAATTGGATTTTAAAACAAGGCACCAAAACTTAAGAAAAATGAAATAGTGGAATCAAAATTATAATTAAACTAAAAAACAAACATAAAAAGATCAACCCATCATATCAAGAAATCCAGTGGTTTACTGATCTAACCAGTGAACCGGATGGGTCACACCATTTATTTTACCAGATCAGTTACAAATATGGTCCAATAACCTTACCGGACCGCTCTACCTCCCGGTCCACAGTCTAAGCAGTCTGACCGGCCAAAATGGTCTGGGTTTTAAAACCATGGGTTTGACTAATGTAAAGACATAATAGAGAGTTTCTTTCTTGGTCACAATGTTGATCTCTGGGATATAGTAGTTGATGGATACAAACATTTTGTTGATGAGAGTGGTAATAAGATTGAAAGAATAGTGATAACGAAGAAACAAAAGAAAGACTACAAGAATCATCATAATGTTAGAACCATTTTGTTGAATGCTATTTCTTACATTGAGTGTGAACATATTACAAATAGGGACACATCAAAGTCTATTTTTGATTCTTTGAAAATGACTCATGAAGGGAATTCCCAAGTTAAAGAGACCAAGACACTTGCCTTGATTCAGAAGTATGAAGCCTTTAAGATGAAAAATGATGAAACTGTTGAGAACATGTTCTCAAGGTTTCAAAATCTTGTTGCATGATTAAAGGTTCTGAACAAAGGGTATTTTACTACAAATCACGTCAAGAAAATTATCAGAAGCCTACCCAAGAAATGGAGGCCCATGGAAAGTGCATTGAAACTGGCCAAAGATCTGAACAACACTTGTTTGGAATAACTAGTTAATTCTTTGAGAAGTCATGAGATAGAACTTGAAGAAGACGAGTGTTGTACCCACAAATTTGCCCTCTCAATTCTCAAGGCTTTTCTTACAAGGATTTTCAAGGTTCAAGCTTGAACAAGTGCATTTGGATTTTTCAGTACCAAAATTAAAAGGAAACTGTCAAAAAGGGAGAAAACAGATAAAAATATTATTTTGACAAAATTTGGAGGAAAACAAGTGTCCTTCGTTTCAGCTCTTTCGATTGGCCTTTTGGCCTCTTTCGACACAAGCTTGGCTTGCATCTTTCGATTGGCCTTTTGGCCTCTTTCGACACAAGCTTGGTTTGCATCCTCCGATTGGCCTTTTGACCTCTTTCGACACAAGCTTGGCTTGCATCCTTCGATTGGACTTTTGGCCTCTTTCGCCTGGGCATGTGACTTCTTGTTGCAGGCTTCGTTTGTGACTTTTGCTGCCTACATTGTTTGCCTTGAAAACCATGTTTGCTGGCCACAAGTGCCTCCTGCAAGGCAAACCCTTCGATTCACCAAGCATGTTGTCTGCATGCTTTGCTTTGAAAACCTATTTTGGCTGCCTGTAAACTTGTTTTGATTTGGACAAGTTCACTGCCTACAAGCCTGCTTCGATTGGGCATATGCTGCTTGCAAGCCTGCTTCGATTGGGCAATATGCTTCCTTCGAGCATGAGCTTTCGATTTGGCAATATGTTTTCTTCGATACAAGTTTCGTCCGGACAATGTGATTTCAAATAGGTCTCCTTCGATTCAGAAAGAAATGATCTCCATACAAGTTTCGATTGAGTTTTTGGTTCCCTTTGAAACAATGTCCTTCGACCCAGGAATACCCTTCAATTGGCATTTCAAAAGGTCCCTAGACTGGAACTTCAGAGTGTCCTTCAACTGGAACTTCAGAGTTTCCCTTAATAAGAACATCAGAACGAAATGAACTTCGAATGGCATTTCAGTGCAGAGTTTCTCTTAATCTAAGATGCTCTGTGAAGGAAGTTCTGAACACTTCGAATCAGAATGTAGACTCATCACAAATCCAAGGGCTGGTCGAAGTTGCCTAATAGGGAAGATTTTAAATAGATTCGAATTGGACTTTGAAGCTGGCAAAGAAGGGCCATTCGAAGGGCCATTCGAAGAACACACAGTTGGTCCATTCGAAGGACACATAGCTGGTGAAAACGAATGCTGTTTTGTTCCAGTCTGGTTGAAAGGTGTAGAAAGATGGAGGATTCGACTCAAAAGATCAAGTTGAACATTCAGACCCATAGGCTAGGCCACGTGTCTTCCCTTTTTAGGCATGTACCCATCTGTTGTGCACAGTACTACCTTTTAGGAAAGTCTGTCTTGAGCCTTGCACCTATTTTCCTTCAGCATGAAGCAACTCCATATGAACCATTCATCTTGCTTTTGTGGCACAAGTGGACATTTACTTTCTAGCTGGGCCTTATTTTATTATTTTTTGCTCCACAGAAGCATGAGTCACAGCTTCTGCACCCCAACTGCCAACAGGCCCACCACATGTGCTGTCACGTTACTTATTATTTTACTATTTTTGCAAGGCTGGCTGTTGAAAACATATCCATTATTTTCCTCTATAAATAGAGGAATTTATGCAAAGCTGAGAGAGGACTTTTGGCCAGAGGAACGTATCTTTAAAATTCTCATACACCACAAAATTCTCAAATTCTCAAACACCTGAACACTTGAACACTTGAACACTTGAACACTTGAACACTTGAACACTTGAACACTTAAACACTCAAACACATACCCAGAATCCAAACAACAAATCCAGAATTCCATCCTCCTGCCTAAACACCAGAACATCAAACCTGTGTTACAAATACAAGCCTTGAGGCCTGCATAACCTCAAAACCTGCCTTCCTTACCAAAGCCAGAAAACTCCAGCCAGTTCAACTGCAACTGCAAACAAACCTGCCTAAAGCCAGTCCAACTGCAGCTGCAAGCAAGCCTGTATCAAAACTAACAGAAACTCAGACCTGCTTGCCCAAACCAAACAGTAACAGAAATAGCTTCAAGAAGATCCCAGCAAGGCTCCCTCCACCATCAAAAAAGGTCACCTACAGCTCTTTCGACTAAGCACTTCAAGAGGTAAGTTCTCTCCAGCTTGGGACTTTTTTCATTTAAACATCATGAGTACATGCCAATAAAGAAAAATGTAGATATTTCTGGACCACGTTTTAGCATTAGATTCTGATTGCTCTTATGCTGAAAACTTAACCTTAATTAGTTATAATTTAGACTTTGAGACCCATTGTTTTTTTGTGCTAACCCCTGGACTGTAGTTATGTTTGGATGTTGTATTTAAGAACTTGAGACAGGTTTGTTATACCCTTCGATTGGCTAGTTGCACAAGCCTTTCGAATCACAATTTGAGGGCCTAAATATGCTTACAAGGAGTCAGCAAGGAGCCTGTGGAAAAGCCAGAACCTTGTTGTTTCCAGACCTCAGACGAAATCCATAACCTTTCCATTTCCATGCCATAAACAAAAGACAGGAGTATGAAACGAAGCCCCAGGCTTCCTCACTGGCTCCAGGCCCAATCGAAGAAGGCAACAAGGCATAAAGGCTCAGCCAGAGGCACACTTGCACTAAATCCAGGCTCAGGCGAAAGGCACTTCCATGCTGGTGCCAGCCTCCAATCGAAGTACATGACCTGACTGGTGCCAAAGCCCAATCGAAGGCCATGACCTCACTGGCGTGAATTCCCAATCGAAGGACAGGACTTTACTGATGCCAGACCCAATCGAAGGAGGCCAACATAATGCAAATCGAAGGGTTCTCCTGCCCCAGTCGAAAGACACTCATTTTTCTTGCTTTTACCTTATTTTTGCTTTTATATTCTCATGCAATTCAATATGGTTGTAATAGTGTAGGATATTTATTTCCTGCCTTTTTATTGCTTTGTACAAATGATAGTAATTAGGTGTGTATGGCAAGATAAAATCAACAGTTAGACAACCCAAAAATCAAAGATAACAATGCATGCAATCAAACACACTTGCACACATGCACCCTTAAGGGAATTCCACTTGTTGCCTTATAAAAATGGCCATGTTATGCATGTTGGATGTCTTAGCACAAACGAATTGAAAAAAGATCATAGTCCCTCGATGACACTATCAAAAGTTGCCTTTCAAAAATGATCTCAGTCCCTACAGAAAAGTGCTAAGTCATTTCACAACATTGCTATCATGATCATACGATGACCTGCGCCTGTCCCGTTTACATCCTAACACAAGGTTGTTCACCAAATACAATGGTGAAACAACACTGTTAAAACGGTTAAAAACATAAGAAAGATCTTTGAGTAAAATAGGGTAGACAACTCTTAGTTACTTGATCAAAAATCTTGCAAAACATCCTTGCTATTTTTCAAAACACACTCCACAACACAATTTCAAAAACAACTTTCAAAACATTGAAAACCTTTCAAAAAGAGAAACACCTCTGTATACATTCAAACAAGAATCATTATAAAGGTTGCCACAACGATGGCCTCTTTTCAAAACATCTTTCAAAATCACACACAAAGCACCATTTCAAACAATTGAAAAGAAAAAGCAAGTGATCTAAGCAAGTAACTAAGAGCCCATGGATAACCATGGATAGAAAGGGTGCTAATACCTTCCCTTTCTATAATCTACTCCCCGAACCCAAGAAAACATCTCAAAGGTCTTTCCTGTGCTTTTTGACCTTTCCTTAGGATAAAATAAAAAAGTAGGTGGCGACTCTTGCTAATCCAAAACATTTGCGAACAAAAACGCAAAACCCAAGTCAGTTCTCCCACCGTATCACAGAACTGGCGACTCTGTTGTACCCCAAAATTTGCCCTCTCAATTCTCAAGGCCTTTCTTACAAGGATTTTCAAGGTTCAAGCTTGAACAAGTGCATTTGGATTTTTCAGTACCAAAATTAAAAGGAAACTGTCAAAAAGGGAGAAAACAGATAAAAATATTATTTTGACAAAATTTGGAGGAAAACAAGTGTCCTTCGTTTCAGCTTTTTCGATTGGCCTTTTGGCCTCTTTCGACACAAGCTTGGCTTGCATCTTTCGATTGGCCTTTTGGCCTCTTTCGACACAAGCTTGGTTTGCATCCTTCAATTGGCCTTTTGACCTCTTTCGACACAAGCTTGGCTTGCATCCTTCGATTGGACTTTTGGCCTCTTTCGCCTGGGCATGTGACTTCTTGTTGCAGGCTTCGTTTGTGACTTTTGCTGCCTACATTGCTTACCTTGAAAACCATGTTTACTGGCCACAAGTGCCCCCTGCAAGGCAAACCCTTCGATTCACCAAGCATATTGCCTGCATGCGTTGCTTGGAAAACCTATTTTGGCTTCCTGTAAGCTTGTTTCGATTTGGACAAGTTCACTGCCTACAAGCCTGCTTCGATTGGGCATATGCTGCTTGCAAGCCTGCTTCGATTGGGCAATATGCTTCCTTCGATCATGAGCTTTCGATTTGGCAATATGTTTTCTTCGATACAAGTTTCATCCGGACAATGTGATTTCAAATAGGTCTCCTTCGATTCAGAAGGAAATGATCTCCATACAAGTTTCGATTGAGTTTTTGGTTCCCTTTGAAACAATGTCCTTCGACCCAGTAATACCCTTCAATTGGCATTTCAAAAGGTCCCTGGACTGGAACTTCAGAGTGTCCTTCAACTGGAACTTCAGAGTTTCCCTTAATAAGAACATCAGAACGAAATGACCTTCGAATGGCATTTCAGTGCAGAGTTTCTCTTAATCTAAGATGCTCTGATGAAGGAAGTTCTGAACACTTCGAATCAGAATGTAGACTCATCACAAATCCAAGGGCTGGTCGAATTTTCCTAATAGGGAAGATTCTAAATAGATTCGAATTGGACTTTGAAGCTGGCAAAGAAGGGCCACTCGAAGGGCCATTCGAAGAACACACAGTTGGTCCATTCGAAGGACACACAGCTGGTGAAAACGAATGCTGTTTTGTTCCAGTCTGGTTGAAAGGTGTAGAAAGATGGAGGATTCGACTCAAAAGATCAAGTTGAACATTCAGACCCAAAGGCTACGCCACATGTCTTCCCTTTTTAGGCATGTACCCATCTGTTGTGCACAGTACTACCGTTTAGGAAAGCCTGTCTTGTGCCTTGCACCTATTTTCCTTCAGCATGAAGCAACTCCATCTGAACCATTCATCTTGATTTTGTGGCACAAGTGGACATTTACTTTCCAGGTGGGCCTTATTTTATTATTTTTTGCTCCACAGAAGCATGAGTCACAACTTCTGCACCCCAACTGCCAACAGGCCTACCACATGTGTTGTCACGTTACTTATTATTTTACTATTTTTGCAAGGCTGGCTGTTGAAAACATATCCATTCTTTTCCTCTATAAATATAGGAATTTATGCAAAGCTGAGAGAGGACTTTTGGCCAGAGGAACGTATCTTCAAAATTCTCATACACCACAAAATTCTCAAATTCTCAAACACTTGAACACTTGAACACTTGAACACTTGAATACTTGAACACTTAAACACTCAAACACATACCCAAAATCCAAACAACAAATCCAGAACTGCATCCTCCTGCCTAAGCACCAGAACATCAAACCTGTGTTACAAATACAAGCCTTGAGGCCTGCATAACCTCAAAACCTGCATTCCTTACCAAAGCCAGAAAACTCCAGCCAGTTCAACTGCAACTGCAAACAAACCTGCCTAAAGCCAGTCCAACTGCAGCTGCAAGCAAGCCTGTATCAAAACTAACAGAAACTCAGACCTTCTTGCCCAAACCAAACAGTAACAGAACTAGCTTCAGGAAGATCCCAGCAAGGCTCCCTCCACCATCAAAAAAGGTCTCTTACAGCTCTTTCGACTAAGCACTTCAAGAGGTAAGTTCTCTCCAGCTTGGGACTTTTTCATTTAAACACCATGAGTACATGCCAATAAAGAAAAATGTAGATATTTCTGGACCATGTTTTAGCATTAGATTCTGATTGCTCTTATGCTGAAAACTCAACCTTAATTAGTTATAATTTAGACTTTGAGACCCATTGGTTTTTTGTGCTAACCCCTGGACTGTAATTATGTTTGGATGTTGCATTTAAGAACTTGAGACAGGTTTGTTATACCCTTCGATTGGATAGTTGCACAAGTCTTTCGAATCATAATTTGAGGGCCTAAATATGCTTACAAGGAGTCAGTAAGGAGCCTGTGGAAAAGCCAAAACCTTATTGTTTCCAGACCTCAGACGAAATCCATAACCTTTCCATTTCCATGCCATAAACAAAAGACAGGAGTATGAAACGAAGCCCCAGGCTTCCTCACTGGCTCCAGGCCCAATCAAAGAAGGCAACAAGGCAGAAAGGCTCAGCCATAGGCACACTTGCACTAAATCCAGGCTCAGGCGAAAGGCACTTCCATGCTGGTGCCAACCTCCAATCGAAGTACATGACCTGACTGGTGTCAAAGACCAATCGAAGGCCATGACCTCACTGGCGCAAATTCCCAATCGAAGGACAGGACCTTACTGATGCCAGACCCAATCGAAGGAGGCCAACAGAATGCAAATCGAAGGGTTCTCCTGCCCCAGTCGAAAGACACTCATTTTTTTTGCTTTTACCTTATTTTTGCCTTGATATTCTCATGCAATTCAATATGGTTGTAATAGTGTAGGATATTTATTTCCTGCCTTTTTATTGCTTTGTACAAATGATAGTAATTAGGTGTGTATGGCAAGATAAAATCAACAGTTAGACAACCCAAAAATTAAAGATAACAATGCATGCAATCAAACACACTTGCACACATGCACCCTTAAGGGAATTCCACTTGTTGCCTTATAAAAATGGCCATGTTATGCATGTGGGATGTCTTAGCACAAACGAATTGAAAAAATATCATAGTCCCTCGATGACGCTATCAAAAGTTGCCTTTCAAAAATGATCTTAGTCCCTACAGAAAAGTGCTAAGTCATTTCACAACATTGCTATCATGATCATACGATGACCCGCGCCTGTCTCGTTTACATCCTAACACAAGGTTGTTCACCAAATACAATGGTGAAACAACACTGTTAAAAGGGTTAAAAACATAAGAAAGATCTTTGAGTAAAATAGGGTAGACAACTCTTAGTTACTTGATCAAAAATCTTGCAAAACATCCTTGCTATTTTTCAAAACACACTCCACAACACAATTTCAAAAACAACTTTCAAAACATTGAAAACCTTTCAAAAAGACAAACACCTCTGTATACATTCAAACAAGAATCATTACAAAGGTTGCCACAACGATGGCCTCTTTTCAAAACATCTTTCAAAAACACACAAAAAACACCATTTCAAACAATTGAAAAGCAAAAGCAAGTGATCTAAGCAAGTAACTAAGAGCCCATGGATAACCATGGATAGAAAGGGTGCTAATACCTTCCCTTTCTATAATCTACTCCCCGAACCCAAGAAAACATCTCAAAGGTCTTTCCTGTGCTTTTTGACCTTTCCTTAGGATAAAATAAAAAAGTCGGTGGCGACTCTTGCTAATCCGAAACATTTGCAAACACAAACGCAAAACCCAAGTCAGTTCTCCCACCGTATCATAGAACTGGCGAATCTGTTGGGGAAATGTATAAAAGTGGAGTAACCTTAGGGCTTAGATCACCCTTTGCATGATTAATTGTTTGTTTTGATTGCTTTATATTTTGGTTCTCTTGTTTGGGCTTGAAATCCTCTACCCGGATTTGGGAAACATTCATAGATAGTAATACATTGTGGAAACTGTGCGGGGTATACCGACACGGTTGAAGCAATAGCTATATTAGTGCGACATATTTGTGAGTACCGGTAGCCTTTGAGTCAATCAAAGAGAATACGGGGCCGCTGAGTGATGTCATTAAGCACTAATGAACTAGAACCTTACTTGACCATCTTGGCCTTTTATTAGGGGTAGTGAGATGACCGGCTTTGGTGCAGTCCGAAGTTGGTAGATACTCGATACTACACTCATTGAGGGTTATTTTCTTGGAATATTTTGGTCGCTAGTTAAGTGGCTAAACCAAAACAATGAACATAGAAAACAATCCAATGATATTGAGCTCCTTAGAACCCGGTTACTGTTTATAGGACAGGTTTTGAGCCAACTAAACTCAAGAGGGTACTTACCTATGAAACCTCATGCAAGCCTGAAACTAGGGTTTTTTGTGTGACTTGCTTGTACATGTGTTTGTGCATACATCATGAACATCATAAAGCATCATATGCATCCACTAACCATTTCAAGGGTTTGGATCTTCATCTTTGTTCTTGTTTTGTAGGTCATGGAAACTCTTCGCAGGAAAACAATTCAAGTCAACCTTGTGAGAATCCCTCTTCAACTTAAGGAGCTTACATCCAGAATTCCAGAAAATTCTCTCTTCAGTGAAAGACATGGTAGACTTCTCAACTTAGTCAACACCAACATTGAAGAAGACATGGTTAAAGTTCTCTTCCAGTTCTTTGACCCCCTACACCACTGTTTCACATTCCCTGACTACCAATTGGTGCCTACTTTGGAGGAATTTTCTCAACTCCTGAGAATTCCTATTCTTAATCAACTACCCTACAACGGTACGGAAAAAGAACCAAAACCTGAAGATGTTGCTCAAGCATTGCACTTGCAACCATCTGACATCAAGGGGCACTGGGAAACCAGAAGTGGTGTCAAAGGATTCTTAGCAAAGTTTCGGTTTGAGAAGGCCCAAGAATGCTGGAATTCTCTTGATCTACAAGCCTTTGAAGAAATTGTGGCACTCCTTATTTATGGGTTGGTCTTGTTCCCAAACCCTGACCAACTTATAGATGTGAATGCTGTTAAGATTTTCTTGTCCAAGAATCCCATACCTACATTACTTGGGGACATCCTACACTCACTCTACACACGAACAATGAGGAAAAGAGGTGTTCTCATGTGCTGTACTCCTCTCCTAGCAAGGTGGTTTATTTCTCACCTTCCACAATCTGTTCTGAAGAATGAGCAGGGTTTAAGGTGGTCACAATGGTTGATGACCCTCACACATTATGATGTACATTGGTGTTCTCGGTCCAGAGAAAATGTCATCATCATTGATCGTTGTGGTGAGTTCCCTAATGTCCCATTACTTGGCATTAGGGGAGACATTACCTACAACCCCTGTCTAGCCTTGAGACAATTTGGATATGCTCGGAGGGATGGCCCTCATGACATGCTGATTCCTGACCTAGTTTTTGACTTCGACAATGATGCGCAAAGACTTCGCCAAAGGTTCATCAGAGCTTGGAGGATGCCTAACAAGGTGGATAGTAAGACATTGGGGCACAAGAATTCCATCCCCCTTGAGCCTTACCTTAAGTGGGTACGAACCCGCTCCCAGAATCTCATGATGCCATATCCTCACATTCTCCCCTTGATCAAAGAGCCTGTTAAGGAAGGAGAGGTTCCATACACCATCCTATATCCTGACATGCCAACATCATGGGAGGAAATGCAAAATAGTTGGATCCATTTCAGAGAAGAACGGGATACTTTTGAAGCCAGCTTCTATGCCAGTGAGGAGAAGGTTTTAGAGCTCACCCGCCGACTTCACGAGGAGGAAACTCTTAACACCTACATCGCACCAAAAAGGATGCGCAACGTCTTTTTACATTGAGATTTTTGTAATATTTCGCCCATGGGGAATTTATGTACTAACAAATTTCTTCTTAATATGACGTGCGTTCTTTTTTATTTGCAACAAATTTTAATTTTTGAACCCTTGAATGCATTACATGAACAACATATCATTCATCATATGCATAAACAGGTCTTCAAGCCAGGTTTCCTTATCCTTCTGCTGTTTATTTCAGCGAGATGGATTTGGAGCAAACAGTGAAGGACTTACAGGCACAAAATTCACAATTTCAGCAACTCCTCATGACCTTGGCAAAGGGTCAAGAGGATCTCAAAGTTCTGCTAGAGAAGAGTAAAGAGAAGAAAAAGAAAAAGAGACCGGGGGTAGCTACTTTCGGAAGAAGATTTAAGGGTGATGCTAGAAGGACTCTTGAGTTTCCATCAACGTCCGACGAAGGGATTGGCAAAGGGAAAAGAGTTACTGTGCCTTCCGAATCTGAGGTAGAAGAGGAGGAAGAGGAAACTGACGAAGACTATTCAGAACAATAGTACCCACCAGCGGATGACAAGTATAAGAACCTTGAAGACAGATTGGCAGCTATGGAGTTGCAGAGGGTGCCCGGATTGGATTTTGAGGAGCTGGGGCTTATAGCTGGGATTGTTATCCCTCCTAAGTTCAAAGTGCCAACATTCGCCAAGTACGACGGTATATCTTTCCCTAAGATGCACTTGAGGTCGTATGTTAGAAAGATCCAGCCACATTCATCTGACAAAAACCTCTGGGTGCACTTTTTCCAAGACAGCTTGTCTGGCACTCAGTTAGATTGGTTTTACCAGCTTGAGAGATCAGAGGTCCATAATTAGGAAGACTTGGCAGCCGCTTTCTATCGTCAGTATCAGTACAATGTTGATTTGGCGTCTACCCGTACTCAGTTACAAAGTATGGGGATGGCTTCAAATGAATGGTTCAAGGAGTACGCCCAGAAGTGGCACGACCTGGCTGGAAGGGTGCAGCCACCGCTATCAGATATGGAATTAGTTGACATGTTTTTGGGGACCCTATCTGGCCCTTTCTTCAAACATCTAATCGGAAGCTCCTCTGCGGGATTTACTGAGTTGATTTTGACTGGCGAGAGGGTGGAAGCCGGTATCAAAAGTGGAATGATTCAAAAGGATGCTTCCGCATCCACAGCTGTTAGAAAACCCTTCCTAGCCAAGAAAGAGGTATCTGCTGTGTACACCCAGAAAAATCGGGAAAGAGAAGAACGTCGGCCAATAGTGGGGGCCGTATTAATACAGAAGTCCGCATCAGACCAGTTTAGAAACAGCCAACCGAGGAACGATCAGCCCAGAACGTATCAGCAAAGGCCACCACGACAGTTTACTCCAGTAAATATGACACCTGCTCAAATCCTTCCACATCTCCTGAAGTTGAATCTCGCTAATATTAAGGAGGCACCAAAGAATATAAATACCACCTCTCCATCTTACAATCCAAAAGCCAAGTGTGCTTACCATTCCGACAGTATTGGGCACGATACCAATAATTGTTGGGCACTCAAGAACAAAATTCAGGATTTAATTGACGCCAAAGAGGTCGAGTTTGACGCTCCTGAAAAGTCCAATGTTATATCCGCGTCAATGCCCAAGCACGGTCACAATGTGCATGCTGTTTTGGAAAATCTCCATGTTACTGATGCTGCCGATCTGTTAACTCCATTGTTAGTAATAAAAGAAAATTTGTTGAGAGCCGGGATCTTTCCTGGTTGTGATGAAGATTTCTATTTTTGTTTGAATGTTCAAGATGATTGTCCAATGTTGAAGTCGGGTGTCCAACGCCTGATGGATACTCAAGAAATACTTTTTCAGAAAACCCATGTTAACACTTTAAATCCGATTGATCCTGATACTTGTGATACCTCAACCAATGATATTGCCATCATAACCATTTTCGACAATCCTCCCAAGGCTTGCAAAAGGCCTGTCAGGATTACACCCAACTCTGAATGTGCACCTCTAAAGATCACAATGCTGGGACCCGTCCTGTACAAATCAAGCAAAATGATATCGTGGAACTATGGGGGAGAAATCTTCTACCACGGCATCAAACAAATCAAAATAGTCCAAGAAATTTCTGAAGAAGACCCTGACGTAGGAAACATTGCGGGTACTAGCAAGATCACCCGCAGTGGCCGAATATTTTCTCCGGAGATTGCTCATCCCCGAGTAGTCTTCGGACCCTTAAATATTTCTGCACCTGTTGGACCCTCTGCGCAAGGCCCAGTGATTGAAGAGTTAAACACTCCTGAAGAAAGACCATCCGCTGATAACACTAACAAAGGTAAGGGGGTACTGAAAGAGCCTGTCAGAACGAAGGCTCATGCTGTGGTTATCCCCGAAACCATGCAGAAGGAGATGGATGAGATCCTAAAAATAATCAGAAAAAAGTGACTATGACGTTGTGGAACAATTGGGGCAAACCCCTTCTAAAATCTCAATGTTAGCTCTCCTGCTCTATTCAGAGGCCCACGCTAAGGCTCTGATTAAATTCTTGAAGACAACACATGTCCCTCAAGAGACCTCGGCTGACCAATTCCAAAACTGTGTGGCCAGTCTTACTACTGATAATGGCCTGGGATTTTCCGATGCTGACCTAACTCCCAAAGGAAGGAAGCACAATGATGCATTACATGTTTCAGTTGAGTGCCGAGGGACCACACTCGCCCATGTCTTGGTCGATACTGGTTCTTCCCTGAATATGCTGCCAAATAAGGCCTTAGACCATTTGGATTGTGAAGGTTTGACCCTCAAGCCTAGCAACATTATCGTCAGAGCTTTCGATGGTTCCAAAAGAATGGTTCATGGGGAGGTTGATATTCCCATCAAGGTAGGCACCGAAGTGTTCAACACCACCTTCTACGTGATGGACATTCGTCTGTCATACTCATGTTTGCTGGGAAGACCGTGGATTCATCATGCCGGGGCAGTTACATCCTCTTTGCACCAGATGCTGAAGTATCCTATTAAGGGTAAAATCATAACTGTACACGGTGAGGAGGAGTACATGATCAGTCATCTCAATTCCTTTCGGTATGTGGAAGTGGATGGCGAATTCATCGAAACACCTTTTCAACATTTTGAGGAAGTTTCTCCCGAGGTGGCAGTCGCGAAGGCAGTGGTTGAGGTACCTATCATTCCCAAGCAGGTGGCTAGGATGGCATCGCTCAAAGACGCAGAGGCTGTGATTAAGGAGGGGAAGAGCGCAGTATGGGGACAGTTTCCCGACATTCCTTATAAGACAGACAAGTTTGGGTTGGGGTTTACTGCTGCAGGACAAAAGGCTATGCGTCGCTCCAAGACCAAAAGGCCACCCGTCAAGATTTCTCTCCATGGAATCAATGTTGTAGAAGATGAAGATGAGGAGAGCCACTTTGAAGATTGGATCTTTCCGACTGTCGAAGGGGGTTTGAACAATTGGGAAGCAAAGGATTTTGTTCCTACACCTTTATCAACCAGTAATTTTATCTTTGAACAATTTCCCATTTTCTTTGGTCTGTAATAACTAAGACAATTCGCACACTATTTTCACCCCATGCCTTGCCTGGGGCATGTAGGTCTACCTGTAAGGGCTTGATTTTCTTCATAATCATATGCCATATTTTAACGAATCATTGGACGCATTTCATCTATAAACTGCTGCGTTTCTTTTTTTTTTTTTTTGCATTTTTGTTTGTTTAAAGATGGCTATCCCTTACACACACCCACATTCACAAATACAGGTACCCATCCACTCCAGATTCCATGGGTGACTATTCTGTTTTAGCCTTCGATAACTCTGAATATCTGGTCAATCAAGCTAAGTACGAAGTTGACAAAGATTGTGAAGTGCCGGGAGAGTTAGCCAGACTTCTACAACAAGAAGAGAGGGCCATCTTGCCTCATGAAGAGTTGTTAGAAACCATCAACTTAGGGACAGAGGGGGACAGGAAAGAAGTAAAAGTGGGTACCAACTTGGAACCAAGTGTCAAGGAACGCTTAATACAATTGTTGAATGAATATGTTGAGATCTTCGCTTGGTCTTATGAAGACATGCCAGGTTTAGACACAGATATCGTGGTTCACCGTCTCCCTACAAGAGAAGACTGTCCACCGATCAAGCAAAAGGTTCACCGAATGAGACCTGACATGTCTGAGAAGATCAAAGCTGAGGTAATGAAGCAATTCAACACTGGCTTTCTGGTTGTTACAACCTATCCACAATGGGTTGCTAACATTGTGCCCGTACCCAAAAAAGACGGCAAGGTCAGAATGTGTGTGGACTATCGGGATTTGAACAGGGCCAGCCCTAAAGATGATTTCCCTCTACCTCATATTGACGTCTTGGTTGATAACACCGCTCAACACAAGGTTTTTTCCTTCATGGATGGATTCTCGGGTTACAACCAGATTAAAATGGCCCCCGAGGACATGGAGAAAACAACCTTTGTTACACAATGGGGTACCTTCTGCTACAAGGTGATGCCGTTCGGACTGAAGAACGCAGGGGCAACTTATCAACGCGCCATGGTAGCTTTGTTTCATGATATGATACATCATGAGATCGAGGTTTACGTGGACGACATGATAGCTCGATCACAAACAGAAGAAGAACACCTTAGTCATTTGCAAAAGCTGTTTGCCAGGCTGAAGGAGTATAAACTCAGACTGAATCCAAGCAAGTGCACTTTTGGAGTTAGGTCTGGTAAGCTCTTGGGATTTATTGTCAGCAACAAAGGTATTGAGGTCGATCCTGTTAAAGTGAAGGCTATACAAGAAATGCCAGCCCCCCGTACTGAAAAAGAGGTTAGAGGATTCTTGGGACGCTTGAACTATATTGCAAGGTTCATTTCTCACCTGACATCTACCTGCGAAGCCAATTTTCAAACTGTTGAAGAAAGATCAGGTAGTTGAATGGAACGACGATTGTCAAGTTTCTTTTGATAAGATCAAGGAGTATTTTCTGGAACCTCCTATTCTGATGCCACCTGTGATCGGTGGAAATAGAACTGACTGTTTTGGAATGCTGGTTCGCGTTTGCGTTTTGCAAAATGTCGCGGTAAGCAAGAGTCGCCATCGTCTTTTATTTTCTCTAACAAGGAAAGGACAAAAGCACAACAAAATTCCTTTTTGAGATGTTTCTCGGGTTCGGGAGGTAGATTATAGAAAGGGAAGGTGTTAGCACCCTTTCTATCCGTGGTTATCCACGGGCTCTTAGGTACTTGCTCACTATGTTTTCAAAAATATTTTGCTTTTCTTGTGTTTGTGGGTTTTGAAAAAGTTTTGTTTGAAAACTTCGATTTAACTCTTGTGTCTGTCCTCAAGAGTGTATGAAGTGTTTGTTTGAAAACATTGCTTGAAAAAAGTGTAGGTGCGAAAAGTATTTTTGTTTTGAAAGAGCAAGTACCTGAGAACCTCTATCTGGGACAAGGTCATGCTGAGTCGAGTGAACTTCCTTCTAGGTCTCTCACCCCTTTGTTGGCTATGATGTTGAGGAGCACTAGCAGGTTTTGAAATGACCACCGCGTTGACAGCTTGGCGGTGCTCAGATCTGTTTGGTCTCCTTGAACCATAGACAGCACTAGATTCCTTCTTGAACGGCTTCTTCTCAGTGCTCGAGGAGGCACCCTTCTGTATCTTCCCAGACTTAATACCAGCTTCAATTCTCTCACCAGTCAAGATAAGGTCTGTAAACCCGGCTGAAGAATTTCTGATTAAATGGTTGAAGAATGGACCAGACAGGGTCCCCAAGAACATATCAACAAGCTCACAGTCAGTTAAAGGTGGCTGCACCCTTCCAGCCAGGTCTCTCCACTTTTGAGCATATTCCTTAAATCCTTCACCCGTCCCTAGTGACATACCCTGGAGTTGGGTACGCGTAGGAGCAAGGTCAGAATTATATTGATACTACTTATAGAACGCAGTAGCCAAATCCTCCCAGTTGCGGATACTGGCCCCATCCAGCTGATAGAACCATTCGAGTTGAGTCCCTGAAAGACTATCCTGAAAGAAATGGATCCACAAATTCTTGTCAGCAGTGTAAGGTTGGATCTTCCTTACATATGACCGGAGGTGCAGCTTTGGGCAGGAGGCTCCGTCATATTTGGCAAAGGCAGGTGCCTTGAATTTATGGGGAATCACCACCCCATAGGATAAGCCTAGGTCTCCAAAGTCCAACCCGGGCACATTCTGTATCTCCATAGCCCTTAAGCGGTCCTCCAACTGTTTATACCTATCCTCAGTAGGAGGATACTGTTCCTCATCATAATCCATCTCGTTATCGGAGACCACGGGACTAGGAACCCTTCTCTCTTGTGGACTGTCTTTTCCTACAGATGAGGTAGTCAGCTCAACCTCATTCTATAGTCCATTCCCAAATCTGCGTCCAGTGTTGAACAAGACGGTCCTCTTCTTCTTCTTCTTCAGAATCAGAGTCTTCAACTCCTGTTGACCCTTGGCTAGGCTCATAACCAACTCTTGGAACTGGGCATTCTGGGCCTAGAGAGCCTTGATAGCTTGTTCAGTGGTAGGTTCAGTAGACATGATGAATGCTGAAATAAACAGCGAAGAAGATAAGTGACCTGTAAAAAGGGTACCTGTTATGCATATGATGAAATGAAATGCGTATGATTTATGTATGCAATGTTTTCAAGGATCTCGCGGGGTAAACAAAAAAACTTGTTAGAATTTGAATCTGGTAGCTTGATTGAAGGAACTTCCTGTTGCTGAGAATCCTTCTTCAAGAGTCAAGCTCACCATATCGAGTGGGTCATAGCCCCTGACTCAAGCTATCATGTTTTGATTTCTAGACACCTTGGCTAGAGGAAAATAAATCCCCTTTTCCCCTTGCTAGACATTTGGTTCATCATGACCTGCATCACAAACCCTTGAGATCCTTGAAATGGGTTAGTCCTTATGCAGGATGTATGCAATGTTATGATGTTATGATAAAGGCACACCACAAGTATTCACAAAAGGCAAACATGGTAAAGGCACACAAGTCACACAAAAGAGCCCTTAGATTTCAGGCTGGCATGAAGTTTAGGTACTACCCTCTTTCAGTTTCAGTTGGTTAAGACCTGTCCTAAAAATAGTAACCGGGTTCTAGAGGATCTCAATATCACTGACTACCTTCAATCAGTCATAATTCCAGTTTGGCAACCTTTCTTGCAGCCGGAACCATCGCGAGAGTTTAGTCTCAATGAGTGTAGCATACTGCTACTGTTCTATGGCCAAGTTGGTCAATTTAAGGTTCTAAGGTCAGTTGGTGCTTAATGACTCCTCAGAAGACCCATATTCTCCTTGTTCCAACACAAGGGATATCGGTACAGACCAAGGTGTCACACCAACGTTGCTACTGCTTCACCCGTGTCGGTCTACGCCGGACAGGTCCCTCACAGTTTATTGCTACTTACCTAAAGGGTATTCCCCAGATCTGGGTTAGGATCTATGAAACTACGATACAAGCCCACAAAATTTAAAGCATACAGAGCAATATAATTGAAAACATGGGTGATCTAGTCCTAAGGTACACCTCACTTATTAAATGTCCCCAGCAGAGTCGCCAGTTCTGTGATCGGTGGAAATAGCAATGATTGTTTTGGAATGCTGGTTCGCGTTTGCGTTTCGCAAAATGTCGCGGTAAGCAAGAGTCGCCACCGTCTTTTATTTTCTCCAACAAGGAAAGGACAAAAGCACAGCAAAATTCCTTTTCAAGATGTTTCTCGGGTTCGGGAGGTAGATTATAGAAAGGGAAGGTTTTAGCACCCTTTCTATCCGTGGTTATCCATGGGCTCTTAGGTACTTGCTCACTATGTTTTCAAAAATGTTTTGCTTTTCTTGTGTTTGTGGGTTTTGAAAAAGTTTTGTTTGAAAACTTCGATTTAACTCTTGTGTCTGTCTTCAAGAGTGTATGAAGTGTTTGTTTGAAAACTTTGTTTGAAAAAAGTGTAGGTGCGAAAAGTATTATTATTTTGAAAGAGCAAGTACCTGAGAACCTCTACCTACTCAAAAGAAATTAAGCTGTGTAAATGTCCTTTAGACAGTACTATCCCACTATTGAGAAGTAGGTAGCACCGTCGTTGGAGTTTTTCGGGTCAATTCGATTAATGGGACATGTGGTCACTAAAGCAATAGTAGGACGCCTTAGCGGTAACCCTAATGTTTTAGATCATTTTTATCGAGGCAACCGTTTCGAGGCAACTTTGATCTTTAGACAAGAGGGCGACCTCTAAAACACCCTATACTCAATGACCACGTCGAGGCAACCAAGTGAGGCGTACCCTAGGAGTGGCATGTGCGAGTTTGTCAGGTTTCATGTTAAGTTATCTTTGTACATGTTATGGTGAGCTACGATTGATTTTAATTTAAGAGAAGTCTTGTCATGCATAGCCTAGTTAACATACATCTAACAGTTAATAGTTGCGGAAAATAAAGCTAAACTATTACAAGGCGTCAGGTATTTACATCGCCAAAAAACAAACCCTTGAAAAGTAAATTGCGGGAAATAAATAAAAGCGATAAAAAGGTCCTAATTAAAGTTATTACATCCTCGGAACAATTACATAATAATGGATCAAAAATAATAGGAATCAAAAATCACACGCGCGAGAAAAAATTGAATCGGAGAAGTTCTTAGGGTTTTGACCCTTTTTTGAGAAAGAAGGAAGTTTTATCTATTTTGCATTTAATTAAATTAAACCTAAGCTAATTAATTAATTAAATAAATAAAGGATTTTTTTTTTAGTTTTTTAAGGAAAAAAAATAACATGATCAAAAGTCATCAAAAACCCTAATTCTATATTAATTTTATTTATTGTAAAAATATTGAAATTAACCTAATTAAAAACTAAATTAATTATGTTAGTATTTATTTACAAAAATCACTAATTAAATTTAATAAATAAAAATATTATATTTTTTATGCTTTCTGAATTTATTAAGAAAATATTAATTGTTTTAGTTAGTAGTTAATTAAAAATTAATAAAAACAAATTAAATAAAAAATAAAAGGAGAAGAAGAACTAAACCCAAGGGGTGCTGGCCCAAATTAGGAGGTGTGTTTGGAAATTTGTGGCCCATCAATACTCAAGCATGCTTTGACTTTCTGAATTAGCTATGCGTGCGCTGACCAGGGGGCATGGTGGTCTTCCACTCATGGCCATTGGATTTAGACTTGAAGACATCTGGCTCACTGAGACGTGAGGTGCATGGTGGATCACGCGTTGGAGAGTACATGGGATCACCTGCAGAAAGAAAACAAATAATTGTTTTGGGGGACCTGGGATTCGAACCCAGGTCCCAAGGGATAATGCTTCAATGCTTTTGCCAACTGAACTGTAACGCACATTTGTTAAGTGGATGGAGAGAGAATATTATATACAAAACAATCAAATAGCGGGGGTTTTTAACCTCCACTATCTAGCTAACACCTCATCATCTTCTTCGTTTGTCCTGGACAAATAACATCAGATAGCGGGGGTTTTTAACCTCCACTATCTAGCTGCACGAAAAATAGCGATTAGAAATCTAGCAAGCATAAATATTTCGCGAGGGGTGGTTCTTGTTCGTCTGGGTCTAACGATTTCAACCATGTGTCTTATGAGTCCTAATTTTTCCTGGTTCAGAAAGCCCTAATTTAAAGCTCATGAACCCTAAAAAATCAGTCATGGCATTCTTTGATTCAGGGCGTTTCAGTTCAATCCAATTATACCATTAGCTTCGTATGGTTCCTAGCAACACAAATCAATCACAAAAACATGTTAACTATGCATGAATTAGGATATACGATTATGAAATATAAGTGCAAACCGTGGCACTGTATATGACGATTCTTTGAGCTTTAACGCCTGAATTCAATTGCAAAACACTCCTGACACTTCCTGCAATGTGTTTGAATGAATAAAGCGCCTTGAATTGGTCTGGAATGCAAGAATAGGTTTTCACTTTTCTTGGAAATTCTTGGAATTGGACAGGGTGGTTTCTGCAGTTTTTTCACGTCCACTAGGTCAGGGTTTGCTTGCATACATATAAGGCAATTGAATTAGGTCAAAAGCTGGGCAAAAATCCATGTGCATTGATGATTGAATCCTTGATTGAAAAATCAAATATTCTTGATTTTCATGATTGAACCAACTTGCCAAAATTGGATTTTTTGATATCTTTGACTTGTGCACGAATTTGCCAGCATGTTTAGGTCATATTTGTTTCACAAAAAGATTTAAAAATTAAATCTTCTATTTTCTTATGATTTAAATTGATTAAATGAATTAATATTAATTAAAAATCCAATTAATCAATAAAAATAAGAAAATAAATCCAATTAATCTTGATGGGTCGTGTATAGGTTATGGGTGAAGTTTCAACAAGAGATTTGAGGCCCATTAGCAAAAATAAGGTGTTTTGAGCAAAGTTGACTTTTGCAAATTCATGAAAATTTCCCAACTTCTCCAATGCACAACTTGCTCAATTGTGATCATATGACCATGTTCTTGGACATTTTGTAAAGCTCTTGAAGTCCTCTAACCAATGCCTTTGGTCCCATGTCATTTGGATTTACTAATCTCAAGTTATGTCCTTTGACTCAAAGTGCACTTTTGTTGACTTTTGAAATTGACCTATAATGTAAAAATTGGTAACTTTTTGTGAGAGAATTTCTTAAACTTGGAGTGTGAAGATGGATTGTAGGAAATTGCATCCCCTTCAAAATGAGCATTGGATGGAATTTTTCCGACAAACCATGAAAAAGTTATGCCCTGGTCAAGATACAATTGACTTTTCTACTGTCCAAAAATAGTAACTTTTTGCACCTTGATGATTTTTGAGCCATCCTTGTGGAATCATGATCAAGACTTGATCAAATGATGATTGTGAACTCAAAATGAGATGTTGACAAAAAATTCTGACTTTTGACTTCAAAATGACCATTTTGCCCTTGCAGTTGACTGTAGATCAAATGGGGCTTTTGACTGTGCAAACTGGCACTGTGAGTCTTGAAACTTGGTATGTAGGTGCTTGAGAATGTATATAGACATATGAGCCTTGATTGAACCATTGAAAACCCCAAATTCCTTGAAAGAACCAAAACCCTAATTTCAACTGTCCTAGGAAGTGATTTGACTGTACAACCCTTGAGCCATTTTGAACCATTTGAGGATCACACTTGACAAATCTTTGAGGAATATGGGAGGGAAAATTTTGGGGTACAACAGTTGCCCCTGTTCAATCTTCTTAAACCTGAGGATGTAGATTGGCTTGCGTGCCTTTCGTGATCCAAAGGTGGAAGATGATTGAAAACTAAAGTGCCCAGAAATTTGCACTCGCATGATGTAGTGTCAGCAATGTGATGTCGGGAATGGGCTTACAGATGCCATTTGGAGAGATGATGGATAGGAGGATGGGCTTATAGATGCCACCTGGAGATTGTTGGTAGGAGGATGGGCTTATAGATGCCATCTGGTGATTGTTGGTAGGAGGATGGGCTTATAGATGCCATCTGATGATTGTTGGTAGGTAGTTTTGTCTTTGTTGACAGGTTGTCTTCATTGACGGCTTGTCTTCATTGACGGGTTGTCTTCATTGACGGGTTGTCTTCATTGACAGGTTGTCTCTATTGACGGGGTGCCTCCTTTGACGAGTTGTCTTCATTGACGGGCTGTCTTCATTGACGGGTTGTCTCTATTGACGGGTCATCATCAGAAAAATCTTTAGGAATCGATTTAACTGGTCTTGTCTCCATTGAATGGCTTCGCCTCAGAAGAATCTTTAGGAATCAATTTAACTGGTTTTGTCTCCTTTGACGGAGTTCGTATCAGAAAAATCTTTAGGAATTGATTAATTTGGTTTTGTCTCCATTGACTGCCTCTGCCTCAGAAAAATCTTTAGGAATCGATTTAACTAATTTTGTCTCCATTGACTGGCTTTGCCTCAGAAAAATCTTTAGGAATCGATTAATCTGGTTTTGTCTCCATTGACTGCGTTCGTATCAGAAAAATCTTTAGGAATCGATTAATCTGGTTTTGTCTCTTTTGACTGAATTTGTCTCCTTTGACTGAATTTGTCTCTTTTGACTGAATTTGTCTCTTTTGACTGAATTTGTCTCCATTGACTGAATTTGTCTCCATTGACGAGTTGAGAATTTGACTGCATCTTTCCTGAAAGATAAAGGCCAGTCATATGCAATGCATGACATGGATCAAGAAATGATGTTCTCAATATAAATGAGATTGTATGATATGATGCGTATATGCATGTATCATGATGTATGAAAATGTGATGTTTTAGCTGGGGAAAATAAATCCCGGGGCTGCTGGAGAATATAGTTGAATTCGTCGTTTCTGCTGGGGATGATGAACGAAGATGATTGTGTGAATAAACCTGTAGGAGAAGATAACTCTGTTGGGGAATAAACTTGATGAAGAGATTACTCTGCGGGGAATTACTCTGCAGGGAAGAGATGTTCTGCTGAGATTTTAACGATAACTCCGCTGGGGATTCCGTTGATAAGCTCTGTTGGGGATTTTGATGATGAACTCCGCTGGGGATAGAAAGAAATTCGCTGGGGATGATCTTTCAGTTGCAACTTACTGAGGATAACCCAGTTAGACTCTTGTGGGGGATAACCTCTGAATTTGGCTGAGGAGAGATATTTGTACTCTGCAGGGGACAAGCTTCCAAAATCTACTGGGGAGATGATTCAACTCTGACGGGGAGGCTTTTTTAGAATGTGCTGGGAAATGGCTCCACTGGGGGTATCTTGTATTCCACCGGGGAACATTCTTATATTCCGTCGAGGAATATTAAGACTGCCGGGGATGCTTGCTGAGGAATATCTTTATACTCCGCTGGGGGATATTAAGACCTATTGGGGATACCCAACTTTTTTAGGGCTGATGGTAGACCAACTCTGCTTGGGGAGAGCATTGCTGATTCGTCCATGATTGCAAGTCTCAGTGAGGAAATCTACCATTGTTGTCTTACTCTTGGGGAGTGAAGGTATCTTGGTCATATTCTTCAACCGAACCTACCTGGGTACCTTGGTGGACAGAGCAACTAGATTGCTTAGACAATTCTTATTGCCCCTGCTTCCGATGTCACCCGTAATTAGTCCTTTGTTTCGTATGCAATTATTTATGAACAACAATTAATGTCAAATGCATATATAAAAAATGAACATTGGACGTTCTTTGCAAAACAAAACAGATAAAGAAAAAAGAATAATTTGCAATTTGTCTGAAAAATGAACTTGTATTGATTTTGAAGTTTGCCTGTAAATATGCGTTTTGTGTACAAGGGGCTAACGTCCTAGTAAGAGAACGCCGCCGAACAAAATAGAGTTTATACAATTTGTGAAAAGGAAACAAAACAGCTATGTGAAAAATCCCACTGGGTTCCAACTCTGCTATCGCCTTTATGTCTTCAAGCGTCTCATCACTTTGCTGCTTAGTTGAAGAGGAATTGATTGACTGGTGCCGTCTGAGCCTGATAGTTGATGCCGAAGTCTGGATGCAGGGTGATCCAATGAGACATAGTGTTACGCTTATCCCTAATTTTTGCCTGGACCGCCCTTTCGGGTTTTCAGTCCACCGGGATACCCATTTTTGCCCAAGCCGCCTTTTCAGGTTTTCGACTTGCCGGGTGTACAGGTTTTTTTATTTTCATCCCTTATTTTTGCCCGAACCCTTTTGGTTCGCCGGGAAGCCCTTATTTTTGCCTAGGCTAGTCGACCTAGCGGGTCTTTAATCATGTGTAGTATCTTTTTACTATGTCTGCATTGGCGGGGTGAGGAAGGTCGTCACCATCCATGGTGGTTAGAATCATAGCTCCTCCTGAGAAGACATTCTTAACCACAAATGGCCCTTCGTACGTAGGGGTCCATTTGCCCCTGGGATCACCTTGAGGTAGAATAATGCGCTTGATTACCAGGTCTCCGACTTGATACTCTTGTCGTCTGACTTTCTTGTTAAATGCCTTGATCATCCGTTTTTGGTACGTCTGACCATGACAAATAGCAGTAAGTCTCTTTTTGTCGATTAGGTTTAATTGATCAAGCCGGGTCTGGATCCAGTCATCTTCGCTCAAACCTGCATCCTTCATGATTCGGAGAGAGGGTATCTGAACTTCAATGGGCAGGACTGCCTCCATGCCGTATACCAAGGAGTAGGGTGTTGCCCCTGTTGATGTCCGTGCTGAGGTGTGGTACCCATGAAGAGCAAATGGTAACATCTCGTGCCAATCTTTGTAGGTCACTGTCATCTTCTGCACAATATTCTTAATGTTTTTATTAGCCGCCTCGACAACCCCATTCATCTTCGGCCGGTAGGGAGAAGAGTTGTAGTGTTGTATCTTGAATTGCTCGCAGAGCTCAGTGATCATCTTGTTGTTAAGATTGGTACCGTTATTCGTAATGATCCTCTCTGGTACACCGTATCGACAGATCAGGTTGTGCCGAATGAACCGTGCCACGACGTTCTTGGTTACCGTAGCAAAGGAAGCTGCTTCAACCCACTTGGTAAAGTAATCAATCACTACCAGGATGAAACGATGCCCGTTGGATGCCGTATGTCTGATCTCGCCGATCATATCAATGCCCCACATTGCAAAAGGCCAAGGTGCTGTCAAGACGTTCAAAGGAACTGGAGGAATGTGCACCTTATCAGCATAGACCTGGCATTTGTGACATGTCCGAGAATGCTGATAACAGTCGGCTTCCATTGTTGACCAGTAATATCCTGCCCGAAGGATTTTCTTTGCCATGGTATGTCCACTGGAATGAGTTCCGAAGGTACCTTCATGCAGCTCTGCCATGATCCTTTCTGCTTCAATCTTATCCACACAACGCAGTAAGGTTGAATCATGGTTACGTTTGTAGAGAATGTCATTGCTGAGGAAAAACTTTGCCACGAATCTTCTCAGAAACTTCTTGTCATTAACAGATGCACCCTCGGGGTATTCTTGAGCTTCAAGGTACCTCTTTACTTCATGATACCAAGGTTTTTCTGTTACCTCTTCGGTCTCAAGATCGCAACAATGTGCAGGTTCATCCAATTTCTAAATAATGATCCGGGGAGCCTCGATGTCCCATTTGACTTTGAACATAGAAGACATCATAGCTAGCGCGTCCGCCAACTGATTTTCCTCTCTTGGGAAGTGTTCAAAGGTTATCTCCTCGAACTGGGGAAGCAACGTCAATACATACTCCTTGTAAGGAATAAGATTTGGGTGTTTCGTATCCCACTCGCCTTTGATCTGACTGATCACGAGAGCCGAATCTCCGAAAACACTCAGAAACTTGATCCTTAGGTCAATTGCAGCTCGAAGACCCATGATGCATGCTTCATACTCCGCCATGTTGTTGGTGCAATTGAAACATAGTCGGGCGGTGAGTGGAGTATGAGAGCCCTTAGGGGATATGATCACAGCGCCAATGCCATTACCCAAAGCGTTTGAGGCTCCATCAAAGTGCATAGACCATCGGGATCCTTCCTCAGGTCCTTCATCCGGTCCAGGTATTTCACAATCAGTTACTACCATGATGTTCTCGTTTGGAAATTCAAAGTTCATAGACTGGTAATCGTCCACTGCCTGATGTGCCAAATGGTCCGCCAACACACTTCCCTTGATTTCTTTTTGAGTCGTGTACTGGATGTCATATTCGGTTAAGATCATATGCCATCTTGCTATTCTTCTGGACAACGCATGCTTTTCGAAGATATACTTGATTGGATCCATTTTTGAAATCAATAGAGTAGTGTGAGTCAACATATACTGTCTTAGCCGACGAGCAGCCCATACCAAAGCGCAACAAGTTTTCTCGAGCAGTGAGTATCGGGTCTCACAGTCGGTAAACTTTTTGCTAAGGTAATAAATGGCGTGCTCTTTTCGGCCAGACTCGTCATGCTGACCTAGCACACACCCCATTGAGTTGTCCAGTACTGTCAAGTATAAGATTAGAGGTCTCCCTTCAACTGGTGGCATAAGAATGGGTGGCTCTTGGAGATACTCTTTGATTCTTTCGAAAGCGGCCTGACATTCATCGTTCCAACGTACTACTTGATCTTTCTTCAGTAGCTTGAAGATGAGTTCACAAGTAGCAGTTAGGTGCGAGATGAATCAGGCAATGTAGTTCAACCGTCCTAGAAATCCTCTGACTTCTTTCTCTGTCTTGGGAACTGGCATCTCTTGTATGGCTTTTACTTTGGCCGGTTCCACTTGAATACCTTTTTCGCTCACGATGAAACCCAGTAGTTTTCCAGATCTCACTCCGAAGGTGCACTTGTTCGGGTTTAACCTCAGCTTGTACAACTTCAACCGGTCAAACAGCTTCTGTAGATGGTCAAGGTGTTCCTCCTCAGTTTGGGACCTTGCAATCATATCATCAACATATACCTCAATCTCATGATGGATCATGTCATGAAATAAAGCAACCATGGCACGCTGATATGTTGCCCCAACATTTTTTAACCCAAAAGGCATGACCTTGTAGAAAAAGGTACCCCACTGAGTAACAAAAGTGGTCTTCTCCATGTCTTCAGGAGCCATCTTGATTTGATTATAACCGGAGAAGCCGTCCATGAAGGAGAATACCTTATGCTGAGCAGTGTTGTCAACCAGAACGTCGATGTGAGGCAGAGGAAAGTCATCCTTAGGGCTCGCCCTGTTCAAATCCCTGTAGTCAACACACATTCGGACCTTACCATCTTTCTTCGGTACCGGAACCACATTGGCAACCCACTGAGGGTAAGAAGTGACTGCTAGAAAACCGGCGTCAAATTGTTTCATAACCTCAGCCTTGATTTTCTCGGACATCTCTGGACGCATACGGTGAACCTTCTGTTTTACCGGAGGGCATTCTTCCTTGGTAGGCAGATGATGAACCACAATGTCGGTATCCAACCCAGGAATATCTTCGTAGGACCAGGCAAAGATTTCCACGTAGTCATGTAGCATCTGAACTAACCGTTGTTTCACACTGAGCTCCAGATTTGCACCGATCTTGACTTCCTTTTTGTCTGTCTTAGTACCCAGATTTACCGTTTCCACTGGCTCTTCATGTGGCTGAATGGCCCTCTCTTCCTGAAGTAGCAGTCTTGCAAGCTCACCAGGCACTTCGCAATCATCTTCACCTTCGTCTTCGGCTAAGTTGATCGGATTTTCGAAGTCATAATTGGCAATAGCAGAGTCGTTACCAGTGAGATCCAGAGTGGATTGGGACCTGTATATGTGAGTGTGTGTAAATAGCTATTTTGCAATATATAATAAAGAAAGACAAGGAGCGCAAGATTTGAAATGCAAAAAACGTCCAATGCTTTTATTAATGATATATGAAAATGACACACAAAAGCCCTCACAAATGAAGCCACGGTGCCCCGGGTAAGACACTGGGCCATAAAGTTTCACAATATTGTCTGTTACAAATTCAAAACAAAGGAGTTCATTACTGAGTAACAAAAGTAATAGGGATGAAGTCTTTTGCCGTCCAGTTGTTTGGTCCACCGTTGGTCGTAGGGTAGATCCAGCTGTCGAATTCAGATTCCTCTACGTCATCTTCAATGGCATTTACTCCCGAGTTGCTGATGAACATAGGAGGTCTTCCAATCCTTGCGCTACGAACAACCCTATGAGCTTCTGCAGTGAAACCCAAACCAAACTTGTCAGTCTTCTGAGTGAAATCAGGAAGTCGGCCCCAGTTTGCATACTCACCCTTCTCAATGACAGCCCGAGCATCCTTTAAGGAAGCCATCTTCAAAGGAGAATCTTCGATCACGGTCTCAGCTGATGCCAGTGTCTGAGGAACCTCTTCAAAGTGCTGGAATGGAGTCTCAATGAATTCCCCATCCATCTCTACGTACCGGAACGAGTTGAGGTGACTGACCATATACTCTTCCTCCCCCTGAACTGTCACAATCTTCCCTCTGACTGGGTATTTCAGCTTCTGATGGAGTGTAGAGGTCACAGCTCCAGCTTTATGGATCCATGGACGACCCAGCAAACAGGAATAGGATGGTCGAATATCCATCACGTAGAATGTAGAATCAAAGACCTGAGAACCAACTCTGATTGGAATATCGACTTCACCATGCACCATCCTTTTAGACCCATCAAAGGCCCGGACAACAATGTTACTTGGCTTTAGCTCCAATCCCTTGCAATCCAACCTGTCTAGAGCTTTCTTGGGTAAGACGTTCAATGAGGACCCAGTGTCAACCAGCACATGTGCAAGAGTAGTGCCCTTGCATTCAATTGAGACATGCAGGGCATCGTTATGGTTCTTCCCTTTAGCATTCAGATCAGCGTCGGAGAAACCCAAACCATTATCAGCAGTTAGATTGGCCATACAATCGGTAAACTGATCAGCTGATGTTTCTTGTGGTACGTGTGCCGTCTTCAGGAAGGTAATCAGGGCCTTGGCATGGGCCTCTGAACACAACAACAGTGATAACATAGAAATCTTGGAGGGGGTTTGCCCCAGCTGCTCAACTACATTATAATCACTCTTCTTGATGATCTTCAGAATCTCTTCCATCTCCTGTTTGGAAGCTTCAACATTGATGGTCTTTGGTGCCTCCGTCTGGGCAGGCGTATCAGTGGCTATCCCTTTGTCCCGAGCGTAAGATGACTCGGCGACAGGGGTAGAACTAAGAACTTGATCAAGAAGGGAAGTAGGCACACTTTCAGGTGTGATGACAATAGGTCTCTGGATAGTTGGTGGCGCAATATCAGGTGAGAAAAGTCTATCACTGCGGGTGACTTTAGCAGGCCTGGTAATGTTGCTGACACCGGTATTAGTATCAAATTCTTGCTTAACTCCCAAAACATAAACATCTGCCCCATAGTGCCAAGGGACAACTTTGTCGGATGTATAGGGGATGGGCCCCGGAACAGTGATGATTATAGGTGCAATCTTCTGAGCAGGCATAATTTTGACAGGCTTCCTCGAGGGAGCCTTGGGAGAATTGTTGAAAATGGTGACAATGGAAACTTCTTCAGTAGGGGTAGCAGGAACAACAATCTTCTCAAAAAGGATTTCTTTATTATCCATCAGGTTTTGGATACCTGACTTCAAAGATGGGCAACCAGTAGGTGAAACGGAACACAAATGGCAACCTTTACTACATCCCGGAAATAAACCGGCTAGCAACAGGCTCCTCTTGACGGTCATCAGCGGGGTAACAATATCATCCACATAGGCTATAAATAAGTCTTCCTCTACAGCATTCACTCCATGCTTGGGCATAGGAGCAGTCACGACATTGGGCCTTTCGGGCGCCTCGAACTCTATCTCTTTAGCATCAATTAGGTCCTGAACCTTATTCTTCAAAGTCCAGCAATCATCTGTATTATGCCCTGGGCTATCAGAGTGATAAGCGCAGCGGGCGTTAGGATTGTACTTTGGAGAAGTAGTATTCAGATTCTTTGGGGCTTCCCTTAGAGTTACCAAATTGGTTGTCAATAACTGTGGCAATATCTGGGACAAGGTCATGCTGAGTCGAGTGAACTTCCTTCTAGGTCTCTCACCCCTTTGTTGGCTATGATGCTGAGGAGCACCAGCAGGTTTTGAAATGACCACCGCGTTGACAGCTTGGCGGTGCTCAGATCTGTTTGGTCTCCTTGAACCATAAACAACACTAGATTCCTTCTTGAACGACTTCTTCTCAGTGCTCGAGGAGGCACCCTTCTGTATCTTCCCAGACTTGATACCAACTTCAATTCTCTCACCAGTCAAGATAAGGTCTGTAAACCCGGCTGAAGAATTTCCGATCAAATGGTTGAAGAATAGACCAGACAGGGTCCCCAAGAACATATCAACAACCTCACAGTCAGTTAAAGGTGGCTTCACCCTTCCAGCCAGGTCTCTCCACTTTTGAGCATATTCCTTAAATCCTTCACCCGTCCCTAGTGACATACCCTGGAGTTGGGTACGCGTAGGAGCGAGGTCGGAATTATATTGATACTGCTTATAGAACGCAGTAGCCAAATCCTCCCAGTTGCGGATACTGGCCCCATCCAGCTGATAGAACCATTCGAGTTGAGTCCCTAAAAGACTATCCTGAAAGAAATGGATCCACAAATTCTTGTCAGCAGTGTAAGGTTGGATCTTCCTTACATATGACCGGAGGTGTAGCTTTGGGCAGGAGGCTCCGTCATATTTGGCAAAGGCAGGTGCCTTGAATTTATGGGGAATCACCACCCCATAGGATAAGCCTAGGTCTCCAAAGTCCAACCCGGGCACATTCTGTATCTCCATAGCCCTTAAGCGGTCCTCCAACTGTTTATACCTATCCTTAACAGGAAGATACTGTTCCTCATCATAATCCGTCTCATTGTCGGAGACCACGGGACTAGGAACCCTTCTCTCTTGTGGACTGTCTTTTCCTATAGATGAGGTAGTCAGCTCAACCTCATTCTGTAGTCCATTCCCAAATCTGCGTCCAGTGTTGAACAAGACGGTCCTCTTCTTCTTCTTCTTCAGAATCAGAGTCTTCAACTCCTATTGACCATTGGCTACGCTCATAACCAACTCTTGGAACTGGGCATTCTGGGCCTGGAGGGCCTTGATAGCTTGTTCAGTGGTAGGTTCAGTAGACATGATGATTGCTGAAATAAACAGCGAAGAAGATGAGTGACCTGTAAAAAGGGTACCTATTATGCATATGATGAAATGAAATGCGTATGATTTATGTATGCAATGTTTTCAAGGATCTCGCGGGGTAAACAAAGAAACTTGTTAGAATTTGAATCTGGTAGCTTGATTGAAGGAACTTCCTGTTGCTGAGAATCCTTCTTCAAGAGTCAAGCTCACCATATCGAGTGGGTCATAGCCCCTGACTCAAGCTATCATGTTTTGATTTCTAGACACCTTGGCTAGAGGAAAATAAATCCCCTTTTCCCCTTGGTAGACATTTGGTTCATCATGACCTGCATCACAAACCCTTGAGATCCTTGAAATGGGTTAGTCCTTATGCAGGGTGTATGCAATGTTATGATGTTATGATAAAGGCACACCACAAGTATTCACAAAAGGCAAACATGGTAAAGGCACACAAGTCACACAAAAGAGCCCTTAGATTTCAGGCTGGCATGAAGTTTAGGTACTACCCTCTTTCAGTTTCAGTTGGTTAAGACCTGTCCTAAAAATAGTAACCGGGTTCTAGAGGATCTCAATATCACTGACTACCTTCAATCAATCATAATTCGAGTTTGGCAACCTTTCTTGCGGCTGGAACCATCGCGAGAGTTTAGTCTCAATGAGTTTAGCATACTGCTACTGTTTTATGGCCAAGTTGGTCAATTTAAGGTTCTAAGGTCAGTTGGTGCTTAATGACTCCTCAGAAGACCCATATTCTCCTTGTTCCAACACAAGGGATATCGGTACAGACCAAGGTGTCACACCAACGTAGCTACTGCTTCACCCGTGTCGGTCTACGCCGGATAGGTCCCTCACAGTTTATTGCTACTTACCTAAAGGGTATTCCCAAGATCCGGGTTAGGATCTATGAAACTCCGATATAAGCCCACAAAATTTAAAGCATACAGAGCAATACAATTGAAAACATGGGTGATCTAGTCCTAAGGTACACCTCACTTATTAAATGTCCCCAACAGAGTCGCCAGTTCTGTGATCGGTGGAAATAGAACTGACTATTTTGGAATGCTGGTTCGCGTTTGCGTTTCGCAAAATGTCGCGGTAAGCAAGATTCGCCACCGTCTTTTATTTTCTCCAACAAGGAAAGGACAAAAGCACAGCAAAATTCCTTTTCAAGATATTTCTCGGGTTCGAGAGGTAGATTATAGAAAGGGAAGGTGTTAGCATCCTTTCTATCTGTGGTTATCCACGGGCTCTTAGGTACTTGCTCACTATGTTTTCAAAAATGTTTTGCTTTTCTTGTGTTTGTGGGTTTTGAAAAAGTTTTGTTTGAAAACTTCGATTTAACTCTTGTGTCTGTCCTCAAGAGTGTATGAAGTGTTTGTTTGAAAACTTTGTTTGAAAAAAGTGTAGGTGCAAAAAGTATTTTTGTTTTGAAAGAGCAAGTACCTGAGAACCTCTACCTACTCAAAAGAATTTAAGCTGTGTAAATGTCCTTTAGACAGTACTATCCCACTATTGAGAAGTAGGTAGCACCGTCGTTGGAGTTTTTCGGGTCAATTCGATTAATGGGACATGTGGTCACTAAAGCAATAGTAGGACGCCTTAGCGGTAACCCTAATGTTTTAGATCATTTTTATCGAGGCAACCGTTTCGAGGCAACTTTGATCTTTAGACAAGAGGGCGACCTCTAAAACACCCTATACTCAATGACCACGTCGAGGCAACCAAGTGAGGCGTACCCTAGGAGTGGCATGTGCGAGTTTGTCAGGTTTCATGTTAAGTTATCTTTGTACATGTTATGGTGAGCTACGATTGATTTTAATTTAAGAGAAGTCTTGTCATGCATAGCCTAGTTAACATACATCTAACAGTTAATAGTTGCGGAAAATAAAGCTAAACTATTACAAGGCGTCGGGTATTTACATCGCCAAAAAACAAACCCTTGAAAAGTAAATTGCGGGAAATAAATAAAAGCGATAAAAAGGTCCTAATTAAAGTTATTACATCCTCGGAACAATTACATAATAATGGATCAAAAATAATAGGAATCAAAAATCACACGCGCGAGAAAAAATTGAATCGGAGAAGTTCTTAGGGTTTTGACCCTTTTTTGAGAAAGAAGGAAGTTTTATCTATTTTGCATTTAATTAAATTAAACCTAAGCTAATTAATTAATTAAATAAATAAAGGATTTTTTTTTTAGTTTTTTAAGGAAAAAAAATAACATGATCAAAAGTCATCAAAAACCCTAATTCTATATTAATTTTATTTATTGTAAAAATATTGAAATTAACCTAATTAAAAACTAAATTAATTATGTTAGTATTTATTTACAAAAATAACTAATTAAATTTAATAAATAAAAATATTATATTTTTTATGCTTTCTGAATTTATTAAGAAAATATTAATTGTTTTAGTTAGTAGTTAATTAAAAATTAATAAAAACAAATTAAATAAAAAATAAAAGGAGAAGAAGAACTAAACCCAAGGGGTGCTGGCCCAAATTAGGAGGTGTGTTTGGAAATTTGTGGCCCATCAATACTCAAGCCTGCTTTGACTTTCTGAATTAGCTATGCGTGCGCTGACCAGGGAGCATGGTGGTCTTCCACTCATGGCCATTGGATTTAGCCTTGAAGACATCTGGCTCACTGAGACGTGAGGTGCATGGTGGATCACGCGTTGGAGAGTACATGGGATCACCTGCAGAAAGAAAACAAATAATTGTTTTGGGGGACCTGGGATTCGAACCCAGGTCCCAAGGGATAATGCTTCAATGCTTTTGCCAACTGAACTGTAACACGCGTTTGTTAAGTGGATGGAGAGAGAATATTATATACAAAAAATAAACAATATGTTGTAAACACAAAAAAACGCGCGTGTTTTCAAACAAGCCAACCAGATGCTAACACCTCATCATCTTCTTCGTTTGTCCTGCACAAATAACATCAGATAGCGGGGTTTTTTAACCTCCACTATCTAGCTGCACGAAAAATAGCGATTAGAAATCTAGCAAGCATAAATATTTCGCGAGGGGTGGTTCTTGTTCGTCTGGGTCTAACGATTTCAACCATGTGTCTTATGAGTCCTAATTTTGCCTGGTTCAGAAAGCCCTAATTTAAAGCTCAAGAACCCTAAAAAATCAGTCATGGCATTCTTCGATTCAGGGCGTTTCAGTTCAATCCAATTATACCATTAGTTTCGTATGGTTCCTAGCAACACAAATCAATCACAAAAACATGTTAACTATGCATGAATTAGGATATACGATTATGAAATATAAGTGCAAACCGTGGCACTGTATATGACGATTCTTTGAGCTTTAACGCCTGAATTCAATTGAAAAACACTCCTGACACTTCCTGCAATGTGTTTGAATGAATAACGCGCCTTGAATTGGTCTGGAATGCAAGAATAGGTTTTCACTTTTCTTGTAAATTCTTGGAATTGGACAGGGTGGTTTCTGCAGTTTTTTCACGTCCACTAGGTCAGGGTTTGCTTGCATACATATAAGGCAATTAAATTAGGTCAAAAGCTGGGCAAAAATCAATGTGCATTGATGATTGAATCCTTGATTGAAAAATCAAATATTCTTGATTTTCATGATTGAACAAACTTGCCAAAATTGGATTTTTTGATATCTTTGACTTGTGCACGAATTTGCCAGCATGTTTAGGTCATATTTGCTTCACAAAAAGATTTAAAAATCAAATCTTCTATTTTCTTATGATTTAAATTGATTAAATGAATTAATATTAATTAAAAATCCAATTAATCAATAAAAATAAGAAAATAAATCCAATTAATCTTGATGGGTCGTGTATAGGTTATGGGTGAAGTTTCAACAAGAGATTTGAGGCCCATTAGCAAAAATAAGGTGTTTTGAGCAAAGTTGACTTTTGCAAATTCATGAAAATTTCCCAACTTCTCCAATGCACAACTTGCTCAATTTTGATCATATGACCATGTTCTTGGACATTTTGGAAAGCTCTTTAAGTCCTCTAACCAATGCCTTTTGTCCCATGTCATTTGGATTTACCAATCTTAAGTTATGGCCTTTGACTCAAAGTGAACTTTTGTTGACTTTTGAAATTGACCTATAATGTAAAAATTGGTAACTTTTTGTGAGAGAATTTCTTGAACTTGTAGTGTGAAGATGGATTGCAGGAAATTGCATCCCCTTAAAAATGAGAATTGGATGGAATTTTTCTGACAAACCATGAAAAAGTTATGCCCTGGTCAAGATACAGTTGACTTTTCTACTGTCCAAAAATAGTAACTTTTTGCACCTTGATGATTTTTGAGCCATCCTTGTGGAATCATGATCAAGACTTGATAAAATGATGATTGTGAACTCAAATGACATGTTGACCAAAAATTCTGACTTTTGACTGCAAAATGACCATTTTGTCCTTGTAGTTGACTGTAGATCAAATGGGGCTTTTGACTGTGCAAACTGGCACTGTGAGTCTTGAAACTTGGTATGTAGGTGCTTGAGAATGTGTATAGACATATGAGCCTTGATTGAACCATTGAAAACCCCAAATTCCTTGAAAGAACCAAAACCCTAATTTCAGCTGTCCTAGGAAGTGATTTGACTGTACAACCCTTGAGCCATTTTGAACCATTTGAGGATCATACTTGACAAATCTTTGAGGAATATGGGAGGGCAAATTTTGGGGTACAACACCACCCGTCGAAGGAAGGCCGTTGATCATGTATCTGACTGTTTTGGATAACTCAATGGGGTGCGTGCTGGGCCAACATGACGAGTCTGGTCGAAAAGAGCATGCCATTTATTACCTTAGCAAAAAGTTTAACGACTGTGAGACTCGCTACTCACTGCTCGAGAAAACTTGTTGCGCTTTGGTATGGGCTGCTCGCCGACTAAGGCAATATATGTTGACTCATACCACCTTGTTGATTTCCAAAATAGATCCAATCAAGTATATCTTCGAAAAGCCGGCTTTATCTTGAAGAATAGCTAGATGGCAAATGATCCTGACTGAATATGACATCCAATATACTACCCAAAAAGCTATAAAAGGGAGTGTACTAGCTGACCATCTAGCTCATCAAGCCGTCGAAGATTATCAATCTATGAAATTCGACTTCCCTGACGAAGACATCATGACCCTGGACAGCATCGAAGGTAACAGACCATACGACGAACCTAAACAAGGATCCCGATGGACCCTGTACTTTGATGGTGCTTCAAATGCATTCGGAAATGGAATCGGCGCGATACTCATCTCTACGGAAGGTTGCCATACACCCTTCACTGCCCGGCTTTGTTTCAGCTGTACCAACAATATGGTCGAGTATGAAGCTTGTATCTTTGGTCTCAAGGCTGCTATAGACCTGGGGATCAAATCTTTGATCGTATTTGGGGACTCGGCTTTGGTTATCAGTCAAGTCAAAGGAGATTGGGACACCAAACATCCTAATCTTATCCCATACAAGGAACATGTCCTGACTTTGTTGCCTCATTTCGAGCAGATTAATTTCGAGCATTTCCCGCGAGAAGAGAATCAGCTAGTAGATGCTCTGGCTACAATATCTTCCATGTTTAAACTCAACTGGGATAACGAGACTCCCCAAATTACCATCGAGCGAATGGATGAACCTGCACACTTTCATGAGATTAATACCGAAGAAGTAGTGGAACAACCCTGGTTTCATGAAATCAAAAGGTATCTCCAGACTAGAGAATATCCCGAAGGAGCTTCAGTCAATGACAAAAAGTTCTTAAGAAGATTTGCTGCCAAGTTCTTCCTAAGCAATGGCATCCTTTATAAACGCAGTCATGATTGTGTTTTACTTCGATGTGTAGACAAAGCTGAAGCAGAGTTGATCATGACTGAGATACACAGTGGCACATTTGGCACCCACTTGAGCGGACATACAATGGCAAAGAAAATTCTAAGGGCAGGTTACTACTGGTCCACCATGGAAGCTGATTGTCATCAACATTCCCGTACTTGCCACAAATGCCAAGTCTACACCGACAAGGTACATATTCCTCCTGTTCCTCTCAACATTCTGACAACTCCTTGGCCATTCACAATGTGGGGGATTGACATGATTGGAGAGATCAAGCCCACGGCATCCAATGGACATCGCTTCATCTTGGTGGCTATTGATTACTTCACCAAATGGGTCGAGGCAGCTTCCTTTGCCTCTGTTACAAAGAATGTGGTTGCCCGTTTCATTAAGCAGAACCTCATATGCCGGTATGGTATCCCCGACAGGATCATCACAGACAACAGTACAAATCTGAACAATACTATGATCACCGCTCTATGCGAACAGTTCAAGATTTATCATCACAATTCATCTCCTTATCGGCCGAAGATGAACGGTGTTGTTGAAGCTGCAAACAAAAACATCAAGAAGATCATTCAAAAGATGACAGTCACCTACAAGGACTGGCACAAGATGTTACCGTTTGCTCTGCACGGATATCGTACCACGACACGTACTTCAACAGGGGAAACCCCATTTTCTTTGGTGTATGGCATGGAGGCTGTCCTACCCATGGAAGTTCAGATTCCTTCCTTAAGGATCATGAAAGACGCTGGTTTGAGTGAAGACGATTGGATTCAGACCCGGCTTGATCAACTCAATTTGATCAACGAGAAGCGACTTACTGCTGTTTGTCATGGTCAGGCGTATCAAAAACGCATGATCAAGGCTTTCAACAAGAAAGTCAGGCGTCAGATATATCGAGTCGGAGATCTTGTAATCAAGCGGATCATCTTACCGCAAAGTGATCCCAGGGGCAAGTGGACTCCTACTTACGAAGGACCATTTGTGATCAAGAGTATCTTTTCTGGTGGGGCAATGATTTTGACCACCATGGACGGCGACAATTTGCCACACCCTGCGAACGCATACATAGTCAAAAGATACTACGCATAAAATAACCCGACAAGTCGAAAACCTGAAAGGGCGACTTGGGCAAAAATGGGCATCCCGGTGAACCGAAAACCCGAAAGGGCGGTTCAGGAAAAAATTAGGGATAAAACAAAAAAAATCTGTACACCCGGCAAGTTGAAAACCCGAAAGGGCGACTTGGGCAAAAAAGGGTTTCCCGGTGGATCGAAAACCCGAAAGGGCGATCCAGGCAAAAGTTAGGGAATTAAAGCGTATGACTATGTCTCGTCGAATCACTTTAAGAACAATCTCTTCATCAACAAGCTTCGGGCTTCTGATCAACCTAGTCATCAATGGACGAAGCAATGAATGGACAAGATATTCAGAGTTGTGAAGGCTATAGCAGAATGGGAATCCCATGGAATTGTTACACATAGCCATCTTTCTTCTGTATAAATTTTTTCAATTTTTACGACAACATTCTCTTACTAGGATGTCTGTCTCCTTTGTACAAAGATATTCATAAAAATTAATACAAATACACTTCCAAGTGCAGAAATTTGCTTGCCTTCCTTTTCTTTTTTACACTTATGTTTTATTTGAAAAACGTCCAATGTTTTGTTAAATAGGCATATGCATTTGAACATAATCATTGCTTACAAATAAAACGAAATTGAGAAAAGATGATTACTGAAAGGTTGAAGGTTAGGAAGATATCTTTATGCCATTTCAGAAGAAATCCTCAGCAGAATTGAACTTCAGGATCCTCAGCAGAGCAAATGCTTTCTAAAACTTGATTCCCCAGCTGAGATGAATTTCAAAATTCCCCTCAGAGTCAAGTTTCAAGATCCCTAGTGGAGCCCGAAAACCCTGAAAATCCTATTCCCCAGCGGAACCGGAACGGTGAACATTCTCCCCACATAGATATTTCCCAGCAGATTGAAGATTCTCAGTCTCACTTCTCCAGCGAAAGTCTCCCAGGTTTTAATTCCCCAGTAGAGATCGTCAGAATCCTCATTCGCTGCAGAAGTTAGTGAAGTTTTGTTAAATCCCCTCACAAGTCACCAAGGATTTTCAATCCCCAGCAGTGGTCCTGAGATCCCTCAACAATCGAAGATCTTTAATCCCCGAGCAGTTAGCAAGGATTTCTCATATTCAACAATTAAAGATTTTTCGGAATCCCCAACTACGATCAAGGATTTACTTTCCCCGACAGCAGTCAAGGAATTCATTATCTCCAGCTATCAAGGATTTATTTTCCTCATCAAGACAACTACTCAGCTTACATGCATAATCATTACATCCACATATCATAAACATTTATGAAATACAATTCATTGCATCATACATATCATGCAACATAATTTTATGTTCAGCTAACATTTTTACCCTTTTCAGGATAAGATTAAAAAGCTATCATTAACAATTATTCAGATACAGTATGGATACACCCCAGACACGACGGTCATTCTATTACTCATTCAGAATTTCAAGTCAGATACAGTATGGATACACCCCAGACACGACGGTCATTCTATTACTCATTCAGAATTTCAAGTCAGATACAGTATGGATACACCCCAGACACGGCGATCATTCTATTACTCATTCAGAATTTCAAGTCAGATACAGTATGGATACACCCCAGACACGGCGGTCATTCTATTACTCATTCAGAACTCCAATTCAGACAGTATGGATACACCCCAGACACGGCGATCATTCTATTACTCATTCAGAACTCCAATTCAGATACAATATGGATACACCCCAGACACGGCGATCATTCTATTACTCATTCAGAACTCCAATTCAGATACAGTATGTATACACCCCAGACACGGCGGTCATTCTATTACTCATTCAGAATTTCAAGTCAGATATAGTATGGATACACCCCAGATAAGACTGTCATTCTACTACCCATTCAGACTTCAGCTATCTGATACAGACTAGATACGCTCCAGACACGACGGCCATTCTATCTCTCATTCAGATTCAATTATCAACCTCAAGTCCAGATATGCTCCAAACACGGAAGCCATTCTGGCCTTTACACCAGAAGCTTGATTCTCCTCAGTGCAGTCGCCACGGAAGTCATCCTGTCACTCATTCAGATCACAGTTACAGTTTCAGATACACTCCAGACACGGAAGTCATTCTACTACTCATACAGATCTCAACTTCAGTTACAGTTTTAGATACACTCCAGACACGGAAGTCATTCTACTACTCATACAGATCTCAACTTCAGTTACAGTTTCAGATACACTCCAGACACGGAAGTCATTCTGCTACTCATACAGATCTCAACTTCAGATACAGTCCAAATACGCTCCAGACACAGTTGCCATTCTATCACTTATTCAGATCCCAGTTACAGTTTCAGATACACTCCAGACACGGAAGTCATTCTGCTACTCATACAGATCTCAACTACAGTTACAGTTTCAGATACACTCTAGACACGGAAGTCATTCTGCTACTCATGCAGATCTCAAACTTCAGATACAGTCCAGATACGCTCCAGACACGATTGCTATTCTGTCACTCATCCATAATTTATCCTCAGCACACAGTTGCTCCATACACAAATTTTTCTCTGTTACCCATTCAGAATACAGATACACTCCAGACACGGCAGTCATTCTGATATTCATTCAAAATCCAAATACAGTTACAGCTCAGATACGCGCCAGACACGGACGCCATTCCTTTGCTCATACAAACTCAGTCCCCAGATACAGTTCAATGGCATTCCAGACACGGATACCATTTTGATGCTCATTCTTCTGACCTACAACATTGCAATTCAACAAACATTCTTGGATGGCATCTTTAAGCCCATCTCCAGCAAGATTCCACCATCTCCAAATGGCATCTTTAAGCCCATTCCCTTAAACTACGCTTTGACGAGTGCAAATGTTTTGGGCACTCTAGTGTCCAATCATCTTTTACCTTCGAGTCGCGAACGGCAAAATTGCCAATCTAACTTTTCAGGTTCAAGAAGATTGAACAGGGGCAACTATTGTACCCCAAAATTTGCCCTCTCAATTCTCAAGGCCTTTCTTACAAGGATTTTCAAGTTTCAAGCTTGAACAAGTGCATTTGGATTTTTCAGTACCAAAATTAAAAGGAAACTGTCAAAAAGGGAGAAAACAGATAAAAATATTATTTTGACAAAATTTGGAGGAAAACAAGTGTCCTTCATTTCAGCTCTTTCGATTGGCCTTTTGGCCTCTTTCGACACAAGCTTGGCTTGCATCTTTCGATTGGCCTTTTGGCCTCTTTCGACACAAGCTTGGTTTGCATCCTTCGATTGGCCTTTTGACCTCTTTCGACACAAGCTTGGCTTGCATCCTTCGATTGGACTTTTGGCCTCTTTCGCCTGGGCATGTGACTTCTTGTTGCAGGCTTCGTTTGTGACTTTTGCTGCCTATATTGCTTGCCTTGAAAACCATGTTTGCTGGCCACAAGTGCCCCCTGCAAGGCAAACCCTTCGATTCACCAAGCATGTTGCCTGCATGCTTTGCTTTGAAAACCTATTTTGGCTGCTTGTAAGCTTGTTTCGATTTGGACAAGTTCACTGCCTACAAGCCTGCTTCGATTGGGCATATGCTGCTTGCAAGCCTGCTTCGATTGGGCAATATGCTTCCTTAGAGCATGAGCTTTCGATTTGGAAATATGTTTTCTTCGATACAAGTTTCGTCCGGACAATGTGATTTCAAATAGGTCTCCTTCGATTCAGAAGGAAATGATCTCCATACAAGTTTCGATTGAGTTTTTGGTTCCCTTTGAAACAATGTCCTTCAACCCAGGAATACCCTTCAATTGGCATTTCAAAAGGTCCCTGGACTGGAATTTCAGAGTGTCCTTCAACTAGAACTTCAGAGTTTCCCTTAATAAGAACATCAGAATGAAATGACCTTCGAATGGCATTTCAGTGCAAAGTTTCTCTTAATCTAAGATGCTCTGATGAAGGAAGTTCTGAACACTTCGAGTCAGAATGTAGACTCATCACAAATCCAAGGGCTGGTCGAAGTTGCCTAATAGGGAAGATTCTAAATAGATTCGAATTGGACTTTGAAGCTGGCAAAGAAGGGCCATTCGAAGGGAAATTCGAAGAACACACAGTTGGTCCATTCGAAGGACACACAACTGGTGAAAACGAATGCTGTTTTGTTCCAGTCTGGTTGAAAGGTGTAGAAAGATGGAGGATTCGACTCAAAAGATCAAGTTGAACATTCAGACCCATAGGCTAGGCCACGTGTCTTCCCTTTTTAGGCCTGTACCAATCTGTTATGCACAGTACCACCTTTTAGGAAAGTCTGTCTTGAGCCTTGCACCTATTTTCCTTCAGCATGAAGCAACTCCATATGAACCATTCATCTTGCTTTTGTGGCACAAGTGGACATTTACTTTCCAGCTGGGCCTTATTTTATTATTTTTTGCTCCACAGAAGCATGAGTCACAGCTTCTGCACCCCAACTGCCAACAGGCCCACCACATGTGTTGTCACGTTACTTATTATTTTACTATTTTTGCAAGGCTGGCTGTTGAAAACATATCCATTCTTTTCCTCTATAAATAGAGGAATTTATGCAAAGCTGAGAGAGGACTTTTGGCCAGAGGAACGTATCTTCAAAATTCTCATACACCACAAAATTCTCAAATTCTCAAACACTTGAACACTTGAACACTTGAACACTCAAACACATACCCAGAATCCAAACAACAAATCCAGAACTGCATCCTCCTACCTAAACACCAGAACATCAAACCTGTGTTACAAATACAAGCCTTGAGGCCTGCATAACCTCAAAACATGCCTTCCTTACCAAAGCCATAAAACTCCAGCCAGTTCAACTGCAACTGCAAACAAACCTACCTAAAGCCAGTCCAACTGCAGCTGCAAGCAAGCCTGTATCAAAACTAACAGAAACTCAGACCTGCTTGCCCAAACCAAACAGTAACAGAACTAGCTTCAGGAAGATCCCAGCAAGGCTCCCTCCACCATCAAAAAAGGTCACCTATAGCTCTTTCGACTAAGCATTTCAAGAGGTAAGTTCTCTCCAGCTTGGGACTTTTTTCATTTAAACATCATGAGTACATGCCAATAAAGAAAAATGTATATATTTCTGGACCACATTTTAGCATTAGATTCTGATTGCTCTTATGCTGAAAACTCAACCTTAATTAGTTATAATTTAGACTTTGAGACCCATTGGTTTTTTGTGCTAACCCCTGGACTGTAGTTATGTTTGGATGTTGCATTTAAGAACTTGAGACACGTTTGTTATACCCTTCGATTGACTAGCTGCACAAGCCTTTCGAATCACAATTTGAGGGCCTAAATATGCTTACAAGGAGTCAGCAAGGAGCCTGTGGAAAATCCAGAACCATGTTGTTTCCAGACCTCAGACGAAATCCATAACCTTTCCATTTCCATGCCATAAACAAAAGACAGGAGTATGAAACGAAGCCCCATGCTTCCTCACTAGCTCCGAGCCCAATCGAAGAAGGCAACAAGGCAGAAAGGCTCAGCCAGAGGCACACTTGCACTAAATCCAGGCTCAGGCGAAAGGCACTTCCATGCTGGTGCCAGCCTCCAATCGAAGTACATGACCTGACTGGTGCCAAAGCCCAATCGAAGGCCATGACCTCACTGGCGCGAATTCCCAATCGAAGGACAAGACCTTACTGATGCCAGACCCAATCGAAGGAGGACAATAGAATGCAAATCGAAGGGTTCTCCTGCCCCAGTCGAAAGACACTCATTTTTCTTGCTTTTACCTTATTTTTGCCTTTATATTCTCATGCAATTCAATATGGTTGTAATAGTGTAGGATATTTATTTCCTGCCTTTTTATTGCTTTGTACAAATGATAGTAATTAGGTGTGTATGGAAAGATAAAATCAACAGTTAGACATCCCAAAAATCAAAGATAACAATACATGCAATCAAACACACTTGCACACATGCACCCTTAAGGGAATTCCACTTGTTGCCTTATAAAAATGGCCATGTTATGCATGTGGGATGTCTTAGCACAAACGAATTGAAAAAAAATCATAGTCCCTCGATGACGCTATCAAAAGTTGCCTTTCAAAAATGATCTTAGTCCCTACAGAAAAGTGCTAAGTCATTTCACAACATTGCTATCATGATCATACGATGACCCGCGCCTGTCCTGTTTACATCCTAACACAAGGTTGTTCACCAAATACAATGGTGAAACAACACTGTTAAAAGGGTTAAAAACATAAGAAAGATCTTTGAGTAAAATAGGGTAGAAAACTCTTAGTTACTTGATCAAAAATCTTGCAAAACATCCTTGCTATTTTTCAAAACATACTCCACAACATAATTTCAAAAACAACTTTCAAAACATTGAAAACCTTTCAAAAAGACAAACACCTCTGTATACATTCAAACAAGAATCATTACAAAGGTTGCCACAACGATGGCCTCTTTTTAAAACATCTTTCAAAATCACACACAAAGCACCATTTCAAACAATTGAAAAGCAAAAGCAAGTGATCTAAGCAAGTAACTAAGAGCCCATGGATAACCATGGATAGAAAGGGTGCTAATACCTTCCCTTTCTATAATCTACTCCCCGGACCCAAGAAAACATCTCAAAGGTCTTTCCTGTGCTTTTTGACCTTTCCTTAGGATAAAATAAAAAAGTTGGTGGCGACTCTTGCTAATCCGAAACATTTGCGAACACAAACGCAAAACCTAAGTCAGTTCTCCCACCGTATCACAATGAGCCTTAGAGAATAGGAAAATCATTGGCTCTGAAATATTTGGGAATTTCTGAAAAGACTAGAGCCCTTTAAGCTAAAGAAGAAGAAGACGAATCTGAAGAAGATTTAGAAGAATAAAATGAGTTGTCTCTTCTCTCTAGAAGGGTTAATCAACTCTGGAAGAAAATACTTGGCAAAGGAAGAGGATTCAGAAGGACAAGTGGTCCCTTCAAATTAACTTCTAGAAAAAGAAAGTCAAGTGTAAACAAAGACATCACATGCTTTGAATGCAAGGATCTAGGTCACTATAAGAATGAATATCCCAAGCTCAGAAAAGATAAGCCAGAGTAGAAAGTCTTTAAATGGAAGAAGAAAGGGTTGATGGTTACCTAGAATGACTCTGATTCTTCAGAAGATGAGTTTGAGGAAGAGAAAGGGAACATGGCAATGATGGCAAGCATCAAAGGTTCTGATGAGAAGATTCGATAAGTGCTAGAATCAGAATATGAATCAGATTATGAAGAGGTATTTTCTAAACTCCCCTGTTTTGAATTAGAATCTTGTTTCTGTCAGATTTTGGAAAAGTATCAGGAGCTTCAGAACAAATAGAAGGATCTAAAACAATTCCATGTATCTGAATCTAAGGCATATAACAAACTTAAGAAATAATTCTCCATTTTAAATGAAGAAAATTTTATTCTTAAGAATGATAACTTTGCTCTCAAAAGAAGGAGTTCAAAACTTGAGAAAGAAATTCTTTCATCAACTTCTGTGAGTTTTGAAGATGTCATAAAGATGTATGAAAAATCTTTCTAGAAATTCCAAACTAGAAGCCTAGATAGAAGAATAATGGCTTCCATGATCTATGGTGTCAGCAGAAACGGAACTAGAGGAATTGGTTATGATTCTGATGAAGAATCTAATTTTGAAAAAGTTGGAAAAACCAAATATTCTTAAGTACCACTTTTACCTGTTGGTTCTGTGCCTAAAGAAAAACTTATTTCAAAACATAAGGCAAAACCAAATGATACACCTCATCATTTTCATTATTTATGTAAATATGTTTATCCTACACAAAAACCCATGTTTGGTAAGAATTCTGGGAGTACTAACAAGAAAGGATCCAAAAGAATGTGTGTACATGAGCATAAGATAATCTATATTATAGATATGTTTTACAGTCAAGTTGAAACACCAGTCATGGTACATAGACTTTGGGTGCATGCGAAACATGACAGAAAGAAGGAATATGTTCCAAAGCCTTGAACTTAAGCTTGGTTTCTTTGTGGGATTCATAGGTGATCAGAAAGAGAAGATCATTGGCTCCAGAATAGTAGGTAATGGTAATATCCCTTCTATTACTAATGTTTTACTTTTTGATAGATTAATGCATAATCTATTATCCATAAGTCAACTAAGTGACAATGTTTACGATATTATCTTTAATCAAAAGTCTTGTAAAGTTGTTAGTCTGAAGGATGGCTCTATTCTGTTTAATGGCAAGTGAAAGAACAACATCTACAAGATTAGACTTTTTTTTATCTTAAAGAACAAAATGTTAAATGCCTCATGTATGTTAATAAAGAGCAATGGGTATGGCATAGAGGAATGGGCCATGTTAGCATGAGAAAGATTTCTCAGCTAAATAAGCTTGATTTAGTCAGAGGCCTTCCTAAGCTAGAGTTAAGCTTGATTTAATCAGAGGCCTTCCTAAGCTGAAGTTTTCTTTAGATTCTCTTTGTGAAGCATGTCAGAAAGGAAAGTTTTCTAAAAATTCTTTCAAACCAAAGAATGTTGTGTCTACCTCTAGGCCTTTGGAACTATTGCACATTGATCTCTTTGGACTAGTGAAAACTGCTTCTGTAAATGGTAAGAAATATGGACTAGTCATTATTGATGACTACATCAGATGGACATGGGTTAAGTTTCTCAGACACAAGGATGAGTCACATTCTGTGTTCTCTAACTTTCGCTCATAATTGCAAAACGAGGTGGATTTTAAAATTGTTAAAGTCATAAGTGATCATGGTGGTGAGTTTGAAAATAATTTTTTTTTTAAAATAGCAAAATGTGATTTTCCATGATTTCTCCTGCCTTAGAACTCCACAGCAAAATGGAGTTGTAGAAAAGAAGAATATGACTTTGCAAGAAATGTCTATAACCATGATCAATGAGACTAACGTGGCAACGAACTTCTGAGTTGAGGCAGTTAACACAACATGCTATATTAAGAACATGACTTATATTAGACAAATTCTGAATAAGACTCTGTATGAACTGTGTAAGAACATAAAACCCAACATTTCATATTTTCGTCCTTTTGGATGTGGTTGTTTTATTCTGAACACCAAGGAAAATCTTAAGAAGTTTAAATTAAAAGCACATAAGTGTCTAATGTTAGGATACTCTGAATGCTCAAAAGTCTATAGAGTGTATACCATAGAAACACAAATTGGTGAAGAATTAATTCATGTTAGATTTGATGATAAGCTTGACCCTAAAAAGTCAAAGCAAGTTGAAAAGTTTGCAAATTAGGAAATTACATATCTAGGCTCTGAAGGTGAAGAAGTTGTTGCAAAAGAACATGAGAAAAAGGATTGTGATAAAATTCAACCAGAAGCTATTGAAGTTCAGACTCCTTTGAGGAAGAACAAACAAAGATCTTCACATTCTAAAGAATTAATTTTGGAATTTTGACCCCATATGAGTTGGTAACACGTTTGAGTTCAGATGCTTTAGCTCCATTAACTTTTTGGCTCATTTTTGAAAGGATTTGAAGAACTTGAGAGAGATGAAGATGGACAAATATTCTAGAATAATAGAGAGTGAGTGATAGGTTTATTTTGCATGTGAGGAAGGAGTGGTTGTGAGAAAAAATTGGATAAGAATATATTTCCCTTATTTCATGCGCCACAATGATCACAGGAGAGAAACTTTCCTTTATTCCTTCCACGTCTCCCTTGAGTTAATTGTCATAAGATTTCACATATGCAAATACCAATTACACCCCTTATTTTTCAAACTTAATATTACCTAATGCCTTAGAAAAACTATCTCTTAGTTGCTAGCTTATAGACCAAAGTAGGTGAGACTTCCTACAAGAAGCATCTCACTTTCAGACTAGATTTTGTAAGAAAAATGTTCCACCATTTTAAAACATCACACATGTCATATTTTTCTTTAATAAATATGATCCAAGTATAGCTTGATAAATCATCTAAATACGCAATGACATATATTTTTCCACCCAGGCTTTCATTGTTCATGGAGCTATAGTCAAGCCATATTGTTGTACCCCAAAATTTGTCCTCTTCATTTTAACCTTAAGTGGTTTATACTTTATCATCATATGCATACATACATGTCATTGGCTCTATACTCATGGAATTTAGCATTTCTCTGCAAGAAAGAGTTGTGAAAGTTAACGGTTCTGTTAAGCAGCACTGTGAAGCGGGACTCAAGGTTTTCCATACTTTAAATGCACTCCTCACAGTTTCCAAGCTATCCAATCAAAAAATAAGAAAGGCATCATCATATAAAGCTCTTATGCATTCCAACACGCTCTGAATTGTGCATAAAGTCAAGTGTTTCAATTGATTTGAGAAAGTGTAGACAAAAATTCAGTTTTGTGTGTTTCAAGCTCAAAAATTCATAACACGAGACTGGAAATGGTTTGGGGATGATTCTCCAGTCTTTAGAACCATCTTAAGGTCTCCTCCATTTAATTTGTTCATGTAGAAGGCTATTCTTGTGAAGAAGATTTTCTAAAGCGCAAAATACTTGAAATGTGTTATACAGTGGATTTACCATTTTACTGGTTTCCAGATACTTAAAAATTCGTAACTTCAGACTGGAAAATCATCTTTGAGTTCCTTTTAGAGCATTTGAAACTTATTTTTATTTCCTTCAACTTTCGTGTTCATCTCTGATGCCAAAGATCTCCAAATGTGCGAGAATTCAGAAGGTGTACGATGTAAATACCATGAAAATAGTGTGTTGAACCGTTGTGTAGCGATAGAAATGTTGAGACTAAGCCATTGGATTGACTGGACTCATACATATAAAATAAAAATTTCCACCTCACTTTATTGTTTATAGAGGAATGGGAAAAGAGTGAATAACCCAAAAAAAGAGGGGAAGAGAATATAGGTACGGGGGTTGATTATGCAAAGGGAAGGTGTTAGCACCCTAAACATCTACGGTACTCTGTGGGAACCTCTTTTAAATTTTTTGTATTCTTGCTATAAATATTGTGTACAAAAATATATGGTGGAGATGAGAAGAGAAGTATATTTTACAACTTTTTCACCTGGCACGGTGCAAACCTTTAGTGCCTATGTACCACCTTCGATGCAATAGGGAATCAGGGTACTCAGAGTTTACCTTTAAAAATTTTAAAACACAAGTGTGTTGGTTAATTTTAAGAGATGAGACATTATCGTCATATCCGAGTGGAAACCATACTTACTACTCACGATTATGAGAAAGGAGAAATTGCTTCATCTCAAAGTGGAGGATATAGCTTGGATTTTAAAATCAACAAAGCCTCACTCAATACCCAAGTGAAAAATATCTCACTTCACTACACATCTTAGAAGTATAGTAGCACTGGGATAATGGATTTCATTCCTTGCTTGGTATCCCCTAGAGTAGGTGATGTTGCACCGAACTGGGTTAACAACTATATATGTTATTTATCATTCTACAATTTAATTTTAGCATCACTTACATCTTGGTAAATCTGTTCAGTATGTGAACAAATGTTGTAACATCTGTCTTGAAATTGTTCTGATATTTAGATATCGGTATTAACATATGTTGTCTGTACCAGAATTTCAATTGGTATCAGAGCAAGCACCCTGGTCTATTAGGTGAGCTTCAGGGAGTATTTTTTTGGTACTACTGTTCCTTTTGGAAGATTGGAATGATTTCACTCTAGTTATCAATGGACAATAGATCTTGAAGAATTATCAAAATAAGAGAATCATGGTACTGAAGAGATATAAGGGAAGAGTTTGAGTTTGATCTTTGTCACTCTGAAATTATTAACTTTATGTTCCATGGAATTAGTAAGCACTTTGTATCACTTATATTGTATCCAAAGATACTTAGGAATTTCTCAAGTCCACTCATAAAGGCACATCTTTGTGTTTGGATAAAATAGTTCATAAGAGAGGATGATAAAGAAGAAGATACTTTGGTCTGTACTCAAGTGGATTGACATGAAAGTGACAAGCCATTGAAGAATAACAAGAGAAGTCTTTTTGTTTCCAAATTTTAGGAACTTGGGTCATGGCCTCTGATGAAGCGTTTCTTATTACTTATGTGTTCCTTGGAAATAAATCCAATTAGGTGTTGAAGATATTGGAAAAAATGTCTAGACCAAATGTCTAGAACATTTATACTGACTTCAGCAAGTATGTGATGCTAAAGAAAAGGCTGGAACTGGAGTATAGATCAATCAATGTCATAACATTCATTCGTATGAGTGTGAAGACCTTGGATCTTTGTGGAGCAAAATGCCCCACTTATCCCAAGAACAACTGTATGGGTTTTCTATTTCTTGGCTTAATTAGGAAAGTGATCCCGATTATGAAATTTCCAAGAATATTACTGGTTAGACTGGAAGGTGGACTTCTGATGAAGATTTATATATTGAAGAATTATCTCATGATGTGGTGAACGTTTTATTCAAAGGTATGTATATCTAGAATAAAAAAAGGTTACCAACCATGAAGAAATAAGAGGTAGTTTATTTATGATCTTATGTCTTAAGAGAATGAAGAATTGTCTACCATCTATGACTTACAAGGTGAGGTGACTATATTATTCCTAAAACTTGATATCTTGATCAAGTCTGTATGGATAAGTTCAGAGCAACTGGAGAGGTTTTTTCTAGTGGAAAGATGATTGGAAGCCTAAAGAGGATGTAGTTTTCAATCTATAACTAGTAAAGAGAAAACTCAAGTGACAAAAGGCTATTTGTATCAAAGGCAAGATGAGTCAAGGATGTCAATCTTAATGTTTCAACATTGTGCTAGACATAAAAATACTCATGCTAGAGGCAGATGCTTGCACTAAAGATGTATCCTTTGTGAAAAGTTGATCTTAACAGTTTTCTTTGTTTTCTTTGACTTCCACAAATGTCAAAATCAGCATAGGTTAACCAAGCAGTGGTTAATACTAAGGGAATGTGATAATTTCCTTATCTCTCATACCTTTCTTAAAACTTCAACTATGATGATTGGTATTTTGGCACTAACTATTCCCGACACTTGAGTGCAGTAAAAGAGTTTTTTTTTTTTGCGGTGTGTTTAGTCTCATTCTATAAACTGTTTTGTGTGTTATTGATGATGAAAGGGAAGATTAAGCGCATTGGATAACTAAAGAATTCGGGAAGGATTCTCTAAGTTTTGGTAGTTTTTCTTCTTCTTGAAGGACTGATGGCTATTGTGTTTCACATAAGTCAACTGTGTGATCAAGGTCTGAAGGTATATGCCATCAAGGAAGAATTTCTTTTGTCTCTAATGATATTTATGAAGTTCTTACTAGTCCTACATCAATTTATTGAGTCAGTTTTGTTTAGAGTCAGTTTCTTTTGTTTACCTTGAATCAATTCTTGCTTCTTTTGATTATTTTTGTGTGTCGGTTTCTTTGTACTCAATTTTTGGCAGTTGTTGGCTAAAAAGGGAGAGAAAAGTGTCAGTAGGTCTAGGTCTAAGTCAAGTTTTGTTTTATGTATGCAACACTTTATGGGGAGAATGACTGTTTGCCATGTATGTCTTTAGTCTGTTCTGTTTATGCTACTTCTATTGGGGTTGTTTGCATGATGTCATATAGGATGTTCTAACATCATGTCTATTGTGTCTTGTGATTTAAGTTATGAGCATTATTGTGTCTTGTATTCTGAGTTATGAGCATTGTTGTGTCTTGTGCTCTGAGTTATATATGTTGCATCTGCTCCATGTTCTTCTAATGTGTTAAGTTCTTGAGGGGGAGATTTATCTCTATGTAATAAGAACTGGTTTTGTGGGTTAGGGGGAGTAACTTGGATGGTTTTGAAGATGTAGTCCATCTTCTTTCTCATGTACAAAATTTACATGTTTAGCATGTAGCTTGTGTTTGTGTAACTCTTGTATCTTTGATACATGTTTTATGCAGTTTTGTTTGAGGTATTATTCCTCTGTGGTCTTATTCCTTTGTTTTTTTATTCTTCTGTGGTCTTATTCCTTTGTGGTTTTATTCCTCTCTCCAGTTTTATTTCGGATTTGGTTGTTTTATCCAAAATTTGCCAAAAGGGGAGATTGTTAGTTCCATGGTTTTATGAATGGCTAAATTTTGGTAAAATATGGTTCTATACTGATGTTGATCAAGATGTTGCAACATTATTATCAATTGTCATAACAATTTTTATACTATGAGTTTTTCAACCAGATGTCGAAGCATATGTCATGACATCTTGGTCTAGTACAACAGGTAATGTTGTTTTAAATCTTGACATATTTGATTTGATTATGTGATATTCCTTTTGGATATATCTCAATAAATCTCACAGGTTAAGAAGATTAAATCTAGAACAAGTTTTGTATCTCTGTATGTACATTAGTTACTAAATTGGGCATTGAGACAATTTATAAAACTTTGTATTGTTTGTTCCAAGATTTAAGGAGATTTTGCTACACAATTGGTGCATCACTCAGCTTGTGGATCAAGAAGCATTTGGATGCAGATTTTGAAGCCCATGGAATGCATAGGTGTATTTAAGTAGAAGACCTAACCTAATTGTTGTACCCCAAAATTTGCTCTCCCATTTTCTTCAAGACATTCTTCTATGGTTCTCAAATGCTCAAGAATTGATCATACAAATTCTCCTTCTAAGCAATGGGTCCATAACTAGGGTTTTGTGTTTTTCAAGGAAGTTTGGGTTGCAAAGGTCTTAAGTTGTTTCCATGGTTCACTATAGGTCTTCAAAAATTTTCATGTCAAGTTTCAAGCCTTGTATCACAAGTTTGCTCAGTCAATGGCTCAGATGACTGAAAATCAATTGTATTGGGTAAAAAGTCAACTATGATCAATATACACTCAAACTTCAATATTTTTTGTTAACATCAACATTTTGAAGTGATTTTCATAATTTGGTAAAGGGTTGATCATGATTCCTCAAGGAAATCCCTCAAATCATCAAAATTCAAAATTTACCAAATTAGGGTTTCCTTAGGAGAAGTCAACTAAACTTTGACCAAGCATAACTTTCACATGCTTCATCAAATTTTCCCCAACCAAAGCCCATTTTGAAGGAAATCTAATTCTCTACAACTTTGAGACTGTATGCTCAAGTCCAAAAAGTTCTTCATTTGAGAGATATGAGACAATACATTATATGTCATTTCAAAAGTCAACAAAAAGACACTTCTTGTCAAGGCAACTTACATCAAGATAAAAGCTCCAAATGCAAAAATGATCAAAAAAGAAAATGAAGAGAACATCTTATGCTTTCCAAAAAATTAAGATCATATTCAAAATATGAAAATTTAGAGAGTTATAACCATTGCAAGTTGGGAAATTTTGGTAGAATGCATGAATTCCAAATAGAGCTAACTTGAAATTTTAGACTAATGGGCTTAACTTTTGATGTTCAAACATATTCACAGTGTGTTATAGGACCTCTAAATACATGCACGTATTTTTTATAATTTTTATTTCTTTTATTTAAATTTTTATTCATTTAAATGCAAGCAAATCAAATAAAATATAAAATCATTGGGCCAATGCGCATGGGCTTTTGATTTCAATCACATGGAGGCTGAAGAAAACATGATAAACATGCCAAAACCGTGAGAGACCTATATGGAAGCATATCTTCATTATTTTGGAAAGTTTTCAAATGGTTTTTGGAAATAATTCATATCATGATGGTACAAGATTCTTGCCATGTGTGTTTGACATATTTCCTCCTCTATATAAGCACAACTAATACCAATGACAAGAACATAAGCCGCTGCCTCAAGAACCACTTCAAAAATCTCTCAAAATTCTCAAGAAAAGTGTAAATTCATATCACACGATCCAGCCACTCTCAAGCCAAATGAAGTGTCCAAACCTCTTTCTGAAGTCCTCAGGAACACATATAGCCCAAGAACCAAAAGATTTGGTGCCTGGAACTCGTGCTTGAAACTCCACTGATTTGCATTTTTTTCTTTGAATTCAATCTTAAATTCCATGCATTACTAATGTGTTTGATGAGCTTAAATGTATTCAGGATATGATATAGGACGAGTTTGACGTATCACATACAAGCTTTAATGCATAAATCTCTATATGCCATTTTTAAGGCATAGAAATACGTTTGCTTCAGATCTCTCTTTACAGGCACATTCAAGAGAAAAGAACACCACCGTCGGATTCGTAGTCCTTGAATTAAGGGGACAGGGTCCCATTAACTTTTCAATTTTCTTGTTTTTATTATTTATTGCTTTTCCTTAATTAATTTAATTACCTTTTTAATTAGACTATAAAAAATCAAAAACTAATTTTTATTTAAAAATATTTAGATTTGGGTTTTTTTTATTAATTAATTTGTATTTAAAAATATTTAGACATTAGGTTTTTTTTTATTATTATTAACTTAATTTTCTTTAAAAAGTAGAAATAATTAGGTTTTAATTATTTTATTATCACTTTAATTATTTTCCAAATAATAAAACATCAAAAAATATTTTCCTAACACTTAGAAATTTTCTTTAGATTTTAAATACCTTCTTCTAATTTCTTTTCTCTTTGCTATTTAAATTCTAGAAAACAAATGTATAGGTCACACGGTTGATTTTGTAATAACTTAGTTTATTTTCCAGCATTTTTCCTTATTATGCAACTGCTCATGGGATGTAATAGCCTAGGTTTATTTTCCCCCACTTTTACTTTCCGCACCTATGTATGTATGCATGTCTGTATATAAATAACTGTATAGTAACTAGGCATGTATGGCAAGATTTAAAATACCCCGCTAGATAACCCTAATCAAGACAAATTAACTGAAAACAAATCACTTTTCACACATGCACCTCTAGGGTAACCTCACTTGTTGCCTTCGGAAAATAGTCATGTCCCTTGAATGTCGGTATACCATTAGCAAAGAACCCCGATTAAAAATCATTATAAAGGTCATAGTCCCTGAATGACCCTTCAATGATGCCTTCGGTAAATGATCTTGTCCTTCGATGTTGCATATGAATACATGACGATAGTCCCTTTGAATTGCTAAAGGTATCCCTTTGTTGCCTTTATGACTATACAATGACCCGCGCCTGTCCCTCAAACATCCAATGATAGGGCTTCCTACTAACTAATGGTAGGACATCACTATCTAAAGGAAGAGGAAAATAAACGCGAAAGACTTTTGAGTAGGTAGATAGCTTTTAATCGCTTGCTCACAAAACAACTCTTTTCACACAAACACTTCTCTGAAATATTTTCAAAACAAACACTTTGTATATGTTCTCAACTGATACAAGAATCATTACAAAGTTTCCAAACTTAGGCATTTTCAAAATATTTTTAAACTTACACATTCACAAAGCATTTTTCAAAAGTGAGCTAGCGATTAAGAGCCCGTAGATAACTACAGATGAAAATGATGCTAATACCTTCCCTTTTCATAACCTACTCGAACTCAGAAAAATTCTCAAAGGTCTTTCCTGTTCTTTTCGCCCTTTCCTTTATTGGATAAAATAAAAATCGGTGGCAACTCTTGCTATCCGCAACATTTGTGATAAAATGCACTACCAAAATTCAGTTCTCCCACCATATTTATACTAATGTAATTTAAACTTTCAAAAATTTGTAAATTAAGTTAAGCTTAGAGTTTTAGGTATTAAGGGTCTCTTGCCTGGGTGTAAGTCACCCTTTTATCTTTTGATACTTGTGGTAGACGATATGTTCTCACTCAGAAACCTTTAGGTAATGAGTTGAGTATTGTTCTCACTCTTAAAGCTTTTAAGCCTAAGAGTTAAGTTATGTATTAGAAGTGTAATCTTCTTGTTGAGTTGTTTTTGATACAATCACTGGATTGAGACTATTAGATATCACTAAGGTGATTTAGGAGGTGAGATGGTGATTTCTCATATCTAGATGATAATTTCTAGGTAGAAGTTGCACTGGGTAGGGATTAAGTGAAAAGTTGTAAACTGGGTCTGTTTAGGCTTTAAATTGATACTACTAATAATGGATTTCCTTCCTGGCTAGGTAGTGCCCAAAGTAGGTGATGTTGCACAAAACTAGGTTAACAACTCTATGTGTTATTTATTATTTTGCAATTTAATTTCATTATCACTTGCATCTTGATAAATTTGTTTAGTATGTCAACAAATATTGTAACATCTGTCTTGACATTGTTCTGATATTGAAATATCAGTATTAACATGTGTTTCCTATAGCAGAATTTCACATACTCTTGGTTTCCAGAAATGAGAGGACCTAGAACCTTGTTAGCAAGTGGTAGAGTTGTTTGTGATCTTTTTGTAGGTTTGTAGCTCTTATATTTTGAAGCCACCATGGTTAAAGAGCAAGAGATTTGAGGTTTGGAGGTTTTGTTTTCTGAAAATGAGGAAGAAGATAAAGAGAAATGAGAGTTGAAGAAGAAGAAAGAAAAGAATGAAAGAGAAAAGTATTAATAATACAAATTGAAGAAACTTTCTAGTTTCTATGAGGGACAAGTGCTTGGAGATCTTGGGACACATGTTGATAATCTAAAGCGAAATCTGACGACCAATTTTGTGAGGGACCACGTTTCTCCTAGGGAGTAGGAGTTGTCATTATTGTTCAGAGATGTTTCACTTCTCGAGAAGAAGTTTGAGTTAAGTAGTTATGATGAACACGACGTCAAAATAGTGATAATCATGAGATGTCAAAATGTTCAAAAAAGGTCCCTTTTCTCCTTTAGTCGATAATGACATTTTTGGTGGACAATTTGTTAGTTGGATTTTTTGACGTGTTGTATTTCCAAGGTGATTAGGAGAGCATTGAAATAAGTTTGAGCATTTTAGTTGTTCTTTGACAAATCTATTGAATATGTTTTTGAAAATGAAGTGTTAAGGTTCCTACATATACATTGTTTTTTTGGGACTTAGTAAAATTTAAGATTTAGTTTAGACACTATTTCGACCGCGAAAAATTGAAATTAAAAAGTAGGCTACAACAACTGTTTTTTTAGCCTTATCCATTTTCTAAAGAAGTTTGGAAGCAAATAGAATATGTGATACATGAGAGCGACAACGTGTCAGATTTTAAAGAGAAGACCGTCCAGAACAGTTACAAACGATTACTTGTACAATGTGAATAGGTTAAGGTAAATTTTTCTACCAATGAATAATGAAAAATATTTTTTTTAAAACGCATGGGAAATATAATTAAAGTTTATGTAAACTATATGAAAAGTTGGTGTTGAGATATTAGACCTAATTCAAGTTGTGTAACCTAAGTTCAAGCTTAATTAGGATTTGTTAGCCTGCTTAGTGTATAAGTTAGGTGTATATAAATAGTCATAGTTTGTATCATTATTTATTAAAATTCAATTTAATAATTGAATACTTATTTTCTTATTCTATCTATCTTTCTCCCCTCACTAAAAGTGCCTCACACACTAAAAAATTGATATCTAGAGCTCCAGTTAGATTCTTGATCGTATTTTTGAGAATCATACGTCAGAGATTGTATTTGCGGGATCGTTGGTTGTTGTCAATCAATTTATGTGAAGATGAATGGTACTAACATTATTTTGAATTATCATCCAACTCTTGACGACAAGAATTATATTTGATGGAGAAAACAAATGCAATCTCTGTTTGGCTTTCATGAAACCCTAGAAATAGTTACTAATGGTGTTCCTGTGTTGGCTGCAAATGCAACTGACGCATAGAGAACGGGTCACAACAAAGCCAAGAAGAAGGATTGCAAGGTTGTATATTACATTCAAAAGATGGTTGATACAGCAAATTTTGATATATTCTCTTATGTTGAATCAGCGAAGGAGGCATGGGATATTCTTTTCAAGTACTATGAAGGAGGTAGAAAATTTAAGGTTGTCATGTTGCAAACCTTGCAATGACAATATGAATTGTTATCGATGGGAAAAGACGAAAAGATTACAGGCTATGTGTCGAAGGTGCATAAAATCGTCAATCTCATGAAGGGTTGTGGTGAAACCCTAACTGATAAGATGATAGTTGAGAAAATAATGCGTATGTTGACCTTTCACTTTAATCATGTTATTTTATCTATTAAAGAATCAAACACACTTGAAACCATAAAACTAGAAGATTTGGTTGGTTCGTTGGAAGCGCGTGAGATTAGGATTGTCGAAAGGAGAGGAGTTCAAGACTTGATACAAGCACTGTAGGCTCAGTCATGGAAAAAGAATGTTGGTTCCAACAAATTCAAAGGCAAATTCGACAAGACTCGTGGAAAGAAGTCTTGGTCGGATCCCCACAAGAATAAGTTTGATGACAGGGCTTTTGAATCCTCAAAAAGAGGAGAAGAAATTTCCTATTAGAAAGACAAAGAAGAGAAAAAAGGTGTGCAGTATTATAACTGTAAAAAGTGGGGTCACTTGGCCAAGCACTATTGGTACATGAAAGACAAGGGGTCTACAAAAGGCAAGGGCGAAGGAGAGAACCTTGCATGTCAAGATTGAGATGATTATGATGGTTATGGCTGCATTTGTTGATAACCATGTTGAGTGATCTGGTTCCCCGACTCTGGCTGCTCGAATCACATGGCTGGTCAAAAGGAGTGGCTAGTAGATTTTGACGATCGAAGAAGAGCAAGGTCAAACTTGCTGATAATAGCTCGTTGCAAACAGAATGTACAGGTTACATTTTTATTAAAACAAGTTAAATAAAGTGAAAAATTATAAAAAAAATATCAAATCACAAAATAAAATTGTGAAAAAATAAAAAATAAAAAGAAAAATCCTAAGTATTTTTAAGAATTTTTTTAAGAACTTTAGAAGTTGAAATGATTTTTTTATGAATTTTTGAAGTTTAAAACAATTAAAATATAAAATCAGAATAAAAAAAACCAAAATGATGTTGACCATTGGATCAATGTCAAAATGCATTAGTAATCAAATCCAAGGGATCTGACGCATTGTGCATATCATGGACATTAGTGAATAAACCACCAGATCATGAATTTAAAAAACATATTTGAAAAATCCAAGTGGCTCCTTGTCATTGGTTGAGAGATGACGCGTTGGTCATCTTCAACCTCCAGTCACGCGAATTGCAGTTCTCACAAACTGTAAAATTAGGAGCTCAGGCTGGTGCTATTCACTCCATCTCTTCAAGATAATTTCAATGGTACCCACGCAAAAAATTTATATAAGATGTAGCTCAGTCGATTTGAAGAAAACTAGAAGAAAATATTTGAATAGGGATTTGAAAATTCATGATCAAAACTCACTTCCAGTTAAAAACAAATTATGCAATGAGTATCAGAGTGATGAGAGCTTCATTGTAGTAACAAATTTTGAGATAATTGATGGAGGAATCTACCTGTTGAAGTTCAAATTCAGAGCTCTGAAACTTGACTTGGCTAGCACGATTTAGCACACTTCAAGTCTTGGTTCTTCTTCTGTTAGTTTCAGTGAAGTTTAAGGATGAAGAATTAGAAAATAAAATGGACTGACAAAGGTTGTAGGACAACATTTGAAGTTAAATAATTATGAGTTATAGAGAGAGTTTGACAGGGTGATTTTAGCTGTCCAAGCTTGCGAAAATGAGTCGAATGGGGTCTGTATTTATAAGAGAAGTGAATGCAATGCTGAGAGAGGGTAAATGATAAGTAATCGAGTAAAATCGTGCACACCCTGATCATGACAAAAGTGTGACTTGCAAGTTGTCAAAACTCAACCATTTATTGCGTTTTAATCCTTAATCTGGCCTTAGAAACTTTGTTAAACATGTTTAAGTAGAAAACACACACAAAATTGGTGTTTAGAAGCCACATTATGAAAATCAAAATCTGACTGTTTTTAAAAATCAGTTTCAAGGTGCCAACATTGAATCCATGGTGCACATATCTCGAGGGGCTTTATGATCTTATTCTTTTTGAAATGGAAAGATTTCAGCAGAAACTTCACAATGATCCAAGAAAGGTAGCATTTGGATGCTTGAGTAAAAACTTATGATCAATTGAAAACGTGAAAAACACAATGAATTATGGACTTAGAAAAATAAAGAACACACCAGAATTGTTTACCCAGTTCAGTGTACAACAACACCTACTTTGGGGGCTACCAAGCCAGGAATGAAGTCCACTATCAACAGTATCAATTTGCAGACCCTACAGCCAGCACTCCCGTTGACGATCTACGCACTTAATCACTACCCAATGACCATTCTACCTAGGTTCTCCCTAGATATGTAATATCCCCATTCCACTTCCAATCGTCGCAATGATGTCTAACAGCCAACACCTCAGTCAATGCATCAACAACCCTTCACCAAGATTCTGATCACATAGACAGTTTGGAAGACACACTTCCATGACAACCTAGTTAAGTCTCCAAGCCAAACTCCACTGTTTGTTAGCTTTGCTCCTAACTAAGAACACATCCTGGAGTTGCTTCAAAGCTTCCTCCAAGAACAATACACCTCTTACCTACAGGCTTCGAGGTGAACTTGGTAACCTTCCCACAACCCTGGAGGTTTACCTTGACAAAACCCTAGACTTCTACATCTTTAGTCGTATCTTTTCTAGGTTACAAAACCTTCTATTTATAACATGTTACCCAACTGGTTTTGGGCCTTCAATCACAGCAAATCATCTGTAACAAACTGCAGAAACTTCTTCCCTAAGAAAGGTCTTCAATATTTTCTTTCCTAAATGATCTCCTTATTTAAAAAGTCTTCATTCTCCTTGATTTCTGATTGAATTTTCTAGACCTTTAAATATACGCCACATATGATTCATAATATTCTCCTGAATATTCTTCTTATGTTAAGAACAAACTGAATTTCATTAATCCATCTCAGCAGGCGTGATGTCAAGACATCTTCTTCGACATGTTGTTCTAGATGTTGAAAAAGTTCAACACAACATGTTCAGACATTGTAATAGGACTTCTTGTTGTACCTGTTCTTCCTAGCAAGTTTATACATCCTATTATACATTACATTATTGTTGCTATTATTTGTTTTACAAAAATTAAGCCAATCCTAAAATAAGAGAACTAACAATCTCTCCCTTTGGCAAATTTTTGCTAAAATAAATAATCTAAAAACAATTACAATCTAGGAGATTACATCAATACAAAAATATAACCCTCAACAGTAGTGTTCAAAATCTACTGCACACAACAATAGATCTTCAGTTGAAAATAATGTCTCAACATCTTGTTCGACATCTTCTTTGCACCACTATGAAGAAATTAATTGCATCAACACCAACGAACATCAACTTCAGGATAAAAGGAAGGAAATTCCTGAAGTTTGGTTGATGAACACGAGGAAGAAGATAGCAGAAGACAACTTGTACTCCTCCTCAAGGCAGGAACTCCTTAAGACCAATTCAACCACCGCCCCTGATAACTCAGAACACAGGTCACAACTGTGTTCATAACTCAGATCACAGGTGTTGTACCCCAAATTTTCCCTCCCATTTTCACTCAAGACATGCCTCTAGAGGTCCTCAATTGCTCAAGGATGACCAAGAATTGACCAGATAAATTCTCCTCCCAAAGCAATAAACCTCAAACTAGGGTTTCAATTTTAAGTAAGATGTGTGAGTCCCAAGGATCCCAAATGTTATCCATTGTCTTAATATGTCCACAAGATCATCCATGCCAAATTTCATGCCTTGAACAACAAGTTTTCTCAGTCAACTGCTCAAATGCCTAGAAATCAACCATGCTAGGTCAAGAGTCAACTGTGGCCCAAATACAGTCAAACTTCAAGGTTTTTGTTCAATGTCAGTATTTGAATCATTATACATAATTTGATCAAGGGTTGATCATGATTCCTCAAGAAATGCCCCTAACTCATAAAAAGTCAAAAATGGAAAATTAGGGTTTCTATAGGAAAAGTCAACCTAACTTTGACCAGGCATAACTTTCTCATGCTTTATTATAAACTTTTCCTCCAAGGCTAATTTTTAAGAGAATACAATTCCCTACAACTTCTCTTCAGCCCTCAAGTTCAAGAAATTTCTCAATCAAAAGATACAAGCTCAGACATTATAGGTCCTTTAAAAAAAGTCAACAAAAACACCTTTTGGGTCAAAGCTCCTTACATGAACATGGAAAATCCAATTGAGGTGAAACTAAAAGGGTTGTTTATAGGACATCATAAGCTCTCTAAAAAGTCAAAGAACACCCTCACAAGGTTAAAATTGAGAAAGATATGCATTGCTAAAGTTGACCAATTTTATGAAAATGCATAAAGGTCAATGTGAGCAAATTGGATCTTTTGGACTAATGGGCATGGGTTTTGGATCTCAAGCATATCCATGAACTTATTTAGGATATTTAAATCCATTATTTTATTTTTATGATATTTGTTTTTATTTATTTTAATTTTTATTCATTTAAATAAAAATAAATCAAATAAAATAGTGATAATAATGAAATAAAATCCAAAGATTTGTTTTAGGATCATATCATAGGTCTAGAATCAGATGATCAAGTCAAGATTTCGTGCAAGGGTTGATTGGAAGAAAAAACATGTTTTGGCCAAGTTTAGAAACAAAAAATCCAAATTGCAAATCAAATCTTCAAGATTCTATCAAATTTTATTAACCTAATTCATTCTCATATATATATATATATATATATATATATATATATATATATATATATATATATATATATATATATATATATATATATATATATATATATATATATATATATATATATATATATATATATATATATATATATATATATATATATATATATATATATATATATATATATATATATATATATATATATATATATATATATATATATATATATATATATATATATATATATATATATATATATATATATATATATATATATATATATATATATATATATATATGTATATATATATACAAAATTTCCAGACCAAAAGGAGGAGGTTTTTCCGTATAGAATACACATAAGAAGTTCCAAATTTTTGAAAAAAAAGTGACAATCGGATTGATATTTGCAGAAGGTTTCAAGGAGCTTTGACGTTTGTAATCCATTCCTGGGAATGTTCTGAAGCTAACAACATCATTCTCACGCATCAAAGCATCCAGAATCACCATATACATCATCACAGTTTGCACATATTTTCTTAAAATCGGTTTTGATCATACACGCAGTTGTTGGCTCCTAAATTCGACACCCTTGTTTTATTAATATAAGCCATTAAAACTGAAGAATGGTTTCGACCGACTGGGTCTGTCGAAATGCTCATCAGAAGATGGAAATGTACTTAGAGAAATTCTTCCAAGGAAGAATCTTGTTGCCTTCGACGTCGAAGGTGCTTTTCGACGAAGGTGTTCGATTGCTCAGAGTGGAACGGCTTGAGATTCAAACGTTTGGAGGGAAAACGGTTCCCAGCGGTTACCAGGTGCAACGTGCCAAGATCTGGAGCGTCGAACACTGTGAACGTGCCAAGTGGAGTCATCTCGAAGCAGCGTAACTGCCCGACGGTTACTTGGGATGTGTTTAGTATAAATATTAGTAGTTCACGCAGTTTTTCGCGTGTGTTCACAATTATATACAAGTTACTCATATAGATTTGAGTACCCAGCGTGAGAGAAAGAATTGTTGAGAATGTATGTGTGAAACACCACTTTAATTAATCAAAGTCATTTATTTTCCAGAACTTTATTACTTTTCATTTACTTTTCCAGTCGAAAGCCTTCCTTTCAAGCCTTCCTTTATTCTATCAAGTTTTCTTCTTCATGCAATTTACATAAAGCTTCTTTATTTTCTTGTCATTTAACCATTATCAAACTTAGCAAAAACCCCAAAATCAATCATGTCTTAGGATCAATCTGATCGATCCTGCGAGTCACCAAATAAAGTAACCTTTTGGAAGATCAGCGGTTGTTTACCAATTCCCACGGTAAACAAATTGGCACACCTGGTGGGACCTTGTGTTGATTTTGAAGTTTAACCTTTTTATACAAAATATCATCTTTTTCGAGAAGTATTGCATGTTATTGAGAAGTGGTAGAATATACACTAACAATACCAATACTTCCAAAAGAAGAGAAGCGATGGCGAATCCGCCAAACAATAACGAAATCCCACAAATGAATGTGGGAACAACGATTATCCCAACCGTAAGTGAAGCGATAACCGCTGGTTCAACACCAGCAGTAACGGTCACAACAACGGGGCCATTACCTCCGTTCACTGGCCCCAGAGTGCCTTTGGGAACTCCTCTACCAAGGGGAAATCTAGGCACCAGGCCTTATGTTCCCCCAGGATTTATGACAGGCGGTCAAAATCGAGAACCACTCTATGGCATGCCAACGTCTGAATTGGCTAGCCTGACGAACGCTGCATCCACTTTTTCAGACCCTTTAGTGAGTGCCTCTTCGCCACTCCAAGGTTCTGGAGTAGGTATGGCAAACAGAAATAGGACCCAACTCTTAGGAGGAACGTCCCAAGTAGCACATGGCCTTACAAATGCCTCGACATCAGTCTTGAGGCAACAAATGGACGAAAGCAACCATGATATGGTTCAAATGTTGGCACAAACTTTAAGTACAGTGCTGAATCCTCTAATACAAAACACCACCCAATCGAATCAGCAGATGACAGCGCAAATGACGCGTTTGGATGATTTCTTTGGAGTACCCCAACCTATTCGACAGCCCCAAAGGGCGCAAATAAGGGGAAACCAAGGTATACTCTTAGAGGAAGAAACCACTATCAACCAAGTCCAGCAGTCTGTCGAAGAAAACCTTAGGGCACGATTGGAGCAGACTGTCGAAGAACCTAGGGTTATAGCCCCAGAGGTAAGGTTAGTTAACAGAAACCAAAATGCTGACGAAGTAGTTCAGCATATCCAATACTAGAATATGGGTTTGGAAAATAATCTGGCAGCCATGATCGAAAGAATCATGACGCAGAATAGGATGAACATGGGATTTCGTAGGCCCAACTTCACGTCCCCACTGTCAGAATACGTGTTACAAACAGACTTACCTCCTAGATGTAAAGTCCCTAAGTTCACTAATTTCTCTGGGGACACGACAAAATCTACTGTCGAACATGTGGCGAGATACTTGATCGAAGCAGGAGATATTTCAAACAACGAAAACCTGAGGATTAAGTACTTCCCAAGTTCTTTAACAAAGAACACATTTACTTGGTTTACAACTCTCCCCCCAATTCGATCCATCATTGGACCCAGTTGGAGAGATTGTTCCATGAGAAATTCTACATGGGACAAACCAAGATAAGCCTGAAAGAATTGGCCAGTGTAAAGAGACGTTTCACTGAACCTATAGACGAATATCTAAATAGGTTTAGGTTGCTCAAAGCAAGATGCTTTACACAATTGCCAGAACATGAGTTAGTTGAAATAGTCGCAGGCGGTTTAGATTATTCCATTAGGAAGAAGTTAGACACTCAATACCTGAGAGACATGGCCCAATTGGCCGATAGAGTTCGACAGGTAGAACGCCTTAAAGCCGAGAAAGCCAAGGCAACAAAAACTCATAAAAGAGAGAGGATAGCGTATGTCGAGATGGATGACGAAGATCCAGAAACCTTCGATGAAACTATAACCGTCGAAGAAGGCGAGGTCGATTTAGCGGAACTAAAACAAGGGCCACCATACTCTTGCAAACTGTTAGTCCCCTCAAGTGGAAAAAATCCCACGGGTCCAGAAAGGACCAACGATAGGTTCCTCAAAAAGACTTATAGTTTTGATATTACAAAATGTGATGAAATCTTTGACTTGCTTGTAAAAGATGGCCAAATGATAGTACCCCCAGGGGTAAAAGTGCCTCCTCTTGATCAAAGAAAGAAGAGAGGCTTTTGTAAATATCATAATTTTTTTAGCCATAAAACGTCTCAATGTTTTCTTTTCAGGAATCTTGTGCAAGACGTTATCGAAGAAGGGAGGTTGAAGTTTGCTGACAAGACCCCCATGACTGTGGACTCTAACCCGTTGCAGGCTGAAGCCCATTATGCTGAACCTTCAGAGGTGAACGTGATCGAGGCATCCAGAAGCCAGTCGAAGAGGCCAGGAATCACAATGGTCGAAGTCTCAAAGGACCATGTCAACATGCCAATCTTTGGCAATTTTTCTGGGAATCTATCCAGAAAGACAATTGAAGCGGTCCAAAAGGCGGTCGAAAGCCCAAAGCTGGAGACAGTTGGAGCCCAAAAATCTGGAACAAAACCCAGTTCTCACTTGGCTGCAGTTCAAGGCCAGACAGAGGACTTGGAGATTCAGATGAAGCAGTTGACTCTTGCCACCAAAGATACCATGAATGTCAACATGGTCGAAGTCTCTGAACCAAAAGCATCAGAGGAGGCCATGAGGCAAGAACAAGCCAACAAAACTGCTTTCCCTCGGGAAAATGAAAATCTGGCAGATTTCCTGCAAAGATGCCAAAAAAAGAAGTCAGAAGTGATGATGTGTCCTCGATGCAGTTCAATCTTCGACAAAAAAGCTGCTGAACATATTCAAGGTGTAAGAGCAGCAAATAGAAAAAGAGAGAGTGTTGATACTCGACATGACCCCAGAAGAGCCTCCCAAAGGGGTTCAAATCAAGAAAAGAGGCCACGGACTTTCAGGCCTCAAACTAATGTGCCAGTTGATACGTGGTACAAAACATCTGGTCAAAAGAGGCCAAGCAAGGAAAGATGGCACTCCTTCAAAGTGCCAAGAGGTTCATCTTTTATACATAAGAAAGAGCCTCAGGTTGCTACCCCTAAAGTGACACAGGTATCAAGCAACTACAAAGGCAAGAATCCCATGTCTCGATCTCAATGGAGGAGATACCAGAGGCGACGAAAAGCTGAGAGGGAAGCTGCTAATGAACCAAAGGCAGAAACCAGTTCAAATGTTCCTCAGAGAAAGCAGAGGAAGCCTCTGGAAAGAGAACTAGTAACCAATAGGCTAGTCTGGCCTAACCAGGGTGAAGTCAATAACGAGGATGGCTCTGAGTCTGATGACACTTTAGATATCATGGTGAACATAGTCTCAGTTTTGCCCAGAGAGTTCAACCGCCAGGTGGAGGTCGAAACAAGTGATTGGGAAGTTGAACAAGAAATGGCCAAGCATAGGCCAGTGTGCTATTTCGTCATGGATAATGGCGCTACTGAAGAGCAGAATGGGTTCTTCGAACCTCCTACAGAGGTGATGAAAAATCACTTTAAGCCTTTATTTATAAGGGCTAAACTCGAAGAAACCACAGTAAATAAGATCTTGGTAGATTGTGGGGCAACCATCAACATCATCCCTCACTTTATGCTAAGAAAAATAGGCAAAAGTGATGAGAACATCAAGCCTCACAACATGGTCCTGTCGAATTATGAAGGCGGCATAGGGACCACTATGGGTGTGATCCAACTGGACATCAAGGTGGGATCTATCCTTCGACCAACTATGTTTATGGTCATATCGGCCAAACCTAACTATAATCTTTTGTTGGGCCGTGAATGGATTCATGGTGTTGGAGCTGTACCATCATCAATGCACCAGAGGTTACTACTATGGCGTCCTGATGGAATGGTCGAAAACATAGAAGCGGACCAAAGCTATTACCTGGGAGAAGTAAATCACCTAGGGCTGGCAGACTTCGACAAGAACTTGGCTCACATTGGGCCATGCCCAACACCTGACTTCGACTTGGTGCCAACGCCAAATACTTTTTGTTCCCTATACCTGCACCCTGAGCATGGTTTTCAATGGGACAGAGAAGACTTGTCCCACATTGACTTTAGTGGGTTAACTGATATCCAACCAACGGGTTGGGGAAGGGAATTCAGTGACAATGACTGAGTCACAATCATTGCAGCGAATTTCGGCTTACGTAGCCGAAACAAAGATGATAACGGCTCTCGAAGCCGAAGTAAAATATATGGCCACACAGGCCAATGATCAAGAGTTACCTTCTGCAGGTCCTGGAAAGGATTTCGATCCAGAACCTCCTGATATCATGCCAGAAGGGATGCAGGAACAAAGGCTCGATGCCATCTACGACGATGAGCCTTTGGGATTCGAAAAGGACCCTTTAGCGAATAACATCAAGATGCTAGCGTAGGATCCTTTAGAAGAAATCAACTTGGGCGAAGGGTTAGAGAAGAAGCTTACTTACATTAGCGCAAAAATTGACCCAGAACTCAGGTTGGAAGTAATCCATTTGTTAAAAGAGTTCAAGGACTGTTTTGCATGGGATTACGACGAGATGCCTGGTATCGACAGAGGATTGGTGGAACTTCAGTTGCCAATCAAACCTAGGAAGAAGCCAATCAAGCAAAGTCCAAGACGCTTCGCTCCAAAAATACTGTCGAAGATCAAAATGGAAGTCGAAAGACTGCTGAAGTGCAAATTCATACGAGCTACAAGGTATGTCGAATGGATTGCAAACATTGTGCCAGTGATTAAGAAAAATGGTACATTGAGGGTGTGCATAGATTTCAGAGATTTGAATGCTGCTACACCCAAAGATGAATATCCTATGCTTGTGGTGGAAATGCTAGTCGATTCTGCCGCTGGCTATGAGTACCTGAGTATGCTCGACGGTTATTTAGGATATAATCAGATATTCATTGCTGAAGAAGATGTGTCGAAAACAGCTTTTCGATGCCCTGGGGCTTTAGGCACTTACGAATGGGTAGTGATGCCTTTTGGCCTAAAGAACGCTGGGGCAACATATCAGCGAGCAATGAATTCTATCTTCCATGATTTTATTAACACTTTTATGCAAGTATATATTAATGACATTGTTATAAAATCTGTTTCCAGGAAGAACCATATATACCACCTTCGACAATCATTCGAAAGAATGAGAGAACATGGTATGAAGATGAACCCTTTGAAGTGTGCATTCTGTGTAAAAGCTGGAGATTTCTTGGGCTTCGTCGTCCACAAGAAAGGAATCGAAATCAACTAGAACAAGACGAAGGCAATTCTGGAAGCGAAAGCGCCAGTGAACAAAAAGGAATTGCAATCTCTGCTGGGCAAGATAAATTTCCTGAGGAGATTCATATCTAACCTGAGTGGGAAAGCTCAAGACTTTTCACCCTTACTTCGCCTGAATAAGGAAAGGTTCGACTGGGGGAAAGAGCAACAAGAAGCCTTCGACAAAATCAAAGGGTATCTCACAAAGCCACCTATTTTGGTGCCTCCTTGCAGCAACAGGAGTATGAGATTGTACATAGCTGCATCCGATAAAACTTTGGGTAGCATGTTAGCCCAAGAAGATGAAAATGGAGTCGAAAGACCCATTTACTATCTTAGTAGAGTTTTGAACGATGCAGAAACTAGATATAGCGAAGTTGAAAAATTGTGTCTATGTCTGTATTTCTCTTGTACAAAGCTCAAACAATATATAAAACCAGTTGATGTGTATGTTTCGTCTCATTTTGATGTTTTCAAGTACATCTTGTCGAAACCCATCCTGCACAGTCGAATTGGCAAGTGGGCGCTAGCATTAACTGAATACTCCTTGACCTTTATGCCTCTTAAGGCAGTGAAAGGACAAGTGGTGGCAGACTTTATAGTCGACCACTCAATTCAAGTTTAGAGTATTAATTATATGGAGATATAGCCTTGGAAACTCTACTTCGATGGTTCCAGCCATAAAGATGGAACAGGAGTAGGGGTCTTGATTATTTCTCCAGAAAAAATTCCAACAACATTCAAGTACAAGATATCAGGTACTTGTTCGAACAATGAGGCTGAGTACGAAGCTCTAATTACTGGCCTTGAGATATTATTGGAATTGGGGGCAACTCGAGTCGAAATAATGGGAGACTCTGAGTTAGTCATTAAGCAAGTCACAAAAGAATATAAATGCATAAGAGAAAATCTCATTATGTACTTTGTGATAGCAAATCGTTTATTGAAAAAATTCGAAATGGTCAACATTCGACACATACCCAGGTTGGAAAATCAAATAGCCAACGATTTGGCACAAATTGCATCTGGGTACAAAATTTCAAAAACGAGATTGCAAAGAGCAATCGAAGTTCGGGAGAAAATAAAAGCAACTTGTCTGTCACCAACAGACTTGGAATCGACAAGACTAGGGTATGCTGATCAAAGGAACTTCGAAATTTCGTTCATAGACAATTTATCAGAGCAAGATTGGAGGAAACCCATTGTGGATTATCTACAAAATCCAGCAGCTTCGGCAGAACGAAAAACAAAATATAGGGCGTTGAGTTACATACTCATGGGTAATGAGTTATTTAAAAAGACGCCTGAAGGGGTATTGCTAAAGTGCTTAGGTGAAACTGAAGCATACATAGCCCTTTCGACTACGCACGCTGGAGCATGTGGGGCTCACCAAGTAGGCCATAAGATGAAATGGTTGTTGTTTCGACAAGGACTATACTGGCCCACCATGTTGAAAGATTGTGTCGAGTTCGCCAAGGGTTGCCAAGAATGTCAAGTCCATACAGGCATCCAGCATGTACCAACAAGCGAACTTCACTCGATAGTGAAACCTTGGCCCTTTAGAGGATGGGCGTTGGACCTTATTGGAGAGATTCGACCAGCATCATCAAAGAGCCAGAAGTATATATTGGTAGGCATTGATTATTTTACTAAGTGGATCGAAGCTATTCCTTTAGTCAATGTAGACCAAGAAAATGTCATTGAATTTATTCAAAAGAACATTATCTTTAGATTTGGAATCCCTGAAACTATAACTACTGATCAAGGATCAGTTTTCACCGGTCGAAAGATGCAGGAATTCGCTCAGGAAATAGGCTTTAAACTCCTAACATCAACGCCTTATTATGCACAGGAAAACGGTCAAGTCGAAGCAGCGAACAAAATAGTGATTGGCTTGATAAAAAATCATGTTGGGAAGAATCCAAAAAATTGGCATAAGACGTTAGACCAGATCTTGTGGGCCTGTCGAACGTCCCCAAAAGAAGCCATAGGTACAACACCATATAGGCTAACTTTTGGTCATGACGCAGTGTTGCCAGCGGAAATTTGTCTTCAATCTGCAAGGGTTCAGAGACACCATAATATCCCCTCTGAAGTTTATTGGGATATGATGTTAGACGAACTAGTAGATTTAGACGAAGAAAGACTGCACGCTCTCGACCTACTAAGGATTCAGAAGAAAAGAGTAGAAGACTCTTACAATAGAAAAGTGAAACCTAAGGCATTCTCGCCTGGAGAATTAGTTTGGAAGGTGATTCTTCCCATGGATCGAAGGGATCGAAGCATGGGAAAATGGTCACCCAAATGGGAAGGACCATTCAGAATTATCCAAACTTTTTCTGGTGGAGCTTATGAAGTCGAAGAGTTAGGTGAAGATAAAAGGCTCTTGAGAGTAAATGGTAAATATTTGAAAAAGTATAAACCCATGCTCCAAGAGATCAAAATAAACAGCAAGTAATGATTAAATTAACCATAAATAAGCCAAAATGGAAAATTTTATAAATTAGCCAAAGTGGCGACATTGTCAAATACATATTACAATACATGGTTAAAGGGCTGAGTCAATCAGAAGGGGATAGAATCTTTGAGTCGAAGGTACTTGGCCTGCTGCAACTCCAGTCTTTTGTTGCACAAGGCATTCGCCTGGGCAAGCTTGGCAATTTGGTCATTGAAGGCTTGGGCTTTCTCAGCAAACTCTAGGCCTCGTGTGACTTCAGCTTGGCTCTCTGTGTCTGAAGCGGTCGAGAGAAGCTCCTCCTTGCGCTTAGTATTCGCGTTCATCTTGGCTTCCAGCTCTTCGATTTGCGCCTTTATGGAGGCATTGTCTCGATCTATGGCATCAATTTCTTCTTGCTTAGACGCCTTTTGCTTCGACAACTCTGCAATTCGAGAAGTCGTCTCTGCTACAGCAGTCCAGGCAGAAGAACTTTTGCCATGTAACGCTTCGAGCTGGCTGTTGAAGCCCCTCTGACGCTGATAGTCTGCTGAGACTTGATCAACAATGGAGTATAACTCCATGATAAAGCTCGAAACCTTTGGAGTCACAGCGAGCAAGTCGACTGCATTCAAAACAGCTCCCAAACACGACGGAGCAGTAGGGTCCCCCTCCAAAGCTTTCATCAAATCTTTCTTGAAGAACTGAGCCTTGACCTTCGTCAAAGCCTTATCGAGAGGAGAAGTCTCAGTTGACTTCCCCGACTGAGTAGAAGCCTCCTGACTAATATCAGACGAACTTCCCTTGCTCTCGATAATGGCATTCAGATAGCCAATGGGATCAGTTTGCTTCAAGAGTGCTAAGTCTTCTTTGGACCTATGCTTTGTCGAGGTGGTAACCTTTGCAGCAGCGCTGTCTTGGGGTTGAAGTTGTTGAGTAGCGTTTGCATCAACATGACTCTCTTCGACTTGAAGTTCAGCAGTGCCAGCATCAGCATGATCCCCTTCGTCATGTTGTTCCTCTGACAGATCGACCACTTGAATCTCTTTTGGTTGTTGTTCTTCTGTTTCAGCATTGGCTTCATCGTTTGCCAATTCCTTCTCTTGTGGCCTACTGAGTTCAGCAGAGTCTAGTGTTTCAGAAGTCTTTGGTGCTGAACTTTCAGTGGTTTCCTGAAATAGAAGAGGAAGAATCTTCTAGTTTAGAAAGAGACACAATCGAACGTGAGTATCGACACCTGAATTAAAAAATGGTCAGAGAAACTACCTGCAGAGGAACTTCAGCCCCAGGGCTGGAATTATCACTTTCGACGGGTTTATTGAGCAGAACATTTAGCTCCTCCTCCGTTGGCTCTTCGATAATCACTGGAGGTGGCCTGGGTTTTCTCCCTGCAACCTTTATTATGATTGTGGGTCGAGTCTCAGGAGAAGGAGCATCTTTCTTCAGTTTTCTCTGTTTTAGAGGAGCGGGGGGAGAGTCGTCTTCTTCGTCACTCCCAGATTCGACCGTCAGTGTAGGTCGTTTCTTGGGCGAAGGTGCCTGAAAACCAATTGGAGTTCGATTTAGAATGCTACATCGAAAATCAGAATGTTAAAACAAGAAGGAAATCATAAAAGTTTGGTTACCGGTGCTGAGGGTTTTTTCGAAGGACCTTCCCCCTGATGGCTTGTTATGGTTTTCGCCGGTGCTGGAGGTTTTGTCAAGGGGCCTCCTCCCTGATGGCCTTCTACAACTTTCTTGGCTGCAGGCTTTCGAACAACTGAAAGAAGACAAGTTATAATTAACAGGCTACCAGTCGAAATGGAAAGACAAAATAATTTGGAGAGTGAACTTACATTTCTTTATTTTGTCAAGGACTAGAACGAAAGACTTCTGAAGTTCATCCACAAAGTCTTTCTCGTCGAAGAACTCTTCAGCATAGTAACTCCTCCACCAGTCTTCGAAGGATGGTGAGCAGAGGAAGTTAAGTTGATAATCGAACAGTGAAAGTACTGTTCGACCTGCATACCTACCAATATGCTTGGTGGCAGCATCTTCAGTATAGTCATTGCAAAAATATAACATGGATTTCTCCCTAGGAAAAATAGGAGAAGGAAGTGATTGAATGATACCAAACTGGCGAGAGACCAAGTTTGGTTGATACGCGATCAAGCTCAAGTGAGTCTTGGAGATTTTAAAGCGCAGTGGCATTATTCTAGGTGTGAGAAATGCTTCCCACATTATTGTGTGTTCTTCGACCTGAGGGTCACCTGACGACTTGGGATGGGGCCTGGTGAACCATTCTGGACCAACCTTTCGTCGAGCGAAGGGAGCCATGGTCGAAGCAAATTCTTTCCTTCTTGCAAACATCAAGACGAAGTTTGCAAAAGTCTGTTGAAGCTCCAGCCCATCTTCAGTCGGGGTCAGTAGAGCTAATCTGGTGCCTTCGATACGCCTATTTGCTATCTCAGGAGCTTGCTCATTTATTTGAGTCTTCTGAGGTAAGAAAGATTCGAAAGTGGCATTGAGCCACAACTGAAGTAGCCAAAAAGGTCCTGCAAGCAACAGACTGGCTCTATTTTCGATGATCTTTAACAGAGTCGCTCCACTGCTGATCGACTCGTACAGATTCGCCAAGATTAATTCTGCCAAACAAATATTTTGGCCATGGTGAAGTTGGGTGGCGAGGGTGACCATCTTCTTTGTCACCTGTAAAGACTTTGTACAGAACACAAAGCGTGACAGCCATAGGGCTAGAAACGCGATATGCTCTACATCCGTCACAGTGGCTGTCGACTTATCATGGTAATGGTTGATATAGGTGGTATAGGTGGGTTTCGTAGCTGAGAATCCAATCTGATCCTCCGACATTTCCTATGGGTCGAAATAATCCCCAGTGGGTCGAAGGCCAGCGATGGCAGCCACGTCGAAAAGCGTGGGTGTTAGCATTCCACAAGGAAGGTGGAAAGTGAAATGAGTGTAATCCCAGAAAAGCAAGGAGGCTATCAGCATCTCAGGGGAGTAGTTGAGACCCGTCTTCGACAGCATAACTAGGTCGTATATCCCCAGGTTCTTCCAGTTCGAAGTCTGGATTTTTTCCATCTTTTCTAGCCAAGCGCTGTAGTCAGGAGTGAGGCTAGGGCTAGACCTAAAAGCCCTAACACCCCTATTGAAGAAGCGAAGATCTATCTTCTCCTTAGCGGGATCTTCGTTGTCCTCTGCATCTTTTTTAGAGCACCCAACAGGTTTAAGCTTTTCAAGCACTGGAAAGAAGTTCTTGATCTTCATGGCTTCATCGATGCATGGAGACAACGGGCCAGACATGGCAAAGATTTGGTTGGAGTATCCAACCGGAATCATTAGTTGGTGTGAATAAGCTTCACGCTCAGCAGTTGCTAGGGGTTCAGGAACCCTTCCTTGGCCTGTAGGGGTAACTATGGGGACAGTTGAGAAGATCTTGGGTTTAGCATTTCTGGAAGGGATGTTGGAACTAGGAGCGTTGGAGGAACCTGAGGCCATTGTTGAGTTAAGGTTGAAGATGAAGTGAAGAATAAGGTGTTTGCAGGTTTGCAGAGATTTTGTGTTCAACAAGGAAGTTTGAATGCAGAATAGCGTGAAAAAGTCCCACAATGGGTACTTAGCGCTATTTATAGTGGTTGGGAAATCCCCAAATTTGAGGCCATTTAATGTTGCAGAAGATAGTGGGACACATGGCGTTCCCCCGTTGATATAGCCGTTCTGCAGAAATGAAAAGGTGCAGCGTGCGCCCTCGTTTTTGGGAAATTGTCATGATGACAATTTGTGAAAAGACATTGGGCACGCTAAACGCCGTACTGAGGTGACGTCTTAGGTACGGATGAAATGATGGCTTTTTCTTGGGATTGTCAGTGGTTGGTAGAAGACAAAAAGTGCGCAAGTTAATTTGTGGCTAAGAATGAAAGACAGGTGTCGAATGGAATTTCAAAGAATGCCTTTTTCTTTTCAGAGTCGAAATAAGGCATTCTTAGGGGGCAATTTGTTGGCTCCTAAATTCGACACCCTTGTTTTATTAATATAAGCCATTAAAGCTGAAAAATGGTTTCGACCGACCGGGTCTGTCGAAATGCTCATCAGAAGATGGCAATGTACTTAGAGAAATTCTTCCAAGGAAGAATCTTGTTGCCTTCGACGTCGAAGGTGCTTTTCGACGAAGGTTTTCGATTGCTCAGAGTGGAACGGCTTGAGATTCAAACGTTTGGAGGGAAAACGGTTCCCAGCGGTTACCAGGTGCAACGTGCCAAGATCTGGAGCGTCGAACGCTGTGAATGTGCCAAGTGGAGTCATCTCGAAGAAGCGTAACTGCCCGACGGTTACTTGGGATATGTTTAGTATAAATATTAGTAGTTCACGCAGTTTTTCGCGTGTGTTCACAATTATATACAAGTTACTCATATAGATTCGAGTACCCAGCGTGAGAGAAAGAATTGTTGAGAATGTATGTGTGAAACACCACTTTAATTAATCAAAGTCATTTATTTTCCAGAACTTTATTGCTTTTCATTTACTTTTCCAGTCGAAAGCCTTCCTTTCAAGCCTTCCTTTATTCTATCAAGTTTTCTTCTTCATGCAATTTACATAAAGCTTCTTTATTTTCTTGTCATTTAACCATTATCAAACTTAGTCAAAACCCCAAAATCAACCATGTCTTAGGATCAATCTGATCGATCCTGCGAGTCACCAAATAAGTAACCTTTTGGAAGATCAGCGGTTGTTTACCAATTCCCACGGTAAACAGCAGTAGAAATAGATTTTGATCATGCATTATTGTTTGTATAAGCATTTAGAACGTGTTTGAATGGCTAATTTTCAATTTTGATGTATATTTGATAACCTGCCATTGTTAGGGTTTAAAGGTTCGTTTTAGGATTTTCAGGTACAGGTGAAATTGGGCCTAATAAAGGACACCATCATGGTCAGAGGATCAAACTCAATTGATCCATGACCTTGAATTGGATTTATATTTCCTGTTGTGAATTTTTGAAATGTGAAAGGTTTTTAGTGACGGATTTAGTCTGCAGGTAAAAGTCCTTAAGCTAAAATGACGGATGGCTGAAGAAGATGGAGGCATGGCACAACCTGATTGGATCATTTGAATCAGCGTGCGTTTTTTGCATAAAAGGAATTTCTGACATTTATTTTGGTTATATTATTTTATGTTTGCTTCATATAACAAATGACCACCTGACTCAGATGGTAGAGGAAGCGCTTGGCAAAGGGAGAGACCTAGGTTTGATCACCAGGTCTGGAATGTTATATTTTTCTAATTTATTTCTTTCATATTCAGTGTATTACCCTCCCAAGCGTGCACCATGGGCCAACAACATCATCAACATCAGATCTATCATTCCGAGATCCAACGCCTCTGGAAACACATCCACACCATGGACCTTTATACCACTACAACATTGGATCAAGCGCAAAGATTGAGGGCCAGCCAGACTTGGGCTTTGCGAAAATTCAAATAACACCCTTCAGGTCCATTCTTCTTTTCTTTCTATTATTCTTATTTAATTTCTTTGTCATTTTTAATTATTTCAAAAATAATTTTTTTTCCTAAAAAATCATAAAAAATCAGAAATTACGATTTAGAGTTTTTTTAATAAAAATATTTTTTGCAAATTAATTAATTTAATTAAATTTTAACCTTATTAATTAAAATTAATTAGAGAATTAGGTTAAAATTCAAATATTTTTTCATAAAATACAAAAATATTTTTAATGAGCAATTAGGTTTTTTTTCTTTAGGGTTTAGAACTTTTTTCCCGTCTTAATTTTGCACGCTATTATCTTTTCCATACGATTTATTTTTTACCACTTATGTAACTGCACCCAGTTTATAATAGTTAACTAGGGTTTTTTATCTTCGCATATTTACTTTTCGTTCATTACTTATGTATCTACACCAAAGCCCTGTAATAGCATAGGACTTTATTTCTTACTTTTTCTTTACATGCTTGTATATAATTGTTAGCAACTCAGGCGTGCATGACAAGAACCAATTAATCAGTAGATCACTAATCACAAGATAAACGTAACTGAAAAAACACATTGTTGCACACTTGTACCCTTAGGGTATACCTCACTTGGTTACCTCGGAATTAATGGTCATGTCCCTCGAACGTAGGGGTATCTTAGCAAAGACCCTCGATATAAAAGTCATCATAATAGATCATGGTCCCTAAAAGTCCCTCGAGTTTCCTACGAGAAATGATCTTGTCTATCGATGTTGCCTATATGATGACAGTCCCTTCGAATGCTAAGATATCCTTACATGTTGCCTTCGATGACCATAGCGTCCCTTTCGATAGTCCCTCAACATCCAATGATAGGGCTACCTACTCACTAATAGTAGGATTGCACTATCTAAAGGAAATGAGGAAAAGGACATCCTTTTTCGAGTAGGTAGACAGTTCTTAAGTACTTGCGCAAAAATTTAATTTTTTACACTTACACACTTTCAAACTTCTTTTCAAAAACGCTTTATCACACTCTTGAGGACTAATACAAGAGTTACCATAAAGCAAGCAAAAATATTTCAAAACACACAAACAAAAACAATTTTAAAAAATGAGCAAGTACCTAAGAGCCCGTGGAAAACCACAGATGGAAAGGGTGCTAAGACCTTCCCTTTCCATAGTCTACCCCCTTACTAAAAAAATATCGAAAAAGGTATTTTTCTGTTCTTTTCACCCTTTCATTTGTTGGATAAAAGAAAAGTCGATGGCGACTCTTGCTTACCGCGATATTTGTGAACAAAAAATGCAAACCAGTATCATAGTCGGTTCTGCCACCGTATCACAACAGATCACAAACATATGTCACATAAGTAATCACCACTTGACATCTGTGAACATTAATAATAACCACTTGTGGAAGCAGCAGCAACATCTGGGCTAATTCAGCACTATATCAATCTCCCCCTTTAACAAATTTTGTCTAAAACAAATAATCTAAAAACAATTACAATCTAGGAGATTACAGCAATACAGAAATATAACCCTCAATAGTAGTGTTCAAGGGAAAGACTGTGTATCAATGGTGTTTTTTGAGAAATTTCTGGTTTGTGAGTGTTTGATGGAGTTTCAGGGCCTTAGAATTCGTGTACTAGCTCATAAATAATGCCTCTATTTATAAGCAAAAGGTTTGGAGTGCTCTAGTTAATCAGAATTCAAATTTACATGTTTAAGCTCAACATGTGATTTTTTGACAAAACAAGTTTCCATGCCTTGTACTTGGTTCATAGAGTTGTTAACCACTTTAAACACAATACCTCTGACTTTGTGGATGGAGTGTAATAAAAGAAAACAAGTTAGGAGCTCAAGAAGATGACTTTGTGCATAAAGCTTGCTTTACAAGAATGGATATGTTACTTTCTCCCCAAAATGGCAAATTGATTTGGATAATGCTTGAATCAATTGGATAATGGTTCAATCAATTATGTAAACCATTAATTATGGAGTGAAACACAAGTTTAAAGCCTACAAAGCAAAGATTATGCAGCACGGGCTTGAGATTTGAATTCTTGCATATCACAAAATGACCTATAATTCAAGAATGAAACCCTAACTTCATTTCTTCGATTCTCCTTGTCAAGAATGATATCAATGAGTTCTTGGACATTTTGGAAAGCTTGTAACATCCTCTATAACATTTATGTTGGATATTTTTGAAGAATCAACTTGGAACCATGTGAAAAGTTACTATGAAGTTAGTACCAAAAATCTGCCTAACTAGGGCAAAATTTTATTAAGTCTTTTAGTTTCATGAACATGTCTTCATAAATTCATAACATGAAATACAAGCATTTCTAGAAAAAGTTCTGCCCTAAAATGTTTCAGATCTCATTGATATCTACAACTTTCATGTTGGAAGTTTTCCTTGAATCATCTTGCATCATGGTGGAAATTTGGCACAAAGTTATGAAAAAATGTTAACTTTCTAACACTTAGAAAAATTTCTAAGTCCTAGAAATTTGACTTTTCAAAGATAATTTTGACTTTTTAATTTCTTGACGAACAAATTTCATATTTTTACATGTATTGATGAAATATGATTTTTGAAACTTGATTTTGATCAAAAAGTCAAAGTTTGACTTTTCAGTGTACAATTGACTTTTCATCAGTTGACTGAAATTCATCTGTCAGACCAATGATCTTGAGAGGTGATTTGAACTATGAAATTAGGTCAAGATGGTGCATTTGAATTCTTGAGATCATGTCTTAAACCAATAAGTCATTTTCTTGTTCAAAAGTCAAGAACTGAGCCTTCTCAATCAAAACCCTAATTTTGACCATTTTGCCCTTTTGGTGTTGTGATCAAATTTCTTTGAGTAATTGTGATCCAAACTTGATAAATTGACATATTGATGTGTGTGGTCTGCGATCGACTTAATGTCTGAAGGTATCTTAACTGCAAGCGCACAGCCTATCGCGGTAGTAATAAAAGATTGTCGAATCCACAGGGACTTTGTAATCACTCTAGTGTTGTAAAACAGGTTGGTTTAGCTAAGGCGGAAATTGTCACGTTGGTTTTGGGAAGATTAAGGAAGGTAAATTAATTGATTTTAAAGTAATTATAAAATGAAATGGTCGGTATGCAATAGAATCGACCTAAAGGATCTAATCGGACCTAGGCATATAAGGATGGTCAACTTGGTTTATCTGTAGAATTAATCAGTTTAAAAACCCTCAACTCACACTTTCATGGTCTTATCTCGGATTATACATCTAAAGCCCTATACCTGCTTTCGCTAGCCTATAAGTGTTTAGAAGTATTTTTTGGAAACTTAATTAATTCTAATTTGGTTTAAAGCGCTTTCACTGTATTTAAATCAAATGCCTAACTTTAGCTATCCGGTTAAAAACCTCACACTTTCGTGGTCTCGATCTAACCTATTTACTCTTCTTACTTTCGTAACGAAGGTTTTATTATTAAGCATAAAAAGTTATAACCAGAGTTAAGTTGATTAAAGTTTTAGCCTAAGTTTGATCAGATACCTAATGTCTCTTTCTATCCCATACCGACACTAAAGGTTTAGCTAGCCATAGAAATTATAATGAACATACTGGAAATAAAAACAAACAAATATAAATTGGACATTATAAATAATAAATTAAACATGCATTAATTAATTAATTAAAAGGGTATGTAATACAATTGCAAAATAGAAACCTGGAAATAAAGCCAATACTTCAATCCTTCTTCCACAAATCGGAAACTCGGACTTGGTATCGGGAATATGGCAAATTCTGAGGCTTGAATGATAAATCCTAAACTATAATAATAATTCCCCGATGTTGGAAATTATTATTTGGACAGTGGAATTAAAAGAACTGAAATAAACAAATGCTGGAAAATAATAACTGAAGTAATACTGGTTTTGATTTTGGCAGAGCTTCCGCACAAGTAAGCTGTAATAAACTTTGTACTTTTAACGTTGAATGTTGAGGTATTTATAGAAGAATAAATCTGGCAGTTGGCTTGAAAACTTGTAACTAAGCTTTCCTTGAAAATCTCCAAAAATGTAGGAACGTGAGTAGTTGAGGAAGAAGTGGTGAACGTGGAGTTTGACTGGAGAGAAATAAGGAGTTTGGAAACTCCTTTTGTTTGCTTTGCCACGTTCTGCATTTTCCAAGTAAACTGATATACGCATTACGTTCGTTACATAAGCGTTACGAGCAACTTTGGTCTTTCCCCGTGTTACGGTCGTGGCCACTGTGTTACGGTCGTAACACGCTTCAAGATGACTTACGGTCATGGCAGCTCTATTACGACCGTCACAGCTACAAAAATGCAATTCTTTGACAGATTTATCTTTTTTCTTCTGTTCTTTTGATGCTTTCTTGCATTGTTTCATGTTTTCTTCTGTTTTGAGCTGAGTTATGAATACCTACAAAAAGTAATGACAAACTCGAAATATTCGGGAATTAATCGGGTCAAAATAATACATAACGGGTAAATTTCATGGAAAATAAACGATACAATTTCGTGTTATCAAACTCCCCCATACTTAAACCTTTGCTTGTCCTCAAGCAATATAATCAATTAAAAATATCGGACAAGTTTTTATAAACGCACATAACTAGCATACCTTTCGTTTTCAAATAATTTCAAGAAATCCTAAGTTAGTTCGGCCGAGAGAATCGAATGAAACAACAACGATACGTAAATGATACAAGCAACAAGCTAGTCGACGACTATCCGTTTTAAACGAAATGTCCAATTATACCGTTATAATTCAACTCAAGGTTTCTCGTTCATATTTCACCCGGTTTCGTTCTTGCGCAATCACATTAAGCCCATTATCCTTGCACGCACGTAGTGGAATAGCCGGTTGGTGGTTCTGATCAAAACACAACGGTTTCTAGCACAATTATGTGGCAACCTCTTTTATCCAATTGCAAGATGTGGGGGATCAAACCGTAGTCTGCCCTACCGAGTTCAGTACCAGATGCTTCCGAACCACCTAGACAATGGATTCTTATGTTACTTAGTAGAAGCTTTTGCATCCGTTGGATTAAACGATCGGGTGAGGATCGCCCAATTTAATTGGTGCAGTGTCTATTTCCTTAAAACATGTAACATTCTATTTAAATCAATTTGCAAGATCATCCACTTATGTTATCGACTTTCCACGTGGATTGTGTTAAGACTGGTGCTGACTGCTAATATAAACTACTAGGGGCTAATTTAAAACTCAAAACTCAAAGTATCGGTATAACGAAAATGGAGACGATTCGCGTAAGTAGAGAGTCGAAGGTGTCAAAATTGTATAGTTCTCGTTGGATCGCTCTCGGCCTTCTAACTAAGATTTCGGTTAAAGTAGGTAACTAACGGTTATGCGAATATAAAAGGCGAAAAATTTTGGTATGGCTAAATAAAACAGGGTGAAAATGAAATAACGAAATATAACTGAAATAGAAATGAAATTACTCGTTCTGGAATTAAGAATTCAGTACTCCTCCCACACTATATCAAACATTGTCTCAATGTTATGATATAATGGCGAGGTTAAATGAAAAATACGTCGGAAAAACAAGGAAAACAACAAGAAAGGGAAAAACTACTGGCGACCACGGCGGCTTCGGGTTCGTGACCGTCTGGAAGGAGTAGCTTCAGGGTCAGTGTCCTGGGGTCCAAGAGATGTAACATCCATCCTCAAAGCATTAAGCTCGCATAGCACTTCATCAAGCCTTTCATTTGTCGAGTGTTGGCCACTCAAGATTTGGACATTTTGCTGATGTAAGGCGTCGAAATGCTCCTGATTCTTCCTTTCAAGAGCTACAGCCATCTGATTTTGCTGATGGAGGGATCTAAGGACGTCCTCCATAGTAAAAGGAGGTGGTGCAGAAGAGGACGACTCAGGAATGTCAGGCGCGGGAGCAGCTCGGTCCAGTTCTTCCTGCATCTCATCAGCGGGGCCGACATGGGGTTCTTCTTGAGCAGCAGCAGGGCCTTCAGGGTTAAATAGCCAGTTGGCTCGGTTCTGAGGGTCGATTCTGTACCTGCAAGGCAAAACAATATTAGTGTAAACTCGGTTTTGTATCACTGGATGAAATCTTCCGTCGTCCCGCTCGTGGATGAGGTGGGCCGATTTGCAATGATCCAAAGTAAGCAGAACCGGTGGTCGGGATGGCAGATGAACAAGGGTGTCACCATGGTTTAGTGCTAAATCAAGAGAAGTGACAAGCCCTCCGAAATAGAAAGGTTTGCCGCCTCTGGTGCAGATGGAGTGAATATGAGCCAGGAGAAAAGGTGCGGCATTAATTTTCTGACCCGAGAATGCACAATGCATGAAAAATAGCTCCTTTGAGTTGAGCTTGTGGTTACTATCCCTTGCAAAGATTGTGTTGGATAAGATGCGGTGGAAGTAACGAATGGCGGGGTTGTGGATTTGGGTGGCATTGAGGTGATCGTATGAATCAGCCCGATTATTGGTCAAGCTATGCCACAGGTTGAAGGATTCCTCATGAAAAGTGTCAGGCACACGTAGGTGAGCGCCTTCATCAGTACAGAAATCAAGTAGGTGACCGAATGCATTCTGAGGGAATTCGTATTCGGTGCTGAAAATTCGGAACCTTACCACACCGGTAAGTTGATTTCTTGCGCCGTTTGGAGTGATGTAGCAAAATGAACTCAGAAACTCAAGGATGAGAGTCTCGTACGTCGGTTGTGGCTGGCTACATAGCGTCCAAAGGTTGACACTTTGTAGTAGGTGTTGGAAACTTTCAAGCAACCCGAGGTTTCAGAGGCAGTCAGTGTCGACGAACCTCGTAGGATGGATGCCTCGGTGTTGGAACTTCAGGAACCGTGTCCGCTGCGTTTCACCTGCTTCGCCATTTCGTAGGGTAATTCCAGGAATGGGTTGGAGATTGTTTTCCATTTGCATGCAAGAGTGTTTGAGTGAAAATGGGTCTTGGTTGGTGAATGAGAGAATGAGAAGATGATACGGGTAATGGATGTATATATGGTGGAAGCAGATAGTGGAAGTTTGAAAATTGATAGGGGTTAATGGTGGGTTGAATGGGGTTAATGGGGAGTTATGGAAGAAGAAGAGAGAAAGGTTCAGGAAAAGGGAACGTTCTGCTAACAGGGTTACTGATGTAGCCCTTGTTACGGTCGTAACACCTGGCTGACGAGCGTAACGCTCTGAAGGGTGCGTTACGGTCGTGGGGGGTGGATGACGATCGTGGCAGCTACAAGTTTTGCAAATTTCTTTACAGAACATGACACAATTACACGGAGTATATTTTTATAGCAGCAGAACATCTCAGGAATTCCAACATAAATACAACATTAATTTATTCAACATATAATCCAACATATATAATTCGCAATAGAGTAGAAAACCATAAAACATTGTAAGCAGCATAATGATTGTAAGTTTAAAATTGAAAACAAACCATTGCATTAATTCAAATTGAGTAACTTGTTCTTTTTGACAGAAAATAAATGACGTGTAAATTGAAATGCAGTAACTTAACAAAAAATTGAAACTATCTAGAAACAAAACAGAATGGAAAAAAAATCTAAAAACAAAGAATTGAAAAACTGAAAACTGAAAAACTAAGAAACTAAAAACTGCTTCATCCAATCTTTTCTTTTAATATTTCCAAAGCCTGGGTGATGTTATAGAATTGCTCCACCGAGATGTCAGTTAAACCAATTAGATCCAAACGCATAGTCTTCAATTCATTCTTTATTCCATCAATGTCAGTTTTATAAGCATCCAAAGTGGTCAGAATGGTGTTTAATTGTGTAGTATATTCTCCTTGGTTTGTATCAGGGGCTGCTTGTGCTTCAGCCATATTTGTAAAGTCATGATAACCAGGAGGGGTTTCAGGATCTGTTTCGTTTTTAGACATGAAATTATTAGCAACAAAATATGATTGTGGTGTTTCTGGTGTCGAAGGATGATCGGGTGGATTCAATTCGTACAACCAATTTTCACGGTTGTGGACACTTATTCGGGCATGGTTCGGGAGGGTAAAAAGAGTAACAACTTCATCTCTGATCAGGTAATCGTAAGGTGCAGGGCCTAAATTTCCTATTATCCGGTTGTTGAAACAGAAATTAATATTCATAGGCCTAATTGATCCAAATGGTGCACAGTTATTAAGTTGGCAACGAGGTCCAAGAGCATGTGCAATCATTGTAACTAATCCTCCCACACTGACAGGAACATTAGGGTCCTCACTAATGCGGGTAAAGGTCTTCATCAGGAGTGGGACAGCATTGACAGGGCGTCCTAGGTTCATACAATAAAGCAGAGATAGTTCATCCTTGGATACAACATTTTGATTTTGTTCTTTTCCAAACAGAGTTTGGGCAAGAATCCTATGGAAATAATGGACGGCTGGGTTATGTATTTCATTGTTATCCATACTTTCTGGGTCGGGGTGATAGTTTCCGGTTAAAGTACCCCAGAAGTAATCCAGCTCAAAATCCAATATATCGGCCTCAGGGGTAGTAAAAGCTAAGGGTCCGCTGGGGAATCCTAATAAAGCAGCTAAGTCCCTATGGTTATAGGTGAACTCAATACCAAAAAGTATGAAGGTAATGATTCCTTTTCGGGCTCCAACACCGTGTTCAGGGATGTAAACTAGAAAACTCAAGAACTCAAGGGTAAGCTCTCGGTAAGTGACGAAACTATTTTTCAGGTGGGATTTCTCCCATCCCAACTGGTTAAACATGTAGTAAACACTGTCAGTAATGCCTAAAGAGTCCATAGTGGGTACATCATGATACAGGGTTAAACTGATGTCTCGCTGAGACAAAGCCTCAAATCTTCTTTGTTGGTTTCTACCTCTAAAGGTGGTTTCCATAAAGTTCTGTGGAGGATCCATAGAAAAAACAAAGCGGGGAAACAGAGTAGAGGAGAAAGTAAAGAGAAAAAGACTATTCAGAAATCCTGTGTCAAGTAAAATTGATTTGAAATCAGCAGCAGTTTCATAAAAGTTTTTAAAAAATGAAAAATACTTATATAGAATGCAAAAACAAATAATACAAAATAGCAGGTAAAAACAAATAAAATGGGTTGCCTCCCATGAAGCGCTGTTTTTAACGTCATAAGCCTGACGAAATGCCTAGTGAAAGATTAGTCGGGAGAAATAGGTAGCAGTTCTATGAGTTTAAGCTTATTCGTATAATCTCTATTATCTATACGATGATACTGTTTTAACCGCTGCCCGTTTACAATAAACGGGGCGCTATTTCCATCCTTGATTTCTACCGCTCCGCTAGGAAAAACTCTTGTAATTTCGAAAGGACCGGACCATCTAGATTTAAGTTTTCCAGGGAAGAGTCTAAGTCTAGAATTAAATAAAAGTACGACATCTCCCACACTAAATTCTTTCCGCGATAAACGCTGATCGTGACATTTTTTAGTTCGTTCTTTGTATATTTTAGCGTTTTCGTAGGCGTCTAGTCTTAATTCTTCCAGTTCATGTAAATCGAGGATTCGTTTCTCTCCAGCAGCAGTGTAATTAATATTGAGTGCCTTTATTGCCCAATAAGCTTTATGCTCTAATTCTACCGGGAGGTGACATGATTTTCCGTAAACAAGTTTGAAAGGTGTAGTTCCGATAGGAGTCTTATAAGCCGTCCTATAAGCCCATAAAGCTTCGTTAAGCTTGGATGACCAATCTTTTCGAGATATCGCGACGTTTTTTTCTAATATTTGTTTAATCTCTCTATTCGAAACTTCGACTTGTCTGCTAGTTTGCGGATGATAAGGTGTTGCTACGCAGTGGTTCACTCCATATTTAGATAGTAATTTATCAAATATCTTTGAAATAAAATGAGATCCACCGTCACTGATAACAAGTCGGGGAACACCAAAACACGGGAAAATTATATTCTTGAAAAGCTTTATCACTACTCGTGTGTCATTTGTAGGAGAAGTTATTGCCTCGATCCATTTTGAAACGTAATCGACAGCGACGAGTATAAACTTGTTTCCAAAAGAAGATGGGAAAGGTCCTATAAAATCTATTCCCCAAACATCAAAGATTTCAACTTCAAGTATTCCTTTCTGAGGCATTTCATCGCGTCTTGAGATATTACCGGTGCGTTGGCATCGGTCACAGTTTTTAACGGCGACGTGGACATCCTTCCACAGGTTAGGCCAGAAAAATCCGGCTTGGAGAATTTTGGCACACGTTTTAGAGGTGCTAGTATGTCCGCCATAAGGAGATGAATGACAATGGGAAATGACGTCTTCTATTTCTTCGTCGGGTATACATCGGCGGAAAATTCCATCAGGTCCTCGTTTAAATAAAAGTGGTTCATCCCAATAGTAACTCTTGAGATCATGGAAGAATTTCTTTTTCGGTTGGTAAGTTAAGTCAGGTGGAAGCGCTCCGACAGCTAAATAATTAACGATGTCAGCATACCAAGGCAATCCTATGGTCATGTCAATGGCTTCCACGACTTCTTTAGCTTCTGGTTTATTTAAATTCAATTGAGCTAGGTCGCCTATCATGTGTGCTATCAGATGTTCATACGGAAAATCGTCGTTAATTGGCACTTGTTCGGGTTTTATACCTTCTAAATGGGATAAATGATCCGCTACGACGTTTTCGGTTCCTTTCTTATCTTTAATTTCCAAGTCGAATTCTTGTAAGAGTAAGATCCATCGGAGGAGTCTGGGGTTTGCATCTTTCTTGGCACGTAAATGATGATTTTTGCTCCTACAAGGTAAGAACGGAATTTGTCGAGTGCGAAGACCACGACTAAGAGTTTTTTTCCAGTGGTGGCGTAGTTCATCTGAGCTGAGTCTAGCGTTCTGCTGGCGTAGTAAATTGCGTGAAGTTTCTTATCTTTCCTTTGTCCAAGAACTGCGCCTACAGCGTAATCACTTGCATCGCACATGATTTCGAAAGGTAACCTCCAATAGGGCGGTTGCATGATTGGTGCAGAAATAAGTGCGGCTTTAAGGGTTTCAAAAGCTTGAAGACAATCGTCATCGAATATGAACTCAACATCCTTCATTAATAGACCGGTAAGTGGTTTTGTAATTTTCGAGAAATCTTTAATAAAACATCGGTAAAAACCGGCGTGTCCTAGAAAACTTCGTATCTCTCGAACGATCTTTGGTGGTTGGAGTTCTTTAATCACTTCTATCTTAGCTTTATCAACTTCAATTCCTTTATTAGAAATAACATGTCCAAGTACGATTCCTTCTCTGACCATGAAGTGGCATTTTTCCCAGTTGAGCACAAGGTTTACTTTCACACATCATTCTAAAATACTTTCTAAATTAGATAGACATCCTTCAAAGCTTTGTCCACACACAGAGAAGTCGTCCATAAACACTTCCATGATGTCGTCAATGAAATCTGCAAAGATGGCCATCATACATCGTTGGAAAGTTGCGGGAGCATTACATAATCCAAATGGCATTCGTCTGTACGCGAACGTTCCATAGGGACACGTGAATGTAGTCTTCTCTTGATCATCAGGGTGAATCGGGATTTGGAAAAATCCGGAATAACCGTCTAAATAGCAGAAGTAGGAGTGTTTGGCTAATCGTTCTAACATTTGATCAATAAAGGGTAAAGGAAAATGGTATTTCCGAGTAGCTTTGTTCAGTTTTCGATAATCAATGCACACTCTGTGTCCAATAACTACTCTTTGTGTTATTGATTCGCCTTGTGCGTTTTTCACGACAGTGACACCTCCTTTCTTAGGTACGACATGCACTGGGCTAACCCATTTACTGTCGGAGATCGGGTATATAATTCCAGCTTCCATTAGCTTTTTGATTTCATCTCTGACTACAGTGCTTAGAATTGGATTGATTCTTCTTTGAGGTTCTCGAGAGGTTTTGCAATCCTCTTCTAATAGAATACGGTGCATACAAATTGAAGGAAAAATTCCTTTTAAGTCTGATATGTTGTAACCTAACGCAGTAGGGTATTTCCTTAGAACATCTAAAAGTTTCTGAGTTTCGAGCGTTCCTAAACTGGAATTCACTATTACAGGTCGAGTTTGTTCAGTATCAAGGAATTCGTATCGTAGATTTTTATGTAGAACTTTCAATTCTAGTTTTGGTTTCTTGGAACATGGCATATGATCGGGTGTAAGTGCTAGACTTTTGCTTAGACTGTCATCTTTATATGGTTCTCTCCAATTGTCGTCTTCGAATATCAGAGGGGTTTCAATTTTCATTATTTCGGAATATGTGGTTTGTTCAACTTCCATTTCTCTCACACACTCGTCTATAATATCGAGTAAATAACATGTGTCATTCATGGCGGGTGCTTGTAGAAATTGAGTGAGGATGAATTCCACTTTTTCCTCTCCGACTTCGAATGTTAATCTGCCCTTCTTTACATCAATTATAGCTCCAGCGGTGGCTAGGAATGGTCTTCCTAATATGATAGGGGTAACTGAGTCCTCGGTTATGTCCATGATGATGAAATCAATAGGGATATAGAATTGACCTATTCTAACTGGAACGTTTTCCAGTATACCTACAGGGTATTTAACCGATCGGTCGGCTAATTGGACGAACATTTTCGTGGGTCTGAGTTCTCCCATCTCTAGCTTTTTGCAAATAGATAAGGGCATGACACTAATGCTTGCTCCTAAGTCACATAGAGCTTTGTCTATGACAAATTTTCCAATATTACAAGGTATAGAGAAACTACCTGGGTCTTTTAGCTTAGGAGGCATATTGTTTTGAATGATCGCGCTACACTCGGCAGTGAGTGTGACTGTTTCGTTATCCTCTATCTTCTTCTTGTTGGATAGGATTTCCTTAAGAAATTTAGCGTACGAGGGCATCTGAGTGATGGCTTCTGTAAAAGGTATTGTTATATTGAGTTGTTTCAGAAGTTCAACGAATTTCTTGAACTGGCCCATCGTTTTGGAATTTGTAAGTCTCTGAGGATACGGGATTGGTGGTTTATAAGGTGGTGGAGGTACATAAGGCTTCTCTTGCTCCACTGCCTCTTGCGTTTCGCTTTCCTTTTCTTTTTCTCTAGGTTCATTGGCTTGTTCAGGCGGCTCGGTCTGCTTTTGGTACATGGCTGGATTTTCTAGTCTCGGGTCAACAGGTCCGTCGAGTTCTTTTCCACTTCTCAGTATCACATCATTATCATGTCCTTTCGGGTTGGGCTGTGGTTGACCAGGAAAAATTCCAGCTGGTGCCGCAGTAGATGCTTGTTGTTGAGCTACTTGTGAGATTTGCGTCTCAAGCATCTTGTTATGGGTGGCTAAAGCATCAACCTTGCTAGCTAATTGTTTTATCTGCTCATTAGTATGTAAATTTTGATTCATAACGTCTTTATTAGTCTGAGCTTGGGAAGCAACAAAGTGTTCAATCATGATTTCTAGGTTAGATTTCCTAGGAGCATTAGGTCCATTACCAGGATGATTTGGGATAGCTTTTGGATAATCGGGTGGTGTAGCAGGAGCTTGTACAGGCACGTATAACGCGTTGTTACTTTTGTATGAAAAGTTCGATGATTTTTCCAGCCAGGGTTATAGGTATTGCTATAAGGGTTCCCTTGTACATAGTTTTCTTGTTCAGCTGGAACTCCTGTTAGAAGTGGGCATTCTGGAGCAAGATGTGATTGAAGACCACATAGATCGCAAGTTTGGACAACTGCAGCCATGGTAGCTGCAGGAGCAGTGGTAAGGTTTTCTAGCTTTTGGGTAAGAGCTTCCACTTTAGCATTGACTTGGTCCAGGATATTCACTTCAGACATTCCACCTTTGGTTTGGGATTTCTCCACATTAGCTCTTTTGCTTCCCCATTGATAGTGGTTCTGGGCCATACTTTCGATAAGTTGATTTGCTTCGGCATATGGTTTATCCATCAGTGCGCCACCAGCAGCGGCGTCTATAGTCATTCTTGTGTTATACAACAGACCGTTATAAAACGTATGAATGATTAGCCATTCTTCTAAACCATGATGAGGACAGAGTCTAATCATATCCTTGTAACGTTCCCATGCTTCGAAAAGTGATTCGTTATCTTTTTGTCTAAAACCGTTGATGTTATCTCTAAGCATAGCAGTTTTGCTTGGTGGGAAATATCTAGCCAAGAAGACTTTTTTCAATTCATCCCATGTGGTGATTGAATTTGAAGGAAGGGATTAGAGCCAGGCTCGGGCTCTGTCTCTTAAAGAAAAAGGAAATAGGCGCAATCGTATCGCCTCGGGGTTTACACCATTCGCTTTTACAGTGTCTGCGTACTGCACAAACACTGACAGATGTAGGTTAGGGTCGTCAGTAGGAGATCCAGAAAATTGGTTCTGCTGAACAGCAGATAGAAGCGAAGGTTTCAGATCGAAATCATTTCGAGCGATAGCAGGGGCGGCAATGCTGTTGTGAGGCTCCGCTTGTGAAGGAACTGCGTAGTCCTTAAGAGCGCGAGGCGGATTTGGTACGTCAGCCATTGTCGATTCTTCGATAGATTCCGATAACGGGATATCAGGAATTTTAGTTGGAGGAAGATTGTTGAGAGATCGGTATTCTTGAATTCGGCGTCTTAATCTTAAGTAACGCTCGATATCGTTAATTTGTAAATGCAAAGGCTCGTTTTGAGAACGAGTGTTTGGCATACAACAGAGGGAAATATAAAAAGTTGCCTTAGTCTAGACAGCGTTGTTTTCAGATTACACTAGTGACTAAACTAAAGTCCCCGGCAACGGCGCCAAAAACTTGATGTGTGTGGTCTGCGATCGACTTAATGTCTGACGGTATCTTAACTGCAAGCGCACAGCCTATCGCGGTAGTAATAAAAGATTGTCGAATCCACAGGGACTTTGTAATCACTCTAGTGTTGTAAAACAGGTTGGTTTAGCTAAGGCGGAAATTGTCACGTTGGTTTTGGGAAGATTAAGGAAGGTAAATTAATTGATTTTAAAGTAATTATAAAATGAAATGGTCGGTATGCAATAGAATCGACCTAAAGCATCTAATCGGACCTAGGCATATAAGGATGGTCAACTTGGTTTATCTGTAGAATTAATCAGTTTAAAAACCCTCAACTCACACTTTCATGGTCTTATCTCGGATTATACGTCTAAAGCCCTATACCTGCTTTCGCTAGCCTATAAGTGTTTAGAAGTATTTTTTGGAAACTTAATTAATTCTAATTTGGTTTAAAGCGCTTTCACTGTATTTAAATCAAATGCCTAACTTTAGCTATCCGGTTAAAAACCTCACACTTTCGTGGTCTCGATCTAACCTATTTACTCTTCTTACTTTCGTAACGAAGGTTTTATTATTAAGCATAAAAAGTTATAACCAGAGTTAAGTTGATTAAAGTTTTAGCCTAAGTTTGATCAGATACCTAATGTCTCTTTCTATCCCATACCGACACTAAAGGTTTAGCTAGCCATAGAAATTATAATGAACATACTGGAAATAAAAACAAACAAATATAAATTGGACATTATAAATAATAAATTAAACATGCATTAATTAATTAATTAAAAGGGTGTGTAATACAATTGCAAAATAGAAACCTGGAAATAAAGCCAATACTTCAATCCTTCTTCCACAAATCGGAAACTCGGACTTGGTATCGGGAATATGGCAAATTCTGAGGCTTGAATGATAAATCCTAAACTATAATAATAATTCCATGATGTTGGAAATTATTATTTGGACAGTGGAATTAAAAGAACTGAAATAAACAAATGCTGGAAAATAATAACTGAAGTAATACTGGTTTTGATTTTGGCAGAGCTTCCGCACAAGTAAGCTGTAATAAACTTTGTACTTTTAACGTTGAATGTTGAGGTATTTATAGAAGAATAAATCTGGCAGTTGGCTTGAAAACTTGTAACTAAGCTTTCCTTGAAAATCTCCAAAAATGTAGGAACGTGAGTAGTTGAGGAAGAAGTGGTGAACGTGGAGTTTGACTGGAGAGAAATAAGGAGTTTGGAAACTCCTTCTGTTTGTTTTGCCACGTTCTGCATTTTCCAAGTAAACTGATATACGCATTACGTTCGTTACATGAGCGTTACGAGCAACTTTGGTCTTTCCCCGTGTTACGGTCGTGGCCACTGTGTTACGGTCGTAACACGCTTCAAGATGACTTACGGTCGTGGCAGCTCTATTACGACCGTCACAGCTACAAAAATGCAATTCTTTGACAGATTTATCTTTTTTCTTCAATTCTTTTGATGCTTTCTTGCATTGTTTCATGTTTTCTTCTGTTTTGAGCTGAGTTATGAATACCTGCAAAAAGTAATGACAAACTCGAAATATTCGGGAATTAATCGGGTCAAAATAATATAGAACGGGTAAATTTCATGGAAAATAAACGATACAATTTCGTGTTATCACATATATGAGTTCATAATGTTTATATGGATAAAAAATTATGAAGTTTGACTGCAAATTGACCATAATTGACTTTTCCCTAATACAATTGATTTTAGGTCAACTGATCAACTGACTGAGCAAAAATGTGATCCAAAGCTTGAAACTTGACATGAGCAATCTTGGGGATCCAAAATGATCCATGAAAGTCATATAAGGCATTAATAAGTTCAATTATATTTTTACAAACTCAAACCCTAATTTTGAGTTATCAATGTTTGAGGAGGTGTCTTGAGCTGATCAAACTTTGTGTAGTCTTGAATCGATGGAGATCTTATGAGAGATTTCTTGAGAAGTGAGAGGGAAAATTTTAGGGTACAACAGCTGCCCCTGTTCAATCTTCTTAAACTTGAAGAGTTAGATTGGCGGATCCGCCATTCGTGACTTGAAGGTGAAAGATGATTGAACACTAAAGTGCCCAGAAATTTGCACTCAAAGATGTATTAGGAATGGGCTTACAGATGCCATTTGGAGGAATGATGGTAAATACTGGAAGAAGTATTAACACAAATCTTTGGTCGATTTATACTAAAACTTGATGTTTTTCCTATGGGAAAAAGGGTTACTTAAATGCAGATGTATGCATGGCGTTCTCAAGATGAATGAGATTGCGCTAAATGCGTTTCGTATGCATATGCTATGGTGTATGAATGTGGTATTTTATTTAGATGCATATTTGTCTGGGAAAATAAATCCCTGACTACTGCTGAGGAGTTCTGGGAAGCTAAATCTCGGATTGCTGTTAGGGATGAATAATATACATATCTTCAAATTTTGTTAAAAGAATGCTTCCGGTGGGGATTATCTCTTGAATGTTAGTTGTTATCTGGTCGGACTTCAAGTTTCATACCAACTTGCTGAGGATGGGGAAGTCAACTGCTATCTGGTCAGATTCCAGGTTTTACAGTAACTTACTGGGGAATAATAAATTAATTATTATCTGGTCGGATTCCAAGCATCGTAGAAAATTTCTTGAAGTTGAACTGTTATCTGGTCGGATCCAGGCTTCACAGTAACTTGCTTGAAATTAGTTGCTATATGGTCGGATTCCAGGCTTCACAACAAATTTCTAAGGGAATAAAGTTAATTGCTATCTGGTCGGATCCAGGCTTCACAATAACTTACTTGAAAAGATGAAGTTGAACCGATATCTGGTCGGATCCAGGCCTCACAGTAACTTGCTTCAAACTAGTTGTTATCTGGTCAGATTCCAGGCTTCACAACGAATTTTTGAGGGAATAAAGTTAATTGCTATCTAGTCGGATCCAGGCTTCACAATAACTCGCTTGGAAAGATAAAGTTGAAGTGATATCTGGTCGGGTCCAGGCTTCACAATAACTTGTTGGGGTAGAGGCAAACTCTATTAGGGAAAAGAAGTTAAACCCTTGTCTGGTTGAGTCCAGGTTCTTAAATATCTCGAAGAGTTAAACTTTTATCTGGTCGGGTCCAGGCTTCATAGTGTCTTGAGATGTTAACTATTATCTGGTCAGGTCCAGGCTTCATAGTAACTGAAAATTGTACAATTATCTGGTCGGGGCCAGGCTTCATAGTATTTAAAAAGTTACACGATTATCTGGTCGGGTCCAGGCTTCATAGTGACTGAAAGTGGTACTATTATCTGGTCGGGTCCAGGCTTCATAGTATTTGTAAAGTTACACTATTATCTGGTCGGGTCTAGGCTTCATAGTATTTGAAAAGTTTCATTAGTATCTGGTCGGGTCCAGGCTTCATAGTATTTTGAACAAATGAAGTTGACTATTATCTGGTCGGATCCAGGCTTCACAACAACTTACTAAAGTTAAAAATGTTATGTGGTCGGATTCCAGGCTTCACAGCAACTTTTGGAGATAGCAATGACTTTGTTAGCGACTTCACTGGGGATTAGGGGTTGTGGCCCTCTGATTTGTAATAGTTTAAGAGGAAAACTCAAGCTAGAGAGGATAGACTCAGTCGGGACAAACAAATTTAGCTGGGGAAATAAACCCTGCTGGGGAAATAAACCCTGTTGAGAAATACTTGACGAACTGCTGACGAGGTGAGTTCTTTTAGGAAGAGGTCCACAAGGATTCTTCTTTTAGGACCAACTTATCCTGGGAGAGAGTTGTTAAGAGATTGAGACTCTGGCTGGGGATCAACCTATGCAAAGAGACTTTGTAGGCAACTCTGTTGGGGAATGGTTTATTGTAGTCGGCCTTGTGGGGATAATGCTAATGAAATAACTCTATGGGGATATTCCATATACATTAAAGAGATGCTTGATGCTGCTTATCAGGACACATGTGTCAAATAGTTATAATCATGTTCACATGCATATGTTGATTCAATTTTAGTCATTGGACATTTTTGTATCCAAAACAAAAACAGAAAGTTTTCACTTCAAAGTATATTTGTATTGATATTTTGCCCATGAATAAGCGTTTTTGTACAAAGAGACGGAGATCCTAGTAAGAGGAAATCGTCGAAAGGAAAACAAACTTGAAAACAAATATAATAGCCATGTGGAAGTGATCTCATTGCATTCCAAATCTACTATTTCCCTAATGTCTCAAATGTCCCTTGCCCTTGACAGAAGTTAATTGGACTGATCTTGGACCGTTTAAACTCGGACCTTGGTAATAAAGTCGACGGTGGTGATCCCGCGGGACATAGTCATACGCTTTTAATCCTTAACTTCTTCCTGGACCTCCCTTTCGGGTTTTCATCCCACCAGGATACCCATTTTTGCCCAAGTCGCCCTTTCGAGTTTTCAACTTGCCGGGTGTATACTCTTTTGCATATATCCCTAATTTTTGCCTAAACCTTTTGGTTTGGAGGGATGCACTTATTTTGTCTAGGTGTGTCAACCTAACGGGTCTCTTATGCATAGTATTTTTTAACTATGTATGCGTTTACAGGATGTGGGAAGTCTTCACCGTCCATGGTAGTCAGCATCATGGCACCACCAGAGAACATTCTCTTGACAACAAATGGTCCTTCTTAGGTGGGATACCATTTTCTCCTAGACTCTCCTTGTGGAAGAATGATGCGCTTTATTACCAAGTCACCAGCTTGATATATTCGAGGCCTGATCTTTTTGTTGAAATCCTTGATCATACGTTTTTGGTACATCTGACCATGACAAACGGCATCCAGTCGCTTTTCATCGATCAAGTTTAACTGATCCAATCTTGTTTGAATCCATTCGTCTTTTCCTAGGCCTGCCTCATTCATACTCCTTAATGAGGGAATCTGAACTTCCACTGGCAGAATAGCTTCCATGCCATAGACCAAAGAAAAGGGAGTTGCCCCAGTTGATGTCTGAGCTGAAGTACGGTAGCCATGAAGAGCAAAAGGTAACATCTCATGCCAGTCTTTGTAGGTTTCTACCATCTTCTGCATAATCTTCTTAATTTTTTTGTTGGCCGCTTCCACTGCGCCATTCATTTTAGGTCTATAAGGCGAAGAATTGTGATGCTTGATTTTGAACTGAGTGCAAAGTTCTGTAATCATAGCAATGCTGAGGTTAGTCCCATTATCGGTGATGATCCTTTCGGGGATACCATAGCGGTAGATGAGGTTGTGTTTTATGAACCTGTCCACCATGCTCTTTGTGACTAAGGCAAATGAGGCGGCTTCGACCCATTTGGTGAAATAATCGATAGCGACAAGAATGAAGCGATGTCCATTAGAAGCAGTGGGATTGATCTCTCCAATCATGTCAATGCCCCACATTGCAAATGGCCATGGAGCGGTCATGTCGTTCAGAGGGATAAGAGGCACATGGACCTTGTCAGCATAGATTTGGCATTTGTGGCAAGTTCTTGAGTGGTGATGGCAATCAGTCTCAATTGTTGACCAATAGTAATCAACTCTCAGGATTTTCTTGGCCATAGTATGTCCGCTAGAGTGAGTCCCAAAGAGACCACAATGTATGTCTTCCATAATTTCCCCTGCCTCCTTCTTGTCCATACATTGGATTAGAGTAGAGTTATGGTTGCGTTTGTACAAGATTCCATTACTTAGGAAGAATTTAGCTGAAAATATTCGTAAGAACTTTTTGTCATTAATGGAAGCTCCTTCAGGATACTCTTGTGCTTCGAAGTATCTCTTTACCTCATGGTACCATGGCTTTTCTGTGTTAGTGTCGAGCTCATAGCAGTGTGCGGGTTCGTAGAATCTCTCAATTGTAATCATAGGAGATTCATTGTCCCATTTGACCTTGAACATAGAAGACATTATGGCCAAAGCACCGGCTAACTGATTTTCTTCCCTAGTGAAGTGTTCAAAGGTGATCTCTTCGAAATAAGGAATCAGAGATAGCACAAGCTCCTTGTAAGGAATGAGATTAGGGTGTTTAGTATCCCAATCTCCTTTTACTTGGCTAATCACTAGAGAGGAATCCCCAAACACATTCAAATGCTTGATCCTCAAATCAATGGCAGCATTCAGACCCAAAACGCATGCTTCGTACTCAGCCATGTTGTTCGTACAGTCAAAGCATAGTCTGGTAGTGAAAGGAGTGTGGCAACCTTCAGGGGAGATTATCACAACACCAATTATGTTACCTAAAGCGTTGGAAGCCCCATCGAAGACCATAATCTATCGGGATCCTTGTTCAGGTCTATCATACGGTCCAGGTTTCGCACAGTCGGTCACTAGCATGATATTCTCAACCGGGAAGTCAAAGTTCATAGACTGATAATCATCAATAGCTTGAGGGGCCAAATTATCTGCTAATACACTTCCCTTGATGGCCTTTTGCATTGTGTATTTAATATCGTACTCAGTCAAGATCATTTGCCATCTAGCTATCCGTCCGGAAAGAGCGAGTTTCTCGAAGATGTACTTGATAGGGTCCATCTTAGAAATCAATAGAGTGATATGAGTCAACATATACTATCTTAGCCGGCGAACAACCCATACCAGAGCACATCAAGTTTTCTCGAGCAGTGAATATTTGGTTTCATAGTCGGTAAACTTTTTGCTTAGGTAGTAAATAGCATGCTCTTTTCGGCCACACTCGTCATATTGGCCCAAAACACACCCCATAGAATTCTCTAGCACCGTCAAGTACATGATAGAGGGCCTTCCTTCAACTGGAGGCATGAGTATGAGGTTCTTGTAGATATTCTTTGATTTTGTCGAAGGAAGCTTGGCGTTCATCATTCCATCTGACTACTTGATCTTTGTTCAAGAGTTTGAAGATTGGTTCACAAGTAGCAGTTAAGTGGGATATGAAGCGGGCGATGTAGTTAAGACGACCCAATGAATCCTCTAACCTCCTTTTTAGAGTGGGGGACTGGAATTTCTTGAATGGCCTTTACCTTGGCAGGATCGACTTCGATGCCTTTACCACTGACAACAAAACCTAGAAGCTTTCCAGATCGTACTCTGAATGTGCACTTATTAGGGTTCAACCTCAACTTGTACTTTTTTAGCCTCTCGAATAGCTTGTATAGGTGAACGAGATGTTCCTCTTCGGTTTTTGATCTTGCAATCATATCATCCACATATACCTCTATCTCATGATGGATCATGTCATGAAACAAAGCTACCATAGCCCTTTGATATGTTGCCCCTGCATTCTTTAATCTGAACGGCATGACCTTGTAGCAAAAGGTGCCCCATTGTGTAACAGAAGTGGTCTTCTCCATGTCTTCAGGAGCCATCCTAATTTTATTATAGCCGGAGAAACCATCCATGAAAGAGAAGACTTTATGCTAAGCAGTTTTATCGACCAAGACATTAATATGAGGTAGAGGGGAATCATCCTTGGGACTTGCCCTATTCAGATCCCTATAATCTACGCACATACGAACTTTTCCGTCTTTCTTCGACACTGGAACCAAGTTTTCAACCCATTGGGGATAAGATGTCACCACTAGGAATCCTGCGTCAAATTATTTCATCACTCCAACTTTTATCTTTTCAGACATGTCAGGCCTCATGCGAAGAACTTTTTGTTTGACAGGAGGATAATCTTCCTTTATCGGAAAATGATGAACTACAATGTCGGTATCTAACCTTGGCATATATTCATATGAACAAGCAAACACTTCCACATAATCATGCAACATCTGAACCAATCTGCTTTTGACACTGCTTTCCAGGTTAACGCTGATCTTGACCTCTTTCTTGTCTGTCTCGGTACCTAGATTGATGACTTCAACTGACTCTTCGTGCGACTGCATAGCTTTTTCCTCTTGTAATTGAAGTCTGGCTAGTTCTCCCAGTATTTCATAATCTTCCTCGCCTTTGTCTTCGGCTTGGTTAATTGGATATTCGAAATCATAGTTGGCAATAGTAGAGTCATTGGCAATGAGATTCAGAGTGGACGAGGACCTGCAAGAGTGTGTGTGTGTATGTAAGACACATGACTATTTTGAAAAATGCATTGAAGAAAAAGAAAGACAATGAGCACAATAGTTTGAATGTAAAAAATTCCAATTGTTTGTATTGAATGATCATATGATAAAATGAACATAAATAAAACCCTTGATAAATAGACCATAGTGCCCCGGGCCAGGCACATGGCTTAAAAGTCATTGTTTAATATTACATACAAAATTTTCTTGAATTAATAGAAAGCAATAAACAAGTAATTACTTCTCAATGAAGGAGACGGGAATGAATTCCTTTGTGTGTAAATTATCGAGCTCTATTGAAGTAGGGTGTACCCATTCTTCAAATGCAACCTCATCATCAGAATCACCCACAACGTTAGCTTCATGACTTCAAATACGGAGAGGGGGCTTCTCTGCATGAGTGCGCCTCACTTCTTTTTGAGCCTTGATAGTGAAACCAAAACCACATTTGTCTGCTTTGAATGGGATCTCGGGGAGTTTTCCCCAAGTATCACAGCTTCCTTCTTCTACTACGGCACGAGCATCTCTAAACGAAACTATCGTTGGCACGACCTTAACAGCTTTGGACACATCAGAGGAAAATTTGGCAGTAGCAACCATTGGTGGAAAAATTTCAAAATCCTGACACAATGTTTCTATAAATTTGCCATCCATCTCCATATATTTGAAAGAGTTTAGGTGGCTTACCATGAACTCCTCCTCACCACAGACAATGACAATCCTTTATTTGACTGAATCTTGAGCTTTTGGTGAAGGTTTGACGTTACTGCCCCTGCTCCGTGGATCCAAGGGCGACCCAGCAAACAGGAGTAAGCAGGACGAAGATCCATGATGTAGAAAGTAGAGTTGAAAATATGTGATTCCACCTTGATTGAGAGATCCACCTCTCCATGAACTGTCCTTTTAGACCCATCGAAAGCTCTCACAGTAATATCACTTGGTTTCATAACTAGTCCTTGACAGTCTAAATGGTCCAAAGCCCCCTTGGGTAGCACGTTTAAAGAAGAGCCAGTGTCAACCAGAACGTGTGCTAGGGTAGTCCCCTTACATTTAACAGAAGCATGCAGAGCTTTGTTATGGTTCTTTCCCAGTGGTGTCAGATCAACATCTGAGAACCCCAAACCATTATCGGCCGTCAAGCTTGCCACACAATTTTCAAACTGGTCTATCATGGTCTCATGAGGGACATGAGCCTTCTTCATGAATTTTATTAACACGCGAGCATGAGCATCAGAACAGATTAGCAAAGATAACATAGAAATCTTGGAAGGGGTTTTTCCCAGCTGCTCCACTATCTTGAAATCACTTTTGTATAATTTTCAAGATCTCATCCATTTCTCGAGCGGAAGGTTCCTCAACAGCAATGCCTTTTGTGGGTATTTCTGTCTCAGTAGGCTCAACTACTTTCTCTTTTCCCCTTGTGTCAGCACTAGGCTTAGCAGTGGTGATGTAGATAGGTGCCTTTGTAGCAGTTGATGGTGAGATGTTGGGTGAAACGATTCTCCCAGTTTTGGTCACCTTACTAGAGCCAGTAATGTTACCAATGTCATCAGCTTTGTTTTCTTCAATCCAAACGTCATGCTTTATTCCATGGTAAAACACCTCAGCACCATAGTTCCAAGGCACTGCTTTGTTGGAAGAGTATGGAATTGGCCCGGGGCGGTAATTATCTGAGGAGCAAGAGTCGGCTCATTTGAAATCCTGATAGGACCCTTGGAGGAGATCGTTATGATGGAGAGGTCTTTAAACTTATTGGTCAAATTTTTGGCAGACGGAGTCTTCTCAAATAGGATCTCATGGTTATTCTTCAAGCGTTGAATGCCTTCCTTCAGCCCTTTGCATCCATTGAGTTGTGTGGCGTAGCAATCACAATCCTTCAAAAAGTCAGGGAAAATCCTGGCTTTCAGCAGATTCTTTTTGATAATGTTTAGCGGTGTATTCAAATCTTCGACGGAGGAAACGAAAATGGTGTCTTCAACAACATTGACACCCTTTCCATGGTTTGGCATTGGTGCCGTTATCACATTGGGAATTGGAGGCAGATCAAATTCGATGGTTTTATTGTCTATTAAGTCTTGAATTTTATTCTTCAGCGTCCAACATTGGTCAATCTCATGCTCGGGACTATTCGAGTGATATGGACACTTGGTATTCGGATTGTATTTAGGTGAAGAGGTATCTGGATTGGCCTGAGGATCACGCAGTGTCACCAAATTAGCCTTTAACAAGTGTTGTAAGGCTTGGGATAGCGACATGCCTATCCTTGTGTATTGTCTTCGTGGAGCCTCAAACTATTGATGATTGGAAGATTGTCTTTGAACAGGTGGTGGGTTGGAAATTCGAATAGCATTAACCGACGGATGGTCATCCTTCTTGGTACGAGCCCTTTCCCAATACACAACATTCGATTCTTTCTTCCCGGTGAAAGTTTTCTTTACGGGATTGGAGGTGGAAGCAGATGCTATGGGAATCTTCCCGCTTTTGATACCGCTTTCAACTCTTTCACCGGCTAAGATCAGCTCGACGAAACCGGAAGAAGAACAACCAACTAATAAGTTAAAAAATGGACCAGATAAAGTGCCCATAAACATATCAATGTGCTCCTTGTTGGTTAAAGGCGGTTGGGACTTACTGGCAAGATCCCTCCACTTTTGGGTGTCCTCTTTGAACCCTTCACTCTTACCCATTGTCATGTCTTACAGTTGAACTCTTGTCAGCGCTAGGTCGGCATTGTACTGGTATTGATGGTAGAAAGCGGTGGCTAAGTCTTCCCATGTATGGATATGGGAACCCTCAAATTGGTAAAACCACTCTAGTTGCGTCCCAACCAAGCTTTCTTGAAAGAAGTGAACCCAAAGATTCTTGTCGGCGGTGTGAGGTTGAATTTTGCACACATAAGACTTCAGGTGAAGTTTTGGGCAGGAAACCCCATCATATTTAACAAAGAATGGTATCTTGAATTCGTGGGGAATGACAACCCCATATATTAAACCCAAATCATCAAAATTAAAACCGGGGATGGCTTGAATATCAACAGTCTTCAGTCTGTCCTCTAGCTGCTTGTACTTAACATCGGCAGCAGGGTACTGCTCGTCAAAATAATCCTCATCATCAGATGCTTGATCATTGATACACCCAACCTGGGTACTCCTTGCTTCTCCAATTTGATTTTCATCTTCCTCAGACGAGTCTTCCACTACCGGTATCTGACGAATCGACTCTCTGAATCTCTTACCCATATTGAATAGGGATTTCCTCTTTGGTTTCTTTTTGGCTGCTAGCAACGCCATCAACTCTTGTTGCCCCTTGGCCAGGGTCAACAGAGTCTCTTGAAACTGGGAATTTTGTGTTTGTAGGTTTTTAACTGTTTTCTCGATATCCATCTTGCTGAAATAAACAGTAGAAAGATAAGGAAACCTGTCGTGGAAAACCTGTTATGCTATGATGCATGGAAGATGTGTATGCAAATGATTTCAAGGATTTATGAAATTTAAATTTGTATAGACAAAGAATGAACAAACATCAAATTTCATTAGTTAGTTCAAAATGACTACATCGTGCCTCTCGGGCTTACAAAATAAATCTCTAAGATAAAAAGGTCGAACGTATCCTCTTCGGCGCAAGGTAGGCGTTCAAGCTTTGTTCTTCATGGAGTTGCTTTGTAAGTTCCAGAACCCTTTTCTCGCTAGCATAGAATTGAGCTTCGAAGGTATCTCATTCTTCCTTTAGCTGAATCCAACCTTTTTGCAAGTCTTCAAGAGAATTAGGCATGTCGGGATGGAGGACAGTGTACAGGACATCTTCTTCATCCACAGGCTCCAAGATAACTGGTAGGATGGAGGGGTAAGGCATCACGAGCTTCTGGGCCCGAGCTCGTACCCACCTAAGATAAGGCTCAAGAGGAATAAAATTCTTGCGTCCTAGCGTCCTACTATCCACTTTGTTTACCATCCACCAAGCTCGTACAAACCTCTGACGATAGCCTTGATCGTCGCTCTCGTAGTCTAATACCACTCATTGGATGAGCATATCATGCGGACCATCTCTTCGGGCATACCCAAACTGTCACAAAGCTAAGAAAGGATTGTAAGTGATACCTCCCCTAATGCCAAGAAAAGGGACATTAGGGAATTCCCTACAACGGTCAGTGATAGTAATGTTCTCTAAGGATCGAGAACACCAGTGAATATCCGAATGTCTGAGCGACATCAGCCTATGGCACCATCTCAAACCTTGCTCGTTCTTCAACATAGACCGGGGGATATGCGAGACAAACCAAATAGCCAAAAGAGGAGTGCAACACATGAGGGTTTCTCTCTTCCTCATAGTGCAAGAGTGGAGAGAATGTAGGATATCTCCCAACAAAGTAGGCACCGGATTGCGAGACATGAAGATTTTGACAGCATTTACATCTATAAGTTGGTCAGGGTTTGGAAATAAAACCATCCCATAGATGAGAAGGGCCAAGATTTCTTCAAAAGCTTGTAAGTCCAGAGTGTTCCAACAATCTTGAGCCTTCTCCAACAAGAAATTGGCTAAGAACCCTCTGACATCACTCCTTGTTTCCCAATTAGTCGTGACATCGGATTGTTGCAAGTGTAGCGCTCGAGCAATATCTTCAGGGCTTGGATCTCTTTCTGTACTGTTGAAAGGTAGTTGATTGAGAATAGGAATCCTCAAGAGTTGAGCGAATTCTTCCATAGTAGGTACGAGCTGGTAATCGGGAAAGGTGAAGCAATGGTGCAAAGGGTCGAAGAACTGGAAAAGCACCTTCATCATATCTTCATTAGTGCTCGAGGTAACCAAGTTTAGGAGGCGACCATGTCTTTCGCTGAATGAAGAATTCTCAGGGACCCTCGATGATAATTCTTTGAGTTGAGAAGGAATTATCACGGGATTGACTTGGATAGTATTCATGCGGATGGAAGCCATGTCCTATAAAATAGAACAAAGATAAATCCCAATAATCCTTTAAATGGTTAGTGAGAATGCTTATGATGTTATGATGTTTATAATGTCATGTACAAGTAAGAATATACATACAAGGAAAACAAGTCCTTAGGTTTAGGCTTGCATAGAGTCTTATAGGTAAGTACCCTCTTGAAGTTTAGTGGGCTCAACATGTCCTAGTAATAGTAATCGGGTTCTAAGGGATCTCAATATCACTGATCTTTCTTATCCGGCATTGTTTTAGAGAAATCCTCTTTAATGGCGACCAAAATATCCCGTGAAGTCTAATCTCAATGAGCGTAGTATCGAGTATCAACCAACTTCAGACTGCACCAAAGCCAGCTATCTCACTACTTCCTAATGGCCAAGTTTGGTCAAGTAAAGGTTCTAAAGTCAGTTAGGGCTTCATGACACCACACAGCGGCCCCGTAATCTCCTTGACTACTCAAGGGATACCGATACCAACAAATGTGTCAGACTAACATAGTTATTGCTTAGACCATGTCGGTATACCCCACACGGTTTCCGCAATGTATTGCTACTTACCTATAAGGTATCCCAGATCCATGTAGAGGATCAAAACAAGCCCAAACAAGGAACCAAAATGTAAATCAATCAATTCAAAAAATGAAAGCAAATAAAGGTGATCTATCCCTAAGGTAACCCCACTTTTAAGTGTCCCCAGCAGAGTCGCCAGTTCTGTGATACAATGGCAGAACTGACTTGGTTGTTTTGCGTTTGATCGCAATTGTTACGGTTAGCAAGAGTCGCACCGACTTTTCTTTTATCCAATAAGGAAAGGCTGAAAAGAACGAGAAAGACCTTTGAGATTATTTTCTTGAGTTTGGGGGGTAGATTATGAAAAGGGAAGGTGTTAGCACCCTTTTCATCCATAGTTATCTATGGGCTCTTAGTTGATTGCTAGATCACTTGCTTTGTTTGAAAATATGCTTTGTGGTGGTTTTTGAAAGTATTTTTGAAAAGGTGCCTTCGTTTAGGCAAACTTTGTAATGGTTCTTGTTTTGGAAGAACGTATACAAAGTGTTGGACTTTTGAAAATATTTCATGTTTTGAAAGTGTTTGGTGTGTGTTTGTTTTGAAAGTCTTTGGTATGTGTTTGTTTTAAAAGTGTTTGGTGTGTGTTTGTTTTAAAAGTGAGCAAGCAACTAAGAACATTTCTACCTACTCAAAAGTCTTTGGTTCATTTCTATCCTTTCCTTTGATATTGCTATCTTACCATTGATTGGTAAGAAGCCTTATCTTTGGATGTAAAGGGACGGACGCGGGTCATCGTATAGTCATGATAGCAATGTTGTGAGATATCTTAGCATTTCTCTTGAGGGACTAAGATCATTTGTAAGGCAACATTCGTAGCGTCATCGAGGGACTATGATCTTATATTTTTTATTGTTTTTTCTAAGACATCCCACATGCATAACATGACCATTTTTTAGGAAACAAGTGGAGTTAACATTAGGGGTGTGTTGTACCCCAAAATTTGCCCTCTCATTTCATTAACATTTCTCATCACAAGACTCTTGGAACTCAAGATCAAGCTAGGGTTTGCTCTGTTCAAGACACCTCCTTGCACTGTTGACCTAAATTAGGGTTTGAGTTTGCACAGGGATGTTTTGACCCACAATGCCCAAAATGACTTTCATACTTCATGTTGGACTCACAAGTTTGTCCATACCAAGTTTCAAGCCTTGATTCAAATTTTTGCCCAATCAATTAGACAGTTGACCTAGAAATCAATTGTATTGGGGAAAAAGTCAATTGTGGCCAATTGACAGTCAAACCTCATGAATTTTGACCCAAATCAACATTATGAACTCATATGAACCATTTGATCAAGTTTGGATCACAATTCCACAAGAAATTTGATCATATCACCAAAAGGGCAAAATGGTCATTTTTAGGGTTTTGACTGCATAAGGGCAATTTTTGACTGTTTGACCTAGCCAATGGAAAATCAAGCTCAACCATGGACTCAAGGACTCAATGAAATTGTCTTGACCCACTCAACAAGTTCAAAAGATCTCAAATGCATATGATTGACAGATGAATTTTTCAGTCAACTGATCAAAATTTGACTGTACACTGAAAAGTCAAACTTTGACTTTTTGGTCAAAATCAAGTTCCAAGGGTCATTTTTCATCAAGACATGTCAAATTATGAAACTTGTTCATCAAGAATCCCAAAAATGCAAATTAGGGTTTAAAATGGAAAAATTTCATAACTTAGAAATTTTCTAAGTTATAAAATTTTCTTATTTTTTCCTAACTTTGTCCTATTTTTTCACCAAGATGCAAATGGATTCAAACAAAAATTACAACATGAAAGTTGTATTCCATCACAAAGTCTACAACGTTGATTCACAAAGTTTTCTCAAAAGAAGCTTGGATCTCAAGTTATGATTTTTGGAACAAGGGTACCTAAAACTTTTAACTTAGAGAAATTTTGCCCTAGTTTAGGCAGGATTTTGACCCATCTTCTTGGTCATTTTTCACATAGTTCCACTTGGATTTTCAAGTTTCATTTCAAATATGGATTTTAGTACATGTTGCAAGCTTTCCAAATTGTCCAAGAACTCCTCAAACACCTTTGTGGTTAGGGAGAATCGAATGCTTGAAGTTGGCAAAAACTCATTTTGATCTATGGCCAATACATGTTCATACCAAGTTGCAAATCTAACCAAGATAGCTTTGTACACAATTACAGGCCTCAAAACCAGTTTGTACTCCATAATTTAATGCAAACCCGTTGAGCTAATGCATTGTCTTGGTCATTAGGGTATTGTACACAAGTTTAATCCCTAAATGGTAAAAGGCATAGTTCCATTTTTTAAAAGTTATACTTTATGTCAAACCAAGATCTTTGAAGCATGGGGCCATATCTCTGAGGCAAGATCAAATCCACAAATTTCAAGTATCAAGGGCAAAATATGCAGCTTACAAGATAGAGTGTACAGGCCTGCATTGAGTAGTTACACATTCTTGCTTCACAAAGAAGAAATTGGTCCAAATCTTGCAAACTTGAAAACCAGCCATAGTCAGCTTACACAAACATTGCAAACACATTTCACACAACCCTTTGAGTCATAAACACGAGCTCTTCACCACTCAAACCTCCTTGTACACATAATCACCATTTTTATGCAAAACAGGGCAAGCCCTGCAGAACCACCTCCATCTCCACTTTCCCTCGTGCGTTTTGCCTCAAACTTGTTCCAATACCTTCCATTCAACTCACCTAAACTATTCCAGACCTCCATTGCCAATTGTAACTCCATTAACACACATTGCCATTTTTGTTTGGAAGCTTTGCAGGTTGAGTTCTGTAGCACGATTCAGGCTACTTCAAAACAAGCCAAGCATTAGGAAAGCTTCAGTGGACATCAGGAAAGCTCAAAAGAACCTCAAGCACCCTTGGAAGTTGTTGCATTGTCCAGCTCGAGCTCAACTGAAACAGATATTTCATGAACTTCTATCTCTCTATTTAGGAATAGTTAGACTTAGGTTTGTGAATGAAAGATGTTGTAGTCATAGCCCTGAAACCATACATGTGCTTAATTTTCATTTATATTAATCGTGCTAGAAGAATTTTGTTCATGAACTTTCTGAAAAAACTAGGTTAAGAATTAGGGCCAGAGAAATTCTCTCTGGTCTTTGAGAGTTAGCTTAAGTTTTTTATATGTTTAGATTCGTTGTTTGATGCTCTACAAGTTTCATGTTATGAGTTTTGTCAAAAAAGCAAGGAATCAGGAGATACAGGTTTGACTGAGCTAGGCGCGCGTTTGTGTTGACAGAGGAAGAAGATGAAGTAGCTGGGTTGGGCCTGGCTACTTCCTGCTTTTCACACCCTTTTTTTATTTTCACACCCCCCTGGCCCATTTCTTGTATATTTATCATTTTGCTTTTTTTATTTTATTTCTGACCTTGATATTTTATTCTCAAATATAAAAAATACTTAAAAAATATTTTCATAAAATTTTATATTTATTTGGTATTTATTTCAATTGTTTCTAGTATTAATATATTAAATACTTTATATTTACTTTTGTTTAAATGTAAAAATAATGTAAAAAAATACTTTTATTTTTATTTATTATTTTTATACACATTTGAAAATATTTTCTTGAAATATATACATTTTATTTGCAAATAATTTATTTTATTTTTATACACTTAATATATTTAATACATATATATATACATATATAATATATTTTATTAAATAATTAGAATTAAAAAAACACAAAAATAATACATTTTTATTTTTATTAATATTTTATACTAAAAATACCTTTTTTTTAATATATTTTTATTTTTTGTACAAATTGATACGTTATTGTATATAAATAATAAATAATAATATTTATTTAAGAAATTAGGGTTTTTGCCCTAAAAAACAAAATAATTGAAATTGACTTTTTATTTATTTACATTTCACATTAAAAGTACTTTTTACATACATAAAAACTTTTTTTTTTTGCATAATACATTTTATTTAATATTTATTTATTGTATTTATTTAAATATTGTACATTTAAATATTATGCCTTACACATTCAATTTGGTTGTAATAATTTAGGATTTAATTTCTTGCAAAATAATACCCAATTCAAATTTGTACCCCCTCCCTATATCATGTTGTAATAGCTTAGAATTTTAAATTCTCGCACTTTACACTTTCAATTATGCCATTATTAGAGAATTAAGGTTTGTATGCAAAAATCCAAATCAACAATTAGCTTGACCTAATCAAAAGACAAAAATGTATGAAAAACAAACACAATGCACACTTGCACCCCTAGGGTTACAATCCACTTGTTGCCTTCAAAAATGGGCTATGATATGCATGTCAAGTACTTTGGCAAAACAAAAACAAAACAAAAGATCATAGTCCCTCGATGACGCTATCTGAGTTGCCTAAACAAAATGATCAAGTCCCTCAAGAAAATTGCCAAAAATACTTGACACCATTGCTATCATGGTCTATACGATGACCCGTGCATGTCCCGTTTAACATCCTAACACAAGGTTGTTCACCAAATACAATGGTGAAACAACACTGTTAAAACGGTTAAAAACATAAGAAAGATCTTTGAGTAAAATAGGGTAGACAACTCTTAGTTACTTGATCAAAACTTGCAAAAAACATCCTTTATATTTCCAAAACACACTTCACAACACAATTTCAAAACCCTACTTTCAAACATTGAAAACTTTTCAAAAGACAAAAACACCTTTGTATACATTCAAGCAAGAATCATTACAAAGGTTGCTACAACGATGGCCTCTTTTCAAAACATCTTTCAAAATCACACACAAAGCACCATTTCAAACAATTGAAGAGCACCATTTCAAACAATTGAAAAGCAAAGCAAGTGATCTAAGCAAGTAACTAAGAGCCCATGGATAACCATGGATAGAAAGGGTGCTAATACCTTCCCTTTCTATAATATACTCCCCGAACCCAAGAAAACATCTCAAAGGTCTTTCCTGTGCTTTTTGACCTTTCCTTAGGATAAAATAAAAAGTCGGTGGTGACTCCTGCTAAACTGAAACATTTGCAAACACAACCGCAAAATACCAAGTCAGTTCTCCCACCGTATCACAGAACTGGCGACTCTGCTGGGGAATAATTTAAAAGTGGAGTAACCTTAGGGCTTAGATCACCCTTTGCATGATTATATTGTTTACTTTGATTGCTTTACATTTTGGATCTTTTGTTTGGGCTTGAAATCCTCTACCCGGATTTGGGAGACATTCATAGGTAAATAGCAATACATTGTGGAAACTGTGTGGGGTATATCGACATGGTTGAAGCAATATCTATATTAGTGCGACATATTTGTGAGTACCGGTAGCCTTTGAGTCAATCAAAGAGAATACGGGGCCGCTGAGTGATGTCATAAAGCACTAATGAACTCTTAGAACCTTACTTGACCATTTTGGCCTTTTATTACGGGTAGTGAGATGACCGGCTTTGGTACAGTCCGAAGTTGGTAGATACTCGATACTATACTCATTGAGGGTTGTTTTCTTGGAATATTTTGGTCGCTAGTTAAGTGGCTAAACCAAAACAATGAACATAGAAAACAATCCAATGATATTGAGCTCCTTAGAACCCGGTTACTATTTATAGGACAGGTTTGAGCCAACTAAACTCAAGAGGGTACTTACCTATGAAACCTCATGCAAGCCTAAACTAGGGTTTTGTGTGACTTGCTTGTACATGTGTTTGTGCATAGATCATGAACATCATAAAGCATCATATGCATCCACTAACCATTTCAAGGGTTTGGATCTTCATCTTTGTTCTTATTTTGTAGGTCATGGAATCTCTTCGCAGGAAAACAATTCAAGTCAACCTTGTGAGAATCCCTCCTCGACTCAAGGAGCTTACTTCTAGAATTCCAGAGAATTCTCTCTTCAGTGAAAGACATGGTAGACTTCTCAACTTGGTCAACTCCAACATTGAAGTATTTATGGTGAAAGTCCTCTTCCAGTTCTTTGACCCCATACACCACTGTTTCACATTCCCTGATTACCAGTTGGTGCCTACTTTGGAGGAATTTTCTCAGCTCTTGAGGATTCCTATTCTTCATCAACTACCCTACAACCGTACGGAAAAAGAACCAAAGCCTGAAGATGTTGCTCAAGCATTGCACTTGCAACCATCTGACATCAAGGGGCATTGGGAAACCAGAAGTGGTGTCAAGGGTTTCTTGGCAAAGTTTCTGTTTGAGAAGGCACAAGACTGCTGGAATTCTCTTGATCTACAAGCCTTTGAAGAGATTGTGGCACTCCTTATCTATGGATTGGTCTTGTTCCCAAACCCTGACCAACTTATAGATGTAAATGCTATCAAGATTTTCATATCCAGGAATCCTATACCTACACTGCTTGGGGACATCCTACACTCATTTTACACACGAACAATGAGGAAAAGAGGTGTTCTCATATGTTGTACTCCTCTCCTAGCAAGGTGGTTTATTTTTCACCTTCCACAATCAATTTTGAAGAATGAGCAGGGTTTAAGGTGGTCACAACGATTGATGACCCTCACACATTCTGATGTACATTGGTGTTCTCGGTCCAGAGAAAATGTCATCATCATTGATCGTTGTGGGGAATTACCTAATGTCCCACTACTTGGCATTAGGGGAGGCATTACCTACAATCCCTGTTTATCTCTAAGCCATTTTGGATATGCTCTGAGGGATGACCCTCATGACATGCTGATTCCTGACCTAGTTTTTGACTTCGACAATGATGCGCAAGGACTTCGACAAAGGTTCATCCGAGCTTGGAGGATGCCCAACAAAGTGGATAGTAAGACACTGGGGCACAAGAATTCCATCCCCCTTGAGCCTTATCTCAAGTGGGTACGAACCCGCGCCCAGAATCTTATGATGCCATACCCTTACATTCTCCCCGTGATCAAAGAGCCTGTTGTGGAAGGAGAGGTTCCATACACCCTCCTACATCCTGACATGCCAACATCATTGGAAGAATTGCAAAAGAGTTGGATCCAACTCAAAGAAGAACGGAATACTTTTGAAGCTAGCTTCTATGCCAGTGAGAAGAAGGTTTTGGAACTTACCCACCAACTTCATGAAGAGGAGACTCTCAACACTTACATCGCACCAAAAAGGATGCGCAATGTCTTTTTACATTAAGAATTTTGTAATATTTTGCCCATGGGGAATTTATGTACTAACAAATTTCTTTTTATTAATATGACGTGTGTTCTTTTTGTCTGCAACAAATTTGAATTTCTGAATCCTTGAATGCATTACATGAATAACATACCATTCATCATATGCATAAGCAGGTCTTCACACCAGGTTTCCTTATCTTTCTGCTGTTTATTTCAGCAAGATGGATTTGGAGCAGACGATAAAGGATCCGCAGACACAAAATTCACAATTCCAGCAACTCCTCATGACCTTGGCTAAGGGTCAAGAGGACCTCAAAGCTCTGTTAGAGAAGAATAAAGAGAAAAAGAAGAAGAGGCCCAGAGTGGCCACTTTTGGAAGAAGGTTTGAAAGCAATGCCAGAAAGGTTCTCGAGTTCCCCTCAACGTCTGACGAAGGGGCTGGTAAAGGGAAAGGGGCTGCGGTACCGTCTGAATCTGAAGTTGAAGAGGAGGAAGAGGAAGAAGACGAAGACTACTCCGAACAACAATATCCTCCAGCGGATGATAAATATAAGAACCTTGAGGATAGATTGGCAGCCATGGAGTTGCAGAGGGTACCTGGTTTGGATTTTGAAGAACTAGGGTTGGTAGCTGGGATTGTTATCCCTCCCAAGTTCAAGGTGCCAACATTTTCTAAGTACAATGGTCTGTCTTGCCCAAAGATGAACCTGAGGTCGTATGTCAGAAAGATCCAACCCCACTCATCCGATAAGGACCTCTGGGTACATTTTTTCCAAGACAGTTTGTCTGGCACGCAACTAGTATGGTTCTATCAACTCAAGAGATTAGAGGTTCACAATAGGGAAGACTTAGCAGCTGCTTTTTACCGTCAATATCAATACAATGCTGATTTGGCGCCCACTCGTACTCAGTTACAAAGTATGGGGATGGCTTCAAATGAAGGGTTTAAAGAGTACGCCCAGAAGTGGCATGATCTGGCTGGAAGGGTGCCGCCGCCGTTGTCAGATAGGGAGTTAGTTGACATGTTTCTAGGGACTCTGTCTGGCCCCTTCTTCAATCATCTAATCGGGAAGTCTTCTGCGGGATTTACTGAACTAATTTTGACCAGCGAAAGGGTCGAGGCCGGTATTAAGAGTGGAAAGATTCAGAAAGATACCTCCGCGTCCGTTGCTATTAAGAAAGCCTTCCCAGCTAAGAAGGAAGCCTCTGCCGTGTATTCTCAGAAGGGTCAGGGAAGAACCGAGCGCCGACCAACTGTAGGGGCTGTGATGATTCAAAACTCTTCAAATGATCAACCTCATAACAATCAGTCGAGACCTAATCAACAACGGGTATAAAGGCCACAACGGCAGTTCACCCGAATCAACATGATGCCAGCTCAGGTACTCCCCCATTTGTTGAAGTTGAATCTTTTCAGTTTGAAGGAAGCGCCAAAGAACCCTAACACCTCCTCTCCATACTACCACTCCAATGCCAAATGTTCTTACCATTCTGACAGTGCTGGGCACGATACCAATAATTGTTGGGCGCTTAAGAACAAAATCCAGGACCTGATTGATGCCAAAGAAGTAGAATTTGATGCTCCTGAGAAGCCCAATGTGATATCTACTCCGATGCCCAAGCACGGCCACAATTTTCATGCCGTTATAGAAGACCTCCATGTTACTAATGTTGCTGATATTTTAACCCCGTTACTAGTGATTAAAGAGAAGTTGATGAGAGCCTGGATATTCCCAGGTTGTGGGAAGGACTGTTATTTTTTTTTTGAACATACGAGTTGACTGCCCAATGTTGAAATCAGGTGTCCAACGCCTGATGGATACCCAAGAGATACTTTTCCAGAAAACCCCTGTTGATACCTTCAATCCTGTTACTCCTGTTACTTTTGCTACTTCAACCAACGATATTGCAATCATAACCATTTCCGACAATCCTCCCAAGGCTTGCAAAAGGCCTGTCAGGATTACGCCCAACTCTAAATGTGTACCATTAAAGATCACCATGCCGGGACCTGTCCCGTACCAATCCAGCAAAACGATACCATGGAATTATGGAGGAGAAATCTTCTATCATGGTATTAAACAAATTGAAGCAGTCCAAGAGAATTTTGAAGAAGAAAACCCTGATATAGGGAACATTGCGGGTACAAGCAAGATAACCCGCAGCGGCCAGATTTTTTCTCCGGAGATTGCTCCCCCTCGAGCAATTTTCGGACCCTTGAAAGCTTCCGTACCTGTTAGGCCATCTGTGCAAGGCCCAATGATTGAAGAATTGGATACTCCTGAAGTAAGACTATTTGCTGATACTACCAATAAGGGTAAGGGGATACTAGAAGTTCATGTCAGGATGAAGGCTCATGCTGTGGTTATCCCTGAAACCACTCAGAAAGAAATGGATGAAATCTTGAAAATAATCAGAAAAAGTGACTACGACGTTGTGGAACAGCTAGGGCAGACCCCTTCTAAAATTTTAATGTTGGCTCTTCTACTCTGCTCTGAGGCCCATGCTAAGGCCCTGATTAAATTCTTGAAGGCGGTACATGTACCCCAAGAGACTTCGGCTGACCAGTTTCAGGAATGTGTGGCCAGTCTTACTGCTGATAATGGCCTTGGCTTTTCCGATGCCGACTTGACTCCCAAAGGAAGGAAACACAACGACGCGCTACATGTCTCAGTTGAATGCAGGGGAACCACCCTCGCCCATGTCTTAGTTGATATTGGTTCTTCCTTGAATATGCTGCCGAAGAAAGCCTTAGCCCGTTTGGACTGCGAAGGATTGACCCTCAAACCTAGTAACATCATTGTTAGGGCCTTTGATGGGTCCAAAAGAATGGTTCATGGAGAGGTTGATATTCCTATCAAAGCAGGCACAAAAGTTTTCAACTCCACCTTTTACGTGATGGACATCCGTCCGTCATATTCGTGTTTGTTAGGAAGATCGTGGATCCATTATGCTAGCGCAGTTACCTCCTCTTTGCACCAAATGCTGAAATATCCTGTTAAGGGTAAGATTATAACAGTGCACGGCGAGGAAGAGTACATGATAAGTCATCTTAATTCCTTTTGCTATGTGGAGTTAGATGGCGAGTTCATCGAAATGCCTTTCCAACATTTTGAGGAAGTTTCTCCTGAGGTAGCAGTTGCAAAGACAATGGTTGAAGTGCCTACCATTCCCAAGAATGTATCTAGGATGGCATCTCTCAAGGATGCAGAGGCTATAATTAAAGAAGGAAAGAGTACAGTATGGGGGCAATTGCCTGATTTTCCCTATAAGACGGACAAGTTTGGGTTAGGGTTCACTGCTGCAGGACAAAAGGCTATGCGTCGCTCCAAGGTTGGAAGACCACCCGTCAAGATCACTCACCACAGAATCAATGTTGTAGAAGATGAAGATGAAGAGAGCCACTTTGAAGATTGGATCTTTCCGACCGTCGAAGGGGGTTTAAGCAACTGGGAAGCAAAGGATTTTATTCCCATCACCTTTATCAACCAATAATTTTATCTTTGAACAATTTCCCATTTATGGTCTGTAATAACTAAACAATTCGCACATTATTTTCACCTCATGCCTTGCCCGGGGCATGTAGGTCCATTTGTAAGGGCTTGATTTTCTTCATTATCATATTCCATGCTTTAATGAATCATTGGACGTTTTTCATCTATAAACTGCTGTGTTCATTTTCTTTCCTTTTGCATTTTTTTTGTTTAAGGATGGCTATCCCTTACACACACCCACACTCACAAATACAGGTACCCATCCACTCCGGATTCCAAGGGTGACTATTCTGCTTTAGCCTTCGATAACTCTGAAGATTTGGTCAATCATGTTGAGTACGAAGTTGACGAAGACTGTGAAGTGCCGGGAGAGTTAGCCAGACTTCTACAACAAGAAGAGAGGGCTATTCTGCCTCATGAAGAGTTGCTAGAAACCATCAACTTGAGGACAGAGGAAGACAGGAAAGAAGTAAAAGTGGGTGCCAACCAGGAACCAAGTGTCAAGGAGCGCTTAGTGCAGTTGTTGAACGAATATGTTGAAATCTTCGCCTGGTCTTATGAAGACATGCCGGGGCTAGACACAAATATCATGGTTCACCGTCTCCCTACAAGAGAAGACTGTCCATCGGTCAAGCAAAAGGTCCGCCGAATGAGGCCTGACATGTCTGAGAAGATTAAAGCTGAGGTAATGAAGCAATTCAACGCTGGCTTTCTGGCTGTTACTTCCTATCCACAATGGGTTGCTAACATTGTGCCCGTGCCTAATAAGGAAGGCAAAGTCAGAATGTGTGTGGACTATCGGGATTTAAACAGGGATAGCCCTAAAGACAATTTTCCACTGCCACATATGGACATCTTGGTTGACAACACAGCTCAACACAAGGTTTTTTCCTTCATGGATGGATTCTCGGGATACAACCAGATCAAAATGGCCCCCGAGGACATAGAGAAAACTACTTTTGTCACGCAATGGGGTACCTTCTGCTACAAAGTGATGCCATTCGGACTGAAGAATGCAGGGGCAACCTATCAATAGCCATGGTAGCTTTGTTTCATGACATGATACATGATGAGATCAAATTTTACGTAGACGACATGATAGCTCGATCACAGACGGAAGAAGAACACCTTGATCATTTGCAAAAGCTGTTTGCCAGGTTGAAGGAGTATAAGCTCAGACTGAACCCAAGCAAGTGCACTTTTGGAGTTAGGTCTGGTAAACTTTTGGGATTTATTGTCAGCAACAAAGGCATTAAGGTTGATCCAGCTAAAGTAAAGGCTATACAAGAAATGCCTTCCCCCCGCACTGAAAAGGAGGTTAGAGGATTCTTGGGACGCTTAAACTATATTGCGAGGTTCATCTCTCACCTGACATCTACCTGTGAGCCAATTTTCAAGGTGCTGAAGAAAGATCAGGTGGTTGAATGGAACAACGATTATCAAGTTGCTTTTGGTAAAATCAAGGAGTATTTACTAGAACCTCCTATCTTGATGCCACCCGTCGAAGTAAGGCCGTTAATCATGTATCTGACTGTTTTGGATAACTCAATAGGGTGCATACTGGGCTAACATGACGAGTCTGGCCGAAAAGAGCATGTCATTTATTACCTTAGCAAAAAGTTTACCGACTGTGAGACTCGCTACTCACTTCTCGAGAAAACTTGCTGCGCTTTGGTATGGGCTGCTCGCCGGTTGAGACAGTATATGTTGACTCATACCACTTTGCTGATTTCCAAAATGGATCCGATTAAGTATATCTTCGAGAAGCCTGCTTTATCTGGAAGAATCGCTAGATGGCAAATGATTCTGACTGAGTATGATATCCAGTATACTACCCAAAAAGCTATAAAGGGGAGTGTACTAGCTGACCATCTAGCTCATCAAGCTGTCGAAGATTACCAATCTATGAGATTCGACTTCCCTGACGAGGACATCATGACTTTGGACAACATTGAAGGTAACAGACCATATGACAGACCTGAACAAGGATCCCGATGGACCCTGTACTTTGATGGTGCTTCAAATGCACTTGGCAACGGTATCGGTGCAGTACTCATTTCTCCAGAAGGTTACCATACACCTTTCACTGCCCGACTTTGCTTCAGCTGTACCACAACAAGGCTGAATAGGAAGCTTGCATCTTTGGTCTCAAGGCTGCTATAGACTTGGGAATCAACTATTTGGTCGTATTTGGGGACTCGACTTTGGTTATCAGTCAAGTCAAAAGAGAGTGGGACACCAAGCATCCTAATCTTATCCCATACAAAGAACATGTCTTGACGTTGTTGCCTCATTTCGAGCAGATTACCTTCGAGCGCTTCCCGCGAGAAGAAAATCAGCTAGCAGATGCTCTGGCTACAATGTCTTCCATGTTTAAACGCAACTGGGATAACGAGGCTCCCCAAATTACCATCGAGCGAATGGATGAACCTGCGCAGTGTCATGAGATTAATACCGAAGAAGTCGTGGAACAACCCTGGTTTCATGAAATCAAAAGGTATCTCCAGACTAGAGAATACCCTGAAGGAGCTTCCATCAATGACAAAAAGTTCTTAAGGATATTTGCTGTCAAGTTCTTCCTAAGCAATGGCATCCTTTATAAGCGTAGCCATGATTGTGTTTTACTTCGTTGTGTGGACAAAGTTGAAGCAGAGTTGATCATGACTGAGATACACAGTGGCACATTTGGCACCCACTTGAGCGGACATACGATGGCTAATAAGATTCTAAGGGAAGGCTACTACTGGTCTACCATGGAAGCTGATTGTCATCAATATTCCCGTACTTGCCACAAATGCCAAGTCTATGCTGACAAGGTACATACTCCTCCTGTTCCTCTCAACGTTCTGACAACTCCTTGGCCATTCGCAATGTGGGGCATTTACATGATTGGATAGATCAAGCCTACAACATCCAATGGACATCGCTTCATCCTGGTGGCTATTGACTATTTTACCAAGTGGGTCGAGGTAGCTTCCTATGCCTCAGTTACAAAGAATGTGGTTGCCCGCTTCATCAAACAGAACCTCATATGCCGGTATGGTGTCCCCGACAGAATTATCACAGACAACAGTACAAATTTGAACAACACTATGATCACCGCTCTATGCGAACAGTTCAAGATTTATCATCACAATTCATCTCCCTATCGGCCGAAGATGAACGGTGTTGTTGAAGCCGCGAACAAAAATATCAAGAAGATCATCCAAAAAATGACAGTCACCTACAAGGACTGGCATGAGATGTTACCATTTGCTCTGCATGGATATCGTACCACGGCACGTACTTCAACAGGGGCAACCCCATTTTCTTTGGTGTATGGCATGGAAGCTGTTATACCCATGGAAGTTCAAATTCCTTCCTTGAGGATTATGAAAGATGCCGGTTTGAGTGAAGACGATTGGATTCAGACCCAGCTTGATCAACTTAACTTGATCGACGAGAAGAGACTTACTGTTGTTTGTCATGGTCAGACGTATCAAAAATGGATGATTAAGGCCTTCAACAAGAAAGTCAGACGTCAGGTATATCAAGTCGGAGATCTTGTAATCAAGCGGATCATCTTACCGCAAAGTGATCCCAGGGGCAAGTGGACTCCTACTTACGAAGGACCATTTGTGATTAAGAGCATCTTTTCTGGTGGGGCAATGATTCTGACCACCATGGACGGCAACGACTTGCCACACCCTGCGAACGCAGACATAGTCAAAAGATACTACGCATAAAACGACCCGACAAGTTGAAAACCCGAAAGGGCGACTTGGGAAAAATGGGCATCCCGGTGAATCGAAAACATGAAAGGGCGGTTCAGGCAAAAATTAGGGATAAAACAAAAATCTGTACACCCGGCAAGTTGAAAACCCGAAAGGGAGACTTGGGCAAAAAAGGGTTTCCCGTTGGATCGAAAACCCGAAAGGGCGGTCCAGGCAAAAGTTAGGGAGTTAAAGCGTATGACTATGTCTCGTCGAATCACTTTAAGAACAATCTCTTCACCAACAAGCTCCAAGCTTCTGATCAATCCAGTCATCGGCGGACGAAGCAGCAAATGGACAAGATATTCAGAGTTGTGAAGGCTATAGCAGAATGGGAATCCCATGGAATTGTTACACATAGCCATCTTTCTTTTGTATAAATTTTTTCAATTTTTACGACAACATTCTCTTACTAGGATGTCTGTCTCCTTTGTACAAAGATACTCACAAAAGTTAAATACAAATATACTTCAAAATGCAAAAATTTGCCTGCCTTTCTTTTCTTTTTACACTTATGTTTTATTTGAAAATGTCCAATGTTTTGTTGAATAGGCATATGCATTTGAATATAATCATTGCTTACAAATAAAACAAAATTGAGAAAGGATAATTACTGATAGGTTGAAGGTGTAGGAAGATATCTTTATGCCATTCCAGAAGAAATCCCCTACAATACATCATCCAGATCCTCAACAAAGCTAAAATTTGGAGTATATTTCCCCAGCGGAGTTAAACTTCAAGATCCTCAGCGGAGCCAGTGCATTCTAAACTTGATTCCCTAGCTGAGTTAAGTTTCAAAATTCCCATCAGAGTTAAGCTTCAAAATCCCCAGTGAAGCCCGAAAACCCTGAAAATCCTATCCCCAACAGAGCCAGAATAGTGAACATTTTCCCCACAGAGTTATCTCCCAGCAAGATCAAAGATTCTCGGTCTCATTTCCCCAAGCAGAAGCCTCCTAAGTTTTAACTCCCCAGTAGAGATTTTTAGAGTTTTCCCTATATCCCAGGAAAGCCATGAAGGATTCTCATTCCCTGCAGAAGTCGTCAAAGGCCTTGTTAATCCCCACAAATCGCCGAGGGTTTTCAATCTCCCGCAATGGTCCCAGGATTTCTCATTCTCAACAATCAAAGATCTTTAATCCCCAAGCAGTCAGCAAGGATTTCTCATCTTCAGTATTTAAAGATTTTTGGAATCCCTAACATCGGTCAAGGATTTACTTTCCCCGACAGCAATCAAAGATTTCATTACCTCCAGTTATCAAGGATTTATTTTCCTCAGCAAAACAGCTATTCATTTTACATGCGCATCCATTACATCCATATATCATGAACATTGATGAAACACAGTTCATTGCATCATACATATCATACATCATAACTTTGTGTTTTAGCTAACATTTTACCCTTTTCAGGATAAGATTAAAAGGCTATTGTTAACAATTATTACACCCCAGACACGGCGGTCATTCTATCACTCATTCAGAATTTCAAGTCAAATACAATACATATATACCCCAGACACGACGGTCATTCTACTACTCATTCAGACTTCAGCAATCCGATACAGACTAGATATACTCCAGACACGGTGGCCATTCTATCTCTCATTCAGATTCAACTATCAACTTCAAGATCAGATATGCTCCAAACACGGATGCCATTCTGACCTTTACACCAGCAGTTTGATTCTCCCCAGTGCAGTCGCCACGGAAGTCATTTTGTTACTTATTCAGATCCCAGTTACAGTCTCAGATATACTCCAGACACGGAAGTCATTCTGCTACTCATACAGATCTCAACTCCAGTTATAGTCTCAGATATACTCCAGACACAGAAATCATTCTGCTACTCATACAGATCTCAACTCCAGTTACAGTCTCAGATATACTCCAGACACGGAAATCATTCTGCTACTCATACAGATCTCAACTTCAGATACAGTCCAGATACACTCCAGACACAGATGCCATTCTATCACTCATTCGGAATTTATCCCCAACCCAGAGATGCTCCATACACAGATGTTTCTCTGTCGCCCATTCAGAATTCAGATACAATACAGATACACTCCAGACACGGCAGTCATTCTGATATTCATTCAAAGTTCAAATACAGTTACACCTCAGGTACGCTCCAGACACGGACGCCATTCTTTCGCTCATACAGACTCAGTCTCCAGATACAGTTCAAATGCATTCCAGACACGGATACCATTTTAATGCTCATTCTTCTGACCTACCACATTGCAATTCAACACGCATTCTTGGATGGCATCTTTAATCCCATCTCCAGCAAGATTCTACCATCTCTAAATGGCGTCTTTAAGCCCATTTCCTCAGCCATATTTTGACAAGTGCAAATTTACAGGTACTCTAATGTCCAATCCTCTTTTACCTTCGAGTCGTGAAAGGCAAACTTGCCAATCTAACTCTTCAGGTTCAAGAAGATTGAACAGGGGAAACTGTTGTACCCCAAAATTTTCCCTCTCATTTCATCAACATTTCTCATCACAAGACTCTTGGAACTCAAGATCAAGCTAGGGTTTGCTCTGCTCAAGACACCTCCTTGCACTGTTGACCTAAATTAGAGTGTGAGTTTGCACAGGGGTGTTTTGACCGACAATTCCAAAAATGACTTTCATACTTCATGTTGGACTCACAAGTTTGTCCATACCAAGTTTCAAGCCTTGATTCAAATTTTTGCCCAGTCAATTGGACAATTGACCTAGAAATTAGCTGTATTGGGGAAAAAGTCAACTGTGGCCAATTGACAGTCAAACCTCATGAATTTTGACCCACATCAACATTATGAACTCATATGAACCATTTGATCAAGTTTGGATCATAATTCCACAAGAAATTTGATCATATCACCAAAAGGGCAAAATGGTCATTTTTAGGGTTTTGACTGCACAAGGGCAATTTTTGACTGTTTGACCTAGCCAATGGAAAATAAAGCTTAACCATGGACTCAAGGACTCAATGAAATTGTCTTGACCCACTCAACAAGTTCAAAAGATCTCAAATGCATAGGATTGACAGATGAATTTTTCAGTCAACTGATCAAAATTTGATTGTACACTGAAAAGTCAAACTTTGACTTTTTGGTCAAAATCAAGTGCCAAGGGTCATTTTTCATCAAGACATGTCAAATTATGAAACTTGTTCATCAAGAAACCCAAAAATGCAAATTAGGGTTTAAAATGGAAAAATTTCATAACTTAGAAATTTTCTAAGTTATAAAATTTTCTTATTTTTTCCTAACTTTGTCCCATTGTTTCACCAAGATGAAAATGGATTCAAATAAAACTTACAACATGAAAGTTGTAGTCCATCACAAAGTCTACAACTTTGATTCACAAAGTTTTCTCAAAAGAATCTTGGATCTCAAGTTATGAGTTTTGGAACAAGGGTACCTAAAACTTTTAACTTAGAGAAATTTTGCCCTAGTTTAGGCAGGATTTTGACCCATCTTCTTGGCCATTTTTCACATAGTTCCACTTGGATTTTCAAGTTGCATTTCAAAGATGTATTGTAGTACATGTTGCAAGCTTTCCAAATTGTCCAAGAACTCCTCAAACGCTTTTGTGGTTATGGAGAATCGAATGCTTGAAGTTGGCAAAAACTCACTTTGATCCATGGCCAATACATGTTCATACCAAGTTGCAAATCTGACCAATATAGATCTGTACACAATTACAGGCCTCAAAACCAGTTTGTACTCCATAATTTAATGCAAACCCATTGAGCTAATGCATTGTCTTAGTCATTAGGGTATTGTACACAAGTTTAATCCCTAAATGGTAAAAGGCATAGTTCCATTTTTTAAAAGTTATACTTTATGTCAAACCAAGATCTTTGAAGCATGGGGCCATATCTCTGAGGCAAGATCAAATCCATAAATTGCAAGTATCAAGGGCAAAGTATGCAACTTACAAGATAAAGTTTACAGGCCTGCATTGAGTAGTTACACATTCTTGCTTCACAAAGAAGAAATTGGTCCAAATCTTGCAAACTTGAAAACCAGCCATAGTCAGCTTACACAAACATTGCAAACACATTTCACACAACCCTTTGAGTCCTAAACACGAGCTCTTCGCCACTCAAACCTCCTTGTACACAAAATCACAATTTTTTTGCAAAACAGGGCAAGCCCTGCAGAACCACCTTCATCTCCACTTTCCCTCGTGTGTTTTGCCTCAAACTTGTTCCAATACCTTCCATTCAACTCACCTAAATTATTCCAGACCTCCATTGCCAACTGTAACTCCATTAACATACATTGCCATTTTTTTGGAAGCTTTGCAGGTTGAGTTCTGTAGCACGATTCAGGCTACTTCAAAACAAGTCGAGCATTGGGAAAGCTTCAGTGGACATCAGGCAAGCTCAAAAGAACCTCAAGCACCCTTGGAAGTTGCTGCATTGTCCAGCTCGAGCTCAACTGAAACATGTATTTCATGAACTTCTATCTCTCTATTTAGGAATAGTTAGACTTAGGTTGGTGAATGAAAGATGTTGTAGTCATAGCCCTGAAACCATACATGTGCTTAGTTTTCATTTATATTAATCGTGCTAGGAAAATTTTGTTCATGAACTTTCTGAAAAAACTAGGTTAAGAATTAGGGCCAGAGAAATTCTCCCTGGTCTTTGAGAGTTAGCTTAAGTTTTTTATATGTTTAGATTCGTTGTTTGATGCTCTACAAGTTTCATGTTATGAGTTTTGTCAAAAAAGCAAGGAATCAGGAGATACAAGTTTGACTGAGCTAGGCGCACGTTTGTGTTGACAAAGGAAGAAGATGAAGTAGCTGGGTTGGGCCTGGCTACTTCCTGCTTTTCACACCCTTTTTTTATTTTCACACCCCCCTGGCCCATTTCTTGTATATTTATCATTTTGCATTTTTTATTTTATTTCTGACCTTGATATTTTATTCTCAAATATAAAAAATACTTAAAAAATATTTTCATAAAATTTTATATTTATTTGGTATTTATTTCAATTGTTTATAGTATTAATATATTAAATACTTTATATTTACTTTTGTTTAAATGTAAAAATAATGTAAAAAAATAATTTTATTTTTATTTATTATTTTTATACACATTTGAAAATATTTTCTTGAAATATATACATTTTCTTTGCAAATAATTTATTTTATTTTTATACACTTAATATATTTAATACATATATATACATATATAATATATTTTATTAAATAATTAGAATTAAAAAAACACAAAAAATAATACATTTTTATTTTTATTAATATTTTATACTAAAAATACTTTTTTTAAATATATTTTTAATTTTTGTACAAATTGATACATTATTGTATATAAATAATAAATAATACTATTTATTTAAGAAATTAGGGTTTTTTCCCTAAAAAAAAAAATAATTAAAATTGACTTTTTATTTATTTACATTTCACATTAAAAATACTTTTTACATACATAAAAACTTTTTTTTACATAATACATTTTATTTAATATTTATTTATTGTATTTATTTAAATATTGTACATTTAAATATTATGCCTTACACATTCAATTTGGTTGTAATAATTTAGTATTTAATTTCTTGCAAAATAATCCCCAATTCAAATTTGTACCCCCCTCCCTATATCATGTTGTAATAGCTTAGAATTTTAAATTCTCGCACTTTACACTTTCAATTATGCCATGATTAGAGAATTAGGGTTTGTATGCAAAAATCCAAATCAACAATTAGCTTGACCTAATCAAAAGACAAAAATGTATGAAAAACAAACACAATGCACACTTGCACCCCTAGGGTTACAATCCACTTGTTGCCTTCAAAAATGGGCCATGATATGCATGTCAAGTACTTTGGCAAAACAAAAACAAAACAAAAGATCATAGTCCCTCGATGACGCTATCTTAGTTGCCTAAACAAAATGATCAAGTCCCTCAAGAAAATTGCCAAAAATACTTGACAACACTGTTAAAAGGGTTAAAAACATAAGAAAGATCTTTGAGTAAAATAGGGTAGACAACTCTTAGTTACTTGATCAAAACTTGCAAAAAACATCCTTTCTATTTCCAAAACACACTTCACAACACAATTTCAAAACCCTACTTTCAAACATTGAAAACTTTTCAAAAGACAAAAACACCTTTGTATACATTCAAACAAGAATCATTACAAAGGTTGCTACAACGATGGCCTCTTTTCAAAACATCTTTCAAAATCACACACAAAGCACCATTTCAAACAATTGAAGAGCACCATTTCAAACAATTGAAAAGCAAAGCAAGTGATCTAAGAAAGTAACTAAGAGCCCATGGATAACCATGGATAAAAAGGGTGCTAATACCTTCCCTTTCTATAATCTACTCCCCGAACCCAAGAAAACATCTCAAAGGTCTTTCCTGTGCTTTTTGACCATTCCATAGGATAAAATAAAAAGTCGGTGGCGACTCTTGCTAAACCGAAACATTTGCAAACACAACCGCAAAATTCAAGTCAGTTCCCCCACCGTATCACAGGGTGCATGTGTGAATAGTGTTTTTATTTTTTCATGCTTAGTTTATCTTGAATTAGGATTCTTTAAGTATTGATTTTATCTTTCCATACAAACCCTAATTTACTAGCATTGATATGAAAGCGATAAATTGCAGAAAGTAAATTTACTATGCTATTACATCATTTGGGGATGGGGTATACAAATTTATAAATGGGCATTGCAAGAAATTAAACCTAATTATATATTACAACCATATTGAAACTTGAATAATGTACAAGAATTGAAAGGAATATAATGTACAAGGATATAAATGGAAAAGAAATGGATTTTTATTTAGATTTTGTTAAGGAAAATGGTTCTTGACCTAATTAATTAAAGAGAATAAAATAATTAACCTAAGGAAAATTAAACTTAAGTTAATAAAAGAATTTAATTATTTAAAGAAAATATGTTTTTATTATTTTTTTTAGGGTTTTGTTTGCAAAAGTTTTAATTAAATTAAACTAGTACAAAAAATTAGTTAATTAAAAGAAAAACCTAAGTTCTAAATTAAATTTGATTAGTAAAGAGAAAATAAGATAAACTAAACCTAAGTCTAATATTTATTTATGAAGAGCAATTAATATTGAAGATAAGAAGTTTGTTTTTGTCTTTTTGTTTTTTTAAAAGGAATAAAATACAAGTATATAGAATGCAAATAATAAATAAAAATATATTTTTGGAATTTTTTATTTAATAAATAATAATAATAATAATAAATAAAATAAATAAAATAAAATAAAATATGAAAAATAAAGTCAGGAGGTAAAAATGAAATTTAGGATGTTTGTTAGGAAAAAACAGTTTTTGTTTGAAGCCTGGCTCATTAAGTGTTTTCGTTAATCAGCAAAAGAAAATACAATAAAAAACATTGGGCCTGTGCTGGAACAAGCAAGATGGGGGTGTGGTGAAGTGAAAATGGGAAGGCCCATCGCAGGAGGCCCAGACGCGCTAGTTGGAAGCAAGCAAAAGAAAATGTTGGAAAAAATGAAAAAAAGTGGCAGCGCTGGGGCTTGAACCCACGCCCTTCTCATAATACGTGCGCTGCCTTACCACTAGGGTGGCTATACATCCATTAATTTAAACAAAACCATAAATATATATTACAAATCCATTCCTAGAAATGAACTTCATCTTCAACCTCGAGCCAGGGTCCCTGTATCTCATTCATTTCTCATCCATTCACAAAACTTCCAACATCAAACTTGTTAGAAATTTTACCAGGATTTCAAAAATGTAAACAATTTGGACTAACAATCAAAGATGAGCATGTATTTCTAAAAGTACAAAATCCTGACTTAACTTTTTTCAGAGATTCAAAATTAAAATTCTCTAAGCTCAGGCAAAATAAATGAAAACTATGGATATGTACAACTTCAGGGCAATGATATCTACATTTTATCTTTGAAAATGAAAGCCTAACAATGCCTAAATGAAGAGATGAAATTTCAGAAAAATACCTCAAGAACTCGAAATCGTGAAATGAGTTTGAGCTACTTTCAAAGAATTGTGATGATCAGGTTAGCTTCCTTGGACCTCTAAGAAGCTAATGCAATGCTAAACTTGAGCTATTGATGGCTGGCATGGTCTGGAGAAGTCAAGTTGCATACCTCTATTTTTGGTTATGGACGATGGTTATGGAGATGTTATGGTTCCAAAACAAGGACAGAGATGGACTATATTTGAGGTATTGAAGCTTTTCAAATGATTTTGAGGGAAAACGCACGAGGGAAATGAAAGATACAAGTTCATGGACAGGACTGTGTATCAATGGTGTTTTTTGAGCAATTTCTAGTTTGTGAGTGTTTTAGGGAGTTTCAGGGCCTTAGCATTCGTGTACTAGCTCATAAATAATTCCTCTATTTATATGCAAAAGGTTTGGAGTGCTCTAGTTGATCAGAATTCAAATTTACATGTTTAAGCTCAACATGTGATTTTTTTGATAAAACAAGTTTCCATGCCTTGTACTTGGTTCATATAGTTGTTAACCACTTTAAACACAATACCTCTGACTTTGTGGATTGATTGTAATCAAAGAAAACAAGTTAGGAGCTCAAGAAGCTGACTTTGTGCATAAATCTTGCTTTACAAGAATGTATATGTTACTTTCTCCCTAAAATGGTAAATTGATTTGGATAATGCTTGAATCAATTGGATAATGGTTCAATAAATTGTGTGTTGTACCCCAAAATTTGCCCTCCCATATTCTTCAAGATTTGCCAAGATCAAGGTTCAAAATCTCTCAAGGGTTACACAGTCCAATGGCCTCCTAACAGTCAAAAATTAGGGTTTTGGTTCTGGCAAAGAAGTTGAAGTTTCCAAGGGTCCAATAAAGTCCCACATGCTTATAAACATTGTCAAGCATCCTTATACCAAGTTTCAAGACTCACAGCATCAAATTGCACAGTCATAAACCCTAATTGCTTCACAGTCAACTACAGGGGCAAAATGGTCATTTGACAGTCAAAAGTCAAAAATTTTGGTCAACATCTTATTTTGAAGCCACAAACATCATTTGATCAATTCTTGATCATGATTCTCAAGGCATGGCTCAAAAAGTCTCAAGATGCAAAAGTTTCTATTTTTGGACAGTTGGAAAAGTCAACTGCAAATTGACCAGAGCATAACTTCCACATGGTTTATCAGAAAAATTCCATCCAAAGCTCATTTTGAAGATAATGACATTTCCTATAACTCATCTTCACACTTCAAGTCCAATAAATGCTCTCACAAAAAGTTATCAATCTCAACATTATAGGTCATTTTCAAAAGTCAACAAAAAGGCACTTTAAGTCAAAGACCATAACTTGAGATTGGTAAATCAAAATGACATGGGACCAAAGACATTGGTTAGAGGACTTCAATACCTTTCCAAAATGTCCAAGAACATGACCAAAGCTTAAGAATTGAGCAAGATATGCCTTGTGGAAGTTGGGCAATGTTTGGGAATTTTGAAAAGTCAACTTTGCTTCAAATGCCTCAAAATTGCTAATGGGCCTCAATTTCTTCCATAAATCATCACCCAAAGGCCATGCACGACCCATTGACCAAAAGGGGAGTTATTTTCTTATTTTTAATTAATTAATTGAGTTTTTAATCCTATTAATTCATTTAATTAAAATTAAATATGAGAAAAATACTAAAACATGTTTTCCAAATCTTTTTGTGCAGCATATTCTCCCATTAAGGCCTAAATATTTCGTGTACCACATCAAGGGACCAAATCTTCCAAAATAGGCAAGTTTCTATGACAAAAAAGGATTGAAAAAGATGCTTGAAAATCAAATATTGAATCATTGAATACATGGATTTTGGGCCAGTTTTTCTAACCTAATTCAGTCACACATATATGGACATTGTAAACCTAATGCCTAGAACCCAGAAGCTGCGCCTCAAACACAAGAACACATTGCAACTTTTTGACAAAAAAACTTAAAACTGTTTTCATACTTAGAAGGCAATTCAAGGCTTGAAAAGTGTTCCAAAAGTTTGCTGACACCACAAGGAAACTATTCCAATCGAAAACACGCTTCCATACTCAAGGAGTTGGTAGATTGAAGTCTAACTTTTCTGTAAAATTTTCATAATCGTGCTTGCATTTTCATACATTATTCATGGCTTTTAATGCTTGATTTACCCTAACATGAACTCTCTGAAGCTTTTGGTGTCTTTTAATTGAATTAATATTGCCTGTATGAGGAGTTACCATGAAAGCGTTCTAGGGTTTCAGAAGTTTGAATTTGGGGCTTTCCTCATCTAGAAAAATCAGGCCATGAAACTTGTACCACTGAATTCAGAAGCTCCAAACGAATTGAACAACCACCTCGCGCCCTTTTTATATTCCCTCATGTGCTAATCGCTATTTTTGAATATTACAGATAGTGGGGGTTTAAAACCCCCGCTATTTGACTTTGTTTACAGGCAAAGAGATGAAGACGATGCATATGTGTCATAACGTTACTGGGTAGTTCAAATCCTGGCGCGCGTTTTTGTTAAAGTCCCACTAATGCTTGTTTTCTCTCTCATAATGATCATTGTCCCTTAGATGTACAAAGTAACGCGCCAGTTCAGTTGGTGGATGTGTTGGCAGGCAAGTATTGGGACCTGGGTTCGATTCCCAGGTCCCCCATATTTCTTCATAATTTTGTTTCTAACATATTCAGGTGGTGTTCCCCTCCAGTGGTCCATCATACACCCAACACCTTGGCACGCCACATGTCCCTGAAGGTCAATCCAATGGCCATCACCAGCAATCCACCATGTACCTTGGTCAGACATCCCTCACACGCGCCAGAAAAGTCAACCAGGCCTGGAATTCTTTGGCCAAAATGCTTCCCAAACACCTCCAAAAGGGCCTGAATACCCCCCCCCCCCCCCCCCTTGTTTGTATTTCCTTTCTCTCATTTTTTTCTCTTTTTATTTATTTTAGTTGTTTTAATTATTTTCTTTTAATTCATCAAATTAATTCTCATAATACAAAAATACAAAAAAAATCAGAAAAGTCAAAAATAAAATATGTTTATTTATTATTTAATGCATTAATATTTTTGTAAATAAATTCCAATAATCAATTTAGTTTAATTTTAGGTTTAACTTTAATGTTTTTCTTAAATAACTAAAATACATAAAAATTAGGTTTTTTTTAGCATTTTTATTCCTTTTCTCAACAAATGAATTTTTATTATTATTATTATTATTAACTATTAATTAATCTTGTAAATAAATATGTCACTAAATAATTAGGTTAAGTTAGGTCAAAACTTAAACATTTTTTTATAATTAAAAACAAAATTTAGAATTAGGGTTTTATTCGATTTCTAATTTTAATCAATTCTCTTTATTTCCATTAAATACAAAAAAACATAAAAAATAATTTCCTTTCTTCGTTAAATAATTAATTCACTTCCAATTTCAATTTAATTTCTTTAAAGGGTCCAACGCCCTCGAACTTTCGCTTCTAATTTCGTTTCGCGCGTTTGTTTATATTTTTCATTTTAAATATTATGTAATTTCCCCAAGGCCTTGTAATAGTAATTAGGACATTTACTTTCCGCACTTTTATTCAAAATCGGGTCTTTGTTAATTTGGGGATGTATAGACCCGCGCCTTGTAATAGCGTAGGACCTTTATTTTCCGCATTTTAATTTTCGCACCCTTTAAACTGCTAATCACATGAAAGAATGAATGGCCCAAATAAAATCAAGCGTAGCTCACCCAATGCATGACAAGATAAAATATAACTGAAAATGACACACAATTCACACACCACTCCTAGGGTACGCCTCACTGTTTCCTTGCCCCTCGAAACGTGGTCGTCGAGTATAGGACGTCTTAGTGAGTCCTTATGTCCATTGATCTAGTTGCCTCGAACAAAGTTGCCTCGGAACGGTTGCCTCGGAATAGTTGCCTCGAAACGGTTGCCTCGGAATAAAAAGATCAATGGCATAAGGATAGCTTCTAAGGTGTCCTACTGTTGCTCTGGTGACCACATTGTCCCTAACCCTCGAATTGACCCGAACACCTCCAACGGTGGTGCTACCTACCTCTCAATGGTGGGATGGCATTACCTTAAGGACATTTACACAGCCTAATTCCTTAGGGTAGGTAGATTACTCGTAGATACTTGCTCTAATTCAAAACAAATCAAAAACTCTTTTCACACCGACACTTTTCAAAAAGCTTTCAAAAACAACTTTTCAAACACTCTTGAGGACTGATACAAGAGTCGATCTGAAATTTTCAAAGAAACTTTTTCAAACCCACTCACTCTGAAAAGAAAACACTTTTGAAAACACAAATGAACAAGTATCTAAGAGTCCATGGATAACCATGGATAGAAAGGGTGCTAACACCTTCCCTTTCTATAAATCTACCTCCCGAACCGAGAGCAATCTCATAAGGAATTTTTCTGTGCTTTTGTCCTTTCCATGTTGGAGAAAATAAAAGACGGTGGCGACTCTTGCTTCCGCGACATTTCACGCACCAGCGTTAAACAGTCAGTTCCAGATCCACCGATCACAGAACTGGCGACTCTGCTGGGGACACTTAAAGTGAGGTGTACCTTAGGACTAAGATCACTTGTGTTTTCAATTGTCTGAATTGTTTGCTTTAAATTGTGGGCCTGTCTTGGGAGTTCTATAGATCCTAACCCGGATCTGGGGATACCTTCTTAGAAAGTAGCAACAAGGCTGTGAGGGAACTGTGCGGGGTATATCGATATGGTTGAAGCAGTCTGCTACGTTGATGTGGCACTTTGGTGAGTACCGGTAACCCTTGAGTTCAGTCAAGGAGAGTACGGGGCCGCCGCGTGGTGTCGTGAAGCATCAACTGACCTTAGGAACCTTAATTGAACCATCTTGGCCTCTTTAGGGTAGTGAGATAACTGACTTTGGTGCAGTCCGAGGTTGGTTAATACTCGATACTACACTCAATTGAGGGTTATTTGCTTGGAATATTTCGGTCGCCAGTTCAGTGGCTAAATCGAAACGATGAACAATGAAAGCAATCCAATTATATTGGGACCCTTAGAACCCGGTTACTTCTGATAGGATAGGTCTGAGCCCACCAACTTCAAGAGGGTAATACCTAGACCCCATGTTGGCCTAAACTCTAAGGGTTGTGGTGTGACTTGTGTGCTTTCATATTTGACTACTTGCATACTTGTTATCTGACACTTGAGTTTCTTGCAGGTTTTGTTTATAGTCCTTAATTGGGACTCGTAACAGGGTTTACCTACATTACCCCGTGCATAGCATAACATCATACCATTGCATGCATCCTGCATAAATACTAATCCATTTCAAGGATCTCAAGGGTCTGTGGTACAGGTCATGATGAGCCAGTTATCTAGCAAGGAGAAAAGGGGATTTATTTTCCTCTAGCCAAGGGAGTCAGGGGCTATGACCCACTTGATATGGTGAGCTTTGACTCTTGAAGAAGGTTCCCCTAACCAAGGTTGTTTGGAAATCAAAACCAGACATGATGACTAAAGTCAGGGGCTATGACCCACTAGATATGGTGAGCCTTGACTCTTGAAGAAGGACTCTCAACAACACGAAGTTCCTTCAATCAAGCTACGAAATTCAAATCCTAACAACTTTTCTTGTTTACCTCATGAGATCCTTGAAAACATTGCATGCATACATACATATCATTGCATTACAGGTACCCTTGTTACAGGACGCTTACCTTATCCGCTGTTTATTTCAGTAATGGCTTCCCAACAAGATAACCAGGGACCTCATGCTCAAGAGACTCAGTTCAGGGAAATCTTCTTAAGCCTATCCAGGGGGCAGGAAGAGTTGAGGACACTCCTCATGGGGAATCTGGCCAAGCAAAATCCCGAAGATGACAAGGACGAGCGACTGAAACGTCTACAAGCTGAGGTAGATACGATGAAAACCCAGATGTTGGGGCAAAGGGCCCTCATCCAAAGTTTAGCTCGGGAGCAAGGAGAGCTGAGGGCCATGATCAGTCAGCTTCATCAAGACATGAAGCAACCATCCCAAGTCAGAGACCGGGTCATTGAACAGCTTCCAAGAGGACAAAGGTCTGGTCCAATGAATAGACCTCTCCAAGCTGCTACTACTTCATAGGTCCAACAACGACCTCGCCAAGAACAACGGGCTGACCAGAGCAGGCCAGACAAGCCTAAAAGGCAGTTCACCAAGCTCAACGTATCACCGTCTCAAGCTTTACAACAATTGTTGAGGTTGAATTTGGTGACGTTAAGGGACCCTCCTAAGAATCTCAACACAACCTCCCTAAAGTACAATCCTGAGGAAAGATGTGCATACCACTCTGACAGTCCAGGACATGACACCGACGACTGCTGGGCTCTGAAGAATAAGATCCAAGATCTGATTAATGAAAGAGCTGTGGATTTCACCCAGATGGGTCAGGCTGAATGCTCCTGCCATCCCTACAAGATGCACCAGTCGAAGTAACAAGCCCTGAGACTAGAAGACTTTTGTTCATTAGAATTTTCCAAGTTGTGATTTTCTTTTGATTGTTCAAACATTTATTCATGTTAAACATTGTTATTTCATTAATGCACTACACATGTCTGTTTTGAAGTAATTATTTCGTATTCACTATTTAAAATTGCTTTCATTTTTGTGATGTTCAATGCCCGATTAATAATTCTAAGCCTCTTGAGGGAGGATAACGAAAACAATACCGTAATCTACAGTATGCTTTTGAACAGACCCCGCTGATGAGGTACAGGCATTGTTTCAATTCCTAAACACTGGAGTTATAAGGAAGATAATCCCTCGTCAACCCCTCTGAGCCAAAGAAGTAGGAGTTTTTCTTTTCGAAAATTAAAACCCTTTATCATAACCTGGGGCAGGGTAGTTCTCTCAGTTGATCCAAGTGCATAACAAATGGCACCAAAGAGGTCCTTACAAAAACAAAAAAAAGAAGACAGTGATGATTCCAAATAATCATAAGAATAGGCAGTCATTATATCTCAAAAATAAAAAACCATTAAGTCAAAACCTATGAAGGAGACTTACAAAACTGGGGCATCCCGCTGACTGTAATCACAAAAGAAACAGTTCAGGCAAAACTTAGGGATAGCGAAATCAAAAAGAAAGAGGTCATACAAACCCTCAACAAAAACAAAAAAAATGACTGCCTATTCGAATAAACGTTCAACATCCGAACCATCACTGGAATTTCAGAGCAAAGACTCAAACAAGGTCTAACGCACAATCAGCTGAGTTTAGGTTTGAAGAACATCACGAAGAGCGGGTGGGTACAAATAATTTGAGCCTTCATCCTTTGTTTCTTAAACCATGAACCAGGCCACACTACAACCCTTAAAAGTCCTAGCTGAAGCATGGGTTAGTTCGAAAGCATACTGTTACGAAAGGTATCCTGACTCCTTAAGGCTTGCGGTAAAATAACGAGTTGACATCACAGTTTACAAAAAAAACTCACTTGCTTCTATTGAAAAATGCATTTTCAAAAATTTCAAGACAGACATAAGCATTGCATTCTTAAGATAACATTGTTTGCATATGATTATTTGTTTGAACAACAGAGAAGTTTGCGCAACGAATATCCGATGAACGAAGGTCTTCTCAACAAAAAGAGTCACCTCCAGTGGAAGACACACTTCCAATCAAGGGGCATGGCAGGATCAGTGCCCATCATCTGGGGCAGTTCGGCCAAGATTCGGAGAATCTCTCAAAAGGCCAACCAGCTTGGGGCAAATCTCCATCTGGATCACCTGGGGCATTCCGACAACGAATCTTGCCTGATCAGACGTCTTCTAGTGGTATGGCAACGCAATACTACTGACAGTGACAACTCCCTGCTCTCTGAGAGCATGGACATAGTCGAAAAAAATACTACGCATAATCAAAGACCCGCTAGGTTGACACACCTAGGCAAAAATAAGGGCTTCCCGGCGAACCAAAAGGGTTCGGGCAAAAATAAGGGATGAAATAGAAAAAATCTGTACACCCGGCAAGTCGAAAACCTGCAAAGGCGGCTTGGGCAAAAAAGGGTATCCCGGTGGACTGAAAACCCGAAGGGGCGGTCCAGGCAAAAGTTAGGGATCAATAGCGTACGACTATGTTCCGACATCTCATCACTTGCCTACCAGAAGGAAGATTTGCCAATCAGCAGTTATCGAGACCTCAACAGGTATCTTCTCCCGCAGGAACTGGGGCAATAAGAATTGTCTAAGCGATCTGGTTTCTCTGTCCACCAAGGTACCAAGGTAAGTTCGGCTGAAGAACACAACCAAGATATCTTAACTCCCCAGAGAGTGAGCCAGCAAGTCAACATACTCTCCCCAAGCAATGTTATACTGTTAGCCTTAAGGAAATTAGGTATCCCTAACAGATCTCAACATTCCTCAGCGCAATATTCCCAACAAGCATCCCCGACAATCTCGATTTAAGATTGTTCCCCAGCGGTATACGAACATTCAGTGGAGCCGCTTTCCCAGTGCATATCAAAAATTTCCCCAGGAAAGTCCAGTCCAAAAGCCTCCCCAAGAAAGCGGAATCCAGCTCCCCAGCAGGAAGCTTATCCCCAGTAGATTCTGGAAGCTTCCCCCCTGCAGAGCACGAACGCGTCTCCCGGCTTTATTCAAAGGTTATTTCCCCACCAGGATATAACTGGGTTATCCTCAGCCAATAACCAGGGAAAGATCGTCCCCGACGAAGTCTTCCTATCCCCCAGCGGAGTTCATCATATTCTTTAACAAAACTCAACAATGGTATCCCCAATGGAGTTCTCATTCATCTCAGCGAAGCACCTCTCCTCCCACAGAGTATTATTCCCCAGCAAGATCGCTAGAGTATTTATTCCCCGCAGGGTAATCTCTTCGTCAAGTTTATTCCCCAACGGAGTCATCTTCTCCTACCGGTTCATTCTTTCAATCTTCATCCCCAGCAGAAACGAAGAACTCTCTTCAACCAGCAGCCCAGGATTTAACTCCCGGCATTCGTCAAGGATATATTTTCCTAGACGAAAATACATTCAAAAACATCACATACATCATGATCCACGCATAAACGCATCATATCTTACAATCTCATTTATGTTGAGAACATCATTGCTTGATCCATGGCATGCATTACATACGACTGACTTTTACATTTCAGGAAAGATCCAGTTAAGTTCTCAGCTATTCCAAGACCTTGCCTGGTTCAGTTAAATCGACTCCTAAAGATTTTTCTGATGCCGATCCAGTCAAAGGCCTTCTCTGGTCCAGTTAAATCGATTCCTAAAGATTTTCCTGATGAAGACCCAGTTGAAGATTCCAAGACCTTGCCTGGTTCAATTAAATCGACTCCTAAAGATTTTTCTGATGCCGATCCAGTCAAAGGCCTTCTCTGGTCCAGTTAAATCGATTCCTAAAAGATTTTCCTGATGAAGACCCAGTTGAAGATTCCAAGACCTTGCCTGGTTCAGTTAAATCGACTCCTAAAGATTTTTCTGATGCCGATCCAGTCAAAGGCCTTCTCTGGTCCAGTTAAATCGATTCCTAAAGATTTTCCTGATGAAGACCCAGTTGAAGATTCCAAGACCTTGCCTGGTTCAGTTAAAAAGACTCCTAAAGATTTTTCTGATGCTGATCCAGTCAAAGGCCTTCTCTGGTCCAGTTAAATCGATTCCTAAATATTTTCCTGATGAAGACTCAGTAGAAGACATCCAAGATTCCTTCATCATTCTGTTGAGGTAGTAATCGCCCCAAGATTCTCTCATCGTTACTGTTGAGGTAGTAATCGCCCAAGGTTCTCTCATCGTTACTGTTGAGGTAGTAATCGCCCAAGGTTCTCTCATCGTTACTGTTGAGGTAGTAATCGCCCAACGTTCTCTCATCGTTACTGTTGAGGTAGTAATCGCCCAAGGTTCTCTCATCGTTACTGTTGAGATAGTAATCGCCCAAGGTTCTCTCATCGTTACTGTTGAGGTAGTAATCGCCCAAGGTTCTCTCATCGTTATTGTTGAGGTAGTAATCGCCCAAGGTTCTCTCATCGTTACTGTTGAGGTAGTAATCTCCCAAGGTCCTCTCATCGTTACTGTTGAGGTAGTAATTGCCCAAGGTTCTCTCATCGTTACTATTGAGGTAGTAATCGCCCAAGGTTCTCTCATCGTTACTGTTGAGGTAGTAATCGCCCAAGGTTCTCTCATCGTTACTGTTGAGGTAGTATTCGCCCAAGGTTCTCTCATCGTTACTGTTGAGGTACGCAGGTTCTCGCTAAGGAATCTCTTACGCGATCAACACCTAGATGGCATCTATAAGCCCATCCACATACTGACAGTCTCCAAATGGCATCTCCCATTCCCGACAAGACCCCGTCACCATACCAGATGGCATCTATAAGCCCATCCCCCTATCCAGCATCTCTCCAAATGGCATTTGTAAGCCCATTCCCTGCATCATATTGCTGATACTCTAACATGTGAGCGCAAATTTCTGGGCACTCTAGTGTTCAATCATCTTCCACCTTCGGATTACGAAAGGCACGTCAGCCAATCTACATCCTCATGTCTAAGAAGATTGAACAGGGGCAACTGTTGTACCCCAAAATTTTCCCTCCCATATTCTTCAAGATTTGCCAAGATCAAGGTTCAAAATCTCTCAAGGGTTGCACAGTCCAATGGCCTCCTAACAGTCAAAAATTAGGGTTTTTGTTCTGGCAAAGAAGTTGAAGTTTCCAAGGGTCCAATAAAGTCCCACATGCCTATAAACATTGTCAAGCATCCTTATACCAAGTTTCAAGACTCACAACATCAAATTGCACAGTCAAAAACCCTAATTGCTTCACAGTCAACTACAGGGGCAAAATGGTCATTTGACAGTCAAAAGTCAAAATTTTTGGTCAACATCTTATTTTGAAGCCACAAACATCATTTGATCAATTCTTGATCATGATTCTCAAGGCATGGCTCAAAAAGTCTCAAGATGCAAAAGTTTCTATTTTTGGACAGTTGGAAAAGTCAACTGCAAATTGACCAGAGCATAACTTCCACATGGTTTATCAGAAAAATTCCATCCAAAGCTCATTTTGAAGAGAATGACATTTCCTACAACTAATCTTCACACTTCAAGTCCAAGAAATGCTCTCACAAAAAGTTATCAATCTCAACATTATAGGTCATTTTCAAAAGTCAACAAAAAGGCACTTTAAGTCAAAGACCATAACTTGAGATTGGTAAATCAAAATTACATGGGACCAAATAAATTGGTTAGAGGACTTCAAGACCTTTCCAAAATGTCCAAGAACATGATCAAAGCTTAAAAATTGAGAAAGATATGCCTTGTGGAAGTTGGGAAATTTTTGGGAATTTTGAAAAGTCAACTTTGCTTCAAATGCCTCAAAATTGCTAATGGGCCTCAATTTCTTCCATAAATCATCACCCAAAGGCCACGCACAACCCATTGACCAAAAGGGGAGTTATTTTCTTATTTTTAATTAATTAATTGAGTTTTTAATCCTATTAATTCATTTAATTAAAATTAAATATGAGAAAAACACTAAAACATGTTTTCCAAATCTTTTTGTGCAGCATATTCTCCCATTAAGGCCTAAATATTTCGTGTACCACATCAAGGGACCAAATCTTCCAAAATAGGCAAGTTTCTATGACAAAAAAGGATTGAAAAAGATGCTTGAAAATCAAATATTGAATCATTGAATACATGGATTTTGGGCCAGTTTTTCTAACCTAATTCAGTCACACATATATGGACATTGTAAACCTAATGCCTAGAACCCAGAAGCTGTGCCTCAAACACAAGAACACATTGCAACTTTTTGACAAAAAAACTTAAAACTGTTTTCATACTTAGAAGGCAATTCAAGGCTTGAAAAGTGTTCCAAAAGTTTGCTGACACCACAAGAAAACTATTCCAATCGAAAACACGCTTCCATACTCAAGGAGTTGGTAGATTGAAGTCTAACTTTTCTGTAAAATTTTCATAATCGTGCTTGCATTTTCATACATTATTCATGGCTTTTAATGCTTGATTTACCCTAACATGAACTCTCTGAAGCTTTTGGTGTCTTTTAATTGAATTAATATTGCCTGTATGAGGAGTTACCATGAAAGCGTTCTAGGGTTTCAGAAGTTTGAATTTGGGGCTTTCCTCATCTAGAAAAATCAGGCCATGAAACTTGTACCATTGAATTCAGAAGCTCCAAACGAATTGAACAACCACCTCGCGCCCTTTTTATATTCCCTCATGTGCTAATCGCTATTTTTGAATATTACAGTTAGTGGGGGTTTAAAACCCCCGCTATTTGATTTTGTTTACAGACAAAGAGATGAAGACGATGCATATGTGTCATAACGTTACTGGGTAGTTCAAATCCTGGCGCGCGTTTTTGTTAAAGTCCCACTAATGCTTGTTTTCTCTCTCATAATGATCATTGTCCCTTAGATGTACAAAGTAACGCGCCAGTTCAGTTGGTGGATGTGTTGGCAGGAAAGTATTGGGACCTGGGTTCGATTCCCAGGTCTCCCATATTTCTTCATAATTTTGTTTCTAACATATTCAGGTGGTGTTCCCCTCCAGTGGTCCATCATACACCCAACACCTTGGCACGCCACATGTCCCTGAAGGTCAATCCAATGGCCATCACCAGCAATCCACCATCTACCTTGGTCAGACATCCCTCACACGCGCCAGAAAAGTCAACCAGGCCTGGAATTCTTGGGCCAAAATGCTTCCCAAACACCTCCAAAAGGGCCTGAATACCCCCTTGTTTGTATTTCCTTTCTCTCATTTTTTTCTCTTTTTATTTATTTTAGTTGTTTTAATTATTTTCTTTTAATTCACCAAATTAATTCTCATAATACAAAAATACAAAAAAATCAGAAAAGTCAAAAATAAAATATGTTTATTTATTATTTAATGCATTAATATTTTTGTAAATAAATTCCAATAATCAATTTAGTTTAATTTTAGGTTTAACTTTAATGTTTTTCTTAAATAACTAAAATACATAAAAATTAGGTTTTTTTTAGCATTTTTATTCCTTTTCTCAACAAATGAATTTTTCTTATTATTATTATTATTAACTATTAATTAATCTTGTAAATAAATATGTCACTAAATAATTAGGTTAAGTTAGGTCAAAACTTAAACATTTTTTTTATAATTAAAAACAAAATTTAGAATTAGGGTTTTATTCGATTTCTAATTTTAATTAATTCTCTTTATTTCCATTAAATACAAAAAAAACGTAAAAAATAATTTCCTTTCTTCGTTAAATAATTAATTCACTTCCAATTTCAATTTAATTTCTTTAAAGGGTCCAACGCCCTCGAACTTTCGCTTCTAATTTCGTTTCGCGCGTTTGTTTATATTTTTCATTTTAAATATTATGAAATTGCCCCAAGGCCTTGTAATAGTAATTAAGACATTTACTTTCCGCACTTTTATTCAAAATCGGGTCTTTGTTAATTTGGCGATGTATAGACCCGCGCCTTGTAATAGCGTAGGACCTTTATTTTCCGCATTTTAATTTCCGCACCCTTTAAACTGCTAATCACATGAAAGAATGAATGGCCCAAATAAAATCAAGCGTAGCTCACCCAATGCATGACAAGATAAAATATAACTGAAAATGACACACAATTCACACACCACTCCTAGGGTACGCCTCACTGTTGCCTTGCCCCTCGAAACGTGGTCGTCGAGTATAGGACGTCTTAGTGAGTCCTTATGTCCATTGATCTAGTTGCCTCGAATAAAGTTGCCTCGGAACGGTTGCCTCGGAATAGTTGCCTCGAAACGGTTGCCTCGGAATAAAAAGATCAATGGCATAAGGATAGCTTCTAAGGTGTCCTACTGTTGCTCTGGTGACCACATTGTCCCTAACCCTCGAATTGACCCGAACACCTCCAACGGTGGTGCTACCTACCTCTCAATGGTGGGATGGCATTACCTTAAGGACATTTACACAGCCTAATTCCTTAGGGTAGGTAGATTACTCGTAGATACTTGCTCTAATTCAAAACAAATCAAAAACTCTTTTCACACCGACACTTTTCAAAAAGCTTTCAAAAACAACTTTTCAAACACTCTTGAGGACTGATACAAGAGTCGATCTGAAATTTTCAAAGAAACTTTTCCAAACCCACTCACTCTAAAAAGCAAACACTTTTGAAAACACAAATGAGAAGGTATCTAAGAGCCCATGGATAACCATGGATAGAAAGGGTGCTAACACCTTCCCTTTCTATAAATCTACCTCCCGAACCGAGAGCAATCTCATAAGGAATTTTTCTGTGCTTTTGTCCTTTCCATGTTGGAGAAAATAAAAGACGGTGGCGACTCTTGCTTCCGCGACATTTCGCGCACCAGCGTTAAACAGTCAGTTCCAGATCCACCGATCACATTGTGTAAACCATTAATTATGGAGTGAAACACAATTTTAAAGCCTGCAAAGTAAATATTATGCAGCATGGGCTTGAGATTTGAATTCTTGCATATCCCAAAATGACCTATAATTCAAGAATGAAACCCTAACTTAATCTCTTCGATTCTCCTTACTCAAAAATGATCTCAATGAGTTATTTGAAATTTTGGAAATCTTGTAACATACTCTAAACCTTTATGTTGGACATTTTTGAAGAATCAACTTGGAACCATGTGAAAAGTTACTATGAAGTCAGTACCAAAAATCTGCCTAACTAGGGCAAAATTTCACTAAGTCTTTTAGTATCATGGACATGTCTTCATAAATTCATAACTTGAAATCCAAGCATTTCTAGAAAAAGTTATGACCTAAATTTTTTTAGATCTCATTGATATCTACAACTTTCATTTGAAAGTTTTCCTTGAATCATCTTGCATCATGGTGGAAATTTGGCATAAAGTTATGAAAAAATGTTAACTTTCTAACACTTAGAAAAATTTCTAAGTCCTAGAATTTTGAATTTTGAATTTCTTGATGAAAAAATTTCATATTTTGATATGTATTGATGAAATATGATTTTTGAAACTTGATTTTGATCAAAAAGTCAAAGTTTGACTTTTCAGTGTACAGTTGACTTTTCATCAGTTAACTGAAATTCATCTATCAATCCAATGATCTTGAGAGGTGATTTCAACTATGCAATTAGGTAAAGATGGTGCATTTGAATCCTTGAGATCATGTCTTAAACCAATGATTTATTTTCTTGGTCAAAAGTCAAGAACTGAGCCTTCTCAATCAAAACCCTAATTTTGACCATTTTGACCTTTTGGTGTTCTGATCAAATTTCTTTGAGGAATTATGATCCAAACTTGATAAATTGACATATATGAGTTTATAATGTTGATATGGATTAAAAATTATGAAGTTTGACTGCAAATTGACCACAATTGACTTTTCCATAATACAGTTGATTTCATGTCAACTGATCAACTGACTGAGCAAAAATGTGATCCAAAGCTTGAAACTTTACATGAGAAATCTTGGGGATCCAAAATGATCCATGAAAGTCATATAAGGCATTAGAAGCTCAATTATCTTTGTACAAACTCAAACCCTAATTTTGAGTTGTCAATGTTTGAGGAGGTGTCTTGAGCTGATCAAACCTTGTGTAGTCTTGAATCAATGGAGATCTTATGAGATATTTCTTGAGAAATGAAAGGGAAAATTTTGGGGTACAACAGCTTCCCCTATTCAATCTTATTAAACTTTAAGAGTTAGATTGGCAGATCCGCCATTCGTGACTTGAAGGTGAAAGATGATTGAACATTAAAGTGCCCAAAAATTCGCACTCAAAGATGTATTGGGAATGGGCTTATAGATTCCATTTGGAGGAATGATGGTAAATTCTGGAAGAAGTATCAGCATAAATCTTTGGTCGATTTATACTAAAACTTGATGTTTTTCCTGTGGGAAAAAAGGTTAGTTAAATGCAGATATATGCATGGCATTCTCAAGATGAATGAGATTGTGCTAAATGCGTTTCGTATGCATATGCTATGATTTATGAATGTGGGATTTTATTTAGATGCATATTTTTCCGGGAAAATAAATCCCCGACTACTGCTGAGGAGTTCTGGGAAGTTGAATCCCAGATTGCTGTTGGGGATGAAGAATATACATATCTTCAAATTTTGTTAATAAATGCTTTCGTCGGGGATTATCTCTTGAATGTTAGTTGTTATCTGGTCGGACTCCAAGTTTCACACCAAATTGCTGAGGATGAGGAAGTCAAATGATATGTGGTCAGATTCCAGGTTTTATAGTAACTTACTAGGGAAGAATAAATTAACTGTTATCTGGTCGGTGAAGCTACCAGCCGAAAACACAGAGCCGCCAACGAACTTTATTTATCCCGAAGGAAGGGGAAATATCGATAAAACCACAAGAGGATGGATAAGATGGTCTTACGACCAAGAGAAAGGGTAAGGGAGTCGGTTATGCGATGGGAAGGTATTAGCACCCCTCACATCCGTTGTACTCAACGAGATCCATTTTGTTTGTTTTTCTTTAAGGGTGTGTTTATTTACAACTATGCTTGCTTAAGGGGGAAAGGAATGGTTTTTTATTATTGCGTTCGTGAGGGTTTTGCGACCCTTTTCCTACGTATCCGGTGAAGGAATCAGAACACTGTAGTTCCTCTAGAAAATGGTTGGTTTGTTTGTGTTTTTTAGTGGGCGACATTAACGCACACATTCTAGCAATAGGCACGGCCGGTATCGCGGTAGAACGAAGATAACATGCCCTTTTGGGGAAGATTGATTGGTTGAGTGTTTAGCGAGTTTTAAAATAAATTCAAATAGTGATTAAGTGTTTTTGGATCTTTGATTTGTGAATGAAGTTTTAATTACAAAAGGAAAAGGGGTAAGAGGGAGACTAAGAAATATCCTAATTGTTTATTATGTACAAGTGAGCTAAAAGTCTATTTTGACATAAGGCAATCGGAACGGGGTTTAATCGCCTCATGGAGCTACCTAAGGGAGTAAGGTATCATGGTTTGAGCGAACAAATAATGAAACTTAAATTCTAAATATATTTTGTGGTTTTATATTAAAGAACATAGTACTATAATATTTTTATGACGTTATTGTGTAAATAAATATTAAAACCTAATTCTAAATTATTCTAATATATTTTGGATGTTTTTTTTCATGTTAAGAAAATTAGATCAAAATAAAATATTAATCTATTATATATATTTTATGTACAAAAACTTATAAGTTTAAAAGGGAATAGAATCCTAATTATATAATCGAAAGTAAACTAATTAAAAGAAATTATCAAAAACAAACATTTCTTCATCCACTTCTGATATATCTGGCCGTGGCATAAAGCTATCAAGCATTTCTCTTCAATGAGGTTGAGCTAATAAAGTCGTGTCTGAACCCACTCTGCTTCTTCAAGCTTTGTTTCCATTTGAACTCGAAGTGATGGAATCTCTATTTCAACTGGGAGTACTGCCTTCATGCCATATACTAGAGAGAAAAGAGTTACCCATGTTGATGTGCATACCAAAGTACGATACCCATGTAGAGCAAAGGGAAGAATTTCATGCTAATATTTGTATGTCTTCACCATTTTCTGAATGAGTTTCTTGATATTCTTATTGGCAGCTTCAATGGCCCCGATCATCTTGGGTCGATATGGTGAGGAATTATGATGGTCGATCTTGAAATTATCGCATAACTCCTTCATCATTTTGTTGTTCAGGCTGGACCCATTATCTGTGATGATTCTGCTAAGAACCCCATATCCGCATATGATATTTTGTTTGATGAATTGAGTAACCACTTGACTTATCACATTCGTGTAGGATGCCGCTTCTACCCATTTGGTGAAGTAATCAATGGCAACTAGTATGAACCGGTGTCAGTTAGATGCTTTCGGTTCGATCATGCATATCATATCAATTCCCCACATCGAAAATGGCCAAGGATATCTCATGACATTCAGAGGATTAGGTGGAGCATTCATTTTATCGGTGTAGATTTTGCACTTGTGACATGTTTTTGTATAATGGTAGTAATCGACTTCCATCGTCAACCAATAATAACCCGCTCGCATGATTTTTATAGCCATGGCATACCCATTTGTATAAGTTCCAAAAGTACCTTCATGGATTTCTCTCATAAGCGTATATGCTTCCTGCTTATCCACATACCTGAGTAGCACCATATCATAATTTCTTTTGTATAACACGTCACCGGTTAGAAAGAATTTTGAGGCTAGCTTCCACATAGTTCGTTTGTCAATGATTGAGGCATTTTCTGGATATTCTTGTTTCTCAAGGTACCTCGTGATTTCACAAAACCATGGCTGGTTATCTGACCCCTCTTCAATAGCAAGGAAATATGCAGGCTCTTCGAAATGTCTGATCATAATGCGTAGGTTATGGTTCGGCCAAGTTCCTTTGAACATGGAAAATAGAGTTGCCAAGGCGTTTGTCGTCTGATTTTCTTCTCGTGGGATGTGATTGAAAGTCATATCAGTGAATTCCGTAGCTAGCTTTAAAACATGATCCCGATATGGAATCAATTTAGGGTGTTTAGTGTCACATTCGTTGTTGACTTGGTATATGACTAGCGTGGAGTCTCCAAATACTTAGAGATGTTTGATTCTTAGATCGATGGTAGCCTCTAGAACCAGGATACAAGCTTCGTATTCAGCGATATTATTGGTGCAGTCAAAACCTAACCTCGCAGTATAAGGCTTGTGATAATTTTTCGGAGAAGTCAAAATTGCCCCGGTGTCATGCCCCAGTGCATTTGAAGCTTAGTCAAACATGAGTGTCCAATGTGCCCCTGGTTCAGGTCCTTCGTCGGACCCAGGTATTTTGTAGTCACTTATAACCATGATATCTTTGACCAGAAGTTCGAAATTCATTAGTTGATACTCTGGTAATGGTTGATGAGCTAGATGGTCGGCTAATACACTACCCATGATGTCCTTTTGAGTAACGTATTGGATTTTGCATTCTGATAGTAACATCTGCCATCGGGCAATCCTTCCTGTGAGGGCTGGTTTTTCAAACACATACTTTAAAGGATCCATTCTTGCAATTAACCATGTGGTGTGAGTTAACATGTATTTCCTCAATATTTTAGTAGCCCAAGCCAATGCACAACAAGTCTTCTCGAAAATTGAGTACCTAGTTTCGCAGTCAGTAAATTTCTTGCTGAGGTAGTAGATTGCATACTCTTTTCTACCTGTTTTGTCATGTTGTCCTAATACACATCCCATTGATCCTTCAAGTACTGTCAGATACTTGATAAGCAGTCTTTCGGAACTGGTGGCATTAAGATCGATTTCTCTTGTAAATACTTTATTGTCTCGAAGGCTTTTTGACAATCATTGTTCTATACCACCGTCTAATCTTTTCATAGTAATTTGAATATAGGCTCGCACGTAGCGTTAGGTGCGATATGAACCTTGAAATGTAGTTCAATCATCCTAAGAAACCACGAACCTCTTTCTCTATCCTCAGAGCTGGCATTTCTTGTATGGCTTTTACCTTGTCGGGGTCCACCTCAATACCATGATGACTTACAATGAAACCCAGTAATTTGTTTGATCTGACACCAAATGTACACTTGTTTGGATTCAACCTTAGTTTGAACCTGCACAGACGCTCGAATAACTTTTGTAATTGTATGATGTGATCCTCCTCCGTATGGCATTTGGAAATCATATCATCTACGTACACCTTAACCTCTTTGTGAATCATATCATGGAATAGTGTGACCATAGCCAATTGATAAGTTCCCCATGTGTTCTTCAGACCGAACGTAATTACCTTGTAACAGAAAGTGCCCCTAGGTGTCATGAAAGTATTCTTTCCCATATCTTCGGGTGCCATTTTGATTTGATTATATCCCTAGAAACCATCCATAAACGAGAATACTGAAGCTTGAGTTGTATTATCCATAAAAATATCTATGTGAGGTAACAGAAAATCGTCTTTGGGACTTGCTTTGTTCAGATCCCGATAATCCACACACATGCGTACTTTGCCATCCTTCTTGGGTACTGGTATGATGTTAGCTATCCAAGGTGGATAATCTACCACCGCTAAGAACCCCGCGTCAAATTGTTTAAGGACCTCCTCTCGAATCTTGTTGGACATGTTTGGACGAGTTCTTCTGAGTTTCTGCCTAACGGGAGAGCAACCTTCCTTGAGAGGTAGTATGTGCACCACAATGTTTGTATCCAATCTTGGCATAACTTTATAAGACCAGGAAAATATATCCATATATTCATGTAACAACTTGATCAACCTTTCTTTAACTCTTTTCTCCAATGTTTCCCCTAGCTTAATCTCTTCTGGATCTTCTTCTGTGCCAAGATTAATTGTCTCAAGAGGTTCCTGGTATGGTTATATATTGTCAGCTTTTTGGTCTATCTCCCTCGCCAATTCTTTAGAAAGTTCAAGATCTTCATCATCTCCCTCTTCATCTTGGTTGATGGGTGCATTAAAATTATATCGGATAGCAACAGTAACATTATCGGTGATTTTAGGCATGGATCTGCATATTTATCATGTTTGGTGTAATTTTTAGTATGTGAATTTGGAAAATGCATATGAAGAAAAGTATTGCCATTTTTAAATGTAAGAGATAAAGGTAAGAGAAAGACAGGGATCTTAATTGAATGTGAAATATAACTTTTATTAATCGTGAATATTGTCTGAAACAAAATGGGGGACCCTTACAAGCAACCCCTATGCCTCGGGCTTGGCATAGGTTCTTTCAAAAACAAGAAAAATTACTTTGGAAAAAAGATCTCTAGAATCTCCACAGCTGTCCAATTCTTGAGTTCTTCGCTTAGGGCGCATTCTTAGATGAAATAAGATGCCCTTTTGATGTTGTCTTTGCTAGATATCATTGCCACCTGTCCGCCATGCTCTATTCCTTTGTTGACGAAGGTCTCCTGGATTAGAGGAAATCGTGCTTTGCGTTTTAGAGTAGCCTTTGATAATTCGTAACCCAAACCAAAGTGATTCTTCTTCTCAGGTATTTCCGGGAGCTTTCCCCACCCTTTCGAGGCACCAATTTCCACTTCTATTTGCAAATCTCTTCATGAAGTCACGAAAGGTTTCTGGATTTTTTCCACCGGTAGTGTTACCATTGAGGCAACCTCTAGGACTTGAAATGGTTTGGCTATACAATTTTCATCAGCACTGATATATCTGTAGGATTCTATGTTACTTACAAAGATGTCCTCTTTGCCATCAGTTATGACCAATCTTCCTTCAATGAAGAACTTCAATTTCTGATGTAAAGTTGAAGTGACTTCCCCTGTTACATGAATCCAAGGTCTCCTAGGTAAACATGTATACGTTGGTTCTATATCTATGACTTGAAAAGTGATATAGAACATGTGCGGGATGATCTTGGCAGTAAGGTCCACTTCTCCAACCACTGAACTTTGAGAATCGTCAAAAGATTTAACTATCTTAGAACTTGGTCTTATCATAACACCATATAAGGTTAACATCATCAAGCTAGATTTTGGTAATACATTAAGGGAATAACCAGTATCGGTGAGTACCCTGGACAGGGTTATAGTTCCTATCTGAATAGAGATGTGCAAAGCCTTGTTGTGAGCTCGGCCTTATGGAGGTAACTCACTATCATTAAAACCAAGATATGATCCAGACGTTATATTTTCTACAACATTGTCAAATTGGTTTACAGTAATTTCCTCTGCGACATAGGCATAACTTAGAACCTTCATCGGTGAGTCTCGATGCGCTTCTGAATTAGAGCAACAAGAGTATAGAAATTTTGTTTGGAGTTTGGTGAAGTTGATCCACCACCCTATAATCACTCCTCTTTATTATCTTCAGAAATTCTTCTGCCTTTTGCTCGGTAAAGTTCTTGCTCAGAGGTTCTTGTTCTTGATCTTCCTCCACCACTGATTTCCTTTATCTTTCACCAACGTATCATTTTTATTTTTCACCACAACATCATCCTTCTTTTGCGGTTCAGAGCCAAATATTTGACCACCGTGGGTCATGCCCCCTGTCCATGCTATATTTGAGATTGCAGGTCCTTGACTTGACGATGGCTCACATTCTTGTTTTAAGCCATTGACGTATACAATCACATCATAACTCCATGGTACTGCCTTTTCACTTTCGTAAAGGGTAGGAGATGGCCCATTAATTACCATCGTAGTCTTCAGAACTACTTGTATCCTTAGAATTTGTCTTGGTGTTATCACTGGCGTTTCTGTCGACTCTCCTCATGGAATCACAAGAGTCTTCTTATTAAGGTTTGGCCCTTGGCAAGGAATTACCATTGGCTTCTTTATACTTCCCTCAATTGTAGCTAAATATTCTTCTTTAGGGTATAACCCAAATTAGACTATCCCATGGTCCACCAATTTTTGTAATATTTTCTCAAAAGCTTCATTATGTTCCCAAAGGAACCCACACTCTAACAGATATTCCTTCAACAAATTTATTGGGGCCTTTACTCGTCTGGCTGCTCCAAAGTCGGTGACCACTTCAATTGCATTTATTGTTGGTCCACCATGCAGAGGCATGGGGTTTGACTTGATATTCGGCTTATCAAAGGTGATATCTTGGGTATCCAACAAATCTTGAACCTTATGCCTGAAGGCTAACCATTTATCTATGGTATGCCCTGGAGAATTTGCATGATACTCGCACCTGGAATTGGAATTTTACTTTGGTGGGAGTTCCCCGATTGGAGGAGCTAGAGGTTTTAGCTCTACCAATGATGCCTTTAGTAGATGTTGTAGCAATTGACAGTGAGGCATGGGTAGAGGATTAAATCTTCTATGTGGTCTTTCAAACCTGTTCTGCTACTGTTCTCTTGGAATTCTCAATGGTTTTTATGTCCTTGGTTGTGAGGCTACATCATTAATTTCTCCCTCCTTCCTTTTCGTGAAGTTAGGAACGTGTTTTTTAGAATTGTAAAGGGTACTAGAGGATTCCCCTTGTATTTTTCCAATCTTTATCATTGCTTCAATCCTTTCGCCAATAGTCTCCATATCAAAAAATGAAGATGAGATGCTTCCTAACATCTTTTCATAGTATATCTCTTACAAGGTTCCCATGAACATATCAACTAGTTCTTTCTTCATAAGTGGTGGTTGTACACAGGATGCCATTTCTCTCCACATTTGGGCATATTTTTTGAAGGACTCCTCTTTCTTCTGAGACAGGTTCTGGAGTTGCATGTGGGTAGGTGCCATATCCAATTTATATTTGTACTATTTTAGGAAGTAATTAACAAGATCTGCCCACGTCTGGACAAGAACTCGTTCCAACTGCATATACCAATCTAGAGATGCCCTACTCAAATTGTCTTAGAAACAATGAATCATCAGCTTCTAGTCATGAGCATATGCATGCATCTTCCTACAATACATGCGCAGATGGTTCCTTGGGCAGGTGAGCCCCTTGTATTTTCCAAAGTCATGTACTTTGAATTTTGGAGGGATCACCACGTTTGGAACTAAAACCATTTCAAGAGAGTCGACATCGAAAGCATCATAACCCTCCACAACTTTCAACTTTTCCTCCAAAACTTCGTATTGATTGAGCGCCACATAATTCTCAATAATATTGGGTTGGTGTGTTTGAGTGACACCTTCCAAATCAAAATCTCCATACTATAGGTCTGTGTAATTGTCTGTTTTGTTGATAGGGACTTGCAATGCATGGGATGCCCCTACCTTCGGTGGAGGTGGGACAAACCCTTCAGTATCAGCTTGTCTTGATTCTTATTGGGCCATAGTTGACTTTTGAGGTCCTGTTTCTTGCTCCTTCCTTGGTTGGTGACCGCTCGATGCACCAATAGTCTGGGCAACTTCTTCAAAGGCTACCCTAGGGATTTCTCATGTCTGTCAATGATGTTCTTCAAAGTTAGAAGAACTTGACTCATGTCTCCTCTCATTGAGTCGATGTTTCCCTGACTTTCTCAAGATCTTCCTTGAATGCAGCTTGGTTCTCCTCAATTTAATCCATCACTTTTTTTTATTGATGGGCTCTTGTCTGATATGGTGGTCAGAGAAGTGGTGCTTTTTGTAAGTGTTTGTTGTCATAAATTTTGGTAAAACAATGCTTTGATAATGTTTTGCTAAATGTCTTGACATTTGAAGCAAATTTTTTGAATGATGTCAAAGCAGATGTCTTGACATCTGCCTCCTGAACTGAAAACAACTCATATCAGTTTGAGTTTTATGTTTCTTGTTTTCATGCGCGCCATAGTTCAGTTTGTGAATCATAGCTTGCGAAAAATATGGAGGAATATTTTTATATTTGAATTATCCTTATGAATTATATCTTGACATGTTTTCATGGAAATATTCAAAAGATTGGAATATTTGTTTTTCATCCCAAAGCCCACTACTGCGCCTTTATAAGGACTTGCTTCCTTATTCATTCAACTGCAACTTTTAAAGAAGAATACTTTCTTTATATTTTAGAAGTCTAAGTCTTTTAATTGTCATACACTCTAGTATTGTTTTAATACTTGAGTTTTTATTTGGGTTTTAGTTATGGATCAGTCATAAGCTTTTAAGCATTGAATGATTGAAGTCTTTAAAACTTATTATTTCTGTTGTTGTACACTGAACTGGGTTAACAATCCTTTGTGTTTTTATTGCTTTTATAATTGTTTCACTTTACATTGTCCTCAGATATTTGTGTTGTGACATCTCCTTCGACATCACATATCTGATACTAGAATTTCAATTGGTATTAGAGCAGGAATCCTTCTCTATATATGGGTGAGATCCAGGGAAGATGCTTTCTGGAACTATGGACAAGGAAGGAGGATTTATGAACAGACCACCCATTATGGATGGAAGTAATTATTATTATTGGAAACCACGTATGGTGGCCTTTCTAAAGTCTCTGGACAACAGAGCTTGGAAAGATGTCTTAAAAGGATGGAAACACCATGTCAAATTAGGAGAAATGGAGAACCTACTTCTGAGTTAAAACCAGAAGAAGATTGGTCTAAATAAGAAGATGAAATTTCTCTTGGAAATTCTAAAGCCTTGAATGCTATATTCAATGGAATTGACAAGAACATTTTTAGATTAGTGAACACATGTGAAGTAGCTAAGGATGCATGGGGAATTCTTCAATCTACTCATGAAGGCACATCCAAAGTTAAGATGTCAAGACTTCAGTTGCTCGCCACAAAATTTGAGAATCTGAGAATGAAGGATGATTAAAGTATTAATGACTTCCATATGAACATTCTTGAGATTGCTAATGCATCTAGTGCTTTAGGAGAGAAAATACCTAAAGACAAATTGGTGAGAAAGATGCTCAGGTCTCTTCCCAAGAGATTTGATATGAAAGTGACTGATATAGAAGAAGCTCAAGACATTGACAAAATGAAAGTGATGAACTTATTGGATCCCTTCTGACATTTGAATTAAGCATCAATGAAAGATCTGAAAAGAAGAACAAAAGCATAGACTTTGTATCAAATACTGAAGATGAAGAGGAGGATTGTGATCTGGATACAGATGGAGGAATATCAAATTCCTTAGTTATGCTTGGAAGACAATTTAACAAAGTGATAAAAAGAATGGATAGAAACCAAAGATCAAATGTCAAGAACATCTCATCTGAAATCCATAAGTCAAATGAGTTTGGAAGAAAAAGGGATGAAGAAAAATCCATTCAAGGGAAGGGAATAAAATGTTAGGAATATGAAGGCTTTGGTCACATTAGAGCTGAATGTCCTACATATCTTAAGAAATAGAAGAAGAAGCTATATGTTACTTGGTCTGAAGAGGACTCAGAGAGTGATCTTGAACAATCTGCCATGTATGTTAAAGCATTGACATGTAAATATGTATCTGATGAAGAGTCTAGTGATAGGGAACTAACCTTTGATGAGTTAGCTGCTTCATACAAAGAATTATGTCTCAGAAGTGCAGAAGTGTGCCTAGAAGGGGAGAAACAAAAAACATCATAACCCAACTGAAGGCAGAAAGGAAAGAGCATTTGAAAACTATTTATAATCTGGAAAGTGAAGTGACTTCTCTGAATTCAAATCTTGATAGAGTGGTCAAATCTCTCAAGATGATGAATAATGGATCTAACACATTAGATTAAATTCATAAAATGGGGAGAGTTCCAGGAGAAAAGAGTGGTCTATGGTTTAATGAGAAAAAGGAACCTGTTTCAGAAGAACCTTCATCAAATTCCACTCATGCCAAGTCTAAACCAAATATGTCAAATCAAATGTCTGAACATCATGACAAAAATCATGGTAAGAAAAAATTTACTCACATCAAAAAGAAATCCCAGGCCTGGAGGTGTCATCACTATGGAAGGTTTGGTCACATAAGACCTTTCTGTTTCAAGTTGTATGGGTATCCTAAAACTACTCCTCTTCCCAAGACTGATAAGATTTCCCAAAATAGCAAAAAGAAGTAACAGTGGGTTCCCAAGTCTAATGTTGCTAGTTTCATAGCTCATACCTCTCTTAGAGTATCAACCAAAGATGACTGGTACTTTGATAGTGGATGTTCTAGACACATGACATGTGTTAAGAATCTGTTGGTAGATATCAAATCTCATTCCACCAGTTATGTGACTTTTGGTGATGAAGCCAAAGGTGAAATCAAAGGAGTTGGCAAGATGGAATGTTCAGGAGTCCCTAAGCTTGATGATGTGTTACTTGTTAAAGGGTTAACAACTAACCTGATAAGTATAAGCCAATTGTTTGATCAAGGATTCAAAGTTAACTTCATCAAGGAAGAATATCTTGTTTGCAATTAAAAGAATGAAGTTATTATGAAAGGGATCATATCTAAAGACAACTGTTATTTATGGGTTCCCTAAGAGCTGAACTTCTCCTCAACATGTGTTTTAGACAAAGAGAATGAAGTTAAACTATGGCATAAAAAATTGGTACACTTGCATCTGAAAAGAATGAAAATAATTATATCTGAAGAAGTTGTGAGAGGGATTCCTAAGCTCAATATAGAAGAAGGAAGAATATATGGTGACTGCTAGATTGGAAAGCAAACTAAGATGTCACATCAGAAGATCCAACATCTTACTACATCAAAAGTTTTGGAACTTCTTCACATGGACTTAATGGGACATATGCCGGTTGAAAGTCTTGGTGGAAAGAAGTATGCCTATGTTGTTGTAGATGACTTCTCTAGGTACACATGGATAAGTTTTATTAGAGAAAAATAAGAAAATTTTGAAGTGTTTAAAAATCTCTGTCAAAAACTTCAAAGGGAAAAAGATAGTCATGTCATCAGAATAAGAATTGATCATGGAAAGGAATTTGAGAATAATAAATTTGTTGATTTTTGCTCTTCTGAAGGAATCAGTCATGAATTCTCTTCTCTCATTACCCCTCAACAAAATGGGATTGTGGAACGTAAAAACAGAACCCTTTAAGAATCTTCCAGAGCTATGATTCACACTAAGAAGTTACCCTACCACTTTCGGGATGAAGCTATGAATACTGCATGCTATATCTATAACAAAGTCACTCTAAGGAAAGGCACTTCAGCCACCTTATATGAAATATGGAGGGGAAGAAAACCAACTGTCAAATACTTTCATGTTTTTGGAAGTAAATGTTACATCTTAGCTGATCATGAATAAAGGAGGAAGATGGATCCTAAGAGTGATGAAGGAATATTTTTGGGTTACTCTATAAAGAGTAGAGCTTACAGAGTCTTTAACTAAAGAACCAAGGTTATGATGGAATCCATAAATGTTATTATTGATGATAGAGGATGGAATGATGAAGAAGATGTCTTAGAAGATGTTGGAACATATTTGTCTGATATTCCAACAGAATCAAATGATAGAAGTATTGATTCTAATCCACCTCAAGAAGATCCTGAGCCTAGTCATTTCAATAAAGAGCCTTCGATTATAACCCAGAGAGATCATCCTAAGGAGCTTATCATTGGAGATCTAAATAAAGGATATACTACCAGATCAAGAGAAGGGATATCAAACTCTTGCTTTGTGTCAAAAATTGAACCGAAGAATGTCAAAGAGGCCCTAACTGATGAGTTCTGGATTAATTCTATGCAGGAAGAGCTAGAATAATTCAGTAGAAATGAAGTTTGGGATCCAGTTCCAAGACCAAAAGGGAAAAATGTGATTGACACTAAATGGGTATACAAGAATAAATCTGATGAAAAAGGGGTGGTCACTAGAAATAAGGCAAGGTTAGTTGCACAAGGATACACTCAAATTAAAGGAGTTGACTTTGATGAAACATTTTCTCCTGTGGCCAGACTTGAATGAATCAGACTACTCTTGGGAATTACATACATACTGAAATTTAAATTGTTTCAAATGGATGTAAAGAGTGCATTCTTAAATGGATATCTGAATGAAGAAGTTTATGTGAACAACCTAAGGGATTTGTTGATCCAAGTTATCCTAAACATGTGTACAAACTAAAGAAAGCTCTGTATGGATTAAAGCAGGCTCCAAGAGCTTGGTATGAGAGATTGACATAATTTCTTGGTGATAATGGATATAGGAAAGGTGGCATAGACAAAAATCATTTTTGTCAAGGAATAAGAAGGGAAGGTCATGATTGCACAAATTTATGTTAATGATATTGTGTTTGGTGGGATGTCAAATGAGATGGTTCAACATTTTATCAAGCAAATGCAGTCAAAATTTGAGATGAGCCTTGTTGGTGAATTGACCTATTTACTTGGTTTGCAAGTTAAACAAATGGAAGATTACATATTTTTATCTCAGAGCAAGTATGATAAGAATATGGTAAAGAAATTTGGGATGGAAAATGGCAGTCACAAAAGAACTCCTGCTGCCACATATCTGAAGTTTCCTAAATATGAAAAAGGAGTAAGTGTGGATCAAAGTCTTTACAGAAGTATGATAGGAAGTCTTCTATATCTCACAGTTAGCAGACCTGACATTGCCTTTGTTGTAGGGGTGTGTGCTAGATATCAAGTTGATCCTAAAGTTAGCCATGCAAACCATGTAAAGAGAATTCTTAAATATGTGAATGGGACAAGTGACTATGGTATGATATACTCTCATGGATCTAGTTCTGCCATAATTGGTTATTGTGATGCTGATTGGGCAGGAAGTGCTGATGATAGAAAAAGTACATCAGGAGGATGCTTCTTTTTGGGAAATAATCTCATATCTTGGTTCAGTAAGAAGCAAAATTGTGTGTCGATGTCCATTGTTAAGGCCGAGTATATTGCTGTAGGAAGCAGTTGTTCTAAATTAGTTTGGATGAAACAAATGTTAACAGAATATAATGTCAAACAAGATGTCATGACATTATTCTGTGACAATCTAAGTGCCATAAACATATCAAAAAAATCCTATTCAACATAGCAGGACCAAATACATTGATATCCGTCATCACTTCATAAGAGAGCTTGTTGAAGAAAAGATTGTTTCCTTAGAACATGTAGCCACTGGATTGCAACATGCTGACATTTTCATAAAGGCTTTGGATGCTAATCAGTTTGAAAACTTAAGAGGAAAATTAGGGATTTGCTTATATGTGGGTATGTAGCAATTAAGGGCGTGTGGGAATATCATTAAAGTGATATTATATTATTTATGTTTCCAACAAATAAAATTTCGAAAGCAATCATTACAAGAACGTATCAAAGTGTTTTCCACATGCTATGAAATCACATCTTTCTACTTTCAAAAACTCTTCATTCTCCTCTACAGAAAAGAACCCTTGTCATTCTTCATCTCTTTGCTAAATTTTTTTTAAATATGTCTCAACATCATACATCGTCTCCTTCAAAATTTATCAACCTCCATGAGAAACTCTCCCTTGACAGAGTACTTGATGTTACTCCTCTAACAACTATCCCACCTCTTGAGAAGAAGGTCAAGAAACACAGATCATCACCTGCAAATAAATCCAAAGATGATAAATGTAACGCTTCTACTTCTACTGATGATAGGACAAAAGAAAAGATTGTTAATGTTGATAGAAGCATTAGAAGGCTAGTAGATAGAGTGTTAAATGAAGGTTTTGTTGTGCCTTGTATTTCTACCCCTCTTGCTCGTATACCTGCTCCGACTGACAAAATAAATGACCCTAAAAGTGCTACTGAATCATCCATCTCCAAGAAAGATGTTACTGAAAGAAAACTTGATAAGCTTGCTGCTTCTGCTCTAAAGGAAGTGGAAGAGGATGTTGAACAAGATGTTGAGAAGAACTATCCTACCAAGGAAGATGCTACTGGCTCCAAAGATGTAGAAAATAAAAATGTTGTGAATGTGGTTAATATAGACGAGCTATCTGACAATGAGTTCATCTCTAATGTGGTGCCTGGAATTGCTAAAAGGCTCAAATCCAGGAAAGTGAAGGATGTGAATATCACACCCCCTGCCAAGAAGAAAACCATGTATGGTCCCCCAAAGCCAAGAAGTAAAGTGGTTCCTCCCTCTAGTAAAAGAAAAACTAGACCTGATAGCTCCACAAATGATGATGTAAAGAGATCTAAAAGTGAGAAGAAAGTTATATTAGTTGAAGAAGCTGACTCTGATTATGATGTCGATGAAGATGTCCAGGACATCTCTCCTATGAAAAAGTCTGCAAGTAAGAAGCTTTCTGTTAGGGTACCTGATGCCCCTCTTGATAACATTTCCTTCCATTCTGTTGAGAATGCTTCAAAATAGAAGTATGTATTTCAAAGAAGCATTGCCCTTGAAAGAGAATTGGGAGCTGGTGCACTAGAGTGCAAAGAAATCATGGAGCTGATATCTTCTACTAGATTGATGAAAATTGTTACCAGGTTTGCCAAATGCTATGAGACTCTTGTTAATGAATTTATTGTTAATATTCCTATTGACTGTGTTGATCATAAAAGTAAGGAGTATGTAAAGGTGTTTGTTAGAGGTATGTGTGTAGAATTTTCCCCTACTATCATAAATAGATTTCTGGATAGGTCTGAAGATGACTATTGTGAGCTGGAAGTAACTGATAATCAAGTTTGCAAAGCCGTCACTACTAACCAAGTGAGCAAGTGGCCCATGAAGAATAAGCTTCTTGTTAGCAACCTAAGTGTGAAATATGCTATCTTTCATAGAATTGGAGCTGCTAACTGGGTTCCTACTAATCATACTTATATCATCACTATTGGCTTAGGAAAGTTTATTTATGCTGTTGGAAACAAGAAACTATTTGATTATGGTACTTACATTTCTGGTCAGACTATTAAGCATGCAGGAACATGTTCCATTAAGATGTCTATTGCCTTTCCTTCCCTTATCTGTGGAATTATTCTTAATCAACATCCTGGAATCCTAAGTGGTAATGATGTAGTATGAAAGAGGGACTCTGCTTTGACTCTTCACTTCAAGCTTTTTTCAGGAAAACATGTCCTAGACATTGTTTTAACATCTGCATCTGCTAAAAACAAGACCTCCATCAAGGATGACATGATCATTGAATTAAGGTAAACCTACAAAGAACTAGATGATGTGATCAAAGTTAGCTCAACAAGAAAGCTAACTTTTGAAAAGATGATCAAGGAACTACATAAGGACAACAACATTGATGATAAAGTGAGCTCTAAAGGAGGATATTCCAGTGAGGAAGGAAATTCTGGATCTGCCAAGTCTACTGGTCCTGAAGATATTTAGACTATTTGTTGTTTATTTATTTGACCCCTTTGTTTCTTTTTGGCACTTATATGTGCTTGACTTTTGGATTCTATGGTCTGTACCTATATTACTAATACTTTCTTAAATGCATCCTTTTATTTGGCATATTATGACTAGAAAGGGGGAGAGAAACTGATTGAATGACCACTGATTGAGGGGGGAGCTTAATACTTGAGGGGGAGCCTCATGTCTCAGAAGATGTTCTGACATCTTCCTTAGCTAACAACTAACTGCTAACTGAGTTTTTGTTTTTTCTTGCCTTGCTTATGCTGCTGCTCTGATAATGTTCTGATAATGTGCTCAAATAATGTTTTAGCCAAAATTTTCCAAAGGGGGAGTTTGTAAGTGTTTGTTAGCAACAATTTTGGTAAAATAATGCTTTGATAATGTTTTACTAAATGCCTTGACATTTGAAGCAAACTCTTTTGAATGATGTCAAAGCAGATGTCTTGGCATCTGCCTCCTGAACTGAACGCAACTCATATCATTTTGAGTTTTCTGTTTCCTGTTTTCATGCGCGCCATAATTCAGTTTTGTGACTCATAGCTTGCGAAAAATATGGAGGAATATTTTTATATTTGAATTATCTTTATGAATTATATCTTGGCCTGTTTTCATGGAAATATTCAAAAGATTGGAATATTTGTTTTTCAGCCCAAGCCCACTGCGCCTTTTTAAGGACTTGCTTCCTTATTCATTCAACTGCAACTTTTGAAGAAGAATACTTTCTTTCTTTTTTAGAAGTCTAAGTCTTTTAATTCTCACACACTCTAGTATTGGTTTAATACTTGATTTGTTATTTGGGTTGTTAATTGTGGATCATTCATAAGCTTTTAAGCATTAAATGATTAAAGTCTTTAAAACTTATTATTTTTGTTGTTGTACACAGAACTGGGTTAACAATCCTTTGTGTTTTTTCTGCTTTTATAATTGTTGGACTTTACATTGTCCTCAGATATTTGTGTCGTGACATCTCCTTCGACATCACATATCTGATACTAGAATTTCACTTTTCTTTTACCAATGGTTTAATTGGAGAAAGTTTTGCAAAAAGATGAGTGCTTCGTGTTATGAATTTATGAGATGCAAGTGTTTATGAATGTATGAATGCATATGAATATGCTAAGAATTTTGTTTTTGAATGTCTTATTCACTTGGATACATATACTTTTTATATATTTTTCAGGTTTTGCTTTTTTTATAGGTAGGTATCTAGAAAATAAATACGTAAAAGAGATACAGAAACAAAATTCCTTTATTGAAAACAGTAATCATCTTGAAAAAGAAAACAATTCAAATATTGAAAAATATTCTAACTTTAAACATGAAACTTGTTGAAAGAAATAAACAAAGGAAAACAAATGTCTTCTAAGAGCGAATGCAAATGTCTGCCCTGAAACCATCGAACATTGTCCTTCAAAGCTTGAGGAAGTCTTCAATGTCTTTTGGTATAGGAACCATCACATTTTCCGCGTCTCTCAAGCTCCTCGTGATGTCTTAAATGAGATTGTTGGCTAAGAAAGTGAGTCTGGCGTGCTTGTCTTTGTAATATCAGTTTTCACGGTAAAGATTAGGAATTATCTTATAATTATCCTCTCCCGCTTTGGCGATCTTCACATATTTCTCTTTGCAATACAATCTTTCAGCCATCATCTCTGTATAGAGTCTCCATTGTATTAGGAAATCTTTCCGGAGGCCTTCTAGCTTAAGGCATGCTTGCTCGTATTCTTCAGTCTTCTGGGTGAGAAACATTTTTGCCATCATCCTTTTGAGGCGTTCCCCCACCTCTGATTCTTGGATATCTCGGAGTCTGGTGGTGAGGTACTTCATTTGTTCCTCTTGATCTAAAGAAGTTTACGCCAAACTTTGGATTTGAGCCCTTAGATCTTCTTCCATCACCTTCTTCTCTTGTATTGCCTTTTCATACCATCTGTTCATTCTCCCGATTTCACTAGCAGCATCCTCCAACCTCTGGTTGTGGGAACCCAAGTTGAAAGTAGCACTTAATAACCCTTCAATCGAACGTTTCAGCTTAGGACTCTCCTTCTCAAATGCTTCTTGATCTTTCTGGATCTGTTGGTCTTTTGATTCAAGTATGTGATGCATTTGTCTTTTTTCTTTGGTTAAGTTATGAAGGTTAAGCTCCAATTCTTCTTTTTCTCTATCATCTTGTTTCAAGGCATTCTTCAGATCGTCTATCTCTTCCAAGGACATAGGCGGAACCTCCGGGACCTCTGGCTAGTATTTAGGATCTATGTAAAATGGTAGCTTAACAATTTGTACCCTATCCAAAACTCATCGAGTGTAGGGTTATTTTGCCACAACATTCTTTCTTTCAGCTTTTCTTATATTAACCCTATTCCAAGCCCGGATGACTTTGTTGAGCAACTCTTGGTTATTTTTTCCCATGTCATGAATGATTAATTGTTGGAGTTGTTCATCTGAAGGTTTATCTTTCAAAGGATACCCTAGTTGTCGTAGGGATAATATGGGGTTGTAATTAATGCAGCCTCGTGATCCAATCAATGGAACATTAGGAACGTCTCCACAACTATGAAGAATGGAAAAACACAAGAAGGGGGTTGAATTGGGATTAAAACTTAAAAAATAAAGACATGTTGGTTATCCTGGTTCGTTTGAACTCAAACTACTCTAGTCCACCCACCAAGGTGATTTCGCCTCTCTCAAACGAGGTCTTAATCCACTAATCAAACTTGATTACACAACCACAATGACAACTGTCAATGTCTTCTTGAGTCTAAACCACAACCCAGTTTTCTCAAGGAATTACAAAGTAATAATTGAAAGGCGTGTACAAATATGTTTTCTAACAAAAACAATATCATAAAAGCGATGTAGTACACAATAGAAGAGCACAAGGTAGAACTGGATAAACATTTCTCTTTTTCATGCGCAGTACTTATTTGATATTTTCTTCACGCCTTCTTTATATAGGCAATGCATAAGAAGATGATTTTGGAAGGTTTATAAATAGAGTTAATGTACTTTCCAAACATAGAGACTCTTGTCTTCTTATTATCGTTCATTTTGATTTGCCATGAATAACCTGTAACGCTTCAGAACAAGCTCACATAAGAAGATGAATGTTACCATTGAGACTCCTTTACTTTCCAGAGCTTTACATATCAGAATATCAGAGTTCTTGTTTCACAACATTGGTGCATTCATAAGTTGTAACGTCAAAACTTCTTTACTTAAGTGTGTTACATAGATTTGCTTCTAACAACAAATTTTCTCATCTTCTATGCTTCTTACATCATAACTTCCCTGCATATTAAAATACTTTATTAGAGGGCATATTTGTTCTTTATATATATCGTGTGTTTTTTATCATCAAAACTCTTACAGGGATGTAGAACCAAACTATGTTCTAACAATCTCCCCATTTTTGATGATGATAAAAACTTATATATTTTGAAAGACTACTCAAAGAACAAAAAGGAATTAAAGACTACCCCTAAGTTGAATACTCAGATAAAGAAAAATACTCCCCTAAAGATTATTCTGATCAGAGTTTTGAGATGAAGTCAAAAAATCTTACATTCTCCCCCTTTTTGTCAAGAATCAAAAAGTAGTAAAAACACGATTTGACTCGAGCCTCAAAGCATTAACACAACTATTTTTTGAGAATGTTCTGATCTTCTGGATATATCCTGATACAAGTTACCTTCTTTTTCCTCTGTAGAGCTTCTGTTCTACTTTCTTTTCTCTACTTTTTCCAGAATTGTGTTTTCCGGATGAGCTAATATGCTTCTGGATTGTCTTTTTTGGATGGGATCTTCAGATGTTACTGTAATGTTTGAGACATCCTCTTATGGATTAAATTAATATTCTTTAGAGAATATATGATATTGTGTTCTCAGTACCGTTACCAATCATTCCAGAGCCAATAATCTTTCCTTTCTGATTGCCTCTGAAACCTACGCATCTTCCAGATTTAAATCCCAGGCTTTGGAACATATGCTTTCTTCCCTTCATGTGCAGAGAGCATCCAGAGTCCAGGTGTTAAGATTAGTGTTTACACCTTGCTGTTAAAACCATCTGAAACATAGATGATTTTATCCTTTGGTACATGTGATACGGTGGAAGAACCGACTGTTTAATACTGGTTTGCGTTTTGCGTTTTTTGTTTGCAAAATGCCGCGGTAAGCAAGAGTCGCCACCGACTTTTATTTTATCCAATCAGGAAAAGGAAAAAGAACAGAAAAAACCTTTTTTCGAGAATATTTCTGAGTACGGGGGATAGATTATAGAAAGGGAAGGTGTTAGCACCCTTTCTATCCATGGTTTTCCATGGGCTATTAGGTACTTGCTCATTTTAAAATTTCTTGTGTGTGTGCTTGTTTTGAAAAAAAATTACTTCGTGATAACCCTTGTATCAGTCCTCAAGGGTGTGACAAAGTTGTTTTGAAATTTTTTTTGAAAAAGTGTTTGTGTGAAAAGTTTTGTTTGATTGATTGAGCAAGTACATAAGAGTTAATCTACCTACTCAAAAAAAGTCTGTTCATTTTACTTTTGACAACGCTATCCCATTATTAAGGAATAGGTAGCACCGTCGTTGGAGTTTTAAGGGACGTTTGAAGGGACAGATACGGTCACAAAAGCAATGTTAGGGAATTTTAGTAACCCTCCTAAAGCCTTAAAGATCTTTTCCGAGGCAACATCCGAATGGGTCATTTTTAGATCTTTCGGGGCTAGAGGATGACCGCTAACAAACCCTATACTTCATGACCATTTAATCGAAGGAAACCGGAGTGGAGTAAACCCTAGAAGTGAGCATGTGCGAGTGAATTTTTTCCAGTTAATTATCTTTGCACAATTTAGGGTTTTCTACCATTTTAATTTCCAGTTAATCTTTCCATACAATCCTATTAACATACATCTAACAATTAATAATTGCAGAAATTTAAAGTGCAGAAATTAAAACCCTAATTATTACATGGCTTTCGCAGATACATAATTATTTAACTGAAAATGAAATGCGGAAATTAAAACCCTAATTAAAATCTATTACAACCTCGTCACAGTTACATAAATAATTAAAACGGTAAATAAAACGTGTGCGACGAATTAAATGTGAAGAATTAATTAAGAGACCTAAAATCTGATTGAAAAATAATTTGGTTATTTTTTAGAGAAAAATTAATTATTTACAACCCTAATTTCTAATTAGTTTTAATTATGAAAAGGAATTAAATTACCCTAATTTAAACTAAATTAATTAATTAAATAAAATAACTATTTTATTATAAAAAAATGGTTTTTAGGTGTTTTTTGTGATTTTATGGTCTTTTGTAGTTAATAAAAAAAGAATTGATTTGTGAAACAAATAATTAAATAGAACAAAATAAATAAAAGAAACAAATAAATAAAAAATTAAACTGGGCCTGTATAGCAAATGGAGAGGGTGTCCTTCTGAATTTATTCCAGGCCCACCAAGCTGAAGCCCAGTCAGCGTTTGATCCAGTGTATTGGTCCCCTGATGATCTATGGTATGACTGCGCGTGTGGGACATTGGATTGGATGGTGATGAGATCTTGAGGGTTAGATCTGAGGTCTCACGGTGGACTTCGTTGGACATGGTGCATTTGAACCTGTAGGAAATATCAAGAAAATGCAAAAGTAACACGCCTGGGGTCGAACCCAGGACGTGCAACTCATAGTTTCCTTCTTTGCCAACTGCGCTGCCAAGTTATTTGTTAATATAAACACATAAAAAACAATATATTGTGAACTAGTCAGTGGCTATAACTAAATGCGCGTGAAGTTTAAACCATCCACTCAAGTTGTGACACGCACTCGTCTCCTCCAGGGAACCGTCGTCTTAGGTTCAGAGCTTTTACCCACGGACAATCAGCCATTGCTGAAAACCTGCAATTCTCAAAAATTAACATAACACATGATAAATGAATTCCAGTTACATGGATCAAACCGTCTTGATGCCATGAGCATCCTAGTACTCTTTTTTCTGGCCAATTTTACCTGTATGAGAAAACCCTAAAACGACCAAAGAAAACCTAACAATGGCAAACCTCAGTATGTGTATCAAAAATACAATTAAACAATCCAGATATGTTGGAATTACATCAATGGTCACAAATATATCATCAAATCATGCTAATGATGCAAGAATGATTGTAATTGATTTGAAAAAAAGTAGGCAAACCGTGACAGTCGTGTAGCGTGTTTTTGGGCTTGTGGAGGCTTGGTGATGCTTGCAATTGCTTTAGAGGATGTCCAGGAGTGGATTGGTGGCTTTGAATCACCTTGAATCGTCCTCTAAATTGAAATCTGATCCATACTTTTCTTCCAAAAACTTGAGTTTGCTTGATGACTTTCACGACCTCAACCCCTGTTTTCTTGCCTTGGCTGTGTTATGTATTTGTACTAGAGTGAATTAGGGTTGTAAAAACCAACTTGTATCTTGAAATTTATGGAGATTTGATTTGATTTTCATGTGGTATGATATCCTTCCAAATTTGGCCTAATCATGCCATTCTGGTGCCAATTAGCTTTGATATGATTTGATTCTGATATACCAACATAGTGAGCTTGTGATTCTGTTCAAAAATCCAATCAAATTAAATCTTTGCTATTATTTACCAATTATTTGATTTAATTCAATTTTTAATATATAAAAAAGAAAAATAAAATAAATAATGAAGAAAATAACATGTGAGTGAACATTTGGGTCGTGGACCATGTCATGAGTGAGGTGCAAGCATAAAAAGTTAGGCCCATTTGGCAAAAAAATACATTTTTGAGCACATTTGACTTTTGGCAATTTTGCAAAAAGGGTCAACTTTGACAAGGCATATCTCTTCCAATTTTAACCCTAGAAAGGTATTCTTAGACTTTTTAAAAAGCTTAGTATGTCCCCTAAGCAACCCTTTTGGTCTCATCTCAATTGGGTCTTCCATGTTCATGTAAGAAGCTTTGACCCAAAAAGTGTTTTTGTTGACTTTTCAAAAGGATCTATAATGTGGAAATTTATATCTTTTTGTGAGTGCATATTTTGAACTTGAGGGCTGAAGATGTATTGTAGGGAATTGTTTTCTATTCAAAATGAGCCTTGGATGGAAAATTTCTGATAAAGTATGAGGAAGTTATGCTTGGTCAAAGTTTGGTTGACTTTTCCTAAGAAACCCTAATTTTGCAACTTTTGGGTTTTGATGAATTTAGGGAATTCCTTGAGGAATCATGATCAAACCTTGATCAAATAATGGATATAAATTCAAAATGTTGATGTTGACCAAAAATCTTGAAGTTTGACTGTATGTGGGCCACAGTTGACTTTTGACCTAATGCAGTCGATTCTCAAGCATCTGAGCAGTTGACTAAGCAAACTTCTCGTGAAAGGCTTGAAATTTGACATGGAAGGTCTTGGGAACATATTAGGACCATGGAAATCATATTAGGTCTTTGGAGTTCACCCATCTTGATGAAAATGGAAACCCTAGTTTGAGGTACATTGCCTTAGGAGAGAGTTTGTCTGATCGACTCTTGGGCAACCTTGAGCAAATTGAGGACCTTTAGGAGTATGTTTTGAGTAAAATGAGAGGGAAAATTTTGGGGTACAACAGCTGCCCATGTTCAATCTTCTTAAACCTGAGGATGTAGATTGGCTTGTTTGCCTTTCGTGATCTGAAGGTGGAAGATGGTTGAACACTAGAGTGCCCAGAAATTTGCACTCGTATGAAGTGATACTTGATTTAGTGATATCGGGAATGGGCTTACATATGCCATTTGGAAGTTGATAACAGAAGATTTTCGGATATGGGCTTAAAGATGCCATATAGGATGTGACGGAGAATTGTCGGGGATGGGCTTAAAGATGCAATCTAGGAGATGTTGACTTCCTGAGACATTCCTTTGATGAGAGTCCTTGTCCTGTCATTGAGGAGGAATCTGCTGAGGAATGTTGGTATCTGTATTTGGAGAAATAGAATTTTAGGGGCTTCAGTTGTCCGTTACTCTATTGGGGGAATAACTCCTGCTTGCAGAAGCGAAAGTGAATTGCATATCTGGTCAGGGTACAGGCTGCCCCGCGACTTACTGGGGAAATGAAAAATAGATCGTGTTTGATCAGGTCTGGGTCTTGCAGTGTCATGAACTGTTGTCTGGGTCGTAGGGTTACTTCTAAATGAAAGCCTGGATAGTAGGGCTGTGAGAAGGAACCGAGTTACTTCGAAATGAAAGCCTGGATAGTAGGGCTGTGAGACGGAACCTGGATAGTAGGGTTACTTCGAAATGAAAGGCTGGATATTAGGGCTGTGAGAAGGAACCTGGATAGTAGGGTTACTTCGATATGAAAGCCTGGATAGTAGAGCTGTGAGAAGGAACCTGGATAGTAGGGTTACTTCGAAATGAAAGCCTGGATAGTAGGGTTATGAGAAGGAACCTGGATAGTAGGGTTACTTCGATATGAAAGCCTGGATAGTAGGGTTATGAGAAGGAACCTGGGTCGTAGGGTTTCTTCGATATGAAAGCCTGGATAGTAGGGCCATGAGAAGGAACCTGGATAGTAGGGTTACTTCGAAATGAAAGCATGGATATTAGGGTTGTGAGAAGGAACCTGGGTTGTAGGGTTACTTTGGAATGAAATCCTGGATAGTAGGGCCATGAGAAGGAACCTGGATAGTAGGGTTACTTCGATATGAAAGCCTGGATAGTAGGGCTGTGAGAAGGAACCTGGATAGTAGGTTTACTTCGATATGAAAGCCTGGATAGTAGGGTTGTGATAAGGAACATGGATAGTAGGGTTACTTCGAAATGAAAGCCTGGATAATAGGGTTGTGAGAAGGAACTTGGATAGTAGGGTTACTTCGAAATGAAAGCATGGATATTAGGGTTGTGAGAAGGAACCTGGGTCATAGGGTTACTTAGTAATGAAAGCTTGGATAGTAGGGCCATGAGAAGGAACCTGGATAGTAGGGTTACTTCGATATGAAAGCCTGGATAGTAGGGTTGTGAGAAGGAACCTGGATAGTAAGGTTACATCGAAATGAAAGCCTGGATAATAGGGTTACTTCAAAATGAAAGCCTGGATAGTAGGGTTGTGAGAAGGAACTTGGATAGTAGGGTTACTTGGATATGAAAGTCTGGATTAGTTGACCCGTTAGGTTTAGGGAACTGAGTTTCCGTTAGTTGTCTGCAGACGTGACCTGTATAACTGCTGGATTTACTGAAAGCTAATTGTCTTTCCTGAAAAGATAACAGGGTTAATCATGTGCGATGCATGAAATGCATGGTGGAATGATGATCTCAAAATAAGTGAGATTATGATGTATATAATATGTATGCGTGTGTCATGATGTATGTTCACGAAATGCTATCAGGGTATGCCCGCGTCTGGGAAAATAAATCCCTGACGGTTGCTGGAGATTTGTAAATATTCCGTCGGGAAGAGATGATGCTTGAGGATAAACTCTGCGGAGAAGAACCTTAGGAAGTGAATTTGTAGCTGAAGTGATGAACTTTGTCGGGGATTGAGCCTTCGTATTTAGAGAAATAAACTCTTCTTGGGGGATGAAATTTACTGACTCGCCCGTGATTATGGAATTCAGCTGGGGGATATAGCTGTCAGGTTTCAGGATGAACCTGGCTGGGGGAGGTTACGTCCTGTTTCGGGAAGGCTGACATTAATGCTTTTGAATACTTTTACTCTTTGGGGAGTGTATGTACTAATGATTGTGCTCCAAAGCTGACTCTATCCTGGTACCTGCTGGGCAGAGTAACTGTCGGGTTTGGCTACGAGTAATTCTCTTTTGTTTCTTGTGTAAATATTTATGAGCAACAATCATTTCCAAATGCATATATCAAAAATAAGTCATTGGACGTTCTTGCAAAACAAAACAGAAAAAGAAAAACAAACTCTAAGTGAAAATAATTTTGTATTGATTTTTTGAAGTTGGCCTGTGATATGCGTTTTTGTACAAGGAGGTTGACGCTCTAGTAAGAGAACGTCGCGGAAAAAATAGAAACTATACAATTTGTGTAAAAGAAATAAAGACAACTATGTGAAACAACCCCATTGGGTTCCAACTCTGCTATTGCCTTTATATCTTCAAGCGTCTCATCACTTTGCTTCTTGGCCGAAGGTTGATCAGATTGGTTGGCGTTGTTCGAGCTTGATAGTTGATACCGAAGTCTGGTCGCAAGATGATCCAATGAGACATAGTGGTATGCTTTATATCCCCAATTTTTTCCTGGACCGCCCTTTCGGGTTTTCAGTCCACCGGGATACCCTCTTTTTCCCAAGCCGCCCTTTTGGGTTTTCGACTCGTCGGGTGTACAAATTTTTTATTTATATCCCTTACTTTTGCCCGAACCCTTTTGATTCGTCGGGAAGCTCTTATTTTTTCCTAGGCCAGTCAACCTAGCGGGTCTTTTGATTAGGCGTAGTATCTTTTCACTATGTCTACATTGACAGGGTGAGGAAGGTCGTCACCGTCCATGGTGGTTAGAATCATAGCTCCACCCGAGAAAATGTTCTTAACCACAAATGGCCCTTCGTACATGGGGGTCCATTTACCCCTGGGATCACCTTGCGGCAGTATGATGTGTTTGATCACTAGATCCCTGACTTGATATTCTTGACGCCTGACTTTCTTGTTAAAATCCTTGATCATTCGCTTTTGATACGTCTAACCATGGAAGATAGCAGTAAGTCTCTTTTCATTGATTAGATTTAACTGATCAAGTCGGGTTCGGATCCAGTCGTCCTTGTTCAACCCTGCATCCTTCATAATCCTGAGAGAAGATATCTGGACTTCGATGGGTAGGACTGCCTCCATGCCATATACCAGAGAGTAGGGTGTTTCCCCTGTCGACGTCCGTGCTGAGGTAAGGTTCCCATGAAAAGCAAATGGTAACATCTCATGCCAGTCTTTGTATGTCACTGTCATCTTCTGTACAATCTTCTTAATGTTCTTGTTATCCACTTCAACAACGTCATTCATCTTCGGCCGGTAGGGAGAAGAATTATGATGTTGTATCTTGAACCGTTTACAGAGCTTGGTGATCATTATGTTGTTGAGATTCGTACCATTGTCAGTAATAATTCTCTATGGCACACCATATTGATAGATTAGATTATGTTGGATGAACCGTGCCACGACGTTCTTGGTTATTGTAGCAAAAGAGGCTGCCTCAACCCACTCTGTGAAGTAATCAATGGCTACTAGGATGAAGCGATGTCCATTAGAAGCAGTGGGCCTGATTTCTCCAATCATGTCAATGCCCCACTGTGATACGGTGGCAGAACCGACTGTTTTTACTGGTCTGCATTTTGCATTTTTTGTTTGCAAAATGTCGCAGTAAGAAAGAGTCGCCACCGACTTTTATTTCATCCAACCGGAAAGGAAAAAAGTACAGAAAAAAAAATACTTTTTTGAGATATTCTGAGTACGGGGGGGGGGGGGGGGGGGGGGTAGATTATAGAAAGGGAAGGTGTTAGCACCCTTTCTATCCATGGTTTTCCATGGGCTCTTAGGTACTTGCTCATCTTTTTAAAATTGCTTGTGTAGGTGCTTTGTTTTTTTGAAAAGTTTGACTTTGTTATAACCCTTGTATCAGTCCTCAAAGGTGTTACGAAGTTTGTTTTAAAAAATTTGTTTGAAAAGTGTAAGTGTGAAAAGTTTTGATTTGAGCAAGCACCTACTAGCATCTACCTAATCAAAAAAATATTGTTTCTATTCTTGTTTCCTTTAGACAGCGCTATCCTACTATTGAGAAATAGGTAGCACCGTCGTTGGAATTTGTAAGGGTCAATTCGAAAGGGACGTACGATCACTAAAGCAATATTAGGACGTCTTAGTAATAACCCTAGAGTCTTAAGATCATATTTAAGGCGACATTTGCGAGGCAACATTCGAATGGGGCGTTTGATCTTTTTTAGACATGAGGGCAACCACTAAGACACCCTATGCTTAATGATCATTTACCGAAGGCAACCGAAGTGAGAGTATACCCTAAGAGTGATATGTGCGAGTGATTTCTTTCAGTTATTTATCTTTGCACATTAGGTTTTTCTAACCGTATTAATTTGTCATGCATTCTTGCCATACAATCCTATTAGCATACATCTAGACAGTTAAATATTTGCAGGAATTAAAAATGCGAGAAAGTAAATCTATGCTATTACAAAGCTTCGGGGAGGGGGATTAATTACATAGCCAAAAACCCGGGGAAAAAGCGATAAGTAAATGCCCTAAATTAACTATTACAAACCAGTGAATAGTTACAACAATATGGCCAAAATAAATAAATAAGCGCGCGGCGAATTAAATACGAAACGACTAGGGTTTTGACCCTTGACTAAACCTATTGACGATTAAAAAAAAGTTTTTGTCATGTTTTGTTATTTAAGAAAATAATGAAACAATTAAAAAGAAAATCCTAAGTTCTAATTAATTTTAAATTAAGAAAAAATATAAATGAATTCAACCTAAAAACCTATTTTTGTATTTTTATTTATTTGAGAAAAAAAATAAAGGAATTAAACCAAGAATTTAACCTAATTTGCTAATTAGTTTTAATTATATAAAACAAGTTAAAGTTGTCCTAAGTAAAACTAAATTAAATTAAATTAACAAAATTAATTTTGATAAAAAAAAATCTAATTCTAATTTTTTTGATTTTTCTTGACTTTATGATTTTATGGAAAATAGATTAATTATTAATTAAAGTAATTAAAAGGAAAATTAAAATAATTAAATAAAATAAAATAAAATAAGAAAAAGAAAAGATGGGCCTGGTTGTAATGCTGAAAGGGGGGTGTGTTGTTGAAATTCTGGGCCCAAACACCTCCAAGCCCTTTTGACTTCTCCTGATCTAGTGCATGTGTTGACTTGAGGTGCATGATAGACCCTCAATGGACGGGCCTGGGATCTGGGCTGAAGATGCATTTGATGGTTTGATCTTGATGGTATACGGTGGACATCCTGTTAAGAAATGTGCCTGATCACCTGTTGAAAAATAATATGAAACAAATATTGGAACCTAGGGATCGAACCCAGATCCTTATGCGCGTTTCCAATACCTGCTTTCCAAATGAGCTGCTTTGCTTGTTTGTACATATAATAGGAATAAACAATATAATCAAATCACGTTGTGCATTCAGAAAAACGCGCTAAAATTCAAACCACCTAACCAGTGAGTGCCACGCATCGTCTTCTTCCCCAAACCGTCGTTTTAGCCTAAGATACTTTTACCTACAGACACCTTGTTGTAGGTACAGACTTGTGCATCTCAAAAATTGCATATGCTCAAGATAAATGACCATGGATGGTACCAATCAACTAGTCTCATCCTCATGAGCATCATGGTACCAGAATCAGCGCCCAATTTTTCCTGCACTAAAAACCCCTAAACAAGAACACAAAACCCTAGCTATGGCAATATCATGTACATGCATAAAAAATGCAATTAAGTGGTACCAATAGCTTGCAAACTCAATGATGAACAAGAATATATAATCAAAACATGCATATGATGAGTAAATCAATGAAATCGAAAACGAGTTTTTAGGCAAACCGTGTGACTGCTACACGCGGATTCTGGACTTGAGGCGGCTTGCAATTGGTTGGGATACGTTCCTGGGATGTCCAACAATTTGTTGGCAATGTTAAAATGGCTCGGATTGGCCTCTAGGATGGAAATTGAATCACCACTTTTCTTTGAAATTTTGAAGTTTTGTTCTTGGCTATGCACGACTGTTAACCCTTGCTCTTGCCTTGGATACGTTCAATATATATCATAGAGTGCATTAGGGTTGTAAAAACTGATCACATGTTTGGAAGTTTTCAAGATTTGATTTGATTTTCATGGCACATGAAAACTTGCTATATTGAGCCAAATTATGCCTTCCTTGTCCCAACCAGCCTTGATTCGAATTGATCATGATATCCTTGCATTATTTGATTGAGATCCTGTCCAAAAATCAGATCACAACATATCTTTTTCATTATTCATCAATTATTTGATTTAATTGAAATTTTAATTAACAAAAAATCAAAATAAATTGAAAAGTGAAGAAAATAACACAAGGTTGGATATTTGGGTTGTGGATCATGTTATGAGTGAGGTGAAAGCATAAAAAGTTGGGCTATTTTAGCAAAAAATGCAAATTTGAACTCATTTGACTTTTGGCAATTTTGCAAAAATGGTCAACTTGGACAATGCATAACTCTCTCAATTTTGACCATAGAGAGGTGTTCTTGGACTTTTTAGAAATCTTGGGATGTCCTATAAGCAACCCTTTTGGTCTCATTTCGATTGATTCTACCATGTTCATGTATGAAGCTTTGACCCAAAAGGTGTTTTTGTTGACTTTCCAAAATGACCTATAATGTCAAAATTCATATCTTTTTGTGAATGCATATTCTGAACTTTGGAGATGAAGATTAATTGTAGGGAATTGCATCCTCTTCAAAATGAGCTTTGGATGGGTCATTTCTGATAAAGTGTGAGAAAGTTATGCTTGGTCAAAGTTGAGTTGACTTTTCCTACAAAACCCTAATTTAGCAACTTTTGGGTTTTGATGAATTGTGAGCAATCCTTGAGGAATCATTATCAACCCTTAATCAAATGATGGATAATACTTAAAAATGAGGATGTTAACCAAAAATCTTGAAGTTTGACTGTATGTGGGCCATAATTGACTTTTGCCCTAGTATAGTTGATTTTCAGGCATTTGAGCAATTGACTGAGCAAACTACTTCTGCAAGGCTTGAAACTTGACATGGATGTTCTTGAGAACATATTAGAACAATGGTGAGAATTTGAGTCCTTTGTGGTCCACACATCTTGATGAAAATGGAAACCCCAATTTGAGATAGACTGCCTTAGGAGAGAGTTTGTCTAGTCAACTCTTGAACTTCCTTGAGCAATTTGGGGACCTCACTTGCCATTTATTGAGAAATATGGGAGGAAAAATTTTGGGGTACAACACCCACATTGCAAAGGGCCACAGATCCGTCAAGACATTTAAGGGGACCGGAGGCACATGCACCTTATCAGCGTAGATTTGGCACTTATGACAAGTTCGAGAGTGCTGATAACAATCGGCATCCATAGTGGACCAGTAGTATCCTGCCCGTAGGATCTTCATAGCCATTGTATGTCCACTAGAATGGGTTCCGAAGGTGCCTTCATGTAGATTTGTCATGATCCTTTCTGCTTCACTCTTGTTTACACACCGTAGTAGTGTGGAGTCATGGTTGCGTTTTTAGAGAATTCCATTACTGAGGAAGAACTTTGCAGCGAACCTTCTCAGAAACTTCTTATCATTGACAGATGCCCCTTCGGGATACTCTTGAGCCTCGAGATACCTTTTGACTTCGTGAAACCAAGGTTTGTCGGCTACCTCCTTAGTATCGATCTCACAGCAGTATGTCGGTTCATCCAACCTCTCAATAGTGATTTGGGGAGCTTCATTGTCCCACCTAACTTTGAACATAGAAGATATGGTAGCTAGCACGTCCGCTAACTAGTTCTCCTCTCGTGGGAAATGTTCAAAAGTTACCTCCTCAAAGTGTGGGAGCAATGTCAGTACATACTCTTTGTATGGGATGAGATTCGGGTGCTTCATATCCCACTCGCCTTTGATCTGACTTATCACCAAAGAGAAATCCCCGGATACACTCAAGAACTTGATCCTTAGGTCGATAGCAGCTCGAGGACCCATAATACATGCATCATACTCCACCATATTGTTGGTGCAGTTGAAACATAATCAGGCAGTGAATGGAGTATGACAGCCCTCAGGAGATATGATTATAATGCCAATGCCGTTACCCAGTGCGTTGGAGGCTCCATCAAAATAAATAGACCATCAGGATCCCTTCTCTGGTCCTTCATCTGTCCAGGTTCTTCATAGTCAGTCACTAACATGATATTCTCATCCGGAAACTCGAAATTCATGGACTGGTAGTCATCCACGACCTGATGAGCCAAATGATCAGCCAATACACTCCCCTTTATTGCTTTTTGGGTTGTATATTATATGTCGTACCCAGTTAAGATCATTTGCCACCTTGCTATCCTTCCAGAGAGAACAGGCTTCTCGAAAATGTACTTGATCGGATCCATCTTCGATATCAACAAGGTAGTGTGAGTCAGCATATACTGTCTCAGTCAGCGAGTAGCCCATGCCAAAGCGCAACAAGTTTTCTCGAGCAATGAGTATCGTGTCTCATAGTCGGTAAACTTTTTGCTAAGGTAGTATATTGTGTGCTCTTTTCGACCAGACTCGTCATGATGCCCCAACACACACCCCATTGAATTGTCTAGCACTGTCAAGTATAATATCAAAGGTTTACCTTCAACTGGAGGCATCAGAATTGGTGGTTCTTGAAGGTATTCCTTGATTCTTTCGAAAGCGGTTTGGCATTCATCATTCCACTTTACCACTTGATCTTTCTTCAGAAGCTTGAAGATTGGCTCACAAGTAGCAGTCAGATGTGAAATGAACCTGGTGATATAATTCAGGCGTCCCAAGAAACCTCTAACTTCCTTCTCTGTACGAGGAGCTGGAATTTCTTCTATAAATTTTACCTTTGCAGGATCTACTTGGATGCCTTTGTCGCTGACAATGAAACCCAGAAGTTTACCAGACCTTACCCCAAAGGTGCACTTGTTCGGATTCAACCTCAGCTTATATATCTTCAACCCGTCGAACAATTTTTGGAGATGGTTAAGGTGCTCTTCCTCAGTCTAAGACCTAGCTATCATGTCATCAACATAAACCTCTATCTCATGGTGAATCATATCATGGAACAAAGCGACCATGGCGCACTGATAAGTTTCCCCAGCATTCCTCAACCCAAAAGGTATCACCTTGTAGCAGAAGGTGCCCCACTGTGTGACTAAGGTCGTCTTATCCGTGTCTTCAGGAGCCATCTTGATCTGGTTGTAGCCTGAGAAACCATCCATGAAGGAGAAGATATTTTGTTGTGCAGTGTTGTCGACCAGAACATCGATGTGAGGAAGAGCGAAGTCATCCTTGGGGCTTGCCCTGTTCAGATCTCTGTAATCCACACACATCCGTACCTTACCGTCCTTCTTAGGTACCGGAACGACATTAGCAACCCACTGTGGATAAGAAGTGACAGCTAAGAATCCTGCGTCGAAATGATTCATCTACCTTGATCTTCTCTGACATTTTAGGGCGCATACGACGAATCTTCTGTTTAACCGGAGGACAGTATTCTTTAGTCGGCAGGCGATGTACCATAATATCGGTGTCCAAACTAGGCATGTCTTAATAGGACCAGGTAAAGATCTTAACATAGTCGTGCAACATCTGTATCAACCTCTGTTTGACACTAAGCTCCAGATTTGAACCTATTTTAACCTCTTTTCTGTCTTTCTCAGTACCCAAGTTCACTGTCTCAACCGGCTCTTCATGAGGCTGTATGGCCCTTTCTTCCTGCTGTAATAGTCTAGCAAGTTCTCCAGGCACCTCACAATCATCCTCACCTTCGTCTTCGGCTTGGTTGATCGGATTTTTGAAGTCATAACTGGCAATAGCAGAGCTGTTATCAAGTGGTTCCATAGTGGATATGGATCTGCATTATGATACGTGAGTGTGTGCAAGAGAATAGTTGTTTTGATAAAGTGAAAACAAAAAAGAAAAATAGAGAGTGCAAAATTTGTATGCAAGAAATGTCCAATGCTTTATTAATGATATATGAAATGAAAAATACTAGCCCTCACAAGCAAAGCCAATGTGCCTCGGGCAAAGCACAAGGCCGTAAAGTTTTAAATTGTTTATTACAAATCTCAAAACAAGTAAGTCAATTACTGCGGAATAAAAGAAACTGGTATAAAGTCCCTAGCCGTCCAATTACTCGGTCCACCGTTGGTAGTTGGGTAGATCCAAATGTCGATGTCTTAGTCCTCATTGTTGTCTTCAATGGAATTAATCCCATGATTACTGATGTGCAGGGGAGGTCTTCCAGCCCGAGCACGTCGAACAACCCTTTGAGCCCCTATAGTAAAGCCCAAACCAATTTGTCAGTTTTGTGAGTGAAATTAGGGAGCTGACCCCAATTGGCACACCCACCTTCTTCAACCACGGCCCTAGCGTCCTTGATAGAAGCCATCTTCAGAGGAGGTTTTCTACTGGTAGTAGTTTCAATAGATGCCAAGATCTGAGGGACCTCTTCAAAGTTCTGACAAGGAGTTTCTATGAATTCCCCATCCATCTCTATGTATCGGAAGGAATTGAGGTGGCTCACCATATACTCCTCTTCACCCCGCACAGTGACAATCTTCCCTTTTACGGATATTTCAGCATTTGGTGTAGTGTGGAAGTAACTGCCCCAGCCTCATGGATCCAAGGACGACCCAACAAACAAGAATACGACGGCCTGATGTCCATCACATAGAAGGTGGACCCAAAAGTCTGAGAACCCACTTTGACAGAGATGTCCACCTCCCCGTGCACTATTCTCTTCGACCCATCAAAAGCCCTTACCACAATGTTACTAGGCTTTAGAGTCAAACCCTCGCAATCCAACCAGTCCAACGCCTTCTTAGGCAAGACATTCACCGAAGACCTAGTATCTACCAGCACATGAGCCATAGTGGTGCCCCTGCACTCAATATAGACATGCAGAGCATCATTATGCTTCCTCCATTTCGGTGTCAAGTCTGCATCTGAAAAACCCAGCCCATTATCAGCAGTCAGGTTGGACATGCAATCTTTGAATTGATCAGCTGAAGTTTCCTGCAGCACATGCGCAGCCTTGAGGAATGCAATCAAAGCCTTCGCATGGGCTTTGAAACAAAATAACAAAGACAACATGGATATCTTTGAGGGGGTCTGCCCCAGCTGCTCGACCACATTATAGTTGCTCTTCTTAATCATCTTCAATATTTCCTCTATCTCTTGTTTAGAGGCTTCCACAACAATTTTTCTAGGCGCCTCCGTCCGGGAAGGCTCACCTATAACTTCTTTGTCGCGGGTATCAGACTATTCGCCGACAAGGGTAATAACTAGAGTAAGAATAGGAGCAGTAGTTGATGTACTAGCAGGAACAACAGATGGAATGACAATAGGCTTGTTGACAGTCTTCGGGGAAATCTCGGGAGAGAAGACCCTTCCACTTCGGGTAACTTTGCTGATTCCGTCAATGTTATCAATATCAGGATTAGCCTCTTCATCTTTCAAATCTTGTTTGATGCCATGATAGTACACATCGGCACCATAATGCCAGGGGACAACTTTGTCCGAGACATACGGGACAGGACCAGGAACAATGATTATCAGCGGAGTGATTCTTGGAGCAGATGTAATCCTAACAGGTCTTCTCGAGGAGACCTTGGAAGGATTTGCGGAAATGATTATAATGGTAATTTCTTCAGATGGAACAACGGGAACCAAAGTTTTCTCGAACAAAATTTCTTTGCTTTCCATCAAGCGTTGGACACCTGACTTCAGCAAATAGCAACCAGAAGGTAAAAATGAACACATGTGGTAACCTTCACCACAACCCGGAAATAAACCGTCCAACAACAACTTCTTCTTCACAGTCATGAGAGGAGTAGAAACTTCATCAACCAAGGTTACAAACAAGTCGATATCAACAACATTAATTCCAAGACCGTGCTTAGGCATGGGAGCAGTCATGACATTGGGCTTCTCCGCAGCATCGAACTCAATTTCCTTGGCTTCAATCAGATCTTGTACCTTATTTCTTAGAGCCCAACAATCATTGTTATCGTGGCCAGAACATTCAGAATGATAGGCACACCGAGCATTTGGATTATATCGGGGAGATGTGGTATTCAGATTCTTGGGAGCCTCTTTCAAGGTCGCCAAGTTGGATCTCAGCAGATGAGGCAAAACTTCGGCCAATGTCATATTGATTCGGGTAAACTTCCGTTGTGGTCTTTCCACCCTTTGTTGATTGTTGCATTGTGGAGCAACTGTAGGCCTAGGTATCATTATAGAACTTACTGTCTGACGATGTTCAGCCCTGTTTTGGCTCCTCGGGCTGTAGAAGGCATTGGCTTCCTTCTTACCGGTAAAATGCTTCTTTACTGAGCTCGAAGAGGCATACTTCTGTATCTTGCCACTCTGAATCCCAGCTTCTACTCTTTCCCCAGTTAGAATCAGCTCGGTGAAACCAGCTGACGAGCTGCCGATCAAGTGATTAAAGAATGGACCAGATAGCGTCCCCAGAAACATATCAACCAACTCCCTATCAGATAACGGAGGTTGAACTCTTCCAACCAAGTCTCTCCATTTCTGCACATAGTCCTTAAAACCTTCACTTGCACCCATGGACATACTCTGGAGTTGAGTACGAGTAGGATTAAGGTCGGCATTATATTGATACTGCTTATAGAACACAACAACAAGATCTTCCCAATTTCGGACATTTGCTACCTCCAGTTGGTAGAACCATTCAAGACGAGTCCCTGACAGGCTATCTTGAAAGAAATGAACCCATAAATTTCTATCAGCAGTGTGGGGCTGGATCTTTCTGACATAAGAGCGGAGATGGAGTTTTGGGCAGGACACCCCATCATATTTAGAAAAAACTAGAGCTTTGAACTTCTGCGGGATGACCACTCCCGACACTAATCCCAATTCTTCGAAATCTAGCCCAGGTATCCTCTGGACTTCCATGGCACTCAAAATATCTTCCAACTGCTTGTATCTATCCTCAGCAGGAGGATACTTCTCATCATTGTAGTCGGTATCATTGTCAGAAGATGCAGGACTGGGCTCCTTCTCTTCTTCTTGATTCTCCCCTTCCTTGGATGAAGAGGTCAGATCGACTTTTCGCTTCAACCGCTCTCCATACCTTCTGCCCATATTTAGAATACCGGCAACCTTCTTCTTTTTCTTTTTCTCTTTTAGGATGAGGGCTTTCATATCCTCCTGCCCTTTTTCCAGACTTATGAACATTTGTTGGAACTGGGCATTCTGTGCCTGAAGGTCCTTGATGCTTTGTTCGGAAGACATTTCTGCTAAAATAAACAACAAAGGAGATGAGAAACCTGTAATGGTACCTGTACATGCAATGCTATGAATGTGATGCGCATGCAATAATTTCAATGACTTTGGGGAATTTAAATTTGCAAACCAAAATTAACAAATATTTTATTAACTGAATTCAAAGCTCAAATGCCTTTTAGGCGTTACAATTAAAAACAAATCTAAAACTAGAAAAGAAATAAAAAATCCCATGTATGCTTCCTCTCTGTGTCGAGATAAGCATTGAGTCCTCTTTCTTCACGGAGTTGCTTTGTGAGCTCTAAAACCTTCCTTTCTTGAGCATGGAACTGATCTCTGTAAGTATCCCGCTCGTTCTTCAACTAAATCCAAGACCTCTGTAACTCTCCAAGATCAGTGGGAATATAAGGATAGAGAACCGTGTAAGTAATACCCTCTTCAGTAGTAGGTTCCACAACCACTGGTAAAACGGCCACATAGGGCATCATAAGCTTCTGGGCGCGAGCTCGTACCCATTGGAGGTAAGGTTCCATAGGAATGAAAGCCTTTGGCCCCAAACCCTGGCTCCAGATCGGTTTACCATGCCCTAAGCTCGCATGAACCTTCGGCGATACTCGTGAACATCATCCTCATAGTTGAATACAATGCCCTCAATAAGTAACTCGTGGGGACCATCTCTTCGAGCATAACAAAATTGTCATAGAGCTAAAAAAGGGTTGTAGGTTATACCCCCTCTGATGCCAAGTAACGGGACATTAGGGCACTCCCCGCAGCGGTCAATAATAGCAATGTTTTCCATTGCTCACGAACACCAGAGAATATCCGTATGAGCGAGTGACATTATCCTTTGCGACCAACCCACACCTTCTTCATTCTTTAGTATGGACTTAGGAAGGTGAGAAATAAACCACCTCGACATCAATGGAATGCAACACATAAGAACCCCTCTTCTCTTCATGGTACGAGTATGGAGAGCGTGCAAAATATCTTCGAGCAAGGTAGGCACAGGGTTGCGAGAGAGGAAGATCTTGATAGCATTCACATCTATGAATGAGTCTGGATTAGGGAATATGACTAACCCATAGATTAGAAGAGCCAAGGCCTCCTAAAAAGCCTGAAAATCCATATCATCCCAAAATAGCTGGGCCTTGTCTATCAGAAACTTGGCTAGAAAACCCTTGACTCCGCTTCTTGTTTCCCAATTGGATACCACGTCGGCCCGTTTTATATGCAAAGCTGAGGCAATGACTTCTGGCTTAGGAACTTCTTCCAGACCTATGAAAGGCAACTGTTCAAGAATGGGTATATCCAACAGCTAAGAGAATTCTTCCATGGTAGGCACCAACTGATAGTCTGAAAGGTGAAGCAGTGGTGCTTGGGATCAAAGAACTGAAAGAGTACACTCATCATCTTTTCATCAAAGTTTGAAGTAACCAGGTTGAGAAGTCGACCATGTCTCTTAGTAAACGCATAAGTTTCGGAAACCTTTGATACTAGCTCTTTGAGTTGGGAAGGCATCTTTACAAAGCTGATTCAGATAGTGTTTCTACGAACGGAAGCCATGATCTGCAAAACTAGAACAAAGATAAATTCCCTTGGTCTTTGAAATGGTTAGTGCAATAAGAATTGATGCTATGTTATAATGCATGATGTCATGATAAACCACAGGTATAGCAAATACAGACAAATCACACCAAGTCCTTAGGTTTAAGGCCTGCATGAGGTTAAAGGTCATACCCTCTTGAAGTTTAGTTGGTTTCAAACCTGTCTTAACAATTAACCGGGTTCTAAGGGATCTCAATATCACTGACCATCCATTATCGGGCATTGTCTCAGCTCAAGCAATCTTTTCTTGCGGCCGAAATATCTTGAAAGTCTGATCTCAATGAGTGTAGCATCGAGTATCAACCAATCCTCAGCTCTATACTGAGGCCGGCTATCTCACTACTTTCTAATGGCCAAGTTTGTTCAACTAAGGTTCTAAGGTCCATTAGTGCTTCACGACACCACGCGGCGGCCCCGTATTCTCCTCGTTTCCCCACGAAGGATACCTGTACCAACCAAAGTGCCACACCAACACAGCCATCACTTAAACCATATCGGTCTACATCATAAAGTCTCCATGATCTATTGTTGTTTACGTAAAGAGTGTCCCCAGATCCGGGTGTAGGATCTTCAACAATACCCAAGCAAAAACCCTTAAAGATAAAGCAGGCAAAACAAACAAGAAAGCAATTTTAAAAATGACCTAGATCCAAAGGTAAACCCAACTTTATTTTACTCCCCAGCAGAGTCGCCAGTTCTGTGATGCGGTGGCAGAACCGACTGTTTAATACTGGTTTGCGTTTTGTGTTTTTTATTTGCAAAATGTCGCGGTAAGCAAGAGTCGCCACCAAATATTATTTTATCCAATCAGGAAAAGGAAAAAGAACAGAAAAAACCTTTTTTCGAGAATATTTCTGAGTACGAATGTAGATTATAGAAAGGGAAGGTGTTAGCACCATTTTTATCCATGGTTTTCCATGGGCTCATATGTACTCGCTCATTTTAAAATTTCTTGTGTGTGTGTGCTTGTTTTGAAAAAAGTTTTACTTCGTGATAACCCTTGTGTCAGTCCTCAAGGGTGTGACGGAGTTGTTTTGAAAAAGTGTTTGTGTGAAAAGTTTTGTTTGATTGATTGAGAAAGTACTTAATAGTTAATCTACCTTCTCGAGAAAAGTCTGTTCATTTTCCTTTTGACAGCGCTATCCCATTATTAAGGAATAGGTAGCACCATTGTTGAAGTTTTAAGGGACGTTTGAAGGGACAGTTACAGTCACAAAAGCAATTTAAGGGAATTTTAGTAACCCTCCTAAAGCCTTAAAGATCTTTTCCGAGGCAACATCTGAATAGGTCATTTTTAGATTTTCAGGGCTAGAGGATGACCCCTAACAAACCCTATACTTCATGACCATTTAATCGAAGGAAACCGGAGTGGAGTAAACCCTAGAAGTGAACATGTGCGAGTGAATTTTTTTCCTGTTAATTATCTTTGCACAATTTAGGGTTTTCTACCGTTTTAATTTCCAGTTAATTTTTCCATACTATCCTATTAACATACATCTAACAGTTAATAATTATGGAAATTTAAAGTGCGGAAATTAAAACCCTAATTATTACATGGCTTTCGCAAATACAGAATTATTTAACTGAAAATGAAATGCGGAAATTAAAATCCTAATTAAAATCTATTACAACCTCGACACAGTTATATAAATAATTAAAACATTAAATAAAACGCGCACGACGGATTAAATGCGAAGAATTAATTAAGAGACCTAAAATCTAATTGAAAAATAATTTGATTATTTTTTGGAGAAAAATTAATTATTTACAAGCCTAATTTCTAATTAGTTTTAATTATGAAAAGGAATTAAATTAACCTAATTTAAACTAAATTAATTAATTAAAGAAAATAACTATTTTATAAAAAAAAAGATTTTTAGGTGTTTTTTGTGATTTTATGGTCTTTCGTAGTTAATAAAAATAGAATTAATTTGTGAAACAAATAATTAAATAGAACAAAAGAAATAAAAGAAATAAAAAAAATTTTAAACTGGGCCTGTATAGTATTCCAGGCCCACCAAGCTGACGCCCAGTCAATGCCTGATCCAGTGTATTTGTCCCCTGATGATATATGGTATGACTGCGCGTGTGGGACGTTGGATTGGATGGTGATGAGATCTTGAGGGTTAGATCTGAGGTCTCACGGTGGACTTCGTTGGACATGGTGCATTAGAACTTGTAGGAAATATCAAGAAAATGCAAAAGTAACACGCCTGGGGTCGAACCCAGGACGTGCACCTCATAGGTTTCCTTCTTTGCCAACTGCGTTGCCAAGTTATTTGTTAATATAAACACATAAAAAACAATATATTGTGAACTGGTCAATGGCTATAACCAAACGCGCGCGAAGTTTAAACCATCCACTCAAGTTGTGACACGCACTCGTCTCCTCCAGGGAACCGTCGTCTTAGGTTTAGAGCTTTTACCCACAGACAATCAGCCATAGCTAAAAACCTGCAATTCTAAAAAATCAACACAACGCATGTTTAAATGAATTCCAGTTACATGGATCAAACCGTCTTGATGTCATGAGCATCCTAGTACTCTTTTTTATGGCCAATTTTACCTGTATGAGAAAACCCTAAAATGACCAAAGAAAAACTAACAATGGCAAACCTCAATATGTGCATCAAAAATCCAATTAAACAATCCATACATGTTGGAAATACATCAATGGTCACAAATATATCATCAAATCATGCTAATGATGCGAGAATGATTGTAATCGATTTGAAAAAAGTAGGCAAACCGTGACGGTCGTGTAGAGCGTTTCTGGGCTTGTGGAGGCTTGGTGATGCTTGTAATCGCTTCAGAGGATGTCCAGGAGTGGATTGGTGGCTTTGAATCACCTTGAATCGTCCTCTAAATTGAAATCCGATCCACACTTTTCTTCCAAAAATTTGAGTTTGCATGATGACTTTCACGACCTTAACCCCTGTTTTCTTGCCTTGGCCGCATTATGTAGTTGTACTAGAGTGAATTAGGGTTGTAAAAACCAACTTGTATCTTGAAATTTATGGAGATTTCATTTGATTTTCATGTGGTATGATATCCTTCCAAATTTGGCCTAATCATGCCATTCTTGTGCCAATTAGCTTTGATATGATTTGATTCTAATATACCAGCATAATGAGCTTGTGATTCTGTTCAAAAATCTAATCAAAACAAATCTTTGTTATTATTTACCAATTATTTGATTTAATTCAATATTTAATAAATAAAAAATCAAAATAAAATAAATAATGAAGAAAATAACATATGAGTGAACATTTGGGTTGTGGACCATGTCATGAGTGAGGTGCAAGGATAAAAAGTTAGGCCCATTTGGCAAAAAAATGCATTTTTTAGCACATTTGACTTTTGGCAATTTTGCAAAAAGGGTCAACTTTGACAAGGCATATCTCTTCCAATTTTAACCCTAGAAAGGTATTCTTGGACTTTTTAGAAAGCTTAGGATGTCCCCTAAGCAACACTTTTTGAATCATCTCAATTGGGTCTTCCATGTTCATGTAAGAAGCTTTGACCCAAAAAGTGTTTTTGTTGACTTTTCAAAAGGATCTATAATGTTGAAATTCATATCTTTTTGTGAGTGCATATTTTGAACTTGAGGGATGATGATTAATTGTAGGGAATTTTATTCTCTTAAAAATGAGCCTTGGATGGAAAATTTCTGATAAAGTATGAGGAAGTTATGCTTGGTCAAAGTTTGGTTGACTTTTCCTGAGAAACCCTAATTTAGCAACTTTTGGGTTTTGATGAATTTAGGGAATTCCTTGAGGAATCATGATCAACCCTTGATAAAATGATGGATATAACTTTAAAGTGTTGATGTTGACCAAAAATCTTGAAGTTTGACTGTATGTGGGCCATAGTTGACTTTTGACCTAATATAGTCGATTCTCAAGCATCTGAGCAGTTGACTAAGAAAAGTTCTTGTGCAAGGCTTGAAATTTGACATGGAAGGTATTGGGAACATATTAGGACCATGGAAAGCATATTAGGTCTTTGGAGTTCACCCATCTTGATGAAAATGGAAACCCTAGTTTGAGGTACATTGCCTTAGGAGAGAGTTTGTCTGATCGACTCTTGGGCAACCTTGAGCAAATTGAGGACATTTAGGAGTATGTTTTGAGTAAAATGAGAGGGAAATTTTTGGGGTACAACAGTACCCATATCTTTTTGGGTCCTCGATTATTAGAATTTCCAAAATTCTGTCTGAATTTTGGTTTAGCAGAAAATGCATTGTTGGCATATTTTATATCATGTGTATGCCCATAGGTGAAGTGAGAGTAAAGGGGTGTATGTTTTATCACCATATCCTTAACTTTCTTAGGTTGGGATACTTTACCCTTATATCCTATCCCTTTTCTGCCATTTCTTCTAACTCCATAGATCATTGAATCCATCTTGCTCCTATCTATGTTTTTAGCTAGAAATGTTTGAAAGTTATGATCATATTCATTTAAGATTCTATCAGAGTTACTAGAAACTTCTGAAACAGTTTCTTTCTGATCTTTTTGTAATTTATTTTCAATAACACAATTTTCATTTTCGAGTTTAAAAATGGTTTCTTTTAGCTCATATTTTTCTGTTGTGAGTTTCTTAGTTTCTTCAGAGTCAGATACTAGATCCTTTTTCAGGTTCTTGTTTTTGACTCGAAGTTGCTGATATTTTTCAAGAATTTCTGACAGACTTTCTTCTAATTGAAATCTCAAAAAGTTTGAGAATACCTCTTCTTCCTCTGAGTCTGATTCTTATTCAGATGATCTAGAGTCATCTGATAAGTTGGCCATTTGGACTATATTGGCTCGTTCATCTTCTGATTTTGTTTTAGCTTCAGAAGATTCTGAGTCATCCCACGTTTCCATAAGATTTTTCTTCTTATCTTTGGAGAACTTATTTTTAGGAATTTATTTATGTAGATTTGGACAGTCTCTTTTGTAATGGCCTCCTTCGTTGCATTTGTAGCGAACAATGTCTCTGTTACTTGATTTTCTGTATCCAGAAGATGACTCAGAATGATTCCTTGTTCTTCTGAACTTCCTCTGCCTGTGCTTCCACAACTGACTGATTCTTCTGGAGAGAAGATATAGTTTGTCTTCTTCTGACGAGGATCCACTAGAGTTTTCTTCTTTTTCCTACAAAACTTTAGGTTTATATTTTTTATTAGATTTAAGAAAGAGAGACTTACCTTGCTTCTAGGGCTCATCTTCTTCTAGTTCTATCTCATGACTTCTCAGAGAGCTGATAAGTTCTTCAAGAGAAATTTTATCCAGATCTTTGGCTAGTTTTAATGTTGTGAACATGGGTCTCCATTTCTTGGGTAAACTTCTTATAATCTTCTTTACATGATCTGATATGGAGTTCCCTTTGTACAGAACTTTCAATTCCGCAACCAGAGTTTGAAATCTTGAGAACATTGTCTCGATAGTTTCTTCTTCTTCCATTTTGAAAGCTTCATACTTCGGAATGAGAGCAAGAGCTTTGTTTTCTTTTACTTGCATGTTGCCTTCATGCGTCATTCTCAACGATTAAAATAAGTGTTTTGCTGATTCTCAGTTTGTGGTCTTCTCATACTCTGTGTACGAGATAACACTCAAGAGAATTATTCTAGCTTTATGATGGTTTCTAAATTCTTTCTTTTGTTGATCTCACATTGTGATACGATGGAAGAACTGACTGTTTAATACTGGTTTTGTGTTTTTTGTTCGCAAATGTCGCGGTAAGCAAGAGTCGCCACCGACTTTTCTTTTATCCAACAGAGGTAAGGGTGAAAAGAACAGAAAAAGATCTTTTTCAAGATTTTCTGAGTAAGGGGGTAGATTATGGAAAGGGAAGGTGTTAGCACCCTTTCCATCCGTGTTTTTCCACAAGCTCTTAGGTACTTGCTCATTTTTCAAAACTGTTTTCGTGTTTGTGTTTTTTGAAAGATTTTTGTTTGCTTTATGATAACTCTTGTATCAGTCCTCAAGAGTGTGATAAGGCGTTTTTTAAAGAAGTTTGAAAGTGTGTAGGTGTAAAAAATTCAGATTTGAGCAAGTACTTAAGAATTGTCTACCTATTAGAAAAAGGATGTTCTTTTCCTCCTACCCTTTAGATAGTGCTATCCTACTATTAGTGAGTAGGTAGCCCTATCGTCGGATGTTGAGGGACTATCTAAAGGGGAGCTTATGGTCATTGAAGGCAACATGTAAGGATAACTTATCATTTTGAAGGGACTGTCATCATATAGGAAACATCGAGGGACAAGATCATTTCTCGTACGCAACTCGAGGGATGTTAAGGGACCATGATCTTTATGATGACTTTTTAAATTGAGGGTCTTTGCTAAGACATCCCTACGTTCGAGGGACATGACCATTGTTTCACGAGGCAACCAAGTGAGGAGTACCCTAAGGGTACAAGTGTGCGACTGTTGTACCCCAAATTTTGCACTCTCATTTTACTCAAAAACATACTTCTAGAGGTCCTCAATTGCTCAAGTTGACTAAGGATTGACCAGACAAATCCTCATCCTAAGACAATGAGCCTCAAACTAGGGTTTCACTCCTCATCAATATGTTTGAGTTCCAAGGTTCCTAAATGGTTTCCATTTCCCTAATATGTTCTCAAGACCAACCATGCCATGTTTTAATGCCTTGCACAAGAAGTTTGCTCAGTCAATTGCTCAAATGCCTGAAAATCAATTGTACTAGGTCAAAAGTCAACTAGGACCCACATACAGTCAAACTTCAAGATTTTTGGTCAACATCAACATTTTAAATTGATATCCATAATTTTATCAAGGGTTGATCATTATTCCTCAAGGAATTCTCCTAATTCATCAAAACTCAAAAGTTGCTAAATTAGGGTTCCTATAGGAAAAGTCAACCAACCTTTGACCAGGCATAATTTCCTCATACTTTATCACAAATTTCTCATCCAAATCTCATTTTGAATAGATTCTAATTCTCTACAACTCATCTTCATCCCTCAAGTTCATGAAATGCACCCGGGAAAAGATATAAATTCAGACATTATAGGTCCTTTTCAAAAGTCAACAAAAACACCTTTTGGGCCAAAGCTTCTTACATGAACATGGAAGGTCCAGTTGAGATGAAACAAAATAGGTCAATTAGGGGACATCCTAAGCTTTCTAAAAAGTCCAAGAACACCCTCTTAGGGTCAAAATTGAGAGAGATATGCATTGTCAAAGTTGGCCATTTTTGGAAATTTGCACAAAGTCAACAATGCACAAAAACGCATTTTTCTTCACATGGGCCTAAATTTTTATGCTTGCAACACACTCCTAGCCTGGTCCACGACTCATACACATTTCCATGCATTATTGTATTTATTTGTTTAATTTACTTTAATTTTATCATTAAAAAAATCAAATAAAATCAAATAAATGATACAAAATAATGAAAGGTTGTCTTGATTCGATTTTGCATTAAATGAAAATCCAAATATGTTGTATAACATCAAGCAAAACTGTGCCAAGCCATGAGAGGAAGAAATATCCAATTTTGGAAAGATTTAAATTTAATTTGAATAGCACATTCATTCCTTGATTTCTTTCCAACCATGTTACCCTAATTTTGATTCACTATATATGCTAAAGGCATATCAACCCTAAGCACAGAGAGTAGCATGCAGCCTGCCCAAAACCCTACCAAAAGAAACTTCCAAAATTTCAAAGAAAGAGACAATTTGTTCTTGCACGATCTAGCCCTTTTCCACTGTTACTTAGCATCCAAACTTACTCCTGCAACATCCAGGGATTAAACCCAAACCTTGAGCAAGCATGTAGCATCCAGAATCGGCAGATCCGTACCTCACTTTTGGGTAAGATTTCTTTGATCTCAAACTCACATAACACTTAACTTAAATCCATATCAATTGCATACATGTGTTTGTATTGATGATTGTGGGTGTTTGAACGTATAACATGTAAAGCTAAGGCCCATAATTTCCCTCTGCCATTAACGACCGTGGTTTCACGTTTTTTCCATAGCGATGCTTGCAGGCTATTTTGGGGCATGAAAATGTCACCACTGGATCTGCAACCCTTGATTTAGGGGGGTAAGGTCCAGTTATTTCTTTTTTTTTTAGGTTTGCGCAAGGTTGGAAAAAGAGGTGACCGGAGAAGGTGACCGGAGCTAGGGCTCCGACGCTTCTCCGGTGGGTCAATGCTGGGACGATGGTATGACTTTGGCGTGGCATTTGGCTACGTTTTGATTGGGTCATTCAACAACCAGGGGCCCCACATTGCTTGCGTGTGTGACAAATCAGCAATTAACAAGTTTTTCCCTTATTTTATTTTTGCTTGATTATTATAAACGAATGACTACTACCGCAGATGGCCAGGGAACGAGTATGCAATGTCAAAGACCTGAGTTCGATCCCAGAGACCCAAATTTTCATTTTCTAACATTTCTATTCAGGATTAAATGCACCAATATTCAAACGTGTCCATCATGCAACTCAAGATCTGACCATCAGATTCATCTCCCTCCAAGATCCAACGTGCAGTAGGTGCAGTGCATAGTGGGCATCCCAGATCTACTGGCACCGGATCAAACTCCATCCTTGGGCCAGCTATTCTGGGCCTGAAAGTTTCAATTCACACCCCCCAAAATTACTTTTCATCAGGCCCATTTTATTTTTTATTTTAATTTCTTTAACCTTTTTTATATAAAATATTTAATTTCATTAATTAATTCAGTTAATTAGGATAACTTAAATTCTTTTTTTCATAATTAAAATCAATTAGAAATTAGGTTAATTTGCAAAATTAATTACTTTTCTAAAAAAAATCCAAAAAAATATTTTTTCTTTATTCACTAATTAAATGTCTTTGAATTTAACTTTAGTTCCTCATTGAATTTATTCTCGCGCGCATTTGTTTATCCTTTTCTTTTTCAATTAACGTAATTGCTTTGAGTTTGTAATAGTTAATTAGGTTTGCTACTATTTGCATTTACTGTTTTCCCCAAGTTTTTGATTATGTAATCCCCTCCCCAAAGCCTTGTAATATCTAGGTTTAAACTTCTCGCACTTTTACTTTCCATCATTATAAACTATTAGATGATTGATAATAAGATTGTACGCAAAAGATCATAATTTAAAATAGTAGAAAACCCTAAATGTGCAAAGATAATTGACTAAAAAAGCAAACACTTACACATGCTCACTCCTAGGGTTTACTCCACTTCGGCTTCCTTCGGTAAACGGTCATGAAGTATAGGGAGTTTTAGTGGTTGCCCTCTAGTCCCAAAAGATAAAAAATTACCCATTCGAATGTTACCTCGGAAAGATCTTTAGGACTCTAGGGTAACTACTAAGGTTTCCTAGCCATTACTTTAGTGACCATACTCGTCCCTTTCGATTGTCCCTCAAACTCCAACGATGGAGCTACCTACTCCTTAATAGTAGGATAGCGCTGTCTAAAGGAAATAAGAAAAATGAACAGTCTTTTTCGAGTAGGTAGAAACTCTTAAGTACTTGCTCAAAACAAATATTGTACACTTACACTTTCAAACAAACTTTTCAAACTAAAGTTTTCAAAAAACACTTTATCACACCCTTGAGGACTGATACAAGGGTTACTATAAAGTGAAACGCCGCACTAAGGCAATTTCAAAACTTTTTCAAACACACAAACATACAAAAGCAATTTAAGAATGAGCAAGTACCTAAGAGCCCATAGAAAACCACGGATAGAAAGGGTGATAATACCTTCCCTTTCTATAATCTACCCCCGTACTCAGAAACATATCGAAAAAGGTTTTTTCTGTTCTTTTTCCCTTTTCCTTTGTTGGATAAAATAAAAGACGATGGCGACTCTTGCTTACCGTACATTTGCAAACAAAAACGCAAAACCGGTAGTAAAAAATAACAGTCAGTTTTGCCACTGTATCACATAACTGGCGACTCTGCTGGGGATTTAATAATAAAATGGGGTTTACCTTAGGATCTAGGTCATTCTTAATTGCTTCTTTGGCTTGTCTTGTTTGATTTACTTTTAAGGGTATCTGTTGGGGTTGTTTGGATCCTAAACCTGGATCGGGGAATTCCTTTTAGGTAAGTAGCAATAAACTGTGAGGGAGCTGTGCGGGATATACCGACACGGTTGAAACAATAGCTACGTTGATGCGATACCTTGGTGTGTACCGGTAGCCCTTGAGTAATCAAGGAGAATACGGGTCCACTGCGTGGTATCATAAAGCGTCAATTGACCTTAGCACCTTAATTAACCAACTTGGCTTTTAGGACGTAGTGAGATAGTCGTCTTTGGTGTAAACCCAAAGTCGATTGATACTCGATACTACACTAATTGAGGTTTGACTCTTGAGTTTTGTTTGGTGGCAAGTAAATTATCTATCGAAACGAAATTTGGGGGAAAGATCGGTGATATTGAGATCCCTTAGAACCATATTACTATATTTAGGATAGGTTGAACCAACCCAACTTCCAGAGGGTATTACCTTAAAATCCATGTAAGCCTTAAACATAAGGTCTCTCTGTGATTTGTTTGTGTTTGCTATATCTGCTATATCTGAGCATAATCATGACATCATAACATAGCATATCATGCTAACCATTTCAAGGATTCTTAGGGTTTACTTTTGTCTTGTTTTGTAGGACATGGCCCTCGCTCGCAGATTCACTATCCATGTCAGTCTGGTAAAGGTACCTCCTCGGCTTAAGGAGTTGGTATCAAGGGTTCCTGAAAGCTCTCCCTTCATTGAAAGGCATGGTCGACTTATCAGCTTGGTCACCTTAAACCCTGATAATGAAATGTTAAAAGTGCTCTTTCAGTTCTTTGACCCTCTACATCACTGCTTCACTTTTCCGGATTACCAGTTAGTGCCTACTATGGAGGAGTTTTCTCTGTTACTGGGGGTGCCTATCCTTAACAAGGTACCTTTCAATGGTATGGAAAGAAACCCTAAACCTGAAGATATTGTTAAAGCTCTGTCCTTACAACGGTCTGACGTAGTGGCAAATTGGGAAACCAGGAGAGGTGTCAAGGGTTTTTTGGCTAAGTTCTTGTTTAACAAAGCTCATCATTTTTGAAATACCCTGGACTTACAAGCCTTTGAAGAGGTGTTAGCCCTTCTCATCTATGGGTTGGTATTTTTTCCTAATTCAGACCAGCTCACAGACGTGAATGCAGTTAAGATTTTCCTGTCACGCAATCCGGTACCTACTATGCTTGGAGATATCCTACACTCTCTGCATACTCGCACTATAAAGAGAAGAGGGACCCTTCTGTGTTGCACTTCTCTTTTGGCTAGGTGGTTTATTTCGCACCTACCCCGATCCATCTTGAAGAATGAACATGGTTTGAGATGGTATCAAAGGCTAATGACTCTTACACATTCAGGTATTCATTGGTGTCCTCGATCCTCGGAGAATGTTACCATCATTGATCGATGCGGAGAATTCCCTAATGTCCCTCTCTTAGGCATTAGGGGAGGAATCACTTAAAATCCTTGTTTGGAACTGCGATAGTTTGGATATGCGAGAAGGGATGGTCCTCATGATACACTCATCTAAGGAATCACCTTTTACTACGAGAATGATGCTCAGGGTTACCGTAAAAGTTTCATGCGAGCTTGGGGCATGGTGCATAGAGTTGATAGCAAGACACTGGGGCCTAAAAATTCAATCCCTCTTGAGCCTTATCTCAAATGGGTACGAGCTCGTGCCCAAAGTCTTATAATGCCTTACCCCGCCATCCTGCCTATGATTATGGAACCAATTGCTGAAGGGGACACTCCTTATCTTGTTCTTCATCCTGACATGCCAACTGATCATGAGGAGTTACAAAAATCCTGGGTTCAACTTAAGGAGGAGCGGGATGCGTTTGAAGCTCAATTCAACGCCAGCAAGAAGAAAGTCCTAGAACTCACTAGGCTACTTCATGAAGAGAGGAATATAAACGCCTACATTGCACCAAAGAGGATGCGCTCATGGGAAACCTGAATTTCTTTTTGCTTTAGCATTTATTTTATTTGATTGTAAGCCTAAAGGGAACTCTTTGTAATGATTCAAACTTATCAATACAATTAACGTGTGTTTCTTTTGGTTAAGCAAATTTGAGCCTTTAAGAAACCTTGAAATCATTTCATACGAATATCATCCATGACATTTCATAAACAGGTTTCATAACAGGTTTCTCATCTTCTTCGCTGTTTATTTCAGTAATAATGACTTCTGAACAAAGTATCAAAGATCTCCAGGCACAAAATGCCCAATTTCATAAAATGTTTGTAGCTTTGGCTAAAGGGCAGGAAGATCTGAAGGACCTTATTCTGAAAGACAGAAAGAAGAAGACAAAGAAGACCGCTGGTGTCCTGAATCTGGGCAGAAGATTCAGGGGACCATTGAAGCAACAGGTTGATCTGACCTCTTCATCCAAAGAAGGGGGGAACCAAGAGGGTGAAACAAGGGAGGAAGACCCTAGCCCAAGGGTTTTTGAGGATGAATCTGATTACAATGATGAACAGTATCCTCCCGCTGAGGATAGATACAAACAGTTAGAGGATCGTCTGAGCACAATGGAAATCCAAAGAGTACCAGGGTTAGATTTTGAAGAGTTGGGTTTGGTATCTGGGTTTGTTATTCCACCTAAGTTCAAGGCTCTGACATTTGTAAAGTATGATGGGGTTTCTTGTCCCAAGCTTCATCTCCATTCTTATGTGAGGAAGATCCAACCTCACACTGCTGATAGGAACTTGTGGGTCCATTTCTTTCAAGACAGTTTGGCTGGGACTTAGCTTGAGTGGTTCTATCAGCTGGAGGGAGCCAATGTCCGCAACTGGGAAGATCTGGCCGTTTCTTTTTATAAGCAGTATCAATATAATGTTGACCTTGATCCTACCCGTACTCAACTCCAGAGTATGTCCATGGGTGCAAGCGAAGGTTTTAAGGACTATGCACAGAAGTGGAGAGATTTGGTAGGGAGAGTCCAACCCCCTTTGGTGGACATGTTTCTTGGTACACTATCTGGTCCGTTCTTTAATCACTTTATTGGTAGCTCCTCAACTGGTTTTACTGAGCTGATATTGACTGGAGAAAGGGTAGAAGCTGGGATCCGAAGTGGCAAGATCCAGAAAGACACCTCTTCAAGTACAATGAAGAAGCCATTCATGGGTAAGAAGGAGGTCAATGCCATTTATAATCCAAGAGGTCAGAGCAGACCCGAGCTCCATACAACGGTAGGGGCTATGATAATATCTAGGCCTGCGACTACTCAACAATGAAACAATCAGCCAAGGGTAGAAAGACCTCAAAGGCAGTTCACTCGGATCAATATGATGTTGTCTGAGGTTTTACCCCATCTATTAAAATCTAACCTGGTAACCTTAAAGGAGGCTCCCAAGAATCCCAACACCACATCTACTTGTTACAATCCAAACACTTGGTGTGCTTACTATTTTGAGAGTCCATACCACGATACAAATGACTGTTAGGCTCTGAGGAATAAGATACAGGATCTGATCAAAGAAAAGGAGATTGAGTTTGATGCTCCTGAGAAGCCTAATGTCATAACTGCTCCCATGCCCAAGCACAACTGTGGTGTTAATACCGTTGATATTTATCTATTTGTTACTTCTGTTGATGAAGTTTCCACTCCTCTCATGACTGTCAAGCAGAATTTGTTGCTAGCCAGTTTATTTTCGGGCTGTGGTGAAGGTTTCCACATGTGTCTATCTCTGCCTTCTGGTTGTTATTTGCTGAAAGCAGGTGTTCAACGCCTGATGTATAAAAAAGAGATTTTGTTCGAAAGGACTCCGTTTCCAACTGTTCTACATGAAGATGTTGCTATCATAACCATTTCCGCCAATCCTTCCAAGGTCTCCTCCAAAAGACCTGTTAGGATTACACCTGCTCCAAGAATTGCTCCATTAATAATCACTTTTCTTGTCCCTGTACCATACTCCTCGGACAAAGTTGTTTACTACCATGGCGTCAAACAGGATCTGTTAACCACTTAAGACAAAGAAGCTAAAGAGGCTGATCCCGATATCAGTAACATTGCGGGACCAACAAAATTACTCGAAGTGGAAGGGTTTTCTCTCCCGAGATCTCCTCGGAGACTGTTGCTAAGCCTGTTGTTATTCCATCTGTTGTTCCTACTAGTACTTCGGCTACTACTCCCATCCTTACTCCAGTTGTTATCCCTGCCAATGAGTCATCTGGGACTCGGGGCAAAGAAGTTGTAGGTGAGCCTGCCCGGACGGATGCACCTAGAAAAATTGTTTTGGAATCCTCTAAACAAAAAATGGAGGAAATTTTAAAAATAATCAAGAAAAGCGATTACAATGTGGTCGAACAGCTGGGGCAGACCCCTTTGTAGATATTAATGTTGGCTCTGCTATTATGTTTTAAGGCCCATGCAAAGGCTTTGTTTACATTTCTCAAGACTACGCACGTTCCGCAAGAAACCTCCGCTGACCAATTCAAGGACTGTGTGGCCAGTTTGACTGTTGATAATGGGTTGGGTTTTTCTGATGCTGATTTGACGCCCAAAGGGAGAAAGAATAATGATGCTCTGCATGTCTCGATCGAATGCAGGGGCACTACTATGGCCCATGTGCTAGTGGACACTGGATCGTCACTAAATGTTCTGCCCAAGAAGGATCTTGATAGGCTAGATTGTGAAGGTTTAACATTAAAGCCCAGTAACATTTTGGTGAAAGCTTTCGACGGTTCAAAGAGTATGGTGCACGGGGAGGTGGACTTCCCTGTCAAAGTGGGTTCCCAGATCTTTGAATCCACCTTCTATGTGATGGATATCAGGCCATCCTTTTCTTGTTTGTTGGGTCATCCTTGGATCCATGAAGTTAGGGCCGTTACTTCTATGCTGCACCAAATGTTGAAGTATCTAGTGAAGGGGAAGATTGTCACCGTGCATGGTGAAGAGGAGTATATGGTGAGCCATCTGAACTCCTTCAAGTATGTGGAGATAGACGATGAGTTCATAGAGACCCCTTGTCAAGATTTTGAAGAGGTTCCCCAGATTATGGCATCAACCGAGACTATCACCAGTGCGTCGAAGATCACCAAACCTCCTTTGAAGATGGCTTCTCTCAAGGATGCCATAGCAGTAGTTAAAGAAGGTGGGTGTATCATTTGGGGACAACTTCCTGATTTTCCTCATAAAACTGACAAATTTGGTTTGGGCTTTACCTCAGGAGCTCAAAGTGTTGTTCGACGTGCTCGGGCAGGAGGACCTCCCCTACGCATCAGCAATCGTGGGGTCAATTCTATAAAAGACAATGATGAATATTTTGATATTGACAGCTGGATCTACCCTACTACCAACAGTGGACCTAGTAACTGGACGGCCAAAGATTTTGTGCCGATTACTTTAGTTCAATAGTAATTGTCTTACTTGTTTTTCGAATTTGTAATAAACAATATTAACTCTATGGCCTTGTGTCTTACCCGAGGCATAATGGTTTATTTGTGAGGGTTATTATATGTCATTATCATATGTCATCCATAAAACATTGGACGTTTCTTGCATACAAATTTTGCGCTCTCTATTTTTCTTTTCTACTTTTCGCTTTATCAATACAGTTATGCTCTTACACACACTCACATATCAAACTGCAGATCCATATCCACTCTGGATCCCATTGATAACAATTCTGCTATTGCCAGTTATAACTTCGAAAATCCGATCAACCAAGTCGAGGATGAAGGTGAGGAAGATTGTGAGGTACCTGGAGAACTTGCTAGACTGTTATAGCAGGAAGAGAGGGCTATACAACCTCATGAAGAGCCAGTTGAGACAATAAACCTGGGCACAGAGGTAGACAGAAAAAAAGTCAAGATCGGCGCAAATCTGGAGATTAATATCAAACAGCGGTTGATACAAATGTTACACAATTATGTTGAGATCTTTTCCTGGTCATATGAAGACATGCCTGGTTTAGACACATATATAGTGGTTAATCGTCTTCCAACTAAAGAAGATTGCCCTCCGATTAAATAGAAGGTCCGCCGTATGTGCCCTGAAATGTCAGAGAAGATCAAAGCAGAGGTTATGAAATAGTTCAATGCTTGATTCTTAGTTGTCACTTCCTATCCGATGTGGGTCGCTAACTTCATTCTGGTACCTAAGAAGGACGGTAAAGTACGGATGTGTGTGGACTACAGAGACCTGAACAGGGAAAGCCCCAAAGATGACTTCCCATTTCCCCACATGGAGAAGACAACCTTCGTCGCATAGTAGGGCACTTTGAGTTACAAGGTGATGCCTTTTGGGTTGAAGAATGCTGGGGCAACTTATCAACGAGCCATGGTAGCTTCGTTCCATGATATGATTCACCATGAGTTAGAGGTTTATGTGGATGACATGATAGCCAGGTCTCAAATCGAGGAGGAACGCCTTGATCATCTACAAAAGTTGTTTGATAGGTTGAAGACGTACAAGTTGAGACTGAATCCGAACAAGTGCACATTCAGGGTAAGGTCTTGTAAACTTCTGGGGTTCATCGTCAGTGACAAGGGTATTCAGGTAGACCCTGCAATGGTGAAGGCCATACAAGAGATGCCGACTCCCCGTACCGAGAAGGAAGTTAGAGGTTTCTTGGGATGCCTAAATTATATCGCCAGGTTCATTTCACATCTGACTGCTACTTATGAGCTAATCTTCAAACTCATGAAGAAAGATCAAGTATTAAAATGGAATGACGAATTCCAGACCTCTTTCGAAAGAATCAAGGAATACCTTCAAGAACCACCAATTCTGATGCCTCTGATTGAAGGAAGACCTTTGATAATGTACTTAATAGTATTAGACAATTCAATGGGGTGTGTGCTGGGGAAGCATGACAAGTCTAGTAAAAAAGAGCACGCAATATACTACCTTAGCAAAAAGTTTACCGACTGTGAGACAAGATATTCACTGATCGAGGAAACTTGTTGCGCTTTGGCATGGGCTGCTCGCCGACTAAGATAGTATATGTTGACCCACACTACTTTGTTGATATCTAAGATGGATCCGATCAAGTATATCTTCGAGAAGCCCGCTCTCTCCGGAAGAATAGCAAGATGGAAGATGATCTTAACCGAATACTATATCTAATATCAAACCCAGAAAGTAATCCAGGGAAGTGTATTAGCTGATCATTTGGCTCATCAGGCCGTGGATGACTACCAGTCCATGAATTTTAAGTTTCCGGACGAGAATATTATGCTAGTGACTGACTATGAAGAACCTGGACCGGATGAAGGACCTAAAGAAGGACCCCGATGGACCATGGTTTTTGACGGAGCCTCGAACACACTCAGTAATGGCATTGGTGTTGTAATAATATCCCTCAAGGGCTGCCATACTCCTTTCATTTCCCGACTATGCTTCAACTGTACCAACAACATGGCGGAGTATGAAGCATGCATCATGGGACTCAAAGTTGCTATCGACCTGAGGATCAAGTTCTTAAACGTTTTCGGGAATTCAGCCTTGGTGATAAGTCAGATCAAAGGAGAGTGGGATATGAAGCATTTGAATCTCATCCCGTACAAAGAGCACGTGCTGACATTGCTCCAACACTTTGAGGAGGTAACCTTCGAACATTTCCCATGAGAGTATAATCAGTTATCGGACGCGCTAGCTACCATGTCTTGTATGTTCAAGGTCAGGTGGGACAATGAAGCTCCTCGAATCACCATTTAGAGGTTGGATGAACCAGCATACTGCTGTGAAATTGATACTGAAGAGTTAGCAGAAAACCTTGGTTTGACGAAGTAAAAAGGTATCTCGAGGCTCAAGAGTATCCCGAGGGGGAATATGTCAACGATAAGAAGTTTCAGAGAAGGTTCGCCGCAAAATTCTTCCTCAGTAATGGAATCCTCTACAAGCGCAACCATGACTCTACCTTACTGCGGTGTGTAGACAAGAGCGGAGCATAGAGGATTATGAAAGATATACACGAAGATACCTTCGGAACCCATTCAAGTGGACATACCATGGCTAAAAATATCCTACGGGTAGGATACTTTTGGTCCACTATGGAAGCAGATTGTTATCAGCACTCCCAAACTTGCCACAAATGGCAGATCTATGCTGATAAGGTGCATGTACCTCCGGTTCCGTGGAACGTATTAACGGCTCCTTGGCCCTTTGCAACGTGGGGCATTGACATGATCAGAGAGATTAGACCTACCAATTCCAATGGGCATCGCTTCATCCTGGTGGCCATTGATTACTTCACGAAGTGGGTCGAAGCTGCCTCTTTTGCTACTGTCACCAAGAATGTTGTGGCGCAATTTATCAAGCATAACCTGATCTGTCAGTACGGTGTGCCAGAGAGAATCATCATTGACAATGGTACCAATCTTAATAATACGATGATCACTGAACTCTGTAAACAGTTCAAGATCCAGCACCATAATTCGTCCTCTTACTGGCCGAAGATGAATGGCGTTGTCGAAGCTGCTAACAAGAACATCAAAAAGATCATACAGAAGATGACGGTGACATACAAAGACTGGCATGAGATGTTACCATTTGCTCTTCATGGATACCGCACCTCCGCGCAAACATCAACAGGGGAAACCCCCTACTCTTTGGTATACAGCATGGAGGTTGTCTTGCCTATTGAGGTCCAGATCCCTTCTCTGAGGATTATGAAGGATGCGAGTTTAAACAAAGACGACTAGATCCAGACTCAACTTGATTAACTGAATTTGATCGATGAGAAGAGACTTACTACTGTCTGTCATTGTCAAATATATCAAAAACGGATGATCAAGGCTTTCAACAAAAAAGTCAGACGCCAAGAATATCAAGTCGTGGATCTAGTGATCAAGTGCATCATACTGCCGCAAGGTGATCCCAGGGGCAAATGGACTCCCACATACGAAGGGCCATTTGTGATCAAAAATATTTTTTTGGGTGGAGCCATGATTTTGACCACCATGGACGGTGACGACCTTCCTCACCCTGTCAATGCGGACATAGTGAAAAAATACTACGCATGATTAAAGACCCGCTAGGTTGACTGACCTAGGCAAAAATAAGGGCTTCCCGGCGAACCAAAAGGGTTCAGGCAAAAATTAGGGATGAAAACAAAAAAATCTGTACACCTGGCAAGTCGAAAACCTGAAAAGGCGGCTTGGGAAAAAAGGGTATCCCGGTGGACTTAAAACCCGAAAGGGCGGTCCAGGAAAAAGTTAGGGATTTAAAGCGTATCACTATGTCTCATTGGATCACCTTGAGACCAGACCTCAGTATCAACTATCAAGCTCGAACGGCACCAATCAATCTAATCAGCTTCGGACAAGCAACAAAGTGATGAGACGCTCGAAGACATAACAACAATAGAAAAATTGAAACTCAATGGGATTATTACACATAGTTGTTTTCTTTCTCTTTGTACACAATATTGTATAACTTTCATTTTCACGGCGGCGTTCTCTTACTAGAGCGTCAACTTCCTTGTAAAAAAATGCCTGTTATAGGCCAACTTCAGAAATTAATACAAGTTATTTTTACAAAAACCATTTGTTTTTCTTTTTCTGTTTTGTTTTGCAAAAACGTCCAATGATTTATTCTTAACATATGAATTTGAATATGATTGCTATTCACAAGTATTTGCATATAAAACAGAAAGACAGTTGCTCATGACTTAAGGAACAGGGCAAAGCCTAATCCCGACAGTTACTCTGTTCAACATGGTATAGGGGCAGGGACAGCTTTGAAACAAGGTCACCATTACATGCAACCCCGTGACATCTACACTCCCCACAGAGTAGAGGTAACCAAAGCTTTGACATCGGCTTCCCCAAACGGGAGTTACCTTCCCCAGCAAGGTTCCTTCAGAGAGTCGACATCTATATTCCCCAGCCGAATTTTATAATCGCAAGCGGTTCATAAAGTTTTATCCCGAGGAGAGTTTATTTCTCTGAATACAGAAGCTCAATCCCCAATAGAGCTTATTCCTCCAGCTACAAAAGTTCATCCCCCAAACGGAGTTTATTTCTCTGAATCGGCAAAATCTTCCCGTAAAGCATCTCCTCTCTCAAACAGAGTTATTCCACCGCTGAGTTATTCTCAAGCAGAGTCTCTCCCCGGCAGAATATTCACCAACAAAAAGGAGTAAATCCACGGCATAATCATCTCCGTTCACCATCCCTAGAGGAAGTAGAAGAACCAATTTTTCTACAACAATAAGGAATTTAATTTCCAATACCCTCCAGCAGCAGTCAGGGATTTTCCAAACTCGGATATGTCACAATAGCATTTCATGTTCATATATCATGATATGTGCATACATATTACATATAGCATAATCTCATTTATTTTGAGAACATCATCACACAATGCATTTCATGCATCACATATAATTAATCATGTACCTTTTCAGGAAAGATGGTTATCATCAACAATTCCAACAACTTAAGGTTAAATCCATGAAGTTATACATGTCATATCTACAGACAACTAATGGAAAATCAGTTCCCGAAACCAAATGGGTTACCTAATCTATATGATCAAACGAAGCAACCCTACTATCCAGGTTCCTTCTTATAGCCCTACTACCCAGGCTTTCATTTTGAAGTAACCCTGCTATCCAGGTTCCTTCTCATAGCCCTACTACCCAGGCTTTCATTTCGAATTAACCCTACTATTCAGGTACCTTCTCGCATCCCTACTATCCAGGCTTTCATTCCGAAGTAACCCTACTACCCAGGTTCCTTCTCAACAGACCTACTATCCAGACTTTCATTTCGAAGTAACCCTACTATCCAGGTTCCTTCTCGCAACCCTACTATCCAGTCTTTCATCTCGAAGTAACCCTACTATCCAGGTTCCTTCTCTCTTATCTCTAGACAACAGTTTACAACACTGTAAAACCTGGACCTGGCCAGATACGGTCGGTTTCACATTTCCCTAGTAAGTTGTTATGCAGCCTGGACCCTGACCAGATAAGCAGTTCACTTTTGCCTCCTCAATCAAGAGTTAATTCCCCAGTAGAGTAATGGACAACCGAAGCTCCTAGACTCTATTTCCCAGGATATAAATGAACATTCCCCGGCGAAGTCCTCCCTAACGGCAGGTACAGGAAGTCTCGCAAAGGAATCTCTTATCCAACTGATATCTTTTCTGGATGGCATCTTTAAACCCATCTCCGACGATTCTCTGTCACCTTCTAAATGGAATCTATAAGCCAATTCCCGATACTACCTGTACAAATCTAGCATCATTTCAGACGAGTGCAAATTTATGGGCACTTTAGTGTTCAATCATCTTCCACCTTCATATCATGAAAGGCAGACCAGCCAATCTATATCCTCAGGTTTAAGATGATTGAATAGGGGCAACTGTTATACCCCAAAATTTTCCTTCTCATTTTACTCAAAAACCTACTCCTAGAGGTCCTCAATTGCTCAAGTTGACTAAGGATTTACCAGACAAATCCTCCTCCTAAGACAATGAGCCTCAAACTAGGTTTTCACTCCTCATCAAGATGTTTGAGTTCCAATGGTCCTAAATGGTTTCCATTGCCCTAATATGACCTCAAGACCATCCATACCAAGTTCTAATGCCTTGCACAAGAAGTTTGCTCAGTCAATTGCTCGAATGCCTGAAAATCAACTGTACTAGGTGAAAAGTCAACTGTGACCCATATACAGTCAAACTTCAAGATTTTGGGTCAACATCAACATTTTGCTAAATTAGGGTTCCTATAGGAAAAGTCAACCAAACTTTGACCAGGCATAACTTCCTCATACTTTATTAGAAATTTCTCATCCAAAGCTCATTTTGAAGATAATCCAATTCCCCACAACTCATCTTCAGCCCTCAAGTTCAAGAAATGCACTCAGGAAAAGATATAAATTCAGACATTATAGGTCCTTTTCAAAAGTCAACAAAAACACCTTTTAGGTCAAAGCTTCTTACATGAACATAGAAGGTCCAATTGAGATTAAACCAAAGAGGTTTCTTATGGGACATCCTAAGATTTCTAAAAAGTCCAAGAACACCCTCAGGGTCAAAATTGAGAGAGATATGCATTGTCAAAGTTGGCCATTTTTGGAAATTTGCACAAAGTCAACAATGCACAAAAATGCATTTTTCTTTAAATGGGCCTAAATTTTTATACTTGCAACACACTCCTAGCCTGGTCCACGACCCATACACCTTTCCATGCATTATTGGATTTATTTATTTAATTTATTTTGATTTTATCATTAAAAAAATCAAATAAAATTAAATAAATTATACAAAATAATGAAAGGTTATCTTGATTCGATTTTGCATTAAATGACAATCCAAATATGATGTATAACATCAAGAAAAACCGTGCCAAGCCATGAGAGGAAGAAATATCCAATTTTGGAAAGATTTGAATTTAATTTGAATAACACATTCATTCCTTGATTTCTTTCCAACCATGTTACCCTGATTTTGATTCACTATATATGCTAAAGGCATCTCAACCCTAAGCACAGAGAGTAGCACGTAGCCTGCCCAAAACCCTACCAAAAGAAACTTCCAAAATTTCAAAGAAAGAGACAATTTGTTCTCGCACGATCTAGCCCTTTTCCATTGTTACTAAGCATCCAAGCTTACTCGTGCAACATCCAGGGATTCAACCCAAACCTTCAGCAAGCCTGTAGCATCCAGAATTGGCAGATCCGTACCTCACTTTTGGGTAAGATTTCTTTGATCTCAAACTCACACAACACTTGACTTAAATCCATATCAATTGCATACATGTGTTTCTATTGATGATTGTGGGTGTTTGAACATATAACATGTAAAGCTAAGGCCCATAATCACCCTCTGCCATTAACGACCGTGGTTTCACGTTTTTTTCCATAGCGATGGCTGCAGGTTGTTTTAGGGCATGAGAATGTCACCACTGGATCCGCAACCCTCGAATTAGGGGGGTAAGGTCCAGTTATTGCTTCTTTTTTTTAGGTTTGCGCAAGGTTGAAAAAAGAGGTGACCGGAGCTAGGGCTCCGACGCTTCTCTAGTGGGTCAATGCTGGGACGATGGTCTGACTTTGGCATGGCATTTGGCTACTTTTTGATTGGGTCATTCAACAACCAGGGGCCCTACGTTGCTTGCATGTCAAAGACCTGGGTTCGATCCCAGAAACCCAATTTTGCATTTTCTAACATTTCTATGCAGGATCTAATGCACCACTATTTAAACGTGTCCATCATGCAACTCAGTATTTGACCATCAGATTCATCTCTACCAAGATCCAATGTGCAATAGGTGTAGTGCATAGTGGGCATCCCAGATCTAATGGCACTGGATCAAACGCCAGCCTTGGGCCAACTATTATGGGCCTGGAAATTCCAATTCACACCCCCCATAATTACTTTTCATCAGGCCCATTTTATTTTTTGTTTTAATTTCTTTAACCTTTTTTTATTGTTTCTATTTATTATTAATTGTTTTAAATATCCTTTTTTAATTAAATCTTAAAATCACAAAATCACAAAAAAAAATTAGAATTAGGTTCTTTTGTATATAAAAGATTTAATTTCATTAATTAATTAAGTTAACTAGGATAACTTAAATTCTTTTTTTCATAATTAAAATCAATTAGAAATTAAGTTAATTTGCAAAATTAATTACTTTTCTCAAAAAAATCCAAAAAAATATTTTTTCTTTATTCACTAATTAATGTCTTTGAATTTAGCTTGAATTCCTCGTTAAATTTATTCTCGCGCGCATTTATTTATCCATTTTTTTTCAATTAATGTAATTGCTCCGAGTTTATAATAGTTAATTAGGTTTGCTACTATTTTCATTTACTATTTTCCCCCAAGTTTTTGATTATTTAATCCCCTTCCCAAAGCCTTGTAATAGCTAGGTTTAAACTTCTCGCACTTTTACTTTCCGTCATTATAAACTGTTAGATGATTGATAATAAGATTGTATACAAAAGATCATAATTTAAAACAGTAGAAAACCCTAAATGTGCAAAGATGATTGACTAAAAAAATAAACACTTTCACATGCTCATTACTAGGGTTTTCCCCACTTCGGTTGCCTTTGGTAAACGGTCATGAAGTATATGAAGTTTTAATGGTTGCCCTCTAGTCCCAAAAGATAAAAAATGACCCATTCGAATGTTGCCTCGGAACGATCTTTAGGACTCTAGGGTAACTACTAAGGTTTCCTAACCATTGCTTTAGTGACCGTACTCGTCCCTTTCGATTGTCCCTCAAACTCCAACGATGGAGCTACCTACTCCTTAATAGTAGGATAAAATTGTCTAAAGGAAATAAGAAAAACGAACAGTCTTTTTCGAGTAGGTAGAAACTCTTAAGTACTTGCTCAAAACAAATATTTTACACTTACATTTTCAAACAAACTTTTCAAACTAAAGTTTTCAAAAAACACTTTATCACACCCTTGAGGACTGATACAAGGGTTACTATAAAGTGAAACGTTGCACTAAGGCAATTTCAAAACTTTTTCAAACACACAAACACACAAAAGCAATTTAAGAATGAGCAAGTACCTAAGAGCCCATGGAAAACCACAGATAGAAAGGGTGCTAATATCTTCCCTTTCTATAATCTACCCCCGTACTCAGAAACATCTCGAAAAAGGTTTTTTCTGTTCTTTTTCCCTTTTCATTTATTGGATGAAATAAAAGACGGTGGCGACTCTTGCTTACCGCACATTTGCAAACAAAAAACGCAAAATTGGTAGTAACAAAAAATAGTCAGTTCTTCCACCGTATCACAACGACAGTGTGCTTTTTTCAGATATTTCTCTTGAAGTTAATGACCTAATGATTAATTGATTTAATCTTGTCATGCACGTCTAATTTACTAACAATTTTATATACAAGCATATAAGAAATATAAAGCGAGAAATAAAATTCCTACAACTATTACAAGGATTTGGTGCAAATACATAAATAATGACTGAAAAGTTAAATGTGAAAATTGAAAAACCCTAACTAACTATTACAAACCGGGCGCAGTTACATGAATAATAAAAAAAAATAATCGTTATGGTAAAATAATAACGTGCAAAAATTAAGACTAGCCTAATTTTGAAACCCTGAGAGTTTAATTGTTTATTAAAATGTTTTTTGGTATTTTTATGAAAAAAAGATTTGAAATTTAACCTAATCTCTAATTAATTTTAATTAATGAAATCAGTCAAAATAATTAAATCAAATTAATTTATTTACCAAAAATTAAATTAAATTAGGAAAAACCTAAGTCTATTATTTTTTGTGATTTTCTGACTTTTATGATTTAGAAAAAGAATAAACTAAAAAAATATAAACTAAATAAAAAGAAATTGAGAAATGGGCCTCAGGGGGGGTGTGAAACCCAATTGTCGGGGTGTGCTGCTGAATTTTGCAAAGCCCAAACCTAATGGCCCACAACTTGCGTGAGATCCAGTGTTGTTGTGTTAGGGAGGTCCACCATGGGGGTTGCATGTTGGGCGTTACATCTAGAGGATGATTGATCTGATGGTGATGATGATAAAGCATATGGTACGCGCGCTTGGAGTGGAACCACTGAATCTGCAAGAAACTCATTAGAAAAAATAAACTACAAGACCTGGAAATCGAACCCATGTCTCTCCCTTTGCAAGTGTTCCTTCCACCACCAAGCCACTCTGTTCATTCGTTATGTAAAACAAACATAAAATAATATGATCAAAATAATGGCCAGAAATTCTCCTTTTTAAAAAAACGCGCGCCATTTCAAACGGGCCAACTAGGCTATGCCACGCTTTTGTCTTTCCCAGCCCTCTGTTGTGTTAGCCTAGGGACCTTTACCTACGGACAGTATCCGTCACTAAATCACCTGCAAATTTTCAAAATCTTCAACAAGCAATATAAATTCAGTTTAACAACATGGATCAACTGGGTTTGATCTCATGAGCATGATAGTGCTCCTCTTTTGGCCTAATTTTACCTGTATCTGAAAACCCTAAATCAAAGGTCAAAACCCTAACAATGGCATATTGTCATATATTCATCAAAACAGGCAATTAACGATTCAAACATGTTCTAATCATTCATACAAGCAAGAATGCATGATCCAAATCCATTTATAATGTACGTAATACAATAATCATTTTCAAAAAAAAAGAAGGACAAACTATGACTGTATTGGGCACGATTCTTGGAGCTTTGGCACTTGGGAGTGATGCAACTAGCTTCAGAAGGCCTCTAGGAGTTGATTGCAAGCTTCAGAATACCTTGAATTTGTCTGTAATCCAAAATCTGTTTGACACTTTTTCTTTGAAAATTTGGAGTTTTGAATGTCAGTTTCGTGCGGCCAACCCTTGTCCTCTTTGTTGTACCCCAATTTTTGCCCCTAAGATTCCTTCATCATACCATGTTGATTCAATCACAACAAGATCACATTAAGGCTTTTGGTTCTTCTTCCTATCTTTAGTTTTGCTCTTTGAGGAATCACCAAGCACCTTGACTTGTTTTCTTTTGTGATCATGGATATTTTGACTTGATTTTGTTTCTAATTGATAAAATGCAATGTTGGATGGTTTTACTTGTTAATAATGAAGGTAAAGGCAATGTGGCTTAGCAGTTTGATCCATGGGTTCATGAGTTTATTTCCATGCCCTAGTCAATAAAGCTTGAGAACTACAAACCTCACCATTGAAGTTGTTTTGGAAAAAATGGCATGGCAAGGTTTATTTTGGGTTCATCACATTTCAAAGTTATCAAATTTATTCAAAGGTACAAAGGGTTGATGGAAGAAGTTATCACGATTGGACAAGGTCTTGTTCCCATTGATCACAAGTGCATATTTCTATAAATTCTCAAGATATGGAAGTGGTTTTGGTGGCTATGAGTTCTCATTATCATCCTCAATAACTTATATTTACAAAGCATGAGTGTTGGTAAAAGAAGGTTGTTCAAAATTATCAAAGTTCCTCAAAGCATTTTCTTGGTCTAGGAGCTAGGGTTTTGAACTTCAAAGAAGTATATCTTGCTCATCCTTTGGTATTTTTGAGTGATTCCAAAAAGATCCTTCTCTTAAAAGGGTTATTAACAAATCACTTCAAAAGTTTCAATGATTTTTCATGTGGAAGAAACTTGATGATGAAGAAAGATTACAAGTCCTCTAGATGAACCCCTAATTTCCCATGTGTGACTTCAAATGATCATAACTTGGTCATTTTTATCACCTTGAGCCCACTCTTTTTCCATAATGATCTAGATTATGTGAACTTTATTCCTTATTTTATGTGAAAAGTGAGAAAATGTATAGAAGATTCCCTAAGGATGCAAAAGATTATAGGTCATTTCATGATTTTTTGCCAACTTCAACAATTCATAACTCTTTCAATTTTTGGATATTTTGAATGGTTAAAGTTTCAAAATTTCATTCAAGAGGTCTATTTCATGCCATATTTTTTGGTAAAGAGCTAATTCCAAGTGGAAGGCCATGTTTGGATGCAAGACATTATAGGTCACTTTTGAAGAAAATTTGAAATATTTCTAAGTATGGAAAGTCAACCTTTTTCCCCAACTTTGACTCAATGCAACATTCAGCTCAAGCATCCACTTGATTCCATTCTTTTTCCATTGAAAAGCTTCTAACCTCATCTTTCTAAAGCATCAAGAATTATTTCCTAAGACCCCTTGAGTTGAAAATGCCATTATTTTAAAATTGGTAACTTGGAACTGATTTTCTCACCAAGTCAGAATTTTGAAATCCATAATGTGGCCTCTAATCATAAGATTTATGCGTGTTTTTTATTTAAACTTGATTAACAAACTTTCCAGAAGTGTTTAGCACCTCAAAACGCAAAGATTGGATGCGTTTTGGTCAAAATAAGATCACACTTCACTCGTGCATCAGGTTTTCATGAATTCCCTCCAAAATGAATCATTCACTCTTCCTTTTGATCACATCTGCTTCTCCTATAAATACATGAACTATCCCATTCATTTTCTCAAGCTTGGATAGCCAGAATCACCCTACCAAACTTTCTCCATAACTCAATTTTCTGTAACTTCGTAATCAGTGTTCAAGCCTTTTTTTAATCCAATTTTTCTATCAATTCACCTTCCTTGATCTTCCCCGAAGCTAATTGTGATACGGTGGGATAACTGACTTGGGTGTTTTGCGTTTGATCGCAAATATTCCAGTTAGCAAGAGTCGCCACCGACTTTTCTTTTATCCAAAAGGAAAGGTGAAAAAGCACAAGAAAGACCTTTGAGATTATTTCTTGAGTTCGGGGGGGTAGATTATGAAAACGGAAGGTATTAGCACCCTTTTCATCCTTGGTTTTCTATGGGATCTTAGTTTACTTGCTAGATCACTTGCTTTTGTTTGAAATTATGCTTTGTGTGGTTTTTTGAAAGTATTTTGTAAAGAGGCTATTGTTTAGGCAAACACTGTAATGATTCTTGTTCGTAAGAATGTATACAAAGTGTTTGATATTTTGAAAATGTTTTCAAGTTTGTAAGATGTTTTGAAAGTGTAGGTGTTTGTTCTGAAAATAGCAAGGATGTTTGTTTTTGAAATGGAGCAAGTAATTATGAGCAATTTACCTACTCAAATGTCTTTCTTGTTCATTTCCTTTTCCTTTGACATTTTTGTCTTTCCATTGATTTGGTAAGCAACCGTATCTTTGGATGTAAACGGGACGGGCGTGGGTCATCGTATAACCATGATTAGCAATGTTGCAAGGGACTAGATCCTTTACCAAAGGCAACAACGAGGGACTATGATATTTTATCGAGGGTCTTTGCTAAAACGCCCTTGTTAGAGGGACATGACTATTTTTCCGATAGGAAACAAGTGAGATTACCCTAAGGTGTGCATATGTGTAAAGTGTGTTTGATTGCATGCATTTTTTGTCTTGATTAGGGTTCTCTATTTGTTGATTTCATGTCTTGCCGTAGACACCCTAATTACTAGTAATATATGAAAGCAATAAAAAGTGCGAAAAGTAAATATCCTACACTATTACAATCATTAGGGGGATAGGGTGTACAGATTTACAAATGGGGATTACAAATAAAATTAAATCCTAAGTTACTATTACAATAGTATTCTTATTTTTGTTTCAGAAAAGAGATAAGTTTTGTTTAAGAAAATATTTTTGATCTTTTTGTTTTAAGAAATAAAATAAGGCATGTAAAATGTAAAATGTTTTTGGTGTTTTTGATTAGTGAAATAAGAAGTGATAGAAAAAATAGTAAGGAAAAAGAAAATAGAATCAGTGCATTGCTGACTAAAAGAGATCAGAAGTTATGACTATGGCGTGCTGCAAAACAGAGATCATATTAGTAGAAATAGGAAAAGTCATAAGTTTTGGGTCCGCTGGGAACAAAGAAGATTTCAGAAGTTCTGATACCACTGGTAGAACTTAGTCTCCCTCTCTATGCTAGTCAGAACATCTGCAACTTAGTCGTTTCTCAATAGAACAGAAGATGTGCATATAACAGTTATGGCAGGTTTCATAGTGTTTCAGAAACAAGAGATGTCAGAACTATAAATCTGAAGCAAGCATGAATTTGCTAATCCTATTTTCCTTAAGAAGTTATGAACTAATTTACTCCCTACTTAGGCATACAAATACGTGAAACCTCAGAATACGTACAGCATCAGAATCATGATGTCTACATTGTATTTTTGAATATGAAAATCTAACAATGTCTAAGTAATATGATGAGAGTCAGCAGAAACTTACCTTGCAGCTGGAAAATACTCTGTGAGTTGGAGTCTGGTTCTGAACTCTGGTGATGTTCTGAATAGCTTCTTCACGTACTCAGCAGGCTGGAAGTTTTCAACTTGGGCTATGAATGATTAGAGAAATTCTGGAACAATCAAGGGGGCAAAGTTTTGACTTCCTTGAGGTGAATATGGATGGAGAATGTGTTACAGTTTGAACACAGAAGTTAGGATGGTTTCTAAATGTATATTAAAACTGTATGGATGGTTTTGGTCAAAAAATACTTGAGGAAAAAAATGGAGTCTGAATGCAAGAATCAAAAGCTAACAGGTTTTTGTATTTCTGTATTTGCAGTTTTGGACTCTTTGAATTTTAGCAGGGGTTCAAGGCTTTTTTCTTTCTCCAAAATTCCCCCTCACTTCAGTTGCCAATGGCTTTCAATTTATAAGCAAAGATCTACAACCATCACATGCTAGGGTGCTGCCTTGTTCTTGAAGCAAGTATGGTGGTTAGTAGATTTAGCAGCGCCTAAGATGGAATTGTAAGCAGGAATTAAGGAAAGGTAACCTCAAAAGCAAAAGCAACGCATGGGCCCAGCACACTCTTGTACAAAAGTTTGCTTTTCCAAGACACTAATGGTACTTCTATGCCACACGTGGGGAAATCCTTTGGACAAAGACCCAAAAGTGATTGTGAGCATTAAATGATGATGAGATTGATCAAACCAGAAATCCTGCAACGTGAGATTCTGCATCATTTCTTAATTCCGGATCAGAAGTTCAGCTTCAGCGTGACTTAGAATAGACATCCAACTTCTGATGTTTGTATCTCCTATCTCCAGCATGTTTTGAAGGAGCTCTCAGACTTTCCAGGAAGCTTGCAGCATGCTTTGTAACCTTCTTTGAATTACCCTTGCAAACTCTGACTGAACCTTTGTGAAAACTGGCCCAGAATTTTTGACCAAACTCTGTCTTGAAAGTGTCCAGAATTTGCTAAGTGCTTCAGTTTCATGGACGTGTCTTTGAACATTTATAACTTGAAATTCCAGCATTTCCAGGAGAAGTTTTGTTCTGTAATATTTTAGGTCTTGTTGAGATCTAAAACTCTTGAGTTAGAAATTATTCTAGGATCAGCTTGCATCATGGTGATAATCTGATCAGAAGTTCTGAGCTTGTCATATTTCTTAAACACTTAGAAAAATTCTAAGTATTTAGAATTTTGATTTTTCCAAAGTAATTTTGACTTTTGAATTTCTTGATGAAACAGATCTCACATTCCAACATGTCTTGATGAAATATGATTTTTGAAGCTTGATTTTGATCCAAAAGTCAAAGTTTGACTTTTCAGTGTGCAAATGACCATTTTGCCCTTGTGAATGACTTTCTTGGAAAGTTTGTAATTCAAGGCTTGAAATAGGACGGAAGCAAACCTCAAGGTCCAGGATGATCCTCTGAGAAATGAGAGGGCAAATTTTGGGGTACAACATTAACCATACAATTACCTTCAAGAATCGTGCCCTATATTGCTCCTTAGAAGTCCAGTTTCAGAGCTCTGCAACTCAACTTCAATAGGTATATTTCTCCATCAATTCTTCAAAACTTTGATATCATTGTGATGCTCTCATTGCCCTGGTTCTAGTCACAACACTTTCTTTTATCTGGAAACACGTTTTGACCATGAAATTTCAAATCCCTGTTCAAGACATTCCTTCCAAATTGCTTGAGCTACAATTTATTTAAATTTGTCGTGAAGGTGTGGTTGTCTTCGTCTTGAAGAGACGAAGAGAATGGCATAGGTCTGAGCTTATGATTTTACAGTTTGAGAGACCTGCAATTCACGTTGGCTGGAAGTTGAAGATGACCAATGTGTCATCTTCCAACCAATGAAGGTGTGCCACTTGTTTTTTTGAATTTCTGATTTAATAGGTGATCCAGTGTTTTATTCACAAATGACCATGATATGCACAACGTGCCAGATCCCTTGGATTTGATTACTAACGTGTCTTAACTCTCATTCATTGGTCCACATCTTTTTAATTTTTATTTTATTTTTTGATTTTTATATTTAATTGATTTATGATTATTCTCTTTCTGATTCTTATTTTTTTCACAATTTTATATTGTGTTTTGATATTTTTTTTATAAATTTTCACTTTATTTGATTTGTTTTAAATGTTTAAAAATACTTTTATACATTTTTAAATTCTGAAAAAATTCTAGAATGATCCAATGATATTATGACAAATATTGGTAACCTCATTTATTTTTTATTTCTGACTTTGTTATTTTTTATTATTTTTGGTTTATTCTACTCATTTCTTTTAATTTTAAAAATAGTTTCTGACTTTAAAAAATTATCAAAAGTTTTATAAAAATATTTGAGTCCTTTTCTAATTTTTCTTTGGTCTTACTTTTTATTTCTTGATTAATTTGAACATTGTTGATTTTTTTCTCTTTTATTTCTATTTTAAAATATTTTAAAATATTTTAAAACTTTTTTATGTAAATATTAAATGCAATATTATTTTGTGATTATTTTCTGGCTGATCTTGGGTTGAATTTTTTATTATGAACTTTGTTAACACCATTGGATCCATGGTGTTGAGTCTAACTCCATAAAAATGGATGAATGATTTTAATAATAGTTTAATTAAAATTTAATTCAAATGTGGTTTGTATTCTTTCCCACCCCTCTTCATCTCATCCCTTTCTTATTGCAATAAGTGTTATTGGAGCATGATCTCTATATCATGTTTCAAAACAAATGGTGCATAGATTTCTATTGACCGGCCTCAAAATAGGTGTGACTTCTATATAAGTCCATTTACGATTGCTTAACATAGCGCTAAACTTTGTCGCGGTTCGAATAAATGATCGTTTGTGGCCCAAACCTATGTTTGCAAGCCCAAGCATGTTAATTTGATCCCTTTGATCCAATAACTTTGAGATTCATTGTGTGGAGACTTTGGTTCTACCAATCCTCTAATGGATCTACAACACTTTTAGTCAACGCGGATCACTTGTGAGGATTCAAAATGGATGATATACTTGACAAAAAGCAAATGCAACTTGTTGTGTGGAGGCTTTGGTTCTACCAATCCTTTAATGAGTTCCAAATGCAAGTTTCAAGATGGACATCCAACTAACCACTAATTATTAATTTGTTTCACTTTATGCTTTTATTTTTTTATACTTTATGTACCATTTACTTTAAGCATTACATTTCATGAATTTGTATTTTGCTCACTTGAGCATTTATATTCTTGTTATCTTTGTTTTGCTCACTTGAGCCTTTCTTTTCTTTTTCAAGACACCTAATAATCAATATGAACCCTAAAAAAGGCTTTAATGATACTTGGACTATTTGGTTACTATCCTTGGCATTATGGATCATTGGACTTCTTGGACTTACGATTAGAAACCTTGGCCTATGTTGGAGACCTTGTGACCTTAATTGATATTTTGTCTGAAGTTCTTGAGGTTTACCTCAAGACATTGGGTTGTTTATTTTGTGTGCAGGTTATTGTGATTACATTCTTTTTTTTATAATCTAGAATTCACCTGTATACAGCCGTTACTCTGCCCAATTTTTGTGAAGACTTAATACACTTGAAGTTGGGTTCTCTCAAGAGGTCTAGTATCTTTGCTTGTTTGGTTTCAATCCAAGGAATGGAATTCTATCTTGACTCATAATGTTAAATATTGGCTTCTTGTTGGTTAGATGGTTCTTATCCCTAGCTTTTACCTCATGCTTTAGGATAGTCTCTTGTTCTCCTCCCATCTTCGTTAGTTTTAAAAATATTCTTCCTCCTTTTGAAAATTCTTCTTGTTTTTAAACTTGAACCACTTTCATAATAAATTTGGACTCATATCCATGCATTTTCAAAATATTTTCATAAATAAACTCTAATTAACTTAATGATACCTTGACATATTTTGTGAGAAGACTAAAAGTCAATCAACCTCATTTCAAACCATTTTTGCCACTTTGGCTTTTTACTTTAGAATTTATCTTAAAAGATTGGACTCTTGTCAATCCTTATAGTGATGCAAACAACTATACTTCTACAATATGTAGTGAAGAGAGATATTTTCCACTTGGGTGTTGAGTGAGACATTGTTGATTTTAAAATCCAAGTCTTATCCTCCACTTTGAGATGATGCAAATTCTCATTTCTCATGATTGTGGGTAGTAAGTATGTTTTCCACACGAACAATGACGATGATGTCTTATCTCATAAAATTAACCAACACACTTGTGTTTTAAAATTTTTAAAAGGTGAACTACGTGTACCCTGATCCCCTATTGCACGAAAGGTGGTACGTAGGCACTAAAGGTTCGCAACCGCGGCGGGTGCAAAAATCATAAAAATATATTTCTTTTCTCACCTCCACCATCTATTTTTCATACAACATTTTATAGCCAAAGTATACAGATTTTTACAAAGAGGTTCCTGCGAAGTACCATAGATGTTTAGGGTGCTAATACCTTCCCTTTGTATAACCAACCCCCTTACCTTGAATCTTTTCCTCCTCTTTTGGTTTACTCGCTCTTTTCCCATTCATTTGGAAACAATAAAGCGCAGTGGAGATTTTTGTTTTGATTTGTATAAGTCTAGTCAATCCAATGGCTTAGTCTTAAACATTTCTACCGCTACACTCTTGGTCTCGAAATGTTATGTTTATATATTTGGATGTATTAGGGTAACAAAAGTGGATTGAATCTTGAAGATTTGTGTAGAAAAGATTTGATTTGCATTTGGAATTTTATGTTTCTAATTTTGGCCAAAACTTGCTCATCTCTCTCCAATCAGACTTTACACGAGTTTTTGATTCAATCTTCTGATCTTAGGTGCATGATCTGATCATAAAACCAATCTTTGGATTTAATTCATCATTGTACTATTTTATTTGATTCATTAAGATTTAAATGAATAAAAATTCAAATAAATAAAAACAAATCTCATAAAAATAAAATAATGGATTTAAATGTCTTGTATAAGTCCATGGATATGTTTGAGATCCAAAACCCATGCCAATTAGTTCAAAATAATCCAAGTTGCTCATATTGTCTTTTATGCATTTTCATAAAATTGGTCAACTTTAGAAATGCATATCTTTCTCAATTTTAATCCTAAGAGGGTATTCTTGGACTTTTTAGAGAGCTTACGATATCCTCTAAACAACCCTTTTGGTTTCATCTCAATTGGATCTTCCATGTAGTAAGGATCTTTGACCCAAAAGGTGTTTTTGTTGACTTTTTAAAAGGACCTATAACGTATGAGCTTGTATCTTTTGAATGGTGCATTTCATGATCTTGAGGGTTGAAGAGAAGTTGTAGGGAATTGGATTATATTCAAAATGAGCCTTGGTGGAAAAATTTCTGATAAAGTATGAGAAAGTTATGCTTGGTCAAAGTTTGGTTGACTTTTCCTATAGAAACCCTAATTTGCCATTTTTGACTTTTGATGAGTTAGGAGCATTTCTTGAGGAATCATGATCAACCCTTGATCAAATGATGGATAATAATTCAAAATGTTGATGTTGACCAAAAATCTTGAATTTTGACTGTATTTGGGCCACAGTTGACTTTTAACCTAGTACAGTTGATTTTTAGGCATTTGAGTAGTTGACTGAGCAAACTTGTTGTTCAAGGCATGAAATTTGGCATGGATGATATTGAGAACATATTAGGACAATGGAGACCATTTGGTATCATTGGGACTCACACATCTTGCTTAAAATTGAAACCCTGGTTAGAGGCTTGTTGCCTTAGGAGGAGAAATTTTCTGGCCAATTCTTGGTCAATCTTGAGCGATTGAGGGCCTCTAAGAGTATGTCTTGTGTGAAAATGGGAGGGAAAATTTTGGGGTACAATAGACATTTTATTTCTGTCAATCTTCTGACCGTTTTCATCACTAGGATTAATATATCCATCAATCATCATATCTCATAGATCAGCATCATGAGCTAGAAAGAAACTTCTGGTTACGTCTTTCCAGTAATCAAACTTTTCACCATCAAATATTGGGGGTCTGCTGCTAATTCTGTCTTTCTCATCATGATAATCATTGCTGATGATCTGACTTGGTCCCACCAAAGTGTTTTTCCTGCTTGGATATTTTTCTGACACGGTTAAGTGTTTGCACCCAAAACCAGACTCTGATACCAATTGAAGAATGGAACAACACAAGAAGGGGGTTGAATTGGGATTTAAACTTAAAAAATAAAGACACGTTGGTTATCCTGGTTCGTTTAAACTCAAACTACTCCAGTCCACCCGCCAAGGTGATTTCACCTCTCTCAAACGAGGTCTTAATCCACTAATCAAACTTGATTACAAAACCACAATGACAACTGCCAATGTCTTCTTGAGTCTAAACCACAACCCGATTTTCTCAAGGAATTACAAATTAAAAATTGAAAGGCGTGTACAAATATGTTTTCTAACAAAAACAATATCACAAAAGTGATGTATTACACAATAGATGGGCACAAGGTAGAACTAGGTAAATATATCTCTTTTTCGTGCACAATACTTATTTGATATTTTCTCCACGTCTTCTTTATATAGGCAATGCATAAGAAGATGCTTTTGGAAGGTTGAAAAATAGAGTTAATGTATTTTCCAAACATAGAGACTCTTGTCTTCTTATAGCCGTTACTTTTATTTACCATGAATAACCTGTAACGCTTCAGAACATGCTCACATCAGAAGATGAATGTTACCGTTGAGACTCCTTTACTTTCCAGAGCTTTACATATCAGAATATCAGAGTTCTTGTTTCACAGTGTTGGTGCATTCATAAGTTGTAACGTCAGAACTTCTTTACTTAAGCATGTTACACAGATTTACTTCTAACAATGATCTTTCTCATCTTCTATGCTTCTTACATCAGAACTTCCCTGAATATTAAAATAATTTATTAGAGAGAATATTTGTTCTTCATATATATCATGTGTTTGTTATCATCAAAACTCTTACAGGGATGTAGAACCAAACTATGTTCTAACAAACTATAAATGATATCTCTAATGTCCAACTTCCTTGCATACCATAATACAGAATTAGTAGTAAGAGACCTTAGTTTTTGAGGCTACTCATACCTTTTCAGATTCGGAATCATGTAATCTTCCTTGTAGAGATGAGTCAAAAATAAAGAATACAATAGTGTAATGCAATAATTTAGAGTACCCCTTCTTTTTTCGTACCACGTATGAAGTGTATAATAAATTTCATCAAGCAAAGCGGGAGTTGGATCCGTATTAAAAGCTTTTACACCCCAAAATACGTTAATGGTCGTAGGGTCAATATAGTCTAAAGTCCATGGAAATAAGATTATACCAAATATGAGCAGTCCTATGCAATCTATACAAGACCCCCATTCTTTGTTATTAACAAAGTCAAAAGCCTTAGTTTCCACGTAGCATCTCTTAATCCCTCGTACGTCACCTTCTTTCTTGTAATGAAGTGACAATTCAGGATAAGGGATCACTAAACCTTCTTCCAAGATTTTGACTTTGATAGTCTGTACGATACCCACAAAAGCTTTTTCTTTGGAAAAGTTAAAATTTTTATCAAATCCATTCAGGGTCGGTGCTAGCTGAAAGTCTTAAAAGGTGAAGCATCTTAGCGGAGGGTTATATAACTGAATTAAGGCAGAAACAACATCCAATTCTACCTCTACTCTGGTTAAGTAAAGGGTATCCCCATAGAAATGAGTGAACATCTTCAAAGCTCTTTAAAATAGTTTCCCTTTTATGGCCTTGATATTTGACATATCTAGCTTGACGGCATTGATGCTGATAAGTTATTTCCCTTTGGTATTCATTTTTAGGACATTTCACCCAAAAAAACCTTTAGTTATTACTTTTTTAACCCTGTGAACAAGACAAACAAAAATAAATAGAGGGTAATCAATATATGAAATGCAAAAATGCATGAGTACATGAATGTGGGGCTTAGCAATGGGATTTTATGAATGGTACCCGTAGAAGGTAGGCTCCTAGTTTTGGCCTACGAATATTCTACCCTACCCATAAGGTGGTTACCTTAAGGGTATCATGAATAAAACTAGAGGGAAAGGCACAAGGGCCTCCCTTAAGTGGATCTGCTTTACTGACCGAAACTTACGTCTCTAGGTCATGAAAGGTTTCGTCATGAGATTTTGGTTTAATGGTTGTACAAAGAGTAATAGGTTTCATTCCAATGTCCTAATTCCCAAGAGGATGTCTCTTGAAACATATTCCTTTCGCGGAATTCCACCGACTCTAGGCAAAGTCATCACATAAACTCATAGAGCTGATGTATCCCCTGGGCTAATAGACGAACCTTCTTTCTAAGGGTTTTTCAAAATAATTTTTGAAATAATAAAATCCCACCACATATAAATAAATACAATAAAAATGCCAAGCAGGAATAAAAAAATAATTAAATAAAAAAATATAAAAAACCCTAAAATAAGAAAAACCCTAAAACCAGAAGACAAGGCTTCTAAACCTAGGGTTGAGTCCCCATCAGAATCGCCAGTTGTTGTAACTAGTTTAAAAATAAGAGTCGCCACCCTTAATTTTTAAAATAAGGAATGGAATATAAAGGTTAGCCCTAAAAAGTTAGAGATTCTAGGTTTTTTGGACTCTTTTTTAGATGAAGGGAATGTGTTAGGCACCCCTCATCTACCTTGTTTACAAGGATACTAGGGTTAGAAGCATGATTATAATACGGTGGGAGAACATACTTTTTGGTTTTATTGCAAATGTTGTGGTTAGCAAGAGTTGCCATCGACTTTTCTTTTATCCAATATAGGAAAAGTAAAAATAACAGAAAAGACCTTTGATAGATTTTGATTTTGGGGGGTAAGTTATGAAAAGGAAAGGTGTTAGCACCCTTTTCATCTGTAGTTATCTACGGGCTCTTAATTTCCTAAATCACTTTTAAAAAAACTTGCTTTGTTCGTGTGTGATTTGTTTGAAAATATTTTAAAATACCAATGTAAGGCTAACTTTGTAATAATCCTTGTGTTGGTCCTCAAGAATATATACAAATTGTTTTTGAAAATATTTATTTTTAAAGTGTAGATTGAAAATGTATTTGTTTGTGAGCAAGGTTATGAGGAATCATTCAAGAGTCCTACCCACTAAGTTTTTCTTGTTATTTTCCTTCTCCTTTTGAGATAGTATTATCCATACCATTAGTTGGTAGGTAATTCTATCTATTGGATGTGAAGGTACAAATGTAGGGGCATCGTATGGTCATGGAAGGCAACATGTAAGGATACTTTAGCAATTGTATCGGAGGGACTATCATCATTTTGCTCGTAGGGTCATCGAAGGGACTAGATTATTTTGTAGGCAACTCAGAGGGTCATCGAGGGACTATGATCTTTATTCGAAAGGGACCATAATGATATTTTTGAATCGAGGGTCTTTTTCTAAAGTATCCCCGCTTTCGAGGGACATGACCAATGTTCGTAAGGCAACAAGAGAGGTTACCCTAGAGGTGCAAGTGTGCAAAGTGTATTAGTTTCAGTTATCTTATCTTGAAAATTAGGTTTTCTATGTCTAATTGTTAGTCTTTCCATACAAACCCTAATTACTAACAGTTATAATATATAATATGCGGAAAGTAAAACCTAAGCTATTGCATCCTGTGAGTAGTTACATAATCAGAAAAAATGCGAGAAAAGATAAATTTATAATATTACATCGGAGAGTGCGACCTATACATTTTGTCTTAGAAAATTAAATAGCAAAAAAGGAATAAGCAAAATGTTAGAGAAATGTTTAAATGCCTAAAATTCTAAATTAATGTTTTTGGTGTTTTTTGTAGAAAATAATTTAAGTTAATAAATTGTAATTAAAACATAATTATTTCTAATTAATTAGGAAAAGGCTAATTAATTAATAAATAAAAATATGTTAAAATTTAATTACAAAAAAAAAGACCCAATCCTAATTTGTTATGGTTTTGAAAAAAATTTAAGTTTGTTAATGGTTAATTAGAAAATAATTAGTAAAATAGAATGCAAAAATAGGGTTAGTAAAAATAAGAAATAAAATGCATGGGGTGGGACTTGAACCCACGCCCTCATCCTCAATGATTATTCCCTTTACCACTGCTCCATGGTGTTGTTTGTGTTGGGGAATGAGAACCAATCAACATATTATGAACTTGCGCATTATCCTGAAAACAAAAGAAATTTGACAACAGGAGGGATCGAACCCAAGCCCTTTGCAATACCAGTCATGTTTCTTACCACTCATCCATTTGTTGTTGCATGTTCATAACATGAGAACTAAATATTATATAATAAACATGAGTATTAAAATCGGATATCAAATAAAACACAAAATGCGCGTAGGAGGTGGGGTCAAATTTTTGAATTAACCAATGGGAGAATGCCACGCCTAGGTCGCCTGAGTCAGGAGGGTCAACGCATCGTGGAGGGTGGTCAACTTCATCTTCTTCGGTGAGGGGATTTTGAAAACACGCTATAATCGATCAAAAATGAAAATGAATAATCCTGATCCACTAATTAGTATGTTGTGAGTTCAATGGTGGTTTTAGTTTGGACTGAAAACGCCTGTAGCACAGAATACAAATCACAAACGAAGCTTTGCCCTAACAATGGCAAATCTTCATCCTGACATCAAACCTCAAAGTTAATGGTTCAAAAACATTCTAAACATGATTATGAACATATGTGATGCTTAAAAACAATTTATATTGTGTGAATTAAGAGTTTGAAATCGAAAAAAGTTACCAAACTGGAGCAACTTGGTTGGCACGTTCTTGGATTCTTCAATCTTGAGTGGTGGTTGGGATGAACTCCTGGGACCTTCAGCAGGCTAGTGTGATGCTTGAAATCAACTGGGAACGACTGGAGATAAGGGTTTGAGTTTGCATTAGTTCTTGAAAAAATTGAGATTTTTAGGGTTTGTTATTGAGGTTGCATGCATGTTTTTCTTGGTTTGCATGTGTTATGTATTTATAGTGGAAGAATTAGGTTAACAAACATGGAAACATATTATGTGATCAGTGGTGTAATATTTGATTTTAATTTTGCATGAAAAGCTTATTTTTAAGCTCAAACTTGTGCCAATCATCCTCACACGGTTTTGGCAAGTTTGTCATGAGCTTTTTAGGCTTCAAATCTGATCCAAAACAAAATCCTTGTGCCTTAATCCATTAATTTTATATTTTATTTGATATATTCTGAATTTAATTGAATAAAATAAAAATATAAAGAAATAAAAATCACAAAAATAAATGAATGATTTAGAGATCTAATATGAGGTCATGAACATGTTTGAACCTGAAAACTTAGGTCCATTAGCCCAAAAGTTCAAGTTTTCTCAATTTGGACTTCATGCATTTTCTCAAAATTTCCCAACTTGAACCAATTATAACTCTCTCAATTTTTGTCATAAGAAGATGATCTTGGACTTTTTGGAAACCTCAAGATGTCTCTTACAACTTTCATTTTGGTCATTTTTTCATTTGATGTTTTAACTGGATGTAAATTGCTTTGATAAAAGATATCTTTTTGTTGACTTTTAAAGTGGCCTGTAATGTTTTGGATCATATCTCTTAAATGAAGCATTTTTTAGCCTTGAGCTTAGAGAGACAAAGTTGTAGAGAATTGAATTTCTTTCAAGACAGGATTTGGTTGAAAAATTTATGATGAAGTATGTGAAATTTATTCTTGGTGAAAGTTTAGTTGACTTCTTCTTAAGAAAACCCTAATTTAATAACTTTTGACTTTTGATGAATCTTGAGTTTTCTTGATGAATCATGATCAACACTTGATCCAATTATGAATGTGACTTTAAAATATTAATGTTGACAAATATCTTGAAGTTTGACTGTAGATTGGTCAAAGCTGACTTTTTGTTCAATATAATTAATTTTCAATCATCTGACTAATTGACTGAGAAAACTTTTGATGCAAGGCTTGAAATTTGGCATGAGAATACCTTGATACATAGGAGAAACCATGAAGTTTGTTTGAGGCATTAGAAACTCAATTTCCTTTGAGAGAAGGAAAACGCTAGTTGTAGGTTAAATGCTTAGGAGGAGAGTCCATCTTATCAATCTTTGAGTAGAATTGAGTGTTTGAGACTCCTATGAGCATGAGGAGGTATCTTGAATCAATTTTTCTCAAATATGGGAGGGAAAATTTTGGGGTACAACAGCTGCCCCCGTTCAATCTTCTTAAACCTGAAGAGTTAGATTGGCATGCTCGTCATTCATGATCTGAAGGTGGAAGAGGATTGAACACTTAAGTGCCAAGAAATTTACACTCACATGTGCACGAAGTAACATTATTGGTTGATTGTACTGCTTGAATGGGCTTAGAGATGCCATTAAGAGAGGTGATAGAGTGTCGTCGGGGATGGGCTTATAGATGCCATCTGAAGTAATTGTTGATAGGAGTATCAGAATGAGTCTATGCCTGACTGTATCTGAAAAGGTATACTAGAATGAGTCTACGTCTCATTGTATCTAGCAGACGTTCTGGGGAGTGTCAGAATGAATATTATATCTCAATTGTATCTGAATGATGTTCTAGAATGAGTCTATGTCTTGACTATATCTGAATAATATGTTGGAATGAGTCTAAGCCCGATTGTATCCGAACAATGTATTAGAATGAGTCTACGCCCGACTGTATCTAGAAGTGGATCATAATGAGTCTTCACCTGACTATATCTGAAAAATGTACTAGAATGAGTCTATGCCCGACTATATCTTGAAATGGATCAGAATGAGTATTCGCCCGACTGTATCTGAATGATGTACTGAAATGAGTATCAGAATGAATCTATATCTTGATCATATCTGAACTGTATCTAGAAGGAAATCCAGAGTGAATCTTCGAATGATTGTATTTGAAAGACGTGTTTATTAGAATTAATCACTTGTCTGATTATATCTGAAAAGTGATAAGTTGTTTACAATGTTTGGGAACTAACCTGAAAAGGAAAAGTTAGTTTTATGGAATGTCATGATGTATGTAATGCATTGCATAATGATGATCTCAAAATAAATGAGAATATTATATGTGTTTCATAGTACATGTTGTGATTTTTGTAAATGATGTATGGATGCAATATGTCGTTAGAGCATATCAGTATGCTTTTTGTAATGACGTCTAGCTGGGAAAAATAAATCCCTGATTGTTGTTGGGGATGAAGAAAGTAATTCTTCAATTTTTGTTTAGAACAACTTTACTGGGGATTTCCGCTTTCTGTTTGAGGACACTCCGCTGGGGATGTTCGACTTCTGCTTGAGGATGAAAGCATTCAAGGAGAGTCAGTCGTTCATCGTTTTTTTTATATCGAAGGATTTGAATCTTATGCACCCTCACTGAGGATACAAGAGATGGATATTCCTCTTATGTTCTATCTGACCAGGTTTCAAATATGGGTATCAAGTCTTCTGGGGAGGACAACATTGAATGATATCTGGCTGGAGAAGAGAATTTTGTTGGGGAATTTGAAGTATTGGAGAAATAAACTCCGTTGGGGAAATAAATCTTGTAGACTGCATTGAGGAAATGATCTCTGATGGGGATTGGAAAATCATAGGCTGCACTGAGAAAGTTTCCACCGTATGCTGGGGAAATGATCAAACTTCCTTATCTACTAGGGGACCTATTAGGGAAGATGATCATGTCAAGCTATCCATCAGAGATATGGAGGTGTACTACTAGAAGATGCCCCAATTTCTGTCTGAGGACATATTAGACTTGTTTGGGTATATATCTCTGTTGGGGATGAGCTTGTGAAGATAGCTCTGTAGAGATAGTTCCATGGAGATTGCTTTGTCGGGATTTGTGGATAGCCTGAACATTATCGCAACTCCTAGAGTATTTAGTAAATGTTAATCCTGTTTTCATGCATATGTTTTATAAATGGTAATCATATTCAAATGCATATGTTCACTCAACGTAATCATTGGACGTTTTTGCAAACAAAACAGAGAAAGTAAAAAACAATTTTGAATTTTGAAATATATTTATTCTGGAAGTTTTCCTATATGCAGATAGTTTTTTACAAGACGATAAAAATCCTAGTAAGAGGAAATAGTCGTAAAATTGAAAAAAGGGTACAAATAAAAACAACTATGTGGAAACGATCCTGTGATCGGTGGATCTGGAACTGACTGTTTAACGCTGGTTCGCGAAATGTCGCGGAAGAAAGAGTCGCCACCGTCTTTTATTTTCTCCAAATGGAAAGGACAAAAGCACAGAAAAATTCCTTATAGAGATTGCTCTCGGTTCGGGAGGTAGGTTATAGAAAGGGAAGGTGTTAGCACCCTTTCTATCCATGGTTATCCATGGGCTCTTAGATACTTGCTCACTTGTGTTTTCAAAAATGGTTTATTTGCTTTTCAATGTGGGTTTTAAAAAATTCTCTTTGAAAATTTCAGTTCGACTCTTGTATCGGTCCTCAAGAGTGTTTGAAAAATTGCTTTCGAAAGCTTTTTGAAAAGGTGTCGGTGTGAAAAGTATTTTTGATTTGTTTTTGAAATTAGAGCAAGTATCTAGAGTCGTCTACCTACCCTAAGGAATTCGTCTGTGTAAATGTCCTTTAAAGTAGTGCCATCCCACCATTAAGAGATAGGTAGCACCACCGTTGGAGGTATCCAGGTCAATTTGAGGTTCGGGACATGGTGATCACCAGAGCAATAGGAAGACACCTTAGAAGCTACCCTCATGCCAGGTTCCCGGATCATGGGGACTTACTAAGACATCCTCTACTCGACGATCACCTTTCGAAGGCAAGGCAACAGTGAGGCGTACCCTAGGGGTGGTGTGTGATTTGTGTGTCATGTTTATTTATTTTTGTCTTGTCATGTCATGGGTGATCTACGCGTTTGTTTTTATTTTGTCATTCATTCTTGCATGCCATTATTAACAGTTAAAAGTTGCGGAAATATAAAGTTCCTAAACTATTACAAAGGTGCGGGTCCACATCGCCAAATTTAATCCAGGACCCGATTTGACATAAATAAAGAAATAATGTGCGAGAAATATAAAATTACACGGCTTTGGGAGAGTTACATCAATATTTAAAAGAAAGAAATAAATGCGCGAATTGGATTAAATTGAAAGCGAGGGCGTTGGACCCTTTTTAATGAAATCAAATTATATTATTAAATTAATGAAATTAAATGAAAAAGAAATTATTTTTGAGGTTTTTTGTATTTATGGTTTTTTATGTGAATTAAATGAAATTTAAACCTAATTCTACAATTTTTATTTTATTAAGAAAATATGACAATTACCTAAAATTAAACCTAATTAATTAATGCAATTTGATTTATAAAAATAAATAATTAATTATTAGTGAAAAAAAATAAAAGGAAAAAAAAGTAATTAAAGTAATTTAAACCTAATTTCTACAAATTTTTAAATTTATTAAGAAAAATGTTTGAAATTAAGCCTAGAACTAAATTAATTAATGATTTATTTACAAAGAAATATTTTATTTTTTGTCTTTTCTGTTTTTTTATATTATTTTTATGTTTTTTATGAAAATATTAAATCAAAGAATTAAAGGAAATTAATTAAAACAAAGAAAAGAAAAACATAAAAAAAGAATAAAAGAAGCAAACCCTAGGGGGTTCTGTCCCCAATAGGGAGGTATTATTGTAGCAATTATGGCCCAATTATCCTTGGCCTTATTGACTTTCCAGGATAGCATGCATATGCGTTGACTCATGTCCATTATGTTCTTCAGATCATAGGCCTTTGATTGATCTTGATATGTGCGTGGCAAGCTTGAGATTGTGGATGTATGATGCACCCTTGTAGTGAAACTGCACAGAAGCGTGATTAGAAAAATAATATGGAAAGGGATGGGGGACCTGGGGTTCGAACCCAGGTCCTAGAGATTACCAATGCACATGCCTACCACTAGAGCTCTTCACGCGTTTTGTTTATCATATGACCAATAATTAATATAAGGCAAAACAAAAGTTAGTGGGAAATTTTAGCACGCAATTCAAATACTCCAATCATTGCCTTACACATCACCGTCTTCTTCCTCATTTTGCTTTTTCCTGAAACATAAAGAAGGTTAGCGGGGGTTTTAAACCCCCCCAAAATATGCTTTTTTTCAAAATAGCGATTAGGCTATGGTGTCACATAAATTAGGCGTGAGGTATGTGTTCAGATCGTCCAAGCATGCTGATTTTGACCATGGCACTGAGACGTTCTAATTTTACCATATGCATAAATGCCCAATTTAAAGCTTGAAGAACCCTAGCCTGTTTCAATGGTGAATCCTCTAATTTGGCACGAAAACTCAATTAAAGTATGCAGTTAGTTTCAGAATCAATCAATTAGTAGGAATCCATAAGAAAAATGCAATGAGAATGCTTGAATATTGAAACACGAATATGAAAAAAATGTGAAAAAGTTTGAATTCCCTATACCAATTCTGGGCGTGTAAGGGTTAAAAAACAATGCATGAAGCTTCCTTGACACTTTTGCAAGCTATTGGGATTGTTATTTCTCTCTGAATCGTGCTATAATAGGGTTTTCAGTTTTTACTTTATTGACAAAAAACTCAAACTTTGTTATGGTGTTTCTGCGCAGCTTTTTCGTTCTGAACATTAGGGTTATCATGTATATAAGTACTGGAATGATTAGGGTTAGAAATTGGATCAAAAAAACCCTTTGCATTGATGAAGAGATATTTGATTTTCATGGCAAATATTTTTCAATCTTTTTCACATGTTTTTGATGCCAATCATATCCAATTGCCTTGATTCTTTCCAAATCTGATCATGCACGAAATATTGAGTGTATTTTATGCATAAAAAGATTTAAAAACTTAGGTTTGGTATTTTTCATATATTTTAATTTATTAAATGAATTATTAGCAATTAAAAATTCAAATAAATAAATAAAAATGATGAAAAACTTCCCTTTGGGCCAAATGGTCGTGCACATGCCTTGGATGATGAATCTTGGAAGAAAAAGAGGCCCATTAGCAATTTTAAGGCATTTGAAGCAAAGTTGACTTTTCAAAATACCCAAAAATTTCCCAACTTCCACAAGGCATATCTTGCTCAATTTTTAATCTTTGCTCATGTTCTTGGACATTTTGGAAAGTTATTGAAGTCCTCTAACCAATGCCTTTGGTCCCATGTCATTTTGATTTACCAATATCAAGTTATGGCCTTTGACTTAAAGTCTCTTTTTGTTGACTTTTGAAAATGACCTATAATGTTGAAATTGATAACTTTTTGTGAGAGCATTTCTTGGACTTGAAGTGTGAAGAGGAGTTGTAGGAAATGTCTTTCTATTCAAAATGAGCTTTGGATGGAATTTTTCTGATAAACCATGTGGAAGTTATGCCTTGGTCAAGTTACAGTTGACTTTTTCAACTGTCCAAATATGGAAACTTTTGCATTTTGAGACTTTTTGAGCCAAGCTTTGAGAATCATGATCAAGCATTGATCAAATGATGTTTATGGCTTCAAAATGAGATGTTGACCAAAAATTTGAACTTTTGACTGTCAAATGACCATTTTGCCCCTGCAGTTGACTGTAGTGCAATTAGGGTTTTTGACTGTGCAATTTTGTGTTGTAAGTCTTGAAACTTGGTATGAGGATGCTTGACCATGTTTATAGGCATGTGGGACTTGATTGGACCCTTGGAAACTTCAACTTCTTTGTCAGAACCAAAACCCTAGTTTTTGACTGCTAGGAGGCCCTTGAACTGTGCAACCCTTGGGGAGATTTTGAAGCATGCTCTTTGCAATTCTTGAAGAATATGGGAGGGCAAATTTTGGGGTACAACAGTTGCCCCTGTTCAATCTTCTTAGACCTGAGGATGCAGATTGGCTGACGTGCCTTTCGTAATCCGAAGGTGGAAGATGATTGAACACTAGAGTGCCCAGAAATTTGCGCTCACATAGTAGTGTGATGGTGGGAATGGGCTTATAGACGCCATTTGGAGATTGATGGATAGGATGATGGGCTTATAGATGCCATGCTGAGAGGTGATGGAAGGTGGATGGGCTTATAGATGCCATCTGGGCGTCGATCGCGTAAGAGATTCCTTAGCGAGAACTTGCGTACCTGAAAAAGAAAGATGATTACCTGGCCTGTTACAGGAGCTGGTCTTCAAACTCTTTGTATAGATACGTCCTGACTGGTTACAGGAGCTGGATCTGGAGCTTCAAAAGGTGATGAATGAACCAGGGATGGTTACTACCTCAACGGGATGGTGAGAGAACCTTGGATGATTACTACCTCAACAGGAACGCTGAGAGAACCTTGGGCGACTTCAACCTCAACAGTAACGCTGAGAGAATCTTGGGCAACTTCAACCTCAACAGTAACGCTGAGAGAATCTTGGGCGACTTCAACCTCAACAGTAACGCTGAGAGAATCCTGGGGCGACTTCAACCTCAACGGTAACGCTGAGAGAATCTGGGGACGATTACTACCTCAACAGTAACGGTGAGAGAATCTGGGGACGATTACTACCTCCGCAGTAACGGGGAGAGAACCTGAAGATGATTACTACCTCAACAGTAACGCTGAGAGAATCATAGGCGACTACAACCTCAACAGTAACGCTGAGAGAATCTTGGATATCTTCTACTGAGTCTTTATCAGGAAAATCTGTTAGGGGTCGATTTAACTGGACTAGAGAAGGCCTTTGACTGGATAAGAAACAGGAAAATCTTAGGGTCGATTTAACTGAACCGGTCTAGGTCTTGAAATCTTCAACTGGATAAGAAACAGGGAGATCTTAGGGTCGATCTGACTGAACCAGAGAAGGCCTTGGACTGGATAAGAAACAGAAAAATCTTAGGGTCGATTTAACTGAACCGGTCAAGGTCTTGAAATCTTCAACTGGATAAGAAACAGGGAGATCTTAGGGTCGATCTGACTGAACCAGAGAAGGCCTTTGACTGGATAAGAAACAGTAAAATCTTAGGGTCGATTAAACTGAACCGGTCTAGGTCTTGAAATCTTCAACTGGATAAGAAACAGGGAGATCTTAGGGTCGATCTGACTGAACCAGAGAAGGCCTTTGACTGGATAAGAAACAGAAAAATCTTAGGGTCGATTTAACTGAACCGGTCTAGGTCTTGAAATGTCTTCAACTGGATAAGAAACAGGGAGATCTTAGGGTTGATCTGACTAAACCAGAGAAGGCCTTTGACTGGATAAGAAACAGGAAAATCTTAGGGTCGATTTAACTGAACCGGTCTAGGTCTTGAAATGTCTTCAACTGGATAAGAAACAGGGAGATCTTAGGGTCGATCTGACTGAACCAGAGAAGGCCTTTGACTGGATAAGAAACAGAAAAATCTTAGGGTCGATTTAACTGAACCGGTCAAGGTCTTGAAATATAGCTGAGAACTTAACTGAATCTTTCTTGAAAGGTAAAGGTCAGTCATATGCAATGCATGATATGGATCAAGCAATGATGTTCTCAACATAAATGAGATTTGTAAGATATGATGCGTATATGCATGCTGTAATGATGGAAATGTGATGTTTACGAATGTATGTTTTTCGTCAAGGAAAGTAAATCCTTGACGGGTGCCGGGAAGTCACTCTTGGGCTGATGTTGGAGAATAGATTTTTTTGCTTCCGCTGGGGATGATAGTCGCAAGAATACCGGTAGGAGAAGATAACTCCGTTGGGGAACAAACTTGGCGAATGGATTACTCTGCGGGGAGAAAAGTACTCTAGCAATCTTGCTGGGAAGAAATACCCTGTGGGGAGAGAGGTACTTTGTTGAGTTGTTGATAATAACTTGCTGGGGATACCATTGTTGTGTTGGAAGTGTTAATAGACTTCGCTGGGGATAAGAAGACTCCGTCGAGGACGCTCTTTCCGTGGCTCTTGGCTGAGGATAACCCAGTTATATCCTGGTAAGGAAATAACTCTTTGAATAAAGCCGGGAGACGCGTTCGTGCTCTGCGAGGATAAGCTTCCAGAATCTACTGGGGATAAGCTTACTGCTTGGGTAGATGGATTCCAACTTTCCCTGGGGAAACTGGATTGGACTCTCCTGGGGAAGTCTTGAATTGTAACGGGGAAGTAACTCCACTGAATGTTTGATATGCCGCCGGGGAACAATCTTTAGACCAAGACTGCCGGGGATGCTTGTTAAGAATACGTATATGCTGCTGGGGAATGTTGAGATCTGCGGGAGTATACCCAACTTCCCTGAGGCTGATAATATCTTTACTTGAGGAGAGTGTACTGACTTGCTGGCTCACTCTCTGGGGAATTGGGATGTACTGGTTATGTTCTTCAGCTGAACCTACCTTGGTACTTTGGGGGATAGAACAATTAGCTTGCTTAGACAACTCTTTATTGCCCCTGTTTCTGAGGTGGGAGAGGAGGACCTGTGAGGTGCTGATAGTTGTTGATGGACCAACCTTCTTCTGGTAGGCAGATGACAAGATGACAGGACATAGTCGTACGCTTTAATCCCTAACTTTTGCCTGGACCGCCCTTTCGGGTTTTCAGTCCACCAGGATACCCATTTTTGCCCAAGCCGCCTTTTCAGGTTTTTGACTTGCCGGGTGTACAGTTTTTTTTCATTTCATCCCTTATTTTTGACCGAACCCTTTTGGTTCGCCGGGAAGCCCTTATTTTTGCCTAGGTGTGTCAACCTAGCGGGTCTTTAATTTTGTGTAGTATTTTTTCGACTATGTCCACGTTCTCAGAATGTAGGGAGGTGCCCCTGTTGTTGTGTTGCCATGCCACCAGAAGATCTTCGTTTGATCGTCCAATGCCCCAAGTGACTTAGACGGAGATTTGCCCCAGGCTGGTTGGCCTTTTGAGAGACTCTCCGAATCTTGACTTAACTGCCCCAGATGATGGACAATGATCATGTCGTGCCCCTTGATTGGAAGTGCTTCTGTTCACTAGGCTTTCATCGTGCGAATTTCCCTGTTGTTCAAACAAATAGTCATATGCAAACAATGTTATAAAAATGCAAAGCTTATGTCTGTCTTGAAGATTTTTAAAATGCATTCTTTTTCATAAAACAAGTGAATGTTTGTAAAACGTGATGTCAACTCCGTATTTATCGTAGGCCTTAAGGAGTCAGGATACCTTTCGTAACAGTATGCTTTCGAACTAACCCATGCTTCAGCTAGGACTTTTAAGGGTTATAACGTGGCTTAGTTCACGGTTTAAGAAACAAAGGATAAAGGCTCAAATTTTATTTGTACCCACCCGCTCTTCGTGATGTTCTTCAATCCTAAACTCAACTGATCGTGCGTTAGACCTTATTTGAGTTTTTGTCCTGATATTCCCGTGATGGTTCGGATGTTGATAGTTTATTTTGAATAGGAAGTCATTCCTTTTTGTTATTGAGGGTTTGTGTGACCTCTTTCCTTTTTTTGATTTTGATTTCGTTATCCCTATTTTTTTGCTTGAACTGTTCTTTTGGGATTACAGTCAGCGGGATGCCCCAGTTTTGTAAGTCTCCTTCGTAGGTTTTGACTTATTGGGTTTTTATTTTTTGAGATAAATGACTGCCTTTCTTTATTGATTATTCGGAACCATCACTGTCTTCCTTTGTTTTGTAAGGGCCTCTTTGGTGCCATTTGTTATGCACTTGGATCAACTGAGAGAACTACCCTGCCCCAGGTTATGATTAAGGGTTTTAATTTTCGAAAAGAAAATCTCCTACTTCTTTGGCTCAAAGGGGTTGACGAGGGATTATCTTCCTTATAACTCCAGTGTTTAGGAATTGAAACAATGCATGTACCTCATCAGCGGGGTCTGTTCAAAAGCATACTGTAGATTGTGGTATCGTTTTCGTCATCCTCCCTCAAGAGGCTTAGAATTATTGAGAGTTGATCATCAGAAAAAATATGAAAATAATTTGCATATAGTGAATACGAATATATTGCTTCAAAACAGACATATGCGATGCATTAATGAAATAACAACGTTTGATATGAGTAAATGTTTGAATAAAAGAAAAATTACAACTTGAACATTCGAATGAACAAAGGTTTTCTAGTCTCGGGGCTTGTCACTTCAAATGGTGAGCCTTGGAGGGATGGTAGAAAAATGCAGCCTGACCATCTTGGGTGAACTCCAATGCTCCTTCATCAATCAGGTCCTGGATCTTGTTCTTCAGAGCCCAGCACTCATTTGTGTCATGTCCTAGACTGGCAGAGTGGTAGGCACACCTTTTATTGGGATCATAGATAGGAGATGCTGTGTTGGGGTTCCGGGGATGAGCCCTTAATGTGATTAGATTCAACCTCAACAGGCGTTGTAAAGCTTGAAATAGCGACATGTTGAGCTGGGTGAATTGCCTCCTGGGCTTGTCTGGATGAAGCTGGTGAGGTTGATGCTGAAGTTGTGACACTGGAGCCCTTTGAGGAGCTCTCCCCTTATCTCCTTGTCTCAAAGATGGTTGAATGATGACTGGCTCTTTACCCTTAGACATTTGCCCCAGTTGGTTACCCTGCAGCAGTTGGGTGATGAGAACTCCGAGCTCTTCTTGTCTTTGAGCTAAACCTTGAATGGCAGTCCCCTGCCCCAGCATCTGGGCTTTCATTGCATCCATCTCAGTTTGCAGGTGTTTCAGCCGTTCATCCTCAGCACTGTTCCTGACCAACGTCTCCATGAGAAGTGTCCTTAGCTCCTCCTGCCCCTTGGATAGATTCAGAAGGATTTCCCCGAACCGAGTCTCTTGAGCAAGAAGGTCCTGGTTATCTTGTTGGCAAGCCATTGCTGAAATAAACAGCGGAGGAGGTAAGTGACCTGTAAAAAGGGTACTTGTAATGCAATGATATGTATGTATGCATGCAATGTTTTCAAGGATCTCGCGGGGTAAATAAGAAATTTGTTAGAGCTGGGATCCGGTAGCTTGATTGAAGGAACTTCATGTTGTTGGGAGTCCTTCTTCAAGGGTCAAAAAGCTCACCATATCCAGTGGGTCATAGCCCCTGACAACCTTGTCTAGAGGAAAATAAATCCCCTTTTTCCCCTTGCTGGACAGTTGGTTCATCATCACCTGCATCACAAGCCCTTGAAATCCTTGAAATGGTTTAGTCTTCATGCAGGATGTATGCAATGGTATGATGTTATGTTATGCATGGGGTAACGTAAGTAACCCTGTTATGAGTCCCCGTTAAGGACTGCAAACCAAAACCTGCAAGAAACTTAGTAAACCCTGTTATGAGTCCCAATTAAGGACTATAAAAAAAACCTGCAAGAAACTCAAGTGTCAGATAACAAGCATGCAAGTAGTCAAGTTGGAAGGCACACAAGTCACACAAGAGAAACCCTTAGAGTTCAGGCCAGTGTGGGGTCTGGGTATTACCCTCTTGAAGTTGGTGGGTTCAACCTGTCCTATTAGAAGTAACCGGGTTCTAAGGGTCCCAATATCACGGGATTGCTTTCATTGTTCATCGTTTCGATTTAGCCACTGAACTGGCGACCGTAATATTCCAGGAAAGCAACCCTCAATTGAGTGTAGTATCGAGTATCAACCAACCTCAGACTGCACCAAAGTCAGTTATCTCACTACCCTAAAGAGGCCAAGATAGTTGAATTAAGGTTCCTAAGGTCTGTTGATGCTTCACGACACCACGCGGAGGCCCCATACTCTCCTTGACTGAACTCAAGGGTTACCGGTACACACCAAAGTGCCACATCAACGTAGCAGACTGTTTCAACCATGTCGGTATACCCCGCACAGTTCCCTCACAGCCTTGTTGCTACTTTCTAAGAAGGTATCCCCAGATCCGGGTTAGGATCTATAGAACTCCCAAGACAGTCCCACAATTTAAAGCAAGCAAATCAATACAATTGAAAACACAGTTATGAACTAACCCTAAGGTACACCTCACTGTATAAATATGTCCCCAGCAGAGTCGCGAGTTCTGTGATCGGTGGATCTGGAACTGACTGTTTAACGCTGGTTCGCGAAATGTCGCGGAAGCAAGAGTCGCCACCGTCTTTTATTTTCTCCAAATGGAAAGGACAAAAGCACAGAAAAATTCCTTATAGAGATTGCTCTCGGTTCGGGAGGTAGGTTATAGAAAGGGAAGGTGTTAGCACCCTTTCTATCCATGGTTATCCATGGGCTCTTAGATACTTGCTCACTTGTGTTTTCAAAAATGGTTTGTTTGCTTTTCAATGTGGGTTTTAAAAAAGTCTCTTTGAAAATTTCAGTTCGACTCTTGTATCGGTCCTCAAGAGTGTTTGAAAAATTGCTTTCGAAAGCTTTTTGAAAAGGTGTCGGTGTGAAAAGTATTTTTGATTTGTTTTTGAAATTAGAGCAAGTATCTAGAGTCGTCTACCTACCCTAAGGAATTCGTCTGTGTAAATGTCCTTTAAAGTAGTGCCATCCCACCATTAAGAGATAGGTAGCACCACCGTTGGAGGTATTCGGGTCAATTCGAGGTTCGGGACATGGTGATCACCAGAGCAATAGGAAGACACCTTAGAAGCTACCCTCATGCCAGGTTCCCGGATCATGGGGACTTACTAAGACATCCTCTACTCGACGATCACCTTTCGAAGGCAAGGCAACAGTGAGGCGTACCCTAGGGGTGGTGTGTGATTTGTGTGTCATGTTTATTTATTTTTGTCTTGTCATGTCATGGGTGATCTACGCGTTTGTTTTTATTTTGTCATTCATTCTTGCATGCCATTATTAACAGTTAAAAGTTGCGGAAATATAAAGTTCCTAAACTATTACAAAGGTGCGGGTCCACATTGCCAAATTTAATCCAGGACCCGATTTGACATAAATAAAGAAATAATGTGCGAGAAATATAAAATTACACGGCTTTGGGAGAGTTACATCAATATTTAAAAGAAAGAAATAAATGCGCGAATTGGATTAAATTGAAAGCGAGGGCGTTTGACCCTTTTTAATGAAATCAAATTATATTATTAAATTAATGAAATTAAATGAAAAAGAAATTATTTTTGAGGTTTTTTGTATTTATGGTTTTTTATGTGAATTAAATGAAATTTAAACCTAATTCTACAATTTTTATTTTATTAAGAAAATATGACAATTACCTAAAATTAAACCTAATTAATTAATGCAATTTGATTTATAAAAATAAATAATTAATTAGTAGTGAAAAAAAATAAAAGGAAAAAAATGTAATTAAAGTAATTTAAACCTAATTTCTACAAATTTTTAAATTTATTAAGAAAAATGTTTGAAATTAAGCCTAGAACTAAATTAATTAATGATTTATTTACAAAGAAATATTTTATTTTTTGTCTTTTCTGTTTTTTTATATTATTTTTATGTTTTTTATGAAAATATTAAATCAAAGAATTAAAGGAAATTAATTAAAACAAAGAAAAGAAAAACATAAAAAAAAGAATAAAAGAAGCAAACCCTAGGGGGTTCTGTCCCCAATAGGGAGGTATTATTGTAGCAATTATGGCCCAATTATCCTTGGCCTTATTGACTTTCCAGGATAGCATGCATATGCGTTGACTCATGTCCATTATGTTCTTCAGATCATAGGCCTTTGATTGATCTTGATATGTGCGTGGCAAGCTTGAGATTGTGGATGTATGATGCACCCTTGTAGTGAAACTGCACAGAAGCGTGATTAGAAAAATAATATGGAAAGGGATGGGGGACCTGGGGTTTGAACCCAGGTCCTAGAGATTACCAATGCACATGCCTACCACTGGAGCTCTTCACGCGTTTTGTTTATCATATGACCAATAATTAATATAAGGCAAAACAAAAGTTAGTGGGAAATTTTAGCGCGCAATTCAAATACTCCAATTATTGCCTTACACATCACCGTCTTCTTCCTCGTTTTTCTTTTTCCTGAAACATAAAGAAGGTTAGCAGGGGTTTTAAACCCCCCCAAAATATGCTTTTTTTCAAAATAGCGATTAGGCTATGGTGTCACATAAATTAGGCGCGAGGTATGTGTTCAGATCGTCCAAGCATGTTGATTTTGACCATGGCACTGAGACGTTCTAATTTTACCATATGCATAAACGCCCAATTTAAAGCTTGAAGAACCCTAGCCTGTTTCAATGGTGAATCCTCTAATTTGGCACGAAAACTCAATTAAAGTATGCAGTTAGTTTCAGAATCAATCAATTAGTAGGAATCCATAAGAAAAATGCAATGAGAATGCTTGAATATTGAAACACGAATATGAAAAAAATGTGAAAAAGTTTAAATTCCCTATACCAATTCTGGGCGTGTAAGGGTTAAAAAACAATGCAGGAAGCTTCCTTGAAACTTTTGCAAGCTATTGGGATTGTTATTTCTCTCTGAATCGTGCTAGAATAGGGTTTTCAGTTTTTACTTTTTTGACAAAAAACTCAAACTTTGTTATGGTGTTTCTGCGCAGCTTTTTCGTTCTGAACATTAGGGTTATCATGTATATAAGTACTGGAATGATTAGGGTTAGAAATTGGATCAAAAAAACCCTTTGCATTGATGAAGAGATATTTGATTTTCATGGCAAATATTTTTCAATCTTTTTCACATGTTTTTGATGCCAATCATATCCAATTGCCTTGATTCTTTCCAAATCTGATCATGCACGAAATATTGAGTGTATTTTATGCATAAAAAGATTTAAAAACTTAGGTTTGGTATTTTTCATATATTTTAATTAATTAAATGAATTATTAGCAATTAAAAATTCAAATAAATAAATAAAAATGATGAAAAACTTCCCTTTGGGCCAAATGGTCGTGCACATGCCTTGGATGATGAATCTTGGAAGAAAAAGAGGCCCATTGGCAATTTTAAGGCATTTGAAGCAAAGTTGACTTTTCAAAATACCCAAAAATTTCCCAACTTCCACAAGGCATATCTTGCTCCATTTTTAAGCTTTGCTCATGGTCTTGGACATTTTGGAAAGGTATTGAAGTCCTCTAACCAATTCCTTTGGTCCCATGTCATTTTGATTTACCAATCTCAAGTTATGGCCTTTGACTTAAAGTATCTTTTTGTTGACTTTTGAAAATGACCTATAATGTTGAAATTGATAACTTTTTGTGAGAGCATTTCTTGGACTTTAAGTGTGAAGAGGAGTTGTAGGAAATGTCTTTCTCTTCAAAATGAGCTTTGGATGGAATTTTTCTGATAAACCATGTGGAAGTTATGCCTTGGTCAAGTTACAGTGGACTTTTTCAACTATCCAAATATGGAAACTTTTGCATTTTGAGAATTTTTGAGCCAAGCTTTGAGAATCATGATCAAGCATTGATCAAATGATGTTTATGGCTTCAAAATGAGATGTTGACCAAAAATTTGAACTTTTGACTGTCAAATGACCATTTTGCCCCTACAGTTGACTGTAGTGCAATTAGGGTTTTTGACTGTGCAATTTTGTGCTGTAAGTCTTGAAAATTGGTATGAGGATGCTTGACCATGTTTATAGGCATGTGGGACTTGATTGGACCCTTGGAAACTTCAACTTCTTTGTCAGAACCAAAACCCTAGTTTTTGACTGCTAGGAGGCCCTTGAACTGTGCAACCCTTGGGGAGATTTTGAAGCATGCTCTTTGCAATTCTTGAAGAATATGGGAGGGCAAATTTTGGGGTACAACAGATCCCATCGAGTTTCAACTCTGCTATTGCCCCTATGTCTTCGAGTATCTCATCACTTGTTGTTGGAAGAAGATGATTGAATTGATCTGCACCGTTTGAACTTGACACTAGTAATAAAGTTGGTTGTAAGTAGATAGGCGATCCAATAGGACATAATCGTACGCTTTAATCCATAACTTTTCTTTGGGCCTCCCTTTCGGGTTTTCAGTCCATCGGGATATCCTTTTTTTCCCAAGCCGCCTTTTCAGGTTTTCAACTTGCTGAATGTACAATATATATATATATATATATATATATATATATATATATATATATATATATATATATATATATATATATATATATATATATATATATATATATATATATATATATATATATATATATATATATATATATATATATATATATATATATATATATATATATATATATATATATATATATATATATATATATATATATATATATATATATATCCCTAATTTTTGTCTGAACCCTTTTGGTTCACCGAGATGCCCTTATATTTGCCTAGGCCTGTCAACCTAGCGGGTTTCTTTTATGCATAGTATTTTTTGACTATTTTCGCATTCACAGGGTGCGGAAAATCTTCATCGTCCATGGTGGTAAGTATCATAGCACTTCCAGAAAATATCTTTTTGACCACAAATGGCCCTTCGTATGTAGGAGTCCATTTTCCCTTGAGAATACCTTATGGTAGGATGATGCTCTTTATTACCAAATCACCAGCCTAGTACACCTGATGTTTGACTTTCTTGTTAAAAGCCTTGATCATGCGTTTCTGATATATCTGACCATGACAAACAACTACAAGCCTTTTTTATCAATCAAATTTATCTGGTCAAGTCGAGTCTGAATCCATCCATCTTCATCTAAATCTATGTCTTTTATAATCCTTAGGGAAGGAATCTAGATTTCAACAGGTAAGACAACCTCCATACCATAGACAAGAGAGAACGGGGTCACCCCAGTTGATGTACTTACTGGAGTTAGGTAACCATGACGAGAAAATGGTAGCATCTCATGCTAATCTTTGTATGTCACTTTCGTCTTCTGCAAGATCTTCTTGATATTCTTGTTGGTGGCTTCCACTACGCCATTCATTTTTGGTCGGTACGGAGAAGAATTGCGATGCTTAATCTTGAACTACATACAGAGTTCTGTAATCATAGTATTATTAATATTGGTACCATTGTTCGTGATGATCCTTTCAGGGATGCCATACTGACAGATAAGGTTATACTTAATGAACTGAACCACAACATTCTTGATAGCGGAAGCAAACAAGACTGCCTATACCCACTTTGTGAAGTAATCAATAGCGACAAGGATGAAATGATACCCATTAGAAGCAGTAGGCTTAATCTCTCCAATCATATCAATGCCCCATATTGCAAATGACCAAGGAGTAATCAAGACATTTAAAGGAACTGGAGGCACATATACTTTGTCAGCATAAATCTGGCACTTGTGGCAAGTTCTGGAATGACGATGGAAATCGTTTTCCATGGTAGACTAATAATAACTTGCTCTCAGAATCTTCTTAGACATTGTATGTCCACAGGAGTGAGTACCAAAGACACATTCGTGCATATCTTCCATAATTTTCTCAGCTTCCTTCTTGTCTACACAACAGAGCAAAGTCGAATCGTGGTTGCACTTGTACAAGATTTTGTTACTCATAAAGAACTTGGCAGAGAACCTCCTTAGAAATTTCTTATCATTGATAGATTCTCCTTCAGGATACCTTGAGTTTCGAGTTATATTTTTACTTCGTGGCACCAAGGTTTTTCCTTTACTCCATCAGTATCAACTTCGTAGCAATGTACTGGTTCGTCTAGTCTCTCAATAATAATTCGAGGAGCTTCATTATCCCATATGACTTCAGACATATATGACATGGTAGCTAGTGCGTCTGCCAATCGATTCTCTTCTCGTGGAATGTGTTCAAAAGTGATTTCTTTGAAGTATGGAATTAATGTCAACACATGCTCTCGATAAGGAATGAGATTTGGATGCTTCATGTCCCATTATCCCTTAATCTGACTGATCACTAGGGTTGAGTCCCCATATACATTCAAGAATTTAATTCTCATATTGATGGAAGCTTTGATACCCATGATGCATGCTTCGTACTCGGCCATATTGTTGGTACAGTCAAAACACAATCTGGCGGTGAAGGGCGTACGGAAACCCTTGGGAGAGACAATCACAACACCAATTCCATTACCAAGCGCGTTGGAAGTTCCATCAAAAACCATAGTCCATTGGTATCCCAGTTCAGGTCCTTCATATGGTCCATGTTTTTCATAATCAGTAACTAACATGATATTCTCATTTGGGAATTCAAAATTCATAGACTGATAGACATCTACAGCTTGATGAACCAAATGGTATGCCAGTAAACTTCCTTTGATTGCCTTCTGAGTAGTGTACTGAATATCGTATTCTGTCAAGACCATTTTCCATCTTGCTATTCTTGTGGAGAGAGAAGGTTTCTCAAATATGTGTTTTATTGGACCAATCTTAGAGATGAACAAAGTAGTATGAGTCAACATTACTGTCTTATTTGGCGAGCAGCCCATGCCAAAGCGCATTAAGTTTTCTCGAGAAGTGGGTATCTTGTTTCATAGTCGGTAAACTTTTTTCTAAGGTAGTATATTGCACGCTCTTATCGATTAGACTCGTTATGTTTCCCGCCCACACACTCCATTGAGTTCTCTAATACTGTCAAGTACATGATCAGAGGTCTTCCTTCAACCAGTGGCATCAGAATTGGAGGTTCCTGGAGGTACTCTTTTATTTTTTCGAAGGCTATCTGACAATCATCATTCCACTTCACTACTTGATCTTTCTTCAGTAACTTGAAGATTGGCTTACAAGTAGCGGTTAAACGGGAAATAAATCTGGCAATGTAGTTCAATCTTCCCAAGAAACCTCTGACTTCCTTCTCAGTACAGGGAGCTGGAATTTCTTGAATGGCTTTAACCTTGGAAGGATCAACTTCAATACCTTTACCACTTACAATGAAACCTAGGAGTTTATTGGATTTTACCCCAAAGGTGCACTTGTTTAAATTCAACCTTAACTTGTACTTCTTCAATCTCTCAAACAGCTTGTGCAGGTGGTTGAGATGTTCTTCTTCAGTCTGAGACCTGGATATCATGTCATCAACGTAGACCTCTATCTCATGAGGGATCATATCATGGAACAAAGCTATCATATCACGCTGATATGTTACATCGATGTTCTTCAAACCAAAAGGCATAACTTTGTAACCGAAAGTACCCCACTGTGTGACAAAAGTAGTCTTCTCCATGTCTTCAGGTGCCATCTTGATTTGATTATAACCAGAGAAACCATCCATGAAGGAAAATACTTTGTGCTAAGTGGTGTTGTCAACAAGAATATCAATATGTAGAAGTAGAAAGTCATCTTTGGGGCTTGCCCTATTCGAATCCTTGTAGTCTATACAAATACGCACCTTACCATCCTTCTTAGGTACCGACACCATATTTGCAAACCCATTGAGGATAGGACGTAACAGCTAAGAAACCTGCATTGAACTGCTTCATGACCTCAGCTTTGATCTTTTCAGGCATCTCGGGGTGCATACGAAGAACCTTCTGCTTTATAGGAGGACAACCTTCCTTCATTGGTAGATGGTGAACCATAATGTTAGTATCAAGCCCTGGCATGTATTCATAAGACCAAACAAAGATCTCAACATAGTCACGTAACATTTGGATTAACAGTTGGCACCTATCTTAATTTCTTTCTTGTCCTCTTCAGTATCCAAGTTCACAACCTCGAATGGCTCTTCACGTGGTTGTATGGATCTTTCTTCCTGTTCTAACAGTCTGGCAAGCTCTCCAGGTACTTCACAATCTTCCTCACCTTCGTCCTCGGCTTGGTAGATAGTGTTTTTGAAGTCATAATTGGCAATAGCAGAATTATTATCAATGGGACACAGGATGGATGTGTATCTGCAATTTATTATCTGGGTGTGTGTAAGAACACATAGATATTTTAAAATCAATAAAGTAAAAGAAAGATAAAAAGCTTAAAATTTGAATGCAAACGTCCAATGATTTATTAAATGAAAATATGTGGATGAAAAAATGACAAACCTAACAAATGGACAGTTGTGCCTGGGTAAGGCACAAGGCATAAAGTTATTATTCAAATTACATAACCAAAAATTTGAAAGCAAGAACACAAAAAATACCATTTACTCCTGACTAAAGGAGATTTGTATAAAGTCTTCAGCCTTCCAATTGTTGAGCCCACTGTCGGTAGTAGGGAGAATCCAACTATCTATGTCACAATCGCTATCAGCGTATTCCACAGTGTTGACACGATTTTTATGAACTCCATTATTTTTTATGCATAATGGAGGTCTCCCTGAATTAGCACGAGCCTGACGGACATCCCTCTTAGCCTCTGAGGTGAAACCCAAACCATGTTTGTCGGACTTGTAAGGAATGTCGGGAAGCTGACCCCAAATAGTTCCCCCACCATCTTCTACCACAACTTTAGCGTCTTTCAGAGAAGCCATTCTTGGTGGAATCCTGGTAACCTTAGGAATAGTAGGAGCAGCTTTAGCAACAGGGGTTGTCTGAGGAATAACTTCAAAGGTCTGGCAAGGAGTCTCGAGGAATTCACCATCCATCTCAACATACTTGAAGGACTTCAAATGGCTCACCATGTATTCTTCTTTGCCATAAGCTGTAATGATTTTTCCTTTCACGGTATACTTCAACTTTTGGTGTAAAGTAGAAGTAACAACGCCTGCCCCATGAATCCAAGGGCGTCCAAGCAAACATGAATAGGCAGGACGAATGTCCATCACATAGAAATTAGATTCGAAGACCTGGGAACCCACTTTGATCAGAAGATCAACCTCTCCATGCACCATTCTCTTTGAACCATCAAAAGCTCTCACCACAACGTCATTGGGTTTTAGCACAACCCCTCCATAGTCAAGTTTGTCTAAAACAACTTTTTGCAATACATTTAATGAGGAACCTATGTCCACCGACACATGAGATAAGGTAGTGCCCCTACACTCAATAGAGACATGCAGGGCCTTATTATAGTTCCTTCCCGCGGGAGTTAAATCAGTGTCAGAAAAGCCTAGCCCATTATCAGTTGTCAGGCTAGTGACACAATTTTCGAAATGATCAACAGAGATTTCCTACGGTACATGAGTAAATTTCAGAAACTTTACCAAAGCCTGAGCATAGGCTTCAGAGCACAACAACAAAGATATCATAGATACTTTGGAGGAGGTATTCCCCAACTGTTCAATAATCTTATAGTTACTCTTTCGAATAACTTTTAGTACCTCCTTCATCTCTTACTTAGAGGTATCTTCAATGGTAACCTCTTTCGGTGCCTTAGTCTGGGTAGGCTCAGTTATCTGTTCTTTGCCTCGAGTCTCAGTAGTTGATTCAGTAGCAGTGATACAAACTGGTGTAGTAACAGCCTTTGGAGAGATATTTGGAGAAAAAACCCTTCCACTTCTGGTAACCTTACTAGTCCCAACAATATTTCCAACATTGGGATCAGTAACTTCAGTACTTTCATCAGCAGCAACCAATGGTTCTTACTTGACACCATGGTAGTAGACATCAGCTCCATAATTCCAATGGATAGCCTTATCAGAGGAATATGGAATTGGCCCAGGTGTGGTAATGATCATAGGAGCAACCCTAGGTTCGGCAGTAGTCTTCAAAGGATCCTTAGAAGTAATCCTTACAGGAGTATTGGGAATTGTAATCACAGACACGTCTTCAAGCTTCAGACCTTGAGATATAATTTTACATAAGCTCTCCACAGAAGGAATCTTCTCAAATAGAATTACACGACCATCCATCAAATGCTGAATACCCTCTTTTAGCAGTATACAACCATTGGACTAAGACGCACATTAATAGCAGTTTTCAATGCAACCCAAAAAATAAACCAGCTTGCAACAGCTTCTTCTTAACAATCATCAGAGGAGTAGTCAAGTCACTTACAACAGAAACATAAGAAAAATCATCAATAGCATTAACGCCTTTGTCATAATTAGGCATAGGTGCAGTGATCACATTAGGAGTCTCAGGAGGATCAAATTCAATCTCCTTAGAATCAGTCATATCTTGAATCTTATTTTTCAGAGTGCAACAGCCATTAGTGTCATGTTCGGGACTATTGGAGTGATATGCACACCTTTCATTGGAATTGTAACAAGGAGAGAAAGTATTGGGATTTTAAGGAGGACCCTTCAATGTAATCAGCTTTTCCTTCAACACGTGTTGCAATGCTTGACACAACGGCATGTCAATTTTTGTGAATTGTCTCCTGGGTGTGTCCTCCCTACATTGATTATTTTATTATTGTTGTTATACTGGCGCAAGTTTAGAGATCAGAACTTCCCCCACATATTGGTTGTGGTCACTCTTATTATGACCCTTCCAGCCGTACACATCATTGTATTCTTTCTTACCATTTTATGGCTTTTTTGCAGTATTCGAAGATATAGCCACCTGAATTTTTCCATTTTTATTCCATTCTCAACATGTTCCCCTGTCAATATTAGTTCAGTGAACCCGGTTGAAGAACTTCCAAGCAGGTGATTATAGAAAGGACCTGTTAGCGTACTCATGAACATGTCAACCAATTCTCTATCAGCCAAAGGAGGTTGAATTCTGCCTGCAAGATCTCTCCATTTGTGCATACTCTTTAAAGCCTTCCTCAGAACCCATGGACATACTTTGTAGTTGCATGCGAGTTGGTGCCAAATCAGAATTATACTGATAATGTCTATAGAAAGTTGTAGACAAATTTTCCCAGGAATGGATATGGTACTGTGATCGGTGGGAATAAGAACTGACTGTTTTTTAATGATGGTTCGCGTTTGCGTTTGTTTTCGCAAAATGTCGCGGTAAGCAAGAGTCGCCACCGTCTTTTATTTTATCCAACAAGGAAAGGACAAAAGCACAGAAAAATTCCTTTTTGAGATGTTTCTCGGGTTCGGGAGGTAGATTATAGAAAGGGAAGGTGTTAGCACCCTTTCTATCCGTGGTTATCCACGGGCTCTTAGGTACTTGCTCAAAGTGTTTTCAAAAGTTTTGCTTTTCTTGTGTTTGTGGGTTTGAAAAAAGTTTCTGTTTGAAAACTTCAATTTAACTCTTGTTTCTGTCCTCAAGAGCGTATGAAGTGTTTGAAAACTTCAATTTAACTCTTGTTTCTGTCCTCAAGAGCGTATGAAGTGTTGTTTGAAAAGTGTAAGTGCAAAAAAAATTTGTTTTGTTTTGAAAGAGCAAGTACCTAAGAACCTCTACCTACTCAAAAGGAATTAAACTGTGTAAATGTCCTTTAGACAGTGCCATTCCACTATTGAGGAGTAGGTAGCACCGTCGTTGGAGTCTTCGGGTCAATTCGATTAAGGGACATGTGGTCACTAAAGCAATGTTAGGACGCCTTAGCGGTAACCCTAATGTCTTAGATCATTTTTTATCGAGGCAACCGTTTCGAGGCAACTTATGATCTTTGAATAAGAGGGTGACCTATAAAACTTCCTATACTCAATGACCACGTTCAATGCAACCAAGTGAGGCGTACCCTAGGAGTGGCATGTGCAATTGTGTCAATTTTCAGTTATGTTATCTTTGTACATGTTATGGTGAGCTACGATTGATTTTAAGTTAAGATAGATCTTGTCATGCATAGCCTATTATTCATACATCTAGCAGTTAATGGTTGCGGAAAATAAAACTAAGCTATTCCAAGGCGTCGGGTATTTACATCGCCAAAAACAAACCCTTGAAAAGTAAATGCGGAAAAGGTAAATAAATGCGGTAAAAATTCCTAAGTTAAAACTATTACATCCTCGGAGCAATTACAATATTGAAATATGAACCAAAAAATAATACGCGCGAGAGAAATTGAATCAGAGAGTTTTTTAGGGTTTTGACCCTCTTTTGTCAAATAAAACATATTTTTGTTATTTTTGAATTTAGGAATTAAGTCTAAATTAAAAAATGGAATTAATTAATTAAAAGAAAATATTTTTGAGTTTTTTATTTTTAAGGAAATAAATTTAAAATGGTTAAAAGTTATTAAAAACCCTAATTCTACATTAATTTTATTTTGTTGCAAAAATGTTAAAATTATGCCTAATTAAAAAAACCAAGTCAATTAAATTATTTATTTACAAAAAATAATAAAAGTGATGAATTTAATAAAAATAATGTTTTTGTATTTTCTGATTTTTTTATAAGGAAAAATAAATTATTAGGTTATTTAAAATAATTAAATAATTAAATAAAGGGAAATAAAAAAGAAAAGAAATTAACCCATTGGGGGGTTTAAGCCCGGATCTGGAGGTGGAATCAGCATGCTCAAGGCCCAATTGCTGCAAGCCTGCGTTTGACTCTTCCAATTCCCTGTGACAACGTTGACTGGGCACTATGGTGGTCTTTCATTCCTGGCCACCAGATTTGGCCTGGAGGCCATCTGGCACGAGATCAAGCAATGATGTATGGTGTACCACGCGTGGAGTGCTGCACATGAATACATGAAGAAAAATTGTAACAAATATTTGGGGGACCTGGGATTCGAACCCAGGTCCCAATGTTCACATGCCAACGCCCCAGCCACTCAACCAACCTGCTTCATTCGTTAGTGGAATGCAAAATAAATAATATATGGACAAAACAATTATTATGCTGGAAAAAATAAAAAACGCGCTTAAGATTTAAATTAGCCAATGAAGACCAGCCACGTCTTCATCTTCTTCCACAAACCCTGTGTTTTTTCCTGCGGATTTGATTCCGCGTCAAAACCCGTAGCTTAATTCTAAAATCCACCCTAGGCTATGAAAATCGATTCTAAGACCAAGGTTGGCTTCGTCTCCTTCCGCTGAACACCAATATAGCCATGGTTTGCCTTGATTGTACCTGTACCAAAAACGCCTAAAAACAAAACTTTGAAACCCTGGGTTCGGGCATCAACATATAGGGCATAAGAATGAAATTGAATGTTGCAGTCATGTTAGAAATTTGACATTAAGCATAATTATTCAAAAGTTTTGGCGAAAGGATGCAAGATGATTGATTCACGATCTCAGTTACAGGGCCAGTTTCGTGACGACTTATAGGGTGTTTCAGGGGGTCTTAAGGTCCAGTTCTGGTTGCTATGGCTTCAGGAGATTGCAAGCAAGAACACCACGTTGAGATTTTTGATTGAAACCAGCTCTAACCAAGAATTCGATCTCTCTCTTTTTCACCCATTTTGCAATTCTGATTTGGCCGTTTTAGCAGTTCTTAGGTCGTGAATTAGGTTTGTGTGCCTTGTGTGAATATATTAGAATGATTTTAGGTCAAGAGTTGGGCCAATATCCATGTACATTCAAAGTTTAGAGATTTGATCTTATCACCATTAACAAGCTTTCCAAAATATGGCCAAATCTGAGATTTTGTGCACAAAAATCCAAGACACGAATTTGATTAGGTGTCATATGATATATGAAAGTTGTACCAATCACAAAGATACCATTTCATTAATTTTTGGATTTTATTTGAATTAATATAGATTTAAATTGAATTAAATTAATAAAAATTAAATAAAATAGAAAAATAAATGTTTGGTCATGAAATTAAAGATGGGACACGTGTGTGGCATGGAAAGACCAAATCAAGTGGAAAAAGGTGGGCCCTTTTGTCAAAAATTGGAGTTTTGAGGATAGTTAACATTTGGCAATTTTGGAAAAATGCCCAACTTCAACAATGCATAAATTCTTCAATTTTGAACTTCTGGAGGTGTTCTTGGACTTTTTAGAAACCTTGAGATGTCCTATAATCAACCCTTTTGGTCTCATCTCATTTTGATCTTCCATTCTCAAGTTATAAGCTTTGGCAAAAAAGGTGTTTTTGTTGACTTTCAAAAATGACCTATAATGTCCAAATTTGTAACTTCTTGTGAGTGCATTTTCTGATCTTGGGGTGTGAATATGGATTGTGGGAAATCGCATCCTCTTCAAAATTAGCTTTGGATGGGTCATTTCTCATAAAGTATGAGAAAGTTATGCTTGGTCAAAGTTGAGTTGACTTTTCCTGCAAAACCCTAATTTAACAACTTTTGAATCTTGATGAATTTTGAGCAATCCTTGATGAATCATGATCAACCATTGATCAAATGATTAATTATCCTTCAAAATGAGAATGTTTACAAAAAATCTTGAGGTTTTACTGCATTTAGGCCACAGTTGACTTTTGACCCAGCACAGTCGATTTTTGGGCCTCTTGAGCAATTGGCTGACCAAAGTTTCTCTGCAAGGCTTGAAATTTGTCATGGATGAACTTAAGAACATATTAAGACATTGGGAAGCACTTGAGGCCATTTAGATATGAGGACCTTAATGCAACACAAAACCCTAATTTTGACTTGACTGCCTTAGGAGGTGATTTGACTGTCCAACCCTTGAGCCAACTTGAGCAACTTGAAGATTATTCTTGACATGTCTTGAGGAATATGGGAGGGAAAATTTTGGGGTACAACAGTTGCCCCTGTTCAATTTTCTTAAACCTGGGGATATGGATTGGCTTGCGTGCCTTTCGTGATCCGAAGGTGGAAGATAATTGAACACTAGAGTGCCCAGAAATTTGCACTCGCATGGCGTAGTGTCAGCAATGGGATGTCGGGAATGGGCTTAAAGATGCCATTTGGAGATTGTTGGTAGAAGGATGGGATTATAGATGCCATCTGGAGATTTTTTGTTGACTTGAATTTTGTAAGTTGAAAGAAGGAACCTGTGTAGGGTTGCCTGATGATGAGTCCGTGTAAAACTGCATTTTGGAAGGAAGGAAACCTGTGTAGGGTTGACTGATGATGAGTCCGTGTGAGACTGCATCTTGGAAGGAAGGAAACCTGTGTAGGGTTGACTGATGATGAGTCCGTGTGAAACTGCATCTTGGAAGGAAGGAACCTGTGTAGGGTTGACTGATGATGAGTCCGTGTAAAACTTCATCTTAGAAGGAAGGAATCTGTGTAGGGTTGCCTGACGATGAGTCTGTGTAAAACTTCATCTGAGAAAGAAAGGGTTCCTGGCTTGTTACAGGTATTGATCTTCAATCTCTTCATGTAGATAATTTCATGGCTGGTTTCAGGTATTAACCTACAATCAGTCGTCCACAGAATTTTCCTGGCTTGTTACAGGTATTAAACTGGGACTTGAAAAGGTTGATGGTAGCCATCTGTTGATTGACTTTTTCCTGAAAAAGGTAAACGTTAGCTGTATGTAATGTCATGATGTATGAAATGCATGATGTTCTCCAAATAAATGAGATCGTGTCGTATGCACTTTATCATGTATGTAAATAGGAGGTATGAAATGTGAAATGTTTATGAATGTATTTTCGTCTGGGAAAATAAATCCTTGACACATGCCGGGGAGTTTGTTAAATCCTGGGCTGATGTTGAAGAGTATGGTTGAATTCTTCGTTTCCACTGGGGATGATGCACGAAGATGGTTACAAGAATAAACCTGTAGGAGAAGATGACTCCGTTGGGGAATAAACCTGGTGAAGAGATTACTCTGCGGGGAATTACTCTGCGGGAAGAGATGCTTTGCTGAGATTTTAACGATAACTCTGCTGGGGATTCCGTTGATAAGCTATGTTGGGGATTTTGATGAACTCCGCTGGGGATAGAAAGAACTTCGCTGGGGATGATCTTTCAGTCGCAACTTGCTGAGGATAACCCAGTTAGATTCTCGTGGAGATAACCTCTGAATTTGGCTGAGGGAGATTTATTTACGCTCTGTAGGGGATAAGCTTCTAGAATCTACTGGGTAAGATGATTCAACTCTCTATTGGGGAAGCCCTTTTTGGACTGCACCGGGGAAATGGCTCCACTGGGGGTATCTTGTATTCCGCCGGGGAACATTCTTATATTTTGTTGAGGAATATTAAGACTGTCGGGGATGCTCTCTATGCTTGCTGGGGAATATTAAGACCTTCTGGGAATACCGAGCCTTTTCGGGACTGACGATAGACTAACTCTGCTTGGGGGAGAGCATTGCTGATTCCTTTGTAGTTGCAAGTCTCAGTGGGGAGAGCTACCATTACTGTCTTACTCTACGGGGAGTGAAGGTATCTTAGCCATATTCTTCAGCAGAATCTACCTTGGTACCTGGTGGATAGAGCGACTGTACAGTTCGGACAATTCTTATTGCCCTAGTTTCTGCGGGAGAAGAAGGCATATGAGGTGCTTGATGACTTCCGATTGACAAATCTTCTTCTGGTAGACGAGTGACGAGATGACGGGACATAGTCGTACGCTTTGATCCCTAACTTTTGCCTGGACCGCCCTTTCGGGTTTTCAGTCCACCGGGATACCCATTTTTTCCCAAGCCTCCTTTTCAGGTTTTCGACTTGCCGGGTGTACAGATTTTTTTTATTTTCATCCCTTATTTTTGCCCGAACCCTTTTGGTTCACCGGGAAGCCCTTATTTTTGCCTAGGCCAGTCAACCTAGCGGGTCTTTGATTATGCGTAGTACTTTTTGACTATGTCCACGTTCTCAGAGTGCAAGGAGTTGTCACTGTCAGCAGTGTTGTGTCGCCATACTACCAAAAGATGTTTGATCATGTAAGATTCGTTGCTGGAATTCATGTCCAATGCCCCAAGTGACTCGGGCGGAGATTTGCCCCTGGCTATTTGGCACCTTGAGAGATTCCTTGAATCTTGACTTGACTGCCCCAGATGATGGACAATGGTTATGTCTGCCCCTTGGTTGGAAGTGTTTCTTCCACTTGAGGTGACCCTTTTTATTGAAAAGGTTTTTTTTCACTAGATATTCGTCGTGCAAATTTCTCTGCTGTTCGAACAAATAGCCATATGCAAACAATGTTATTTTAAGAATGCAAAGCTTATGTCTGTCTTGAAGTTTTTTTTGAAAATGCAGTTTTCAATAAAACAAGTAAATTTTTGTAAAATGTGATGTCAACTCAGGATTTTACAGCAAGCCCTACAGGAGTCAGGATACCTTTTGTAACAGTATGCTTTCGGACTAACCCATGCTTCAACTAGGACTTTTAAGGGTTATAACGTGGCCTGGTTCACGGTTTAAGAAACAAAGGATAAAGGCTCAAATTTTATTTGTACCCACCCGTTCTTCGTGATGTTCTTCGATCCTAAACTCAGCTAATCGTGCATTAGATCTTGTTTGAGTCTTTGCTCTGATATTCCGGTGATGGTTCGGATACTGATAGTTTATTTTGACCAGGCAGTCATTTCTTTTTGTTGAGAGTTTTTAGGACCTCTTCCTTTTTTATTGTGTTATCCCTGTTGTGATCGGTGGATCTGGAACTGACTGTTTTAAAGCTGGTTCGCGAAATGTCGCGGAAGCAAGAGTCGCCACCGTCTTTTATTTTCTCCAAATGGAAAGGACAAAAGCACAGAAAAATTCCTTAAAAGAGATTGCTCTCGGTTCGGGAGGTAGGTTATAGAAAGGGAAGGTGCTAGCACCCTTTCTATCCATGGTTATCCATGGGCTCTTAGATACTTGCTCAATGTGTTTTCAAAAATGTTTGCTTGCTTTTCAATGTGGGTTTAAAAAGTTTCTTTTGAAAAATTTCAGATCGACTCGTACGTCAGAGTGTTTGAAAAGTTTGCTTTGAAAGCTTTTGAAAATGTGTCAGTGTGAAAAGTCTTTTTGAGTTTGTTTTGAGATTAGAGCAAGTATCCTTGAGAACCTACCTACCCTAAGGAATTCGTCTGTGTAAATGTCCTTTAAAGTAGTGCCATCCCACCATTGAGAGGTAGGTAGCACCACCGTTGGAGGTGTTCGGGTCAATTCGAGTTTTGGGACATGGTGATCACCAGAGCAATGGGAAGACACCTTAGAAGCTACCCTCATGCCAGGTTCCCGGATCATGAGGACTTACTAAGACGTTTTCTACTCGACGACCACCTTTCGAAAGGCAACAGTGAGGCGTACCCTAGGGGTGGTGTGTGATTTGTGTGTCATGTTCATTTGCATTTATCTTGTCATGGTATAGGTGATCTACGCGTTTTGTTTTTTGTCATTCATTCTTGCATGCATTTATTTAACAGTTAAAAAGTGCGGAAAGATAAAATTCCTAAACTATTACAAAGGCGCGGGTCCACATCGCCAAATTAAACCAGGACCCGATTTGACATAAAATAAAGAAATAAAATACGGGAAATATAAAATGTCCGAGTTACATGGCTTGAGCAATTACATAATATTTGAAAGAAAATAAATGTGCGAAAGAAATAAAAATAGAACGTTCGAGGGCGTTGGACCCTTTAAAGAAATTAAATGAATTAAAAATTAATTAATTATTTATTGAAATAAAAGAAGTGTTTTTTAGGTTTTTTTTGTATTTATGAAATAAGAAAATTAAAATTAAAATTAAAAGAAACCCTAATTCTAAGTTATTTTTAATTATTTGAGAAAAATGTTAAAGTTTAACTTGATTTACTAAAGAATTTATGTACATGTTTATTTACAAAATAAATTAGTAATTAATAATAATAATAATGATGAGAGAATTATTTATTAAAAAAAATGATGAAAAAGTTTAAAAAACCTAATTTCTACATATTTAATTTATTAAGAAAAATATTAAAGTTTTGAAACCTAAATTAATCTAATTAATTGTTTAAAGTTTATTTACAAAAATAATAATAGTAAAATTAATATTAATAAAATAAACATTTTTTTTGATTTTTCTGTATTTTATATTTATTATGAAAATTATTTTATGGAATTAAAAGAAAACAATTAAAAAAACAATTAAAAGAATAAAAAGGAAAAACAAATAAAAATTAAAAATTGAGCAAACCATAGGGGGTGTCTGGCCCAAGGGGAGGTTTTCTGAAGTATTGACTCCTGAGTACCGTGGTCTGCATTCTTTGGCCATTGGATTGAGTTTCATGCATAAGTTGTTCTACTTTGGTCAATTGGCTTTTGGCTTTTGGCTTTTGGCTTTTGGCTTTTGGTCATTTGTGTTCTGGCTTCAACGTTCCCTTAATCTCTGGCTTAATGTCTGCCTCGCCATGTATTGGTGTCATGCATAAGTTTTTCTAATCTGGCCATTTGGCTTTTGGCTTTTGGCTTTTGGCCTCAACGTTCCTTAATGAACCTGCCTGGGATCCTGTCTAAATCTGCAGTGTTGAATCTCACAAACACATCAAATAAAATCATAAAATGCAAATAAAGCCAATATATGAAGAAATTTAATGTTTAGGCACAATATGGCATGTATGAATGATTATACCCTTTTGATCATGGAGATCAAATCAACCTTACCCTTACTGGAAAAGTAGTGACATGAATGCTTTTATGCCCTTTGGATCATGGAGATCAAGCCAGCCTTACCCTTACTGAAGAAGTAATAAGATGTTGGTTTGTAACTGAGATGGCTTGTTTGTAGTGAGAGAGGAATTTGTAATAAGGATTTCAAGGTTTTTAGGGTTCTTGAAAGAATTTGATATTCTGACAGCGTTGTGGCAAGGGTTTTCTTTTTTTCTCCTCTCTTTTCTCCTCTTTTTCTTTTTTTTCTCCCCCCTGGTTTGTGTGACAAGAAGGTGATTATATAGTGGAAATTAGGGTAAAGAAAATGGGCTTTGAATGTGCAATTGGGCCTCCAATATTCACTTGAATTCGTCACTTTCCAGGCTAAATCGCAGGGACTTAAGTGCATTTTTTGAAGTTGAAATGTGAAAACAAAATGTAGCCGACATCGAGAACTAACTCCTGTCCGAAAATCGACTCAATCGGATAAACGGTGAATTAGTTATGAATTTTTGAAGTTTCAGCTCAGACAAACTTATTTTGGGCTCCAGTGTCGGCTCTGACACGTTCTTCAATAAAAAACTGGTATTGATCGGTGCATAATTTGGTCTCGACTTTTGAAGCAAAGTTGTAGATCTATGAGTCAGTGACCTTGTGTAAAAATATGAGTCCAATCCGATAAAAATTGACCGAGTTATGAATTTTCGAAGTTTCGGCCCAGATGAAATAATATTCAGCATTCAGGATTTTCAGCGTGTCACGCACTCTGAGCAAAAAACGAAGGCTTTTTGAATACCGTTTGAACTCAATTCCTTCTGTGAAAATGTAATCAACTCAATTTGTGAAATTTTGGCGCCGAAACTAGCTCGATACGAGGAAAATCGACCAAGTTATAATTTTTTGAACATGACGCAAATAAACTTCTGTCACAAATTTTCTGCACGAAAATACTTGATAAATCCACATTTTTGAAGACCTTCTGATCGAAATTGGCTTCCAGCCGTGAGAGATGAAAACGTAGATAATGTCAAGACGGAATTTTGGCCACCGGAACGGGTTCAAAATGAGTCACGATCTTCAAGTTATGAATTTTTTAGCGCGTAAAAACTGCACTTTCAGCACATTTTTTCACCATATTTCTTCGAGAAAACTCACACATTCGGACACCTTCTTTAAAGAATTGACTCTTGAGCCGAACCTGAATTTGAGAATACGTTATCAGAGATATCTTGGAGAAAGAATATCTGAATATGACGCGCCAGGTTGGACTTGTGAATTTTTCTTGAAATGTTTTTTTGAGAAATATGGGAGGGCAAATTTTGGGGTACAACAGTTGCCCCTGTTCAATCTTCTTAAACCTGAGGATGCAGATTGGCTGACGTGCCTTTCGTAATCCGAGGGTGGAAGATGATTGAACACTAGAGTGCCCAGAAATTTGTGCTCACATAGTAGCAGTGCGATGATGGAATGGGCTTATAGATGCCATTTAGAGGTTGCTGGATAGGATGATGGGCTTATAGATGCCATCTGGATGTTGATCGCGTAAGAGATTCCTTAGCGAGAACTTGCGTACCTGCAAAACAGAAAATGATTACCTGACATGTTGCAGGAGCTGATTTTCAGATGCTTGGTATAGATGTGTCCTGACTGGTTACAGGAGCTGAGTCTGGAGCTTCAAACAGCGATGAATGAACCAGGGATGGTTACTGCTTTAGCATGAATGATAAGAGAACCTTGGTTGATTTTAACTTCAACAACGCTCGTTGAGAAAAATCTTGGCGGGAATTACCATCTTTGCAATATCGGGAAGAGAACCATAGAAAATTATAATCTGAAAGGGAATCACCTCACTCATCGTCGGAGAGGGAAACATCTGAAAAAGGACTTACCACCTCACACGCCGTTGGAGAGGGAACCATAAGAGATTATCAACTCACACTCACCGTCGGAGAGGGAAACATCTTGAAAAAGGAATTACCACCTCACGCACTTGTCGGAGAGGGGACCATAACTTCTGCTGAGTCTTCATCAGAAAAATCTGTTGGGAGTCGATTTAGATGGACTAGAGAAGGCTTGGGACTGGATAAGAAATCTCTGAAGTCGATTAACTGAACCGGTCTGGGTCTTGAAATCTTCAACTGGACAAGAATCAGGGAGATCCTAGGGTCGATCTGACTGAACCAGAGGAGGTTTTTTGATAAGGATGTGATGAAGGAATCTGAGACGATTGCTACTCCAAATCTATGATGAAGGAATCTGGGACGATTACTACCTCAGCAGAATGATGAAGGAATCTGGGACGATTACTACCTCAGCAGGATGATGAAGGAATCTGGGACGATTACTACCTCAACGGGTGATGAAGGAATCTGGGACGATTACTACCTCAGCAGGATGATGAAGGAATCTGGGACGATTACTACCTCAGCAGGATGATGAAGGAATCTGGGACGATTACTACCTCAACGGGTGATGAAGGAATCTGGGACGATTACTACCTCAGCAGGATGATGAAGGAATCTGGGACGATTACTACCTCAGCAGGATGATGAAGGAATCTGGGACGATTACTACCTCAGCAGGATGATGAAGGAATCTGGGACGATTACTACCTCAACGGGTGATGAAGGAATCTGGGACGATTACTACCTCAGCAGGATGATGAAGGAATCTGGGACGATTACTACCTCAGCAGGATGATGAAGGAATCTGGGACGATTACTACCTCAACGGGTGATGAAGGAATCTGGGACGATTACTACCTCAACGGGTAAAGACTTTTATCTGTTGATCGTTCTTTCCTGAAAAAGTAACGAATTAGTTGTATGCAATGTCATAATGCATGAATTGCATGATTTTAAGATGTTCTCAAAAATAAATGAGATTGGGGTGATATGACGCGTCTATGCATGCTATAATGATGTATGTGACGTTTTATGAATGTGTTTTTCGTCTAGGAAAGTAAATCCTTGACGGGTGCCGGGAAGTCGTATCCTGGGCTGATGTTGAAGAATAGATTTTGCTTCCGCTGGGGATGATAACTGCAAGAATACCGGTAGGAGAAGATGACCCCGTTGCGGAATAAACCTGGCAAATGGAAGATTCTGCGGGGAGAAAAGATGCTCCAGACGACCATGCTGGGAAGCAACACTCTGTGGAGAGAGAGGTACTTTGTTAAGCTGTTGATAATAACTTTCCGGGGATACCCTTGTTGTGTTGGAAGTGCTGATAGACTTCGCTGGGGATAAGAAGACTTCGTCGAGGACGCTCTTTCCGTGGCTTTTGGCTGAGGATAACCCAGTTATATCCTGTTAAGGAAATAACTCTTTGAATAAAGCCGGGAGACGCGTTCGTGCTCTGCGAAGGATAAGCTTCCAGAATTTACTGGGGATAAGCTTACTGCTTGGGGATATGAATTCCAATTTTCCTGGGGGAATTGGATTTTCCTGGGGAAGTTTTGATATGCTGGGGAAGTGATTCCTTTGAATGCTTGTATGTCGCCGGGGAACGATCTTTAGACCAAGACTGCCGGAGATGCTTGTTTAAGAATATAGGTATTGCTGCTGGGGAATGTTGAGCTCTACGGGAGGGTACCCAACTTCCTTGAGGTTTGATAATAGCTTGGAGAAGAATGCACTGACTGCTGACTCTCTGGGGAGTTTAAGATGTACTGGTCATGTTCTTTAGCTGAACCTACCTTGGTACCTTGGAGGACAGAGCCATTAGATTGTTTGGACGACTCATTATTGCCCCTGTTTCTATGGGAGAAGGCATCTGTGGGGTGCTGATAGTGGTTGATGGACAAACCTTCTTCTCATAGGCAGGTGATAAGATGACAGGACATAGTCGTATGCTTTGATCCCTAACTTTTGCCTGGACCGCCCTTTCGGGTTTTCAGTCCACCGGGATACCCATTTTTGCCCAAGCCGCCTTTTCAGGTTTTCGACTTGCCGGGTGTACAGATTTTTCTTTTTTTTTTTCATCCCTTATTTTTGCCCGAACCCTTTTGGTTCGCCAGGAAGCCCTTATTTTTGCCTAGGTGTGTCAACCTAGCGGGTCTTTGATTCTGTGTAGTATTTTTTCGACTATGCCCGTGCTCTCAGAATGTAGGGAGTTGCCCCTGTTAGAAGTGTTTTGTCATGCCACCAGAAGGTGTTTGATCAGGCCAGATTCGTTGTTGGAACGCCCCAAGTGACTCAGGCGGAGATTTGCCCCAGGCTGTTTGGCCTTTGAGAGATTCTCCGAATCTTGATTGGACTGCCCCAGATAATAGACCATGATCATATCACGCCCCTTGATTGGAGATACTCTTGTTCACCAGACTTTCATTGTGCGAATTTCTATGCTGTTCAAACAAAAAGTCATATGCAAACAAAGTTATGTTAAAAATGCAAAGCTCATGTTTGTCTTGAAGATTTTGAAAATGCATTCTTTTTCATAAAACAAGTAAATGTTTGTAAAACGTGATGTCAACTCGTTATTTTATTGCGAGCCTTAAGGAGTCAGGATACCTTCGTAACAGTATGCTTTCGAACTAACCCATGCTTCAGCTAGGACTTTTAAGGGTTATATCGTGGCCTGGTTCACGGTTTAAGAAACAAAGGATAAAGGCTCAAATTTATTTGTACCCACCCGCTCTTCGTGATGTTCTCCAAACCTAAACTCAGTTGATCATACGTTAGACCTTATTTGAGTCTTTGCTCTGATTTTCCGATGATGATTCGGATGTTGATAGTTTATTTTGAATAGGCAGTCATCTCCTTTTTGTTGAGGGTTTATAGGACCTCTTTCTTTTTGATTTTTGTTATCCCTTTCTTTTTTTTTGCCTGAACTGTTTCCTTTTTTGGAATTACAGTCAGCGGGATGCCCCAGTTTCGTAAGTCCCTTTTATAGGTTTAGACTTCTTGGGCTTTTCATTTATGATTCTTGATAACGACTGCCTGTCTTTATGATTGTTCGGAACCATCATTGTCTTTCTTCGTTTTGTAAAGATCTCTTCGGTGCCATTCGTCATGCACTTGGATCAACTGAGACTACCCTGCCCCAGGTTATGATTAAGGGTTTTAAATTTCGAAAAGAAAAACTCCTACTTCTTTGGCTCAGATGGGTTGACGAGGGATTATCATCCTTATAACTCCAGTGTTTAGGGATTGAAACAATGCATGTACCTCATCAGCGGGGTCTGTTCAAAAGCATACTGTAGATTATGGTATTGTTTTCGTCATCCTCCCTCAAGAGGCTCAGAATTATTAACCAAGAGTTGATCATCAGAAAAAATATGAAAATAATTTGCGTTTAGTGAATACGAATTATATTGATTCAAAATAGACATAAGCGATGCATTAATGTGATAACAATGTTTGACATGAATAAATGTTTGAACAATCAAAGAAAAATACAACTTGAACATTTGAATGAACAAAAGACATTCTCGATGATTTGGTGTAGGATGAGTGTTCAAACTCGACCTCCTTGGCGTCAATAAAATCCTGGATCTTGTTCTTCAAGGTCCAACAGTCGACGGTGTCATGTCCAGGACTGTCAGAATGGTAGGCACATCTCACACCCGGGTTGTACTTGGGAGAGGAAGTGTCAGGATTTTGAGGAGGATCCTTTAGTGTGATCAGTTTTGCCTTCAGCAATTGCTGTAGTGCCTGAGACAAAGACATGTTGATGTCAGTATACTTCCTATCTTGATGCTTTATCCTACGCCTATTGCTATTTCTTGGTTGAACGGGCGTGGGATCAGAAATCTGGATTGCCCCTATATCATGACGACCCTTTTTACCATGTATAGCATTGGACTCTTTCTTTCCACTGTGGGGCTTTTTCTGAGTATCAGCAGGTGCGGTTTCTTGAATCTTCCCTGACTTGATACCAGCTTCAATTCTCTCCCCAGTCAAGATAAGATCTGTGAACCCAGCAGAAGAATTCCCAATCAGATGGTTGTAGAATGAACCAGACAAGGTCCCCAAGAACATGTCGACGAGTTCGCGGTCAGTCAAAGGTGGCTGCACCCTTCCAGCAAGGTCTCTCCATTTCTGAGCATATTCTTTGAAACCTTCACCTGTACCCATAGACATTCCTTGAAGCTGAGTGCGCGTGGGAGCGAGGTCAGCGTTGTACTGGTAATGCTTGTAGAAAGCAGTGGCCAGGTCTTCCCAGCTGCGGATGTTGGTTCCACTCAGTTGATAGAACCACTCGAGCTGAGTCCCTGAAAGACTCTCTTGGAAGAAGTGGATCCATAAGTTTTTGTCAGCTGTATAGGGCTGGATCCTCCTTGTGTAAGCCCTGAGATGCAATTTAGGACAGGATGCCCCGTCGTATTTAGCAAAGGCAGGTGCCTTAAACTTGCGCGGGATCACTACCCCAGAAGATAGACCTAAATCCTCGAAGTCCAGGCCAGACACCTTTTGTATCTCCATAGCACTTAACCGGTCTTCCAACTGTTTGTACTTATCCTCAGCCGGGGGGTACTGCTCGTCGTTGAAATCTGTCTCTTTGTCGGAGACCACTGGACTAGGCACCTCTCTCTCATGGTGACTGCTTTCCCTCACAGATGGGGTAGTCCTCTCAGTTTCAGTCTGCAGCGTGTTCCCAGATCTGCGTCTAGGGCTGAACAAAACAGTCCTCTTCTTCTTCTTTTCCTTCTTCAAGAGCAGAGCCTTCAGATCTTGCTGCCCCTGGGTCAAATTCATGATCAGCCCTTGGAATTGGGCGCTCTGAGCCTGGAGGGCCTTGATAGACTGCTCAGCTGATGATTCAGGATTCATGACGATCGGCTGAAATAAACAGCGAAGAAGGGTAAGCAACCTGTCAAAGGGGTACCTGCAATGCAATGAGATGTATGATATGCATGCAATGATTTCAAGGACCTCGCGGGGTAAACAAGAAAATTTGTTAGCATTGGAATTTGTAGCTTGATTGAAAGACTTCATGTTGTTGAGAGTCTTTCCTCAAGGGTCAAAGGCTCACCATATCCAGTGGGTCATAGCCCCCGACACCCTTGGCTAGGGGAAAATAAATCCCCTTTGCCCCTTGCTGGGATAATTGTTCATCATGACCTGCATCACAAGCCCTTGAGATCCTTGAAATAGGTTAGGATGTATGCAATGGTATGATGTCATGCTATGCATGGGGTGATGTAGGTAAACCCTGTTATGAGTCCCAATTAAGGACTATAAACAACCCTGCAAGAAATTTAGTATACTTTGTTATGAGTCCCTATTAAGGACTATAAACACCCTGCAAGAAATTTAGTACCCTGTTATGAGTCCCCATTGAGGACTATAAACAAAACCTGCAAGAAATTTGGTAAACCCTGTCATGAGTCCTAGTTAAGGGCTATAAACAAAACCTGCAAGAAATTTGGTAAACCTTGTCATGAGTCCTAGTTAAGGACTATAAACAAAACCTGCAAGAAATTTGGTAAACCTTGTCATGAGTCCCTATTGAGGACTATAAACAAAACCTGCAAGTAGTTCATGTGTCAGCTAACAAGCATGCAAGTAGGCAAGTACAAAGGCACACAAGTCACACAAGAGAAACCCTTAGGGTTTAAGCCAGCATGGGGTCTGGGTAGTACCCTCTTGAAGTTGGTGGGCTCAACCTGTCCTATTAGAAGTAACCGGGTTCTAAGGATCCCAATATCACGGGATTGCTTTCATTGTTCATCGTTTCGATTTAGCCACTGAACTGGCGACCGAAATATTCCAAGAAAGCAACCCTCAATTGAGTGTAGTATCGAGTATCAACCAACCTCGGACTGCACCAAAGTCAGTTATCTCACTACCCTAAAGAGGCCAAGATTGTTCAATTAAGGTTCCTAAGGTCTGTTGATGTTTCATGGCACCACGCGGAGGCCCCGTACTCTCCTTGACTGAACTCAAGGGTTACCGGTACACACCAAAGTGCCACATCAACGTAGCAGACTGTTTCAACCATGTCGGTATACCCCGCACAGTTCCCTCACAGCCTTGTTGCTACTTACTAAGAAGGTATCCCCAGATCCGGGTTAGGATCTATAGAACTCCCAAGACAGTCCCACAATTTAAAGCAAGCAAAGCAATACAATTGAAAACACAGTTATGAACTAACCCTAAGGTACACCTCACTTTAAGTTTATATCCCCAGCAGAGTCGCCAGTTCTGTGATCGGTGGATCTGGAACTGACTGTTTTAAAGCTGGTTCGCGAAATGTCGCGGAAGCAAGAGTCGCCACCGTCTTTTATTTTCTCCAAATGGAAAGGACAAAAGCACAGAAAAATTCCTTAAAAGAGATTGCTCTCGGTTCGGGAGGTAGGTTATAGAAAGGGAAGGTGCTAGCACCCTTTCTATCCATGGTTATCCATGGGCTCTTAGATACTTGCTCAATGTGTTTTCAAAAATGTTTGCTTGCTTTTCAATGTGGGTTTAAAAAGTTTCTTTTGAAAAATTTCAGATCGACTCGTACGTCAGAGTGTTTGAAAAGTTTGCTTTGAAAGCTTTTGAAAATGTGTCAGTGTGAAAAGTCTTTTTGAGTTTGTTTTGAGATTAGAGCAAGTATCCTTGAGAACCTACCTACCCTAAGGAATTCGTCTGTGTAAATGTCCTTTAAAGTAGTGCCATCCCACCATTGAGAGGTAGGTAGCACCACCGTTGGAGGTGTTCGGGTCAATTCGAGTTTTGGGACATGGTGATCACCAGAGCAATGGGAAGACACCTTAGAAGCTACCCTCATGCCAGGTTCCCGGATCATGAGGACTTACTAAGACGTTTTCTACTCGACGACCACCTTTCGAAAGGCAACAGTGAGGCGTACCCTAGGGGTGGTGTGTGATTTGTGTGTCATGTTCATTTGCATTTATCTTGTCATGGTATAGGTGATCTACGCGTTTTGTTTTTTGTCATTCATTCTTGCATGCATTTATTTAACAGTTAAAAAGTGCGGAAAGATAAAATTCCTAAACTATTACAAAGGCGCGGGTCCACATCGCCAAATTAAACCAGGACCCGATTTGACATAAAATAAAGAAATAAAATACGGGAAATATAAAATGTCCGAGTTACATGGCTTGAGCAATTACATAATATTTGAAAGAAAATAAATGTGCGAAAGAAATAAAAATAGAACGTTCGAGGGCGTTGGACCCTTTAAAGAAATTAAATGAATTAAAAATTAATTAATTATTTATTGAAATAAAAGAAGTGTTTTTTAGGTTTTTTTTGTATTTATGAAATAAGAAAATTAAAATTAAAATTAAAAGAAACCCTAATTCTAAGTTATTTTTAATTATTTGAGAAAAATGTTAAAGTTTAACTTGATTTACTAAAGAATTTATGTACATGTTTATTTACAAAATAAATTAGTAATTAATAATAATAATAATGATGAGAGAATTATTTATTAAAAAAAATGATGAAAAAGTTTAAAAAACCTAATTTCTACATATTTAATTTATTAAGAAAAATATTAAAGTTTTGAAACCTAAATTAATCTAATTAATTGTTTAAAGTTTATTTACAAAAATAATAATAGTAAAATTAATATTAATAAAATAAACATTTTTTTTGATTTTTCTGTATTTTATATTTATTATGAAAATTATTTTATGGAATTAAAAGAAAACAATTAAAAAAACAATTAAAAGAATAAAAAGGAAAAACAAATAAAAATTAAAAATTGAGCAAACCATAGGGGGTGTCTGGCCCAAGGGGAGGTTTTCTGAAGTATTGACTCCTGAGTACCGTGGTCTGCATTCTTTGGCCATTGGATTGAGTTTCATGCATAAGTTGTTCTACTTTGGTCAATTGGCTTTTGGCTTTTGGCTTTTGGCTTTTGGCTTTTGGTCATTTGTGTTCTGGCTTCAACGTTCCCTTAATCTCTGGCTTAATGTCTGCCTCGCCATGTATTGGTGTCATGCATAAGTTTTTCTAATCTGGCCATTTGGCTTTTGGCTTTTGGCTTTTGGCCTCAACGTTCCTTAATGAACCTGCCTGGGATCCTGTCTAAATCTGCAGTGTTGAATCTCACAAACACATCAAATAAAATCATAAAATGCAAATAAAGCCAATATATGAAGAAATTTAATGTTTAGGCACAATATGGCATGTATGAATGATTATACCCTTTTGATCATGGAGATCAAATCAACCTTACCCTTACTGGAAAAGTAGTGACATGAATGCTTTTATGCCCTTTGGATCATGGAGATCAAGCCAGCCTTACCCTTACTGAAGAAGTAATAAGATGTTGGTTTGTAACTGAGATGGCTTGTTTGTAGTGAGAGAGGAATTTGTAATAAGGATTTCAAGGTTTTTAGGGTTCTTGAAAGAATTTGATATTCTGACAGCGTTGTGGCAAGGGTTTTCTTTTTTTCTCCTCTCTTTTCTCCTCTTTTTCTTTTTTTTCTCCCCCCTGGTTTGTGTGACAAGAAGGTGATTATATAGTGGAAATTAGGGTAAAGAAAATGGGCTTTGAATGTGCAATTGGGCCTCCAATATTCACTTGAATTCGTCACTTTCCAGGCTAAATCGCAGGGACTTAAGTGCATTTTTTGAAGTTGAAATGTGAAAACAAAATGTAGCCGACATCGAGAACTAACTCCTGTCCGAAAATCGACTCAATCGGATAAACGGTGAATTAGTTATGAATTTTTGAAGTTTCAGCTCAGACAAACTTATTTTGGGCTCCAGTGTCGGCTCTGACACGTTCTTCAATAAAAAACTGGTATTGATCGGTGCATAATTTGGTCTCGACTTTTGAAGCAAAGTTGTAGATCTATGAGTCAGTGACCTTGTGTAAAAATATGAGTCCAATCCGATAAAAATTGACCGAGTTATGAATTTTCGAAGTTTCGGCCCAGATGAAATAATATTCAGCATTCAGGATTTTCAGCGTGTCACGCACTCTGAGCAAAAAACGAAGGCTTTTTGAATACCGTTTGAACTCAATTCCTTCTGTGAAAATGTAATCAACTCAATTTGTGAAATTTTGGCGCCGAAACTAGCTCGATACGAGGAAAATCGACCAAGTTATGATTTTTTGAACATGACGCAAATAAACTTCTGTCACAAATTTTCTGCACGAAAATACTTGATAAATCCACATTTTTGAAGACCTTCTGATCGAAATTGGCTTCCAGCCGTGAGAGATGAAAACGTAGATAATGTCAAGACGAAATTTTGGCCACCGGAACGGGTTCAAAATGAGTCACGATCTTCAAGTTATGAATTTTTTAGCGCGTAAAAACTGCCATTCATTGTCTTTTTGTCTCGGAAGGACTTCTTTGATGCCATTCATTGTGCACGTGGATTAGCTGAGAAAACTACCCTGCCCCAGGTTATAATTAAGGGTTTTAATTTGTGAAAAGAAAAACTCTGACTTCTTTGGCTCAAAGGGGTTGACGAGGGATTATCTTCCTTATAACTCCACTGTTTAGGATTTGAAACAATGCATGTACATCGTCAGCGGGGTCTGTTCAAAAGCATACTGTAAAGATCGTGGTATCGTTTTTGTCATCCTCCCTCAAAAGGCTTAGAATTTTTTAATCGAGAGTTTGAACATCATAAAAAATGAAGCAATTTTAAGCATAGTGAAAACAATTAATTCAAAACAGACACGTGTAATGCATTAATGAAATAAAAGAGTTTGACATGATAATTGTTTGAATAAGCAAAGAAAAATACAACTTCAGAATTTAAATGAACAAAAATCTCTCAATCCTAGCCATGTTTTGGCAAGGGAGCAGTGATCACACTGGGAGTCTCAGGAGGCTTGAATTCGATCTCCTTAGCATCAATCATATTCTGGATCTTGTATTTCAGCGCCCAACAATCGTTAGTATCGTGCCCCAGGCTACCGGAATGATAAGCATACCTTGCATCTGGGTTGTAGTTAGGAGAATAAGTCTTAGGGTTCGGAGGAGGGTTTATCACCTTAATCAGATTCATCTTCAACATGTGCTGCAACGCTTGTGACAATGGCATGTTGATGTTGGTGAACTGTCTTTTAGGCTCGTCCGGCCTTTGTTGATTTCCCTTTTGCTGTTGTCGGTGTGACGCAGAACCAGAGATCAAGACTGCCCCTACGTGTTGGTTACGACGACTCTTTTGACTGTACACAGCATTGGACTCTTTCTTCCCATTGTAAGGCTTTTTATGAGCATCAGAAGGTGTAGCTTCTTGAATCTTCCCACTTTTGATGCCAGCTTCAATTCTCTCCCCAGTCAAGATAAGGTCTGTAAACCCGCATGAAGAGTTTCCAATCAAATGGTTAAAGAATGGACCAGACAGGGTCCCCAAAAACATATCAACAAGTTCACGATCAGTTAAAGGTGGCTGCACCCTTCCGGCAAGGTCTCTCCATTTTTGAGAATACTCTTTAAACCCCTCACCCGTCCCTATCGACATACCCTGGAGTTGGGTACGAGTAGGAGCGAGGTCGAAATTATATTGATACTGCTTATAGAACGCAGTAGCCAAATCTTCCCAGTTACGGATATTGGCTCCATCCAACTGATAGAACCACTCAAGCTGAGTCCCTGAAAGACTGTCTTGAAAGAAATGGATCCACAAATTCTTATCAGCGGTGTAAGGCTGGATCTTCCTTACATATGACCGGAGGTGCAGCTTTGGACAGGAAGCTCCGTCATACTTGGCAAAGGCAGGTGCCTTGAATTTATGGGGAATCACCACCCCAGAGGATAGACCTAGGTCTCCAAAGTCCAGCCCGGGCACGTTATGTATCTCCATAGCGCTCAAGCGGTCCTCCAACTGTTTGTACCTATCCTCAGCAGGAGGATACTGTTCTTCATCATAATCCGTCTCGTTGTCGAAGACTAAGGGGCTAGGAACCCTTCTCTCTTGTGGACTGTCTTTCCCTCCAAATGAGGTGGTCAGATCAACCTCATTCTGCAGTCCATTTCCAAACCTGCGTCCAGTGTTAAACAGGACGGTCCTCTTCTTCTTCTTCCTCTCTTTCAGAATCAAGGTCTTCAAGTCTTGTTGACCCTTGGCTAGGCTCATAACCAACTCTTGAAACTGGGCATTCTGGGCCTGGAGGGCCTTGATAGCTTGCTCAGTGGAAGGTTCAGTAGACATGATGATTGCTGAAATAAACAGCGAAGAAGATAAGAGACCTGTAATGGTACCTATAATGCAATGATATATATGATATATGTATGCAATGTTTTCAAGGATCTCGTGGGGTAAGCAAGAAACTGTTAGAATCTGAATCTGGTAGCTTTGATTGAAGGAACTTCATGTTGCTGAGAGTCCTTCTTCAAGAGTCAAGCTCACCATATCGAGTGGGTCATAACGCCTGACTCAAGTTATCGTGCTTTGATTTCTAGACACCTTTGGCTAGAGGAAAATAAATCCCCTTTACCCCTTGCTGGACATTTGATTTACCGTAACCTGCATCACAAACCCTTGAGATCCTCGAAATGGTTAAGGAAAATGCTATGGCATGATGTTATGATATGTATGCTATGCATTTAAGCACAAGTGTGAGGTGGTGTAAGTAAACCCTGCAATGAGTCCAAATTATTGGATAAGGACTGTAAACAAAAACCTGCAAGCAACTCATGTTGTCAGATAACAAGAATGTGCAAGTAGTTCAGATTTGAAGGCACACAAGTCACACAAAAGAGCCCTTAGATTTCAGGCTGGCATGAAGCTTAGGTATTACCCTCTTTCAGTTTCAGTTGGTTTAAACCTGTCCTAAAAAATAGTAACCGGGTTCTAGAGGATCTCAATATCACTGACTACCCTCCATTGGTCATAATTCCAGTTTAGCAACCTTTTCTTGCGGCCGGAATTATCGCGAGAGTTTAGTCTCAATGAGTGTAGCATACTGCTACTGTTCTATGGCCAAGTTGGTCAATTTAAGGTTCTAAGGTCAATTGGTGCTTAATGACTCCTCAGAAGACCCATATTCTCCTCGTTCCAACACAAGGGATATCGGTACAGACCAAGGTGTCACACCAATGTAGCTACTGCTTCATCCGTGTCGGTCTACGTCGGACAGATCCCTCACAGCTTATTGCTACTTACCTAACGAAGGGTACCCCAAGATCCGGGTTAGGATCTATAAAACTCCGATACAAGCCCACAAAATTTAAAGCATACAAAGCATACAATTGAAAACACAAGTGATCTAATCCTAAGGTACACCTCACTTATAGAATTCCCCAGCAGAGTCGCCAGTTCTGGCGATCGGTGGGAATGAGAACTGACTGTTTTTTAATGTTGGTTCGCGTTTGCGTTTGTTTTCGCAAAATGTCGCGGTAAGCAAGAGTCGCCACCGTCTTTTATTTTATCCAACAAGGAAAGGACAAAAGCACAGAAAAATTCCTTTTCGAGATGTTTCTCGGGTTCAGGAGGTAGATTATAGAAAGGGAAGGTGTTAGCACCCTTTCTATCCGTGGTTATCCACGGGCTCTTAGGTACTTGCCTAAAGTGTTTTCAAAAGTTTTGCTTTTCTTGTGTTTGTGGGTTTGAAAAGTTTCTGTTTGAAAACTTCAATTTAACTCTTGTTTCTGTCCTCAAGAGCGTATGAAGTGTTGTTTGAAAACTTTGTTTGAAAAGTGTAAGTGCAAAAAAAAATTGTTTTGTTTTGAAAGAGCAAGTACCTAAGAACCTCTACCTACTCAAAAGGAATTAAACTGTGTAAATGTCCTTTAGACAGTGTCATCCCACTATTGAGGAGTAGGTAGCACCGTCGTTGGAGTCTTCGGGTCAATTCGATTAAGGGACATGTGGTCACTAAAGCAATGTTAGGACGCCTTAGCGGTAACCCTAATGTCTTAGGTCATTTTTTATCGAGGCAACCGTTTTGAGGCAACTTATGATCTTTGGACAAGAGGGCGACCTCTAAAACTTCCTATACTCAATGACCATGTTCGAGGCAACCAAGTGAGGCGTACCCTAGGAGTGGCATGTGCAAATGTGTCAATTTTCAGTTATGTTATCTTTGTACATGTTATGGTGAGCTACGGTTGATTTTAAGTTAAGATAGATCTTGTCATGCATAGCCTATTATTCATACATCTAGCAGTTAATGGTTGCGGAAAATAAAACTAAGCTATTACAAGGCGTCGGGTATTTACATCGCCAAAAATAAACCCTTGAAAAGTAAATGCGGAAAAGGTAAATAAATGCGGTAAAAAGTCCTAAGTTAAAACTATTACATCCTCGGAGCAATTACAATATTGAAATATGAACCAAAAAATAATACGCGCGAGAGAAATTGAATCGGAGAGTTTTTTAGGGTTTTGATCCTCTTTTGTCAAATAAAACATATTTTTGTTATTTTTGAATTTAGGAATTAAGTCTAAATTAAAAAATGGAATTAATTAATTAAAAGAAAATATTTTTGAGTTTTTTATTTTTAAGGAAATAAATTAAAAATGGTTAAAAGTTATTAAAAACCCTAATTCTACATTAATTTTATTTTGTTGCAAAAATGTTAAAATTATGCCTAATTAAAAAAACCAAGTCAATTAAATTATTTATTTACAAAAAATAATAAAAGTGATGAATTTAATAAAAATAATGTTTTTGTATTTTCTGATTTTTTTATAAGGAAAAATAAATTATTAGGTTATTTAAAATAATAAAATAATTAAATAAAGGGAAATAAAAAAGAAAAGAAATTAACCCATTAGGGGGGTTTAAGCCCAGATCTGGAGGTGGAATCAGCATGCTCAAGGCCCAATTGCTGCAAGCCTGCGTTTGACTCTTCCAATTCCCTGTGACAACGTTGACTGGGCACTATGGTGGTCTTTCATTCCTGGCCACCAGATTTGGCCTGGAGGCCATCTGGCACGATATCAAGCAATGATGTATGGTGTACCACGCGTGGAGTGCTGCACATGAATACATGAAGAAAAATTGTAACAAATATTTGGGGGACCTGGGATTCGAACCCAGGTCCCAATGTTCACATGCCAACGCCCCAGCCACTCAACCAACCTGCTTCATTCGTTAGTGGAATGCAAAATAAATAATATATGGACAAAACAATTATTATGCTGGCAAAAATAAAAAACGCGCTTAAGATTTAAATTAGCCAATGAAGACCAGCCACGTCTTCATCTTCTTCCACAAACCCTGTGTTTTTTCCTGCGGATTTGATTCCGCGTCCAAACCCGTAGCTTAATTCTAAAATCCACCCTAGGCTATGAAAATCGATTTTAAGACCAAGGTTGGCTTTGTCTCCTTCCGCTGAACACCAATATAGCCATGGTTTGCCTTGATTGTACCTGTACCGAAAACGCCTAAAAAAAACTTTGAAACCCTAGGTTCGGGCATCAACATATAGGGCATAAGAATGAAATTGAATGTTGCAGTCATGTTAGAAATTTGACATTAAGCATAATTATTCAAAAGTTTTGGCGAAAGGATGCAAGATGATTGATTCACGATCTCAGTTACAGGGCCAGTTTCGTGACGACTTACAGGGCATTTCAGGGGGTCTTAAGGTCCGGTTCTGGTTGCTATGGCTTCAGGAGATTGCAAGCAAGAACACCACGTTGAGATTTTTGATTGAAACCAGCTCTAACCAAGAATTCGATCTCTCTCTTTTTCACCCTTTTTGCAATTCTGATTTGGCCGTTTTAGCAGTTCTTAGGTCGTGAATTAGGTTTGTGTGCCTTGTGTGAATATATTAGAATGATTTTAGGTCAAGAGTTGGGCCAATATCCATGTCCATTCAAAGTTTGGAGATTTGATCTTATCACCATTAACAAGCTTTCCAAATATGGCCAAATCTGAGATTTTGTGCACAAAAAGCCAAGACACGAATTTGATTAGGTGTCATATGATATATGAAAGCTGTACCAATCACAAAGATACCATTTCATTAATTTTTGGATTTTATTTGAATTAATATATATTTAAATTGAATTAAATTAATAAAAATTAAATAAAATAGAAAAATAAATGTTTGGTCATGAAATTAAAGATGGGACACGTGTGTGGTATGGCAAGACCAAATCAAGTGGAAAAAAGTGGGCCCTTTTGTCAAAAATTGGAGTTTTGAGGATAGTTGACTTTTGGTAATTTTGGAAAAATGCCCAACTTCAACAATGCATAACATCTTCAATTTTGAACGTTTGGAGGTGTTCTTTGACTTTTTAGAAACCTTGAGATGTCCTCTAATCAACCCTTTTGGTCTCATCTCATTGTGATCTTCCATTCTCAAGTTATAAGCTTTGGAAAAAAAGGTGTTTTTGTTGACTTTCAAAAATGACCTATAATGTCCAAATTTGTAACTTCTTATGAGTACATTTTATGATCTTGGGTTGTGAATATGTATTGTAGGAAATTGCATCCTCTTCAAAATGAGCTTTGGATGGGTCATTTCTCATAAAGTATGAGAAAGTTATGCTTGGTCAAAGTTGAGTTGACTTTTCCTACAAAACTCTAATTTAGCAACTTTTGAATCTTGATGAATTTTGAGCAATCCTTGATGAATCATGATCAACCCTTGATAAAATGATTAATTATCCTTCAAAATGAGAATGTTGACAAAAAATATTGAGGTTTGACTGCATTTAGGCCACAGTTGACTTTTGACCCAGCACAGTCGATTTTTGGGCCTCTTGAGCAATTGGCTGACCAAAGTTTCTCTGCAAGGCTTGAAATTTGTCATGGATGAACTTAATAACATATTAAGACATTGGGAAGCACTTGAGGCCATTTATATATGAGGACCTTAATGCAACACAAAACCCTAATTTTGACTTGACTGCCTTAGGAGGTGATTTGACTGTCCAACCCTTGAGCCAACTTGAGCAACTTGAAGATTATTCTTGACATGTCTTGAGGAATATGGGAGGGAAAATTTTGGGGTACAACAGGTACCTTCGAGTTGATAATACCATTTCAATTGTGTTCCATACAGACTTTCTTGAAAGAAATGCAACCACAATTTCTTGTCAGTAGTGTGTGGTTGAATTTTTCGAACATATGATCTCAAATGCAGCTTCGGGCAAGAAACACCATCAAACTTAGAAAAGGTAAGAGTCTTGAACTTTGGAGGAATAACGACTCCTGATACTAAACCCAATTCTTCAAAGTTCAAGCCAAGCACCTACTGGATCTCCATAGCTATCAGGCGCTCTTCTAACAACTTTAATTCTCGCCAGCAGGGGGACATTGTTCATCCAAATAACCCCCTTCCTCTTCATCATAACATTTTTCAGAACCATGATTTCTTTTTTCAGTTTTAACACTCTTACCATCTTCATCCTGTTCGTCGCCTTCGTCAAATGGGATATCAAGATCTTGAGCTTGCTTGACTGGACCTCTAAACTTTCTCCCTGTGTTAAAGATGTCGATTGGTTTCTTTGTCTTCTTTTTCTTCTCATTGATGATCACCTTCAGTTCTTCTTGCCCCTTTGCTAAGCTTAGGAACATCTCTTGGAACTGAGCATTCTGAGCCTAGAGTTCTTTGAATGTCTATTCGAGAGCCATTTTTCTGAAATAAACAGCAAGAAGATGAGAAACCTGTCTTGGAAACCTGCTATGCAATGATATGTATGACATGTAGATGAATATGCAATGTTTTCAAGGACTTCGTGGAATTTAAATTTGTTAATCAAAAGGGAACAAAAACAAATACTCTTATTAGTAGGTTCAAATTATAACTACCTTTTAGGCTTACAATGAAAACAAAAAGGGTTACAATGTAACAAATTATGAACTCCTAAGACTTAAGACTTAAGTCTCCCATGGACGCTTCCTCTTTGTGTTGACATATGAATTAAGGCTCTGCTCCTCGTGAAGTTGTTTTGTCAGCTCTAACACTTTATTCTCACTAGCATGGAACTGGGTCTCAAAGGTGTCCCTTTCTTCTTTCAATTGAATCCAAGACTTATGTATCTCTTCAAGGTCAATAGGCATATCTGGATGAAAAATGGTATAAGGAATATCTCCTTCAACAATAGGCTCCTTAATTACTGGTAGGATAGCAGGATATGGCATTATAAAATTTTGAGCACGAGATCATACCCATCTAAGGTAGGGCTCCAAAGGGATGGAGTTTTTCTGTTCCAAAGTCTTGCTATCGATCTTATTCACCATGCCCCAAGAACGTATAAACTTTTTACGGTAACCTTGAGGATTGTTCTCGTAATCGAATACAATATCCTGGATAAACATATCACGAGGACCGTCTCTTCAAGCCTAACCAAATTGACACAGAGCTAGAGAAGGGTTGTAAGTAATACCTCCCTTTATTCTAAGGAGTGGCACATTAGGGAATTTCCCACAACCGTCAATAATAGTGATATCCTCTCGGGATCGAGAACACCAATAGATATCTGAATGAGAGAGTGACATCATCCTTCAAGACCACTTCAAACCTTGTTAATTCTTCATCACTGATCGGGGAAGGTGTGAAATAAACCACCTGGATAGTAAAGGTATGCAACACATGAGAGTCATTCTCTCTCTCATAGTACGAGTGTGAAGAGAATGTAAAATATCTCCAAGAAAAGTAGGCACAGGATTATGAGTAAGAAATATTTTGATGGAGTTCACATCTATGAATTGGTCTGGATTAGGAAATAGTACCAAACTATAGATCAACAAATCCAAGATCTCCTAAAAAGCATGAAAACTCATAGTATCTAGAAACAACTGAGCCTTCTCTATCAGAAATTTAGCAAGAAGACCTTTAACTCCACTTCTTGTTTCCCAATTAGATACAATGTCTGGCCGCTTAAGATGTAAGGCTACTGCAATAACTTCAGGTTTTGGAACTTTCTCTAAACCAATGAAGGGTGTCTGATTAAGAATAGGTACTCCAAGTAGCTTAGAAAACTATTCCATTATGGGTACCAACTGATAATCTGGGAAGGTAAGACAATGATGCTTAGGATAAAAAAATTGGAATAGAACACTTATCACGTCTTCTTCAAAACCTGAGGTAACTAAATTGAGTAGATAACCATGCCTCTTGGTAAATTGAGATTTTTTGGGAACCTTGGATACTAACTCCTTAAGCTTGGAAGGCACCCTTACAAAGTTGATTCGAATAGTATTTCTGTGAGCTGAGGCCATAACCTGCAACAAGGAACAAAGATACATCCCTAGGTCATTGAAATGGTTAGTGAAAATATATGTTATGATGTTATGATGTTATGATGTTATGATGTTAGGTTCATGTTAAGTAAGTAGAAAACAAAAACAAGTCATACATGAGGCTTAGTTTTAAAGGCTTGCATGAAGTCCATAGGTAAATACCCTTCCCCACTGAAGTTAAGTTGGCTCAACCTGTCCTAAAATAGTAACCGGTTTCTAAGAATCTCATATCACGGATCTTTCTCGTAGGCTTTATTTTAGCACGACAATCGACTTGCCATCAAAACATCCCAAAATTCGAATATCAATGAGCGTAGCCTCGAGTATCAACCAACTTCGGACTGCACCAAAGCCGACTATCTCAATACTTTCTAATAGCCAAGATGGGTCAATTAAGGTTCTAAAAGTAAGTTAGTCTTAACGACACCACACAGAACCCTAATGTTATCCTTGACATGCTTAAGGGACATCAATATAGACCAAAGTGTAACACTAATTGTAGCTATCATGTTAACCGTATCGGTATACACCGTATAGTCTTTATGATCTATTGCTACTTACCTAAGGAATCACTAGATTCGGGTGTAGGATCTTACAAGAAATACACAATCAAGCCCTTAAATTTAAAGCAAACAATTCAAACAATCAAAGCAAGTAAAGTGATCTAACTCTTAAGGTAACCCCTCTTTTAGATTTCTCTCCAACAGAGTCACCAGTTCTGTAATACGGTGGGAGAACTGACTTTTTCGTTTTATCATAATGTTGCGGCTGGCAAGAGTCGCCACCGACTTTTATTATATCCAATATTTTGGAAAGGTGAAAAGAACAGGAAATACCTTTGATAGATTTTGAGTTCGGGGGGTAAGTTATGAAAACAGAAGGTGTCAGCACCCTGTTCATCCGTAGTTATCTATGGTCTCTTAATTGCTTAACTCACTTTTAAAAAAACTTATTTTGTGCGTGTGTGATTTGTTTGAAAATATTTTGAAATGCCAATGTAAGGCTAACTTTGTAATAATATTTGTTTCGGTCCTCAAGAATGTATACAAAGTGTTTTTGAAAATATTTGTTTTGAAAGTGTAGTGTAAAATGTATTTGTTTATGAGCAAAGTTGTGAGCAAGCATTCAAGAGTCCTACCCACTAAGTCTTTCTTGTTATTTCCTTCTCCTTTGGAGATAGTATTATCCATACCATTAGTTGGTAGGTAATTATATCTATTAGATATGAAGGGACACACGTATAGTCATTGTATGGTCATCGAAGGCAACATGTAAGGTTACTTTAGTAATTGTATCAGAGGGACTATCATCATTTAACTTGTAGGGTCATCGAGGGGACTAGATCATTTTGTAGGAAACTCGAAGTGTCATCGAGGGATTATGATCTTTATTCGAAAGGGACCATGATGATATTTTGGAATTGAGGGTCTTTTGCTAAAGTATCCCCACTTTCGAGGGACATGACCAATGTTCGTAAGGCAACAAGAGAGGTTACCCTAGAGGTGCAAGTGTGCAAAGTGTATTAGTTTCAGTTATCGTATCTTGAAAATTAGGTTTTCCATGTCCAATTGTTAGTCTTTCCATACAAAACCTAATTACTAACAGTTATAAAATATAATATGTGGAAAGTAAAACCTAATCTATTACATCATGTGAGCAGTTACATAATCAGAAAAAAATGCGAGAAAAGATAAATCTATGCTATTACATCGGAGAGTGCGACCTACACATTTTGTCTAAGAAAATTAAATAGCATAAAAAGAATAAGAAAAATGTTAGATAAATGTTTTAATGCCTAAAATTCTAAATTAATGTTTTTGGTGTTTTTTGTAGAAAATAATTTAAGTTAATAAATAGTAATTGAAACCTAATTATTTCTAATTAATTAAGAAAAGGCTAATTAATTAATAAATAAAAATATGTTAACATTTAATTACTAAAAAAAGACCTATTCCTAATTGTGATACGGTGGGAGAACTGACTTGAAGGTTTTGCATTTGATCGCAAATGTCGCAGTTAGCAAGAGTCGCCACCGAATTTTATTTTATCCAAAAGGAAAGGTGAAAAAGCACAGGAAAGACCTTTGAGATTATTTCTTGAGTTCGGGGGGTAGATTATGAAAATGGAAGGTATTAGAACCCTTTTCATCCATGGTTTTCCATGGGCTCTTAGTTTAATTGCTAGATCACTTGCTTTTGTTTGAAATTATGCTTTGTGTGGTTTTTTGAAAGTATTTTGTAAAGAGGCCATTGTTTAGGCAAACTTTGTAATGATTATTGTTCGTAAGAACGTATACAAAGTGTTTGATCTTTTGAAAATGTTTTTAATTTTGTAAGATGTTTTGAAAGTATAGGTGTTTGTTTTGAATATAGCAAGGATTTTTTTTTTTGAAATGGAGGAAGTAATTAGGAGCAATCTACCTACTCAAATGCCTTTCTTGTTCATTTCCTTTTCCTTTGACATTGTTGTCTTACCATTGATTTGGTAAGCAACGCTATCTTTGGATGTAAATGGGACGGGCGTGGGTCATCGTATAACCATGATTAGCAATGTTGCGAGGTATCTTAGCATTCTCTTTTAGGGACTAAGATCATTTGGAAGGCAACTTAGATAGCGTCATCGAGGGACTATGATCCTGTATTTTGCTTGTTTTTGCTAAGATACCTCACATGCGTAATATGGCCACTTTGTAAAGCCAACCAAGTGGATTTACCCTAGGGGTGTAAGTATGCAAATGTATTGATTCACATGCATTTTTTTGTCTTGATTAGGGTTTCTAATTGATTGGTTTTAGTCTTTACATACAAACCCTAATTACTAGCAATATATGAAAGTAATAAAAAGTGCGGAAAATAAATATCCTATGCTATTACAATCATTAGGGGGGTGGGGTGTACAGATTTACAAATGCGGGTTACAAATAAAATTAAATCCTAAGTTACTATTACAACCATATTGAATGGGTAAGAATGTACAAGAAAATGTGAAATGGACTTGTTTTGCTTAAGAAAAGAAATAAGTTTTGTTTAAGGAAATATTTTTGATCTCTTTGTTTTAAGAAATAAAATAAAGCATGAAAAATGAAAAATGTTTTTGGTGTTTTTGATTAGTTAGCGATAGCAAAAAAAAAGTAAGGAAAAAAAGAAAATAGAATCAGCGCATTGCTGAATTAAAAGAGATCAGAAGTTCTGACTCTAGCGTGCTGCAAAAAAACAGAAATCATATTAGTAGAAATAGGTAAAGTCAAAAGTTCTGGGTCCGCTGGGAACAAAGAAGATTTCAAAAGTTCTGATGCCACTGGCAGAGCTTAGTCTCTCTCTCCATGCTAATCATAACATCTGTAACTTAGTCATTTCTCAACAGAACAAAAGATGCGCATATCACAGTTATGACAAGTTTCATAATGTTTCAGAAACAAGAGATATCAGAACTATAAAATAGAAGCAAGCGTGAATTTGCTAATCCTAATTTCCTTAAGAAGTTATGAACTAATTTACTCCCTACTTAGGCATACAAATACGTGAAACCTCAGAATACGTACAGCATCAGAATCATGACGTCTACATTGTATTTTTAAACATGCAAATATGATAATGCCTAAGTAATATGATAAGAGTCAGTAGAAAGCTTACCTTGCTGCTGGAAAATACTCTGTGAGTTGGAGTCTGGTTTTGAACTCTGGTGATGTTCTGAACAGCTTCTTCACGTACTCAGCAGCCTGGAAGCTTTCAACTTGGGCAATGAATGATTAGAAAAATTCTGGAACAACCAAGGGGGAAAAGTTCTGACTTCCTTGAGGTGAATATGGATGGAGAATGTGTTACAGTATGAAAACAGAAGTTAGTATGGTTTCTAAATGTATATCAGAAACTGTATGGATGGTTTTGGTTAAGAAATACTTGAGAAAAAAAATGGAGTTTGAATGCAAGAACCAAAAGTTAACAGGTTTTTGTATTTTGTATTTGCAGTTTTGGACTCTTGGAATTTTAGCAGGGGTTCAAGGATTTTTCTTTCTCAAGAATTCGACCTCTTTACAGTTGCCAATGGATTTCAATTTATGGGCAAGGATATTGTAGCTTGTAGAGATCAAGGGTACAACAATCATATGCTAGGCGCTGACTTGTTCTTGAAGAAAGTTCAAATAGGTATGGTGGTTAGCAGTTTCTTAGCCGTGCCTAAGCTGGATTCGTAAGCAGGAATTAAGGAAAAGTAATCTCAAAAGCAAAAGCAACGTATGGGCCCAACGTATTTTTGTGTAAAAGTTGCTTTTTCCAAGACAGTGATGGTACTTTTATGCCACACGTGGAGAAGTCCTTTGGATAAATACCCAAAAGTGGTTGTGCGCATTAAATGATGATGAGATTTATCCAACCATAAATCCTGTAATGTGAGATTATGCATCATTTCTTAATTCTGAATCAGAAGTTCAGCTTCAGCGTAACTTAGAATAGACATCTAACTTCTGATATTTGTATCTCCTTGCTCCAACATGTTCTGAAGGAATTCTCAGACTTTCCAGGAAGCTTGCAGCATGCTTTGTAACCTACTTTGGATTACCCTTGCAAACTCTGACTGAACCTTTATGAAAACTGGCCTAGAAGTTCTGACCAAAATCTGTTTTGAAAGTGTCCAGAATTTGCTGAATGCTTCAGTTTCAGGGACGTGTCTTTGAGGATTTAACTTGAAATCCCAGCATCTCTAGGATAAGTTCTGTTTTGTAATGTTTTAGATCTTATTGAAATCTATAACTTTTGTGCCAGAATTTCTTCCAGAATCCGCTTGCATCATAGTGATAATCTGACCAGAAGTTATGAATTTGTCATATTTCTTGAACACTTAGAAAAATTCTAAGTATTTAGAATTTTGACTTTTCCAAAGTAATTTTGACTTTTGAATTTCTTGATGAAACAAACTTCATGCTTTGATGAAATATGATTCTTGGAACTTGATTTTTTGATCCAAAAGTCAAAGTTTGACTTTTTTTTGTGCAAATGACCATTTTGCCCTTGTGAATGACTTTCTTGGAAAATTTGTAATTCAAGGCTTAAAATTGGATGGGAACAAACCTGAGGGTCTAGGGCGATCCTTTGAGAAATGAGAGGGTAAATTTTGGGGTACAACAGCTGCCCCTATTCAATCTTCTTAAATCTGAAGAGTTAGATTGGCGAATTTGCCATTCGTGACTTAAAGGTGGAAGATGATTGGACACTAGAGTGCCCCGAAATTTTCACTTGAGGATGTGATGGTTGATGGTAAAGGGAATGGGCTTAAAGATGTCATTCAAAAATGATTGTTGAGAGTCGAATCTGAATGAGTATCAGGATGGCATCCGTATCTGGAGCGTATCTGAACTGTATCTGAGAGCTGAATCTGAGTGAGTATCAGAATGGCGTCCATATCTGGAGCTTATCTGAACTATATCTGATAGTTGAATCTAAATGAGTATCAGAATGGCATCCATGTCTGGCGCATATCTGAAATGTATCTGAAAGTTGAATCTGAATGAGAATCAGAATGGCGTCCGTGTCTGGAGCGTATCTGAACTGCATCTGAGAGCTGAATCTGAATGAGTATCAAAATGGCATCCGTATCTGGAGCGTATCTGAACTGTATCTGAAAATCCTTTGAACATTATTAACGGTAGCTATTGATTAACCTTATCCTGAAAAGGGTAAAATGTTAGCTAATATGCAATGTCATGTTATGAAATGCATGGTATGCATTCGTGTTATCGATGTTTATGATACATGGATGCGATGTATGCGTATGTGAGTTAATCTGCTACACCGTTGTTGGATTGGGAAAATAAATCCCTGACTTCCACTGAGGATATGGAGTGTAAGTCTTTAATGTTGTGAAGTTGAAGTGTTGATGAATTTCCGCTTAGAGAAATAAACTCTGTTGTAAGGGAAATGCTGTGTACTGCTTGTAAAATCCTATCGGGGGATCTTGAGAAATTTGGCGACTTCTACCGGGGAGTGATAATTGGAAGTTTTATTCTGCTGGGGATAAAACTGTACACTGTGGGGGATTTAATGGAAATAGCTTAGAGAGATTTCGCTACCTCTTGAAGCCATCAGTGACCGTCTTCCTATTTTGTTTATTTGTAAACAGTAATTATGTTAAAATGCATATGTTCAAAAATAAATCATTGGATGTTTTTGTAAACAAACACAAGAGTAAAGAAAAACAGATAGTTTTGAACTTTCAAAGGGATAGCTTTGTATTGACTTTGAGTAAGTATTTATTTACAATGAGACAAACATTCTAGTAAGAGAATGTCGTCGTAAAAATGAAAATTTTGATACAAAGAAAAGATAGCTATGTGTAATAATCCCATGGGGGTTCCCATTCTGCTATAGCCTTCGTGTCTCTGAGCATCTTGTCTGTTTGTTGCCTTGTCTGAAGCTGATTGGATTGATCAGAATCTCTGAGTTTGTCAGGTTGTCCATAAGGTGATCCAATAAGACATAGTCATACGCTTTAATTCCCTAACTTTTGCCTGGACCTCCCTTTCGGGTTTTCAGTCCACCGGGATACCCTTTTTTGCCCAAGCTGCCCTTTCGAGTTTTCAACTTGTCGGGTGTATAGATTTTTTTTTGTTTTATCCCTAATTTTTGCCCAAACATTTTTGGTTCATCGGGATGCCCTTGTTTTTCCTAGGTGTGTCAACCTAGCGGGTCTCTTACGCGTAATATCTTTTGACTATGTCTGCGTTCGCAGGGTGTGGCAGGTCGTCGCCATCCATAGTGGTCAAGATTATTGCTCCACCAGAGAATATGTTTTTGATTACAAATGGTCCTTCGTATGTAGGAGTCCATTTGCCCCTGGGATCACCTTGCGATAGTATGATGCGTTTGATCACCAGATCTCCAACTTGATACACTTGGCGTCTGACCTTTTTGTTGAAAGCCTTGATCATCCGTTTTTGATATATTTGACCATGATAGATAACAATAAGCCTTTTCTCATCAATTAAGTTTAGTTGATCAAGTCGAGTCTGTATCTAATCGTCTTCGTTCAGCCCTGCATCCTTCATGATTCTCAGAGAGGGGATCTGAACCTCAATAGGCAAGACAACTTCCATGCCGTAAACCAAAGAATAGGGTGTTGCCCTGGTTGATGTGTGAGCTGTAGTATGATATCCAGGGAGAGTAAATAGTAGCATCTCGTTCCAGTCTTTGTATGTGACTGTCATTTTCTGTATGATCTTTTTAATGTTCTTATTCGCGGCTTCGAAAGCACCATTCATCTTTGACCGGTAAGGGGAAGAATTGTGATGCTGGATCTTGAATTACTCGCATAAGGCGGTGATCATAGTATTGTTTAAGTTTGTACCATTGTTTGTAACGATCCTCTCCGAGATACCGTAATGACAAATGAGATTCTGTTTGATGAACCAGCGACAACATTCTTGGTAACGGAAGTGAAAGAAGTTGCCTCCACCCATTTTGTAAAATAGTCAATGGCCACTAAGACGAAGCGGTGTCCATTAGAGGTTGTTGGCTTGATTTCCCCAATCATATCAATCCCCCACATAGAAAAGGGCCAAGGAGCTATCCATACATTCAGAGGAACCAAAGGTACGTGCACCTTGTCAGCATAAATCTGACACTTATGGCAGGTTCGAGAGTGTTGATAGCAATCTGCTACCATGGTAGACCAATAATAGCCTGCCCGTAGGATTTTCTTTGCCATCGTATGCCCACTGGAATGGGTGCCAAAAGTACCTTTATGTAACTCAGCCATGATTCTTTCAGCTTCAAGCTTGTCTATGCACCGGAGTAGTACAGATTCATGGTTGCGTTTGTAAAGAATTCCATTACTAAGGAAGAATTTAGAAGAGAATCTCCTTAAGAACTTCTTATCATTTACTGAAGCTCCTTCTGGTTATTCTTGAGTTTCGAGATACTTCTTGACTTCGTGAAACCAAGGTTGGTCCAGGACTTCTTTAGTATTAATCTTGTGACAGTGTGCTGGTTCATCCATTCGTTCAATGGTGATCTGGGAGCCTCGTTATCCCATTTAAGTTTAAACATAGATGACATTGTGGCTAGTGCGTCTGCTACCTAATTTTCTTCTCGCGGGAAATGCTCGAAGGTAATCTTTTCAAAATGTGGGAGCAACGTCAAAACATGTTCTTTGTAAGGGATAAGGTTAGGGTGTTTAGTGTCCCATTCCCCTTTGATCTGGCTAATAACCGAAGTTGAACCTCCAAATACATTCAAAGATTTGATCCCCAGGTTTATGGCAGCTTTGAGACCAAAGATGCACGCTTCATATTCCGCCATGTTATTTGTACAATTGAAACAGAGTATTGCCGTAAAGGGAGTATGACACCCTTCAGGAGATATGAGTACTACACCAATACCATTTCCAAGTGCGTTAGATGCCCCATCAAAAACCAGGGTCCATCGGGATCCTTGTTCAGGTCTGTCATATGGCTTGAATTCTTCACAGTTGTTTACCATCACGATGTCTTCATCCGGGAATTCAAACTTCATGGACTGCTTGGTGAGCAAGGTGATCATCTAGTATACTTCCCTTTATAGCTTTCTGGGTAATATACTTGTTGTACCCCAAAATTTTCCCTCTCATTTTACTCAATACATACTCCTATAGATCCTCAATTTGCTCAAGTCTGCCCAAGAGTTAACCATATAAACTCTCTCCTAAGGCAGTGTGTCTCAAATTAGGGTTTCCGCTTTCATCAAGATATGTGGATCACAAAGGACCCAAATTCCTTCCATTGTCCCAATATGTTCTCAAAATCATTCATGTCAAGTTTCATGCCTTGCACAAGAAGTTTGCTCAGTCAATTGCCCAGATGCCTGAAAATCAACTGTACTAGGTCAAAAGTCAACAGTGGCCCACATACAGTCAAACTTCAATATTTTTGGTCAACATCAACATTTTGAATTTATATTCATCATTTGATCAAGGGTTGATCATGATTCCCCAAGGAATGCCCCAAATTCATCAAAACCCAAAAGTTGCTACATTAGGGTTTCTCAAGAAAAGTCAACCAAATTTAGACCAAGCATAACTTCCTCATACTTTATTAGAAATTTTCCATCCAAGGCTAATTTTTAAGAGGGTGCAATTCCCTACAATTCATCTTCATCCCACAAGCTCAAAATATGCATTCATCAAAAGATATGAATTTTTACATTATAGGTCATTTTGAAAAGTCAACAAAAACACCTTTTGGGTCAAAGATTCTTACATGAACATGGAAGACCCAATTGAGATGAAACCAAAAGGTTTGTTTAGGGGACATCCTAAGCTTTCTAAAAAGTCCAAGAACACTTCTCTAGAGTTAAAATTGAGGGGGATATGTATTGTCAAAATTGACCAATTTTTGGAAATGTGCATGAAGTCAACATTGATCAAAATGACTTTTTTTTCCAAATGGGCCCATGTTTTCTTGTTCGAAACTTGTTACTAAGATGGCCCACGACCCCTGAGCTTATCCACCTATTATTTTATTATTTTTATTGTTGATTTTGATTTTTTATCCATTTAAATCAAAATAAATCAATTTAAATAGTAGAATAATCAAATAAAATCAAAGATTTGATTTTATGTCCATGAACAACTAGCAAATCAAAAAATTCGTGCAAGAGCTAATTGATTGGAAAAGATCTTAATTTGGCCTATTTTGGAAACAAATCATACAAGGCAAAGAATGAAATCCAATCTCCATAATTTGCAAAGATATGATCAATTTTTGTTGACCTAAATTATTCTATATTATATACCTAACATCTCTAAAGCATAAAAAAGGGTTTGGGATCGTGAAAATAAGGGGAAGAAATTGCAAATTTTGGAAGAAAAAGTGCAGATTGTATTCTCTTCCATAGGCCGTTTCAAGTAATTCCAAAGCCAACAATTTGTTCCTGGACGTGTTCTGAAGCCATTCCAATCATCCTTAAGCCTTAAAACCTTCATAAATCACGCCTCACAGTGCCACGGTTTGCATATTTTTTTCAAGATTCGTTTTCAATGATTTATCCATCATAAACATGTTTTTATCATATATCCATGCTTGCTATCATATTTGCAATGTTTTTGATTGGTTTGGTTGAAGTTTAAGTGCAGGAATGGCACGATGCCATTGTTAGGGTTTTGAGGTCCCAAATTGGGAATTCTATATAAAGGAAAAATTGGACAAAATTAGGGGTACTATCATGCTCATGAGATGATTTGCAGTTGATCCATGTCTTTGGTTTGAATTTATTTTGCTTGTGTTGCATTTTTTTTTTAATTTTACAGGTTTATGGCTACGAACAAAATCTGTCACTATAGCCTTTAGTGACGGAAACGACTGTAGGTAAAAGTGTGGCCAAAAACAACAGTTATGGGGAAGAAGACAATTAGGTGGCAGAATCCTATTGGGTGATTTAAATCACGCGCGCGTTTGAGAAAGACCATTTTATTTCCTTTATATTTTATTTATGTTATTATATATACAACTAAGCATCCCAACAAATTTTATTTTCTTACTTTGTTTCTACAGATTCAATGCATCATCATCCAAAACGTCTACCATGTGCTACCATCATCTGGCCATTGGATGTATCAATAATTCAGATCCAACGCCTCAAACAATGAAGGACTATGGTGCACTCTCAGGATGGCACAACACAGGCCCATTCTTTTCTTTTCTATTTTAATATTTTTTTAATTGTTTTACTAATTATTTTCCTTTATTAAAATAACACCAAAAAATCATTATTCTTTATTTAATCAAAAAATCATCAAAAAAAAACATAAAAATCATTTTTTTCATAAATATATTTTATTTCCTTAATTATTTAGTTTAGTTTAATTTAGGGCAAATTTAATTCCTTTTTTATAATTTAAATTAATTAGAAATTAGGTTTTTAATTTGTACATAACCTAATTAAGTTTTCTCAAAAAATAACTAACCTAAATCTTTTTTCAATTAGATTTTTTAGGTTTCCTAAATTATTCTCGCATTTAATTCGCCGCGCGCATTTTTTAATTTCCTTTTATTATTATTGTAACTGTTTCGAGGTTGTAATAATAATTAGGGTTTAAGTTCCGCCTTTTTATTTTCAGTCCAATATAATTATGTATATGCAAAAGCCTTGTAATAGCTAGGACTTTAAACTTTCTTGCTTTTAATTCCGCAAACTATACACTGCTTAGATGTATGTTAATAGGATTGTATGAAAAGACAAACTGAAAATTAATACGGTAGAAAATCCTAAATGTGCAAAGATAAATTAACTAAAAATTACACTCGCACATGCTCACTCCTAGGGTTTGCCTCACTTGGTTGCCTCGGAAATAATGGTCATGTCCCTCGAACGTAGGGATATCTTAACAAAATACCCTCAATCTAAAAGTCATCATAAAGATCATAGTCCCTCAACGTCCCTCAAGTTGCCTACAAGAAATGATCTTTCCCCTCGATGTTGCCTATGAATATATGATGACAGTCCCTTCGAACTGCTAAGGTATCCTTACATGTTTCCTTCAATGACCATTTCGTCCCTTTCGATAGTCCCTCAAACTCCAACGACGGTGCTACCTATTCCTTAATAATGGGATAGCGATGTCTAAAAGGAAAACGAACAGAGCTTTTTTCGAGTAGGTTGAAAATCTTAAGTACTTGCTCAAAACAATAAAAACTCTTTTACACAAACACTTTCAAAATAGTTTTTAAAAACAACTTCATAACACTCTTGAGGACAGAAACAAGGGTTAAAACTAAGTAAAACAAAACTTTTCAAAGCAAAGCACACACAAGCAATTTCAAAATGAGCAAGTACCTAAGAGCCCATGGAAAACCATGGATATAAAGGGTGCTAGCACCTTCCCTTTCTATAATCTACCCCCCGTACTCAGAAACATCTCGAAAAAGGTTTTTTCTATTCTTTTTCCTTTTCCTTTGTTGGATGAAATAAAAGTCAATGGCGACTCTTACTAACCGCAACATTTTGAGAACAAAAAACACAAACTAACAGTCGGTTCTGCCACCGTATCACAATACTATATGTCAAATTCTGTTAGGATCATCTTCCATCTTGATATTCTCCTCGAGAGAGCAGGTTTCTCGAAGATGTATTTTATTTGATCCATTTTAGATATCAACAAGGTAGTATAGGTCAGCATATATTGTCTTAGCCGGCGAGCAGCCCATGCCAGAGCGCATCAAGTTTTCTCGAGCAATGAATATCTTGTTTCATAATCGGTAAACTTTTTGCTCAGGTAATCAATAGCGTGCTCTTTTTGGCCCGACTCGTCGTGCTGCCCCAACACACACCCCATTGAATTTTCTAAAACAGTCAGATACATGATCAATGGTCTTCCCTCGATTGGTGGTATTAAAACAGGAGGCTCTTGTAAATACTCTTTGATTTTGCAAAAGAAATTTGGCACTCATCATTCCACTTGACTACCTGATATTTCTTCAGTAGTTTGAAGATTGGTTCGCATGTAGTTGTCAAGTGAGAAATGAATCTGGAAATGTAGTTCAAGCGTCCCGAGAATCCTCTGACTTCCTTCTCAGTACGAGGAGCAGGCATCTCTTGTATTGCTTTCACCTTGGCAGGATCTACTTTAATACCCTTATTATAGACGACAAAGCCTAAGAGCTTACCAGACTTTACCCCAAATGTGCATTTATTTGGGTTCAACCTCAGCTTGTATTTCTTTAGCCTCTCAAACAGTTTCTGTAAATTATCAAGATGCTCTTCTTCTGTTTGAGATCTAGCTATCATGAGGTCCACATAGACTTCTATTTTGTGATGTATCATGTCGTGAAATAGAGCTACCATGGCACGCTGATAGGTTGCCCCAGCATTCTTCAGTCCGAAAGGCATCACCTTGTAGAAGAATGTACCCCACCGTGTGACAAAGGTTGTTTTCTCCATGTCCTCAGGTGCCATTTTTATTTGGTTGTAACCTGAGAAACCTTCTATGAAGGAAAACACTTTGTGTTGTGCCGTATTGTCAACTAGGATGTCAATATGGGGAAGTGGGAAATCATCCTTAGGGCTTTCCCTATTTAAATCTCTGTAGTCCACGCACATTCGTACCTTGCCGTCCTTTTTGGGCACGGGAACAACATTGGCAACCCATTGCGGATAAGAGGTGACGGAGAAGAATCCAGCATTAAATTGTTTCATGTCTTCTGCTTTAATCTTCTCCGACATATCTGGTCGCATTTGACGTACCTTTTGTTTTACCGGTGGGCAATCCTCTTTTTTAGGTAGACGGTGTACCATAATATCTGCATCAAGTCCTTGTATGTCTTCATATGACCAAGCAAAGACCTCAACATACTTATGTAGCAACCGAATCAGACGCTCCTTAACACTGGGTTCCAGATTGGCACCCACCTTGACTTCTCTTTTGTCTTCCTTGGTACCTAAGTTTATTGTATCCATGGGTTCCTCGTGGGGCTGAATGGTCCTCTCTTCTTGTTGTAGTAATCTGGCAAGTTCCCCTAGTACTTTACAATCTTCCTCACCTTTGTTCTCGGCTTGGTATATTAGATTTTCAGAGTCACCGAAGGCCATAGCAGAACCGTTACCCATGGGATCCCAAATGGATGTAGACCTGCATTGTGAGTGTGAGTGTGTGTAAGAGTATAACTATCTTTGAAGGAAATGAAAATGTAAAAAGAAAAAACAATGAGCACAAAGTTTCTATGCAAAAACGTCCATGATTCATTGATGTCATATGGAAATGAGATAATAACCCTTACAAAAGGACCATTATGCCTTGGGTAAGACACAATGTTTTAAGAGTCTAAATTGTTTTAATATTACAAATCCAACAAAATGTAAAGACAAATTACTATGGGATAAAAGTGATCGGGACAAAGTCTTTAGCCTCCTAGTTGTTGAGCCCTAAACTGACAGTTGGGAAAATCCAATCCTCCAGGTTGTAGTTGTCTTCATCATCTTCCACCGCATTGACTTCGCGGTTGCTGATCTTCAAGGGTGGTCCTCCGGCACGAGCGCGGCGTACAGTCTTCTGAGCACCTAAAGTGAAACCCAGGCCAAACTTGTCAGACTTGTATAGGATATCTGGAAGTTGTCCCCAAATAGTGCACCCACCTTCTTCTATCACTGCCTTGGTATCCTTTAAAGATGACATCCGGAGTGGAGGCCTTGTGATCTTGGGAACTTGAGACACATCCTTGGTTACTGCCACATCTTGCGGGACTTCTTCAAAGTTTTGAAATGGAGTTTCAATAAAATCACCATATAACTCCACATATATGAAGGAATTGAGATGGCTGGTCATATACTCTTCTTCTCCATGAACGGTGATAATCTTCCTTTGAATTGGACATTTCAGCATTTGGTGCAACGTAGAAGTAACAGCGCCAGCATTGTGGATCCATTGTCGGCCTAGCAAGTAGGTGTATGAAGGGCGGATATCCATTACATAAAAAGTTGAATCAAATGTTTGGGTTCCAACATTTATGGGGATATCCACTTCCCCATGCACCATCCTTTTCGAGCCGTCAAAAGCCCTCACTACTATATTGCTCGGTTTCAATGTCAATCCTTCGCAGTCAAGCCTATCAAGAGCCTTTTTAGGAAAAACATTCAAGGATGAACCGGTGTCTACCAACACAGGAGCCATATTTGTGCCCCTGCATTCCACTGAGACATGCAATGCCTCATTATGCTTCCTTCCTCTTGGCGTTAAATCAGGACCCAAGAAACCTAAACCATTATCTGCAGTCAAGCTGGCTATGCAATCTTGGAACTGGTCAGCAGATGTTTCTTGGGGTACATGGGCAGTTTTTAGGAATTTTACCAAGGCCTTTGCATGCGCCTTGGAACATATTAGTAAAGTCAGCATGGAAATTTTGGATGGAGTTTTCCCCAGTTGCTCAACTACATCGTAGCCGCTTCTTTTTATGATTTTTAGAATTTCCTCCATCTCTTTCCGGGAGGTCTCAGGGATAGCCAATGATTGTACCTTCGTCCGGACAGGCTCAATCATAATACTTTTACCTCGAGTCTCGGTTAACTCGGCAGCAGGAATGTCAATAGGAGTGATAGAAGGGATTGTAACAGCTTTGTCAGTTGGAGTATTGGTGGAGATGATTGTAGGACTGGGAATAGCCTTTGAAGGAGAAACAACAACAGGAATGATTACGGGTCCAGAAACTGCTTTTGGGGGAGCATTTTCTGGAGAGAATATTCTTCCGCTTCGGGTAATCTTGTTAGTCCCTACAATATTACTGATATCAGAGTCAACTTTCTCAGAACTTGAATCTTCGGCAGCTGGTCAATCTTGCTTGATACTGTGGTAGTAGACATCCCCTCCATAATTCCATGGTATGGTTTTGTCTGACGAATACGGGACTGGTCCAGGCATTGTAATTATCAAAGAAGCTACTTTTGGAACTGATGTAATTCTAACAGGTCTTTTGGTGGAGACCCTGGAAGAATTGGCGGAAATGGTAATGATAGAAACATCATTAAAAGGAACAGGTGGAACAGAAGTCTTTTCAAACAAAATTTCCTTGTTATCTATTAGGCACTAAATGCCTGCTTTTAACAAAGGACAACTGGTTGGTGAGGACAAACAGGAATAACAGCTTTCATCACAGCCTTGGAACACACCGGCATTCAAAAAATTCTTTTTAATAGTCAGAAGTGGGGTCATAAGTTCATTAACTGAAATAACTAACATATCTTCCTCGATGGCATTGGCATTATGGCCGTGTTTTGGCATAGGGGCAGAAATAACATTTGGCTTTTCGGGTGCATCGAATTCAATCTCTTTGGCTTCAATGAGGTCTTGTACTTTGTTCTTTAGAGCCCAACAGTTATTAGTGTCATGGTCGGGACTCTCAGAGTGGTATGCACAACGGGCATTAGGATGATAGTGAGGAGAGGTTGTGTTAGGGTTCTTTGGAGCTTCTTTCAAGGTCACTAGATTGGATCTTAATAGATGTGGCAATACTTGAGATAGGGTTATGTTAATTCTGGTGAATTGTCTGACTGGTCTTTCCATTCTCAGTTGGTTGTTTCTTTGTTGATCATGCGCAGGTTTGGGAATCATAACAGCCACTACCATTGGATGGCGTTTGACCCTATCCTTATTTCTCTGAGGATAAACAACAACCACTTCTTTCTTTCCGATAAATGGCTTCCTTACAGCAGCAGAGGATTCATCTTTTTGAATCTTTCCACTTTTTATCCCGAATTCTACCCTTTCTCTAGTCAATATTAGTTTAGTAAAACCTGCCGATGAACTCCCAATTAGGTGATTGAAGAAGGGACCAGACAAGGTGCTCAAAAACATGTCTACTAATTCTCTTTCAGATAGGGGAGGTTGAACTCTTCCAGCTAAGTCTCTCCATTTTTGCGCATAGTCCTTGAAGCCTTCACTTGAAACCATGGCCATACTCTGGAGCTGAGTACGGGTAGGCGCAAGGTCAGCATTGTATTGATATTGTTTGTAAAAGGCTGCAGCAAGATCTTCCCAGTTATGGACATTGGCTCTTTCTAATTGATAAAACCAATCAAGTTGAGTTCCAGACAGACTGCCTTGGAAGAAATGTACCCATAAATCTTTGTCGGTGGTATGGGGCAGGATTTTCCTCACATAAGACCGGAGATGCATTTTAGGGCATGAAACTCCGTCATATTTGGCAAACACAGGTGCGTTGAATTTTGGAGGAATGACAATCCCCGACACTAAACATAATTCCTCAAAGTCCAAGCCAGGCACTTTTTGGATTTCCATTGCGCTCAACCGCTCTTCTAGATGCTTATACTTGTCATCGGCTGGGGGATATTGTTCTTCAGAATAGTCTTCTTCTTCCTTTTCTGAATTAGACTGAACAACTGTTTCCTTGCCCTTCCCATCTTGATTGTCTTTCTCACCGGATTTCTTTGCAAAGTCTAAGGTCCTTCTTGTCTGCCCGTGGAATCTTCTTCCCATGTTTAGAACTCCGGTTATTTTCTTCGTCTTCTTTTTCTTCTCTTCCACCAGCAAGGTTTTCAACTCTTCTTGTCCTTTGGCCAGAGTTAAGAACAACTATTGAAACTGTGCATTCTGAGCTTGGAGGTCTTTCACCGTTTGCTCGAGATCCATCTTACTGAAATAAACAGTAGAGAGATGAGGAGACTTGTTGCAAGAAACTGCTTATGTTATGATGAATGATAAATGCATATGCAATGATTTCAAGGATCTTAAGATTCAAATTTGTTTTAGGCAAAAAAGAAACACACGTTACATTAATAGATTAAAGCTCGAGTATATCAATTCCTTCTTGGGAAAAACAAATACAAGAAACTCTAAGATAGAAAGGTAGTACGCATCCTCTTTGGTGCAATGTAAGCATTCAGAGTCTGCTCCTTATGAAGTAGTCTAGTGAGTTCCAAAACCTTCTTCTCGCTTGCGTAGAATTAGGCTTTGAAAGTATCTCGCTCCCCCTTGAGTTGTATCCAATCCCTTGGTCGGTCTTCAAGAGAGGTGGGCATGTCAGGATGTAGGATAGTGTATGGAAAGTCTCCTTCCATGATAGGCTCAATGATTACCGAGAGAATGGAGGGATAAGGCTTCATAAGACTCTGAGCACGAGTTCGTACCCATTTGAGGTAAGGCTCAAGAGGGATGGAATTTTTATTCCCCAAAGTCTTGCTATCTACCTTGTACAACATCCTCCATGCTCGGATAAATCTCTAGCGAAGACCTTGATCGTCGTTGTCGTAGTCAAATACCAAACCTTGAATCAGCATCTCGTGCAGGACATCCCTTTGGGCGTAACCAAACTGTCTTAAGGCTAAGCAGGGGTTGTAGGTGATACCTCCCCTAATGCCTAGTAAAGGGACATTAGGAAATTCTCCATAATAATCGACAACAGTAACATTCTCTATGGATCGGGAGCACCAATGAATATCTGAATGTTTGAGCGTCATCAACCTTTGTGACCACCTTGAACCTTGCTCATTCTTTAATACAGATTGGGGAAGATGTGAAATAAACCATCTTGCCAAGAGAGGAGTGCAACACATAAGGACACCTCTTTTCCTCATTGTGCGAGTGTGAAAAGAGTGTAGGATATCCCCTAGCAATGTAGGCACCGGGTTGTGAGATATGAAGATTTTGATGGTGTTCACATCTATGAGTTGGTCAGGATTTGGAAACAAAACCATCCCATAGATGAGGAGAGCCATAATTTCCTCTAAGGCTTGCAAATCCAAGGAATTCCAACAGTTTTGGGCTTTCTCGAACAAGAACTTTGCTAGGAAACCCTTGACACCACTCCTTGTTTCCCAATGAGTTGTGACATCAGATGAGTGCAAGTGCAGAGCTTGAGAAATCTCTTCTGGATTTGGGTCTCTTTCCGTACCGTTGAAAGGTAGTTGATTTAGAATGGGAATCCTCAAGAGTCGGGAGAATTCTTCTACAGTAGGCACAAGTTAATAATCGGGAAATGTGAAGCAATGGTGTAAAGGATCAAAGAATTGAAAGAGCACCTTCATCATGTCCTCATCAGTGTTGGAGGTAACCAAGTTGAGTAGGCGACCATGTCTCTCGGTGAATGAAAATTTTTCAGGAATCCTTGAAGCTAGCTCCTTAAGTTATGGATGGATCCTTACAAGGTTGACTTGAATAGTTTTTTGCGAAGAGAATCCATATCCTACAAAACAACACTACGCCAAAAAAGACTTACGAAAGCATTTTTTTGGCCTTTAAAAGCGCTTAAAGCGCTTTCTAAGGTGGCGCTGCTATAGGTTTTAGCAGCGCTTTTTGTTTAATGAAAAGCGCTTTCGTAGGTCTACCTAATACAACATTTTTTCTAAAAAGCGCTCTCTTAAGTAGGCTTTTGGCAGCGCTTTTTTATGAAGAAGCGCTTTCATAGGTCTACCTAAGGCAGCACGTTTTTCTAGAAAAGAGTTGTCTTAGGTAGGCTTTTAGCAACGCTTTTTTCTGGAAAAGCGCTTTCATAGATGGTCTTTTAGCAGCGCTTTTTCCTGGAAAAGCGCTGTCATATGTTTACCTTAGACAACGCTTTTTGTGAAAAAGCGCTTTCATAGGTTACCTAAGGCAGCGTTTTTCTTGAAAAAGCGCTTTCATAGGGTGTTTTTTTTAGAGGTATAATTTATATAATTCATATACCGGCATTGTTTGCAGCATATTATTTATATAAACTAGTTGCCATAACCTGTAATTCATAAACCGCGGTAATGCATTGTGTACCATTGTAATCCAAAATATATATACACCATTTTTGTACCTCAAAATATATAAAAACCATTGTTATCAGCATTGTAACTCAAAATCAGTCTTACAAAATCAACCCTAACAACAACTAAACCAGTCCTAATGTATGAAAGAAACACGGTCAATTATGTATTAAGGTCATGGTCCTGCGAGGTTTAAACATAATAACACGGTCAATATGGTATTCCATGTACACATGTAACGTATTCATAACACTTTTCACATAATAATGTATTCATACCTTATATGATTCTTTGCTCAATAAAATATTGACACAATTCCTCTTTGATTTCTTCCAACTGAAGTTTCGTGTAATATGCACATTTGTATTTATCGAAGTACTACATAACAAAACATAATATGCATGATTTAGTTAAAAGTAAAAAATTATATGAAATATATGAGAAATAATAAAACAAATCCTAAGTTATAAATCCATACCGTGACTAGAATCTCTATTTGATTCAGTTGAAGGATTTCTTTGATAAACCGCATAACGAAGTATCCGCAATCTATACCGTTTTGCTGTTGAGGACACTACATATAAAAACAAATAAGAATATATAGTTGTATTGATTTATCAAATAGCATAAATATTATAAGCAAAATAGTGGAAATTAATATACCTGCACTTTGATCCAATTAATGTTGTTTGATTTAGACCGTCGTACCCGAGCTTCTCTTTGACACCGTAATACTTGTATCGCTCTAACAAAATAAAAATATATATTTAGAACAATGTCACAGAAATAATTAAATATATAAATACACACAAATATTTAGAATAATCTCACTTACCTATCAATCATTAACTTCATATCCGGATAATTTGTCCAATCACCGTCAACCGAATTCAGATAATAGACCACTTCTTTTATAGGATCGATAGCAACCAACAACCAGTGACGTCTATAAATTAAAACAACAGTTTAGAAGAAAATTTTCTACGCAAAAATTACAAATATTAAAATGAACTTAGAATGAAAATTTAACCCTGTAGGAATAGTATTATACGCCCAAAGATATAAGCTTTCTGTACTGCCAGTTGCCATGAATCTTTTGACTAAGTGCTCTCTTACTGAATCCGGTTCCCTATCAATTGTCGCTCCGCTGACACGGGAGGAAGACACGAAATAGAATCTGTTTGGCAATTGATTCTCGCGCATCAATTTGTCATATAACAACCTTAAATAAAAACATAATTAATATTAGACTATATTCATTGAAATGTTTTAAAAAAAGTTCAGCTAATTACATAATATAAAGATGGGGTTAACGGATGTATACGTGCATAATACTGACGCTGTTGTACCCCAAAATTTTCCCTCCCATTTTCTCAACATTTTCTCATCACAAGGCCCTTGGAGCTCAAGATCCAGTTAGGGTTTCCTCTACAAGACTTCTCTTGGCACTGTTGACCCAAATTAGGGTTTGTGTTTGCACAAAGATATTTTGACCTAAAATTCCTAAGATTACTTTCATGCTTCATGTTGGACTCCAAAGTTTATCCATGCCAAGCTTCAAGCCTTGATTCCAACCTTTGCCCAGTCAATTGGACAGTTGACCTAGAAATCAGCTGTATTGGGAAAAAAGTCAACTGTGGTCAATTAACAGTCAAACCTCATGAAAATTGACCCACATCAACATTATGAACTCATAGGGACCATTTGAGCAAGTTTGGATCACAATTCCACAAGAAATTTGATCAGATCACCAAAAGGGCAAAATGGTCATTTTTAGGGTTTTGACTGCACAAAGGCAATTTTTGACTGTTTGACCTAGCCAATGGCAACCCAAGCTCACATTTGGACTCAAGGACCCCATGGAATTGTCTTGACATACTCAACAAGTTCAAAAGATCCCAAATGCACAAGATTGATAGTTGAATTTTCCAGTCAATTGATCAATTTTTGACTGTATACTGAAAAGTCAAACTTTGACTTTTTGGTCAAAATCAAGTGTCAAGATTCATTTTTCATCAAAACATGCCAAATCATGAAACTTGTTCATCAAGAAATCAAAAATCACAAATTAGGGTTTGAAATGAAGATTTTTCATAACTTAGAATTTTTCTAAGTTATGAAAAACCCTAATTTTTTCCTAACTTTGTCCCACTTTCTCATCAAGATGAATTTGGATTCAAGGAAAAGTCAAAACATGAAAGTTTTAGTCCATTGCAAAATCTACAACTTTGATTCACAAAGTTTACTCAAAAGAAGCTTGTAGCTCAAGTTACAATTTTTGGAACAAGGGTACCAAACCATTCTTAACTTAGAGAAATTTTAACCTATTTTAGGCAGGATTTTTGCCTAACTTCAAGACCATTTTTCACATACTTCCACTTGGAATTTCAATTTTAATTACAAAGATGGATTGTAGCACACATTCCAAGCTTTCCAAAATGTCCAAAAACTCATCAAACAACCTCATGGTTAGAGAGAATCGAATTTGGCAAGTTGGGAAAAACTCACTTTGCTTATGGCCAATTTTTATGTTCATACACTTAGGAAATTTTGAACTCAGCTTGCATTCCTTGATTACAGGTCCTATATCTCATTTGCACTCATAAATTTAATGCTAACTCATTGTGCCAAGGCCTTATTTTGTGTGTTCAAGCATTGTATGCAAAATTAAGCCATAAGTAGAAAAAGCATTATGTCCATTTTTGAAAAGTGAAAACTTTATGTCAACTTGCAAATCAAGAGGTACACAGCAAATCTCTTTGGCACAAGTTTTTGAGCTAATCCCACTGATCAAGGGCAAGCTTAGCAGCACATTAGAGGGGCCTCCATCAGTCTAGAAAACAACTTGGCATTTTGTTGCTTAAGTAAGAAGAAACTTGACATAACAACTCCCAACTCTCATCTCAGCAAACACTAGCTTAAGCAAAGTTATTTTACACATTATAAACATCAAACATAAGCTGAAACACAAGCCAACCAAGTTCAAAACATCATCAAACACAGAATCACCATTAAACTGCACAAAAACAGGGTATTCTGCACTTGGACTTGGCTAGCTCATTTCCATCGTGCACCTTGGCCAAAAACACTTCAAACACATCCCACACCATCCCTTGAAACTGTTCCAAACCCTAAACACAACCTGTAACACCCCTAACCCACATCACCATTTTCATATTTTCTGTTTTGCAGTTGGAGTGCCATAACACGATTCACTTGGTTTCAAGGCATACCAAGCATTGGAATAGCATCCTTGGACATCAAGCAAGCTATACAAATCATTACCTTGCCTTGTAAGCATCTCCATTGTTGCACACGTTTCCAACTGAACAGGTAAATCTTTGGACTTCTATCTCTCAATGTAGGAAGAATTAGCTCTAAGTTTGTGAATAAAAAATGTCATGCTCATGTCCCTGAAACTATACATATCTTTACTTTCCATTTATTTTGCATGTGCTATGAGAATTTGAGGTCTGAACATTGAACAAAAACTAGGTTAGGAATTGGGGGAGAAGAAATTCTCTCTCATTTCTGAGAGTTAGATTGATTTCTTTATATGTCTAGAATCGTGGCTTCAAGCTATACAGGTTTCATGTTGCAAGATTTGGCAAATGATCAAGGAATCTGGAGATAGGAAAACGCGTGTTGTTGTGTTCAAACAGGTTCTGAGGTTGAAGACAAAGTCTTCTTGGGCTGGGCCTGAGTTGACTTGATATTTGCACCATATGTTTACTTTTGAACCCCCCTTGGCCCATTGTGCTTATTTGAAACATTTTTTGACTTTTTCTTATTATTTCTGACTTATTTATTTTTTGACGTCTTCGTCTTCTTCAACGAAGACTGTAACTTTTCCTGGGGATTTTATTCTGCAACTAAATCCATGGCATCATCCTATCATGAGCTACAGAACATATAAATGCCAATGGAGACCATCACTGCATTCGTCTCTCTTCCCTGATCATCTCTATACCCATCATTAGTCTCAATTTATCCTGCATCAAAAATGCCTAAAAAACAAGAACAAGAACCCTAGCTTTGGATACAGGGTTATAAGCCATGAAAACAAAATTAAATATTACAGAATCATTGGAAATTGAATGGTAAGTATGAATGTATAAGAAAATTGGCAAAAAGATGCAAGAATGATGAGTTACGTTTCCATGTACAGGGGTATATTCTTGATGACTTACATCGTGATTTAGGAGGTTTTAGGACTTGGTTTTGATTGCTACAACTTCAGGAGATTACCAGCAAGAGAGTTATGTCAAGCTTTTGGACTGAATCGTGCTCTAATATTGATTTTGATCTCCCACTTTTTCACACTTTTTTCAATTCTTGTTTGGCCGTTTCTGTAATGCTTGAAATTTGACATGGATGAACTTGAGAACATGTTTGGGACATTGGGGAGCACTTGAGGTCATTTGGATGTAAGGACCTTGATGCAACACAAAACCCTAATTTTGACTTGACTGCCTTAGGAGATGATTTGACTGTCCAACTCTTGAGCCATCTTGAACATTTGGAGATTATTCTTGACAAACTTTGAGGAATATGGGAGGGAAAATTTTGGGGTACAACAGTTGCCCCTGTTCAATCTTCTTAAACTTGAGGATATAGATTGGCGTTCGGGCCTTTCGTGATCCGAAGGCGGAAGATGATTGAACACTAGAGTGCCCATAAATTTGCACTCGCATGAAGTAGTATCAGCATTGTGATGTCGGGAATGGGCTTACAGATGCCATTTGGAGATTGTTGATAGGTGGTTTAAAGATGCCATCCGAAGGAGTGTCGATCGCATAAGAGATTCCTTAGCGAGAGCTTGTATACCTGTTGTTGAGGGAGATTTCGCTGGGGAATGCTGTTCTTTGTCTTAGGAGAAATAGAACTTTAGGAGCTTCGGTCGTCCGTTATTCTACTGAGGAAACATCTCAGTTGAAGAGGTGAGAGTGAACTACTATCTGGTCGTAACCCAGGCTTCATAGTGATAAGGACGACTGCTATCTGGTCGAAATCCAGGTTTCGTAGTGACTTACTGGGGAGATGAGATTAAACTTGCTATCTGGTCGTAATTCAGGCTTTGCAATACCTCACTTCTTATCTGGTAGAAATCCAGGCTTCAGAACAAATCAAGTAGTTATCCGGTCGCATCTGGTCTTCTCTTTGACTGTTGGGTTTAATAGTATCCGGTCGAATCCAGGCTTCACAGTAACTGGCTGGGTAAACTGTTATATGGTCGTAATCCAAGCTTCACATTGTCCCTTAACGCTATCTGGTCGTAATCCAGGCTTCACAAAGTATCATACCACTATCTGGTCGAAATCCAGGCTTCGCAGTACTCTTGGTTGCTATCTGGTCGTAATCCAGTCTTCACAACATCTTTTACCATTATCTGGTCGTGAACTAGGCTTCATGGTCTTGTATTGCTTTCTGGTCATAATATAGGCTTCACAAAGTATCATACCACTATCTGGTCGAAACCCAGGCTTCGCAGTACTCTTGGTTGCTATCTGGTTGTAATCCAGTCTTCACAACATCTTCTACCATTATCTGGTTGTAATCCAGGCTTCGTAGTACTCTTGGTTGTTATCTGGTCGTAATCTAGTCTTAACAACATCTTCTACCATTATCTGGTCGTGAACCAGGCTTCATGGTCTTGTATTGCTTTCTGGTCGTAATCCAGGCTTCACAATAACTTGTTGAACTGTTATCCGATCGTGATCGGGGCTTCATGGCTTGTGTTTATGATATACCACTATCTGGTTGAATCCAGGCTTCATGGTGCTTACTGAGCTGCTATTCGGTCGTAATCTGGACTTCGCGACTTACTGGGGAATAAACTATTATCTGGTTGTTCTCCGGGCTTCATAGCTTGCTTTTGAGAGATGTCACTATCTGGTCGTAATCCAGGCTTCGCGGTAGTCTAATATCGTTATCTGGTCGTAATCCGGGCTTCACAATATGCTTTAGAAATCAAGATACTATTTGGTCGTACTCGGGCTTCATAACTTGAATTTTGATTGTATCTTTCCTGAAATGTAAAGGTTAGCTGTATGTAATGCATGATATGTATCAGGCAATGATGTTCTCAAAATAAATGAGATTGTATGGTATGATGCGTGTATGCATGTATCATGATGTATGGACATGTAATGTTTTAGCTGGGGAAAATAAATCCCGGAGCTGCTGGAGAATAGAGTTGAATTCTTCGTTTCCGTTGGGGATGGTGAACGATGGTTATTGTGAGAATAAACCTGCTGGAGGAAGAGAACTTCATTGGGGAATAAACCGGTGAAGAGATTACTCTAAGGGGAATTACTCTGTGGGGAAGGGATGCTCTACCGAAGATTTTAACGATAAACGCTGCTGGAGATTCTGCTGATAAGCTCTGTTGGGGATTTCAATGATGAACTCCGCTGGGGGGAAAGAAAGAATTTCGCCGGTGATATAGAATTTGTTGAGGATAGAACTCCTATTGAGGGGAAAGAAAGAATTTCGCTGGGGATGATATTTCAGTTGCAACTTGCTGAGGATAACCCAGTTAGACTCCTGTGGGGATAACCCTCTGAATTTGGCTGGGGAGATTGATTTTGTACTCCACTGGGGGTAAGCTTCCAAAGTCTACTGGGGATGATGCCTTAACTCTGTTAGAAAATCTTCTTTAGACTGCGCTGGGGAAATGGCTCCACTGGGGTATCTTGTATTCTGCCGGGGAACATTCTTATACTCTGTTGGGGAATATTAAGACTGTTGGGGATACTTTTATGCTTGCTGGAGAATATTCTTATACTCCGCTGGGGAATATTAAGATCTTTTGGGAATACCAAGCCTTTTTAGGGCTGATGGTAGACTAACTCTGCCTGGGGAGATCATTACTGATTCGTTCATAGTTGCAAGTCTCAGCTGAGAGAGCTACTATTACTGTCTTACTCTGCGGGGAGTGAAGGTATCGCAGCCATATTCTTCAGCTGAATCTACCTTGTACCTGGTGGACGGAGCAACTACGCAGCTTGGACATTTCTTATGCCCCTGTTTCTGATATTACCAGTAATTCATCCTTTGTTTCACATGTAAATATTTATGAGCAGCAGTTAATGTCAAATGCATATATCAAAAATGAAACTTTGGACGTTCTTTGCAAAACAAAACAGGTAAAGGAAAAACAATTTGAAATTTGTCTGAAAATGAATTTGTATTGATTTTGAAGTTTGCCTATAAATAGGCATTTTTGTACAAGAGGCTGACGTCCTATTAAGAGAACACCGTCGGATAAATAGAATTTATACAATTTGTGAAAAGAAAACAAAATATCTATGTGAATAATCCCATTGGGTTCCAACTCTGCTATTGCCCTTATGTCCTCAAGCATCTCATCACTTTGCTACTGGTTGAAGATGAATCAGATTGATTAGTGCCGTTCGAGCTTGATAGTTGATACCGAAGGCTGGATGTAGGGTGATCCAATGAGACATAGTATTACACTTTAATTCCTAACTTTTTCCTGGACCGCCCTTTCGGGTTTTCAGTCCACCGGGATACCCTTTTTTGCCTAAGCCGCCTTTTTAGGCTTTCGACTTGCCGGGTGTACAGATTTTTTTTCATTTCATCCCTTATTTTTACCCGAACCATTTTGGTTCCCCGGGAAGCCCTTATTTTTGCCTAGGCCAGTCAACCTAGCGGGTCTTTGATTATGCGTAGTATCTTTTTACTATGTTTGAATTGACGGGGTGAGGAAGGTCGTCACCGTCCATGGTGGTTAGAATCATAGCCCCTCCTGAGAAAATGTTCTTAACCACAAATGGCCCTTCGTAAGTAGGGGTCCATTTGCCCCTGGGATCACCTTGAGGTAGGATAATGCGCTTGATTACCAGGTCCCCAACTTGATACTCTTGTCGTCTGACCTTCTTGTTAAATGCCTTGATCATCCATTTTTGGTACGTCTGACCATGACAAATAGCAGTAAGTCTTTTTTTTTGTCGATTAGGTTCAATTGATCAAGTCGGGTCTGAATCCAGTCATCTTCACTCAAACCTGCATCCTTCATGATTCGAAGAGAGGGTATCTGAACTTCAAAAGGCAAGACTGCCTCCATACCATATACCAAGGAATAGGGTGTTGCCCCTGTTGACGTCCGTGTTGAGGTGCGGTACCCATGAAGAGCAAATGGTAACATCTCATGCCAGTCTTTGTATGTCAGTGTCATCTTCTGCACAATCTTCTTAATGTTCTTATTAGCCGCTTCTACAGCCCCATTCATCTTCGGCCGGTAAGGAGAAGAGTTATGATGTTGTATCTTGAATTGCTCGCAGAGCTCAGTGATCATCTTGTTGTTGAGATTGGTACCATTGTCCGTAATGATCCTCTCTGGTACACCGTATTGATAGATCAGATTGTGCCGAATGAAACGTGCCACGACATTCTTGGTTACAGTAGCAAAGGACGCTGCTTCAACCCACTTCGTAAAGTAATCAATCACCACCAGGATGAAACGATGCCCGTTGGATGCCATAGGTTTGATCTCGCCGATCATATCAATGCCCCACATTGCAAAAGGCCAAGGCGCTGTCAAGACGTTCAGAGGAACTGGAGGTATGTGCACCTTATCAGCATAGACTTGGCACTTGTTGTTAGAACAAAGTTTGAATCTACTACCCTCAGTTAAAGTTTTGATGATAACAAAATGCTAGATTAAATAAATTGTATAATTCATATGAGACATATATGCTACCTAAAAATTATATTGTGCATTTACAGAAACTCTGGTGGATATCAGCATAAGAATGTCAACATCAGCATCAGAAGATGGAATATCATATGCCAGCATCAGAAGATGAAATATCATATGCCAGCATCAGAATATCAAAGCATGTGCTTACGCTGAAGCTTGATGAACAGATATGCGCTTAACATACTCTAAACTCTGATCAAGACCAAAACAATATCATCAGCACCTAGAAGCTTCAGAATAAGCCAAAGCCATTCAACACGCTTAATTGACAACGATACTATGCATTCAAGACACTTTATTACCAACGGCTGTATTCCAAGACAAAGATCTTCTCAATATGGAAAGAACGTAATGGGCATTGAAATGGAATAATTGACTACAACGTATCTTTTCCAAGGCTATATAAACAAGTCAGTGAGAAATGAATTGGCTAATTCTCTACAACTCTTTACACGCATAAAGCAAATCATCTTCATCCTCACTCATACAGCTTGCTATATCTCTCAAATTGCTTACTCTATAGTTATAGCATCCTAGTTTCACATAAGCTTAATTTGTGTATTATCACAGTTGTGATATAAAGTTTTTGTAGAAAACATTCAACACACATAGTATTCATTTATCTGTAAGAAAGAACTTCCTTGAGAAACCGGTATGTGGTTTAGACTCAAGAAGGCTTTAGCAGTTGTTAAAGCAGTTGTAATATTCAGTTGAATATAGTGGATTAAGACCTCGTTGGAGAGAGGCGAAATCACCTTGACGGGTGGACTGGAGTAGTTTGAGATCAAACGAACCAGGATAAAAATAACGTGTTGTCTGCATTTGATTTCAAGTTTTACAATTCAACCCCCCTTCTTGTGTTTTTCACTTCTTCACTTGTGACATGTCCGAGAATGCTGATAACAGTCGGCTTCCATTGTTGACCAGTAATATCCTGCCCAAAGGATCTTCTTTTCCATGGTATGTCCACTGGAATGGGTTCCGAAGGTACCTTCATGTAACTCTGTCATGATCCTTTCTGCTTCAATCTTATCCATACAATGCAGTAAGGTCGAATCATGGTTACGCTTGTAAAGGATGCCATTGCTGATGAAGAACTTTTCCGTGAACCTCCTCAGAAACTTCTTGTCATTAACAGATGCACCCTTGGGGTATTCTTGAGCTTCAAGGTACCTCTTCACCTCATGATACCAGGGCTTTCCTGTTACTTCTTCAGTCTCAAGATCAGAGCAATGTGCAGGTTCGTCCAATCTTTCAATAATGATCCGGGGAGCTTCGTTGTCCCAATTGACTTTGAACATAGAAGACATTGTAGCTAGCGCGTACGCCAACTGATTCTCCTCTCTAGGGAAGTGTTCAAAGGTTATCTCCTCAAAATGGGGAAGCAATGTCAATACATACTCCTTGTAAGGAATAAGGTTTGGGTGTTTCGTATCCCACTCGCCTTTGATCTGACTGATCACGAGAGAGGAATCTCCGAAGACACTTAGAAACTTAATCCTTAGGTCAATTGCTGCTCGAAGACCCATAATGCATGCTTCATACTCTTCCGTGTTGTTGGTGCAGTTGAAACATAGTCGGCCGGTAAATGGAGTATGAGAGCCTTTAGGAGATATGATCACGGCGCCAATGCCATTACCCAAAGCGTTTGAAGCTCCATCAAAGTACATACACCATCGGGATCCCTCCTCAGGTCCTTCATCCGGTCCAGTTGTCTCACAATCAGTTACCAACATGATATTCTCGTCCGGAAATTCAAAGTTCATAGACTGGTAATCATCCACTACCTGATGTGCCAAATGGTCTGCCAATACACTTCCCTTGATTGCTTTTTGAGTTGTGTACTGGATGTCATACTCAGTCAAGATCATCTGCCATCTTGTTATTCTTCCGGACAAGGCAGGCTTTTCAAAGATATACTTGATTGGATCCATCTTTGAAATCAACAGAGTAGTGTGAGTCAGCATATACTGTCTCAGCCGGCGATCAGCCCATGCCAAAGCGCAACAAGTTTTCTCAAGCAGTGAGTATCGGGTCTCACAGTCGGTAAACTTTTTGCTAAGGTAATAAATATCATGCTCTTTTCGGCCAGACTCGTCATGCTGCCCCAACACACACCCCATTGAGTTGTCAAGTACTGTCAAGTATAAGATCAAAGGTCTCCCTTCAACTGGTGGCATCAAGATAAGAGGCTCTTGGAGATACTCTTTAATCCTTTCGAAAGCGGCCTGACATTCATCGTTCCAATGTACCACTTGATCTTTCTTCAGTAACTTGAAGATTGGCTCACAAGTAGCAGTTAGGTGCGAGATGAATCGGGCAATGTAGTTCAGTCGTCCCAGGAAGCCTCTAACTTCTTTCTCTGTCCTGGGAGCTGGCATCTCTTGTATAGCTTTTACCTTCGCAGGATCCACTTGAATACCTTTGTCACTTACGACAAAACCCAGTAGCTTACCAGACCTTACCCCGAAGGTGCACTTGTTCGGGTTCAACCTCAGCTTGTACAACTTCAACCTGTCAAACAGCTTCTGCAGATGGTCAAGATGTTCTTCCTCATTTTGGGACCTTGCAATCATATCGTCAACGTATACTTCAATCTCATGATGGATCATGTCATGAAACAAAGCAACCATGGCACGCTGATACGTTGCCCCAGCATTCTTCAACCCAAAAGGCATGACCTTGTAGTAAAAGGTACCCCACTGAGTAACAAAGGTCATCTTCTCCATGTCTTCAGGAGCCATTTTAATCTGGTTAATACCAGAGAAACCGTCCATAAAGGAGAAGACCTTGTGCTGAGCAGTATTATCAACCAGAATATCGATATGAGGTAGAGAGAAATCATCCTTGGGGCTTGCCCTGTTCAGATCCCTGTAGTCGACACACATTCGAACCTTACCATCCTTCTTCGGAACAGGAACCACATTGGCCACCCACTGAGGGTAAGAAGTAACTTCTAGAAAACCAGCGTCGAACTGTTTCATAACTTCAGCCTTGATTTTCTCAGACATTTCTGGGCGCATACGGCGAACCTTCTGTTTTACCGGAGGACAGTCTTCCTTGGTAGGAAGGCGATGAACCACAATGTCAGTATCCAACCCAGGCATATCTTCGTAAGACCAGGCAAAGATCTCAACATAGTCACGCAGCATCTGAATTAACCGTTGTTTCGCACTAAGCTCCAGATTTGCACCGATCTTGACTTCCTTCTTGTCTGTCTCAGTACCCAGATTCACTGATTCCACTAGCTCTTCGTGCGGCTGAATGGCCCTCTCTTCTTGAAGTAACAGTCTTGCAAGTTCACCAGGCACTTCGCAATCATCTTCACCTTCGTCTTCGGCTAAGTTGATTGGATTCTCAAAGTCATAACTGGCAGTAGCAGAGTCATTACCAGTGAGATCCAGAGTGGATGTGGACCTGTATTTGTGAGTGTGTGTAAAATAGCTATTTTGCAATATATAATAAAGAAAGACAAGGAGCGCAAAATTTGAAATGCAAAAGACGTCCAATGCTTTTATTAATGATATATGAAAATGACACACAAAATCCCTCACAAATGAATCCACAATGCCCCGGGTAAGACACCGGGCCATAAAGTTTCGAAACATTGTGTTGTACCCCAAAATTTTCCCTCGCATTTTTCCACAAGAAATTACAGCTTCAGGCGTTTCCTGATTTTTCAAACTGGCTCAAGAATCGGTCAAATGGACTTTTCTCGTCAGTCAGAGCAAAATTAGGGTTTTATTGATTTTTCAGGGCTCTGGATTGTTTCACACAGTTGGCTTAGGTTTTTGGTTGATTTTGGCTCAACTTCGATCAGGCGAATGCTCTTTGGAATTTAATCAGGAATTAGGGTTTTTTGGGCACATTCTCAGAAAGATTTAAATGCTTTGCAAGTTATTCTGAGATTTGGATTGAATTCGCATTGTTTGATTTAATCAGTAAAAGAAGGCATTTGGTTTGAATTCACGTTTGTGTGATTGAACCAGTCAAAAGATACATGCAGTTTGGATTTGCAATGTTGGGTAAAAATCAGTGAAAAGGGAATGCGCCTGATCAGTTGTTGTGATTAATTGTTGTTTTGCTTTGAATATTGGAAGCGTCAAGTTTATTAATTGATCAACACTGAAATATTGTTTAGTTAATTATTTATTTTTCTAAAGATTAAATAAGTTGGAATTTATTTTCAATTTATTTTAATTTAAAGAACTACAAATAATAAATAAACAATTGAAGAAGAGAAGAATTAATTAAATAAAAGGACTTTTTATTTATCTTTAAGTCATTTGTATAATTGTTTTTGTTTACAAAATGTTTACAAAAATAATGTTACATTTATTTAAAGTTAAATAAAAACTATCCTAAATATTTTTCTAATCTTCAATTCTTCATCTGCTATCCCTCGCTCCGGTGCTCCATTTTTCATCTGCAAAAGAAAAGGAGAAAAGTCAATGACTGATAAATAATTAAAGAGACAGATAAAAGAAATTCATCATTAAGGGCCACTGATTGGGATCAGTTAACCCTCTCTGCAAATCACGGGATTTCTCCCGGTTCACAAAGAGGGACGAGTTTATTTGCTAATCATGAATGCAAAGTTGAAAAAAATGCAAAGTTTGTCAACACATTGCACAATTCAAAAATCTCAGTACTGCACAAATTCAAACCCAACTAAAGGTCCAAACTGAATCACAACCTCCAAACTAAAACTTTCTGCCAGAAATGCAAGTTACTATCCAAAAGGCTACTCAAAGCTGTCAATAAAGAAGATTTGGCAAAGATATGGAAAGTTCAAAAAGTACAAAAGCTGTCAAGAAGAGATAAGATATGCAGAGGAAAACTATTATGCAAGCAAGCATATTCACTTTTCATCATTTCCCAATGGCCCTTTCAGAAAGTACACACAAAAACATATTTTAATATTCTTTGAAGTGTACTGGAGAGAGAAGAGGAGAGAAAAGAAAGCAGGTTTTTAGGCTTTAGGCAGGAAGATAGGAAAATATAAAAAAGACAAGAACTGAACACAGTAAAAAAAAAGAAGCAAACCAACACAAGAAATATACAAAACTGATAAGCCTCCAAGTCCCAAAAGAACCTGGAACCTGTTTTTAACAAGCATAAGAACCAAAAGCCTTGTTTCAAAGAACCTGCATTAGCTTAAACCTGCTAAAGTTAAAACCTGCTAAAACCATTAACCTGCTAGCCTCACGAACCTGTCAAAAACCTTGTACCCATCAACAAGCCAATAACCATAAAAAACCTCATAACCATAAAAAACCTCATAACCATAAACACCTCCAAACACATAACCTGCTAAAGCTCAGACCTGCAATCATACCTGCCTGAAGCCTTAAAACAAAAACAACAAAAACAAGTTCACCTCAGCATCATACCTGCCTGAAGCCTTGAAACAAAAACAACGAAAACAAGTTCACCTCAGCATCATACATGCCTGAAGCCTTAGAAACAAAAACTGAGAAACCATAAACCAATAGAAGCCTCACAAGGCCTCAAGCCAAAACGTCTACCCTTTCCAACCTTGCCAAGAATCAGAAGTGGTGCAAACATAGGATTCAAGCATCAAGCCCTCAGAACTCGAAGAGTTCATCATAGGGACATTCATAAAACACCAAATATCCAAGCATATTCAAAGGCAACTCAAGCCCTCAGAATTCCAGGAATTCATCATTGGGTATCCAACTCAAGCGAAAAGCCAGCAAATCATCAATCTCAGCATATTCACAAGGCAACAGTATCAACCATCATCAACTCAAAAAGAGGCAACTCAGTGTCAAACGCAAAGGCCCTCAGAGCACTAATCATAGGGCGTTTTCTAACAAGCATATTCAAAGGGCATCATACAAAAGGCAAGCGTTAAAGGCAATATAGGCAACATAAGCAAGCATACGACAAACACGTTCAAGGCAACAAACATTCAAGGCGACGAGAGAAAGAAGAAGAAAAGGGGCTGTCAGATATATTGTCAACATCATAAAGCCTAAAGAAGATAAAGATACCAGGAAGCTCAAAGAGCAAGCATCACGCGTTTCATCTCCGCCCAAGCCTCCGAGCACCTCCGCGCTCGCCTCCTTCCTCAAACGAAAGGTAGTAAAATCCTCCTCTTATCCTTTTTTGGTGACCTCGTTAAAAAAACAATAATCAGAACACAAGATCATAACATGCAAAGATAAGTGAAACCCTAAACGCGAAAAGTCAAAGAAAGAGGATTACCCTTCTGCGCGCTTCACTGAACCATGAAGAGGGAAAGGAGGCGAAGGAAATGTTGTTGGCTTAGGCGAATAGGGTGACGTTCAGACGGCCATGGCAAGGATGAACGAAGACGAACGAAGCTAGCAACGGCGCCTCTGTCTCAAAACCTAAACGCGTTTCAACTGAGCACAAAACAATTAACCCTAAAATTTGTTTCAAGCATGCCGGGCCTTGCCCGTTTCAACCACGCCTAAAGCCCACTATATTCCAATTCACACCCCCTTATGCCAATTCTGTTTTGGGCCTTAACACTTTCCTAAGCCCGTTTTTTTATTCTTCTCTTCATTTCATTTCATTTTTTTTACAAACTAAAATTTTATTTTGACTTAACTCTTTTGAAAGAAATATATACTAATATAATTAAATAAAAATAAAATAATACAATAATACATTAATATATTAATACAAAAATATAATGTAATTAGAATGTTAAACCTTTTTTAGTAAAATACTTATTTGTACATTAATACATAAAATACCTAAAAATATGTTTGTTTAAAACACTTTCTTTTATTAAAACTTATTCTAATTTGTACATAATAAATAAAAATACATTTTTATACATAATTTAATTCAATTTAAAACATTTAATTAAAGTATTCTTTTTTATATAAAAAATGTAAAAATAACAAATTTCAAACTTAGAATATTTTCTTTTCTTAAAACATTCTGTTTGTACATAACAATTTAAAATACCTTTTTTCTATACATAATTAAAACTTAAAGCATTTAATCAAAACATTCTTTTTTTTGCACATATTAAAGAAATACAAGATTATTAATTAAATTAAATAGACATTTAATTTTTCTTTAGGTCAAAACAAATACTTAACAATACTTTCTTAAATTCACATTGTCGCACCTGTAAATAATTATATACATGTACACTTACACAATATACTTGTACTTGATACCTTATACATTTGCTTATTTTGTATATTCGTTACATTTACATTTGATCGCAAATTCGATTTGGTTGTAACTTATTGGACACTACATTCCTAAGTCTCATCCCCATTCATAAATTTGTACCCCCACTCCCGGATACTTATTTTGTAATAGCGTAGATTTTACATTTTCGCAATTTACCGCTTTCAATTATACCATGATTAGACCTAGGGTTTGCATGTACATAAAATCAAACGCTATATAACCTAATACAAGACAAATACATAAAATCAATACACGATCACACTTGCACCCTCTAGGGTAATCCCACATGTTGCCTTCCAAAATGGGCCATGCTTGCACGTCGAGTATCTTTGGCAAAACAAATTCAAATGATCATAAGTCCCTCGATGACGCTTTCGAATGTTGCCTAAATGGAATGATCATGGTCCCTTCAAAGCAAATTGCCGAAGACACTTGGCACCATTGCATTCATGGTCCATACGATGACCCGCGCTCGTCCCGAACAAACATCCTAAACGCAAGATTGTCCACCAAATTCAATGGGGGAACAAAATTGTTAAAAAGGGTTGAAATCATAGAGAAAACCTTTGAGTACAATAGGGTAGACAAAACTCTTAGTTACTTGAGATCAACTTGCAAAAACGCTTGCCTTCTTTTCGAAAACCACATTCCACAAGCACTTTCAAAACAAACTCTCAAAACATTTTGAAACATCTTTTCGAAAAGATACACACCTTTGTAAAATATTCGAGTAAAGAATTGTTACAAGGTTAGCCTAAGACAAGGCATCTTCTTCAAAAACATTTTCAAAAACACACACACACACACCATTTTCAAGCAATCAAAAATCAAGGCAAGTGATCTAAAAAAACCAAGTAACTAAGAGCCCATGGATAACCATGGATGAAAAGGGTGCTAATACCTTCCCTTTTCATAATCTACCCCCCGAACCCACGAAATATCTCAAAGGTTTTTGCTGTGCTTTTTAAACCTTTCCTTAGGATAAAATGAAAAGTCGGTGGCGACTCTTGCTCAACCGAACAAGTGCGAATACAAACGCAAAACACATAGTCAGTTCTCCCACCGTATCACAGAACTGGCGACTCTGCTGGGGAGAATCTTAAAAGTGGGGTTACCTTAGGGTTTAGATCACCTTTACTTTCTTTGATTGACTTGATTGCTTTATCTTTTGGGTTCTTGTTTGGGTTTGTTGTAAATCCTACACCCGGATTTGGGGCACCTTCTTAGGTAAATAGCAACAAAAAACTGTGAGGGAACTATGCGGGGTATACCGACATAGTTGAAACAGTAAGCTATGTTAGTGTGACATATTTGTGAGTACCGGTAACCCTTGAGTAGTCAAGGAGAGTACGGGGCCGCTGTGTGATGTCATGAAGCACTAACGAACTCTTAGAACCTTAATTGACCATCTTAGCCTTTTTAGGGGTAGTGAGATGACTGACTTTGGTGCAGTCCGAAGTTGGTAGATCCTCGATACTACACTCTTTTGAGGATTGTTTTCTTGGAATATTTCGGTCGCCAGTAAGTGGCTAAACCGAAACAATGAACATAGAAAGCAATCCAATGATATTGAGCTCCTTAGAACCCGGTTTCTATTTTAGGACAGGATGAGCCAACTAACTTCAAGAGGGTACTTACCTAAACCTCATGCAAGCCTAAACCTAAGGACTTGTTTGCTTTGTGTGAATATGTTTGCTTGTATATACACTCACTTGCTTTTTGCATACATGTACATAACATCATGACATCATACCATAGCATTTTCATTAACCATTTCAAGGATCTCGAGGGTTCTTTTGATGCGGGATTACGTTGAACCAGAAGTATACCAAGGGGCAAGAGGTTTCTCCTCTAACCAATGCCAATCAAAGTTCAAGTACAACAACTTGAATCAGTGGATATGACCCACTCGACATGGTGAGCTTGATTCTCGTGGAAAGACATCCACCGATACAAAGTTCTCCAAACAAAGATCAAGTACAACAACTTGAATCAGTGGCGATGACCCACTTGACATGGTGAGCTTGATTCTAGTGGAAATACATCCACCGGTGCAAAGTTCTCCAATCCAAGAACAAGTTCAAACTCTAACATTTTCTTGTGTTTACCCCAAGAGATCCTTGAAAGCATGCATCTACCTATCATGCATTGCATCTTGACGATCTTTCCTTTTTTTCAGGTTTCCTTACTCTCCTGCTGTTTATTTCAGTAAGAGATGGCTCTAGAAAGGTCTGTCAAAGACATCCAAGACCAGACTGCTCAGCTGCAGGAGATGTTCCTGAACTTGTCTCTGGGGAAAGAAGAGATGAAAGCTCTCCTCACCAAGGGCTTGGAGAATTCCAACAATGCCAGGAGTGACCAGCTTGCGGAGTTACAGTTCGACCTGAAAACATTGAGGACCCAAATGATGGGACAGTTGGTGGGCCAGATGGCTCTCATCCAAGACCTATCTCAAAGACAAGAGGAACTCAGAGTTCTTGTCCGCCAACTGCTTCCAAATAACCAACTGGGGCAAACATCTGAGGTTGAAGAGCAAGTCACCGCTCAACCTCCATCCACGCAAGAAGACAAGGGGAAAGCTCCTTTACTTGCTTCAGGGTCACAAGCCCATCAACAACCTCGCCAGCGTCAACGGGGTAATCGGTGTAAGCAAGAAACATCGGGAAGACAGTTTACGGAGACTGAAATACCATCATTCTTTATACTGAAGCGCCTGATGGAGGTCAACTTGCTCACCTTAAAGGACCCTCCTCAGAAGCCCAATATCTCCTCTCCTCACTATCATCCCGACGCATTTTGTGTTTACCACTCCTACAGCCCGGGACACGACACCAACGACTGTTGGGCCTTGAAGAACAAGATTCAAGATCTGATCGACATTGGAGTGCTGGAATTCATGCCAGACGGCGAGATGAAAATCTTCCGTTAAAGAGTTCTCCACCTGAAATGACGAAGCTCAAGCTGAAAGACTTTTGCTTCTTTTTGAATTTTCAAAGTTATAATTTCTTTTGCTGTCAAACAATTATCAGTTGATGTTAAACTCTGTTTTCATTAATGCATTGCATATGTTTGTCTTGAATTCATCCATTCGTTTCACTACTCTTATGCTTTTCTTTATGATATTTGACTCTTGATAAAAAGCTGCAAGCCTTTAGAGGGAGGATGACGAAACAATACCATGATCTTATACAGTATGCTTTTGAATAGACCTTGCTGATGATGTACAGGCATTTCTTTCAATCCCCAAACACTGGAGTTATAAGGAAGTTAATCCCTAGTCAACCCCTTCGAGCCAAAGAAGTAGGAGTTTTCTGTTCTGAACAATCAAAACCTTTGATATTAAACCTGGGGCAGGGTAGTATCTCAGTTAATTCAAGAGAAAACGCGCATTGAAGTCGCAAACTCTCAAATTCGTAATACAACGAACGACGTCGAAAAAGAAAGCATTCCTTTGGAATCAAAAGACAAGGGTGGTTCCCTATCACATAGAAAGTCAATCTCTCAAAAGAGAAAAGCCCACCAAGCCAAAACCTGTAAAGGAGGCTTAAGAAAACTGGGGCATCCCGCTGACGGTAATCCCGGAAAACGGTAACAGTCAGGCAAAAGTTAGGGATAACAAATCAAAATCAAAATAGTGAGGTCATTACAAAATCCTCAACAACATGAAAAATGTTGAAAAAGAAAAAGGACATGATGATTGTCTCCCCAAATTCAAACTAGTGAACCATTGCCCAAAAGTCGTTCCAAACTCAAAACAGAGTGGGACACACAATTAACTGAGCTTAGGTATGAAGGACATCGCGAAGAGCGGATGGGTACAAATATATTTTGAGCCTTTATCCTTTGTTTCTTAAACCGTGAACCAAGCCACGTCACAACCCTTCAAAAGTCCTAATTGAAGCATGGGTTAGTTCTAAAGCATACTGTTACAAAAGGTATCCTGACTCCTGTAGGGCTTTGCTCTAAATCTTGTGTTGATCTGTCTTATAAAAAGTTTTCTGCTAAAAACGCATTTTTCAAAAAAAAAAACTTCGAGACAAACATATGCATTATTTGAATATCACTGTCTGCATTTGGCTTTTTGTTTGACAGCGAAGAATTTCATACAGCGAATGTTCGGAGGAACGAAAACTCTCTCAGTAAGTAAAAATCACTTCAAGAGGATAACACTTCCATTGCAAATCTCCTATCAGCAAGGGGCATGACATGTCACCATCCAATTAACCTGGGGCAGTCCAGTCAAGGTCCAACAGATCTTTCAAAGTTCAGTTAACCTGGGGCAGTCCAGTCAAGATTTCAAGAAAACTCTCAATATGCAGAGTAATCTGATTCAAGATTCCTTCATCACCACTTGGGGCATTCGAATGTCAAAAGTGTTCAACAAATCAACTATTACATTTCCAGACTCGATTCCTGTATCTAGCCAGGGCACGTCTGAAGAGTTTGAAGATTCGATTCCTGTATCCAGCCAGGGCATATCTGTTGACGACTATTTCCAGATTCGATTCCTGTATCCAGCCAGGGCACGTCTGAAGAGTTCCAGATCAACACCTGTAGCAAGCCAGGAAACATCTGTGGATGACCGATTGTAGACCAACACCTGTAACAAGCCAGGAAATTATCTACATCACCACTTGGGGCATTCGAATGTCAAAAGTGTTCAAAAACATGATGCAGTTTTACACAAGCTCATCCTCAGGAAGCCCTACACCGGTTCCTCTTCAAGACTTCTGAAAACAGTTTATGGATTCTTCCCAACAACGGATGTTAATCTATTACTTGTTCAGATGCAACCATTGAAAACAGTTTACGGACGCTTCCCAACAACGGATGCTGCTCTATTGCTTATTCAATCTCAAGATTTCTGAAAATAGTTCACGGGTTCTCCAAGTAACGGATGCTAACCTGTCACTTGTTCAGATTCTTCTCAAGACTTCTGAAAATAGTTTATGGATTCTTCCCAACAACGGATGTTAATCTATCAGCTTGTTCAGATGCAACTTTTGAAAACAGTTTACGGACGCTTCCCAACAACGGATGCTGCTCTATTGCTTATTCAATCTCAAGATTTCTGAAAACAGTTCACGGGTTCTCCAAGTAACGGATGCTAACCTATCACTTGTTCAGATTCTTCTCAAGAATTCTGAAAACAGTTTATGGATTCTTCCCAACAACGGATGTTAATCTATTACTTGTTCAGATGCAGCCGTTGAAAACAGTTTACGGACGCTTCCCAACAACGGATGCTGCTCTATTGCTTATTCAATCTCAAGATTTCTGAAAACAGTTCACGGGTTCTCCAAGTAACGGATGTTAACCTATCACTTGTTAAGACACTTCTCAACATTCTGAAAACAGTTTACGGATTCTCCAGTAACGGATGTCAATCTATCGCTTGTTCAGATTCCAAGCCTTCACCTGCAGCAATCAGAGGACTCTCGCAATCCCCAGCCAGAGAACCTTCCAGAAGCTAACTCCACTCAGAGTCAAGTTTCATTATCCCCAACAAAGCTAAAACTTCAAATTATTAATCCCTAGCGGAGCCAGACTAATGAACCTTCTCCCCACAGAGTTTTGGGAGGGCAAATCTTGAGTTCCCCAGTGAAGTTGCCAGAGTTACTTCCCACCAGACTAAAGATTCTCAGTCTTACATCCCCAGCATGAGTCTACTAGTTTGGAACTCCCCAGTAGAGGTCATCAGGAATTCTCCTCCATAGCAGCAACCAGAGAATTATTCTCCCAGGCAGCAGTCAAGATTATTTTATCTGCAGCCTACTCAGGATTCATTTATCCTCGACAAGATAGCTCATCAGCTTACATGCGCATTCATCACATTCATGTCATAAGCATTGATGTCACATACATTGCATCATGCATCATAACATTGCATACAACTAACCCTTTGCCTTTTCAGGCAAGATTAGTCGACAGACAAAGATCATCTCCCAAGATTCATCCAGAAATAGTTCTGATGTGACCCGGACACGGCGACATTCTGATACTTATTCCAGATGCATCCAGATGCAGTTTTATACGAACACATCATCAGGAAACCCTACACCGGTTCCTCTTCAACTTCAAGACTTCTGAAAACAGTTCACGGGTTCTCCAGTAACGGATGCTAACCTATCACTTGTTCAGATTCTTCTCAAGACTTCTGAAAACAGTTTACGGATTCTTCCCAACAACGGACGTTAATCTACCAACTTGTTCAGATGCCAACCTTTGAAAATAGTTTACGGACGCTTCCCAACAACGGATGTGGCTCTATTGCTTATTCAATCACAACTTCAAAATAGTTTACAGATTCTCCAGACATGGATGTCAATCTATTGCTTATTCGGACCCCTAATTCAGAGATGTTCCAAAACATGGATGCCTTTTTGACACTCGTCCACTCACCATTGACATACAGTTCAACATTTCCAAATGGCATCTTTAAGCCCATTTCCAGATGGCATCTATAAGCCCATCCTCCTACCAGCAGTCACCAAATGGCATCTTTAAGCCCATTCCCTGATGGCATCTCTAAGCCCATCCCCCGACAAGATTCTATCGCACCAGATGGCATCTTTAAGCCCATCACCAAATGGCATCTTTAAGCCCATTCACCTCTACCATCACATCGTCGAGCGCCAATTTTCTGGGTACTTTAGTGTCCAATCTTCTTTTACCTTCAAGTCGCGAAAGGCAAACTTGCCAATCTAACTCTTCAGGTTCAAGAAGATTGAACAGGGGCAACTGTTGTACCCCAAAATTTACCCTCGCATTTTTCCACAAGAAATTACAGCTTCAGGCGTTTCCTGATTTTTCAAACTGGCTCAAGAATCGGTCAAATGGACTTTTCTCGTCAGTCAGAGCAAAATTAGGGTTTTATTGATTTTTCAGGGCTCTGGATTGTTTCACACAGTTGGCTTAGGTTTTTGGTTGATTTTGGCTCAACTTCGATCAGGCGAACGCTCTTTGGAATTTAATCAGGAATTAGGGTTTTTTGGGCACATTCTCAGAAAGATTTAAATGCTTTGCAAGTTATTCCGAGATTTGGATTGAATTCGCATTGTTTGATTTAATCAGTAAAAGAAGGCATTTGGTTTGAATTCACGTTTGTGTGATTGAACCAGTCAAAAGATACATGCAGTTTGGATTTGCAATGTTGGGTAAAAATCAGTGAAAAGGGAATGCGCCTGATCTGTTGTTGTGATTAACTGTTGTTTTGCTTTGAATATTGGAAGCGTCAAGTTTATTAATTGATCAACACTGAAATATTGCTTAGTTAATTATTTATTTTTCTAAAGATTAAATAAGTTGGAATTTATTTTCAATTTATTTTAATTTAAAGAACTATAAATAATAAATAAACAATTGAAGAAGAGAAGAATTAATTAAATAAAAGGACTTTTTATTTATCTTTAAGTCATTTGTATAATTGTTTTTGTTTACAAAATGTTTACAAAAATAATGTTACATTTATTTAAAGTTAAATAAAAACTATCCTAAATATTTTTCTAATCTTCAATTCTTCATCTGCTATCCCTCGCTCCGGTGCTCCATTTTTCATCTGCAAAAGAAAAGGAGAAAAGTCAATGACTGATAAATAATTAAAGAGACAGATAAAAGAAATTCATCATTAAGGGCCACTGATTGGGATCAGTTAACCCTCTCTGCAAATCACGGGATTTCTCCCGGTTCACAAAGAGGGACGAGTTTATTTGCTAATCATGAATGCAAAGTTGAAAAAAATGCAAAGTTTGTCAACACATTGCACAATTCAAAAATCTCAGTACTGCACAAATTCAAACCCAACTAAAGGTCCAAACTGAATCACAACCTCCAAACTAAAACTTTCTGCCAGAAATGCAAGTTACTATCCAAAAGGCTACTCAAAGCTGTCAATAAAGAAGATTTGGCAAAGATATGGAAAGTTCAAAAAGTACAAAAGCTGTCAAGAAGAGATAAGATATGCAGAGGAAAACTATTATGCAAGCAAGCATATTCACTTTTCATCATTTCCCAATGGCCCTTTCAGAAAGTACACACAAAAACATATTTTAATATTCTTTGAAGTGTACTGGAGAGAGAAGAGGAGAGAAAAGAAAGCAGGTTTTTAGGCTTTAGGCAGGAAGATAGGAAAATATAAAAAAGACAAGAACTGAACACAGTAAAAAAAAAGAAGCAAACCAACACAAGAAATATAAAAAACTGATAAGCCTCCAAGTCCCAAAAGAACCTGGAACCTGTTTTTAACAAGCATAAGAACCAAAAGCCTTGTTTCAAAGAACCTGCATTAGCTTAAACCTGCTAAAGTTAAAACCTGCTAAAACCATTAACCTGCTAGCCTCACGAACCTGTCAAAAACCTTGTACCCATCAACAAGCCAATAACCATAAAAAACCTCATAACCATAAAAAACCTCATAACCATAAACACCTCCAAACACATAACCTGCTAAAGCTCAGACCTGCAATCATACCTGCCTGAAGCCTTAAAACAAAAACAACAAAAACAAGTTCACCTCAGCATCATACCTGCCTGAAGCCTTGAAACAAAAACAACGAAAACAAGTTCACCTCAGCATCATACATGCCTGAAGCCTTAGAAACAAAAACTGAGAAACCATAAACCATTAGAAGCCTCACAAGGCCTCAAGCCAAAACGTCTACCCTGTCCAACCTTGCCAAGAATCAGAAGTGGTGCAAACATAGGATTCAAGCATCAAGCCCTCAGAACTCGAAGAGTTCATCATAGGGACATTCATAAAACACCAAATATCCAAGCATATTCAAAGGCAACTCAAGCCCTCAGAATTCCAGGAATTCATCATTGGGTATCCAACTCAAGCGAAAAGCCAGCAAATCATTAATCTCAGCATATTCACAAGGCAACGGTATCAACCATCATCAACTCAAAAAGAGGCAACTCAGTGTCAAACGCAAAGGCCCTCAGAGCACTAATCATAGGGCGTTTTCTAACAAGCATATTCAAAGGGCATCATACAAAAGGCAAGCGTTAAAGGCAATATAGGCAACATAAGCAAGCATACGACAAACACGTTCAAGGCAACAAACATTCAAGGCGACGAGAGAAAGAAGAAGAAAAGGGATTGTCAGATATATTGTCAACATCATAAAGCCTAAAGAAGATAAAGATACCAGGAAGCTCAAAGAGAAAGCATCACGCGTTTCATCTCCGCCCAAGCCTCCGAGCACCTCCGCGCTCGCCTCGTTCCTCAAACGAAAGGTAGTAAAATCCTCCTCTTATCCTTTTTTGGTGACCTCGTTAAAAAAACAATAATCAGAACACAAGATCATAACATGCAAAGATAAGTGAAACCCTAAACGCGAAAAGTCAAAGAAAGAGGATTACCCTTTTGCGCGCTTCACTGAACCATGAAGAGGGAAAGGAGGCGAAGGAAATGCTGTTGGCTTAGGCGAATAGGGTGACGTTCAGACGGCCATGGCAAGGATGAACGAAGACGAACGAAGCTAGCAACGACGCCTCTGTCTCAAAACCTAAACGCGTTTCAACTGAGCACAAAACAATTAACCCTAAAATTTGTTTCAAGCATGCCGGGCCTTGCCCGTTTCAACCACGCCTAAAGCCCACTATATTCCAATTCACACCCCCCTTATGCCAATTCTGTTTTGGGCCTTAACACTTTCCTAAGCCCATTTTTTTATTCTTCTCTTCATTTCATTTCATTTTTTTTACAAACTAAAATTTTATTTTGACTTAACTCTTTTGAAAGAAATATATACTAATATAATTAAATAAAAATAAAATAATACAATAATACATTATTATATTAATACAAAAATATAATGTAATTAGAATGTTAAACCTTTTTTAGTAAAATACTTATTTGTACATTAATACATAAAATACCTAAAAATATGTTTGTTTAAAACACTTTCTTTTATTAAAACTTATTCTAATTTGTACATAATAAATAAAAATACATTTTTATACATAATTTGATTCAATTTAAAACATTTAATTAAAGTATTCTTTTTTATATCAAAAATGTAAAAATAACAAATTTCAAACTTAGAATATTTTCTTTTCTTAAAACATTTTGTTTGTACATAACAATTTAAAATACCTTTTTTTATACATAATTAAAACTTAAAGCATTTAATCAAAACATTCTTTTTTTTGCACATATTAAAGAAATACAAGATTATTAATTAAATTAAATAGACATTTAATTTTTCTTTAGGTCAAAACAAATACTTAACAATACTTTCTTAAATTCACATTGTCGCACCTGTAAATAATTATATACATGTACACTTACACAATATACTTGTACTTGATACCTTATACATTTGCTTATTTTGTATATTCGTTACATTTACATTTGATCGCAAATTCGATTTGGTTGTAACTTATTGGACACTACATTCCTAAGTCTCATCCCCATTCATAAATTTGTACCCCCACTCCCGGATACTTATTTTGTAATAGCGTAGATTTTACATTTTCGCAATTTACCGCTTTCAATTATACCATGATTAGACCTAGGGTTTGCATGTACATAAAATCAAACGCTATATAACCTAATACAAGACAAATACATAAAATCAATACACGATCACACTTGCACCCTCTAGGGTAATCCCACATGTTGCCTTCCAAAATGGGCCATGCTTGCACGTCGAGTATCTTTGGCAAAACAAATTCAAATGATCATAAGTCCCTCGATGACGCTTTCGAATGTTGCCTAAATGGAATGATCATGGTCCCTTCAAAGCAAATTGCCGAAGACACTTGGCACCATTGCATTCATGGTCCATACGATGACCCGCGCCCGTCCCGAACAAACATCCTAAACGCAAGATTGTCCACCAAATTCAATGGGGGAACAAAATTGTTAAAAAGGGTTGAAATCATAGAGAAAACCTTTGAGTACAATAGGGTAGACAAAACTCTTAGTTACTTGAGATCAACTTGCAAAAACGCTTGCCTTCTTTTCGAATACCACATTCCACAAGCACTTTCAAAACAAACTCTCAAAACATTTTGAAACATCTTTTCGAAAAGATACACACCTTTGTAAAATATTCGAGTAAAGAATTGTTACAAGGTTAGCCTAAGACAAGGCATCTTCTTCAAAAACATTTTCAAAAACACACACACACACACACCATTTTCAAGCAATCGAAAATCAAGGCAAGTGATCTAAAAAACCAAGTAACTAAGAGCCCATGGATAACCATGGATGAAAAGGGTGCTAATACCTTCCCTTTTCATAATCTACCCCCCGAACCCACGAAATATCTCAAAGGTTTTTGCTGTGCTTTTTAAACCTTTCCTTAGGATAAAATAAAAAGTCGGTGGCGACTCTTGCTCAACCGAACAAGTGCGAATACAAACGCAAAACACATAGTCAGTTCTCCCACTGTATCACACATTGTCTATTACAAATTCAAAGCAAAGAGTTCATTACTGGGTAACAAAAGTAATAGGGATGAAGTCCTTCGCGGTCCAGTTGCTTGGTCTACCGTTGGTCGTAGGATAGATCCAGTTTTCGAATTCAGACTCCTCCACATCATCTTCAATGGCATTTACTCCCGAGTTGCTGATGAACATGGGAGGTCTTCCAATCCTTGCATTACGAACAGCCCTTTGAGCTTCTGCAGTGAAACCCAAACCAAACTTGTTAGTCTTCTGTGTAAAATCAGGGAGTCGGCCCCAATTTTCACACTCACCCTTCTCAATAACAGCCCGAGCATCTTTTAAGGAAGCCATCTTCATAGGAGAATCTTCAACCACAGTCTCAGCTGATGCCAGTGTCTGGGGCACCTCTTCAAAGTGTTGAAATGGGGTCTCAATGAACTCCCCATCCATCTCTACGTATCGGAACGAGTTGAGGTGGTTGACCATATACTCTTTCTCCCCTTGTACTATCACAATCTTCCCTCTGACCGGGTACTTCAACTTCTGGTGGAGCGTTGAGGTTACGGCCCCAGCTTTGTGGATCCATGGATGACCCAACAAACAAGAATAGGATGGTCGAATGTCCATCATGTAGAATGTAGAATTGAAGACCTGAGAACCAACTTTAATTGGAATATTAACTTCACCGTGCACCATCCTTTTAGACCCATCAAAGGCCCTGACAACGTTGTTACTTGGTTTTAGCTCCAACCCCTCGCAATCCAACCGGTCTAGAGCTTTTTTAGTTAATACGTTCAATGAGGAACCAGTATCAACCAATACATGTGCAAGAGTAGTACCCCTGCATTCAATGGAGACATGCAGGGCATCGTTGTGGTTCTTCCCCTTAACAGTCAAGTCAGCGTCTGAGAAACTCAAACCATTATCAGTAGTTAAATTGGCCACACAATTGGTAAACTGATCAGCTGATGTCTCTTGTGGCACGTGGGCAGTCTTCAGAAAGGTAATCAGAGCCTTGGCATGGGCCTCTAAGCACAGCAATAGCGACAACATAGAAATCTTGGATGGGGTTTACCCCAGTTGCTCAACTACGTTGTAATCACTCTTCTTAATAATCTTCAGAATCTCTTCCATCTCCTGTTTGGAAGCTTCAGCAGTAATTGTCTTTGGTGCCTCCGCCTGGGCAGGCACATTAGTCATGATCCCTTTGCCCCGAGCGTCAGATGACTCGGCGACAGGGGTAGGACTAGGAACTTGATCAGGAATGGCAGTAGGTACACTTGCAGGTGTAATGTCAACAGGTCTTCGGGCTGTTGGTGGGACAATGTCAGGTGAGAAAAGTCTTCCGCTACGGGTGACTTTAGTAGGTCCAGTAATGTTGATGACGCCAGTATCATCATCCAACTCTTGTCAGGGGTATAGGGGATGGGCCCCTGAACAGTGATGATCACAGGTGCGATCTTCGGAACATATATAATTCTAACAGGCTTCCTCGAGGGAGCCTTGGAAGAATTGTCGGAAATGGTAATGATGTCAACTTCTTCAGAAGGAACGGAAGGAACAACAGTCTTCTCAAACAGGATCTCCTTACTATCCATCAGGTTTTGGATACCTGACTTCAGGAATGGGCAACCGGTAGGTAAAACATAACACATATGGCAACCTTCGTCACAGCCCGGAAATAAACCGGCTAGCAACAGGTTCTTCTTGACAGTCATCAGAGGGGTGACAATGTCATCCACAGAAACTACAAACAAGTCTTCCTCTACAGCATTTACTCCATGTTTGGGCATGGGAGCAGTCACAATATTAGGCCTCTCAGGCGCCTCGAACTCAATTTCCTTTACATCAATTAATTCTTGTATCTTGTTCTTCAAAGCCCAACAATCATTTGTATTATGCCCCGGGCTATCGGAGTGATAAGCGCAACGGGCGTTAGGGTTATACCTTGGTGACGTTGTATTTGAATTATTTGGAGCTTCCCTTAGGGTCACCAGATTAGTCTTCAGTAACTGTGGCAGAATCTAAGATAAGGTCATGCTGAGACGGGTGAATTGCCTTCGAGGTCTCTCATCCTTTTGTTGATTGTTGTACTGAGGAGTACCAGCAGGTTTTGAAATAACAACCGCATTGACAGCTTGGCGGTGTTCAGGTCTATTCTGTCTTCTTGCACTGTAGACATCATTGGACTCTTTCTTAAACGGCTTCTTCTCGGTGCTCGATGAGGCACCCTTCTGTATCTTCCCAGCCTTAATAACAGCCTCAATCCTTTCACCGGTTAAAATAAGATCTGTAAACCCAGCAGAAGAGCTTCCAATCAGATGGTTAAAGAATGGACCAGACATGGTCCCCAGAAACATGTCAACAAGCTCACGATCAGCCAAAGGTGGTTGCACCCATCCAGCAAGGTCTCTCCACTTATGAGCATAATCTTTGAATCCTTCACTCGTTCCCATTGACATACCCTGGAGTTGGGTACGCGTAGGAGCGAGGTCGGAGTTGTACTGATACTGCCTGTAGAATGCAGTAGCCAAATCTTCCCAACTGCGGATACTGGCTCCGTCCAACTGATAGAACCACTCCAGCTGAGTCCCTGAGAGACTGTCTTGAAAGAAATGGATCCATAAGTTCTTATCAGCAGTGTAAGGTTGGATCTTCCTCACATATGACCGGAGGTGCAGCTTTGGACAGGAAGCTCCGTCATACTTGGCAAAGGCTGGTGCCTTGAATTTATGGGGAATCACCACCCCGGATGATAGACCTAGATCTCCGAAGTCCAGACCGGGCACCTTTTGAATTTCCATAGCGCTCAAACGGTCTTCCAGTTGTTTGTACTTATCCTCAGCAGGAGGATACTGTTCTTCATCGTAGTCCATCTCATTATCGGAGACCACATGGCTAGGAGCCCTCCTTTCTTGTGGACTATCTTTCCCTCCAGATGAGGTGGTTAGATCAACTTCATCCCGTAGCCTGTTTCCAAACCTAGGACCAGTGTTGAATAGGACTGTCCTCCTCTTCTTCTTTTTCTTCTCCTTCAGGATCAGGGTTTTCAGGTCTTGCTGACCCTTAGCTAGACTCATGACCAGCTCTTGAAATTGGGCATTCTGGTCCTGGAGGGCCTTGATAGCTTGCTCAGTTGAAGGTTCAGCAGACATGATGATTGCTGAAATAAACAGCGAAGAAGATAAGAGATCTGTAATGGGTACCTGCTTATGGAGTGCATGGGATGAAATGCGTATGATTATGATTTCAAAGACAGTCGGGATTCAAATTTGTAAACAAGAAAGGAAACACACTTTATTAGATTTAAACTTCAAAATTTAAATTGTTCAACAAATTTCCCTTAAGGCGTTACAAGAATGGAAATACTGAAAAGTAAACAAAAGCTGGAAAGGAAATCATCAAAGGTCCATCAATGCTCCCATGGTCTCTTCTTCTCAGTGCGGACATAGTCGTTCAGGATCCGCTCGTTCTCTAACTGTCTAGTCAGCTTTTGGATCTTCTGCTCTTGTTCATTGAACTTTTCTCGGTAAGAATCCCGTTCATCCCTCAACTGCATCCAAGACCTCTTCAGTGCCCCAATATCAGTGGGCATATAAGGATGGAGAATGGTTGGAAGAACCCCTTCTTCATTAGCAACTTCAAGAGTGATAGGCCGGACAACTTCATATGGCATACCTAGCTTTTGGGCACGGATGCGGACCCATCTGAGATATGGCTCCATTAGCAGAGAAGTCTTTGGACCCAACTCATGTGGATCAGATTGGTGAACTCTGTCCCAAGCTCTTATGAATCTGTGACGTTGCTCGTCGCTATCTCCTTGAAAATAAAAGATGATATGAGGCATCAACATCTCATGAGGTCCTTCTCTTCTGGCTCTTCTAAACTGACGGAGAGCTAAGCATGGGTTGTAAGAAATTCCTCCATGGGTCCCTATCAATGGAACATTAGGATACTCTCCACATTGATTAATAACAGTCACCTCATCCATACCTTTGAGAGTCCAGATAATGTCATTATGAGAAAGAGACATCACCCTATAAGCCCATCCCATTCCTTCTTTGTTCTTCAGCACTGACTTAGGGAGGTGCGAAATAAACCACCTCGACAATAAAGGAGCACAGCACATCAAGGTTCCCCACTTTCGGGAAGTACGGGCATAGAGCTGATGGAGGATGTCACCCAAGAGAGTGAATATCAACAAAAGTGTCAGGATTCGAAAACAATACCAAACCATAAATCAGAAGAGCCAGAATATCCTCGAAGGCCTTGAAGTCTAAGCTGTCCCAGAAGTAGTTAGCCTTGCCAACCAAGAACTTAGTCAGAAAACCCTTAGCTCCACTTCTAGTCTCCCAGTTAGCCATTACCTCCTCTTTGGTCAAGTGAAGGGCTGCAGCAATCTCTTCAGGCCTAAGAGTCTTCTCCCAACCAGTAAACGCAGTCTGCTCCAAAACAAAGATACCGAGCAGCTCAGAGAACTCCTCTAGGGTAGGAACCAGCTGATAGTCTTGAAAAGTGAAGCAATGGTACAACGGATCATAAAACTAGACCAGGACACTCATCATTTGCTCGTCCAATTTGGAGGTGACCAGACTGAGAAGAGAACCATGCCTCCTGATGAAGGAAGTAGTGTCAGGCATCTTGGAAACCAACTCTTTAAGCAAGGTAGGGACTTGGACAAAGTTGATCCGGATAGTATTCTTACGCATGGGCATCATGATGACCTACAAAACAGAGCAAAGATGAAACCCTCTTGTCTTTGAAATAGGTTAGTCCTTATGCAAGATGTATGCAATGTTATGATGTCATGATGTCATGATAAAGGCACACCACAAGTATCCACAAAAAGAAAACATGGTAAAGGCACACAAGTCACACTGAGAGCCCTTAGATTTCAGGCTGCCATGGAGCTTAGGTACTACCCTCTTTCAGTTCAGTTGGTTTAAACCTGTCCTAAAAATAGTAACCGGGTTCTAGAGGATCTCAATATCACTGACTACCCTCAATCGGTCATAATTCTAGTTTAGCAACCTTTTCTTGCGGCCGGAATCATCGTGAGAGTTTAGTCTTAATGAGTGTAGCATACTGCTACTATTCTATGGCCAAGTTGGTCAATTTAAGGTTCTAAGGCCAGTTGGTGCTTAATGACCCCTTAGAAGACCCATATTCTCCTTGTTCCAACACAAGGGATATTGGTACAGACTAAAGTGCCACACCAACGTAGCTACTGCTTCATCTGTATCGGTCTACGCCGTACAGATCCCTCACAGTTTATTGCTACTTACCTAAAGGGTACCGCCAGATCCAGGTTAGGATCTATAGAACCCCGATACAAGCCCACAAAATTAAAGCATACAAAGCATACAATTGAAAACATAATGATCTAATCCTAAGGTACACCTCACTTATAATTATTTCCCCAACAGAGTTGCCAGTTCTGTGATCGGTGGGAATGAGAATTGACTGTTTTGGAATGCTGGTTCGCGTTTGTGTTTGTTTTTGCAAAATGTCGCGTTAAGCAAGAGTCGCCACCGTCTTTTATTTTATCCAACAAGGAAAGGACAAAAGCACAGAAAAATTCCTTTTTGAGATATTTCTCGGGTTCGGGAGGTAGATTATAGAAAGGGAAGGTGCTAGCACCCTTTCTATTCGTGGATAACCACGGGCTCTTAGGTACTTGCTCATTGTGTTTTCAAAAGCTTGCTTTTCTTTGTGTTTGTGGGTTTGAAAAGAGTTTTTATTTGAAAGGAGTGTAAGTGCGAAATGTTTTGTTTTGTTTTAAAAGGAGAAAGTACTTAAGAGCCATCTACCTACTCAAAAAGGAATTAAACTGTACAAATGTCCTTTAGACAGTGCTATCCCATTATTGAGGAGTAGGTAGCACCGTTATTGGAGTTTTCGGGTCAATTCGATTAAGGGATGTGTGGTCACTAAAGCAATGTTAGGACGCTTTTAGCAGTAACCCTAATGTCTTAGATCATTTTTCCGAGGAAACCGTTTCGAGGCAACTTATGATCTTTGGACAAGAGGGCGACCTCTAAAACTTCCTATACTCAATGACCATGTTCGAGGCAACCAAGTGAGGTGTACCCTAAGAGTGGCATGTGCGAGTGTGTTGTTTCAGTTAATTTTTATTTGTACATGTCAATGGTGAGCTATGTTAATTTTAAGTTAAAGATTGATCTTGTCATGCATTGCCTATTTATCAAACATCTAACAGTTAATATTGTGCAGAAATTAAAATTGCGGGAAATTAAATCTAAGCTATTACAAGGCGTCGGGTATTTACATCGCCAAAGACAAACCCTTTAATTTAAATTGCGGAAAGTAAATCAAAGCGATAAATAATTAAAAGTCCTAATTTAAAAAACTATTACATTCCCGAAGCAATTACAAAATTGGAAACAAATGAATCGCGTGCAAGAAAATTAAATCAGCACATTTTTAGGGTTTTGACCCTTTTTATTAAAGAAAGTATATTTTTGTTATTTTTGGATTAAATGAAATTAAATCTAAACCAATTATTAATTAATTAATTAAAATATATATTTTTTGGATTTTTTAATATTTGAGAAAATAAAATAAAAATGGTTAAAAGCTATTAAGAACCCTAATTCTAAATTGATTTTAATTTATTGCAAAAAACATTAATGTTAAACCTAATTAAAACTAAATAAATTAATTATTGTTTATTTACAAAAAAATAAAATAATGAAATTAAATTTAATAAATAAAAATATTATATTTTTTTGTTTTCTGATTTTATTAAGAAAATTAATTGGTTAGTTAATTAACAATAAAATAAATAATTAGAACAAAATAAATAAATGAAAATATGAAGGGAAAAAGAAATAACCCAGGGGGTGTGGGCTTAATTTGATGGTGGAATCAGCAATTTCCAGGCCCAATTTCAATCAGCATGCTTTGACTTTTTGAATCCAATGCATGCGTGTTGACTAGGGTTCATGGTGAACCTTCAATCTGGATCCTTGGATTTGGTCTGAGGGCCATCTGGCAAGAGATCAGGCAACGATGCATGGTGTGCCACGCTTGGAGTGCTGTGTGGAATAACCTGGAGAAAAATTACAACAAATATTGGGGGACCTGGGATTCGAACCCAGTTCCCAATGCTCATTGACACGCTTCCTTTGCCAACTCAACCATGCTGCTTCTTTGTTAATATAATGCAAAACAAATAAAATATTGTAAACAATTAATTATGCTTGGGAATTAAAAAACGCTCTAAACAATTTGAACAGGCCAATGACGCAGGGACACGTCTTTGTCTTCTTCAACGAAGACTGTAACTTTTCCTGCGGATTTTATTCCACAACTAAATCCATGGCATCATCCTATCATGAGCTACAGGCCATATAAATTCCAATAGAGACCATCACTGCATTCGTCTCTCTTCCCTGATCATCTATATACCCATCATTAGTCTCAATTTATCCTGCATCAAAAATGCCTAAAAAACAAGAACCCTAGCTTTGGATACAGGGTTATAAGCCATGAAAACAAAATTAAATATTACAGAATCATTGGAAATTGAATGGCAAGTATGAATGTACAAGAAAATTGGCAAAAAGATGCAAGAATGATGAGTTACGTTTCCATGTACAGGGGTATATTCGTGATGACTTACAGCGCGATTTAGGAGGTTTTAGGACTTGGTTTTGATTGCTACAGCTTCAGGAGATTGCCAGCAAGAGAGTTATGTCAAGCTTTTGGACTGAATCGTGCTCTAATATTGATTTTGATCTCCCACTTTTTCACACTTTTTTAAATTCTTGTTTGGCCGTTTCTGCAATGCTTGAAATTTGACATGGATGAACTTGAAAACATGTTTGGGACATTGGGGAGCACTTGAGGTCATTTGGATGTAAGGACCTTGATGCAACACAAAACCCTAATTTTGACTGGACTGCCTTAGGAGGTGATTTGATTGTCTAACTCTTGAGCCATCTTGAACATTTGGAGATTATTCTTGACAAACTTTGAGGAATATGGGAGGGCAAATTTTGGGGTACAACAAACATACCTGATCATCTATGAAAATGAGGTCCGATGGCCATGCAACAAAAGATCCTATTGCATCTCGCAGCAATGTGGTCTCAGCAACAATGTCAGGTACCGGCAGCAACGCATCCATATCTAAAGCAATATCAACCGATACTTTCATGTGTCCATCCGGAAGCGGTCTATGGTGAAGTAAATCTCCCAAAGTGTTATGGACTTTTCCCTTGCCAACTAGTCGATAAGTCGATGACGATAGGTATAGCTGGAAAGATGAAATGCCCTAAACCAATAATAACCGTTAGAAGTGACTAAAAATATTCTATAACATTAACGGATATATATTGAAAATTACCTCGGGAAATTTATGCTGACAGTTGATACTAGCTTTGTCACTAGTTTCTTTCAACTGTGAACTGCTCTTTTCCACCATATATCTCTCTTTATCCTTCTGCAATTCACAGACTTGAGCTTGTAAATCCTGCAATGTTTGCATCACTTCTGCATTGCTAGGATTTCTTCTCCTTGGATGCTTATACAAAGAGGTTGGAGTCACACCATGACCTTTACCCCTCACCCGACCCGGATACTCAGCAATGTTTAGTGCTCGACTAAGTACCCTCCTGGTATCCTGATCCTCACCTGGGGATATCGATTGCGACAAGGTCTCCTGTAATTCATTTACATATCGAAAATTATTAGTGGAGATAAAAAATTATTTAAATATTAATAAACATTTGATTTAATTAAAGACATAATCTTATACTTACACATTCATCATACACATGTTGAAGATCGGGATTAACAACTTGATCCTTGCCCACACAAGCTTCCTTCCACAACAAATGTGCTGGTAGTGATGTTGCGTCACTTTTCATCTCTTCTAACTACGCATTGACACAAGTCTTAAGATCATCAATTATAACACATTGAGAGAATTAATAAGATCGTAGAGTTTATATTTACTTACAATTTTTTCCTCTAAGCGAGCATATCCCAAACTCCCTTTTTGTATGGATATGCGGGTTTTGACGCTCTCTCGCGATTGATGGCACTCACTTGCTTGAAATTCTCGTCTCTTCTTTGGCCTACAAAACCAACCCATTCTTCAGGTGTAATGAAGTTCTCATATTTCTTTGGACGTTCCAGATCCTCTTCAAGAAAATTTCCTCCATCATCTTTAAGATACTTGTTTGTTAAAAATGTTCTCCACCCTCTGTGTCTTTTTCCAGCAAAACCCATTATATACTTTTTACGGGTATCTTCATTGTTAAAAGACATCTACAAAAAAACATATGCATAAATTGTGTTAGTAAAAGCAATTTAAACACATATTATCGTCAATATAAAGCAAATAACAAAAATCATATATGTACCTTTATCTCAGTCCAAACTTTCTCTTTACCCTCATCCAACTCTCCTCTTTTCCATCTAGGAGTGGTGATCGGAATGTATATACGAACAAGCGTACCAATGTAGCTTGTCAACTTTGCAGCATTAGACCCAGTTAGTTGGTCATTATCATTCCAATCTACATTATATGTTACTCCTCTATCTCTATCACGGATGATTCCCCTCATAATAGTTATACCTCGTGTAATATCTTTTTCTGAAGTATTTTCTGGAGCACTTTCAGGAGCATTTGCATCTTGTGAGTTTTCTTGATTACTAGCCATTTGACATGTAATAATGAAAAAAAATAAAAATGAAATGACAAATATAAAAATGAAATGACAAATAAAATGTAAGGTTATAATTATATATACTATTACCTTTTATTGAAATGAAATGACAAATAAAATGAAATGACAATATATCTTTCTTTTATTGAATGATATAGGCTATAATTATATATACTATTACCTTTTCTTGATGATTAGCCTTCTGGAACTTTAACCTCACTAAACCCCAATCACATGTAAGGTTATAGTCAGTGGGCACAACACTGGAGACCCAACTACTTCACAGGTCTGATAATATCCAGAACTTTATGATATCATCTAAATCAATCTAATGAACCACAATTGAGCTCTCACCAATTATTCTAGTTACAGTGGGAGAGAAAGAGAACAAAACAAATAAATTTCAATAAAACTAACCAGTTGTAATGGCTTGAAACCGCTCTTGACCAGTTGTGTCCCATATTTGCAATTTGATTCGCTTACCATCAAGCTCTATTGTCCTTATTTTGAAATCAATCCTGACGAGAAATAAAAACATTCTAGTAAATACAGGGCCATCTCCTCGTACAAGAGACCATAGAAGAAGAAAGAAAACTTAAAATAAGTGGGTTCAGTCAAGCAAAAACAACATACCTGATGGTTGTGATAAAACTTGTTGTAAATGAACCATCTGAGAAATGCAATAGAAGACAACTTTTACCCACACCTGCAATATAATGTATGTTTGTATTAGATTATTTGAACTTATCTACTACCATAAGCACTACTGACTAATTCAGAATTGAAAATCATAAACCTAATAAGCTCTGAAACGGTTATAACAAACACAAATCATGGAACCTGATACAAATTGCAGTTGGCCGGAGAAGTGGAGCACCGTTGACCGCCGTAGAAGCTCTGGTTTAGGGTTTTTTCGTGAAAAAAATCTGACTGAGAATAGAAAAGTGATACGAATTGTGTTTTGATATTTATTATAAAACTACCTACAAAAGCGCTTTTAAAAGCGCTTTCTAAAGGTCATCTATAACAGCGCTTTTACATCAAAAAGCGCTTTCGTAGCATATCCTATAGCAGCGCTTTTAAAAGCACTTTCTAAAGGCCAGCTTTAGCAGCGCTTTGGAAAAGCGCTTTCTAAGGCTGACCTTTAGCAGCGCTTTTGAAAAGCGCTTTCTTAAGGTACCCTCTGAAAGGCCAGCTTTAGCAGCGCTTCCAAAAAAGCGCTTTCTAAGGGTGACCTTTAGAAGCGCTTTTGAAAAGCGCTTTCTTAAGGCACCCTTTGAAAGTGATTTTTTAAGCGATTTTTTTTTTAAAACCTACAGCAGCGTTTTTTTCCAAAAGCGCTTTCTTTTATGTGCTGCTAAAACTTATTTTTGGCGTAGTGCAAGAACAAAGATGAATCCTAAAATCCTTGAAATGGTTAGTGAATGTGTATGATGTTATGATGTTCATGATGTTATGTACAAGTATGTATATAAAAACAAAGCAAACAAGTCCTTAGGTTTAGGCTTGCGTGGAGTCTCATAGGTAAGTACCCTCTTGAAGTTTAGTTGGCTCAAACCTGTCCTAGTAATAGTAACCGGGTTCTAGATAGATCAATATCACTGGTTTGTTTCCATGGTCATTGTTTCAGCACAAGCCTCTTTAATGGCGACCAAAATATCCCAAGAAACCAAACCTCAATGAGTGTAGTATCGAGTATCTACCAACTTCAGACTTCACCAAAGCCGTTCATCTCACTACATCCTAAAGGCCAAATTGGTCAAGTAAAGGTTCTAGAAGTTCATTAGTGCTTTATGACATTACTCAGTGGCCCCGTATTCTCTTTGATTAACTCAAAGGCTATCGGTACCCACAAATATGTCGCACTAACATAGCTATTACTTAGACCATGTTGGTATACCCCACACAGTTTCCACAACGTATTGCTACTTACCTATAATGTATCCCAAATCTGGGTAGAGGATTCAAACCCAAAAAAAGAACCATAATGTAAAGCATACAAGTCAGACAATGAAAGAAAATAAATGTGATCTAGCCCTAAGGTAACTCCTCTTTTTTTTAAAAGATCCCCAGCAGAGTCGCCAGTTCTGTGATACGTTGGGAGAACTGACTTGAAGGTTTTGCATTTGATCGCTAATGTCGCGGTTAGCAAGAGTTGCCACTGACTTTTATTTTATCCAAAAGGAAAGGTAAAAAAGCACAGAAAAGACTTTTGAGATTATTTCTTGAGTTTGGGGGTTAGATTATAAAAAAGGAAGGTATTAGCACCCTTTTCATCCATGGTTTTCCATGGGCTCTTAGTTTACTTGCTAGATCACTTGCTTTTGTTTGAAATTGTGCTTTGCGTGGTTTTTTAAAAGTATTTTGTAAAGAGGTCATTGTTTAGGCAAACTTTGTAATGATTCTTGTTCGTAAGAATGCATACAAAGTGTTTGATCTTTTGAAAATGTTTTCAAGTTTGTAAGATGTTTTAAAAGTGTAGGTGTTTGTTTTGAAAATATCAAGGATGTTTTTTTTTTGAAATTGAGAAAGTAATTAGGATCAATCTACCTACTCAAATGTCTTTCTTGTTCATTTCCTTTTCCTTTGACATTGTTGTCTTACCATTGATTTGGTAAGCAATCCTATCTTTGGATGTAAACGGGACGGGCGTGGGTCATCGTATAACTATGATTAGAAATGTTGCAAGGTATCTTAGCATTCTCTTTTAGGGACTAAGATCATTTGGAAGGCAACTTAGATAGCGCCATCGAGGGACTATGATCTTGTATTTTGCTTGTTTTTGCTAAGATACCTAACATGCGTAATATGGCCACTTTGTAAAGTCAACCAAGTGGATTTACCCTAGGGGTGTAAGTGTGCAAATTTATTGATTCACATGCATTGTTTTGTCTTGATTAGGGTTTCTAATTGATTGGTTTTAGTCTTTCCATACAAACCCTAATTACTAGCAATATATAAAAGCAATAAAAAGTGCAGAAAATAAATATCCTATGCTATTACAATCATTAGGGGGGTGGGGTGTACAGATTTACAAATGGGGGTTGCAAATGAAATTAAATCCTAAGTTACTATTACAACCATATTTAATGGGTAATAATGTACAAGAAAATGTGAAATGGACTTGTTTTGTTTAAGAAAAGAAATAAGTTTTGTTTAAGGAAATATTTTTGATCTCTTTGTTTTAAGAAATAAAATAAAGCATGCAATATGTAAAATGTTTTTGGTGTTTTTGATTAGTTAAAATAGAAGTGATAGCAAAAATAGTAAGGAAAAAAATAAAATAGAATCAGCGCATTGCTGAATTAAAAGAGATCATAAGTTTTGACTCTGGCATGCTGCAAAAAATAGAAATCATATTAGTAGAAATAGGTAAAGTCAGAAGTTCTGGGTCCGCTGGGAACAAAGAAGATTTCAGAAGTTCTGGTGCCACTGGCAGAGCTTAGCTTATCTCTCCATGCTAGTCAGAACATCTGCAACTTGGTCATTTCTCAACAGATCAGAAGATGCACATATCATAGTTATGACAAGTTTCATAATGTTTCAGAAACAAGAGATATCATAACTATAAAACAGAAGCAAGCATGAATTTTCTAATCCTAATTTCCTTAAGAAGTTATGAACTAATTTACTCCCTACTTAGGCATACAAATACGTGAAACCTCAAAATACAAACAACATCAGAATCATGATGTCTACATTGTATTTTTGAACATGCAAATCTGATAATGCCTAAGTAATATGATGAGAGTCAGCAGAAAGCTTACCTTGCAGCTAGAAAATACTTTGTGAGCTGGATTCTGGTTCTGAACTCTGGTGATGTTCTGAACAGCTTCTCCACGTACTCATCAGGATGGAAGCTTTCAACTTGGGCAATGAATGATTAGAAAAATTATGGAACAACCAAGGGGGGCAAAGTTCTGACTTCCTTGAGGTGAATATGGATGGAGAATGTGTTACAGTCTGAACACAGAAGTTAGGATGGTTTCTAAATGTATATCAGAAACTGTATGGATGGTTTGGGTCAAGAAATACTTGAGGAATAAAATGGAGTTTGAATGCAAGAACCAAAAGTTAACAGGTTTTTGTATTTTGTATTTGCAGTTTTGGACTCTTGGAATTTTAGCAGGGGTTCAAGGATTTTTCTTTCTCAAGAATTCAACCTCTTTACAATTGCCAATGGCTTTCAATTTATGGGCAAGTATATTGTAGCTTGTAGAGATCAAGGTGTTGTATCCCAATTTTTGCCCCTAAGATCCCTTCATCATACCATGTTGTTTCACTCACAACAAGATCACACTAGGATTCTTGGTTCCCCTCCATACATTTAGATTTGCTCTTTTGAGGAGTTACCAAGCACCTTGAATTGTTTTATTTTGTGATCATTAATATTTTTTTTATTTTCTTTCTAATTAATAAAATTCAATGTTGGTTTGTCTTACTTGTTAATAATGTAGGTAAAGGCAATGAGGTTTAGCAAGTTTCTTCATGGGTTCATGAGTTTATTTCCATGCCCTGGTCAATAAATCTTGAGAAATTCAAACCTCACCATTGAAGTTGTTTTGGAAGAAATGGAATTACAAGGCTTATTTTGGTTCAACATACTTCAAAGTTATCAAAATTAATTCAAAAGTACAAGGGGTTGAGGGAAGAAGTTGTCATGATTGGACAAGGTCTTGTTCCTATTGGTCACAAGAGAACATTTCTCTAAAATTTCAAGATATGGAAGTGGTTTTGGTGGATATGAGTCCTCATCATCATCCTCAATAACTTCTATTCACAAAGAAATAATATTGGAACAAGAAGTTTGTTCAAACTTGTCAAATTTCCTCAAAGCATTCTCTTGATCTAGAGGCTAGGGTTTTGAACTTCAAAGGAGCATATCTTGCTCACCTTTTGGTATTTTTGAGTGATTCCAAAGACATATTTCTCTTCAAATAGTTACCAACAAATCACTTCAAAAGTTCCAAGGAGTTTTCATGTGGAAGGAACTTGGTGAAGAAGGAAGATTACAAGTCATCCAGATGAATCCATAATTTTCCATATGTGACTTCAAATGGTCATAACTTGGTCACTTTTTATCACCTTGAGTCCATTATTTTTCCATGATTATCTTAAAGATGTGTACTTTATGCCTTCTTTTATGTGAAAAGTGAGAAAATGATGGAAGTTGCCTTAAATATGCAAAAGATTATATGTCATTTCATGATTTTTGGCCAACTTCAATAAGTCATAACTTGCTCATTTTTTGGAGATTTTGAGTGGTTCAAATTTCAAAATGTCATTCAGGAGATCTACTTCATTCCATATATTTTGGTCAAGAGCAAATTCTAAGAGGAAGGCCATGTTTGGATACAAAAGATTATAGGTCATTTTTGAAGAAGAATTTGAAATATTTCTAAGTATGGAAAGTCAACTCTTTTTCTTCAACTTTGACTCCATGTAACTTTCAGCTCAAGCATCCATTTGATTCCATTCTTTTTCCATTGCAAAGCTTGTAACCTCATCTTTCCAAAGCATCAAGAATTATGCCCTAAGACCCCTTGAGTTGGAAATGCCATGGATTTGAATTTGGTAACTTGAAACTGAATTTTTCACAAAGTCAGAATTTTGAAATCCATAATGTGACTTCTAAACACAAGATTTATGCATGTTTTTGATTTAAACTTGATTAGCCAACTTTCCAGAAGTGATTAGCGCCTCAAAACGCAAGGTTTGACTGAGTTTTGATGGAAATGAAGTCACACTTCACTCGTGCTCGACCTTCACTCAATTTCCCTCCAAACTTCCTTGTTTCTTCAAATTTTCATTCCCATTCACTTCCCTATAAATAGAGGGTCATCCCCCATCCATTTTCCCAAGCTTACAGAGCCAAGAACACCCTGCCAAAACCTCACACGAACCCACTTTTTTTTAATTCAGTTTATGAGATTTAAGCTTCCTTTTCCAAAATTCTTTGCGCATTCATCATCCTTGAGCATCATATAAACTCTCCAGCATTTAAACGAATCAAAATGAGCCATAATTCAAGCTACAAAAGTCCAGTTTCAGAGCTTCTTACTTGAACTTCGAAAATGTAGAATTCTCCACCATTTGGATCCAAATCAAGCACTAATCTATTCTACTCCTTCTTCTGATTCTAATGCTACTTACAATTTTTAAATCCATTGAGAATTGAGAGAGAAATCTCAAATTGAAGGTGCTCGCTATTTTTCTGGGTTTTTGATTCATATCTCTCTCCATACCTTATATAAATTTGGCGCGATGGTTGTGTTAGAATCGTCTTGAAGAGATGAGTTCAATGATGCTAGCCTAGGATCCTAATTTTTCCATTTGAAGGATCTCACAAAATCCCCATTGCAGGGTGTCTGGAGATTGAAGAAGATGACATGTCTCATCTCAGCCAATGATAGCGTGCCAAACGTTTTAATTTCATTGGTTGCCCTTTTTCTGATCACATGTGTATTTCACTAAGGTCCACATCAAACACAGCGCGTTTGGTCCATTGGATTAGCTTACTAACGCGTTTTGACTATGATCTGATGGTCCACATCTTTTTGGTTTTATTTTATTTTCTGATTTTATATTTTTATTGATTAAATTTTCAAAAAATTCATAACTCTTTTATTTTTTATCCAAAAATTATGAAAAAATTCACAAAAATACTTTAAATTATTTCTGATCTCATGACTATTTTTTCACATTTTTATTTTAACATTTGATATTTTTTTATATTTTTTTGTATTATTTGCTTTCTTTTAATTACTTAAAAAATACTTTCTGACATTTTTTAATTCTGGAAAAATTCATAAATATTATTTTGCATATTTTTGACTTTCTGAAAATTTTATGGAATTTTATGTTGAGGTTTAATATTTTTGATCTATTTTATGTTTGTTTTAGCAATTTTAAATAGTTTAAAAATAGTTCCTGACTTTTAAAAATTACCAAAAATTTTCTAAAAATATTTGAATCCATTTATGATTTTTCTATGGCCTTATTTTTCACTTCTTGATTAATTTGAACATAGTTGATATATTTCTCATTATTTTCTATTTTTAAACTTTTTTTTTACCCTTTTAATGTATATATTAAATGTGATATTATTTTGTGATTATTTTCTGGCTAATCTTGGGTTAGGTTTTGGATCATGAACTTTATTAACATCATTGGATCCATGGTGTTGAGTTTAACTCCACAAAAAAAATGGATGAATGATTTTAATAATAGTTTGATTAAAATTTAATTCAAATATGGTTTGTGTATCTTTTTTGCCCTAATCCTCTTCATCTCATCCCCTTCTTATTGCACTAAATGTTGTTGGAGCATGATCTCTATATCATGTCTCAAAACAAATGGTGCATAGATTTCTATTGACCGGCCTCAAAATAGGTGTGACTTCTATATAAGTCCACTTACGATTGCTTAACATAGCGCTAAATTTTGTCCCGATTCAAATAAATGATCATTCGTGGCCCAAACTTATGATTGCAAGCCCAAGTATGTTAATTTGATCTCTTTGATCCAATAACCTTGAGATTCATTGTGTGGAGGCTTTGGTTCTACCAATCCTCTAATGGATCTACAACACTGTTGGTCAACGCGGATCACTTAAACATCGTTGATCATTAAATGGTACTTGTGAGAATTCCAAATGGATGATATACTTGACAAAAAGCAAATGCAACTTGTTGTGTGGAGGCTTTGGTTCTACCAATCCTTTAATGGATCTACAACACCTTTGGTCAACGCGGATCACTTAAACATCATTGATCATTAAATGGTACTTGTGAGAATTCCAAATGGATGATATACTTGACAAAAAGAAAATGCAACTTGTTGTATGGAGGCTTTGGTTCTACCAATCCTCTAATGAGTTCCAAATGCAAGTTTCAAGATGGTCATCCAACTAACCACTAATTATTGACTTGTTTTATCTTATGCTGTTATTCTTTTTTATGCTTTATGTACTATTTATTTTTAGCATTTTCATTTCATGCCATTTTCATCTTTGCTCATTTAAGCATTTATTTTCTTTCCATTTTTACTTTGCTCACTTGAGCTTTTCTTTTCTTTTCTTAAGATACTTAATAATCAACATAAACCCTAAAAAACTCTTAATGGTACTTGGACTATTTGGTTACTATCCTTGGCATTATGGAGCATGGGACTTTTTCTTGGACTTAGGATTAGAAATCTAGGCCTATCTTGGAGACCTTGTGATCTTATCTGATTATTTTGTCTGGAGTTCTTGAGGTTTACCTCAAGACATTGGGTTGCTTGTTTGTTTTTGTGTGCAGGTTTTTCTGATTACATTCTCTGTTTGTAATCTGCAATTCACCCGTATACAGCTGTTACTCTGCCCAATTTTTGTGAAGACTTAATACACTTGAAGTTTGGTTCTCTCAAGAGGTCTAGTATCTTTGCTTGCTTGGTTTCAATCCAAAGAATGGGAATTCTATCTCGACACATAATGTCAAGTATTGGCTTCTTGTTGGTAAGATGATTCTTCTCCTTAGCTTTTACCTTATGCTTTATGATAGTCTCTTCTTCTCCTCCCATCTTCTTTAATTTCAAAAATCTTCTCCCTCCTTTTGAAAACTATTCTTGTTTTGAAACTTGAAACACTTTCATAATAAACTTGGACCTAGGTCCATGCATTTTTAAAATACTTTCATAAATAAACTTCAATCAATTTAATAATACTTTGACATTTTTGGTGAGAAGACTAAAAGTCAATCAATCTCATTCCAAACCATTTTTGCCACTTTGGCATTCATCTTTAAACTTTTCTCAAAAGATTAGACTCTTGTCAATCCTTGAAGTGATGCAAACAACTATACCTCTACAATATATAATGAAGTGAGATATTTTCCACTTGGGTGTTGAGTGAGGCATTGTTGATTCTAAGATCCAAGTCATATCCTCCACTTTGAGATAATGCAAATTCTCCTTTCTCATGATTGTGGGTAGTGAGTATGTTTTCCACACGGACAATGACGATGATGTCTTATCTCTTAAAATTAATCAACACACTCGTGTTTCAAATTTTTAAAAGAGGAACTACGTGTACCCTAATACCCTATTGCACGAAAGCTGGTACATAGGTACTAAAGGTTCGCAACCGCGGCGGGTGCAAAAATCATAAAAAATATTTCTCTTCTCACCTCCACCATCCATTTTCTATACAACACATTTTTATAGCCAAAATATACAGATTTTTCAAAGAGCTTCCTGCGGAGTACCGTAGATGTTTAGGGTGCTAATACCTTCCCTTTGCATAACCAACCCCCTTACCTTGAATCTTTCCCCCTCTTTTTGGGTTATTCGCTCTTTTCCCTTTCCTATGGAAACAATAAAGCGCGGTGGCGATTTTTATTTTGATTTGTATAAAGTCTAGTCAATCCAATGGCTTAGTCTTGAACATTTCTACCGCTACAGAAAAATGTCGAATTCACTGGGGAAAGATTGACCTCTTGCTGGACTATCCCTGTGATTGGTGGAAATAGAACTGACTGTTTTGGAATGCTGGTTCGCGAAATGTCGCGGTAAGCAAGAGTCGCCACTGTCTTTTATTTTCTCCAACAAGGAAAGGACAAAAGCACAGCAAAATTCCTTTTCGAGATGTTTCTCGGTTCGGGAGGTAGATTATAGAAAGGGAAGGTGTTAGCACCCTTTCTATCCGTGGTTATCCACGGGCTCTTAGGTACTTGCTCACTATGTTTTCAAAAGAGTTTTGCTTTTCTTGTGTTTGTGGGTTTTGAAAAAGTTTGTTTGAAAACTTCAATTTAACTCTTGTATCAGTCCTCAAGAGTGTCTACAGTGTTTGTTTGAAAACTTTTGTCAGAAAAGTGTAAGTGCGAAAAGTATTTTTGTTTTGAAAGAGCAAGTACCCGAGAACCTCTACCTACTCAAAAGAAATTAAGCTGTGTAAATGTCCTTTAGACAGTACTATCCCACTATTGAGAAGTAGGTAGCACCGTCGTTGGAGTTTTGGGTCAATTCGATTATAGGGACATGTGGTCACCAAAGCAATAGTAGGACGCCTTAGTGGTAACCCTAATGTCTTAGATCTTTTTTATCCGAGGCAACTGTTCTGAGGCAACTTGGATCTTTAGACAAGAGGGCGACCTCTAAAACACCCTATACTCAATGACCACGTCGAGGCAACCAAGTGAGGCGTACCCTAGGAGTGGCATGTGCACGTGTGTCAGGTTTCATGTTAAGTTATCTTTATACATGTTATGGTGAGCTACGGGTTGATTTTAATTTAAAAGAGAAGTTTTGTCATGCATAACCTAATTAACATACATCTAGCAGTTAATAATTGCGGAAAATAAAGCTAAACTATTACAAGGCGTCGGGTATTTACATTGCCAAAAGCAACCCTTTGAAAAAGTAAATTGCGGGAAATTAAAGAAAGCGATAAAAAGGCTCATAATTAAAGCTATTACATCCTCGGAGCAAATACATAAATATGGTCAAAAATATGAATCAAAATAAACATGCGCGAGAGAAGAATTGAATCGGAGAAGTCCTTAGGGTTTTGACCCTTTTTGAGAAAGGAGGAAGTTTGTTATTATTTTGCAATTAATTAAATTAAACCTAAAACTAATTAATTAATTAAAAAGAAATGTTTTTGAGTTTTTAATGTCTTGAGGAAAATAAAATAAATAAATAAAGATTAAAAGTTAATAAAACCCTAATTCTATATTGATTTTAAATTATTCAGAAAAAAGTTAAAATTAATCCTAATTAAACTAAATTAATTTGTTAGTATTTATTTACAAAAATAATAAAGGGTGAAATTAATAAATAATAATAATAAAAATATTATATTTTAGTTTTTCCGAATTTATTATAAAAAAATTAATTGAGTTAATTAAGATAATAATAATAATAGTTTATTAAAAGTAAAATAATTAAATGGAAAAAATATAAAAGAAGAAAAGAAATAATGAAACCAGGGGGTGATGGGCCAGGTTAGGAGGTGTTTTCTGGAATTTTGAAGCCCAATTGCTCAAGCCTGTTTGACTTTTGAGATCCTCCATGCGCATGGTTGACTGGGAGTATGATGATCATTCACCCATGACCACTGGATCTAGGCCTGAAGCCACATGGCGCGTTGATGTTTGGAGGTACATGGTAAACCTTCTTTTGAAACCTGCATATGATCATGTGAAGAAAAATAGAAACAAATGTTTTGGGGGACCTGGGATTCAAACCCAGGTCCCAACGTTTCCAAGCCAGCACACTAACCACTCCACCATCACGCTTCAATCGTTAGTAAGATAACAAGTAATTATTATATTAAGAAATTAAATGATATGCTGTGACACAATAAAAACGCGCGTATTTTCAAATCAGCCAACCATGAATCAACACCTCATCATCTTCCTCGCTCGTCCCTGCATAATGAACATTAGATAGCGGGGGTTTTTAACCCCCACAAACTACAGTAAGGAAAAATAGCGAATAGAGATACAATGCACATAAATATTTCGCGAGGGTTCAAATGTGTTCGTCTGGTTCTCACGAATTCAGTCATATGCCTTAGGAGTCTTAATTTTTCTGGGTTTAGAAAGCCCCAATTTCAAACTCAAGAACCCTAGAAAACCGTTCATGGAATCTTGTGATTTAGGGAGTTTCAGTTCAATTAAGCCATACCAATAGCTTCGTATGATTCCTATTAACACAAAACAATCAAGAAAATATGTTAAATGCACATGAATTGAGAGTTACGATTCGGGGAAAAAAGAGCCAAACCGTGAAACTGTAATGGACGATTCCTTGAGCTTTGGTATTGGAATTTGATTGTAAGTCGTTCCTGAGAACTCCTGCAAGGTATTAGAATCAATAAAATGCCCTGAATTGGCCTGGAATGTGAAAATCAGTTTTGAGTTTTTCTTGAAATTTCTCAATATGGCTATGGTCTTTCTGCAGCTTTTTTCACGTGTATGCATCAGGGTTTGCTTGCATATATATAGAGGAATGGAATTAGGTCAAAATCTTGAGCAAAAATCCATGGAATTGATGATTGAATCTTTGATTGGAAATCACATATTTTTGAATCTTCATGATTGAACAAAGTTGCCAATTTTGGATATTTTGTATCTTTGACTTGGTGCACGAAATTGCCAGCCTTTTTAGGTCATATTTGCTTCACAAATTGATTGAAAAAATCAAATATTGTATTTTCCTACAATTTAAATTAATTAAATGAATTAATATTAATTAAAAATCCAATTAATAAATAAAAATAAGAAAATAAATTCCATTAAGCTTGATGGGTCGTGCATAAGTCATGGATGAAGTTTCAAGAAGAGATTTGAGGCCCATTAGCAAAAATAAGGTGTTTTGAGCAAAGTTGACTTTTGCAAATTCATGAAATTTTCCCAACTTCTCCAATGCATATCTTGTTCAATTTTGATCCTATGACCATGTTCTTGGACATTTTGGAAAGGTCTTGAAGTCCTATAACCAATTCCTTTGGTCCCATGTCATTTGGATTTACCAATCTCATGTTATGGCCTTTGACTTAAAGTGCATTTTTGTTGACTTTTGAAATTGACCTATAATGTAGAAATTGATAACTTTTTATGAGAGCATTTCTTGAACTTGGAGTGTGAAGATGGATTGTAGGAAATGGAATCCCCTTCAAAATGAGCATTGGATGGGATTTTTCTGACAAACCATGAGAAAGTTATGCCCTGGTCAAGATACATTTGACTTTTTTGCTATCCAAAAATAGTAACTTTTGCATCTTTGATGATTTTTTAGCCATTCTTGTGGAATCATGATCAAGACTTGATCAAATGATGATTGTGGACTCAAAATGAGATGTTGACCAAAAATTTTGACTTTTGACTACAAAATGACCATTTTGCCCTTGCAGTTGATTATGGATCAAATGAGCTTTTTGACTGTACCAATTGGCACTGTGAGTCTTGAGACTTGGCATGTAGGTGCTTGAGAATGTATAAAGGCCTATGAGACTTGATTGAACCATTGAGAACCTCAATTTCCTCGAAAGAACCAAAACCCTAATTTCAGCTGGCTTAGGAGGTGTTTGGACTGTACAATCCTTAAGCAATCTTGAACCATTTGGAGATGATTCTTGACAAATCTTGAAGAATATGAGAGGGAAAATTTTGGGGTACAACAGTTGCCCCTGTTAAATCTTCTTAAACCTGAGGATGTAGATTGGCTTGCGTGCCTTTCGTGATCCGAAGGTGGAAGATGATTGAACACTAGAGTGCCCAGAAATTTGCACTCGCATGGTGTAGTATCAGCAATGTGATGTCGGGAATGGGCTTACAGATGCCATTTGGAGAGATGATGGATAGGAGGATGGGCTTATAGATGCCATTTGGAGATGTGACAGAATCTTGTCGGGGAATGGGCTTATAGATGCCATCTGGAGATTGTTCGTTGAATTGTAACTTGGTAGGTTGAAAGAAGGAACCTGTGTAGGATTGCCTGATGATGAGTCCATGTAAAACTGCATCTAAAAGAGAAGGAACCGGTGTAGGGTTGCTTCATGATGGTCAAGTAGATAGTTGTCATGTCTGGTTTTAGGTATTAATCTACAATCAGTCGTCCACAGATATTTCCTAGCTAGTTACAGGTGTTGATCTGGAACTTGAAAAAGGTTGGCAGATGAGATAGTTGTCCTGGCTGGTTTCAGGTATTAATCTATGACCTGAGAAAGAAAGATAGTCTTCCTGGCTTGTTACAGGTATTGATCTTCAATCTCTTTATGTAGATAACTTTCCTGGCTAGTTACAGGTATAGATCTACAATTAGTCGTCCACAGATATTTCCTGGCTAGTTACAGGTGTTGATCTGGAACTTAAGAAGGCTGATGGTAATCATCTTTTGATTCAATCTGGAATAAGTATTGGAATGTCACCAAATCTGGGTCACATCTGAACTATCTCTAAAAGGAATCTTGGAATATCTTCAACTGGATCGGCATCAGAAAAATCTTTAGGAATCGACTTAACTGGACCAGAGAAGGCCTTTGATTGGCTCGGCATCATAAAAATCTTTAGGAATCGATTTAACTGGGCCAGACAAGGTCTTGGAATATCTTCAACTGGATCGGTATCAGAAAAATCTTTAGGAATCGACTTAACTGGACCAGAGAAGGCCTTTGACTGGATCGGCATCAGAAAAATCTTTAGGAATCAATTTAACTGGACCAGGCAAGGTCTTGGAATATCTTCAACTGGATCGGTATCAGAAAAATCTTTAGGAATCGACTTAACTGGACAAGAGAAGGCCTTTGACTGGATCGACATCAGAAAAATCTTTAGGAATCAATTTAACTGGACCAGGAAAGGTCTTGGAATCTTCAACTGGGTCTGCATCAGTAAAATCTTTAGGAATCGATTTAACTGGACCAGAGAAGGCCTTTGACTGGATCGGCATCAGAAAAATCTTTAGGAATCGATTTAACTGGACCAGGCAAGGTCTTGGAATCTTCAACTGGGTCTGCATCAGGAAAATCTTTAGGAATCGATTTAACTGGACCAGAGAAGGCCTTTGACTGGATCGACATTAGAAAAATCTTTAGGAATCGATTTAACTGGACCAGGCAAGGTCTTGGAATCTTCAACTGGGTCTGCATCAGGAAAATATTTAGGAATCGATTTAACTGGACCAGAGAAGACCTTTTGATATGGCTGAGAATTTAACTGCATCTTTCCTGAAAGGTAAAGGTCAGTCATATGTAATGCATGAGAGGGATCAAGCCAGGATGTTCTCAACATAAACGAGATTGTATGATATGATGCGTATGTGCATGTGTCATGATGTATGAAACTATGATGCGTTAGCTGGGGAAAATAAATCCCAGAGCTGTTGGAGAATGATGTTGAATTCTTCGTTTCCGCTGGGGATGATGAACAAAGATGATTGTGAGAATAAACCTGTAGGAGAAGGTGACTCCGTTGGGGAATAAACTTGATGAAAGAGATTACTCTGCGGGGAATTACTCTGTGGGAAGAGATGCTTCGCTGAGATTTTAACGACAACTCCGCCGGGGATTCCGTTGATAAGCTCTGTTGGGGATTATGATGATGAACTCTGCTGGGGATAGAAAGGACTTCGCTGGGGACGATCTTTCCGTTGCAACTTGCTGAGGATAACCCAGTTAGACTCTGGTGGGGAAGCCTTCTGAATAAGGCTGGGGAGATGCATTTTCCCTCTACAGGGGACAAGCTTCCGGAATCTACTGGGGATATAATTCAACTCTGGTCGGGGAAGCTTTTTTAGATTGCACTGGGGAATAGTTCCACTGAGGGTATCCTGTATTCCGCCGGGGAACAATCTTATATTCTGTCGAGGAATATTAAGACTGCCGGGGATGCTTGCTGAGGAATATCTGTATACTCCGCTGGGGAATATTAAGACTTACTAGGGATACCCGAGTTTTTTAGGGCTGATGGTAGACCAACTCTGCTTGGGGGAGAGTATTGCTGATTCGTTCGTAGTTGCCAGTCTCAGTGGGGAGAGCTACCATTACTGTCTTAATCTGCGGGGAGTGAAGGTGTCCTGGTTACATTCTTCGGCCGAATCTACCTTATTCCTGGAGGACATAGCAGCTTGTACAACTCGAACAATTCTTATTGCCCCAGTTTCTGTGGGAGAAAAAGGCTTATGAGGAGCTTGATAACTGCCGATTGACAAATCTTCTCCTGGTAGGTAAGTGACGAGATGACGGGACATAGTCGTATGCTTTGATCCCTAATTTTTTCCTGGACTGCCCTTTCGGGTTTTCAGTCCATCGAGATACCCTTTTTTGCCCAAGCCGCCTTTTCAGGTTTTCGACTTGCCGGGTGTACAGATTTTTTTCATTTTTGTCCCTTATTTTTGCCCGAACCCTTTTGGTTCGCCGGGAAGCCCTTATTTTTGCCTAGGCCAGTCGATCTAGCGGGTCTTTGATTATGCGTAGTATTTTTTTTTTGACTATGTCGACGTTCTCAGAGTGCAGGGAGTTGTCACTGTCAATAGTGTTGTGTCGCCATACTACCAGAAGATCTTCGTTTGATCATACAAGATTCGTTGCTGGAATTCATGTCCAATGCCCCAAGTGATTCAGATGGAGATCTGCCCCTGGCTATTTGGCATTTCGAGAGATTCCTTGAATCTTGACTTGACTGCCCCAGATGATGAACAATGCTCATGTCGTGCCCCTTGGTTGGAAGTGTTTTTCCACTTGATGTGATCCTTTTTATTGAAAAGGTTTTTTTGTTCACTAGATATTCGTCGTGCGAATTTCTCTGCTGTTCGAACAAATAGTCATATGCAAACAATGTTATATTAAAAATGCAAAGCTTATGTCTGTCTTGAAGTTTTTGAAAATGCAGTTTTCAATTAAAACAAGGGAATTTTGTAAAATGTGATGTCAACTCAGGATTTTACAGCGAGCCCTACAGGAGTCAGGATACCTTTTTTAACATTATGCTTTCGAACTAACCCATGCTTCAGCTAGGACTTTTAAGGGTTATAACGTGGCCCGGTTCACGGTTTAAGAAACAAAGGATAAAGGCTCAAATTTTATTTGTACCCACCCGTTCTTCGTGATGTTCTTCGATCCTAAACTCGGTTAATCGTGCGTTAGACCTTGTTTGAGTCTTTGCTCTGATATTCCAGTGATGGTTCAGATGCTGACAGTTTATTTTGAACAGGCAGTCATTTCTTTTTTGTCGAGGGTTAGTAGGACCTCTTTCTTTTCGATTTTATTATCCCTGTCTTTTTGCCTGAACTGCTTCTTTTGTGATTACAGTCAGCGGGATGCCCCGGTTTTTGTAAGTCTCCTTCATAGGTTTTGACTTAATGGGCTTTTATTTCTGAGAGATAATGACTGCCTGTCTTGACGATTATAGGGAACCATCACTGTCTTTTTGTCTCGGAAGGACTTCTTTGATGCCATTCATTGTGCACCTGGATCAACTGAGAAGACTACCCTGCCCCAGGTTATAATTAAGGGTTTTTTTTTTTTTTGTGAAAAGAAAAACTCTGACTTCTTTGGCTCAAAGGGGTTGACTAGGGATTATCTTCCTTATAACTCCACTATTTAGGATTTGAAACAATGCATGTACCTCATCAGCGGGGTCTATTCAAAAGCATACTGTAAAGATCATGGTATCGTTTTCGTCATCCTCCCTCAAAAGGCTTAGAATTTTTTAATCGAGAGTTGAATCATCAAAAAGTGGAAGCAATTTTAAGCGTAGTGAAAACAATTAATTCAAAACAGACACGTGTGATGCATTAATGAAATAAGAGAGTTTGACATGATAATTGTTTGAATAAGCAAAGAAAAATACAACTTGAAAATTCAAATGAACAAAAGACATTCTCAATGATTTGGTGTAGGATCAGTGATCAAACTTGATCTCCTTTGCATCAATCAAGTCTTGAACCTTATTCTTCAGGGCCCAACAGTTGTTTGTGTCATGTCCCGGACTGTCAGAGTGGTATGCACACCTTTCATGGGGATGATAGGTAGGAGCGGAAGTGTTTGGATTCCGGAGATAAGCCCTTAATGTAATCAGCCATGCCTTCAACATTTGCTGTAGCGCTTGAGTCAGTGACACGTTGATCTTAGTGAATTGCCTCCTGGGCTTGTTTGGCTTGCTCTGATCAACCCGTTGTTCTTGGCGAGGTTGTTGTTGGACCTGTGAAGTAGTAGCAACTTGGAGAGGTCCATTCGTCACCAAACCAAACCTTTGACTTCTCGGAAGTTGATTAATGTTTTGATCCTCAGCCTTGACTATTTGCTTCATACTGTTGTATCCATCTTGATGAAGCTGGTTGATCATGGTTCTCAACTCTTCTTGCTCCCGAGCTAAGCCTTGGATAAGAGCCATCTGCCCCAGCATCTGGGTTCTCATTGCATCTACCTCAGCCTGCAGATGTTTCAGCCGTTTGTCCTTATTGTCTTCAGGACTTTTCTTGGCCAAATTCCCCATGAGGAGTGTTCTCAACTCTTCTTGCCCCTTGGATAGGTTTAGGAAGATTTCCCTGAACTGAGTCTCTTGAGTATGGAGATCCTGGTTGTCTTGTTGGAGAGCCATTGCTGAAATAAACAGCGAGAACATGAGGAACCTATAAAGGGTGACCTGTTATGCAATGATATGTATGATATATATATCCAATGTTTTCAAGGATCTCGCGGGGTAAACAAGAAACTTTTAGAATCTGAATCTGGTAGCTTGATTGAAGGAACTTCATGTTGCTGAGAGTCCTTCTTCAAGAGTCAAGCTCACCATATCAAGTGGGTCATAGCCCCTGACTCAAGTTATCGTGCTTGGATTTCTAGACAACCTTGGCTAGAGGAAAATAAATCCCCTTTGCCCCTTGCTAGACATTTGGTTCATCCTGACCTGCATCACAAACCCTTGAGATCCTTGAAATGGGTTAGTCCTTATGCAAGATGTATGCAATGTTATGATGGGTATGCTATGCATGAAGTGATGTAAGTAAACCCTGCAATGAGTCCAAATTATTGGATAAGGACTGTAAGCAAAAACCTACAAGGAACCCATGTTGTCAGATAACAAGTATGTGCAAGTAATTCAAGTTTGAAAGCACACAAGTCACACAAAGAGCCCTTAGATTTTAGGCTAGCATGGAGCTTAGGTATTACCCTCTTGAAGTTAGTTGGCTCAAAACCTGTCTTACAAATAGTAACCGGGTTCTAAGGAGCTCAATATCATTGGATAGCTTTCTATGTTCATTGTTTTGATTTAGCCACTTAACTGGCGACCAAAATATTCCAAGAAAACAACCCTCAATGAGTGTAGTATCGAGTATCTACCAACTTCGGACTACACCAAAGTCTGTCATCTCACTACCCCTAAAAAGGCCAAGATGGTCAAGTAAGGTTCTAAGGTCATTTGATGCTTCGCGACACCACGCGGCGGCCCCGTACTCTCCTTGACTTGACTTAAGGGTTACCGGTACTCACCAAAGTGCCACATCAACGTAGCAACTGCTTCAACCATGTCGGTATACCCCGCACAGTTCCCTCACAGTTTGTTGCTACTTCTAAAGGGTATCCCCAGATCCGGGTTAGGATCCATAAAACTCCGATACAAGCCCACAATATTAAAGCATTCAAGGCATACAATTGAAAACATGGTGATCTAATCCTAAGGTACACCTCACTTATAATAATCCCCAGCAGAGTCGCCAGTTCTGTGATCGGTGGAAATAGAACTGACTGTTTTGGAATGCTGGTTCGCGAAATGTCGCGGTAAGCAAGAGTCGCCACCGTCTTTTATTTTCTCCAACAAGGAAAGGACAAAAGCACAGCAAAATTCCTTTTCGAGATGTTTCTCGGTTCGGGAGGTAGATTATAGAAAGGGAAGGTGTTAGCACCCTTTCTATTCGTGGTTATCCATGGGCCCTTAGGTACTTGCTCACTATGTTTTCAAAAGAGTTTTGCTTTTCTTGTGTTTGTGGGTTTTGAAAAAGTTTGTTTGAAAACTTCAATTTAACTCTTGTATCAGTCCTCAAGAGTGTCTGAAGTTTTTGTTTGAAAACTTTTGTCAGAAAAGTGTAAGTGCGAAAAGTATTTTTGTTTTGAAAGAGCAAGTACCTGAGAACCTCTACCTACTCAAAAGAAATTAAGCTGTGTAAATGTCCTTTAGACAGTACTATCACACTATTGAGAAGTAGGTAGCACCGTCGTTGGAGTTTCGGGTCAATTCGATTATAGGGACATGTGGTCACCAAAGCAATAGTAGGACGCCTTAGTGGTAACCCTAATGTCTTAGATCTTTTTTATCCGAGGCAACCATTCTGAGGCAACTTGGATCTTTAGACAAGAGGGAGACCTCTAAAACACCCTATACTCAATGACCACGTCGAGGCAACCAAGTGAGGCGTACCCTAGGAGTGGCATGTGCACGTGTGTCACGTTTCATGTTAAGTTATCTTTGTACATGTTATGGTGAGCTACGGGTTGATTTTAATTTAAAAGAGAAGTCTTGTCATGCATAACCTAATTAACATACATCTAGCAGTTAATAATTGCGGAAAATAAAGCTAAACTATTACAAGGCGTCGGGTATTTACATCGCCAAAAGCAACCCTTTGAAAAAGTAAATTGCGGGAAATTAAAGAAAGCGATAAAAAGGCTCCTAATTAAAGCTATTACATCCTCGGAGCAAATACATAAATATGGTCAAAAATATGAATCAAAATAAACATGCGCGAGAGAAGAATTGAATCGGAGAAGTCCTTAGGGTTTTGACCCTTTTTGAGAAAGGAGGAAGTTTGTTATTATTTTGCAATTAATTAAATTAAACCTAAAACTAATTAATTAATTAAAAAGAAATGTTTTTGAGTTTTTAATGTCTTGAGGAAAATAAAATAAATAAAAAAAGATTAAAAGTTAATAAAACCCTAATTCTATATTGATTTTAAATTATTGAGAAAAAAGTTAAAATTAATCCTAATTAAACTAAATTAATTTGTTAGTATTTATTTACAAAAATAATAAAGGGTGAAATTAATAAATAATAATAATAAAAATATTATATTTTAGTTTTTCTGAATTTATTATGAAAAAATTAATTGAGTTAATTAAGATAATAATAATAGTTAATTAAAAGTAAAATAATTAAATGGAAAAAATATAAAAGAAGAAAAGAAATAATGAAACCAGGGGGTGATGGGCCAGGTTAGGAGGTGTTTTCTGGAATTTTGAAGCCCAATTGCTCAAGCCTGTTTGACTTTTGAGATCCTTCATGCGCATGGTTGACTGGGAGTATGATGATCATTCACCCATGACCACTGGATCTAGGCCTGAAGCCACATGGCGCGTTGATGTTTGGAGGTACATGGTAAACCTTCTTTTGAAACCTGCATATGATCATGTGAAGAAAAATAGAAACAAATGTTTTGGGGGACCTGAGATTCGAACCCAGGTCCCAACGTTTCCAAGCCAGCATGCTAACCACTCCACCATCACGCTTCAATCGTTAGTAAGATAACAAGTAATTATTATATTAAGAAATTAAATGATATGCTGTGACACAATAAAAACGCGCGTGTTTTCAAATCAGCCAACCATGAATCAACACCTCATCATCTTCCTCGCTCGTCCCTGCATAATGAACATTAGATAGTGGGGGTTTTTAACCCCCACAAACTACAGTAAGGAAAAATAGCGAATAAAGATACAATGCACATAAATATTTCGCGAGGGTTCAAATGTGTTTGTTTGGTTCTCACGAATTCAGTCATATGCCTTAGGAGTCTTAATTTTTCTGGGTTTAGAAAGCCCCAATTTTAAACTCAAGAACCCTAGAAAACCGTTCATGGCATCTTGTGATTTAAGGAGTTTCGGTTCAATTAAGCCATACCAATAGCTTCGTATGATTCCTATTAACACAAAACAATCAAGAAAATATGTTAAATGCACATGAATTGAGAGTTACGATTCGGGGGAAAAAGAGCCAAACCGTGAAACTGTAATGGACGATTCCTTGAGCTTTGGTATTGGAATTTGATTGTAAATAGTTTCTGAGAACTCCTGCAAGGTATTAGAATCAATAAAATGCCTTGAATTGGCCTGGAATGTGAAAATCAGTTTTGAGTTTTTCTTGAAATTTCTCAATATGGCTATGGTCTTTCTGCAGCTTTTTTCACGTGTATGCATCAGGGTTTGCTTGCATATATATAGAGGAATGGAATTAGGTCAAAATCTTGAGCAAAAATCCATGGAATTGATGATTGAATCTTTGATTGGAAATCACATATTTTTGAATCTTCATGATTGAACGAAGTTGCCAATTTTGGATATTTTGTATCTTTAACTTGGTGCACGAAATTTCCAGCCTTTTTAGGTCATATTTGCTTCACAAATTGATTGAAAAAATCAAATCTTGTATTTTCCTACAATTTAAATTAATTAAATGAATTAATATTAATTAAAAATCCAATTAATAAATAAAAATAAGAAAATAAATTCCATTAATCTTGATGGGTCGTGCATAAGTCATGGATGAAGTTTCAAGAAGAGATTTGAGGCCCATTAGCAAAAATAAGGTGTTTTGAGCAAAGTTGACTTTTGCAAATTCATGAAAATTTCCCAACTTCTCCAATGCATATCTTGTTCAATTTTGATCCTATGACCATGTTCTTGGAAATTTTGGAAAGGTCTTGAAGTCCTCTAACCAATGCCTTTGGTCCCATGTCATTTGGATTTACCAATCTCAAGTTATGGCCTTTGACTTAAAGTGCATTTTTGTTGACTTTTGAAATTGACCTATAATGTAGAAATTGATAACTTTTATGAGAGCATTTCTTGAACTTGGAGGAAATGGAATCCCCTTCAAAATGAGAATTGGATGGGATTTTTCTGACAAACCATGAGAAAGTTATGCCCTGGTCAAGATACAGTTGACTTTTCTACTATCCAAAAATAGTAACTTTTGCATCTTTGATGATTTTTTAGCCATTCTTGTGGAATCATGATCAAGACTTGATCAAATGATGATTGTGGACTCAAAATGAGATGTTGACAAAAATTTTTGACTTTTGACTGCAAAATGACCATTTTGCCCTTGTAGTTGATTATGGATCAAATGAGCTTTTTGATTGTACCAATTGGCACTGTGAGTCTTGAGACTTGGCATGTAGGTGCTTGAGAATGTATAAAGGCCTATGAGACTTGATTGAACCATTGAGAACCTCAATTTCCTTGAAAGAACCAAAACCCTAATTTCAGTTGGCTTAGGAGGTGTTTGGACTGTACAACCCTTAAGCAATCTTGAACCATTTGGAGATGATTCTTGACAAATCTTGAAGAAAACGGGAGGGAAAATTTTGGGGTACAAAAATCTCTAAGTGGGTTGAGCCTATCTTTGTTTATATCTGTATATGTGTTATTGTTGTTTATGTGTTATATTTTGTATATATGTTTGTTTGGATTTTCCTGGTTTTCAGGGTGCTTGGTGATTACTCATAAGACCTATACGCGGACTTGGGAAAACTTTAAGATAGGAAGGGCGGTATAGTCATGTTAACTTTGACGGAGTAATCCCAAAAAAGGAGGCATGAGATCCCCCACTCAATGGAGGCCCCTTTGATTATAGTGTCGTTTACCGAGTAATCGAGAAGACGTACTGCTTTCGACCTGGGAGCCTTCTGAAACTGAGGACCGTAGAATACCAAACCCATCTTGGCCTTTTAGGTGTAGTGCAGAAGCTATGACGGAGTAATCCGAAAATAGTTGTCACACGATACTACGCTTGGACGAGTCTTTCTTGAGAATATTACTAATTACCGAGTTAATCGGGAAGTTGGTAATATCTGAAGGAAGGATGTAGACTCTGGGAACCTCTAGAACCTTGTTCGGCATGTGATAACTTTTTAGACCAACATATTATGGGTAGTACCTTCGACCTCATGCTCGTGACGTTGAACCTATGAACCCTATATGTGTGATCTTGTGTGTGATTGTTGCATCATGCATCCATGCACTCATAAGCATCTTTTGATGAAAACAATATTTCAATGGATTTAAAGGTTGACTATTTGTGAATATCTCAGGTACTTTAACCATGGATTCTGGAAAGAGAAAGACAGGGAAATACAGTTTCAAGGATCCTAAGATAGATGAGTTGGTCAGTCTAATTCTAGAGATCGAGTGTTCTGCAGACTTTCGGGAGAAGTATGGATCCATTATTCCTCTCATGAAGCTGAAGATGAAGGAGGGTATTCTCTCGACCTTGGTCCAATTCTATGATCCGATGTACCACTGCTTTACTTTTCTCGATTATTAGTTGATGCCTACACTGGAGGAGTATTCTTATCTATTGGATTTACCTGTTACCGATTGTGTTCCTTTTACTGGTTTAGAGGGTGAGCCAAAACCACATGAGATTGCTGCTTTGATTCATCTGGGGAAGTCTGAGGTGGAAGCCCATATGACTACTAAAGGAGGGATTAGAGGATTACCAACTCAAATATTGTTGGAGAAAGCTTGTTACTTTTCTAGAATGAAGAGTACGGTTGCTTTTGAGGCCATCTTTGCTTTACTTGCTTACGGATTGTTCTTATTTCTTAATGTGGACAAGTTTGTCGACATTAACGCTATCAGGATTTTCATGATTGGAAACCCAGATCTTACATTGTTGGGTGATGCTTATTACTCTGTTCATCTACGAAGTTGTTATCATGGGGGAATGATTATATGTTGCACGCCTTTGTTGTACCGGTGGTTCATCTCTCATATGCCTCAGTCTGATGCTTTTTGGGATGTCAAGAAGGAACCCCGGTGGGCTCCTAAGATCATGGCACTTACTCACTCGGATATTGATTGGTATCATCGAGCTTATCAAGATGTGGAGATTATTGATAGTTGTGGTAGTTTCCCCAATGTACCTCTTCTTGGTACAAAGGGAGGAATTAACTATAACCCTGTTCTTGCACGGCGACAGCTTGGTTACCCGATGAGGGATAAACCGGATAACATTCATTTGAGTATTTTCTTTATGAAGGAAGGAGAAGACCATAGGGAAGCTAGGGAGCAGATTGCGAAGGCCTGGCGTCACATTCATAAGAAGAGTAGGAAGGATTTGGGACCTAGGGGTGCTGTTTCTTTGGAGCCATATCTTCAGTGGGTCTGATCGAGAGCCATTCAGTTGAAGATGTCATATACTCGGGAGACACTCATGATTGATCTATTTGTGAAGACCACTCCTCACTTATTAGATGATCTAGAAGAGCTGCAACTCGCTTTGGTTAGGATGCAACAGGAAAGGGATGCTTGAAAGAACAAGTTCCAGACTTTAGAGAGTTCCTACAGAACATACCTGAAGGAGAAAGACGATTTGATCGAGATCCTTGAGAGTCGAGCGGTAGAGTCTATGGAGAGGCAAGGGGATTTATTTTCCCCTAAGCCTCAAACAGGTGTTGATTACTTACTTCTTGATCCAGATGATTGGAAGGAGGTTGCCATCAGACATGTGGAAGAAAACCAGAGGTTGAGGGCTCAGATTATCAGACTCACAGGGAAGCGCCAGTGTACAGATTGATCTCCATCAATTCTTTTTCTCAAGATTTTAGATTGTGTTTTCATATTGTACTTGGGATCATTGAAACTTGTAATCCATTTTGAAGTTATTATAATAAAAAAAATTAGTATTTCAAAAGCTTTATTACTTTGATGTTTGCAATATGCCTATAAATCTTAAATCCCTTGAAATATTAAATAATGAAGTAAAAATAATCATGTGCATTGCATGTCATGCATAATATTGCACATATTTCTTGCATTTATTATGCATATCCAGGTTCCTTACCCAGCTTTTTACTTCACTCAGCAAGCTGACTCATCACTACAACACTCGGGCTAATTTCAAAAAGAATATGGACAACTTAGAATAGGAGAATCGCGAGCTGCGCGAAGAAGTTTCTTCTTTGAAGGCCGGCTTGGCCAATTTGACTACTCTGATGGAAGCTCTAGTGGTTGCTCAAAATCAGTCACTGACTGTTCAACCTCAACCAACAAGGGCAAATACTGAAGTTACGACTGTTCCTGTATCTGCTACTCCGACTGTTGTTCAAAACCGTATGCCTCAAGGTTATCCATGGGGAATGCCAAAGAATTTTACACCTGAAGGTTTCAATCTTGGTCCTCAAGATGCTCCAGTGGTTCATACTGTTGTTACTCTGGCACCTCCTGTGGTGCATATTGTTCCCGCTGCACCTCCTTCGGTGAATTTGGTTCCGTTTGTTAATGAAGATGTGTGTCGTCCTTTCCCTCTGTTGAGTGAAGACTTGGGTCTTTATGACAGAATGGATGATTTTCAAGAGAAGTTTGATAGAATGCAAAGAGAGATGAAGGCTCTTAGGGAAAAAGAGTTATTGGGCAGAATGTGAATGAGCTATGTTTGGTCCCGAATGTTAAGATACCTGCTAAGTTCAAGGTCTCGGAATTGGAGAAGTATAAGGGAAACACTTGTCCTCGTGCTCACTTGGTGATGTACGTAAGGAGAATTTCTACCCACACTAATGATCAGCGTTTGTTGATTCACTTTTTTCAGGATAGTTTGATCGACACAACATTGAAGTGGTATATGAGTTTAGACAGCGTTAACATCCATACTTTTAATGATTTGGGAGAAGAATTCATCAAACCATACAAGTACAATATGGACATGGCGCCCGACCATGACCAACTTAGGGCCATGGTTCAGAAAGACAGGGAATCATTCAAAGAGTATGCGCAGAGATGGCGCGAGGTAGCTTCTCAAGTGATTCCCCCATGGAAGAGAAAGAAATTACTAAGATTTTTCTGAAGACGCTGGGTTCTTTCTACTATGAAAGGATGGTATCAAGTGCGCCAAGTGATTTTACAGAGATGGTAGGAATGGGTATGCGCTTAGAAGAGGCGGTAAGAGAAGGCCGTTTGACGAAGAGTGAAGGATCTGGAGGTGTGAAGATGCCATCTTATAGGTTTACCAAGAAGAAAGAAGGGGATACTAATGCTGTTATACAAGAGAGGAGGGTAAACGCTCCTAGAAGGAATTATCAGCGTCACCAGCAAGTCACCTCAGTTACTCCTGTGATGAGTGCCGCTCCGACTACCGTTTCTTATCAAAGACCGTCCTAGCAGGGGAACCAAGGGAATAATCAGAGAAGGGAGAACTATGACCCTATTACCATGAGCTATGCAGAGCTACTACCGGCATTGATTCAAAAGAAGTTGGTCCAGACACGACCACCTCCCGCCATACCATCACCATTGCCTTGGTATTACAAGGCATACCAAACGTGTACTTTTCATCAAGGAGCACCAGGGCATAGTGTTGAGAATTATTATCCTTTGAGGACTGAAGTGCAAAGGTTGGTGAAGTCTGGAATTATATCTTTCAAGGACATGGGACCTAATGTGAAAGATAATCCTCTACCCAAGCACGGGGGAGTAAATGTTGTAAATATGGTGGCCGGTTGTCCATGCGACTTCCAGATTTTTGACATTAATCTGGTTAGAGCATATTTGGTGAAAATGCACGCAGACCTCTGAATTCAGCTACTATACGCATAACCACGCCGATTGTGCTGTTTGCAGTACAGACATACAGGGTTGCGAGAAGATAAAGGTTGATTTAAAGGAGATGATGGATGAGGGTTTAATCCATATAATTCAGGCCTAGGGCAGAGTATGAAGAGGAAGTGAATATGGTTTCTGGATGTCCTGGTGAATTCAGAATTTTTGATGTGGAGTATTTGAATGAAGATCTCGTGCAGTTGCATGCAACCTTCTGTCGTACTACTGGCCAGGTGGAACACCAATATGGGTCTTTCATAGTTTGCTGTCGAGACCCCCGAGGATGTTCTATTATGAGGGAGGGTGTTCAGTTACTGTTAGACGATGGAACTATCAAGATCACAGGTCAGAGGGATGATTATCATGAGATTGATATGGTTGAAGTTTGTTTAATGGAAGAAGTGTCAGAGGAAGAGTATGCTTCCGCAGATGAGTATTTCTCTTCAGACGAAGATTTGTTTTCCAGAAATGACTTTTTGATGACTGATTGTGTTGAAGAAGGGGTAAACGTCATTGTGCCTTATTTTGGTGCACCCGCTCATCTTGAAGTGGAGTACCATAGCAAACCAACTGTTACCCCATTGGTAATTAGTTTTCCAGGTCCTATTCCCTACAAATCAGATAAGGTTGTGCCTTACAAATACAACGCTACAATCTTAGAAGATGGGGTGGAATTTCCCATCCAGCCAATGCCTGATGTTGGAAATATAGCTGAAAGTAGCAGGGTGACTCGTAGCGGTCGTGTGTTTGCGCCGGTTGTACGAAGAGATGTTGTTGCTGGGAAGAAAATTGCTGAGAATGATTAGCCTAATAAGTCTACAAGAGAGACTAGTGGAGCTACATTAGAGAAAGAAGTGGATGATATTTTGAATATAATTAAGATGAGCGACTACAGAATTGTAGATCAGCTACTGCAGACTCCTTCAAAGATATCCATCCTAGCTTTATTGATGAATTCCCCTACTCATAGAGAATCATTGATGAGAGTAATAGACCAAGATTTTGTGGAGAGTGACATGCCATTAGATCAATTCAGCAGCGTAATTGGAAACATTACGTCATGTAACAACTTGAGTTTCTGCGATGATGAATTACCAGATGAAGGGAGGAATCACAACCTGGCCTTCCATATATCTATGAACTGCAAGAATGATTCTCTATCCAATGTTCTAATTGATAATGGATCCGCGTTGAATGTTATACCGAGGAGTACTCTCATGAAGTTAAAGTATCAAGGAGCACCTATACGCCCGAGTGGCATCATTGTGAAAGCATTTGATGGGTCGAGGAAATCTGTCATCAGTGAAGTGGACTTACCCATCCATATAGGACCACATTTATTCTTGATAACCTTCCAGGTCATGGACATTATTCCCGCATATAGTTGTTTTCTAGGACGGCCATGGATACACGAAGCAGGGGCTGTCACTTCAACTCTGCATCAGAAGCTAAAGTTTGTGCGTGAAGGGAAGGAAGTGATCATAAATGGGGAGCAAGCGCTATTGATATCCAATTTATCCTCTTGCTGTTGGAACCCAGTTCCAACCCCTATCCATTGACAACATAAGGAGAAATAAGGATTATGTGGTTTCGCTGAAGGACGCGCAGCAGGTTGTGCGCAATGGTCATAATACAATTTAGGGATGACTTGCGGATCCACCCGTGAACAAAAATAGAACTGGTTTGGGTTTCTCTTCGAAGAATGGCAAAGGAGAAAGTTTGAAGTCAAAGTCTATTGTGAAAAGTTATCATGATGTTTTCCGCAGCGGAGGTTACCTCCATCCAATTGATTCTGGAATTAATGTTGTTGAAGAGGATGAAGCAGAGCAGGAAGTACCGAATTATGTGACGCATGGATTCAGAGTTCAGAACTGGGTCACCATTGATGTTCCTTCTTGCATACATGTTTCAAAGTAATTTGTTTTGTTAATCTGTTTCTTTCTTTTGAAAAGCTTTCGCTCTGCCCAAGGTGGAAGTATTAATGTTGTGGGACTTATCTGTTTGCTATGACTTTTAAGATCATTAATAAAAGTTGTCTTTGCTTCCAAAATTATGTCTGTCTTCTGCTTTTTCTTGGAAAATGGTAATCAGAAAAAACCTTTCAAAATAAATAATAACTGAAAATTAATCTGCATGATCACTTTAAGCTGGGATCATGAATGGAGTTTGAGCAAGTTTTGAGAAGGCCTGAGGATCTGTTTAGCTTTCCTGGACCTCCCTGAGTGTATTCCAATCCTTACTTTGTCTTGAAAGTACCTGAATCTCCCTACTCAAGTCAACCTGCAAGCTCAATATTTGGAAATGGTGAATGATGGAGGAGGAGTTACAGTGAGAGAATAGGGGTCTGGATCACTTAGATATGAGGTATATTAAGTGTTTAGATGGTTAAAACTCAAAACGCACGAGTGGTTTTAGAGATGGCTGTGTAAGGTTCAAAAATGTCAAGCTATGACAGTTTCTGAGTTGCAGAGTGTTTGGGAGTGTTTTGGAGTCTTAGCATTCGTGTCCTATGTTGCAATACATTTGTGTATATGTATGGAAAAGGTTAAAGATCAACTCCACTCCAGGTTTCTGAGTTATAGCCTTTTGGCTCTATAACTTGCTTTTGAAGAAAAGTGAGGAGACAAGTCCCTAAGTTTGTACAAGCATGATCTGAGTTGGTAGAGGCTTCAGGAAAATTGCTTTTGGTTTTGACTTTGCTTGTGTGCAGAGAAAACAATTGAGAGGCTCAAGAAGTTGAAAATTGCAAAAGTAATGCTTTATCAAAATGGAAATGGCAACTTTGTGCCAAAAATGGAATTGTAACTTGGATAAAGGCTCAAGTGCTTGGATTAAAGGTCTATCAGCTGTGTAAACATTTAATTATGGAGTGAGAAACAAGTTTGAGGCCTGCAAAGCAAATATTATGCAGCCTAGGCTTGGATTTGAATTTTTGTTCATCATGAAATGGCTTGAAATCAAAGTGATAAATCACCAACTTCATCTCTTCGATTCTCCCTGCTCAGAAATGATCTCAAGGAGTTCTTGGACATTTTGGAAATCTTGCAATGTACTCTACAACTCATATTTGAATTGTTTTTGAAAATTCCCTTTGAAACTATGTGAAAAAATGGCATGAAGTTAGGTCAAAAATCTGCCTAACCAGGGCAAAATTTCACTAAGTTATTTTAGTTCATGAGCATGTATTCACAAAATTATATCTTGAGATCCAAGCATTTTTAGGAGAAATTGTGTGAAGAAAAGTTGTAGATTTCATGGAAATATACAACTTTCATGTTGGAAGTTTCCTTTGAATCATCTTGCATCATGGTGAAAATTTGGCTCAAAGTTGAGAAAAAATAAGAAATTTTCTATACTTAGAAAAATTTCTAAGTTAAGAAATTTCAACTTTTCAAAACAAAATCTTGAATCCTTGATTTCTTGATGAACAGGTTTCACATTTTTACATGTTTTTATGAATTATGATCTTTGGCACTTGATTTTGACCAAAAAGTCAGAGTTTGACTTTTCAGTATACAGTTGACTTTTGATCAGTTGACTGCAAAATTCATATGTCAATCCAATGGACTTGCAATGTTTTGAACCATTTTATTAGGTCAAAAGGATGAAATTGAACTCTTTAAATCATGCTTCAAACCAATTTATCATTTACTAGGTCAAAATCAGAAATTGCCCCTTCTCAGTCAAAACCCTAATTTTGACAATTTTGCCCTTTTGATAATTTGATCAAATTTCTTGAGGAATTGTGCTCCAAACTTGATCAAATGACACATATGAGTCTAAGATGTTTATGTGGATAAAAAATTATGAAGTTTGACTGTAAATTGGCCATGGTCGACTTTTTCCCCAATGCAATTGATTTGTAGGTCAATTGTTCAATTGACTGATCAAAAGTGTGATTTAGGGCTTGAAACTTGACATGAGCAATCTTGGGGGTCCATAATGATCCTTGAAAGTCATATGAAGCATTGATAGTCCAAAAATCCTTATGCAAACTCAAACCCTAATTTTGGTCATCAGTGCATGAGGAGATGTCTTGAGCTGGTCAAACCCTAATGCAGTCTTGAGTCAAAGAGATCTTGTGAGGAAATTCTTGATAAGTGAGAGGGAAAATTTTGGGGTACAACACTTACTATTTTTTTTCTATCGCTTCTATTTTCACTAATCAAAAACACCAAAAACATTTTACATTTTACATGCTTTACTTTATTTCTTAAAACAAAGAGATCAAAAATATTTTCTTAAACAAAACTGATTTCTTTTCTTAAACAAAACAATTCCATTTTAAATTTTCTTGTACATTCTTACCCATTCAATATGGTTGTAATAGTAACTTAGGATTTAATTTTATTTGCAACCCCCATTTGTAAATCTGTACACCCCACCCCCCAAATGATTGTAATAGCATAGGATATTTATTTTCCGCACTTTTTATTACTTTTATATATTGCTAGTAATTAGGGTTTGTATGGAAAGACTAAAACCAATCAATTAGAAACCCTAATCAAGACAAATCAAGCATGTAAACCAATACACTTTCACACAAACACCTTGCACATATGTGCACCTTAGGGTAATCTCACTTATTTCCTATCAGAAAAATAGTCATGTCCCTCGAACATAAGCGTTTTAGCAAAGACCCTCGATAAAAGATCATAGTCCCTCGATGACCCTCGATGTTACCTTCGGTAAACGATCTAGTGCATAAACAACATTGCTAAAACATCCATAGGTTGCCTTCTATGACTATACGATGACCCACGCCCGTCCCTTCACATCCAATGATGGGGCTTCTCACCAAATCAATGGTAAGATAGCAACACCTAAAGGAGGAGGAAAATAACATGTAAGACCTTTTGAGTGGGTAGATTCGCTCCTAGTTGCTTGCTTGCTCACAACAAAAATATTCTATACACTGATACTCTCACTTTGAAACAGTTTCAAAAGACAACACTTTTATTGCGTTCTTATAGAGACGAGAATCATTACAAAGACACATTTTCAAAATCACTTTCAAAAACACATCTCACAAACATTTTTTTGAATCATTTTTTAAACAAACACTTTTGTATCGTTCTTATAGAAACGAGAATCATTACGAAGTTACATTTTCAAAATACTTTTAAAACTCACACCACAAAGCACAATTCCAAACAAAAGCAAGTGATCTATAAAGTAACTAAGAGCTCATGGATAACCATGGATGAAAAGGGTGCTAATACCTTCCCTTTTCATAATCTACCCCCTGAACTCAAGAAATAATCTCAAAGGTCTTTCCAGTGCTTGTCTGTCAAAGATCTCAGAATCTTTTCGATAATACGAGCATCAGTCATTGCTTATCCATTTCGATTGAGTTGATTTGCCACCGTCTGCACACGAGTGATGTAGTCTGACACGGACTCTGTCTCCTTCATCTTCATTCTCTCCATTTCTCCTCGAAGAGTCTGCAAACGAACTTGCTTGACTCTATCTGCTCCTTTGAAATCCTTTTCTAGTGTGTCCCACGCTTCCTTCGACGTAGTCGAACCAACAATCTTTTCGAAAATTGATTCATCGACTTCTCTGAACAACATGTACAATGTTCTTTTATCCTTTGCTCGCGTTTCTTTTAACGCCTTGTTCTGAGCAGCTGTGTTTCCCGTTGTATTTAATGGTTCTTCAAACACATCGTTAGTTACTTCTCATACATCTAACGATCTCAGAAGCGCCTTCCTCTGAATACTCCAGTTCTCATGATTCGACTTTGATAGTCGTGGTAGTGGCATTTGATCCATCATATTTGTCATGCGCTCTGATACCAATTTGAGGAGAAAAATGAGAGAGTGAATTTGAACTTGCTTTCTTTTATAAAATGTCCAACTAACTTCTAATATAAATACAAAGTAATTTATATAGAAATCACAAGATAGAATATTAAATGTTACAGTATTAACTATTACTAGGTCCCTAAGGAATAAATTTCTCACTGCCCAAAGAGTATCTGTCTTGCACTACTCAATACAAATTTGAAATTAACCAACATCAATATAATCAACCATGTTTATTATATATATATATATATATATATATATATATATATATATATATATATATATATATATATATATATATATATATATATATATATATATATATATATATATATATATATTTTGAACATTTAAAAATGTTGGTTAATATCAGTGTACAAAATTTATGGTCATTTAAGTTATATATTTTTTTATTAACCATGATCATTATTATATTTTTATTAGTTATATATAATTATAATATTTAGTCTTAGATTATTGTAGCTGCATGTGAATTTTAATCTCTAATTGTCTTTTAGTTGTACTGATCAATAATCTATATTAACTACTATTTTATATAGACACAGTTATTTTCATCATTGCCTTGTAAAAATCATAAGCAAATCATTATCTTCACATTGAGAAATCAAATTTCTCATATCTTATAAAAAGAAAAAAGTAAACCCCCATATCATACAATTTTCTAATTTATATATAACCTATAAAGTCAATCCAACTTTCTTTCCACACCGAATCTTGTTATCTTCCATCTTTTGTTTGACCTAAGTTTCATGGACATGCTAAAGTTTTTATTGTTCAAACTGAATACATCAACAAAAAAAAAAGGACACTGATATGATACATATTATTTTTGTAATATGTCTATATCTATAAAGCTTAGTAGCTACGAACTGTAATAAATCTCTTGCTTCTTCTGCACCCAAAATATTTCATGTGATTTATATGAATCTGATGCTGTGTAAAGTTGTGACAACCACTTTAGATTGCAGCAGCAGCAGCATCAGTCTCTTGTGTGGGACAAGTGTGTTACATAATACATATACACGTCATTAAATGCCTAAGATGATGATGAAACATATGGTTTTATCTTTTTTTTTTAAGACATTAAATAAATTCATTCACTATGATTTAAAAAATTCAAATAAGATGAATATTATAATGTTGCTGATATATTAATTTATGCACCTGTTCTTGATAAGCAAAATGTCTTCTTCCTTTGTTTCGTTGTGAACTTTTGAAATTGAAAACATAATGCAACGACAAACATGGAATAATTAATTATGCAAAAAGTGATTAATCATTCATGGTACTCGATATAGAATTAATTAAAGAGGACAAAACAAGTGTCCAAGTCTACTGCTTAGATAAATATGGATCTAAAATATCATTGGTAAATTTGGTAGTGATTCACCATTTCTCAATGGTAGGTAAAATAAGCAGGAAAAGTTGAGGCTGTAATCACGTCATATCGCACTATAAGGTCAAATTAATTAAATAATAATTGAATTTAATGAATAATGAAATGAAGCAATTTTTGTCAACAAGGGAGGGGCGCACGAATTTTGAGGAAGTTGTGAAAGTCTTACTTTTTCATATTGTTGGAACTTAAGTTTTTTTATTTATTTAAAATAAACAATGTGTCTATATCATATAGGAATATGAGACTACGAGAGAAATATACTTAAAAGACCAAAATTTTCATATATATATATATATATATATATATATATATATATATATATATATATATATATATATATATATATATATATATATATATATATATATATATATATATATATATATTGGAATTTAAGTTCGAGAGACTTCCACCTACTCTTTTAATCTTAAATATTCAACGAAAAAAATAATTTAGTTCAAATTTATACGTATCATACTAGAAACATGATTTCCTGTTGTCAGCATATTCTTGCAGTCACGCATTTAGGGAATTGATGACTGTTCAATATCGATCTAACGGCTCAAAATCACTACGCTAAAAATAAATTTTAGCAGCACATAAAAGAAAGCGCTTTTGGAAAAAAAACGTTGTTGTATGTTTTAAAAAAAAATTCGCTTAAAAAAGCGCTTTCAAAAGGTGTGCATCAAATCTCTTATGGTGTAATGAATTTATTAATATGGTAAAATGTTTGAGACTCATAAGGTTCAATCAGATGAACTTTAATTTTTTTGGAGTAAGTTCATGTTTAATGTTATCAAATCATGGTTAACACCTTAATTTAATATCTATGTTTATGCTTAATTTATGTTAGGTGGTAAATCTAAGTATTGATACAAATTTTCCATTTTGTCTCTGTTTTTATTTGTCATTTCATTTTTATATTTTTCATTTCATTTTTATTTTTTTTCATTATTACAGGTCAAATGGCTAATAATCAAGAAAATTCACAAGATGCAAATGCTCCTGAAAATGCTCCAGAAAATACTTCAGAAAAGACTTCAGAAAAAGATATTACACGAGGTATAACTATTATGAGGGGAATCATCCGTGATAGAGATAGAGGAGTAACATATAATATAGATTAGAATGATAATGACCAACTAATTGGGTCTAATGCTGCAAAGTTGATAAGCTACATTGGTACGCTTGTTCGTATACACATTCCGATCACCACTCCTAGATGGAAAAGAGGAGAGTTGGATGAGGGTAAAGAGAAAGTTTGGACTGAGATAAAGGTACATATATGGTTTTTGTTATTTGCTTTATCTTGACGATAATATGTGTTTAAATTGCTTTTACTAACACACTTTATGCATATGTTTTTTGTAGAAGTCTTTTAACATTGAAGATATCCGTAAAAAGTATATAATGGGTTTGGCTGGAAAAAGACACAGAGGGTGGAGAACATTTTTAACAAACAAGTATCTTAAAGATGATGAAGGAAATTTTCTTGAAGAGGATCCGGAACGTCCAAAGAAATATGAGAACTTCATTACACCTGAAGAATGGGTTAGTTTTGTAGGCCAATGAAGAGACGAGAATTTCAAGAAAGTGAGTGCCATCAATCGCGAGATAGCGTCAAAACCCGATATCCATACAAAAAAGGGCGTTTGGGATATGCTCGCTTAGAGGAAAAAATTGTAAGTAAATATAAACTCTACGATCTTATTAATTCTCTCAATGTGTTATAATTGATGATCTTAAGACTTGTGTCAATGCGTAGTTAGAAGAGACGAAAAGTGACGCAACATCACTACCAGCACATTTATTGTGGAAGGAAGCTCATGTGGGCAAGGATCAAGTTGTTAATCCCGATCTTCAACATGTGTATGATGAATGTGTAAGTATAAGATTATGTATTTAATTAAATCAAATGTTTATTAATATTTAAATAATTTTTTATCTCCACTAATAATTTTTGATATGTAAATGAATTACAGGAGACCTTGTCGCAATCGGTATCCCCAGGTGAGGATCAAGATACCAGGAGCGTACTTAGTCGAGCACTAAATATTGATGAGTATTCGAGTCGGGTGAGGGGTAAAGGTCATGGTGTGACTCCAACCTCTTTGTATAAGCATCCAAGGAGAAGAAATCCTAGAAATGCATAAGTGATGCAAACATTGCAGGATTTACAAGCTCAAGTCCATGAATTGCAGAAGGATAAAGAGAGATATATGGAGGAAAAGAGAAGTTCACAGTTGAAAGAAACTAGTGACAAAGCTAGTATCAACTGTCAGCATAAATTTCCCGAGATAATTTTCAATATATATCCGTTATTATTATAGAATATTTTTAGTCACTTCTAACGGTTATTATTGGTTTAGGGCATTTCATCTTGCCAGCTATACCTATCGTCGTCGACTTATTGACTAGTTGGAAAGGGAAAAGTCCATAACACTTTGGGAGATTTACTTCACCATAGACCTCTTCCGGATGGACACATGAAAGTATCGGTTGATATTGCTTTAGATATGGATGCGTTGCTGCCGGTACCTGACATTGTTGCTGAGACCACATTACTGCGAGATGCAATAAGATCTTTTGTTGCATGGCCATCAGACCTCATTTTCATAGATGATCAGGTATGTTGAAAACCATTATGAATCTTTAAGTCTTCAACTGTCAGTTCTGACCTCAGTTATTTCCACGGTAATTATAGACTCCTACAAAACCTGCATCTAAGGGTAAAGGGATTTTGCGGCACGAAGAGTCTGATGTATCACAAAAAGAGGTACGTTTAAAGTGTTAATTATATGATCCGAATAAAAAACTGCATAATTTTATAATTTAACTGAGTCTATATGATTTTTAGGTACCTTTTCAAGGGTCACAACAAGTGAGCCAGAAAATCGTTGGCGTACCACCCAAGAAAAGGGTTCCTACTAGATTTTTCCCTCGATACCGGCAGTGTCTTGAAACAATAGTGGGAACAACGGATTTGATGGATGGTGATATTCGTCAAATGGATATGGATCAAGGTATCTTTGGTTTTCCTTGCACCGAAATAATTGGACATGAGGACGTGGAAGAGATTTTCCGTCATAAAGAATTAGGCGTCAGTATTATGCACGCATACATCCGGTAACCCCATCTTTATATTATGTAATTAGCTGAAATTTTTTTTAAACATTTCAATGAATATAGTCTAATATTAATTATGTTTTTATTTAAGGTTGTTATATGACAAATTGAAGCGCGGGAATCAATTGTCAAACAGATTCCATTTCGTGTCTTCCTCCCGTGTCAGTGGAGTGACAATTGGTAAGGAACCAGATTCAGTAAGAGAGCACTTAGTTGAAAGATTCATGACAACTGGAAGTACAGAAAGCTTATATCTTTGAGCGTATAATACTATTCCTACAGGGTTAGATTTTCATTCTAAGTTCATTTTAATATTTGTAATTTTTGCATAGAAAATTTTCTTCTAAACTGTTGTTTTAATTTATAGACGTCACTGGTTGTTGGTTGCTATCGATCCTATAAAAGAAGTGGTCTATTATCTGAATTCGGTTGACGGTGATTGGACAAATTATCCGGATATGAATTTAATGATTGATACATAAGTGAGATTATTCTAAATATTTGTGTGTATTTATATATTTAATTATTTCTGTGACATTGTTCTAAATATATATTTTTATTTTGTTAGAGCGATACAAGTATTCCGGTGTCAAAGAAAAGCTCGGTACGACGGTCTAAATTAAACAAAATTAATTGGATCAAAGTGCAAGTATATTAATTTCCACTATTTTTCTTATAATATTTATGCTATTTGATAAAACAATACAACTATATATTCTTATTTGTTTTTCTATGTAGTGTCCTCAACAGCAAAACAGTATAGATTGTGGATACTTCGTTATGCGGTTTATCAAAGAAATCCTTCAACTGAATCAAATAGAAATTCCAGTCACGGTATGAATTTATAACTTAGGATTTGTTTTATTATTTCTCGGATATTTCATATAATTTTTTACTTTTAACTAAATCATGCATATTATGTTTTGTTATGTAGTACTTCGATGAATACAAATGTGCATATTACACGAAACTTCAGTTGGAAGAAATCAAAGAGGAATTGTGTCAATATTTTATTGAGCAGAGAATCATATAAGGTATGAATACATTATTATGTGAATAGTGTTATGAATACGTTACATGTGTACATGGAATACCATATTGACCGTGTTATTATGTTCAAACCTCGCAAGACCAGGACCTTAATACATAATTGACCGTGTTTCTTTTATACATTAGGACTAGTTTAGTTGTTGTTAGGGTTGATTTTGTAAGACTGATTTTGAGTTACAATGCTGATAATAATGGTTTTTATATATTTTGAGGTACAAAAATGGTGTATATATATTTTGGATTACAATGGTATACAATGCATTACCGCGGTTTATGAATTACAGGTTATGGCAACTGGTTTATATAAATAATATGCTGCAAACAATGCATGTATATGAATTATATAAATTATACCTCTAAAAAACACACCCTATGAAAGCACTTTTTCAAGAAAAACGCTGCCTTAGGTAACCTATGAAAGCGCTTTTTCACAAAAAGCGCTGTCTAAGGTAAACATATGAAAACGCTTTTCCAGGAAAAAGCGCTGCTAAAAGACCACCTATGAAAGCGCTTTTCCAGAAAAAAAGCGTTGCTAAAAGCCTACCTAAGACAGCGATTTTCCAGAAAAAAACGCTGCTAAAAGAAAACTTATGAGAGCGCTTTTCCAGAAAAAAGCGCTGCCTTAGGTAGACCTATGAAAGCGCTTCTTCATAAAAAAGCGCTGCCAAAAGCCTACTTAAGAGAGCGCTTTTTAGAAAAGTGTTGTATTAGGTAGACCTACGAAAGCGTTTTTCATTAAACAAAAAGCGCTGCTAAAACCTATAGCAGCGCCACCTACGAAAGCGCTTTTAAGCGCTTTTGAAGGCAAAAAAAACGCTTTCGTAAGTCTTTTTCGGCGTAGTGAATAATACATATTTAATATTTACTATATGATTAAATATACTGAGATTAAATTTTGATTGTCAGATTTAAATCAAATGGCTATTATCAATGACTGTGTGACTGCGTCAACTTGTTGACAGCCAATCATGGTCCATCAAACTATAGATTACTTTTTTTTCATTTAAAAATGGAGAGAGTATAATATTCATATATGTAAATTTATACTTTTGAATTCAAAGGTGTTAGAGACATACTAGTTGATACTATTCATTTTTTGTTATCAGTATTAATAATTGTTTCAGCTAGCATAAATATCGGGTGGTTAACCGCTAACTAAAAGACAATGTTTTCCATCTTGTATATATATATATATATATATATATATATATATATATATATATATATATATATATATATATATATATATATATATATATATATATATATATATATATATATATATATATATATATATATATATATATATATATATATATATATATATACTGATTCATTGTATTGTTTTCATCTAATGAATGAATCTTGTTTTATCTTTGTAATACGGTGGCAGAACTGACTGTTATACTAGTTTTGCATTTGTATTCGCAAAATGTTGAGGTAAGCAAGAGTCGCCATTGACTTTTCTTTTATCCAACAAAGGAAAGGGTGAAAAGAAGAGAAAAAGACCTTCCGAGATTTTTCTGAGTCAGTGGGTAGATTATGGAAAGGGAAGGTGTTAGTACCCTTTCCATCTGTAGTTTTCTACGGGCTCTTAGATGCTTAGCTCATTTTGAAATACCTTGTGCTTTGTGTGTTTGAAAAGTATTTTTGAAAGTGCCTTAGTGCAACGAACTTTGTAATGTTTCTCGTAATAGTAGAGAACGTATACAAAGTATTTGAAAATGATTTTGAAAGAGGTTTTGTGTAAGTGTAAAAATTGTTTGAGCATAGCATCTAGGAACTATCTACTTTTATTCGAAAGGGTTGTTCTTTTCCTCTTTTCCTTTAGATAGTGCTATCCTACTATTAGTGAGTAGGTAGTCCTAGTCGTTGGATGTTTGAGGTACATTAGAAGCGACGTTTATACAGTCACAAAGGCAACTGGGCAAGAAACTTTAGTAACTATCCTGGGGTTTTTAAGATCACATCGAGGCAACGTCGAGAGGGTCATCGAGGGACTTATGATCTTTAAACCGAAGGGTAGCCACTAAAATCTCTCACGATTCAAGAGATGTGACTGTTTTTCTGAAGGCAACCAAAGTGGGATACCCTAGAGGTGTATATGTGCAATTGTGTTGTATTCAGTTATTTTTGTCTTATGTTAGGTTTGCTAGCGTTTGTTTGTTATTCTTGCCATACGATCCTAGTTAGTACACATCTAAACAGTTAATAGTTTGCAGTAATTAAAAGTGCAGAAATATAAAATTCTAACTATTACAAGGCTTCAGAGAGGGGGGGGGTTAATTACATGTCCAAAACTAGGAGGGAAATAAAGTTGTAAATGTAAAAGCCTACTTTAAACTATTATAACCAGGAAGCAGATACAATAATGTTAAAAATGTGTCAAAGGAAATAACGCGCGCGAAATGAAAATAACGTCTAAAACTTAAAAAGGAAAAATCCTTTTGTTTGTTTTTTTATCATGGAAAGAAATTTAATTTAAAATCCTAAATCTATTTAGTTTTAAATAAAAAAAAATGTTAAAATAATTAATCAATTAATTTATAAAATTAATTTATTTGAGAAAATGCTAACCTAATATTTTTGTGATTTTTATCTGATTTTATAATTAAATAATAGAAAAAAGCTTGGAATTAATAACCTAAAAGAAATAAAAAAACAAGTAAATGGGTCAGGCTGACTAGTAAACAGGGGGTGTAATTTGCGGAACGCAGGCCCAGATCGAAAAGAGGCCCAGGTTGCCTTTCGATCCAATAAGGGAGGTTGTCGAAAATGCACGGTGAACTGTACGTCGAAGGCACTGAATCTGGATTGGCCAGCATTTGACAACAAGGGAATGATGGTGTATGGCGTACTCCTGATATTTGGGAACACTAGATCTGCAGGAAACTCGTTAGAGAAAAAAACAAAATCCCAGATCTGGGTTGAATCATGTCTTGGATTCGACAGATCGTGGCCATATCATCCATTTCGAGTCACGGTCCAGATTGTACCCTGAACCTGGTAAATCCCTAATTCTGCATCTAATCTCTCATGTAACACATTCAATCAAACGTAAACATCAACAACAATAGTATATATGATCAATGTGAATTTAAATCATGTATTCTATGAGTTTGAGATCGAGTAATTTTTACCAAAAAGGATGAGATCGGGTGAGGGAGATTTGCACGGGTTGGAACTGCTTAAGGACTGAGAATGTCTCCTGGAATCTCCAGGAGAAGGATAGGATGCTTGGTCTGGATGGAGAAGGCTTACAAAGGTTGTTTCGAGTTTGACAATTTTGTTGAATCTTTTACAATTTTGTGGAGCTTTGATAGGCCATCTCCTTTTTTTCCTTCTGATCTGGTCTTGTATTTATATAGGGGTGTAGTGATGAACAAATATGGCATGAATCAGCCATTAACTATGGCTTTGAAAGCAAAATCATCATATTTGAAAAGTTGCCATTTTGAAATATTTCATGCCATTTTGAACTTTGAGTGAACCTGGACAGGTTATGGTTGGTGATTTGCATGAATTTGGGCTTTGAGCTAATCAGTCCAAGACCAACAAGCTTCATCCCATTAGGTTTTCGTTTCGACTTGCATCTCTATTTCACATCAATTGATTTTTTCGACAAGCTCCCAAGCTTTGTTCTTTTCGATGGCTCTGAGTTCCAATTCAACTTTCTCATGGCTTCTTCGACTTAGTCACCATCTACATCGATTGTGTAATCTAGAAACCCCTCATATCCAATCAGCCTAGTCGAACTCACTTCTTGTTCCTTTCGATCTCCTTTCCTTCAATTCGACCAATAGAAGTATCACCTCTTCATCTTGACTTGTCGAAGCTTCGTTCTGTTCTTTTCGATCTCATTTCCTTCAATTCGACCAATCGAAGTATCACCTCTTCCTTTTGACTTGTCGAAGCTTCATTCTGTTCTTTTCGATCTCCTTTCCTTCAATTCGACCAATCGAAGGATCACCTCTTCCTTTTGACTTATCGAAGCTTCATTCTGTTCTTTTCGGTCTCCTTTCCTTCAATTCTACCAATCGAAGTAACACCTCTTCCTTTTGACTTGTCAAAGCTTCATTTTGTTCTTTTCGATCTCCTTTCCTTCAATTCGACCAATCGAAGTATCACCTCTTCCTTTTGACTTGTCGAAGCTTCGTTCTGTTCTTTTCTGTTTCCTTTCCTTCAATTCGACCAATCGAAGTATCACCTCTTCCTCACTATACTTGAAACATATTGATCCAAAAACTCTAATATGACTTATATTTGGCTTTGACCCTGTCCAAGCCTCATATGGTGCCTTTTTTGACCATCTGCTTCGTTGGGCATCAATTTAGACTGCATACTGCTGTCGAAGCTGCTTCAGCCCAAAATCTCTTAGACATATTCTTAGCTTTTCACATACACCTCGTCATGTTCTGTACATTTATTTTCTTTCTTTCAGCTAAGCCATTATGCTGAGGCATATAAGGTGCCATGGAAAACGCTCAAAGCTTTTGCAAACCAAACATCTTGATGAAAAGTGAAACCCTAGTTGGAGGTTCATTGCTTAGGAGGAGAATTTGTATGGTCGATTCTTTGGTCAACTTTGAGCAATTGAAGACCTCAATGAGCATGTCTTGAGTAAAAATGGGAGGGAAAATTTTAGGGTACAACAATCTCCATCTTTATCTTTCTACATTATCTGCAACTCACCTTTACTGAGTGAAGGATGATGAATGAGTTTCACCTCTAACATGGTATCATTCACATGTTTTGACCATCCACGCTTCCATGATCTTCAAGCTTCGATTCATTTCATTCTACTCTGCATGCACGATTAATCGTCAGCAAATTCATGATTTGAAGTTCAACAATAGAATCTGTAAAAAATCAAGAATCGATGGTCAAAGATCTCGCACAATCTCAAGAAATTTCCATTGGTTTTGTTGCATCCAAATCCATCAATTCCTTTGGGCCAAAGCTTTTAAGCAATAGGAAAACAACTATCTTCTTTGGAATCAACGGGTTAAAGGAGTGATTTTATCTCGGAAGATGCACAAGCTCGTTGTGAATCCGCATATTCCACAGAAGTTCAAATCAGCTCAAGATCGTGTCACAAGTACGATTTCTGATGAATATAAAGCTTGGATTGTGCAAGATCAAGTTGTTTTCATATGGTTGTTATAGACAATCTACGAAGTTGTTTTAATATTGGAATCATTTTGATGAAAACTTCATACCTCCAACCACAAAGAATACTTCAACAGGAAACAACACCACTCTCGAGAAATAAATTACTTCTGAAGCATCACAGAACTCTCAAACCATGGCGATGATGGCTACCACAAGTCGGCCCTCTGCTTACACTCAAGAATATACTTTGCCTTGAGAGTTAGAACCCCAAGCTTGGTTTGGCGACTCAGGTGCTTTCCACCACTTAACTCCTTATGATTTTCTTTTACAAGAAAAGTCTTATGTAGGTTCTTATAAAGTCTATGTAGGAAATGATCAAACCCTCACAATACAGTCTGTAGGTTCCACATAATTTCACTCTAAAATCAACCCTACATATAAGTTAACCCTTGCTAATATCCTTCATGTACCCTTAATAAGTAGGAACTTGTTGTCTGTTTAAAAATTTTCTAGTGATAATAATGTTATTTTTGAGTTCCTGTCCGAAAAATGTTATATTAAATCTCAAGCTTCTAAGCAAGTCATTATTTAATGAGTCCTAGATGATAGTGGCTTGTACTGCTTCCCTCAGCTGCCTTTAGAGCTCAAAAGCTCTCACAACCCAAATAACAACTTGATTACTTCCACTGGTATTCAAAGTTATGTTGCTTCTCATTCTAATTCCCATATATTAGATACTTGTAATACTAATACACTTTGGCATCATTGTCTAGGCCATGCCAACTTTAATTTGTTGCCTCTATATTCAAATTGTGTAATATTCCTTAATTTCATAAAAATAGTCATAATTTTTGCACCTCTTATAATCTTGGTAAAGCACATAGGATACATGCTTCTCTAACTAACATAGTCTAAAACAAACCTTTTAACATGATATACACTGACCTATGGGGTCCATCCCCATGTTCCTCTGGCTCATGGTACATATATTATATAGCCTTTGTAGATGGTTGTTAGGTGCAAAAATGTGTTATGTTTATTATAGTTATTGGTGCTTTTAGATTTCTGATTATCGCATATCCTTGTAGTTCCTCTTGTTTCTATGTAAATAAATGTATTTTGATTTTATTGAGTAAATAATTTTTAGTTAATCATTTTTTGTCAAAAAATTATAGGTTATGCTTATGGATTGAAGCTTGGACAATTGAATGGATTTGTGGATGATTAAAATCAATTTTTTAGGATGAAATGCATGCTTCAAGTCACGCTTAGCACACTCACAGCGCGGAAAATGGAGCAGAGGTAGTGAGTTTGGCGTTAAGCCCAGTATTTGGCGCATAGCACCCTCAAGGGTGATTTAACTTTTAAGTGGGATGCACTTAGCGCGTGATACCGTACTTAGCGTGATAATATTTTTCCCTTCTATAAATAGATGGATTGAGATATTTTGGAGGTGTTAAAACTTTTGGGAGATATAAAATCGATCAAAACATTGTAGAAGCCAAGAAATCGAAGAATTGAAGCTAGTTCCTCGTAAGTCACCAAGAAATCAACATTGATGCTTGATCATCTTCTCATAAGTCACCAATAGATAGCTAAACTTCTCTTGTGTCAATATTAGAGGTAGTTAATCTATATAGTATGTACTCTTTTTGATATGTTGTATGTGAACAACTTTATGATTAATATAGATGTTAATCTTTGCTCTTATTGTTGTCTCTTTTATTTGAATAACTATTTAAAGATGTGTTTCAAACCATGACCTAAGATTATCATCTATCAATGAAAAAAATATAGACATAGATTTGTGAGTTAATAGTCACATGTATCAAGCTTTAAGATTATTGTGTTGATTGTTGGCATGAGACATAATCTAGTAATAAACATAATATAAGTCACAATATCGCTTTAGAGATAAACGGTAGTGAGAAGATGCGTTATTATGTTGGTCATCCACAAGTTCATATGCTAGTTCATTAGGATATGTATGAAATAGATTAATGAACCAAAATCTTGACATGCTTTTTAATCAGTAAAACCAAAACTTTTTACCGTTGTTAACTACTTTTCATGCTACCAAAACTTTCTGTTACCAAATTTTTTGATAAACCCTTACTCAAAACATTGTTATCTTTAGAATGACGGTAATATCACACCAATCCTTGTGGAAACGATAAAGCAAATACTTAACCTAATTAAAGTGTTTCAACAAAATGGCGGCGTTGCCAAGGATTGGCATTTAGATATTGCAAGAATTGCAATAGTTTCTTGTTTTGAGAGTTACATTGTTGTACCCAAAAATTTTCCCTCTCATTTATCAAGTATTTTACCACAAGATTTCCTTTGGTTCAAGACTGCACAAGGTTTGATCAGCTCAAGACACCTCCTTAAGCATTGATGACTGAAATTAGGGTTTGAGATTGCACAAGGATAATTGAACTTTTAATGCCTCATACAACTTTCATGGATCATTATAGACCCCCAAGATTACTCATGTCAAGTTTCAAGCCTTGAATCACATTTTTGCCCAGTCAATTGAGCAGTTGACCTAAAAATCAACTATATTGGGGAAAAAGTCAACTGTGGCCAATTTACAGTCAAACTTCATAACATTTGATCCACATCAACATTATAAACTCATATGTGTCATTTGATCAAGTTTGGGCCATAATTCCTCAAGAAATTTGATCAAATCATCAAAAGGGCAAAATAGTCAAAATTAGGATTTTGACTGAGAAAGGGCAATTTCTGATTTTTGACCTAGAAAAGGGTTAATTGGTTTGAGGAATGATCTTAAGAGTTCAATTGCATCATTTTTACCTAATGGCATGACTCAAAACATTGCTCAAGATCAATTGGATTGATAGTTAATTTTCAGTCAACTGATTAAAAGTCAATTGTACACTGAAAAGTCAAACTTTGACTTTTTGGTCAAAATCAAGTGTCAAAGATCACAATCCATCAAAGCATGTAAAAATATGAAACTTGTTCATCAAGAAATCAAAAAGTCAAGATTTCATTTTGAAAGTCAAAGTTTTCAAACTTAGAAATTTTTCTAAGTGTTGAAAACTTCATATTTTTTCACAACTTTGAGCCAATTTTTCACCATGATCCAAGATGATTCAAAAGAAACTTTCAATATGAAAGTTGTAGATCTCCATGATATATACAACATTGCTTTACACAAATTATCCTATAAATGCTTGGATCTCAAGTTATTAATTCATGAAGTCATGGTCTTGAAACTAAACACAGTGAAAATTTTGCCCTAGTTTAGGCAGGATTTTGACCTAACTTCATGGCATTTTTTCATATAGTTCCAAGGGAAATTTTCAAAAGTGATTCAATGAGGGGTTATAAAGCACATTACAAGCTTTCTAAAATGTCAAAGAACTCCTTAAGATCATTCTTTAGCAAGGAGAATCGAAGAGAGGAAGTTAGGGTTTCAAACTAAAAATATAGGTCATTTTCATGATGAACAAAAATGCAATTTCAATGTTAGGCTGCATAATATTGCTTTGTAGGCCTTCTAACTTGTGTATCTATCCATCATTAATGGATTACATAAACTTTTGAGCTTTAATCCAAGTGGTTTAAGCTTTATCCAATCCACATTTCCATTAATGGCACAAAGTGAACACTTTCATTTTAGAAAAGCAAGCTTTATGTGCAAAATCAATTCTTGAGCCTCTAACTTGTTCCCTCTGATCACACTCCATTACAAAGTCATAAGCAAGTGTGTTTAAAGCATAAACACTCTATCTTAGCTAGTACACAAGGCATTGAAACTTGATTTCTCAAAAAATCACATGTTGAGCTTAAACATGTGATTTTGAATTCTGATCAGATACAAGCCTCCATACTTGTTGCTTATAAATAGAGGCACTATTTGTAAGCTAGGTGAGGAGCTGAAGCACCCTGAAATACACCAAAACTCTCTCAAATCAGAAATTTCCCAAAAACTTCATTGTTGCACAGTTTCTGACCTTGAACACCAAACTCATATTTCCCTCGTGCGTTTCTTGGCCTTTTAATTTCTAAAGCTTCCTCACATCAAGTGTAACCTATCCCTGTCCCTGTTTTATCACTGTAACATCATTTACCATATCCTCTATAACCAAAAACAGAGCATTGCACATTGACTTCTCCAAGCCATTTCAGCCATCCTCAACTCAAGCTAAGCATTGCATTAGCTTCCTAGAGAATCAAGGAAGCTAACCTGATCATTGAGCACCTTGAATCAAGCTCATTTGCATTTCACGATTTCCAGTTTTGAGGTATTTTTCTTGAACTTCTATCTGATTACTTAGGCATTGTTAGACTTTCATTTGTGAAGATAAAATGTAGACATCATTACCCTGAAGTTGTACATATCCATAGATTTCATTTATGTTGATTGAGCTAGGAGAATTTTAGGATTGAATCTCTGAAAATAATTAGGTCAAAATTTGGTACTTTCAAAAATTCTCATTCATTTTAGATTTATAATTCATGATATTTATATGGTTGGACTCGTATGAAAAAATGGAGCAACTTTCATGTTTGCATCTTCCATTTTTATTGAGAAATGGTGAAGTTACAGGTGGTCTGGCTGGAGGTTGAAGATGAAGTGTGTTCAAGAATTGTGTTGCCTTACATATTTATCATTTCAGTTATATTAACGGATGTATAGACACTCTAGTGGTAAGGCAGTACGCTGGTAATCAAGAGGTCATGGGTTCGAACCTCAGCGCGTTACCTTTTTCTTTTTTTACATTTTTGACATTTTTTTGGTTTCAAGAAAAGCGCTTGGGCCTCTATCCTTTGGGCCTGACTTTTTTTCTCACAATACTCCTTATTTCACTTATCAACCTCCCAGACTTAATTTTTTTTTTAATTTTTTTTTTTACTTTTTTTTATCTTTTATTATTATTATTAATATTATTATTAATATTATTATTATTATTATTATTTTTATTATTATTATTTTTATTAATAAAAAATCCAAAAATATTTATATTTTATTATTTATATTTATTTAGTTTATTTTTCTTTACAAAAAATAAAAGAACAAAAACATTTTCTTTAATTAATTTCTTTTTTTGAATACTTAGATAATAAATTTTAATTATCTTTTTTTTTCTTGTAAATTAAAATCAATTTAGAATTTAGGATTTTTTATTTAATTATTTTTATTTACTAGTTTAATTAAATTCAAAAAAACCCTAAAAAAATACTTTTCTTTAAATTAATTTATTTTACTAACTTAATCTTAATTTCTTATTTTTAGTTAATTATTTTATTTTAATTAATTAAGTCAAAAACCCCTTTTCATAAAAAAACCAAACAAAGAATCACATTTCTTTTACATTTACGTTCTTGCGTTTTTATTTATTCAATTTTGTACATTTATTCAAGTTCAAGCAACATGATTAACACACTAACTACAATCAAACTTGAGTTTTTACAGAATCATCTCAAACAACCTTTAACTATAATTTCAACTTTTACACAGGATTAACCCACTAACCTTCAACAACAAAGAGGTTTTTGTAGAGACTTAACTCAAGAACCTTCACCTCAAACTTTTTTTAGGTTTAACTTGTAACCTTTTAAATTATTTACAAGGATATTATACAAGAGAATCATGTTGAGAATTTTTCAAAATTTTAATCCTCTTAGCGAAACAATCTAGATAGATAGATCATGATTAAATTATTAATCACAAAATAATTGTAACATCCCAAAAAAATTTATGCGAGATATTATTAAAATAGTTAATCACTTTTAAAAATGAAACTAATAAAGATCATATGAATACCTCTTAAAGCATGATTTAACTTTGACCACGAACGTAAAATAAATACTATCGTTTCTATGAAGTCTACACGAGTACAAAATAAAATGCAGTGCTGATGATTTTTTGGTAAAAATATAACAATTAGGATTTGTAGGGGGAAAAGTTCCTCTATTTATATATAGAGAGCTACTAAAACACTAATAATTTTACTTTGAACTTTTCCAAAATAAATCAAATCTTATTTTTATTTGATTAAAATTTTTAAATTATATAAAATAAATTATTGATTAAATGTAATCATAATTTGTTTAATTAATTATTAATCTTCATTTATTTAATTAAATCATGTTCAATCAAATATATTATATTTGTGTTAATGTATTAAATAATACAATTAACATCTAATTAAATTAAATATTATTTAATTTAATCATTCGATCCTTTGTCAGTATTTTATACGTGTGACAATGTAGGTTCTCGTAACATTGACAATAATATTTAATCATACATTTAATATTATAAACAGTAAACGGTAATTAGCAACACATCACTTCTATCCAAATTACAAGAATCTCATGTGATCTAACATAACCTTTCTAAGATGATGATCATGTATACAATTATCATTTTTCCATTATATCTATATTGAATACAAGACATAGAATGTGTCATTTTTGTATAGTCCAATATTATATTCCTTAGTTCCTGAGTGTTGTACCCCAAAATTTTCTCTCTCATTTATCAAGAATTTGCTCACAAGATCTCATTGGGTTCAAGACTGCACTAGGGTTTGATCAGCTCAAGACACCTCCTTATGCACTGATGACCAAAATTAGGGTTTGAGTTTGCACAAGTATTTTTGAACTATCAATGCTTCATATGAATTTCATGGATCATTATGGACCCCCAAGATCACTCATGTCAAGTTTCAAGCCTTGGATCACACTTTTGATCAGTCAATTGAATAATTGACCTAAAAATCAGCTGTATTGGGGAAAAAGTCAACCATAGCCAATTTACAGTTAAACTTCATAGTTTTTGATCCACACAAACATCTTAAACTCATATGTATCATTTTATCAAGTTTGGACCACAACTCCTCAAGAAATTTGATCAAATCATCAAAAGGGCAAAATGGTCAAAATTAGGGTTTTGACTGGAAAAGGGCAATTTCTGGTTTTTGACCTAGAAAATGATCAATTGGGTTAAGGCATGATCTTAAGAGTCTAATTACATCACTTTTACCTAATTAGATGGTTCAAAATATTGCAAGTCCATTGGATTGACAGATGAATTTTGCAGTCAACTAATCAAAAGTCAATTGTACATTGAAAAGTCAAACTTTGACTTTTTGGTCAAAATCAAATGCCAAAGATCATAATTCATCAAAAAATGTCAAAATATGAAACTTGTTCATCAAGAAATCAAGAATTCAAGATTTTATTTTGAAAAGATGAAATTTCCTAACTTAGAAATTTTTCTAAGTATAGAAAATTTCTTATTTTTCACAACTTTGAGCCAAATTTTCACCATGATGCAAAATGATTCAAGAGAAACTTCCAATATGAAAGTTGTAGATCTCCATGAAATCTACAGCTTTGCTTCACACAACTTTTCCTGAAAATGCTTGGATCTCAAGTTATAATTTTGTGAATACATGCTCATGAACTAAAAAAGACTTAGTGAAATTTTGCCCTAGTTAGGCAGATTTTTTACCTAACTTCATGACACTTTTTCACATAGTTCCAAGGGGAATCTTCAAAATAAATTCAAATATTAGTTGTAGAGCACATTGCAAGCTTTCCAAAATGTCCAAGAACTCCTTGAGATCATTCTTGAGTAGGGAGAATCGAAGAGTTGAAGTTGGTGTTTTGTCACTTGGATTACAAACCATTTTGTGAAGAACACTTGGTCCAATCTTCAAGCATGTTGTACAAATCTCACTTTGCAGGGTTCTAAATTAACTTTAACTCCATAATTAAATGTTTTCACAGTTGTTGGAAGCTTTAATCCAAGCATTCAATGCATTGTACAAGAATAATTCCATTTTGGGAAGAAAGGCAACATTGCCATTTTAGAAAAGCAAGCTTTATGCAAAGTCAACTTGCATTGAGCCTTGCATTTGTTCTTTCAGCATAATCACACTCTACACAATCATAACAAGTGTGTTTAAAGGTTTTAGCCACCCTACAAGCCTTGTACTTCACATTGAAACCATGCTTGCTAGCTTTGCTTCAAAAACAAGTAACCAAGCCAAAACATGTGAGTCTCAAATTTTGAGTTGTTACAAGCCTCAAAATCTCTTGCTTATAAGTATACACACTATTTGCAAGTTGACACACGAAGGCGATTGACCTGAAACTACCTCAAATATTCAAAAACCAAAAACCTACTCAAGAACACCATTAACACACAGTTCTGAACCAAAACTCATGATCTTCATTTCCACTCGTGCGTTTTGAAAACTAATCACTCAGACACCTCTTATACATCATACCAAAGCAATCAATACCTTTGTTTCCTCACTATAACTCCTCAATCACTATCCACCATTTTCAAAAATCAAGCTTGCAGATTGACTTGAGTAGAGATATTCAGGGACTTTCAAGGCAAAGTAAGAGTTGGAATACACTCAAGGAGGCCCAAGACACCTAAACAGATCCTCAGGCCATCTCAAAAGTTTCTCAAACTCCATTCACGACTCCGGCTGCAAGAGGTAAAAACTCAAACTTCTATCTCTTCATACAAGCATCATTTGATCCTGATTTGTGAAAACAAAATGTAGATATCCTTGCTCTAAAGCTAACCATGTTCATAGTTTCCATTTATATTGACAGTGTATAGAGAATTTTAGATTTGAAATTTATGATAAAATTAGGTTTCAATTTAGGGCCAGTAAAATTAGATTTTATCTTTGACATTTAGCTTACATAAGTTATATGGTTGAATTTGTGGAAAGAAACACCACAACTTTCATGTTTGAACTTTCCATTTTTGTGGAGAAATAAGGAAGATACAGGTGGTCCGGCTAGGCTCAAGGTTGAAGACGAAGTTGCCTTCAGAAAGCAGTTTCTAATATATATTTATGCTTTGATTATATGACTGGATGAAACAGCCACCCCAGTGGCAAGCGCGCACGTACTAAGGCATATGTTACCTAAAGGGCGAGGGTTTGAACCAATGTGAACCCCCCTTTTACATTTTTCCATTTTTCTGATTTTTTTCTAACATCTTTTTTGCAGGCGCTGGGCCCTTTGGGCCTGGCATTTTTTTTTTTTGCTAACATACTTCCCTGTTTACGTGTGACACCCCTTGTCCTATTTTATTTTTATTTATTTCTTTATTTCTTTTTTCTTTTAAATATATTTTCTAAAATACCAAAAAAAATCATAAAAAGTATAAAAAATAATAGATTTATATTTTGACATTTGAATATTTTTCCAAATTAAAAAAAATATTATTTTATTCATTATACTTTATTTACTTTTATTAATTTCCTTGTAAATTAAATTAAAACTAGATTATTATTTATCTAAAATATATTTATTTTAATATGAAAAGACCATAAATATTTCATAATGCCACATACTATTTTCAAGACAAAAATATAAAAATACTTTTTTTTCTTTAAACTAATTTTTCTTTAATCAACTAAAATAGATTTAGGTTTTTTATTAAAATATTTTCTTAATTAATTTCTTTTTTAATTAACTTAAGTTAATTTGATTTAATCGCCTTTTTTTCTAATTAGGTTTAGGTCAAAACCTCTTTCATACAAAAATCCAAACACAAAAATCTTTTTTTTCAATTTGTATTCGTACTTTATATATTTCTTCAATTATTTGTATAATATTCAATTTGGTTGTAATAGATTAATTAGGTTTATATTATTGAAATCCCCATTCATAAATTGTATACCCCCTCCCACAAGTGTTGTAATAGCGTAGTAACTTTAAATTTTGCAATTTATCGCTTTTACATAATATGCTAGTAATTAGGGTTTGTATGGAAAGAATAAAATCAATCAAATAGAAAACCCTAATTCAAGACAAAATCTAGCATGAAAATGACACACTTGCACACAGACACCCCTAGGGTTACTCCACTTGGCTACCTTATACAAAATGGTCATATTACGCATGTAAGGTATCTTAGCAAAAACAAACAAATATAAGATCATAGTCCCTCGATGACGCTATTCAAAGTTGCCTTACAAAATGATCTTAGTCCCTCAAAAAATGCTAAGATACCTTGCAACATTGCTAATCATTGCTATACGATGACCCACGCCCATCCCATTTACATCCAAAGATAGGGTTGCTTACCAAATCAATGGTAAGACAACAATGTCAAAGGAAGAGAAAATGAACAAGAAAGACATTTGAGTAAGTAGATTGCTCCTAATTACTAGCTCCATTTCAAAACAAACATCCTTGCTATTTTTAAAACAATCACATACATTTTCAAATATCTTACAAAACACTGAAAACATTTCCAAAAAGATCAACATCTTCGTACACATTCTTACGAACGAGAATCTTTACAAAATACTTTCAAAAACCACACAAAACATAATTTCAAACAAAAGCAAGTGATCTAGCAAGTAACTAAGAGCCCATGGAAAATCATGGATGAAAAGGATGCTAATACCTTCCCTTTTCATAATCTACCCCCTGAACTCAAGAAACAATCTCAAAGGTCTTTCCTGTGCTTTTTCACCTTTCCTTTTGGATAAAAGAAAAGTTGGTGGCGACTCTTGCTAACCGCAACATTTGCAATCAAACGCAAACCTTCAAGTCAGTTCTCCCACCGTATCACAGAACTGGCGACTCTGTTGGGGACTTTTCTAAAAGTGGGGTTACCTTAGGGATAGATCACATTTATTTGTTTACATTGTTTGACTTGTATGCTTTACATTATGGTTCTTTGTTTGGGTTTGAATCCTCTACCCGGATTTGGGATACATTATAGGTAAGTAGCAATACGTTGTGGAAACTGTACGGGGTATACCGACATGGTCTAAGCAATAGCTACGTTAGTGCGACATATTTGTAGGTACCGGTAGCCATTGAGTTAATCAAAGAGAATACGGGGCCGCTGAGTGATGTCATAAAGAACTAATGAACTTTTAGAACCTTTACTTGACCAACTTGGCCTTTAGGATGTAGTGAGATGATCGGCTTTGGTGCAGTCCGAAGTATGTAGATACTCGATACTACACTCATTGAGGTTTGGTTTCTTGGGATATTTCGGTCGCCATTAAAGAGGCTTGAGCTGAAATAATGACCAAGGAAACAATCCAGTGATATTGAGCTCCTTAGAACCCGGTTACTATTACTAGGACAGGTTTAAGCCAACTAAACTTCAAGAGGGTACTTACCTATAAAACTCCATGTAAGCCTAAAACTAAGGATTTGTTTATTTTGTTTGTATATGCATATTTGTACATAAAATCATGAACATCATATAAATCCACTAACCATTTCAAGGATTTTGGGATTCATATTTGTTCTTGTTTTGTAGGATATGGATTCACTTCGCAGGAAAACTATTCAAGTCAGTCTTGTGAGAATCCCTCTACAACTTAAAGAGCTAGTTTCAAGGATTCCTGAAAACTCTCCATTCACCGAGAGACATGGTCGCCTACTCAACTTGGTCACCTCCAACACAGATGAGGACATGATGAAGGTGCTCTTTCAGTTCTTTGATCCTTTACACCATTGCTTCACATTTCCCGACTATCAACTTGTGCCTACTTTGGAAGAATTATCCCAACTCTTGAGGATTCCCATTCTCAATCAACTACCTTTCAACGGTACAGAAAGAGACCCAATGCCAGAAGAGATTGCTCAAGTTATACACTTGCACTCATCTGATATCACAACTCATTGGGAAACAAGGAGTGGTGTCAAAGGTTTCCTAGTAAAGTTCCGGTTTGAGAAGGCCCAAAGCTGTTGGAATTCTTTAGACTTGCAAGCCTTTGAGGAAATTGTGGCTCTCCTCATCTATGGGATGGTTTTGTTTCCAAATCCTGACCAACTCATAGATGTGAACGCCGTCAAAATCTTCATATCACGCAACCCGGTGCCTACATTGCTAGGAGATATCCTACACTCCTTTCACACTCGCACAATGAGGAAAAGAGGTGTCCTTATGTGTTGCACTCCTCTCTTGGAAAGATGGTTTATTTCTTATCTTCCCCAATATGTATTAAAGAATGAGCAAGGTTCAAGGTGGTCACAAAGGTTTATGACGCGCAAACATTCAGACATTCATTGGTGCTCTCGATCCAAAGAGAATGTTATCATTGTCGACCGTTATGGAGAATTCCCTAATGTCCCTTTACTTGGAATTAGGGGAGGTATCACCTACAACCTTTTTTTGGCCTTAACACAGTTTGGTTACACCCGAAGGGATAGCCCACATGAGATGCTGATTCAAGGTTTGGTATTTGACTACGACAACGATAATCAAGGTCTTCGCCAGAGATTCATCCAAGCTTGGAGGATGTTAAACAAGGTGGATAGCAAGACTTTGGGGCACAATAATTCCATCCCTCTTGAGCCTTACCTCAAATGGGTACGAACTCGTGCTCAGAGTCTTATGATGCCTTACCCATCCATTTTCCCGGTAATCATTGAGATTGTCATGGAGGGAGATGTTCCATACACTATCCTACATCTTGACATGCCCATATCTCTTGAAGACCTACATAGGGATTGTATACAACTCAAGGGGGAGCGAGATACGTTTGAAGCCCAATTCTACGCAAGCGATAAGAAGGTTTTGGAACTCACTAGGCTACTTCATGAGGAGCAGACTCTGAATGCCTACATTGCACCAAAGAGGATGTGTACTACCTTTTTATCTTAGAGTTTTTGTATTATTTTGCCCAAGAGGCATTGATGTATTCAAGCTTTAATTTATTAATATAATGTGTGTTTCCTTTTTTGTCTAAAACAAATGTGAATCTTTGAAATCCTTGAAATCATTACATATGCATATATCATTCATCATAACATAAGCAGGTCTTTTGCAACAAGTCTCTTCATCGCTCTACTGTTTATTTCAGTAAGATGGATCTTGAGCAAACAATGAAGGATCTCCAAGCTCAGAATACACAGTTTCAACAGTTGCTCTTGACCCTAGCCAAGGCACAAGAGGAGTTGAAGACTTTGCTGGCTGAAGAGAGGAAGAAGAAGACAAAGAAGGTAAACGGAGACCTGAACATGGGAAGAAGATTTAATGAGCAAACAAGAAGGACCTTAAACTTTGCAACAACATCCGGAGAAAAGGACAATCAGGAGGGGAAAGGCAAGGAAACAGTTGTCCCGTCAGAAGAGGAAGAGGAAGAGGAAGAAGAGGACTACTCTGAAGAACAATACCCTCCAGCTGATGATAAGTATAGACATTTCGAAGAGCGGTTGAACGCGATGGAAATCCAAAAAGTGCCAGGCTTGGACTTTGAGGAATTGGGTTTAGTGTTGGGGATTGTGATTCCTCTGAAATTCAAAGCACCTATATTCTCCAAATATGACGGAGTTTCATGCCCTAAAATGCATCTCCGGTCATATGTGAGGAAAATCTAACCCCATACCGCTGATAAAGACTTATGGGTGCAATTCTTCCAAGATAATCTGTCTGGAACTCAACTTGACTGGTTTTACCAACTAGAAAGAGCCAACGTTCACAATTGGGAAGATCTTGCTGAAGCTTTCTACAACAATACCAATACAATGTTGATTTGGCGCCTACCCGTACTCAACTCTAGAGTATGGTCGTGGTTTCCAATGAAGGTTTCAAGGACTATGCATGGAGAGACTTGGCTGGAAGATTTCAACCCCCTCTATCTGTGAGAGAATTGGTGGACATGTTCTTGGGCACCTTGTCTGGTCCCTTCTTCAATCTTTTAATTGGAGTTCATCTGCATGCTTTATTGAATTAATATTAACCGGAGAGAGGGTATAAGCCGGTATAAAGACTAGAAAGATTCAGAAAGATTCATCTTCTTCTACAGATGTAAGGAAGCCTTTCATCGGAAAGAAAGAGTTGGCTGCTGTATATCCGCAAAGAAACTAAGATAGGGCCGAACACCGACCAATGGTGGGGGATGTTATGATTCCTAAGCCTGCGTCTAATCAGTAAAGAAATAATCAACCAAGGATGGAAAGGCTAGTCAGGCAGTTCACCAGAATCAACATGACCCCGTCTCAAGTATTACCGCATCTACTAAGATCCAACTTGGTGAGCTTGAAAGAAGCTCCGCAAAACCCCAATACAACATCTCCTCATTATCATCCCAATGCATGTTGTGCATATCACTCTGAAAGTCCTGGTCACGATACTAATAATTGTTGGGCCCTAAAGAACAAAATATAAGACCTCATTGAAGCAAAAGAAATTGAGTTCGATGCGCCTGAAAAGCCAAATGTCATTTATGCCCCTATGCCCGGACATGGCCACAATACCAATTCCATTGAGGAAGGATTGTTTGTTACTTCAATTGATGAACTCATGACTCCACTCTCGACTATTAAAATGAATTTGTTTAATGCCAGTGTGTTCCCGGGCTGTGATGAAGTTTTCCATCTTTGTTTGTCCTCACCAACCAGCTGTCCTTTGTTGAAAGTAGGCGTTCAGTGCCTGATAGATAACAAAGAAATTTTGTTTGAAAAGACTCTTGTTCCACCTATCCCTTTTGAAGATGTTTCTATCATTACCATTTTGGCCAATTCTTCTAGGGTATCCACCAAAAGACCCGTTAGAATTACATCAGTTCCGAAAGCAACTCCTATAATAATCACAATTCCTGGACCAGTCCCATATTCATCAGACAAACCATACCATGGAATTATGGAGGGGAGGTCTACTATCATGGTATCAAGCAGGACTGGCCAGCCGTCGAAGATTCAAGCTCCAAGAAAGACAACTTCGACATCGGTAATATTGCAGGGACTAGTAAGATTAATCGAAGCGGTGGGATCTTTTCTCAAGAAATTGCTCCCCCAAAGGCCGTTTTTGGACCCGTAATCATCCTTGTGGCTGCTCCAAAGGTTACTCCCACACCCATAATCATCTATGCAAGTACTCCTATTGACAAAGCCATTACAACCCCTGTTATCATTCCTATTGACACTCCTACTGCCGAGTTTACCAAGACTCAAGGAAAAAGTATTTTGATTGAGCCTATCCGGACGAAGGCTCAGTCATTGAATATCCCTGAGACCTCCAAGAAAGAAATGGAGGAAATCCTAAAAATTATAAAGAGAAGCGACTACAATGTAGTTGAACAATTGGGGCAAAATCCCTCTAAAATCTCCATGCTGGCATTACTACTATGTTTTGAGGCACATGCAAAAGCCTTGGTAAAGTTCTTAAAAACCGACCATGTACCCCAAGAGACATCTGCCGATCAGTTTCAAGACTGCGTAGCCAGCCTAACTACGGGCAATGGTTTAGGTTTTTCAGATGCTGATCTGACGTTAAGGGGAAGGAAGCATAATGAGGCATTGCATGTCTCATTGGAATGTAGGGGCATAACTCTGGCTCATGTTTTGGTAGACACTGGCTCATCTCTGAATGTATTACCTAAAAAGGCTCTTGGTAAACTTGACTACGAGGGACTGACATTAAAGCCAAGCAACATAATAGTAAGGGCTTTTGACGGCTCGAAAAGGATGGTGCACAGAGAAGTGGATATCCCTGTAAAGGTTGGAACCCAAACTTTCAATTCAACTTTTTATGTAATGGACATCCACCCTTCATACTCCTTCTTGCTAGGTCGACCATGGATCCACAATGCTGGCGCTGTTACTTCTATGTTGCACCAGATGTTGAAATATCCAGTTCAAGGGAAGATTATCATCGTTCATGGAGAGGAAGAATACATGATCAGTCATCTTAATTCCTTTAGATATGTGGAATTAGACGGTGAATTCATTGAAACTCCATTTCAACACTTTGAAGAGGTCCCCCAAGATGTGGCAGTGACCAAGGCTGTGTCTCAGGTTCCCAAGATTACAAGGCCTCCACTCCGGATGTCATCTATGAAGGATGCGAAAGTAGTGGTAGAAGAAGGTGGATGCACTGTTTGGGGACAGCTCCCAGATATCCCATATAAGTCTGACAAGTTTGGCCTAGGTTTCACTTCAAGTGCTCAAAAGGTTGTACGCCATGCTCGTGCTGGAGGACCACCCTTAAAGATCAGCAACCGTGAAGTCAACACGGTAGAAGATGGTGAAGATGGTTTCAACCTAGAGGAGTGGATCTTCCCGACTGTCAATGGAGGGCTCAACAATTGGGAGGCTAGAGAATTTGTCCCAATCAATTTTATCCCACAATAATTTGTCTTTACATTTTGTTGGATCTGTAATATTGAAACAATTCACACTCTTAAAACCTCGTGTCTTACCCGAGGCACAATGGTCCATTTGTAAGGGTTATTATCTCATTTTCATATGATATCAATGAATCATGGACGTTTTCGCATACAAACTTTTATGCTCATTTTTTTTCTTTTACATTTTACTTTCTTTCAAAGATAGATATACCCTTACACACACCCACACTCACAATGCAGGTATACATCCATTCGAGATCCCATGGGTAACAATACTGCTATGGCCTTTTGTGACTCTGAGAATCTAATCTACCAAGCCGAAGACGAAGGTGAGCAAGATTGTGAAGTATCAAGGTAACTTGCTAGACTGCTACAACAAGAAGAGAGAACCATTCAACCTCATGAGGAACCCGTGAATACAATCAACCTAGGTACTGAAGAAGACAAAAAAGAGGTCAAGGTGGGTACCAATCTGGAACCCAGTGTCAAGAAGCGTTTGATTCAGTTGTTACACGATTATGTTGAAGTCTTTGCCTGGTCATATGAAGACATGTCAGGACTTGATGCAGACGTTGTGGTACATCATTTGCCTACTAGAGAAGATTGTCTGCCAGTAAAACAAAAGGTTCACCGTATTGAGGCCAGATATGTCAGAAAAGATTAAAGCAGAAGTTATGAAGCAATTCAACGATGGATTCTTGGCTGTCACCTCTTACCCCCAATGGGTTGCCAATATTGTTCCCGTACCCAAAAAAGACGGCAAAGTGAGAATGTGTGTGGACTATATAGATTTGAATAGGGAGAGTCCTAAGGATGATTTTCCAATCCCCCACATTGATATCCTAGTTGACAATACAGCACAACACAATGTTTTCCTTCATGAACGGATTCTCAGGTTACAACCAAATCAAAATGGCGCCTGAGAACAAGGAGAAAACAACGTTTGTCACACAATGGGGCATATTCTGCTACAAAGTAATGCCATTCGGACTAAAGAACGCATGGGAAACCTATCAATGTGCCATGGTAGCTTTATTTCATGACATGATACATCACGAAATAGAGGTCTACGTGGTCGATATGATAGCCAGATCTCAAACTGAAGAAGAGCATCTTGATCACTTACAAAAATTGTTTAAGAGACTGAAGAAGTACAAGCTGAGGTTGAATCCAAACAAATGCACATTTGGAGTACGGTCTGGTAAACTCCTAGGCTTTGTCGTCAGCAACAAAGGTATCGAGGTCGATCCTGCCAAAGTTAAAGCAATACAAGAGATGCCTGCTCCTCGCACTGAAAAGGAAGTCAGAGGATTCTTGGGACGTTTGAACTATATTGCTAGATTCATTTCTCACCTGACAACTACTTGTGAGCCAATCTTCAAACTATTGAAGAAAGATCAAGTAGTCAAATGGAATGATGAATGCCAAGTTGCTTTTGATAAAATCAAAGAATACTTACAAGAGCCTCCTGTGTTGATGCCACCAGTGGAGGGAAGACATTGATCATGTACCTGACTGTTTTGGAAAACTCAATGGGGTGTGTATTGGGGCAGCATAACGAGTCTGGCCGAAAAGAGCATGCTATTTATTAAATGAGCAAAAAGTTTACCGACTGTGAAACAAGATATTCACTGCTCGAGAAAACTTGCTGCGCTCTGGCATGGGCTGCTCTCCAGCTAAGATAGTATATGCTGACTCATACTACCTTGTTGATATTTAAAATAGATCCAATAAAATATATCTTTGAGAAGCCTGCTCTTTCTGGGAGAATAGTGAGATAGTAGATGATCCTAACAGAGTACGACATACAATATACTATCCAGAAAGCTATAGAGGGCAGTGTACTAGCTGATCACCTCGCTCACCAAGTTGTGGAAGACTACCAGTCCATGAAGTTCGAATTCCCGGATGAAGACATCATGACATTAGACAACTGTGAAGAATTCAGGCCATATGACGGACCTGAACAAGGATCCCGATGGACCCTGTTCTTTGATGGAGCCTCCAATGCACTCGGCAATGGTATTGGTGTTGTACTCATATCTCTAGAAGGGTGTCATAATCCCTTTACTTCCAGACTTTGCTTCAATTGTACAAACAACATGGCGGAATACGAAGCGTGCATCTTCGGTCTCAAAGCTGCCATAGACTTGGGGATCAAATCCTTAGATGTATTCGGAGACTTAGCTTTGGTTATCATCCAGATCAAAGGGGAATGTGACACCAAACACCCAAACCTTATCCCTTACAAAGAACATGTTTTGACATTGCTACCACATTTTGAGAAGATTACCTTCGAGCATTTCTCGCGAGAAGAAAATCAGCTAGCAGACGCTCTAGCCACAATGTCATCTATGTTTAAACTTAATTGGGATAACGAGGCTCCCCAGATCACCATTGAAAGAATGGATGAACCAGCGCACTGTCATGAGATTAATATTAAAGAAGTAGTGGACCAGCCTTGGTTTCACGAAGTCAAGAAGTATCTCAAGGCTCAAGAATATCCAGAAGGAGCTTCAGTCAATGACAAAAATTTCTTAAGGAGATTCTCTGCTAAGTTCTTCCTTAGTAACAACATCCTGTATAAACGTAATCATGACTTTGTGTTACTTCGGTGCGTAGATAAGGTTGAAGCTGAAAGGATCATGGCTGAATTGCATGAAGGCACTTTTGGTACCCATTCCAGTGGGCATACGATGGCAAATAAAATCATACGGGCAGGCTAATACTGGTCTACCATGGAAGCAGATTGCTATCAACACTCTCAAACCTGCCATAAATGCAAGATTTATGCTGACAAGGTACACGTACCTCCGGTTCCTCTGAATGTCTTGACGGATCCTTGGCCCTTTGCTATGTGGGGAATTGATATGATTGGGGAAATCAAGCCGACAGCCTCCAATGGACACCGCTTCATCCTAGTGGCCATTGACTATTTTACAAAATGGGTGGAGGCAGCTTCCTTCGCTTCCGTTACCAAGAATGTTGTTGCCCGTTTCGTCAAGAAAAATCTCATTTGCCGGTACGGTGTCCCGGAAAGGATCATCACTCACAATGGTACAAATATCAACAACACTATGATCACCGCATTGTGCGAGTAATTCAAGATTCAGCATCACAATTCTTCTTGTAACACCCCAAATCTACCCCACAGTTATATTAAAATCAGAGTGCCAAAATTTCCGCAAACATGAGGCATTACATTCTTGTTTCAAAAACCAACAACATAAAAACCTATCATAATAGATACATAGCACATATTAATCCAAAGAACTTATAAAAATTAATAAGTCTTCAAAAATATTTCAACTTGATTCCATAAATTCGCAGCTGATTCACAACTTTAAAATTTCAAAAGAAACATAGCATATTTTAAACAACTTAATTCAAAGAAAAAAATTCTTAAAATAACAACTTGGATTAAACTGAAAACATCATAAAATCAAATAAGCATTCATCCCCCCGAGTGCTACGTATCAGAGCGAAGACACCAACAAGCTACTAAGTATCTACTCCTCGTTACCTGCACGTTACCAGTATAAAGGTAACGGTGAAACAAATAAAGGGGTGAGATATCGAATAATATAAATAAGATTATGATAATTAATATCTTAGACAAGAACATTATGAATTTCACTGCTTCTCAACAACACACAACAATCAATAAACACTCACAAATATCATTAGCGATTAAAAATGTAATTTGAATGCGACACAAATATGCATATGCATGTGGTACCAACATGGCTTCATCCCTCTTCACTAATTTCCAATTAATAGAGGCACAAGGCATAAGCCTACTTCACAAATCCGCCAATACAGGCCTTCACAAATGCAAATGTATGAGACTCATGTAACATACAACATCACATACATATCATTCACCACAAACTTTATTACGAGGCATTCGCCTATATCCCTGCATCACTGGAAATAAGCCTAACACTTCACGTATTCAATCACATAATCACTTTACCAATAAGAAAACACCAAACAACCAATTTTTTACTTTAATCGTATAGCACACACGTTTATTATAATTCCATAAACCGGACGAATCAGCTTAATTCGTTACTACCCGTAAAACAATGTTTTTCAATGACATAACTCAATTATAATTATCAACTATTTTATATTAGTTACCCTGTAAAATTCTACTTAATTCCGGAAAACTAATTATACCGCTTAATTCGGCTAATTCGCAAAAATACATCGACATACCAACATACCGAATTAATTGACTCGCGTCCAATTATTTGCTAACTTAATTAAATTAATCCCACTGCTAAATTATTCCACCATCACGTAATATTAATTAAGTAACATCAGGTAATGCACCCTTCACCCTGCCTATTGTCACAACAATAAACAATTATATATATATATGGTGCCGATCGACACCCACCTCTCATCATCCCTGCCGATCGTCACTCCCCCCACTTGTGTCGGTCGGCGTAGTACTCCTGCCGGTCGACAGACTCTCCTAGGGGTCCACCATCTTCGTCTTCAATATATTTCCAAACGCAGGCTTGGTTTTCTACCCAGATTTCTCACAGGAATATAAAATAATTGTTTTGCAACTATTTTTTACCTATTAATTCAATTAATTCTCATATTCACAATCAACAACAATTGCAACAACATTGTGATACGGTGGCAGAACCGGACTGTTTTAGGAAAATGCTGGTTTGCGTTTTGCGTTTGTGTTTGCAAAATGTCGCGGTAAGCAAGAGTCGCCACCGACTTTTATTTTATCCAACTGGAAAGGAAAAAAGCACAAAAAAATTCCTTTTTCGAGATTTTGAGTACGGGGGGGTAGATTATAGAAAGGGAAGGTATTAGCACCCTTTATATCTGTAGTTTTCTACGGGCTCTTAGGTACTTGCTCATCATTTTTAAAATTGCTTCTGTGTTTGTGTGTTTGAAAAGATTTTGTTTTACTTCGATTTAACCCTTGCTTCTGTCTTCAAGAGTGTTACGAAGTCGTTTTGAAAACTTTGTTTGAAAAGAGTGTAAGTGTGGAAAAGTTTGATTTTGAGAAAGTACCTACTAGCATCTACCTACTCGAAAAACGAATGTTTCTGTTCCTGCTTCCTTTAGACAGCGCTATCCCACTATTAGTGAGTAGGTAGCACCTTTGATGGAGTTGTAAGGGTCAATTCGAAAGGGACGTACAACCACTAAAGCAATGTTAGGACGTCTTAGTAATAACCATAATGTCTTAAGATTATATTCGAGGCACCAATTCCGAGGCAACATTTCCGAGCGGGACATTTGATCTTTGTTTAGACAAGAGGGCAACCACTAAAATACCCTATAATGATCGCTTACCGAAGGCAACCGAAGTGAGAGTATACCCTAGGAGTACGCATGTGCGAGTGATTCAATTTCAGTTATTATCTTTACACATTTAGGGTTTGCTAACCATTTTAAAATTAACATGCATTCTTGTCATGCAATCCTATTATCATACATCTAACAGTTAATATTTGCGAAAGTTAAAATGCGGAAATAAAGCTACGCTATTACAAGGCTTCGGGTGGGGGATTAATTACATAGCCAAAAACCCGTAAAACGGTAAATGAAAGAAAAAAAATCCTAATTAAACTATTACATCCCATGAGCAATTACATCAATATTGTAAAAATAAATAAACGCGCGATGAATCGAGAACGAAAGGAAATTAGGATTTTGACCCCGTCTAACCTAATTAAAAGAAAAATTATTTTTTGTTGTTTTTGATTATTTTTAAGAAAATAAGGTTTTAAATTAGATAAATACAAACCTAATTACTAATTAGTTTAAATTAATAAAAATAATTATTTTGGCCTATTTTTGTATTTTGGTTATTATTTTTTTTTAAGAAAAGAAAAATAGAAATTAAATTAAACAAAAAAAACCTAGTTTCTAATTTATTTTAATTTAATTACAAAGACAAATTAAAGTTATCCTAAAATTAAATAAACTAATTAAATTAATTTTTGATAAAAAAATAAAACCTAAATCTAATTTTTGTGAGAAAATGATTTTATGATTTTTTTGATAAAAAAGAATTAATTTGTGTTACTAAAATAATTTAAATGAATTAAATAAAGAAAATATAAAGAGAAAAAGAAAAGGAAAATGGGCCAGGTAAACAGCAGTTTGGGGGGTGCCAATAGCAAGCTTTTGGGCCCAACAATCTGATCCACGTTGACCTCCATGCTTCCATGTTGTACATTGACCAAGGTGCACCATGGTCCTCCAATGAATGGGCGTGAGATCTGGCCTTCTGGAGATCAAGTGGGTGAACATTGATGGCATATGGTGGACCTCATGATGCATGGAGTACTGGATCTGTAAAGAACATTTAAGAAAAATTGCAAATGTTTGGAGGCAGGGGTCGAACTCCTGACCTCATGCCTGCAATGCCTTAGCGTCTCCTTGGCTACCACTGGGCCACTTGATTCAACTTGTTAACATATGAAACAAAAACAATAAAATAAATAAAACAAAGCTAGCTACCAAACACGCGCCAGAATTCAAATGGGCGAATGGGGTGGTGCCACACAGGTCTTCTTCTCCCTTTCTCTGTTGGTAAAAGTTATGGACTTTTACCTACGGACAAAGGTCCGTAGCTATAACCCCTGCACATTTCAAAATCTCACACATGCACGATAAATGAAATCTAATAATGTAGATCAAATCGCCTTGACCTTGTGATTATCATGTCACCTTTCTTGTGGACCAATTTTCCCTGTACCAAAAGATCCCAAAACGAGACAAAAAACCCTAACAATGGCATATCTGTATAGGGTTAAAAAATGCAATTAACTGTTATGAATAGCTTGCAAATGCTTCCAGGATTCGGAATATATACATGATTCATGCTACAAATTCTTAAACAAAGATATTCAATTTCAAGAATATGTCCAATCCGTAAACCACTTACAATGGGTTTTGTTGCACGAAAAGGCTTGCTTTTGATTGTTATGGCTTCCTTGAATGCCTAGGAAACGAAAGGAATGCTTGGCAAGGTTTGAAAGTACCTGGAAATATGAAAACAGATCACCACTTTTCTTGATTTTTTTTAAGTTTGTTCTTCCTCTTACACGCCTCAAAAACCTCTGCTTTTGGTCTGCCTTTGTCCACTATATACCAATGGTCGAATTAGGTTTACAAATATGCCTTTAATCTTTTTTAATTATGGTCTTTGATCATGATTTGATTCTCCTGAAGATCTTTCCAAAATAAGCCAAAAATCAATCTTTTCATGCACAAACATGCCTTGCACGATTTGATTTTGTTGCTAGCTGTATAAGGGACCTGAAATATGCACAAAATCTTAAGGTTTGAATGATTTGGATATTTCCATGATTTATTTTGATTTAATTTGATTTAATTGAAATAAAAAATCAAAATAAATGGCAAAAATAAAATAAAGGCAAGTGGGAAGAGTTAGGGCTCATAGACCATGTTACAAATTCAAAGCAAGTGCAAAAAGTTGGGCCCATTTGACAAATATTACAATTTGAGGCACTTTTAACTTTTCAAAATGACCTATAATGTCCAAATTCATAACTTCTTGTGAATGCATATTTTAAACTTGGGAGATGAAGATGAATTGTAGGTAATTGCATCCTATTCAAAATGAGCTTTGGATGGGTCATTTCTCATAAAGTATGAGAAAGTTATGCTTGGTCAAAGTTGAGTTGACTTTTCCTGCAAAACCCTAATTTAGCAACTTTTGGGTTTTGATGAATTGTGAGAAATACTTGATGAATCATGATCAACCCTTGATCAAATGATGAATAATACTTAAAAATGAGAATGTTGACCAAAAATCTTGAAGTTTGACTGTATGTGGGCCACAGTTGACTTTTTCCCTAACACAGTCGATTTTTTCAGGTCTTTGAACAATTGACTGAGCTAACTTCCTCTGCAAGGCTTGAAACTTGACATGGATGATCTTGAGAACATATTAGTACAATGGTGAGCATTTGGGATCCCTTAGACTCAAGTGTCTTGATGCAACATGAAACCCTAATTTGAGGTAGACTGCCTTAGTAGAGAGTTTGTTTGGCCAACCCTTGGACTTCCTTGAGCAATTTGAGGACCACACTTGAAATGTTTTGAGAAATATGGGAAGGAAAATTTTGGGGTACAACAGCTGCCCTTGTTCAATCTTCTTAAACCTGAGGATGTGGATTGGGTTGTCTGCCTTTCGTGATCCAAGGGTGGAAGATGATTGAACACTAGAGTGCCCAGAAATTTGCACTCGCATGAAGTGGTACTTGTCTTGCGACATCGGGAATGAGCTTATAGATTCCATTTGGAGATTGATGACGAAAGATGGGATTAAAGATGCCATCCGAAGGAGTGTCGATCGCATAAGAGATTCCTTAGCGAAAGCTTGTATACCTGTTGTTGAGGAGGATTCTGCTGGGGAATGCTGGTCTCTGTCTTGAGAGAAAGTTGATCTTTAGGAGCTTCATTCGTCTGTTATTCTACTGGGGAATCGTCTCTTGGTCGAAGAGGTGGAAATGAACTACTATCTAGTCATATTTCAGGCTTCATAGTGATAAGATCGACTACTATCTGGTCGTAATCCAGGCTTTATAATAACTTACTGGGAAGATGAGATTAAAGTTGCTATCCGGTCGTAATCCAGGCTTCACAATTTCTCAATTCTTATCTGGTCGTAATCCAGGCTTCAGAAGGAATTCAGTTGTTATCCGGTTGCATTCGGGCTTTAACTTGAATTTAGGGCACACTAATATCCGGTCGACTCCGGGCTTCTTAGTAATTGTCCAGGTAAAACTGTTATTTGGTTGAAATCCAATCTCCACAGTGTCATGTACCACTATCTGGTCGTAATCCAGGCTTCACGATGTTTCATACCATTATCTGGTCCAATCCAGGCTTCATGGTGTCCTGTACTACTATCTGGTCGATTCCAGGCTTCACAATACCTCACTTCTTATCTGGTCGAAATCTAGGCTTCAGAAGAAATCAAGTGGTTATCCAGTCGCATCCGAGCTTCCATTTTATTTTAAGGCCTACTAATATCCGGTCGACTCCGGGCTTCATAATAATTAGCCGGGTAAATTGCTATTTGGTCGAAATCCAAGCTTCGCAGTGTCCCTTACTGTTATCTGGTCATAATCCAGGTTTCAGTGTCTTTTACTACTATCTGGTCATAATCCAGGCTTCACGATGTCTTATACCATTATCCGGTCGAATCCAGGCTTTATGGTGTTCGGGGAAATCAAGATATTATCCGGTCGAATCCGGGCTTCATAACTTGCATTAAATATATACCACTATCTAGTCGACTCCAGGCCTCGTAGTATTCTTGGCTGCTATCTGGTCGTAATCCAGGCTTTACAACGCCTTCTACCATTATTTGGTCGAGTCCAAGCTTCATGGTGTCTTTGTACTTCTATATGGTCGTAATCCAGGCTTCACAATAACTTGTTGGGGATTAAACTATTATCCGGTCGAATCCGGGCTTCATAGCTTATTTTCAAGGGATACCACTATTTGGCTGTAATCCAGGCTTTGCGGTATTCTGATACTGTTATTCGGTTGTTCTCCGGGCTTCACAATATGATGGAGGAATCAAGATATTATCCGGTCGTACCCGGGCTTCATAGCTTGAACTTTGTGAGAATTTGATTGTATCTTTTCCTGAAAGGTAAAGGGTTAGTCGTATGTAATGTCATGATGTATGAAATGTATTGAGCAATGATGTTCTCAAAATAAATGATATTGTGTTGTATGATGCGTACGCGTATGCCATGATGTATGGGTATGCAATGTTTTTATGATGTTCTCTAGTTGGGGAAAATAAATCCCGGACTGCTGCTGGAGAATAAAAGGAGTTTCACTCGCTGAGGATAACGACCGAAGATGATTTGAGAATACATTGGAAGGAGAATAATTCTGCTGGAGAATAAACTGGTGAAAGAATGACTTTGTAGGGAAGAGATACTCTGTCAGAAGGTCCGCTGATTTGGAGAAATAACCTCGACTGTGGATGAATTACCGTTGCTGGCGATGATGAACTCTGTCGGGGATAATTTTTTTGTTTGTGGAAGAAATAAACTCCACTGGGGATGGTCTTCCATTGTTGGTGATAAATGAACTCTGCTTAGGGAGAACTAACACCACTGTTTTTTTAAATTCCTTTTACTCTGCGGGGAGTGTATATACTTTTAGTCTTATTCTTCAACTGGGTCTATCCCTATACCTGGTGGATAGAGCAACTGTAAGGTTTGGACATTTCTTGTTTTCCCCTGTTCCAGAAATTACCAGTAATCGTCTTTTGTTTCGCATGTAAATATTTATGAGCAGCAGTTATTGTCAAATGCATATATCAAAAATGAATCATTGGACGCTCTTGCAAAACAAAAAAGAAAAAGAAACACAAATTTGAAATTTCTTTGTGAAAATGAATTGTATTGATTTTGAAGTTGGCATGTAATAGGCGTTTTTGTACAAGAGGCTGACGTCCTAGTAAGAGAACACCGCCGAAAGATAGAATTTATACAATTTGTGTAAAAGCAAAGAAAAACAACTATGTGAACAATCCCAATGGGTTCCAACTCTGCTATTGCCTTTATATCTTCGAGCGTCTCATCACTTTGCTACTTGGTTGAAGGTATATCAGATTGATCGGTGCCATCCGAGCTTGATAGTCGATACTGGGGTCTGGTTGCAAGGTGATCCAATGAGACATAGTGTTACGCTTTAATCCCTAATTTTTGCTTGGACCGCCCTTTCAGGTTTTCAGTCCACCGGGATACCCTTTTTTGCCCAAGTCGCCTTTTCAAGTTTTCGACTTGCCGGGTGTACAGATTTTTCATTTTCATCCCTTACTTTTGCCCGAACCCTTTTGGTTCGCCGGGAAGCCCTTATTTTTGCCTAGGCCAGTCGACCTAGCGGGTCTTTGATTATGGATAGTATTTTTCAATATGTCTGCATTGACGGGTTGAGGAAGGTCGTCACCATCCATGGTGGTTAGAATCATAGCTCCTCCCGAGAAAATATTCTTAACCACAAATGGCCCTTCATAAGTGGGGGTCCATTTGCCCCTGGGATCACCTTGCGGTAGTATAATGCGTTTGATCACCATATCCCCGACTGATATTCTTGACGTCTAACTTTCTTGTTAAATGCCTTGATCATCCGCTTTTGATACGTCTGACCATGACAAATAGCAGTAAGTCTCTTTTTCTCGATTAGATTCAGCTGATCAAGCTGGGTCTGGATCCAATCGTCTTCATTCAAACCTGCATCCTTCATAATCCGGAGAGAGGGCGTCTGGACTTCAATGGGTATGACTGCCTCCATGCCATACACCAAAGAGTATGGTGTTTCCCTTGTTGACGTCCGCGCCGAGGTGTGGTACCCATGAAGAGCGAATGGTAGCATCTCGTGCCAGTCTTTGTATGTCACCGTCATCTTCTGCCCAATCTTCTTGATGTTCTTATTATCCGCTTCAACAGCCCCATTCATCTTTGGCCGATAAGGAGAAGAGTTGTGATGTTGTATCTTAAACTGTTTGCAGAGCTTAGTGATCATTGTATTGTTGAGATTCGTACCATTGTCCTTAATGATCCTCTCTGGTACACCATATCGATAGACCAGATTATGTCGGATGAACCGTGCCACGATGTTCTTGGTTACGGTAGCAAAGGAAGCTGCCTTAACCCATTTCGTAAAATAATTAATTGCTACCAGGATGAAACGATGCCCGTTAGACGCAGTAGGTCTGATCTCGCCAATCATATCGATGCCCCACATTGCGAAAGGCCAAGGAGCTGTCAAAACATTCAGAGGAATTAGAGGTACATGCACCTTATCAGCATACACTTGGCACTTATGACAGGTCCGAGAATGCTGATAATAATCGGCTTCCATAGTAGACCAATAATATCCTGCCCGTAGGATTTTCTTTGCCATGGTATGTCCACTGGAATGAGTTCCGAAAGTACCTTCATGTAACTCTGCCATGATCTTTTCTGCCTCGCTCTTGTCCACACATCGCAGTAAGGTTGAGTCATGGTTACGCTTGTAAAGGATACCATTACTGATGAAGAACTTCGCCGCGAACCTTCTCAAGAACTTCTTATCATTAACAGATGCACCCTTGGGGTATTCTTGAGCCTCAAGATACCTTTTTACCTCGTGAAACCAGGGTTTATCTGCTACCTCTTCAGTCTCAATATCACAGCAATGTGCAGGTTCGTCCAACCTCTCGATGGTAATCCAGAGAGCTTCATTATCCCCCCTAACTTTGAGCATAGAAGACATGGTAGCTAGCGCGTCCGCTAACTGGTTCTCCTCTCTGGGGAAATGTTCAAAGGTTATCTCCTCGAAGTGCGGAAGCAACGTCAGTACATACTCTTTGTAAGGAATAAGATTTGGGTGTTTCGTATCCCACTCGAATTTGATCTGACTGATCACGATAGCGGAATCTCCGAACACACTCAAGAACTTAATCCTCAGGTCAATAGCTGCTCGAAGACCCATGATGCATGCTTCATACTCCGCCATATTGTTGGTGCAGTTAAAACATAATCGGGCGGTGAACGGAGTATGACAGCCTTCAGGAGATATGATCACGGTGCCAATGCCATTACCCAAAATGTTTGAGGCTCCTTCAAAATACATAGACCATCGGGATCCTTCCTCAGGTCCTTCATCCGGTCCAGGTGTCTCACAATCAGTTACCAACATGATATTCTCGTCCGAGAATTCAAAGTTCATAGACTGGTAATCATCCACTGCCTAATGCGACGAGCAACCCATGCCAAAGCGCAGCAAGTTTTCTCGAGCAGCGAGTATCGAGTGTTGGCACATTAGGCAGTGGATGATTACCAGTCTATGAACTTTGAATTCTCGGACGAGAATATCATGTTGGTAACTGATTGTGAGACACCTGGACCGGATGAAGGACCTGAGGAAGGATCCCGATGGTCTATGTACTTTGATGGAGCTTCAAATGCTTTGGGTAATGGTATTGGCGCTGCGATCATATCTCCTAAAGGCTCTCATACTCCGTTTACCGCCCGATTATATTTCAACTATACCAACAATATGGCGGAGTATAAAGCATGCATCATGGGTCTTCGAGCAGTAATTGACCTAAGGATTATGTTTCTAAGTGTCTTCGGAGATTACGCTCTCGTGATCAGTCAGATCAAAGGCGAGTGGGATACGAAACACCCAAATCTTATTCCTTACAAGGAGTATGTGTTGATGTTGCTTCCCCATTTCAAGGAGATAACCTTTGAACACTTCCCTAGAGAGGAGAATCAGTTGGTGGACGCGCTAGCTACAATGTCTTCTATGTTCAAAGTCAATTGGGACAATGAGGCTCCCCAGATTATCATTGAAAGACTAGACGAACTTGCACATTGTTGTGATCTTGAGACTGAAGAGGTAACAGAAAAGCCTTGGTTCCATGAGGTGAAAAGGTACATTGAGGCTCAGGAGTACCCCGAGGGTGCATCTATTAATGACAAAAAGTTTCTGAGAAGGTTCGCGGCGAAGTTCTTCATCAACAATGGCATCCTTTACAAGCGAAACCATGATTCGACCTTACTGCATTGTGTGGATAAGAACGAAGCAGAAAGGATCATGGTAGAGTTACATGAAGGTGCTTTTGGAACGCATTCCAGTGGACACACCTTGGCAAAGAAAATCCTTCGGGCAGGATATTATTGGTCCACAATGGAAGCTGACTGTTATCAGCATTCTCGAACATGTCATAAGTGCCAAGTCTATGCTGATAAGGTGCACATACCTCCAGTTCCTCTAAACGTATTGACGGCACCTTGGCCTTTTGCAATGTGGGGCATTGATATGATCGGCGAGATCAGACCTACGGCATCCAACGGGCATCGTTTCATCCTGGTAGCCATTGATTACTTTACGAAGTGGGTTGAAGCAACTTCCTTTGCTACCGTAACCAAGAACATCGTGGCACGGTTCATTCGGCACAATCTGATCTGTCGATACGGTGTACCAGAGAGGATCATTAAGGACAATGGTACCAATCTCAACAACAAGATGATCACTGAGCTCTGCGAGCAATTCAAGATATAGCATCACAACTCTTCTCCTTACCGGCCGAAGATGAATGGGGCTGTCGAAGCGACTAATAAGAATATTAAGAATATTGTGCAGAAGATGACAGTGACATACAAAGACTAGCACGAGATGTTACCGTTTGCTCTTCATGGGTACCGTACCTCAGCACGGACATCAACAGGGGCAACACCCTATTCTTTGGTATATGGCATGGAGGCAGTCTTGCCCATTGAAGTTCAGATACCCTCTCTTCGGATCATGAAGGATGCAGGTTTGAGCGAAGATGACTGGATTCAGACCCGACTTGATCAGCTAAACCTAATCGACGAAAAGAGACTTACTGCTATTTGTCATGGTCAGACGTAACAAAAACGGATGATCAAGGCATTTAACAAGAAAGTTACACGACAAGAGTATCAAGTTGGGGATCTGGTTATCAAGCGCATTATCTTACCTCAAGGTGATCCCAGGGGCAAATGGACCCCTACTTATGAAGGGAAATTTGTGGTTAAGAACATTTTCTCAGGAGGAGCTATGATTCTAACCACCATGGATTGTGACGACCTTCCTCACCCCGTCAATGCAGACATAGTGAAAAGATACTACGCATAATCAAAGACCTGCTAGGTTGACTGGCATAGGCAAAAATAAGGGCTTCCCGGCGAACCAAAAGGGTTCGGGCAAAAATAAGGGATGAAAATAAAAAAATCTGTACACCCGACAAGTCAAAAACCTGAAAAGGTGGCTTGGGCAAAAAAAGGGTATCTCGGTGGACTGAAAACCCGAAAGGGCAGTCCAGGAAAAAATTAGGGATCAAAGCGTAATACTATGTCTCATTGGATCACCTTGCATCCAGACTTCGGTATCGACTATCAAGCTCAGACGGCACTGATTAATCTGATCTACCTTCAACCAAGTAACAAAGTGATGAGATGCTCGAGGACATAAAGGCAATAGCAGAGTTGGAACCCAGTGGGATTATTCACATAGCTGTTTTGTTTCTTTTTACAAATTGTGTAAGTTCTATTTGTTCGGCGGCGTTCTCTTACTAGGACGTCAGCCTCTTGTACAAAAACGCCTATTTACAGGCCAAACTTCAAAAATCAATACAATTCATTTTCAAAGAAATTTCAAACTATTTTTCCTTTATCTGTTTTGTTTTGCAAAGAACGTCCAATGTTCATTTTTTATATATGCATTTGACATTAATCGCTGCTCTTAAATATTTACATACGAGCAAAAGACGAATTACTGGTAATATCAGAAACAGGGGCAATAAGAATTGTCCAAACTGTATAGTTGCTCTGTCCATCAGGTACAAAGGTAGATTCAGCTGAAGGAGATGACTAAGATACCTTCACTCCCCGCAGAGTAAAGCAGTACTGATAGCTCTCCCAGCTGAAACTTGCAACTGTGAACAAATCAGCAATGCTCCCCCCAAGCAGAGTTGATCTACCATTAGCACTGAAAAGGCTTGATATCCCCGGCAGTCTTAATATTCCCTAGCAGAATATGAGAGCATTCCCCAACGGAGTATAAGAATGTTCCCCGGCAGAATATAAGACACCCCCAGTAGAGTCAATATTTCCTAGCACGGTCTGAAAAAGCTTCCCCAACAGAGATGAAGCATCTTCCCCAGTAGATTCTGGAAATTTATCCCCAGCGGAGTACAAACAATAAGTCTCCCCAGCCAAGTTCAAAGGATCATTCCTAGCAGAATTCAGAGGGTTATTCCCACAAAAGTCTAACAGGATCATCCCCAGCAAGTTGCAGCTGAAAGTTCATCCCCAGCAGAGTTCTTTCCTTTCATAAATAGGAATTCAATCCTTAACAGATTCAGTATCACCAGCAACGGTAATCCATCCCCAGCGGAGTTTATCAGTGGAATCTTCAGCAGAGCATCTCTTCCCCACAGAGTAATCTCCTCATCAGTTTATTCCCCAACGGAGTTGTTGTACCCCAAAATTTGCCCTCTCTTTTTCACAAGAAATCACAGCTTCGGGTTTTTCCTGATTTTTCAGATTGGCTTAAGAATCGGTCAAACAGACTTTTCTCATCAGTCGGACAAAATTAGGGTTTCCATTGACTTTTGAATCAGTCAAACTGATTATTAGGGTTTTTATTAATTTGGTTGAGTTTGGCTCAGGGTTTTGATCAGGAAGACGTTTCTTTGACAGTAAATCCAGAATTAGGGTTTTCACGAGCATTCTCAGAAGATTTGAATCCACAACATTTCATTTGACTGTCACATGGTTTTGACGCTTGTTCAAGATTCATGTTTGTTTCTCAAAGTCTAAACATCTGGGATAGAAGCTGAGGCTTCTGATTGAGAGTTTGAAGTGTTGGTTTAATCAGTGAAGTGAAAGGCGTATGGACGTTTGTTTGTTTAACTGTGCAATGCTTTTGGTTATTTGGAACGTCGGACGTTTGTTGATTATTTATAATTTCTAAGTTAAAATTATTGGGATAATTTCCAATTATTATAACTCAAGAAATTTAAGTAATTAAATAAACAAGTGCAGAAGAATTAAAAGAGATATCTGACAAAAAAAGATTTTTATTCATTTTCAATTGTTTGTTACAAATATTATTTGAATACTGTAAATTTATTTACAGTGTTTACAATAATGTTATTACAATGATTAAAAATAAATTAAATCTATATCCTAAGTTTCTTAAAATCTTCATCTTCTACTACTGCTTCCCTTGCCCCAATTGATATTTATCTGCAAAGCCAGAAAAAAGAAAAGTCAATAACAGATGAATTGGAAAAGTATTTTTCAGACAGATAAGCAAAAACTCGTCATTAAAGGTTGTTGGCCGGAATCAGTTTGTTCGTCCTCTCTGCAAATCGCAAGAAGATGTATCTTCTTGGTTCACAAAGAGGGAAAGAAAAATTGTTTGCAAGCATGGAATTAATTAAATACAAGGCTTCATAAGAAATTCACAAATTGCAAAGTGCAAACTGAAATGCCAAACAAAGCTGCACAAGAGCAAAACTGCCTTCAAACCAAACAGCCAAGTTACAGTTTCAAACTAAGCAAACTAAATCACAAATTCAAAACTGTCAAAAAGAGCTGTCAACAAAACTGTCCAAGAGTTGTCAACAAAGCTGCATACAAGTCACAAAAAGCAAAGGCAGAAAATCTGGAATATATGCAGAGGAAAGCCAAAGATGCAAGCAATATTTCAAAACGTTTTCATCATTTTCCAGGCCACAACCTTTTCAGAAAAGTACTTCTAAATCAATATAATATGCTTTTTTGAAGAGAGAGAAAGGGAGTAAAAAGAAGGCTTATAGTTTTTGGGCAGGCTTAAGACATAGATAAATATAACAAGATATCCAACATTGTAAAAGGGGGCAGGAACACAAAGAAAAAAGAGAGGAAATCACAAAAACTGTAAACACCAAGCATGTGCCTTTAAACCTGTCAAAAAACTGCCTTCTTCACCAAAAACTGAACAACTCAGTTGCCTGCATAAAAACACAAGCCTCAGTAGCCTACATAAAACACAAGCCTCAGTAGCCTGCATAAAACATCAAAGCCTCTCAAAAATAAACAAGCTTCAAACTGCCTCAAGCCAAGCATAACAAGCACAAACCCTGAAGCCTAAGGCAACAAGCCCTGAAGCTGTAAACACATAGCCCAAAAACCTGTTACAATCACAAGCCTGTTTCAGCCTGCCAAAAACCTGTTACAATCACAAGTCTGTTTCAGCCTGCCTAAAAAACCTGTCAAACTGCACAAGCTTGCCTCAAAGAAGCAAGCCTCCAAGCCTAAAAAAAAAACAGTTATCAGAACAACAACTGAAACACCAACTCGGAATCATCATCATCATTGAAAAGGCCAAGCCCAAAAGAGAGGAAAAGAAAAGTCAGAAGCAAAAACAACTGAAGCAAACAATCTCAGGATCAAGATTCATCATTGAAATCTCACCCAAAGCCAAGAGAAAGAGAAGAAGTCAGAAGTGAAACAATAACCACATTCTCAGATTCAATATTATCATCATTGAAAAAATAGCCAACAAAGCCCAAAAGAGGAAAAAGCAACAATCTCAGAATCAAGGTTCATCATAGAATCAACATAGCTAAAGTCAAACATCACAACAATAACAACAAATCTCAAAATCAAAGTCCAAGAGAGGAAGAGAGTCAGAAGCGTATACTCTAGGGTTTTCAGATTATAGCATCATCACTAAACGAAGGTTAAAGATACAAAATACCAGGAAGCAAGCCAGCAAGCAAGTCATCACGTTCCCTCCGCCTTGGCCATCTGAGAAGCGCCGCCGTCCAACTCTCATTCTCCTCTCCAACAACAAACCCTAAAGGTATTGTCCTCCTTCTTTTTTTTTACACCTCACAGAAACAAATAACACAAAGATTAATAACATGCAAGAGATAAGAATCCGAAAACCCTAAAAACATGAAGAAGAAAAAAATCGTTACCTTTTTCTTTCCGTCGCCCTGAGCAACTGTGGAGAGAGGAGATGGAGGCATCGCGTTTGGTAGCCTAAGGCGATTGGATGAAGCATCGTTGGCTGGTTTGAGAAAGCATGAAGAGACGATGAAGAAGAAAGGGAGCGACACCGTTCAAGTGTAAACCCTATTCTGAGCCAAATAATTCTAACCCTAACAACAAAAACTTATCAAACGTATCTGGGCCCGTCCCTTGCGCAAAACCCCTTAAGCCCTATTGATTCTGGCACGTACCCCCCTTTGTTTTAATCAGCATTTGTTCTTTTATTTGGGCCTGCCCCTCATACTAATGCCTAAGCCCATTTAGTTTCTTTTTTTATTTTCCTTAGGTTTATAAATCAATACTATTTTTTTCTATCACTTTACTATTTTTTCCTTTTTTATATATAACTTAAACTAATATTTTTGTTAAATAAAAATAATACATTAACTTCTTTTGTACAAAATTTTCTTAAATACCTTTTATCACACTTAAAATATGTAAACATTAGTTTTCTATTAAGTTAAATAATTCTCAAGCTTTTGTTTAATTATTTCTATACAAGTTTCTAAAAACATTAACTAAAATACATGAATAATAATTTTCTTTAACTTAAACATTTTTCTTTTCTTTTCTTTAAAACTTTTGTTTATATATAATTAACAAAAAAACACAAAAATAATAATACTTAACTTGCATCATTTGTAAATAATTATATGCATGGCACAATACTTTTGTTTATCTTTGATTCTTATACCTTGATTATATTTTTACATTGAGAATGCGATGATTCGATTTGGTTGTAAATAATATTTGGACAATACTATCCTGATAAGACTCATCCCCATTTGTAAACATTTGTACCCCCATCCCCGGATACTTATTTGTAATAGCTTAGAATTTAAATTCCCGCAATTTATCGCTTTCTATATACTGTATAGTAATTAGGGTTTGTATGCGAAGATTCAAAATCAACCGCTAGATAACCTAATACAAGACAAATACATGAAAATCAATACACCATTCACACTTGCACCTCTAGGGTAATCCCGCTTGTTGCCTTCAAAAATGGGCCATGGTTGCATGTTAAGTGTCTTTGGCAAAACAAAAACAAACAAAATGATCATAGTCCCTCGATGACACTATCTTATTGCCTAAACAAAAATGATCATAGTCCCTCAAGAAAATTGCCAAAGATACTTGACACTATTGCCTCTATGGTCTATAGGATGACCCGCGCCCGTCCCGTTAACATCCTAACGCAAGGTTGTTCACCAAATACAATGGTGAAACAACACTGTTAAAAGGGTTAAAAACATAAGGAAAGATCTTTGAGTAAAATAGGGTAGACAACTCTTAGTTATTTGATCAAACTTGAAAAACATCCTTGTCTATTTTCAAACACACATCACAACACAACTTCAAAACAAACTTTCAAAAAACATTGAAACATCTTTTCAAAAAAAGACAAACACCTTTGTAAAACATTCGAGTAATAAATTGTTACAATGGTTGCCTAGACAAGGCATATTTTTTAAAACATTTTCAAAACCACACACAAAGCACCATTTCAAACAATTGAAAAGCAAAGGCAAGTGATCTAAGCAAGTAACTAAGAGCCCATGGATAACCATGGATAGAAAGGGTGCTAATACCTTCCCTTTCTATAATCTACTCCCCGAACCCACGAAAACATCTCAAAGGTTTTTCCTGTGCTTTTTAACCTTTCCTTAGGATAAAATAAAAAGTCGGTGGCGACTCTTGCTAAATAGAACATTTGCGAACAAAAAGCGCAAAACCTCAAGTCAGTCCTCCCACCGTATCACAAGAGTCATCTTCTCCTGCAGGTTTATTCTCGCAGCCACCTTCGTTCACCATCCCCAGCGGAAACAAAGAATTCAACTCTCTCTCCAGCAACTATCCGGGATTTATTTTCCCCAGCTAAAACATTACATTTCCATACATCATGATACATGCATAAATGCATCATACTATATAATCTCATTTATGTTGAGAACATCATTGCTTTAACCATATCATGCATTGCATATGACTGACCTTTACCTTTCAGGAAAGATGCAGTTAAGTTCTCAGCTATGTCAAATACCTTGCCTGGTCCAGTTAAATCGATTCCTAAAGATTTTTCTGATGCCGATCCAGTCAAAGGCCTTCTCTGGTCCAGTTAAATCGATTCCTAAAGATTTTTCTGATACCGAGCTAGTTGAAGTTATCCCAAGACCTTGCCTGGTCCAGTTAAATCGATTCCTAAAGATTTTTCTGATGCCGATCTAGTCAAAGGCCTTCTCTGGTCCAGTTAAATCGATTCCTAAAGATTTTCCTGATGCCGATCCAGTTGAAGATTCCAAGACCTTGTCTGATCCAGTTAAATTGATTCCTAAATATTTTTCTGATGTCGATCCAGTCAAAGGCCTTCTCTGGTCCAGTTAAATCGATTCCTAAAGATTTTTCTGATGCCAATCCAGTCAAAGAAGACAAAACCTCCTATGGTCCAGTTAAATCGATTCCTAAAGATTTTTTTGATGCCAATCTAGTCAAAGAAGACAAAAACTCCTCTGGTCCAGTTAAATCGATTCCTAAAGATTTTTCTGATGCCAATCCAGTCAAAGAAGACAAAAACTCCTCTGGTCCAGTTAAATCGATTCCTAAAGATTTTTCTGATGCCAATCCAGTCAAAGAAGACAAGACCTCCTCTGGTCCAGTTAAATCGATCCCTAAAGATTTTTCTGATGCCAATCCAGTCAAAGAAGACAAGACCTCCTCTGGTCCAGTTAAATCGATTCCTAAATAATTTTCTGATGCCAATCCAGTCAAAGAAGACAAGGCCTTCTCTGGTCCAGTTAAGTCGATTCCTAAAGATTTTTCTAATGCCAATCCAGTTGAAGTTATTCCAAGACCTTGTCCGGTCCAGTTAAATCGATTCCTAAAGATTTTTCTGATGCCGATGCAGTCAAAGTCCAGACCACCTACCAACAGTCTCCAAATGGCATCTGTAAGCCCATTCCCGACATCACAATGCTGATACCACTTCATGCGAGTGCAAATTTCTGGGCACTCTAGTGTTCAATCATCTTCCACCTTCAGATCACGAAAGGCCCGAAAGCCAATCTATATCCTCAGGTTTAAGAAAATTGAACAGGGGAAGCTGTTGTACCCCAAAATTTTCCCTCCCATATTTCTCAAGACATTACAAGAATAATCTTCAAGTGGCTCAAGATTGCTCTAGAGTTGGACAGTCAAATCATCTCCTAAGGCAATCAACCTCAAATTAGGGTTTTTTGTTGCATTAAGGTCCTTACATCAAAATGATCTCAAGTTCTCCCCAATTTCCTAATATGTTCACAAGGCCATCCATGTCAAATTTCAAGCCTTGCAGAGGAAGTTTGGTCAGTCAATTGCTCAAGAAGTCCCAAAATCGACTGTGTTATGGCAAAAGTCAACTGTGACCCAAATACAGTCAAACTTCAAGATTTTTGTCAACATTCTCATTATTAAGGATATTTCATCATTTGATCAAGGGTTGATCATGATTCATCAAGGATTTCTCAAAATTCATCAAGATTCAAAAGTTGATAAATTAGGGTTTTGTAGGAAAAGTCAACTCAACTTTGACCAAGCATAACTTTCTCATACTTTATGAGAAATGACCCATCCAAAGCTCATTTTGAAGAGGATGCAATTTCCTACAATCCATATTCACACCCCAAGATCAAGAAATGCACTCACAAGAAGTTACAAATTTGGACATTATAGGTCATTTTTGGAAGTCAACAAAAATACCTTTTTTTCCAAAACTTATAACTTGAGCATGGAATATCAAAATGAGATGAGACCAAAAGGGTTGGTTAGAGGACATCTCAAGATTTCTAAAAAGTCCAAGAACACTTCCAAAAGTTCAAAATTGAAGAAGTTATGTATTGTTGAAGTTGGGCATTTTTCCAAAATTGCCAAAAGTCAACTATCCTCAAAACTTCAAATTTTGTCAAATGGGCCCACTTTTTTCCACTTGTTTTGATCTTGTCACACTACACACGTGTCCTATCTTCAGTCTTGTGTCCAATTATTAATTTTTCTATTTTATTTGATTTTTATTGAATTAATTCATTTTTAATCAATTTAAATCCAAATAAAATCCAAATCTTGATCACTTGGAATCTTTTTGATTGATACAGGTCTTAATTATCATTATGGACATGGTCAAACTCGTATCAAGCCATATCATGCACAAAATATTGGTTTTTGGACAAATTTGGAAGCTTTTTAATGGTGAATCAAATAACATCTTCAAGCATCAATGCACAAAGATTCAAAGCCCAAAACTTGACCTAATGCATTGCTTGACAGATATACAAGTGAGATGCACGAGTTTCAGAACCTAGAGGCTGCATAAACACCAAAACCAAACTTGGAAAAAACTTTAAAAAGCTTGAAACTGAAATCTGTTTTAGAGTCCAATTCAAGGCCAAAACTCAACACTACTCTCTTGCTGGACATCCACTGAGTCTATAGCAATAAAAAGCAAGGCCATTCACCTCCTAAAACGCGTTGTAAGTCTCCCTGAAAGCTGCCCTGCATTTGAAATCGCAACCTCTCATTCTTGCATTTTTTTGACAAATTATTTGCATAGTCATGATCCTTGTATGATTTCTAAACTTTCTGCAATATTTGATTGTGTTTTTATAGCCTGTAACGCCATACCCGAACCTAGGGTTTTGGAAGTTTGTTTTTGGGTGTTTTCTTTGCAGGGAAAATTGGAACAAATAATGGACATACACATGTTCAGGAGGAAGAGACGAGCATGACTGTGGTCGTGGCTTGAGTTTTCATGGCCTAGAACGTTTTTTAGGATCGACCTGGGGATTTAGCTGCAGATAAAAATCCGCAGGTAAATAACCAGGGCTGGGCGAAGAAGATGACTACGTGCCCTCTCCTCATTCGCTGTTTCAAATTTCCCGCGTTTTTGTTTTTAATTCCAGCATATTAATTGTTTTTTCTTTATAATAATTGTTATCTATCACATTAACAAATGATGCATAATGGTGTAGTGGTAAGCGCGTTGGCCAGTGATCAGCAGGACCTGGGTTCGAATCCCAGGTCCCCCACATATTTTCTATTGTTTTTCTTCAGATATTCCAATGCATTTCAAAGATTATGGCCTATCATACAGCCTCATTCAGATGCCTGCCAGATGGCCCCAGGCCAGATCTGGTGGCCCAAAGGTGATATCCACCATACACCCAAGTCAACATGCGCGTGGAGAAACAGAAAAGTCAATCAGGCTGGCTTGTATTGGGCCACAAAAATTGTTGATCTCACATCCAAATCAGGCCCACACCCTCCTTGGTTATTTCTATTTATTTATTTCTTTTTATTTTGTTTCTTTATTTTGTTTAATTATTTCCATTATTATTTAAATCACTAACCAATTAATCTTTTTCTTAATAAAATCAAAAACACAAAAATATATTTTATTTATTAAAATTAAATTCATCACTTTATTTTTTTGTAAATAAATATTAATCCAATTAATTTAGTTTTAATTAGGTTTAACTTTTAATATTTTTGCAATATTTAAAACCAATGTAGATAATTAGGTTTTACTAACTTTAAATCAAATTTATTTTATTTCTTTAAATATCCAAAAAATCCAAAAATATCTTTTTTTTAATTAATTTATTTATTTATTTAAATAACTTAGTATTATTTCCTTTTAATTCAAAAATAACAAAAAAGCTTTCTTTCAAAAAAAGGGTCAAAACCCTAAAAATTTCGCATTCGATTTAACTTTCCGCACGTGATCTATTTTGCCATATTGATGTAATTGTTCCCCGGAATGTAATAGTTTTAATTAGGACTATTTAATTTATTTATTGCTTTATTTATTTTCCGCATTTTAATTTCAAGGGTTGTTTTTGGCGATGTAAATACCCAAAGCCTTGTAATAGTTTAGATTTAATTTCCGCAAATTTAATTTCCGCAACTTATAAAATGTTAGATGTTTGGTAATAGAGAATGCATGATAAGATCGAATGTATGAACTTAAAATCAACATAGTTCACCCATGACATGTACAAAGATAAAATTAACCGAAATAACACTCGCACATGCGCACTCTTAGGGTACACCTCACTTGGTTGCCTTCGAACGTGGTCATTGAGTATAGGAAGTTTTAGAGGTCGCCCTCTTGTCCAAAGATCATAGTTGCCTCGAAACGGTTGCCTCGGAAAAATGATCTAAGGCATTAGGGTTACCGCTAAGGCGTCCTAACATTGCTTTAGTGACCACACGTCCCTTAATCGAATTGACCCTTAAACTCCAACGACGGTGCTACCTACTCATTCATAGTGGGATAGCATTGTCTAAAGGACATTTGTACAGATTAATTCCTTTTTCGAGTAGGTAGATGGTTCTTAAGTACTTTCTCTTTCAAAACAAAACAAAACTTTTCGCACTTACACCTTTCAAACAAAAGCTCTTTTCAAACCCACAAATACAAAGAAAAGCAAATTTTGAAAACAATTTGAGCAAGTACCTAAGAGCCCGTGGATAACCACAGATAGAAAGGGTGCTAACACCTTCCCTTTCTATAATCTACCCCCCGAACTCGAGAAACATCTCGAAAAAGGAATTTTTCTGTGATTTTTTCCTTTCCTTGTTGGATAAAATAAAAGACGGTGACGACTCTTGCTTACCGCGACATTTTGCGAAGATAAACGCAAAACGCGAACCAGCATTCCATAAAACAGTCAGTTCTTTCCCACCGTATCACACGGTAGAATTTGAGACAAAGTCATATTAAGCCGAGTGTACTGTCTTTGCGGTCTCTCCATTCTTTGTTGATTGTTGCTTTGTGGGGCAACGGTGGGTATTGATATTACTACCGCATTCACTGCTTGACGGCGTTTAGGTCTGCTTTGGCTCCTCGAACTGTAAACTGCACTAGCTTCTTTCTTACCAGCGAAAGGCTTCTTTACTGTACTGGATGACGCATCCCTCTGTATCTTACCACTTCCGATACCAGCTTCTACTCTCTCCCCAGTCAGAATCAATTCAGTAAACCCAGATGACGAACTGCCGATCAGATGATTGAAAAATAGACCAGACTACGTCCCTAGAAACATATCAACCAACTCCCTATCAGACATAGGGGGTTGGACTCTTCCAGCCAGATCTCTCCACTTCTGAGCATAATCCGACATACCCTGAAGCTGACTACGAGTGGGAGCAAGGTCGGCGTTATACTGGTACTTCCGTTAGAAAGCAGCAGCAAGGTCCTCCACTTTCAGATATTAGCTCCTTCCAATTGATAAAACCATTCAAGCTGAGTCCCTGACAGACTATCTTGAAAGAAATGTACCCACAGATTCCTATCAGCAGTGTAAGGTTGAATTTTTCTGACATATGAGCGGAGATGGAGTTTTGGACAGGATACTCCATCGTACTTAGCAAAAACTGGAGCTTTGAACTTATGAGGGATCACCACCCCCGATGCTAGTCCCAAATCTCCGAAGTCCAACCCAGGAACCTTCTGAATCTCCATAGCACTTAGACGGTCCACAAGTTGTTTGTACCTATCCTCAGCAGGAGGGTACTGTTCATCATCAAAGTCAGCATCATTATCAGAGACCACAGGACTAGGACCCTTTTCTTCTTCTTGATTCTCTCCTCCTTTGGATGAATGAGATAGATCAGCTTCCTGTCGCAACCTATTCCCAAATCTGTGACCCATATTCAGAAGAACCACCTTCTTCTTCTTTTTCTTCTTCTCTTTCAGGATGAGAGTCTTCAAATCTTCTTGCCCTTTATCCAAGTTCAAGAACATCTCTTGGAATTGGGCATTCTGTGCCTGAAGAGCTTTGGTGGCTTGATCGGTAGGTATTTCAAAAGACATTTTGTGCTGAAATAAACAACGAAGAAGATGAGAAACCTGTAATGGTACCTGTAATGATGTGCATGATAATGGAATGCGTATGAAATGATTTGAAAGACTTTGGGAGATTTAAATTTGTAAAACAAAAATAAAACACACTTTATTAGATTAACCTGTAAAAATGTTTAACAATGCCTTTAAGGCGTTTACAAAAGAAATAACTGAAAAGAAAATCTAAACTAGAAACAATAAAAGATATCAGAAACCCTATGGTCGTTTCCCCTTCGTGCTGACGTAAACATTGATTGTCCTTTCATTCTCAAGTTGCCTCGTGAGCTTCAAGATCTTCCTTGCTCATGGTACTTCTCACGGTAGGTATCCCTTTCTTCCTTCAACTGAATCCAGGATCTCTTCAATGCCCCAAGATCAGTAGGCATATAGGGATAAAGGACCGTGTAAGGAACACCCTCTTCATTAGTAGGCTCCACAATCACTGGAAGCACAGCTTCATAAGGCATTCCAAGCTTCTGAGCACAAGCTCGGACCCACTAGAGATAAGGTTGCATATGGAGATAAGTCTTTGGTCCTTGCTCGTGAGGGTCAAACCTGTTCACCATGCCCCAGGCCCGTATAAACCTTCGGTAGTGCTCGTCAACGCCATCCTTGTAGTCAAAGACAATATCTGTAAGAAGTAGTTCATGAGGACCGTCTCTCTGAGCACGACCAAACTGTTGTAAAGCCAAACAAGGACTGTAGGTTAGCCCCCCTCTGATTCCAAGCAACGGGACATTAGGGTATCCCCCATATCGGTCAATGACAACAGTGCCTTCCATAGCCTTAGAACTCCAAAGAATGTCCGTATGGGCAAGGGACATTATCCTGTAAGCCCAACCTAAACCTTCCTCATTCTTCAATACAGACTTGGGGAGGTACGAAATAAACCACCTCTCCAACAGCGGCATACAACACATGAGGGTCCCTCTTCTTCGCACAGTACGAGTATAGAGGGCATGTAGGATATCACCCAGAAGGGTAGACACAGGATTGCGGGACAGGAAGATCTTAACCGCATTCACATCTATGAAGGAATCTGGATTTGGGAAAAGAACCAAGTCGTAGATGAGGAGAGCCAAGATGTCTTCAAAAGCCTTAAAATCCAAGTTATCTCAGAACTGTTGAGCTTGATCCATCATAAACTTAGCCAAGAAACCTTTAACCCCGCTCCGTGTCTCCCAGTTGGATACTACATCAGCCCTTTTTAGATGTAAGGCTGAAGCAATGCCCTCAGGTCTAGGAACCTCTTCCAAACCTGTGAAGGGTGTCTGCTCGAGGATGGATATGCCCAATAAGTGAGAAAACTCTTCCAAAGTAGGAACTAGCTGATAATCCGGGAAGGTGAAACAATGATGCACCGGATCGAAGAACTGGAAAAGCATGCTCATCATCTGCTCATCCAACTTTGAAGTGACCAAGCTAAGGAGCTGACCATGTCTTCTGATGAATGAAGAAGTATCAGAAACTCTTGAGGCTAAATCTTTGAGTTGAGTAGGTATTTGCACAAAGTTAACTCGGATGGTGTTTTTGCGCATGGAAGCCATAATCTGCAAAACAGAACAAAGATAAATCCCCTCGGTCTTTGAAATGGTTAGTATAATGAAGTATGCATGCAATGTTATAATGCATGATGTCATGATAAAACACACAACAAGTATAACAGATAACAGACATGGTAAAGGCAAACAAGTCACACAAGAGCCCTTAAGTTTCAGGCTTGCATGGGGTCTAGGTACTACCCTCTTGAAGTTTAGTTGGTTTCAACCTGTCCTAATAATAGTAATCGGGTTCTAGAGATTCTCAATATCATTGACCATCCTCCACCGGTCATGGTTTCAGCTCACGTAATATTTTCTTACGGCCGGAACTATCTCGAGAGTATGGTCTCAATGAGTGTAGTATCGAGTATCAACCAGTTCTCAGCTTTATACCGAGGCCGACTATCTCACTACTTCCTATGGCCAAGTTGGTCAATTATAGGTTCTAAGGTCAGTTGATGCTTAACGACACACATAGCAGCCCTGTATTCTCCTTGTTTCTCCACAAGGGATACCGGTACTAACCAATGTGCCACATCAATGTAGCTACTGCTTCAACCGTATCAGTCTACGCCGTACAGTTCCCTCACAATTTATTGCTACTTACCTAAAAGGTGTCCCTCAGATCCGGGTTAGGATCTATAGTAACTCCAATACAAAACCCTCAAAAGTAAAGCAATCAAATCAAACAATAGAAGCAAATATGATGAACTAATCCTAAGGTATACCCCACTTATTAAGTCCCCAGCAGAGTCGCCAGTTCTGTGATACGGTGGCAGAACTGAACTGTTTTAGGAAAATGTTGGTTTGCGTTTTGCGTTTTGCGTTTGTGTTTGCAAAATGTCGCGGTAAGCAAGAGTCGCCATTGACTTTTATTTTATCCAACTGGAAAGGAAAAAAGCACAGAAAAATTCCTTTTTCGAGATTTTGAGTACGGGGGGTAGATTATAGAAAGGGAAGGTATTAACACCCTTTCTATCCGTAGTTTTCTACGGGCTCTTAGGTACTTGCTCATCATTTTTTAAATTGGTTATGTGTTTGTGTGTTTGAAAAGTTTTTGTTTTACTTTGATTTAACCCTTACTTCTGTCTTCAAGAGTGTTACGAAGTCGTTTTGAAAACTTTGTTTGAAAAGAGTGTAAGTGTGGAAAAGTTTGATTTTGAGCAAGTACCTACTAGCATCTACCTACTCGAAAAAAGAATGTTCCTGTTCTTGCTTCCTTTAGACAGCATTATCCCACTATTAGTGAGTAGGTAGCACCGTCATTGGAGGGGTAAGGGTCAATTCGAAAGGGACGTACAACCACTAAAGCAATGTTAGGACGTCTTAGTAATAACCCTAATGTCTTAAGATCATATTCGAGGCAACAATTCTGAGGCAACATTTCCGAGGCAACATTTCCGAGCGGGACATTTGATCTTTGTTTAGACAAGAGGGAAACCACTAAAATACCCTATACTTAATGATCGCTTACCAAAGGCCACCGAAGTGAGAGTATACCCTAGGAGTGCGCATGTGCGAGTGATTCAATTTCAGTTATTATCTTTTCATATTTAGGGTTTGCTAACCATTTTAAAATTAACATACATTCTTGTCATGCAATCCTATTATCATAGATCTAACAGTTAATATTTGCGAAAGTTAAAATGCGGAAAATAAAGCTACGCTATTACAAGGCTTCGGATGGGGGATTAATTACATAGCCAAAAACCCGTAAAACGATAAATGAAAGAAAAAAAAGCCTAACTAAACTATTACATCCCATGAGCAATTACATCAATATTGTAAAAATAAATAAACGCGCGATGAATCGAGAACGAAAGGAAATTAGGGTTTTGACCCCGTCTAACCTAATTAAGAGAAAATTATTTTTTGTTGTTTTTGATTATTTTTAAGAAAATAAGGTTTTAAATTAGATAAATACAACCCTATTTACTAATTAGGTTAAATTAATAAAAATAATTATTTTGGCCTATTTTTGTATTTTGGTTATTATTATTTTTTTAAGAAAAGAAAAATAGAAATTAAATTAAACATAAAAAACCTAGTTTCTAATTTATTTTAATTTAATTACAAAGACAAATTGAAGTTATCCTAAAATTGAATAAACTAATTAAATTAAATTTTGATAAAAAAATAAAACCTAAATCTAATTTTGGTGAAAAAATGATTTTATGATTTTTTTTGATAAAAAAAGAATTAATTTGTGTTAGTAAAATAATTTAAATGAATTAAATAAAGAAAATATAATGAGAAAAAAAAAGGAAAATGGACCTGATAAACAGCAGTTTGAGGGGTGCCAATAGCAAGCTTTTGGGCCCAACAATCTGATCCACGTTGACCTCCATGCTTCCATGTTGTACATTGACCAAGGTGCACCATGGTCCTCCAATGAATGGGCGTGAGATCTGGCCTTCTGGATATCAATTGGGTGAACATTGATGGCATATGGTGGACCTCATGATGCATGGAGTACTGGATCTGTAAAGAACATTTAAGAAAAAATTGCAAATGTTTGGAGGCAGGGGTCGAACCCCTGACCTCATGCCTGCAATGCCTTATCGCCTCCTTGGCTACCACTGGGCCACTTGATTCAACTTGTTAACATATGAAACAAAAACAACGAAATAAATAAAACAAATCTAGCTACCAAACACACGCCAGAATTCAAATGGGCGAATGGGGTGGTGCCACGCAGGTCTTCTTCTCCCTCTCTCAGTTGGTAAAAGTTATGGACTTTTACCTACGGACAAAGGTCTGTAGCTATAACCCCTGCACATTTCAAAATCTCACACATGCACGATAAATGAAATCTAATGATGTAGATCAAATCGCCTTGACCTTGTGATTATCATGGCACCTTTCTTGTGGACCAATTTTGCCTGTACCAAAAGATCCCAAAACGAGACAAAAAACCCTAACAATGGCATATCTCTATAGGGTTAGAAAAAATGCAATTAACTGTTATGAATAGCTTGCAAATGCTTCCAGGATTCGGAATATATACATGATTCATGCTACAAATGCTTAAACAAAGATATTCGATTTCAAGAATATGTCCAATCCGTAAACCACTTACAATGGGTTTTGTTGCACGAAAAGGCTTGCTTTTGATTGCTATGGCTTCCTTGAATTCCCAGGAAACGAAAGGAATGATTGGCAACGTTTGAAAGCACCTGTAAATATGAAAGTAGATCACCACTTTTCTTGATTTTTTTAAAAGTTTTTTCTTACTCTTACACGCCTCAAAAACCTCCTCTTTTGGTCTGCCTTTGTCCACTATATACCAATGGTCGAATTAGGTTTACAAATATGCCTTCAATCTTTTTCAATTATGGTCTTTGATCATGATTTGATTCTCATGAAGATCTTTCCAAAATAAGCCAAAAATCAATCTTTTCATGCACAAACATGCCTTGCATGATTTGATTTTGTTGCTAGCTGTATAAGGGACCTGAAATATGCACAAAATCTTAAGGTTTGAATGATTTGGATATTTCCATGATTTATTTTGATTTAATTTGATTTAATTGAAATAAAAAATCAAAATAAATGGCAAAAATAAAATAAAGGCAAGTGGGAAGAGTTAGGGCTCGTGGACCATGTTACAAATTCAAAGCAAGTGCAAAAAGTTGGGCCCATTTGACAAAAAAAGCAATTTGAGGCACTTTTGACTTGTGACAATTTTGCAAGAAGGGTCAACTTCACCAATGCATAACTCCTTCAATTTTGACTCTTTGAAAGTGTTCTTGGACTTTTTAGAAATCTTGAGATGTCCTCTAAGCAACCCTTTTTGTCTTATCTCAATTGAGTCTTCCATGTTCATGTATGAAGCTTTGACAAAAAAGGTGGTTTTGTTAACTTTTCAAAATGACCTATAATGTCCAAATTCATAACTTCTTGTGAGTGCATATTTTTAACTTGGGATCTGAAGATGAATTGTAGATAATTTCATCCTATTCAAAATGAGCTTTGGATGGGTCATTTCTCATAAATTATGAGAAAGTTATGCTTGGTCAAAGTTGAGTTGACTTTTCCTACAAAACCCTAATTTAGCAATTTTTGGGTTTTGATGAATTGTGAGCAATCCTTGATGAATCATGATCAACCCTTCATCAAATGATTAATAATACTTAAAAATGAGAATGTTGACCAAAAATATTGAAGTTTGACTGTATGTGGGCCACAATTGACTTTTGCCCTAGCACAGTCGATTTTTAGGTCTTTGAACAATTGACTGAGCAAACTTCCTTTGCAAGGCTTGAAACTTGACATGGATGATCTTGAGAACATATTAGGAAAATGGTAAGAATTTGGGATCCCTTGGATTCAAGTATCTTGATGCAACATGAAACCCTAATTTGAGGTAGACTGCCTTAGGAGAGAGTTTGTTTGGCCAACCCTTGGACTTCCTTGAGCAATTTGAGGATCACACTTGAAATATTTTGATAAATATGGGAGGGAAAATTTTGGGGTACAACAAGCATCAACACACAATTATTTATTTTCCAGAACTCAGCACAATAACAATTGCCAACAACAACATAATTTATTCCACACGAAAATTCAATACAAAATTCAACACAGATAATGGATAATTACACAACCCCAATCCTACATACTAACCATCTTATTCTCGGTTATAAAATCCGAACCCCACCCCTACCTTTTGTTTTTCCGGTCGGTCGAATTCTCCGGTTGAAACTGCAACTGGTTTGACGGCGAGTTCTCTAAATTTTCTTGCCTCCCACTTGGTGCCTCCAAACCCTTGTTTCTTTTACTGCTACGTGATAATTGTATTTATTTTGGTTTTTGGCTGCTAGCTTCCATATATCATAACCTAATATAATAATAACAGGTCTACTAGTAACTTTAATGGGCCTATTAATTCTATTCCTAATCTTGCTATTTCACACACCCCACTTGACCCAACTAATAAAATAATATTCTATTAAAATCAACATTATTTCCAATATTAATTTCTCTTGACTAAATTGACTAATTATTCGATTATCAATTCTAACAATATATATTTAATCCAATAACGCTCCTTATAATTATTCCTATAATTCCTTCTTCGACTATATTCCAACAATTAAATTCTTAGTAATTCATTTAAATAATTTAATGAATTTCCGGGAGTTACAACTCTCCCCCACTTAGAATATTTTCGTCCTCGAAAATTCATCCGATACCACTTTCCTTAACTTCACCTCCACCTCTAGCCTTTCGATATAATCACAACTTACTATAATTAAAATCTAACGCACACGTGAAATTCTATTTCAACTCATCCAACAACAATAATAATAACTAATGAAGTTCTATCGACGAAACACGTACCTCTGGTACCCCTGTCCTCGTTACCCGTTGGAGTTTCCAATAACGCGAACACCCTTGCACCAGGCGCTTTCTTCGGTTTCTGACACTGAGTACTGATATGGCCTTCTTCACCACAATTGAAACAAACATCCGCCTTATGCTTACACTCAGGAGCTGCATGTACAACCTTACCACAGCGAAAACACCTCCTTACCTCAGCAGTAGTGCACACGTTACTCTTGTGACCAGGTTTCCCACACTTGAAACAAGTCACACTAGCAGGAGCGTCTCCCTCACTTATTTTTTGACCCTCGGAAACTTCTTATTTACCTCTACCAGCTGGAGCATCGTACGGCTTACCACGACTCTGATTCTTGCTCCGCTTCTTATTAACTATCTTGTAATGAGCATTGTTATCCTCCTCATAAATTCTGTAGCTATCCATCAAATCAGAGAAAGCAAGAATTTTATGATATCTAATTTCCTTCTTGATCTCCGAGCGCAACCTGTTCTCAAACTTGATGCACTTCGAAAATTCAGCAGTTTCCGCACTATAATATGGATAGAACTTAGCCAACTCCACAAACTTTGCAGCATACTCAATAACAGACTTGTTCCTTTACTTCAGCTCGAGGAATTCAATTTCCTTCTTACCCCGAACATCTTCAGGATAATACTTCCGTAAAAATTCTCCACGAAACACAACCCAAGTTATCTTTTCACCTGTAGCTTCCAACCTCGGACGAGTCTCTAGCCACGAGTCGTCGGCTTCGACTGCCAGCATATGAGTACCATACCGAACCTTCTGCGCTTAGTGCAATCCATCACACGGAAGATTCTCTCCATCTCCTTCAACCAACTCAAAGCCCCATCAGGATCATACTTACCCTTGAAGGTAGGCAGATTCTCCCTCTGGAAAGTCACCAAGCTACGGGATCCCGCATCACCGCCAGCATTCGGCTGATTCTCCATAGCATGAGCCATTGCTTCCAAAGCAGCAGCAATCGCAACATCGTTCCTTACCACCATCTCAACTTATAACTACAACACAAAAAATGGTCAACAATAATTAACAATACTCGATTGTTAAAGACTCAACAACTTTGGCCGGACGGACCGACCTGCTCTGATACCACTAATGTAACACCCCAAATCTACCCCACAATTATATTAAAATCAGAGTGCCAAAATTTCCGCAAACATGAGGCATTACATTCTCGTTTAAAAAACCAATAACATAAAAACCTATCATAATAGATACATAGCACATATTAATCCAAAGAACTTATAACAATTAATTAGTCTTCAAAAATATTTCAACTTAATTCCATAAATTCGCAGCGGATTCACAACTTTAAAACTTCAAAAGAAACATAGAATCTTTAAACAACTTAATTCAAAGAAACAAATTCTTAAAATAACAACTTGGATTAAACTGAAAACATCATGAAATCAAATAAGCGTGCATCCCCCCGAGTGCTACGTATCAGAGCAACGACACAAATAAGCTACTAAGTCTCTACTCCTCGTTACCTGCACGTTACCAGTATAAAGGTAACGGCGAAACAAATAAAGGGGTGAGATATCGAATAACATAAATAAGATTATGATAATTAATATCTTAGACAAGAACATTATGAATTTCACCGCTTCTCAACAACACACAACAATCAATAAACACTCACAAATATCATTAGCGATTAAAAATGTAATTCAAATGCGACACAACTGTGCATATGCATGTGGTACCAACAGGGCTTCGGTCCTCTTCACTAATTACCAATTAATAGAGGCACAAGGCATAAGCCTACTTCACAAATCCGCCAATACAGGCCTTCACAAATGTAAATGTATGAGACTCATGTAACATACAACATCACATACATATCACTCACCACAAACTTCATTACGAGGCATTCGCCCATATCCCTGCATCACTGGAAATAAGCCTAACACTTCACATATTCAATCACATAATCACTTTACCAATAAGAAAACACCAAACAACCAATTTTGTACTTTAATCGTATAACACACACGTTTATTGTAATTCCATAAACCGGACGAATCGGCTTAATTTGTTACTACCCATAAAACAATGTTTTTCAATAAAATAACCTAATTATAATTATCTACTATTTTATATTAGTTACCCTGTAAAATTCTACTTAATTCCGGACAACTAATTATACCGCTTAATTCGGCTAATTCGCAAAAATACATCGACATACCAACATATCGAATTAATTGACTCGCGTCCAATTATTTGCTAACTTAATTAAATTAATCTCACTGCTAAATTATTCCACCAACACGTAATATTAATTAAGTAACATCAGGTAATGCACCCTTCACCCTGTATATCGTCACAACAATAAACAATTATATATATATATATATATATATATATATATATATATATATATATATATATATATATATATATATATATATATATATATATATATATATATATATATATATATATATATATATATATATATATATATATATATATATATATATATATATATGATGCCGATCGACACCCACCTCTCATCATCCCTGCCGATCGTCACTCCCCCCACTTGTGCCGGTCGGCGTAGTACTCATGTCGGTCGGTAAACTCTCCCAGGGGTCCACCATCTTCGTCTTCAATATATTTCCAAACGCGGGCTTGGTTTTCTATCCAGATTTCTCACAGCAACATAAAATAATTGTTTTTCAACTATTATTTACCTATTAATTCAATTAATTCTCATATTCACAATCAACAACAATTGCAACAGCATCAACACACAATTATTTATTTTCCAGAACTCAGCACAACAACAATTTCCAGCAACAACATAATTTATTCCACGCGAAAATTCAACACAGATAATGGATAATTACACAACCCCAATCCTACATACTAACCATCATTTTTTCACAACTTTGAACCAAATTTTCACCATGATGCAAAATGATTCAAGAGAAACTTCCAACGTGAAAGTTGTATATCTCCATGAAATCTACAACTTTTCTTCACACAACTTTTCCTAAAAATACCTGGATCTCAAGTTATAATTTTGTGACTACATGCTCATGAACTAAAAAAGACAGTGAAATTTTGCCCTAGTTAGGCAGATTTTTGACCTAACTTCATGACACTTTTTCACATAGTTCCAAGGGGAATCTTAAAATGCAATTCAAATATGAGTTGTATAGCACATTGCAAGCTTTCCAAAATGTCCAAGAACTCCTTGAGATCATTCTTGAGTAGGGAGAATCGAAGAGTTGAAGTTGGTGTTTTGTCACTTGGATTACAAGCCATTTTGTGAAGAACACTTGGTCCAATCTTCAAGCATGATGTACAAATCTCACTTTGCAGGCTTCTAACTTAACTTTCACTCCATAATTAAATGTTTTCACAGCTGTTGGAAGCTTTAATCCAAGCATTCAATGCATTGTACAAGAATAATTACATTTTGGGAAGAAAGGCAACATTGTCATTTTAGAAAAGCAGGCTTTATGCAAAGTCAGCTTGCATTGAGCCTTGCATTTGTTCTTTCTGTACAAACACACTCTACACAATCATAAAAAGTGTGTTTAAAGGTTTTAGCCACCCTACAAGCCTTGTACTTCACATTGAAACCATGCTTGCTAGCTTTGCTTCAAAAACAAGTAACCAAGCCAAAAAGATAAATTCTGAGTTGTTACAAGCCTCAAAACCTCTTGCTTATAAGTATAGACACTATTTGCAAGTTGACACATGAAGGCTATTACCCTGAAACTACCTCAAACATTCAAAAACCAAATACCTGCTCAAGAACACCATTAACACACAGTTCTGAACCAAAACTCATGATCTTCATTTCCACTCGTGCGTTTTGAAAACTAATCACTCAGACACCTCCTATACATCATACCAAAGCAATCCATACCTTTTTTCCCTCACTGTAACTCCTCCATCACAATCCACCATTTTCAAATATCAAGCTTGCAGGTTGACTTGAGTATAGATATTCAGGGACTTTCAAGGCAAAGTAAGAGTTGGAATACACTCAAGGAGGCCCAGGCAAGCTAAACAAATCCTCAGGCCATCTTAAAAGTTGCTCAAACTCCATTCACGACTCCAACTGCAAGAGGTAAAAAGTCAAACTTCTATCTCTTCATACAAGCATCATTTGATCCCGATTTGTGAAAACAAAATGTAGATATCCTTGCTCTAAAACTAACCATGTTTATAGTTTCCATTTATATTGATTGTGTATAGAGAATTTTGGATTTGAAATTTCTGAGAAAATTAGGTTTCAATTTAGGGCCAGTAAAATTAGATTTTATCTTTGACATTTAGCTTACATAAGTTATATGGTTGAATTCGTGGGAAGAAACACCACAACTTTCATGTTTTAAACTTTCCATTTATGTGGAGAAATGAGGAAGATACAGGTGGTCCGACTAGGCTCAAGGTTGAAGACAAAGTTGCCTTCAGAAAGCAGTTTCTAATATATATTTATGCTTTGATTATATGACCGGATGAAACAGCCACCCCCGTGGCAAGCGCGCGCATACTAAGGCATATGTTACCTAAAGGGCGAGGGTTCGAACCAATGTGAACCCCCCTTTTGCATTTTTCTATTTTTTTGATTTTTTTCTAACATCTTTTTTGCAGGCGATGGGCCCTTTGGGCCTGGCATTTTTGTTTTGTTTTTGCTAGCATACTTCCCTGTTTACTTGTGACACTCCTTGGCCCATTTTATTTTTATTTTTATTTTTTTTTTCTTTTAAATATATTTTCTAAAATACCAAAAAAATCATAAAAAAGTATAAAAAATAATAGATTTATATTTTGACATAATTTAAATATTTTTCCACATAAAAAAAATTATTATTTTATTCATTATACTTTATTTACTTTTATTAATTTCCTTGTAAATTAAATTAAAACTAGATTATTATTTATCTAAAATATATTTATTTTAATATAAAAAGACCAAAAATATTTCATAATGCCACATACTATTTTCAAGACAAAAATATAAAAATACTTTTTTTTCTTTAAACTAATTTTCCTTTAATCAACTAAAATAGATTTAGGTTTTTATTAAAATCTTTTCTTAATTAATTTCTTTTCTTAATTAACTTAAGTTAATTTGATTTAATCACCTTTTTTTTCTAATTAGGTTTAGGTCAAAACCTCCTTCATACAAAAATCCAAACACAAAAATCTTTTCTTTCAATTTGCATTCGTACTTTATATATTTCTTAAATTATTTGTACAATATTCAATTTGGTTGTAATAGATTAATTAGGTTTATATTATTGCAATCCCCATTCATAAATTGTATACCCCCCTCCCACAAGTGTTGTAATAGCGTAGTAACTTTAAATTTTGCAATTTATCGCTTTTACATAATATGCTAGTAATTAGGATTTGTATGGAAAGAATCAAATCAATCAAATAGAAAACCCTAATTCAAGACAAAATCTAGCATGAAAATGACACACTTGCACACAAACACCCCTAGAGTTACTCCACTTGGTTTCCTTATACAAAATGGTCATATTACACATGTAAAGTATCTTAGAAAAAACAAACAATTATAAGATCATAGTCCCTCGATGACGCTATTCAAAATTGTCTTACAAAATGATCTTAGTCCCTCAAAAAATGCTAAGATACCTTGCAACATTGCTAATCATGGCTATACGATGACCCACGCTCGTCCATTTTACATTCAAAGATAGGGTTGCTTACCAAATCAATGGTAAGACAACAATGTCAAAGGAAGAGAAAATGAACAAGAAAGACATTAGAGTAGGTAGATTGCTCCTAATTACTTGCTCCATTTCAAAACAAACATCCTTGCTATTTTCAAAACAATCACATACATTTTCAAACATCTTACAAAAAATTGAAAACATTTCCAAAAAGATCAACATCTTTGTATACATTCTTAAGAACGAGAATCATTACAAAGATTGCCCAAACAATGGCCTCTTTTACAAAATTCCACTTGGTCCAAAAAGATCAACATCTTTGTTTACATTCTTGTACAATGCATTAAATGCTTGGATTAAAGCTTCCAACAGCTATGAAAACATTTAATTATGGAGTGAAAGTTAAGTTAGAAGCCTTCAAAGTGAGATTTGTACATCATGCTTGAAGATTGGACTAAGTGTTCTTCACAAAATGGCTTATAATCCAAGTGACAAAATACCAACTTCAACTCTTCGATTCTCCCTACTCAAGAATGATCTCAAGGAGTTCTTAGACATTTTGGAAAGCTTGCAATATGCTATACAAATCATATTTGAATTGCATTTGAAGATTCCCCTTGGAACTATGTGAAAAAGTGTCATGAAGTTAGGTCAAAAATCTTCCTAACTAGGGAAAAATTTCACTAAGTCTTTTTTAGTTCATGAGCATGTAGTCACAAAATTATAACTTAATATCCAAGTATTTTTAGGAAAAGTTGTGTGAAGAAAAGTTGTAGATTTCATGGAGATATACAACTTTCATGTTGGAAGTTTCTCTTGAATCATTTTGCATCATGGTGAAAATTTGCTTGTATATATATACTTGTGCATAACATCACGGACATCATGAGCATCATATGCATCCACTAACCATTTCAAGGATTTTGGAGATTCATCGTTGTTCTTGTTTTGTAGGATATGGATTCACTTCGCAGGAAAACTATCCAAGTCAACCTTGTAAGAATTCCTCCACAACTCAAGGAGCTAGCTTCATGGATCCCTGAAAATTCTCCATTCACCGAGAGGCATGGTCGTCTACTCAACTTGGTCACCTCCAACGCAGAGGAGGATATGATGAAGGTTCTCTTCCAGTTCTTTGACCCTTTGCATCATTGCTTCACATTTCCTGACTATCAACTTGTGCCTACTTTGGAAGAATTATCTCAACTCTTGAGGATTCTCATTCTCAATCAACTACCTTTCAACGGTACGGAAAGAGATCCAAAGCCAGATGAGATTGCTCAAGCCCTGCACTTGCACTCATCTGATGTCACAACAAATTGGGAAACTAGAAGTGGTGTCAAAGGCTTCTTGGCAAAGTTTCTGTTTGAGAGAGCCCAAAGCTGTTGGAATTCCTTAGACTTGCAAGCTTTTGAGGAGATTGTAGCTCTTCTCATCTATGGGATGATCCTGTTCCCAAATCCTGACCAACTCATAGATGTGAGCACTGTCAAAATCTTCATGTCACGCAATCCGGTGCCTACATTGCTAGGGGATATCCTACACTCTTTTCACACTCGCACAATGAGGAAAAGAGGTGTCCTTATGTGTTGCACTCCTCTCCTGGCAAGATGGTTTATTTTTCATCTTCCCCAATCAGTCTTAAAGAATGAGCAAGGATTAAGGTGGTCGCAAAGGTTAATGACGCTCAAACATTCAGATATTCATTGGTGTTTCCGATCCAAAGAGAATGCTATCATTGTTGACCGTTGTGGGGAATTCCCTAATGTCCCTCTACTTGGTATTAGGGGAGGCATCACCTACAACCCATTTTTAGCTCTAAGGCAGTTTGGTTATGCCCGAAAGGATGGCCCACACGATATGCTGATTCAAGGCTTGGTATTTGACTACGACAACGACGATCAAGGTCTTCGCCCAAGATTCATCCGAGCTTGGAGGATGCTAAACAAAGTGGATAGTAAGACTTTGGGACACAAGAATTACATCCCTCTTGAGCCTTACCTCAAGTGGGTACGAACCCGCTCTCAAAATCTTGTGATGCCTTTTCCTTCCATTCTCCCAGTGGTTATTGAGCCTATTAAGGAGGGAGAAGTTCCATACACTATCCTACATCCTGACATGCCTACATCACTCGAAGACCTACAAAGGGATTGGATATAGCTCAAAGGATAGCGCGATACTTTCGAAGCCCAATTCTACGCAAGCGAGAAGAAGGTTTTGGAACTCACTCGGTTACTTCATGAAGAGCAGACTCTCAATACCTACATTGCACCAAAGAGGATGCGCAATGTCTTTTTATCTTAGAATTTTGTATTATTTTTCCCAAGGGGCATTGATGTACTCAAATTCTATCTTATCAATATAACGTGTGTTACTTTTTGTTTGAAATAAATTTGAAATTCTAAATCCTTGAAAGCATTGCATAAATACATATCATTCATCATAAACATAAACAGGTCTTTGCAACAAGTTTCCTCATCTCTCTACTGTTTATTTCAGTAAGATAGATCTCGAGCAGACGGTTAAAGACCTTCAAGCTCAAAATACACAATTTCAACAGTTACTCGTGACCTTAGCCAAGGGGCAAGAGGAGCTGAAGACTCTGCTAGAGAAAGAGAAAAAGAAGAAAGAGAAGAAGCCAGCTAGTGTGGTAATCATGGGCAGAAGGTTTCAGGGACAAGACAGAAGGACCTTAGATTTTCCAGCAACATCTGATGAAGGGGAAAGAAAAGGAAAAGAAATGGCAGTTCCGTCCGACTCTGAAGAAGAGGAGGAAGAGGAGGACTACTCTGAACAGCAATACCCTCCGTCTGATGATAAATACAAACACCTGGAAGAGCGTTTAACCGCTATGGAAATACAGAGGGTACTGAGTCTAGATTTTGAAGAACTGGGGCTGGTGTTAGGAATTGTGATCCCGCCAAAGTTTAAAGTGCCATTATTTGCCAAGTATGATGGGGTGTCTTGTCTTAAAATGCACCTCCGATCATATGTCAGGAAGATTCAGCCATATTCTACTGATAAAGACTTGTGGGTCCACTTTTTCCAAGACAGTTTATCAGGAATGCAATTCGATTGGTTTTACCAATTGGAAAGAGCCGACATCCATAATTGGGAAGACCTGGCTGCAGATTTCTATAAACAATACCAGTACAACACCGATTTGGCGCCTACCCATACTCAACTTCAGAGTATGGCTATGGTTTCAAATGAGGGCTTCAAAGATTACGCGCAAAAGTGAAGAGATCTAGCCGGAAGAGTGCAACCCCCTCTGTCTGAAAGGGAGTTGGTGGAAATGTTCTTGGGAACTCTATCAGGCCCTTTCTTTAATCACCTGATTGGAAGTTCCTCTGCAGGGTTTACTGAATTAATTTTAACCGGCGAGAGGGTGGAAGCTGGTATAAGAAGTGGGAAAATTCAGAAAGATTCGTCTGCCTCTACAGTTGTGAAAAAGCCCTTCACTGGGAAGAAGGAAGTGTCTGCTATTTATTCACATAGGAATCAAGGAAGAACTGAATGTTATTCAGTGGTGGGGGCCGTTATGATTCCAAAGCCAGCATCTGACCAGCCAAGAAATAACCAGCCAAGGGTGGAAAGGCCAGTCCGACAATTCACCAGGATTAATATGACTCCACCCCAGGTTCTACCACATCTTCTGAAATTGAATCTAGCAACTTTAAAAGAGGCCCCGAAGAATCCCAATACTGCATCCCCTCATTATCACCCGAATGCCAGATGCGCATACCATTCTGAAAGTCCAGGGCACGACACCAATAACTGTTGGGCATTAAAGAAAAAGATTCAAGACCTGATAGATGTAAAGGAGGTTGAGTTTGATGCACCTGAGAAACCAAATGTTATTTCCACTCCGATTCCTAGGCATGGTCACAATGCCAATGTTGTCGAGGAAGATTTATTTGTTGCCACAGTGGATGAACTTTTGAATCCGCTCCCGATCATTAAGATGAATTTTTTAAAAGATGGTGTATTCCCAAGATGTAAGGAAGACTGCCATCATTGATTATCCTCACCCGCCGATTACCCTCTATTGAAGACAGGTATCCAACGCCTGATTGATAACCAAGAAATTCTGTTTGAGAATGCTCCCATTTTACCCGTTCCTGTTAAAGACATTTCTATCATAACCATCTACGCCAATCCTTCTAGGGTCCCCAAAAGGCCTGTTAGGATTACACCTGCTCCAAAGACTACTCCACTTAAGATCACAATGCCCGGGCCGGTCCCGTACAAGTCAGATAAAATAGTACCATGGAATTATGGTGGAAAAATCTACTACCATGGTATCAAACAAGATGAACTGACTGCCGAAGAAGAAAGCTCCGAAGAAGAAAATTCCAACATTAGCAATTTTTCCGTAACTAGCAAGATTACCCGTAGTGGTAGAATCTTCTCTCCAGAGATTTCCCCTCCAAAAGCAGTTTTTGGACCCGTGGCCGTTCCGAAGATTACCTCTGTACCAGTGATTATACTTGCAAGCGTACTTACCGATAAAGACAACATAATCCCTATCCCTACCAATACTTTCGCTGCTGAGAATAAAGGAAAAAGCGTTCAAGAAGAGCCTGTCCGGACGAAGGCTCAATCGCTAGCTATCCCCGAAACATCCAAGAAGGAAATGGAAGAAATCCTGAGAATAATAAAGAAAAGTGATTATGATGTGGTTGAACAGTTGGGGCAAACCCCTTCCAATATCTCCATGCTAGCATTGTTGTTGTGCTTTAAGGTGCATGCGAAAGCTCTGGTAAAATTTCTAAAGACGGCTCATGTGCCACAAGAGACGTCTGCTGACCAATTCCAAGATTGTGTGGCCAGTTTGACAGCTGATAATGGTCTAGGATTCTCTGATGTTGACTTGACACCCAAAGGGAGAAAACACAATGAGGAATTACATGTCTCAGTGGAGTGTAGAGGAACAACCCTAGCCCATGTCTTGGTAGACACTGGTTCATCTTTGAACGTCTTACCAAAGAAAGCTCTTGACAGATTGGATTGCGAAGGGCTGACGTTGAAACCTAGTAACATAATTGTGAGAGCATTTGATGGCTCAAAGAGAATGGTCCATGGGGAGGTGGACATCCCGATAAAGGTGGGAACTCAGACTTTCAACTCAACTTTCTATGTGATGGACATCCGTCCCTCTTATTCTTGTCTGCTAGGAAGGCCTTGGATCCATAATGCCGGTGCTATCACCTCTACACTACACCAGATGTTGAAATACCCAGTCCAATGAAAGATCATAATTGTCCATGGGGAAGAAGAATACATGATTAGTCATCTGAATTCTTTCTGATATGTGGAATTGGATGGCGAGTTCATTGAAACTCCTTTTCAACATTTTGAAGAAGTCTCTCAAGAGGTAGCGGTAACCAAGATGGTGTTCTCGATTCCCAGTGTCACAAGACCTCCGCTTCGGATGCCATCTCTAAAGGACGCAAAGGCAGTAATTAAGGAGGGTGGATGCACCATCTGGGGACAGCTTCCAAACATCCCTTATAAATCAGACAAGTTTGGCTTGGGGTTCACTTCAACTGCTCAGAAGGCTGTGCGCAATGCCCGTGCCGGAAGGCCACCTGTGAAGATTAGCAACCAAGGGGTCAATGCAGTGGAAGACAATGAAGAGGATGGCAGCTTAGAAGATTGGATATTTCCTACTGTCAACGGAGGACTTCGCAACTGGGAAGCCAGAGACTTTGTCCCAATAACTTTCATCTCTCAATAATTTATCTTTTACATTTATGTTGGACTTGTAATATTCACGAACAATTTGCACTTTAAAAACCTTGTGTCTTACCCGAGGCACAATGGTCCATTTGTAAGGGTTTTTATTTCATCTTCATATGACATTCAATGAATCATGGACGCTTTTCCACATACAAAAATTTTGTGCTCATTGTATTTCTTTTACTTTTTATTGTTTAAAGATGGCTATACCCTTACACAAACCCACACTCACAAATGCAGGCACCCCTCCATTTCGGATCCCATGGGTAACGATACTGCTATAGCCTTCAGTGACTCTGAAGATCTAATCTACCAAGCCGAATACGAAGGTGAGGAAGATTGTGAGGTGTCAGGGGAATTGGCCAGACTACTACAACAAGAGGAAAGAGCTATTCAGCCTCATGAGGAGCTGTTAGATACAATCATATTGGGTACCGAGGAAAATAAAAAGGAAATCAAAGTGGGTGCCAATCTAGAGTTGAGTGTCAAGGAGCGTCCAATTCAGCTATTGCATGATTATGTTGAGATCTTTTCCTGGTCATATGAGGACATGTCGGGACTCGATACAGACATCATGGTACATCGTCTACCCACAAGAGAAGACTGTCCACCAGTGAAACAAAAAGTTCGCCGTATGAGACCTAACATGTCAGAGAAGATCAAAGCGGAAGTCATGAAACAGTTTAATGTTGGATTTCTGGCTGTTACTTCCTATCCTCAATGGGTTGCCAACATTGTTCCCATGCCTAAAAAGGACGACAAAGTAAGAATGTGCATGGATTATAGAGATTTAAACAGGGCCAGCCCTAAATATGATTTTCCACTTCCACACATCGACATCCTGGTCGATAATACGGCCCAGCACAAAGTATTTTCTTTCATGGACGGATTCTCAGGATATAACTAGATCAAAATGGCACCTGAGGACATGGAGAAAACTACATTAGTCACACAGTGGGGTACGTTCTGCTACAAAGTGATGCCATTCGGACTGAAGATTGCCGGGGCAACCTATCAACGCGCCATGGTAGCTTTGTTTCATGATATAATACATCATGAGATAGAGGTCTACGTAGATGACATGATAGCCCGATCACAAACTGAAGAAGAACACCTTGATCACTTGCAAAAGCTGTTTGTCAGATTGAAGGAGTACAAACTAAGGTTGAACCTGAACAAGTGCACATTCGGAGTCCGGTCCGGTAAACTCTTAGGTTTCATTGTCAGCAACAAAGGCATCGAGGTTGATCCTGCCAAGGTCAAAGCAATACAAGAAATGCCTGCTCCTCGTACTGAGAAGGAAGTCAGAGGATTTTTGGGACGCCTGAACTATATTTCTAGATTCATTTCTCACCTAACATCTACCTGTGAACCAATCTTCAAACTGTTGAAGAAAGATCGGGTAGTCAGATGGAATGATGAATCTCAGATTGCTTTCGACAAAATCAAAGAGTATTTACAAGAGCCTTCTGTCTTGATGCCACCAGTCGAGGGAAGACCGCTAATCATGTATCTGACCGTTTTAGAAAACTCAATGGGGTGTGTATTGGCGCAGCATGACGAGTCTGGCCGAAAAGAGCACGCTATTTACTACCTGAGCAAAAAGTTTACCAACTGTGAAACCAGATATTCACTGGTCGAGAAAACTTGTTGCGCTCTGGTATGGGCTGCTCGCTGGCTAAGACGGTATATGTTGACTCATACCACTTTGCTGATATCTAAGATGGATCCGATAAAGTACATCTTTGAGAAGCCTGCTCTGTCTGGAAGGATAGCTAGATGGCAGATGATCCTAATAGAATATGACATACAGTACACGACCCAAAAAGCTATAAAGGGCAGTGTGCTAGCTGATCATCTTTCTCATCAAGTTGTAGAAGATTATCAATCCATGAAGTTTGAATTCTCGGATGAAGACATCATGACATTAGACAACTGTGAAGAAATCAGACCATATGACGGACCTGAACAAGGATCCCGATGGACCCTGTTCTTTGATGGGGCATCCAATGCACTTGGTAATGGTATCGGCGCTATACTCATATCTCCGGAAGGATGCCATACTCCTTTTACTGCCAGACTTTGCTTCAACTGTACGAACAACATGGCGGAATATGAAGCATGCATCTTTGGTCTCAAGGCTGCCATATACTTGGGAATCAAATCTTTAGATGTGTTTGGGGATTCGGCTTTGGTCATCAGTCAGATCAAAGGAGAATGGGACACTAAGCATCCTAACCTTATCCCTTACAAAGAACATGTTTTAACATTGTTACCACATTTCAAGCAGATTACTTTCGAGCATTTCCCGCGAGAAGAAAATCAGCTAGCAGATGCTCTAGCCATAATGTCATCCATGTTTAAACTTGATTGGGATAACGAAGCTCCCCAGATCACCATTGAACGAATGGACGAACCAGCACACTGTCACGAGATTAATACTGAAGAAGTAGTGGACCAGCCTTGGTTTCATGAAGTCAAAAGGTATCTCGAGGCTCAAGAATATCCAGAAGGAGCTTCAATCAATGATAAAAAGTTCCTAAGAAGATTCTCCGCTAAGTTCTTCCTAAGTAATGGCATCCTGTACAAATGTAATCATGATTCTATTATGCTCTGTTGTGTGGATAAGATTGAAGCTGAAAAGATCATGGCCGAATTACATGAAGGCACCTTTAGCACTCACTCTAGTGGGCATACGATGGCGAAGAAAATCCTACGAGAAGGCTATTATTGGTCTACCATGGAAGCAGACTGCTATCAACACTCCCGGACCTGTCATAAGTGTCAAATCTATGCAGACAAGGTGCACGTGCCTCCGGTTCCTCTAAATGTATTAACAGTTCCTTGGCCATTTGCTATGTGGGGAATCGATATGATTGGGGAGATCAAGCCTACAACCTCCAATGGACACCGCTTCATTCTAGTGGCCATTGACTATTTCACAAAGTGGGTCGAAGCAGCTTCTTTCCCATCTGTTACTAAGAATGTTGTTGCCCGCTTCATCAAGCAGAATCTTATTTGCCGGTACGGTATCCCATAAAGGATCATCACTGATAACAGTATGAACCTTAACAATACTATGATCAGTGCCTTGTGCGAGCAGTTCAAGATTCAACATCATAATTCATCCCCCTATCGGCCAAAGATGAATGGTGCAGTCGAAGTTGCTAATAAAAACATTAAAAAGATCATACAGAAAATGACAGTCACCTACAAGGACTGGCATGAAATGCTACCGTTTGCTCTCCACGGGTACCGTACCACGGCTCGCACATCAACTGGGGCAACACCCTATTCTTTGGTTTATGGTATGGAGGTTGTCTTGCCTATTGAGGTTCAGATCCCCTCTTTGAGAATTATGAAAGACGCAGATTTGAGTGAGAACGATTGGATCCAAACCCGACTTGATCAACTAAACTTAATTGATGAGAAGAGACTTACTGTTGTTTGTCATGGTCAGATGTATCAAAAACGGATGATCAAGGCTTTCAAAAAGAAAGTCAGACGCCAGGTATATCAAGTTGGAGATCTAGTGATCAAGCGCATCATCTTTCCACAAAGTGATCCCAGGGGCAAATGGACTCCTACCTATGAAGGACCATTTGTAATCAAGAACATCTTCTCCAGTGGGGCAATGATCTTAACCACCATGGACGATGATGACCTGCCACACCCTACAAACGCAGAAATAGTCAAAAGATACTACGCATAAAAGACCCGCTAGGTTGACACACCTAGCCAAAACAAGGGCATCCTGACGAACCAAAAAGTTTCGGGCAAAAATTAGGGATAAAATAAAAAAATTTGTACACCCGACAAGTTGAAAACCCGAAAGGGCGACTTGGGCAAAAAAGGGTTTCCCGGTGGATTGAAAACCCGAAAGGGCGGTCCAGGAAAAAGTTAGGAAATTAAAGCGTATGACTATGTCTCGTCGGGTCACTTTGAGGACAATCTCTCCACCAACAAACTCTGAACTTCTGATCAATTCAATCATCTTCGGACGAAGCAATGGATAGACAAGATATTCAAAGATACGGAGGCTATAGCAGAATGGGAACCCCATGGGATTATCACACATAGCTATCTTTCTTTGTATAAAATTTTCTTATGACACCATCCTCTTACTAGGATGTCTGTCTCCTTTGTACAAAATACTTATTCAAAGTGAATACAAAGATATCTCTTTAAAGTACAAAAAACTATTTGTCCTTTTCTTTTACACTTGTGTTTTATTTGCAAAAAACGTCCAATGATTCATTAATGAACATATGCATTTGAACATAATTACTATTTACAAATAAACAAAATGGAAAAGAACAATTACTAACAGGTTGAAAGAATAGGAAAACGTCTTCAGGATATTCCATAAGCAATCCCTACAGTACGTCATTAAGATCCCCAGTGGAGCTGAAACTTCAAACTATTAATCCCCAGTGGAGACTATCCAGTTTCTCCAAAATTCCCAGGCAAGTTGTCTTAAAATCTGAAAATCAACCGGATAACGACTAACTTCTGTTTCTCCCTAACCTAGGATAATTCCCCAGTAGAGTGGCAGGTGACCGAAACTCCTGAACTTTTTCCAAATAGGAATAAGCTTTTCCCCCATAGAGTTTTCATTGTTCCCCAACAGAACGAAGATTCCTTTTGTTAAATCCCCAGTAGAAGTCATCAAAAATCTCTAGATTCCCCAAGCAGATTACTCAAGCAGTGTATGGCATTGCTCACAACATAATTTTTGTCAAATACCCCAACTTCAAGACATGAAGAATCGCCATATCCTCAGCAGTAGTCAAGGACTTATTTTCCTCAACAATACAGCAAATCAGCTTACATGCACATACACTACATCCACATATCATAAACATTGATAAAACACATATACTGCATCATACATTTCATGCAACATCACTTTGTGTTTCAGCTGACATTTTACCCTTTTCAGGATAAGATTAATAAGTTTCCATTAACAATATGCAATCTAGATACAGTTCAGATATGCACCAGATACGAATGCCATTCTGATACTCATTCAGATTCAGCTTTCAGATACAGTTCAGATACGCACCAGATATGGATGCCATCCTGATACTCATTCAGATTCAGCTTTCAGATACAGCTCAGATATGCTCCAAATATGGATGCCATCCTGATACTCATTCAGATTTAGCTTTCAGATACAGTTCAGATACGCACCAGATACGGATGCCATCCTGATACTCATTCAGATTCAGCTTTCAGATATAGTTCAGATACGCACCAGATACGGATGCCATCCTGATACTCATTCAGATTCAGCTTTCAGATACAGTTCAGATACGCACCAGATACGGATGCCATCTTGATACCCATTCAGATTCAGCTTTCAGATACAGTTCAGATACGCTCCAGATACGGATGCCATCCTGATACTCATTCAGATTCAGCTTTCAGATACAGTTCAGATACGCACCAGATACAAATGTCATCCTGATACTCATTCAGATTCAGCTTTCAGATACAGTTCAGATACGCACCAGATACAGATGCCATCCTGATACTCATCCAGATTCAGCTTTCAGATACAATTCAGATACGCACCAGATACGGATGCCATCCTGATACTCATTCAGATTCAGCTTTCAGATATAGTTCAGATACGATCCAGATACGGATGCCATCCTGATACTCATTCAGATTCAGCTTTCAGATACAGTTCAGATATGCTTCAGATATGGATGCCATTCTGATACTCATTCAGATTCAGTTTTCAGATACAGTTCAAATATGCTCCAGATACGGATGCCATCCTGATACTCATTCAGATTTAGCTTTCAGATACACATCAGATACGAATGCCATCCTGATACTCATTCATATTCAGCTTTCAAATACAGTTCAAATATGCTCCAGATACGGATTCCATCCTGATACTCATTCAGATTCAGCTTCCAGATACAGTTCAGATACGCTCTAGATACGGATGCCATCCTGATACTCATTCAGATTCGGCTTTCAGATACAGTTCAGATACGCACCAGATACGGATGCCATCTTGATAATCATTCAGATTCAGCTTTCAGATACAGTTCAGATACGCACTAGATACAGATGCCATCCTGATACTCATTCAGATCCAGCTTTCAGATACAGTTCAGATACACTCTAGATATGGATGCCATCCTGATACTCATTCAGATTCAGCTTTCAGATACAGTTCAAATACGCACCAGATACGGATGCCATCCTGATACTCATTCAGATTCAGCTTTCAGATACAGTTCAGATATGCACCAGATACAGATGCCATCCTGATACTCATTCAGATTCAGCTTTCAGATACAGTTCAGATATGCACCAGATACGGATGCCATCCTGATACTCTTTCAGATTCAGCTTTCAGATACGCTCCAGATACGGATGCCATCCTGATACACATTCAGATTCAGCTTTCAGATACGCTCAAGATACGGATGCCATCCTGTTACTCATTCAGATTCAGACTTCAGATACAGTTCAGATACGCTCCAGACACGGACGCCATTCTGACACTCAAACACTCTTGAATGGCATCAACAAGCCCATCCCCAACAAGATTCTATCACCTCTCCAAATGGCATCTTTAAGCCCATTCCTTCAACCGCGCGTCACCGAGTGCAAATTTCTAGGCACTCTAGTGTTCAATCATCTTTTACCTTCGAGTCACGAATGGCAAAGCTCGCCAATCTAACTCTTCAGGTTCAAGAAGATTGAACAGGGGCAGGTGTTGTACCCCAAAATTTGCCCTCTCATTTTCCAAGTTTTTCTTACAAGATTTCTTTGACTCAAGACAAGATTAGGGTTTGGTCAGCTCAGTACATCTCATCTTGCACTGATAACCCAAAATTAGGATTTGAGTTTGCACAAGGATTTTTGGTCAAAATTAGGGTTTTGACTGAGAAAGGGCAATTTCTGATTTTTTTTAACCTAGCCAATGACCAATTAAGTTCAAGCATGATTTCAAGGATTCAATGAAATCATCTTGACTTAATTATATGGTTCAAAACATCTCAAGTTCATTGGATTGACAGATGAAATTTGCAATCAACTGATCTAAAGTCAACTGTACATTGAAAAGTCAAACTTTGACTTTTTGGTCAAAATCAAGTACCAAGGGTCATAATTCATCAAGATATGTCAAAATATGAAACTTATTCACCAAGAAAACCAAATTTGAAAATTAGGGTTTGAATTTGAAAATTTTCATAACTTAGAATTTTTCTAAGTATAAAATTTTCTTTTTTTTCTCAAATTTACACCACTTTTTCACCATGATGAATTTTGATTCAAAGAAAGTTCCCAACATGAAAGTTGTAGACCTCCATGAAATATAAAACTTTGCTTCACAAACTTTTCCCTAAATATGCTTGGATCTCAAGTTATAAATTTGTGAATACATGGTCATGAACTTCTTAACTTAGTGAAATTTTGCCCTAATTTAGGCAGGTTTTGGACCCAACTTCATGGCAAGTTTTCACCTAGTTCCAAGAGGTATCTCAAAATTCATTTCAAATATGGATTATAGAGCATATTTCAAGCTTTCCAAAATGTCCAAGAAATCTCCAATATCATTTTTCATTATGGAGAATCGAAGAGAGGAAGTTGGCATTTTCTCACTTTTTGTTCAAGCCATTTTCATGAAGAACCAAGTTGCAAACCAAACCTATGATGGCTATTTCATGCTTTACAGGTCCTAAACTTGCTACACACTCCTTAATTAAATGCATACTCTGTTGAAAACCCTTTATCCTTGCTTTTGGACTTTTATACAACTTGTAATTCCATTTTGGGTAAAAAGGCTCCATTGCCATTTTCATAAAGAAACACTTTTGCAAACTTGTCAACTTAGAGCTTTGAACCTGTCCCCTTGATACAAGAAAACCACATAGGTCTCAAGCAACTTGTACAAACTCATACCAACCCTAAAGCAAGCTGGTACAAGCATGTGGGTTTGGTCTTGTCACTTTGCTTCAAGTACAAGAAAAGTTGCAAAAAGACTAGGGCTTGTATAGCTGATATAGAGCTGACTTAGATCATTTCTATACTAATATGAAAACAATGTACAACACATAACACGCTTGGCAAGGACCTGAAACTCTCTAAAACTGAAAAAACACCAAAAAACCTGCTCAAGCATACAGTTTCTGCACAAAACTCATCCAACTCTCATTTGGCTCGGTTGTTTTGTGTTTAACTCATCCAAACATTTCATACCACACAGAGGTTGATTAATAACCTTCAACAAAAAGGAAAGTCTAGCAGCCTGTTGGAGCTTCCTTAAGGTTCATACAACATCTTGAAGGGCATTTGGACTCAAAACTTAAAGCACAGTTTCAAGGTAAGTCATCTTTACCTTGCCTTTTCCATGCATCAACTTTTCTGTTTATAGGATGTAGTAATCATTATTCTTGAAGTTAATCATTTATTTGTTGTTCCTGTTATTCATACATATGTTAAAAAACTAACTGATGTATGCAAAGAATGGTATTTAAGGCAAAAAAATGTAGTATGTATCGACACATATCCACATGTGTCGACCCATCTTAGTAAAAATATAGGGTATGAGTCGACACATGACCCTCATGCATCGACCCATACTGAGTTCAGGTTACAAAACAGAAACTGGAAAGGACTATGAGTCGACACATACGCATTTCACGTCGATGCAAAAAGGTGTATGAGTCAATACATCCCATTATGTGTCGACTCATACTGAACAGATTTCACTTTACCGAGGCAAGGAGAAGTTATGTGTCGATGCATAGCAGCATGGGTCGACACATAGCAGTTCAAAAGTGCATTTTCATTCTTTTTATTATGTTTGATATGGTTGTAATATATTAGTTCCTACTTCACCACCACTGATCTACTATTACACCCCCTACTAACTCTTTCATATTTTATTTTTTCATTTTTATATTTAAAACTTTTAATTATTTTCTTTAATGATAAAAAATCCTAAAAAATAATTTATTTATTTTTACACTTTTATTTTATTTTTTTATTACTTCTCACATAAAAAATTAATTTATTTTGATTGAATATAATTTATTTTCTTAATAAACTTATAAAAATAATTAAATATACTTAATATTTTTATTTTACATTTCCTATTTACAAATACGTATTTTTTTGCACATATTTAATTTTTAATATTTAGACACAATATTATTTATTTTTTATACAAAAAAATGCACAAAATAATATATAAACATTATTTTCTCTTAAATAGGAATAAGGGTTTAATCCCTTTCAAAAGAATTAATTATTTTTCCTTATGTTTTTTTTAGGTTTAAATTAAATATTCTTTTATAGAAAAGCAAGACATAAAACATATTTTCTTTACATATACATTGCATTACATTTTAAATATTGTATTATATTTATTTTGATTCGCGCAAATTTGATTTGGTTGTAATAATATATTTAGTTTTATATTTGTGCAAATCCCCATTCAAACTTGTATTCCCCCTCCCATAAAATTGTTGTAATAGCTTAGTATATTTACATTACGCAATTTATTGCTTTCATATGCCATGATTAGTAATTAGGGTTTGTATGACAAGAACGAAACAAAACAAATAGAAAACCCTAAATACAAGACAAAATCAAAAGCATGAAAAGTGATACACTTTGCACACAAGCACCCTTAGGGTTTCTCCCACTTTTTTGCCTAAAATAAAATGGCCATGTTACGCATGTGAAGTATCTTGGCAAAACAAAACAAATGTAAGATCATAGTCCCTCGATGACGCTATTCAAAAAGTTGCCTAAGAAAAATGATCTTGGTCCCTCAAAGATGCTAAGATACTTTGCAACATTGCTATCATGGCTATACGATGATCCATGCCCGTCCGTTTACATCCAAAGATAGGGTTGCTTACCAAATCAATGGTAAGTCAACAATATCAAAGGAATAGAAAATGCATAAGAAAGACATTTGAGTAGGTAGATAGCTTCTAGCTACTTGCTCCATTTCAAACAACAATCCTTGCTATTTTCAAAACAAACACATACACATTTCAAAAACAACTTACAAACATTGAAAACATTTTTCAAAAGACAAACATCTTTGTATACATTCTTACGAACGAGAATCATTACAAAGATTGCCTAAACGAATGGCCTCTTTTACAAAATACTTTCAAAACCACATCAAGCACCATTTCAAACAAACCAAAGCAAGTGATCTAAGCAAGTAACTAAGAGCCCATGGAAAACCATGGATGAAAAGGGTGCTAGCACCCTCCCTTTTCATAATCTACCCCCCGAACTCAAGAAAACATCTCAAAGGTCTTTCCTGTGCTTTTTTACCTTTCCTTTTGGATAAAAGAAAAGTCGGTGGCGGCTCTTGCTAACCGCGATATTTGCGATAAAACGCAAAACCTTAAGTCAGTTCTCCCACCGTATCACAGTGTGCACCCATGAAGAATGAAGAAAGTATGACTTGCAACCATCAAAACGCAGCCTGAACTTGCGTTTTGTGAAACATTTAGCATCGGGGAAATTAGTAAACATGATTAGAGTGGAAAGCACATGGTGAATGGACTTGTAATTGAGAATTAAGGAACTTCAAAATCTAATCATGGTGAAATTTTCAACTTCAAGTAGCCATGTTTCAATCAATGGGGCATCTTGCACATGAGGCTTTTTTATTCATTCTTTTTGCAACTTGTAAACATCATCACAAAGATTACAATATGCCAAGAAAGTTTCCATTTAGATGTTTGTGTCAAAAATTATAGCATGTTGAAGTTTGAACAAAATTCTGATTTTACAAACTTGTAAAATTCTAAGTTAAAATGCCTCAAAATGACTTGAAATCTATCAATAAATTCCATGGCCTTCCAACAAAAATTAGAACTTGACAATTGAAGATAACTTGTAGAGGGAATCAAGGAGAGACTTATGTAAAAATAGTGTGCCTGAAATGATAAAAATTGAGCAAGTTATGATTCTTGAAAGTTGGGTAAAAATCACTTGGAAATAGGTAAAAATTTCACTAAGTCTGCAAACCTATAATATATCCAAACTTTTGATGATCTTCCAAACATAATTAGATCTTGACTTGTAAATAGAAGTTGGAGAGTATGTCAAGGAGAGTCATACTCTCAAAGAATCACTCAAAAATGTTGAATAATGAAGGAGTTGTGGTATTTTGAACTTGAACTTGAAAATGTTTACTTTTTGGTCAAACCCACTTTGAATCAACTTGCATACTTGATTTTTTCTTGCATTTCAAAGCATGAGGATTAATATATGAACTTAGAATGATTAATTCTTCATTGATATTTGATTAAACATGACCGCACTTTAGGTTACTTGATGATGAAGGCATGGAAACAAACACATGAACCTCTGACCTATCTTGAGAAATAAGCAACCAATCTTTAGGCATCTCTTGATCAACTGATATTGGATGATATTTGAAGATGTTATGACCTAAGATTATAGTTCAATCCTTAATCCACAAGCCTTTGGGAATCAATTTTGACCATAATTTGACTTTGATCAAATGAAACCCTAGTTGAGGAAACTTTGCTTGATCCACTTGGTTCACAGTTGTCCTTGCAAAATAAACAATGGAAAATAAGGCATTTTTTTGTATTTTGATTACTAGCTAGTTAAAATAAAGCATGTATAAACAAATGTACAAGATTCACAATAGGGTTCTTGATGATATCTCAAGGGTAAACCTAAAGAGGAGAGGGAAAGCAAAGGTTAAGAGGCAACCCAAGGTTGTAGTCTTGATGTGTTCCAAATATGCAAAATGATGAGGGATCTTAGGGATAAAAATTAGTGTATAACGCCTGGTAAATGTTCAGTAAGCAAAAATCTCCTTAGCAATCTGAACGTTCTTTCAGGTTCAGGATCCCCTCTGCAAACTGGGTTTAACAACCTGCGCATGCAACAGCTAAGCACCTGTCATGACACCAGATTATAGGAAATGTAAAAGCTCAAATGCTTAACTAAAAAATAGTAAAAGTTACAAAATCAAAATGTTAACTTGACACTCCCCAAATATGATGCCAAAAACTTATTGCTTTAAAACATGTCACATGAAAGTATATATGTATATTTGAAATTAAGTGATAAAAATTAAGGATCTCGTACCTGCAGAGAGTGTAAGTACTTAGAATATATGAGTGTCATCAGTTCAGTTTTTCTTTTAAACAAGTCTTAAGTAGTGTAAAATGAATGTTGTGAGTATTTCAAGAGAGTGTAAGTTAAGTCAGGATCCATTAATATTTATGAAGCTATTATGTGCACATAATGTGAAGTATCATTCCAGGAAAGGTCAGAAAGTAATCTAAGTGTGTATTTCTACAACATCAAAAGCATGTATTTTAGGGAAAGGGAATAAATCTCCAAGCCACACTTATAACTCTAATATAAGTTTGTTTATATTCTGAAAATTCTTTATAGTTGTAGTTCCTTATCTCTAAGTAAACTAATCAAGTAAATATCTCTATCCTACTCTTTTAAACTACTTTTATTATAAAATCCACTTGTTATTGGATCTCTCACAACAACAAGCTTTTATCTTTTTCTGAGTTGATCATTTAAAGAATCAAATTTATAACAGTTCAACAAATAATAAAACACAGAAATTTCATCACATCATTTAACATAAAAGAAACATTATATTAACTTTTCATTTCTCATTAAACAAATGGTTTAGCTCATGATGAGCTGAGTACAAACTACAACGCTGGTTCTTAAAGAAAATATTCTTAAATAGATGATGAAAAAGAAATGATAACTTAAGAGTAACGTGTAGCCTCCTTGTGATGGATAATCAACAAGTGATGACTTCAGTCGCGCCATGATTTAGCAGTAAGCACTGGAAATAGTGAGAATAAAAAACTCTTTTATCTCTCCACTAATCCTTACACTCTTTTCTTCTGTGTTTTTCTTCAGGAGGCTAAACTTCTTTTGTAGTCTTCAACAAGGTCTATTTATATGCCTTCAACTAGGATTCTTTTTTATTGTAATGGATCATGGATCATGGATCATGGGCCAATATTATCCTCAGCACATTCTATTCTTTCCTTATGCTTCGTATGCAAGAAATTTAGGTACAAACAGTTGTGGGGGATAAAGGATAGCATGGAAGACTATAGCAGTTGAGAGGCATGTGTCACTTGTCCTTTTTGGTGCACGGTACGCTTTATTGGGTGTAATATGTACTATCTATTTTTTCTCCTAGCGATATTGATCTTATCCATTAAAGTCAAGAAAAACTCTTCCAAAGCATACACAAATATTTCCCTCCAATGCAACTCTCTTTCCACGTATTCCCTAGGAATTCGTTTGGTTTCTTCATTTCACCTTTTAGCATATTCTAGCTTTTTGCTTCAATTAGAAATGTCAGGTGTTGTCCCCTACTGTCTTGCTTCAACTCATCATAATTAACCTTGAAACAACAACAAACACATAAAAACTACAAAATAGAGCACCTATTATGCTCAATATAAATTACTTTAAAAACAACAAAAACTCAATAAATTAAACTAACAACTAACAAATCTACTAGCTAAAATAAAGTATTACGCTATGTAATAACTCACAAAATATGGGTTATCACAAAGTTTTAAACAGTCCAATGCAATAAAGTGAAAGTTCAAGCCACGTCAACACGACTATAGGATATTGATGACCATAAAATTGAGAGTGCACAACCTTTAGAAGTGATAAGATCAACAAGAAACATAACCCAATCATTTATTGACTAATTATCAAATATTTCTTGGTAAGGCCATAAGAGATAATGTTGAACTGATTGAAGAAACCATGATGACTGAGTCATAACCTGTTGATTACAAAATCCATGTCATATGAGAGTTGGAAAGCCTAGGTAATTGAGAAGAACACAACTTGGAAATGGTTTAAGAACTTAAGTAAGAATACTATAGATGTAAGGTTGGTTTACAAGCTGAAAATGAGGCCAAATTGTGAAATTGCCAAGTACAAGCAATCTGGTGGTAAATGGGTTTCTTCTTGGAACTGATTTTAATGAAATTTATGCACCATTGGCTAGGCTTGAAATAATAATAATAATGGTGACCATTGCAGCATATATAGGTAGGAAGGTTCATCAATTTGATGTGAAGTTAGTCCTTCTAAATGGACCATTAGAATAAGAGGTCTATGTGAAGCAGCCGTTAGATTTTGAGATTAAAGGCCAAGAAGAAATGGTATATAGAATGAGAAAGGAATTATATGAATTGGGTCAAGAACTTATAGCATGAAACATTAGGATTGATGGTATCCTTGTAAAGCTAGGTATCATTCAATGCACGTCAGAATATAGAGTGTATGTGAAAGGGTCAAGTGAGAAAGACCATGTCATCTTATGTTTGTATGTGGATGATCTATTGGTCAAAGGCTTTAATGACGTTGAATTGAAAATTTTCAAGGAAAACATGGATAATGATTTTTGAAATGTCAGACATAGGAAACTTGGCATAATTCATAAGAAGTGAGGTTGTGAATACAAAGCATGGAGTTTTCTAACATAAGAAGAAATATGCAAAGGACATCCTAAAGAAATTCAAGATGAACAATTGCAACCCTACTATTACATCTATGGAAACCAACATTATACTAGAGAAGGAAATAGATGATGAGTTGGTAGATAGCATCATGTACAACCAGATAATTGGACCATTAAGATATATATGCAACACAAAACCATACATTTGTCATAGTGTGGGATTGGTTAGAAAATACATGGAAAAATCAAGACTATATCATCTACTAGCAACAAAGAGAATCCTTTGATATATTAGAGATACAATAGACCATGGAACACTCATACCACATCAATAGAGAACCAAAATGGAGACCAAAATATATAGTTATTCTAACTCAAATTGGACTTGTGATCAAAATATCAGAAAGAGTACACCATGTTATTTATTTGTGATTGGGGTAACACCAATTTTATAGAGTTCAAAGAAGCAAGAGATTGTAGCTATATCTTCATGCGAGAAAGAGTATGGTGTAACTTTCTATGATTTGTGACAAGCATTGTGGTTAGAGATAATACTTGGAAAATTAAATATAAGTGATGGTGTAAATCAAGTTGCTAATATATAACCAGTCAACAAGATTTAGAAAATTATCCAATGAAATATGATAAGAGAAAATACATAAAGATGAGGTATCATTTCTTAAGAGGTCTCGCTAGTAAAGAAAAATTAAAGATTGAACATTGCTAGACTGAATTGCAATTGACAAACATCCTCATCAAATCGTTGAAGCAAATAAAATTTGAAGTCTCAAATGATTAATGAGAATAAAGATCTTACAAAAACTGAATTAAGAAGAGTATCGGTGATATAATTTAATTTTACATATTGGTATTAGTGACAATTCCAAAGTGTTGCAAGTGTGATATAAGCCAACGGTTGCACCTTTGTTGTTTTGAATAGTTAGTGTGTTGTAGCATTTCTAACTTTATATATACCTCATTCCCTTATCAATGTATCTGAATTTATTCAATAAAAGTTTTCCATCTCAATTTTGTTTTTGGTCTTTTAATTCTTCTATCTGAAAATTATTTTTAAATCAAGTAACCCAACATAATGCGTGTGCTTATATCACAAAATGCGTGTGCATATTTAATTGCTAAAGAGGATCACATTTATCCAACACCTAATAAATATTTTAGTACAAACGCGTGAGTATTTTGTTAATAGTTTTTAAAAATAAAATTAAAGTTAAATAGTAAAAACTGCATAATAGAATTATTTTACACCTGCAAGACATATTCTTTTATTTCTTAAAGTTATATAAAATTTCATTATGTAGAAACTAAATATAAAATGTCATGGTTTTTAATTAGAAACTGAAAACGTCCTTCAAAGAAAATGTCATTGTTTTCTAAACATTTTTTTTCCTTCCTTTGTTTCTATTATGAGATGCATGAACATTGAACAGCATAAAGTTTTCTTTTCTAGTCCCTACGTAGTAATAGCAACCTTAACTTATGTTTTAAAAATACAGCCCCTAGGTTTTTCCTACACAAAAAATATAGCCTATAGTTTATGATTTTTTTAGAAGAATATAGACTATAGTTTTGGATTGAGTTGAATATGGAAATGGCATTTGCGAAGGTGGCTGATTAGTTTGTTTGACTTACATTGTAATAGCAACAGGAAAACTTAGAATTTGAGTTGCATAGGGTGGATTTTATGAAAGAAAATGAAGTTGACAGAATAGTTGAAAGTGAGATTGCAAAAAATAGAGAAAAAAGTCAAAGAGGTTCTAACCAAACTGAGATTCGATGGACAAAGATGTCCTTGTCCATCCGGTCACTACAAAATAATTTATGTATATGTAATGTTTTTTATTAGTCAAATAAACTAATAAGTGGTTTTTTATTATAAATATGTAAAATTTGTTTTGATATGTTTAATTATTTAGGAATTATATATATATATATATATATATATATATATATATATATATATATATATATATATATATATATATATATATATATATATATATATATATATATATATATATATATATATATATATATATATATATATATATATATATATATATATATATATATATATATATATATATATATATATATATATATATATATATATATATATATATATATATATATATATATATATATATATATATATATATATATATATAATTTATTATTTGATAAATATGATAAAATATAAATTTTCTTATATTTAACTCTTAATAAAATTAATAATACAAAATTAATTCAATTAAAATTAATTTATTACCGTATAACCAAACATACGTTAACTAAGTGTAAGATTTGATTGAGTTGTAGTTGAATTAAAGATGATTTATCATTTTACTTATTTATGCATTTTAATGATTTTATTTATTTATCTATGTATTATCTGATTCAATTATGATTGGATCAATTGGATTACTTAAAGTATACCTTTTGTTAACATGTATATTGTACTAGGGTATTTGTTAAAAATAATCATAAAATAAAATTTTATATTAAAATTTCTCAATTTTCAATCAATTGCATTCTTAATGTAATATTTTTTATATTTAATTTTTCTAATAAGGCATGTATAAAATTATTGTTTTAGATTGGGTCTGGTCTTGGCTCAACTCCCAGTGAGGTCCAATCCAAGTGCGTCAACCTGCACTACTGATCGGTTCTATCCTCGAATACGGCAGGAAACTACCACCTTTTCTCTACGAAGAGACAATTTCATCACATGGGGACAAATATCCCGAGTAGACTAAGGACGGTCACCTCCGATCCTGAAGGCTTCGAGGACACCCTGACTAGCTCGTCGACCAAGGCTGGTCCCCTCACTCGACCTCGTGTATGGCGGGGATCACCCACGACGGGCAGATGCTCCTCCCGAGCATCCTCCTCGTAGGGATGACTACACACGTCTCTCAATATCAGAGTCTTCATGGCCTCGAAAAGATCACATCCATATCCTCCTGACCTTGCGGAGGACGTCATCCAGGTAGGGGACCATGTGCGGGTCCCCCTTACTCACGTAGGACCTGGTCGTCTCTATGTTGGGCCTACTTGACCAGCCCAATGTAGAGACCTTGGCCCAGCGCTGGGGCTATAAATACCCTCTCTTTCGAGAGGGTCAGGTATTCAACACTTTCTTACTCTCACGCTTGCTTGCTCATTCTGCAACTTAGTTTGGCATCAGAGTGTCTTACAGGTACCCCCTTCCACCTCACTCAAACTCTGTTCGGTGAAGCTGTGACGGTCCATTCTGATCAGGTACGATCAGTGGCGCCGTATGTGGGAAACTTACTTCCCCGTCTTCAAACAGCAAACATACCAAACATAAAAATATAGTTCAGAGTCAGATTTAACATATCAACCAAAGAATAACTTAACTTGAAAATGTTAAGGTTTGAAATAACCATTTCAGAGTCAGACTTAACATATCAGACTTAAAACAACCAAAAAATTCTTTTACACCAATTTGTTAAGGTTAAAGACAAAGATACAGAGGTTTAATAGGAATAATTCAGTGTAAGATTCAACATATCAAACATATAAAAAAGGGTTTGAAGATCAAAAGGTTAAAAAGAAACAAATATGGTCCCTGAAAAATCAAACAAAGAACAAATGTATCAAACAAAGATGAAGATGAACCCAGAGAGGCTATGTACTAAACATATCATTATCAAACAAAGTAAAAAACATATTAAAGAAATATGAACATCAAAACCAAAAAGAAAGATGAACATCAAAACTCTAAACTGAACAACAAACATCACGAGCGGGAGAAGAAGAAAGATGACGAGGAACTTATATGATGATCGGTGTTGGTTCATCGTAGTTGTTTGTCTTTTCTTGGACGGAAGCGTCGTTTCATTGCCGGAGAGTGAAAAAAACATAGCAAAGTGAGCATTGTGAAACTGAAATTGAAACGTGAGTGAGTGTTGTAATGAATGATAGAATTAGGATTTCTACTACTAATACTTTAGGTCGGTTTCGTATTTCGTTGGTGTTACACCCCAAAATTTGCCCTCTCATATTTCTCAAAACATTTCAAGAAAAATCTCAAGTTGCTCAAGTTTGCTCAAGAGTTGGACAGTTAAGCTATCTCCTAAGACAGTCAATCTCAAATTAGGGTTTTGTGTTGCATCAAGGTCCTTGAATCCAAATGACCTAAAGTGCTCCCCAATGTCCTAAAATGTTCTCAAGATCATCCATGTCAAATTTCAAGCTTTGCAGAGGAAGTTTGCTCAGTCAATTGCTCAAATGGTCCAAAAATCGACTGTGTTAGGGAAAAAGTCAACTGTGACCTATAAACAGTCAAACTTCAAGATCTTTTGTCAACATTCCCATTTTTAAGGATATTTCATCATTTGATCAAGAATTGATCATGATTCATCAAGGATTGCTCAAAATTCATCAAGACTCAAAAGTTGTTAAATTAGGGTTTTGTAGGAAAAGTCAACTCAAATTTGACCAAGCATAACTTTCGCATACTTTATGAGAAATGACCCATCCAAAGCTCATTTTGAATAGGATGCAATTTCCTACAATCCATCTTCATACCCCAAGATCACAAAATGCACTCACAAGAAGTTATAAATTTGGACATTATAGGTCATTTTTGAAAGTCAATAAAAATACCTTTTTTTCCAAAGCTTATAACTTGATCATGGAATATCAAAATGAGATTATACCAAAAGGTTTGGCTATAGTACATATCAATCTTTCTAAAAAGTCCAAGAACACTTCCAAAAGTTCAAAATTGAAGAAGTTATGCATTGTTGAAGTTGGGCATTTTTGCAAAATTGCCAAAAGTCAACTATCCCCAAAACTTCAAATTTTGTCAAATGGGCCCATTCTTTTCCACTTGATTTGATCTTGCCACATTGCACACGTGTCCTAGCTTCAGCTTTGTGTCCATTTATTAATTTTCTTATTTTATTTGATTTTTTATTGAATTATTTCATTTTAAATCAAATAAAATCACAAAACTTGATTACATGAGATATTTTTCTATTTTCAGGACTTAATCATCATCATCAAGTGTATCAAATTCGTATCAAGCACTCCATGTGCAAAAAGATTGAGTTTTTGGCAAATTAGGCAAGTTATCAATGGTGGATCAAATCCAATCTCAAGGCATTGATGTGGAAAGATTCAAGACCAATTTGTTGACCTAATACATTGCAGCATACATATACAATCCAAGGCACACGAATTTGAGACCTAGAGGCTGCATGAACATCAAGAACCAAGCTTGAAAAAAGGTGGAAAAAGTGCAAAACTGAAATCATCCTTGGAGGCCAATTCAGAAGCAAAACTCAACACTAATCAATTGTTGGACAATCCCTGAAGCAGAACCAACCCAAAACCAATCTCCATACACGCCCAAAAGCTCTGTAAGTATCTCAAAAAACCGCTTTTCGTTTGAAATCGTAACTCCATATTCTTGCATTTTTCTGGCAAATCTTTGATATATTTATGTTGCTTATGAAATTTCTGAACTTTTGGCATTGTTTGATTGCATTTATATGGACTGTAGCCCTGTAACCTAACCTAGGGTTTTGTAGTTTGTTTTTTGGGCATTTCTTTTACAGACGAAATTAGTTCCATTGATGGACATGGACGTGACCAGGGGAGATAGACGAGCATAACCATAGTCTTGGATTTGATTTTCATGGCCTAGAACTGATTTTAGGGTGGACATACGAATTTAGCTTCGGATATAAATCCGCAGGTAAATGTATAGGGTTGAAGGAAGAAGACGAAGACGTGTCTCCACCAGGTTGGACAGTTCAAACTTGGCGCGTTTTATTTTTTTGTTCTGGCATATTATGTGTTTTTCCATATTATTATTATTATCCAGTATATTGACAATTGAGACATAGTGGTTGAGTGGTAGTGGCGTGTGTTCAAAATCCAACAGGACCTGGGTTCAAATCCCAGGTCCCCCCATATGCTTTGTATTTTTTCTCTTCAGGTGATCCAGTGCTGACCCAAGCATGTAGCCTATCATACTCCCTCATTCAACCAATGGATAGATGGCCCCAGGCCAAATCTGATGGCCCAGATGAAACGTCCACCATACTCCCTAGTCAAATGCATACGCTGGATTCCAAAAAGTCAGCCAGGCCTGCACATTTGGGCCAAGGAATTTTCTATCAAGACCTCCAAAATCAGGCCCAAACCTCTAATTCTTTATATTTTCTTTTTGTCTATTTTAATTGTTTGTTTTATCATTTTTTAATTATTAATTAACCAATCAAACTTTTTTTCTTAATAAAATTAAAAACCAAAAAAATATTTTCTTATTTAAATTAAATTCCAGTATTTTATTTTTATTCATAAATCAATTAATTAATTTGGTTTTTTTAATTAGGAATAACTTTTAATATATTTTGCAATAATTAAAATTAACTTAGACAATTAGGTTTTATTAACATTGATTAAATTTATTTTTATTTCTTTAAATACCAAAAACCCAAAAATATTTTTATTAATTAATTTATTTATTAATTTAATAATTAACCTAGATTAGTTTCTTTCTTAATTAAAAAATAACCAAAAAAATCTTTTCTTGAATAAAAAAGGGTCAAAACCTTAAACTTGCACCCGATTTAATTTCCGCACGCGGTTTACTTTCTTTTATCCAATATTGTATTTGTTCCCGGAATGTAGTAGATAATTAGGACCATTTAATTATTTTATCGCTTTATTTATTTTTCGCATTTAAATTTCAAAGGGTCGCTTTTGGCGATGTAAATACCCGACGCCTTGTAATTTAATTTTCGCAATTTATTTTCCGCAAAACATAACTGTTAGATGTTTGATAATAGGAATGCATGACAAGAATGAATGTTTAACCTAAAATCAACATAGATCACCCTTAATATGTGAAAAGACAAAAATAACTGAAAACGACACACTCGCACATGCGCACTCTTAGGGTACACCCCACTTGGTTGCCTTCTTACGCGGTCATTGAGTATAGGTCACTTTAGAGGTCACCCTCTTGTCCAAAGATCATAGTCGCCTCGAAATGGTTGCCTCGGATATTGTTGCCTCAAAACAAATGATCTAGGACATTAGGGTTACCGCTAAAGCGTCCTAACATTGCTTTGGTGACCGTAAGTCCCTAAAATCGAATTGACCCTTAAACTCCAACGACGGTGCTACCTACTCATTCATAGTGGGATAGCATTGTCTAAAGGAAGATAGCATATAATGATTCCTTTTTTGAGTAGGTAGATGGTTCTTAAGTACTTGCTCTTTCAAAACAAAATAAAATTTTCACACTTACACTCCTTTTCAAACAAAGACTTTTTCAAACCCACAAACACAAAGAAAAGAAATTTTGAAAACACTTTGAGCAAGTACCTAAGAGCCCGTGGATAACCACAGATAGAAAGGGTGCTAACACCTTCCCTTTCTATAATCTACCCCCCGAACCCGAGAAATATCTCGAAAAAGGAATTTTTCTGTGCTTTTTTCCTTTCCTTGTTGGATAAAATAAAAGACGGTGGCGACTCTTGCTTACCGCAACATTTTGCAAAAACAAACGCAAAATGCAAACCAGCATTCCAAAAACAGTCAGTTCTCTCCCACCGTATCATAGTTGGGTCCAAACATTCAACCCTAAACCGACCGGTTGAACCCATATAAAACCCCCTTTTTAGAGAATTTCTCTTTTCACCCTATAGTATAAAGAAATACCCTATGCATTTCCTAAAATATCCTGGAAACCGGATATATATTTTCGGTGCATACATATTTCTATTAATTATTGTCTAGAAACCAGAAACATATTTTCGGTTTCTACCATAATTGTATTTCTGATTTATATATTATCTGTAGCTTGGATTCCTAGACCACAATTGTGTTTGAGGTGCAACCGAAAATATATTTTTGGTTTGCGTTCAACTTTTTCATAAAATTTATTCCTAGCATGGTGCGCACCGAAAATATATTTCTAATTTTGAGAGATATTTATGAAATTTCGCGTGGTGCGCAAGAAAACCATAAAATGAAATAAGAAATTGCCTTTTTTAAAACTGCAAAGCTGACAATCCGGCCCAACCGAACTGTTTTCTATCGGACTTAATGGATAAGTCGGATTGGACCGATTTCATTATTTCTGTCCAGCCCTAAATTGTGAACCTATTAATTTCATTTTTAGAATTTTTTCCAACAATGCCACACTTTTGAAACAATTTTCCAACAACGCCATAGCCTAAAACGAAATTCCCTGAATGCCACACACAGAGGGCTTCACGTCATTTCAAATGGCGCAAAGGTGGGGACCCAGTTGACAGCTTAAGCACTCTCGCCATTTGAAATGGCGTGAAAGGGTAATTTATTTTTTAATTCATTATTTGAATTTTCTTTATTTATATTAATTATTTTTATTTTTTAATTTTATTATTAATTATAAATAATTTAATAAACCATTTAATTATAAATTTAATTAATAAAATATTAATTTAAAAACTTAAATAATTATAAATTAACAATTACAATTAAATAATAAAAATTATTATTAAGTAATAAAATTTAACAATTACAATCAAATTACTAAATAAAAAAATACAGTTAAAAGTAGTTATAAATAACAATACATGGATAAAATTAGTTAGAAGGGTCTGCATTATTGAGGCGATGCAGACATTTTTTGCGCATATGTGGTTGTTGACAGATTCCGCATCGTCTTTTTATTTTCTCAACAGTGTCCATTTCAGTTCTAATGCGAGTACTATTCGGGAGACCTTTTTGTTTCGTCGCATCCTTTCATCGTGCAAAAGAGTATCGCCCAAATATGGAGGCCAGCTATCTTCTTGGGGAACACCGCTGAAACTTTGTATGTAAACTTTGAAGACATTTATAACTCTATACAAATCAGGAATAAACTTAGTATAGTCGTGGTTAATGTGAGAATAAGTCGCGATAGCATGTGAGCAAGGAAGATGAAAAGTTTGAAATTTCCCACAGTCACAAGTTCTTGTTTGGAGGTTGACGTTGAAATGGGTAAGTGACCGACAACTCCTATTATTAATCGTCTCTTGGACCATGAAATAGTGATTTCACGGTCAAAAGCCAAGACATTATAATTGTGGGATTTTTCTACTTCTTCTACAATTCCTTTCATGCAGTTATCTATAAATTCCTTTCCCGATGACAAATCTTTTGTCCAATCCTTTCCTTGCTTCCCCCATAATGTATCGATTCTGTAGTATGTTGATCTTACAAGTTATGTAATAGGTAGGTTGCGGGTTTCCTTCAACACTAAGGTCAAAGATTCAACAAGTTTGGTTGTCATGTGACCCTGTCGTACTCCTCTGTCGTAAGCTCGCGACCATTTGTATCTTGGAAGGTTCTCTATCCAATTGAAAGCCTTTATGTTTGTTTGGTAGATCTCCTCCCGATAATATGCGTATGTAGACTCATTAAGTGCATATCCTGCATATAAGCATTAAAAACATTAATATAAAAGAACTATATATTTAAATGCTATGTTAAAAATTAGAGAATAAATTACCCATGTTAACAACTGTCTTGCGAAAGTTTTTGTCCTTGATGGCTCGCATGAAGTTTTGTGCGATGTGCCTAATGTAATACACATGCACCGAGGGTGGGTTCTGCCAGCCATTGTTCGGGTTATTGTAGGCACTCTTAATAGACTTATGTCGATCAGATATCAAACATAATCCTGACTGGGGTGTGACGTGGAGTCTCATATTTTTCAGAAAGAAACTCCAAGCCCCCCCCCCCCCCCCGGTCTCACCTTTGACCAATGCATATGTGATTGGGAAAATGTTACCGTTCCCATCTTGTGCAACAGCCAGGAGCAATGTTCCCCTATATTTTCCATACAACCATGTACCATCTACCTGCACTATAGGTTTGCAATGTGAGAAACCCCTAATACAAGGTTGAAAGGCCCAAAAAAGTTGATGGAAAATTCTTGCACCACCAATCTGTGTTCCTTCATTTGAATATACAGGAAGTGATTCAAGATCTATGACGGTACCTGGGAGAAATTGTTGTATGACTAGAAACCACTGCGGAAGGTTGTTGTAAAAGGCCTCCCAATTGCCATAAATATCTTTGATTGCTTTGTTTTTTGCAATCCATGCGTTTTTGAAAGATACGGTGTAGCCATAAGTCGTACGAATATGAGCAATAATATATCTAACCTTGATGGCCGCGTCACTGTCGACAAGAGGTATGATGTTATGGGCGATCATCTTTGAGGTAAGATTTTGGTGATCTTGAAATATAGCAATCAACATGCAAGTGTGTGGCCCTCCAATTCTGCCAATAACTTATTGACCACACCCATCCCTTGACGAAGCTATACATGTGAAGCTGCATCCCTCCTTTTTACATTTAATCAAATATCGTGTCGGATAAGACTTATAAACCTTAAAAGTATAAGAATTTTTATGTGATACTAAGATATTGCATGGAGACGTGCTTCTTTGTTTTCAAACGTCATACCAACTTTTAAGTCTTCACGTGACTCACCTTCGTCTAAGGGTTCAAAGACTGAAATTAGTTCCACACACTCAAATTAAACATTTCTTAAATGATACGGTGGGTTGTATAGATCAAGTATAGGAGTCGGGTTTGCCTCCTATCTGTCATCGTCACCTGAATCGTCACTGGACCCACTAAACAAATTTATTCGTCTGGCATCATCAGAGTCAGTATCATCACCCACTTCCTCTTCCGAAAATAATGGCTCGTTATATTGTGCTTGGACAAACTCTTCTTGTAGTGAGGCCTGACTTTGTTGATACGCATGAGATTGTGATGATTGCGTTGGATATACTTCCTGCACCTGTTGAAAACAAATATACAACTCCATTGTTTGTTGACTGCAAAACCTTGAGTGGCATTGAAGCATTGAACGGACATCTTCATCGATTTCGATTTTTGCAATGTTGTATGTGACATTGTGATTAGCTGGATTAACTATTGGAAATCGATAAAAAAAATAGAAGTTACATGTTGTTATAAAGTTTCTTCTATTTTTTTGTCAAGTGGGCTAAATCACTTTTTCGATGAATATTTAAAATTTGTGTATCTTTATTTTGAAAGACCACTCCAATATTATCATCAGTAAAAATATTACCATTGAAATGTAAGAGACAAGAAATATGATTTTGTGACATTGTTTGAAGTAATATTCAAAGTAATATTCAATTGTTTGAAGTAATACAAGAGACAACTGCATTGGTATTAACAAACTAAGCAATATTCAGTTTTGAATTCATTTCACGCATGATGTTGCCATCTTAAATGGCGTGAACCCTCTCAGCATAGACTCTCACCAACTCAAATAGTGTGAACCATATACTCTCGCCAACTCAAATGGCATGAATCTGCTCATACGCGCCTTCTCAAATGGCGTGAAGATTTGGCATGCGCCATGTCAAATGGCGTGAGGGTATAACTATTGGCGTGAATAGCATATGTTCCATGTAATAAATGCAACAGAAAAAGATTTTGTTTTCACATTAAAATGACTCTGATGCTTTGCTCAGTATACATTATTCCGTATAATTCACAAGTTTCTATGTTTGATTATAAAACACATTTTCTAATTCTTTAGTTGTACGGCTTATGGAAAGATCTAAACTCATTCATTTGAAAAATCAATTACGTCAAATCACATATATTAATAGGAGCATTACAAAGATATCTTTCAACCAGGCTACAATCAACGAAAATGGAGTGTTGATGCAACATATTACAAAGTTAGTTACAGATACAGATGTATTTAACATGTTTGAGGATTTTCGAATTGGTGTTAATAAAACATTGTTTGAGTTGTATGTTAGATTCAGTAGATTAGCCGATGAAGTTTTATCGTTTTGTACAAAATCGTGTAATTTACAATATTCTCAATAAATATATAAATTTGTATTTATCCAACTTTTATTAAATTATCCAACTACCTACCAACTCTAATTAAATTACTCTACTACCTACCAACTACATATAATTAAATTATTCAACTATCAACCAACTATCATCACTCTCAAATTTTTCCTATAAATACTCAATCACTCTCACCTCATTTTTCCACAAACACACTTCATTCTATTGACTACACACTCTCTACTCTCTTTTGATAAGTCTTCAATCAGTTCTTCATTTTCACAATTATGGCCAATATGTTTTGGTATGATATACAACATAGGGGAACAGTAGAAAATATCAATGTTGTAAGTATTTTTAATTCTTTCAATATTATTAATATTATTTATTTTTGATTTTACAATATTAGTTTTGTTCATAAAAATTTGTTGTATAGAAATGTTGGATATTTTTCTATATTATTTATTTTTATTACAGATTGATGATACTTATATTTCAAAATGGAGAATTCGTGCTCACAAACCTCTAAAGACACATGCAGTCATAATCCCTTACCTACACCAATTTGGTTTCTACCATGTATTTACAATAGGGTCCACACACATTGATTCAAGGTTAATTATAGCCTTACTAGAACGGTGGAGACCCGAAACTCATACATTTCATATTTCAAATGGTGAATGCACAATTACGTTGGAAGATGTGAGTATGTTATTGGGGCTTCCTGTATATGGTAAAGCGGTAAATGGTCCAACTGAGCTAGGTGTTGGTGCATGGAGTTCTATTTTAGGGGATGAACCACCACAAAGGGATAAAGGAATGATTGCGAGGTTGACATGACTAAAAGACATGTACCAAAATTAACCACCAACTGAGGAGTCACCCGATGAGTATAAAATTAGACATGCTCGTATTTATATCTTACTGCTCATCAGACAAGTTTTGTTCCCTAACAAAAGCGGTAATACTATCCACTCCAAATGGACACAATTTGTTGTGGATTTGGAAGATTGTGGAAAATTGAGTTGGGGTTCCACCGTTTTAGCTAATCTATTAGGGAAATGTGCAAGTCTGTAGACATCAAAGTAACAGAGATGTCAGGGTGCTTTTTACTTCTTCAAGCTTGAGCTTTTACACGCATGTCTATTATATCTCCGGTGGCTCCGCTTCAAGCTTCATATCCTTATGCAAGAAGATAATATTTTAATTTAAATTTAAATTTATAATTAAAATTGTTAGGATACTTTAAAATAAAGTTTTATTTTAAATTCTTTTTAGGTGGTGCATCAAGAAACTTGCCTACCAAAATAACCCGCGCCACCATCTACAAGGATACCGATTCAGGATTGATCACATGCTTCAAGACTATGTTTTTTTGTTTTCACTTTAATACTTCATATAAATTTATGAATTTTATTTTGGTTACACTAACAACTTTTATCTATAACTTTTCAGTTTATTTGGAAGTTGTATCTTGGATTAGCGCCCCAAAGGCACGAGGACAGATTGATATGGAGTTCCATTACATATATAATATGTTTTCATATTGTAGAAATGCATCAAGCAGATAGGGTCAAACTACAATTTGTCCATTTACAAGGATACCTGAAGAACCTCGATGTCTGGCTGAACACCATAAAATGACAACAATAAAAGCGCGCCAACAAGCATATACCATACTATACTCTGATGAACAAAATTGTTGGTTGCACCGAGAAATGTTTATGTTGGATGGAGATCACACTACGTCAAAAATAAGTTTTAGCAGCACATAAAAGAAAGCGCTTTTGGAAAAAAAGCGTTGTTGTAGGTTTTAAAAAAAATTCGCTTAAAAAAGCGCTTTCAAAGGGTCCTTAAGAAAGCGCTTTTAAAAAGCGCTTCTAAAGGTCACCCTTAGAAAGCGCTTTTTGAGAAGCGCTACTAAAGCTGGCCTTTCAGAGGGTACCTTAAGAAAGCGCTTTTCAAAAGCGTTGCTAAAGGTCAGCCTTAGAAAGCGCTTTTAAAGCTGGCCTTTAGAAAGCGCTTTTAAAAGCGCTGCTATAGGATATGCTACGAAAGCGCTTTTTGATGTAAAAGCGCTGTTATAGATGACCTTTATAAAGCGCTTTTAAAAGCGCTTTCGTAGGTTGTTTTATAATAAATTTTATTGATTTTGATTAAAGGTGTGTTTGTATTGTGTGTAGTTGTTTTGTTTCCTTTCTTCCAACCCAACCCCCAAATTCGTTCCTTCTTCGTACTCTCACGGTAGCCTCTTTCCGTTCAGTCGCCACCATCGTCAACTGTCATCGCCGCCGCACGACTCGTCCCTCTCTTCACAAGGTTCAATCTCTCTCTTGAAATAAACCGAAACAATAACTATATGAATTTACGATTGGTTTCGGTTTCTTGTATATTTAATTTATGTATTCTGAAATCAATTTAGGTTTTCGATGATTTTTATTTTCTTCATCATTCACAGTGTAGTGGTTGTTGTTGTTGTTGTTGTCTGATGATTTGTGAAAGATGAGAAAAATGATTAGTGTTTTCAATAGAAATTTTTTATTAGGTTAAACCACTGAGAGAGATCTTTTTAATTACTGTGGAATGTGTTTATCTTGGAGTAGCATTGTTCTAGAGGATGACAATTTTGAGTGCTTGGAGATCTGTTGTCGAGGTTTTGTTAATGGCCGGTCCAACTCCAATATATGCGGTGTTGTCGAATTTGAAATCAGCTGGATGTTTCTTTATCTGTTCAATTGTTGGATGGTATTAAATGTGTTTGTCTTCGAGTCATTGATGAGTTTTGAATGTTTCCTAAAACCCTTTGATGATTTTTTTGTTACCTTTTTTTTGGAGCAATGGGCGGTTTGGTGTTAGGTGATTATGTTTTAAAAGTAATTGAGGGTTTATTGAATAATCGGGCATGAAATATTTTCTTGGAAGCCATAGTGACATACAAAATTCGTGTTTCATTGATTAGCAAGCACAGTTAGTGTTTCTCACTCACACTAGTTGGACGGCAGGTTGTGATTCCCGATTAAGGCTCTCTGTCTTTTGATGTTTGTTTAATGTGTTTTGGAAATTAATCGGTTTCTGTAACTTCTTCAAGACCTTCCGATTCAGAGCAATATATCTCACCGGAGAACTTAAACGTGTCAAATCGTCAGAAAACAAGAGCAATACATCTCACCGGAGAACCGCTTGCCACAGGAGAACCGTCAGGTGATTGTTTCTTCTTTTCAATCTATACAAAATATTTTGTCCTTTTTGTTTATTACAAAATTTCGTAGCAGAAAACATATCTTAGACTAAAATGAGGCCATGCCATATATAAGGTAATAAAATGCATGCTTATATAAAATTGTGAGAGTTAAGAATTGTGATTAGTGACGTAATCATAAAATGTGATTAGTTGATAGAATAAAATGAATTTAGTGAAAAGTTTTGAGTATTGGTTTTGTTATATGGTTGTGAAAGAGCAAGTGCAAGTTTTGAGTATTGGTTTTGTTTTCGAATTTATCATTTAGCTCAGATTGACTCAGAAACCGTAAACCATGGATAAGACATGGATGTATTCCAATCGATTGTCGAAAGAGTACGAGAACAGGGTATCGGAATTCGTTAAGTTTGCTGTTGTGCATGCCGAAGACCCCAGACGAATGACATGTCCTTGTTTGTGTTGCTGTTATGGGAATCGGGTTGACGCGGTTCAGTTGGCATCGCATTTAATACGGTATGGAATTGATAGAAGTTATACATGTTAGAATATTCATGGTGGGAAAAGTGACGGGAATGATGAATCGGGGGATAATAGGACCTATGCTTCAAACGACAATGGCACAGATACATACAATTATGATCGAGTTGAAGAGATTGCAGAAGCGCTTGAAGAAGATCTTAATGATTGTCCTAAAATGTTCGAGAGGTTGGTAAGTGATGCAGAGAAACCGTTGTATAATGGTTGTACAAAATTCACAAGATTGTTTGCGGTATTAAAGTTGTACAACTTAAAGGCGGGCAATGGATGGTCGGATAAAAGTTTCAGAGTTATTAGCCCTTATGAAAGATATGCTACCAGAGGATAATGTTCTCCCCAATAAAACGTATGAGGCCAAAAAGATGTTGTACTCTATTGGCATGAGCTATGACAAGATACATGCTTGTCCAAAAGATTGCGTTTTGTTTTGAAACGAGTATGCATCGTTAAATGAGTGTCCTAAATGCGGTGCCCCTCGATATAAGAAAAAGTTGTCTCCGGCAAAAGTCTTATGGTATTTTCCTATAATTTCGAGATTTAGACGGATGTATCGTAGTGAAACCGATTCAAGACACTTAACTTGGCATGCAGATGAAAAAATTGTTGATGGAAAGTTTCGACATCCGGCAGATTCACCACAGTGGATGAAAATTGATAATGATTATCCTGAATTTGGAAAAGAAGCAAGAAACCTTCGCTTGGCATTGTCTACTGATGGAATGAACCCACACGGTATTCAAAGTATCTCGCATAGCACATGGCCTGTGATTCTTATGATTTATAACCTACCTCCGTGGCTATGTATGAAGCGTAAGTACATGATGTTATCTATGTTAATTTCTGGGCCTAAACAACCAGGAAATGACATAGACGTATATTTGGAACCTTTAATCGAAGATTTGAAGATTTTGTGGGAGAACGGTGTGGAGGTTTATGATGGGTATAGGAAAGAAAGTTTCAACTTGAGGGTGATGTTGTTTGGAATAATTAACGATTTTCCAGCCTACGGAAATCTATCCGGGTATAGTATTAAAGGTGAAAAAGCGTGTCCTATCTGTGAAGATGCAACCGATACGATGCGATTGAAAATTTGTCAGAAGAATGTCTTTCTCGGTCATCGTAGATTCTTAAATTCTAAACATCAATATCGTGGATGGAGAAAAGTGTTCAACGGAGATACCGAACAACGTAGAGCTCCGCCTGGATTTACAGGTGATTAAATATTTGAAAAGGTGAAAGATGTGAGTATTCAGTTTGGCAAGCCTTTTGCACATAAAGTTGTCACAGGTGGGTGGAAGAAGAGGTCGATTTTTTTTGAATTGCCATATTGGAAATCTTTGTACGTAAGACATTTTCTTGATGTTATGCATATTGAAAAAAATGTATTTGACAGTGTTATTGGTACGTTATTCAATATAAAAGGGAAGTCTAAGGATGGCCTTAAAGCAATGGAGGACATGGTAGAGATGGGAATAAGAACTGAATTGGGACCCGTGAAAAAAGGAAGACGGACATATCTACCACCTGCTGTTTACACTCTATCCAGAAAGGAGAAAAAAATATTGTGTAAGTTCCTAAGTGAGGTTAAAGTTCCAAAAGGCTACTCATCAGATATTAGAAGACTTGTGTCTATGCAAGACCTCAAGTTAAAGAGTTTAAAGATGCATGATTTCCATGTTATAATGGAACATTTTCTACCGATAGGTATACGTTCTATTCTTCTAAAAAAAGTAAGAAGCGCAATAACTAAACTGTGTTTTTTCTTCAAGTCAATTTGCAGCAAGGTGATCGATCCTGAGATCTTACCAACATTGCAAAAAGAAATAGTTGTTACTTTGTGTGATCTTGAAATGTATTTCCCTCCCTCGTTTTTTGACATAATGGTTCATCTTGTCGTTCATCTTATCAAAGAGACACAACTGTGCGGACCATCTTATATGAGATGGATGTACCCTACTGAACGTTATATGAAAATATTAAAAGGGTATGTGAAAAACCGAAGTCGACCAGAGGGTTGTATTGCTGAACGATATATTGTTGAAGAAGCGGTTGAGTTTTGTACTGAATATCTGTCAAATGTTCAATCAATTGGACTCCCCAAATCTCATGTTGTTGGAAAAAAAGAAGGTAAGAAGCTAATTGGAAATAAAGTTGTGACAGTATCAAAGGTCGAACGGGATCAAGTGCATTTGTATGTTCTGCATAATGAGCTTGAAGTTGAGCCGTATGTTGAAATGCACAAGGGTGTTCTTCGAGGTTTAAATCCGAATAGAAATGAGAATTGGATTGTACGAGAGCACAATCGAAGTTTCATACCATGGTTTAAGGAACATATTTATTCAAAGTATCGTTCAGATCCTGCTTCAGTAACATAAAGATTGATATGTTTAGCATACGGTCCAAGTTTAGTTGTGTTTTCTTATAGCGCATATGCAATTAATGGATACACATTTTATACCAAAGAACAGGATGACAAAAGTACTATGCAAAATAGTGGTGTCACCTTGATCGCTGAAGCAATGCATATATCAAGTGTGAAGGACTTAAACCCAAAATTTGCAAATCTGTCATATTTTGGGGTTATCGAGCGCATTTGGGTGTTTGATTACGAGAAGTTTCAGATTCCTATATTTGGTTGCAAGTGGGTTGAAAATAATAATGGCATACGAATGGATAAGTCAGGTTTTTTGCAAGTGGATCTTAATAGGGTGGGGTACAAAGATGAGCCTTTCATTCTAGCCTCTCAAGCTAAACAAGTGTTCTATGTCAATGATCCGACAAGTACGAAATGGTCTATAGTGTTATTATCTAACAAAGTAATTGATGAAAGCATTGGAGATCAAAGTGATATTGGTGTTGACATTGAATCTTTAACCATAACTGATCAAAATGATAATGAATCATGTATTAGAAATGATCATAATGAGGGTATTTGGATCAATCCAACTGTCCGCGTTGTTAAGAGACGAGTAGAACACATTCCTACCAAGAAAAGAAAGAGACCTTAGTGAAAAAGGTAATAGTATATATAATTATAGCCTATATCATTCAATAAAATTTAATTTGTCATTTCATTTTTATTTGTCATTTCATTTTTATTTGTCATTTCATTTTTATTTGTCATTTCATTTTTATATTTGTCATTTCATTTTTATTTTTTTTTCATTATTACAGGTCAAATGGCTAGTAATCAAGAAAACTCACAAGATGCAAATGCTCCTGAAAATGCTCCTGAAAATGCTCCAGAAAATACTTCAGAAAAAGATATTACACGAGGTATAACTATTATGAGGGGAATCATCTGTGATAGAGATAGAGGAGTAACATATAATGTAGATTGGAATGATAATGACCAACTAATTGGGTCTAATGCTGCAAAGTTGACAAGCTACATTGGTACGTTTGTTCGTATACACATTCCGATCACCACTCCTAGATGGAAAAGAGGAGAGTTGGATGAGGCTAAAGAGAAAGTTTGGACTGAGATAAAGGTACATATATGGTTTTTGTTATTTGCTTTATCTTGACGATAATATGTGTTTAAATTGCTTTTACTAACACACTTTATGCGTATGTTTTTTTGTAGAGGTCTTTTAACATTGAAGATATCCGTAAAAAGTATATAATGGGTTTGGCTGGAAAAAGACACAGAGGGTGGAGAACATTTTTAACAAACAAGTATGTTAAAGATGATGAAGGAAATTTTCTTGAAGAGGATCCGGAACGTCCAAAGAAATATGAGAACTTCATTACACCTGAAGAATGGGTTGGTTTTGTAGGCCAAAGAAGAGACGAGAATTTTAAGAAAGTGAGTTCCATCAATCGCGAGAGAGCGTCAAAACCCGCATATCCATACAAAAAAGGGCGTTTGGGATATGCTCGCTTAGAGGGAAAATTGTAAGTAAATATAAACTCTACGATCTTATTAATTCTCTCAATGTGTTATAATTGATGATCTTAAGACTTGTGTCAATGCGTAGTTAGAAGAGACGAAAAGTGACGCAACATCACTACCAGCACATTTGTTGTGGAAGGAAGCTCGTGTGGGCAAGGATCAAGTTGTTAATCCCGATATTCAACATGTGTATGATGAATGTGTAAGTATAAGATTGTGTCTTTAATTAAATCAAATGTTTATTAATATTTAAATAATTTTTTATCTCCACTAATAATTTTCAATATGTAAATGAATTACAGGAGACCTTGTCGCAATCGGTATCCCCAGGTGAGGATCATCAGGATACCAGGAGCGTACTTAGTCGAGCACTAAATATTGCTGAGTATCCGGGTCGGGTGAGGGGTAAAGGTCATGGTGTGACTCCAACCTCTTTGTATAAGCATCCAAGGAGAAGAAATCCTAGCAATGCAGAAGTGATGCAAACATTGCAGGATTTACAAGCTCAAGTCCGTGAATTGCAGAAGGATAAAGAGAGATATATGGCAGAAAAGAGCAGTTCACAATTGAAAGAAACTAGTGACAAAGCTAGTATCAACTGTCAGCATAAATTTCCCGAGGTAATTTTCAATATATATTCGTTATTATTATAGAATATTTTTAGTCACTTCTAACAGTTATTATTGTTTTAGGGCATTTCATCTTGCCAGCTATACCTATCATCGCCGACTTATCGACTAGTTGGCAAGAGAAAAGTCCATAACACTTCGGGAGATTTACTTCACCATAGACCGCTTCCGGATGGACACATGAAAGTATCAGTTGATATTGCTTTAGATATGGATTCGTTGCTGCCGGTACCTGACATTGTTGTTGAGACCACATTGCTGCGAGATGCAATAGGGTCTTTTGTTGCATGGCCATCGGACCTCATTTCCATAGATGATCAGGTATGTTGAAAACCATTATGAATCTTTAAGTCTTCAACTGTCAGTTCTAACCTCAGTTATTTCCACGGTAATTATAGACTCCTACAAAACCCGCATCTAAGGGTAAAGGGATTTTGCAGCACGACGAGTCTGATGTATCACAAAAAGAGGTACGTTTAAAGTGTTAATTATATGATCCGAATAAAAAACTGCATAATTTTATAATTTAACTGAGTCTATATGATTTTTAGGTACCTTTCAAGGGTCACAACAAGTGAGCCAGAAAATCGTTGGCGTACCACCCAAGAAAAGGGTTCCTACTAGATTTTTCCCTCGATACCGGCAGTGTCTTGAAACAATAGTGGAAACAATAGATTTGATGGATGGTGGTATTCGTCAAATGGATATGGATCAAGGTATCTTTGGTTTTCCTTGCACCTAAATAATTGGACATGAGGACGTGGAACAGATTTTCCGTCATAAAGAATTAGGCGTCAGTATTATGCACGCATACATCCGGTAACCCCATCTTTATATTATGTAATTAGCTGAAATTTTTTTAAAACATTTCAATGAATATAGTCTAATATTAATTATGTTTTTATTTAAGGTTGTTATATGACAAATTGATGCGCGGGAATCAATTGTCAAACAGATTCCATTTCGTGTCTTCCTCCGGTGTCAGCGGAGCGACAATTGGTAGGGAACTGGATTCAGTAAGAGAGCACTTAGTCGAAAGATTCATGGAAATTGGCAGTACAGAAAGCTTATATCTTTGGGCGTATAATACTATTCCTACAGGGTTAGATTTTTATTCTAAGTTCATTTTAATATTTGTAATTTTTGCGTAGAAAATTTTCTTTTAAACTGTTGTTTTAATTTATAGACGTCACTGGTTGTTGGTTGCTATCGGTCCTATAAAAGAAGTGGTCTATTATCTGAATTCGGTTGACGGTGATTGGACAAATTATCCGGATATGAAGTTAATGATTGATACGTAAGTGAGATTATTCTAAATATTTGTGTGTATTTATATATTTAATTATTTCTGTGACCTTGTTCTAAATATATATTTTTATTTTGTTAGAGCGATACAAGTATTTCGGTGTCAAAGAGCAGCTCGGGTACGACGGTCTAAATCAAACAACATTAATTGGATCAAAGTGCAGGTATATTAATTTCCACTATTTTGCTTATAATATTTATGCTATTTGATAAAACAATACAACTATATATTCTTATTTGTTTTTCTATGTAGTATCCTCAACAGCAAAACGGTATAGATTGCGGATACTTCGTTATGCGGTTTATCAAAGAAATCCTTCAACTGAATCAAATAGAGATTCCAGTCACGGTATGGATTTATAACTTAGGATTTGTTTTATTATTTCTCGGATATTTCATATAATTTTTTACTTTTAACTAAATCATGCATATTATGTTTTGTTATGTAGTACTTCGATGAATACAAATGTGCATATTACACGAAACTTCAGTTCGAAGAAATCAAAGAGGAATTGTGTCAATATTTTATTGAGCAGAGAATCATATAAGGTATGAATACATTATTATGTGAAAAGTGTTATGAATACGTTACATGTGTACATGGAATACCATATTGACCGTGTTATTATGTTCAAACCTCGCAGGACCAGAACCTTAATACATAATTGACCGTGTTTCTTTCATACATTAGGACTGGTTTAGTTGTTGTTAGAGTTGATTTTGTAAGACTGATTTTGAGTTACAATGCTGATAACAATGGTTTTTATATATTTTGAGGTACAAAAATGGTGTATATATATATTTTGGATTACAATGGTATACAATGCATTACCGCGGTTTATGAATTACAAGTTATGTCAACTGGTTTATATAAATAATATGCTGCAAACAATGCAGGTATATGAATTATATAAATTATACCTCTAAAAAAAACACCCTATGAAAGCGCTTTTTCACAAAAAGCGCTGTCTAAGGTAAACATATGACAGCGCTTTTCCAGGCAAAAGCGCTGCTAAAAGACCACCTATGAAAGCGCTTTTACAGAAAAAAGCGTTGCTAAAAGCCTATCTAAGACAGCGCTTTTCCAGAAATAAGCGCTGCTAAAAGAAAACTTATGAGAGCGCTTTTCCAGAAAAAAGCGCTGCCTTAGGTAGACCTATGAAAGCGCTTCTTCATAAAAAAAGCGCTGCCAAAAGCCTACTTAAGAGAGCGCTTTTTAGAAAAAGCGTTGCCAAAAGCCTACTTAAGAGAGCGCTTTTTAGAAAAAGTGCTGCCTTAGGTAGACCTACGAAAGCGCTTTTCATTAAACAAAAAGCGTTGCTAAAACCTATAGCAGCGCCACCTTAGAAAGCGCTTTTAAGCGCTTTTAAAGGCCAAAAAAAGCGCTTTCGTAGGTTTTTTTTAGCGTAGTGTCAATTACAAATAGAGGAGAAACCGTCAAATAAATACATGCAATGGTATCAGTCGCTTCCATATATATATATGCATCGTACGGACAATTTCTCACTGACCCTCGTCAAAATCAGTATGCCCTTACTCAGGCAAGTGGCTCTCAATAAATTTTACAACCATTCCAACAACAACCTCACCACTCACATCATTCTCAACCTCCCCATCCCCAATCCTTCCAACAACAAACACATATCCCCACTATTCTCAATAACAAACACCCATCCCCATTATCCTGAATAACAAACTTCTAACCCTCATTTTTCTCAGCTACAAACTCATACCCATTCCTTTTACCAAAATCAAACATTTAACACCCAATACCCGCAATCTCACTCTCAACCAAATTACATTTATGAATCCCAACAACCATAAATATATAATAGGCCAACTACACAATTCACATCCATCATGCGATCAAACTTCGATTTTCCATCCTCCCAACATAACCCTACAATGCCTTATGTTCCAACCATGTGTCGCCACAACAACCACGATACAATTTTGGCGAGGATCTTAACGTCAGTGATTATGATTTACTAGAAAATATTTGGTCTCCTCCGCAAGCTACAACTCCAACTCAAGAAAATCCTCTAACAGATACAATACAAGAAAATCCTCCAACAACAGAGACCCAACTACAATATGATTTTTGTCACCGTGCTCCTCGACCGCGTTATTGTTTTACCGGTACTCGTTTAGGACCGAGTCATCAACATTAAATAGTGTAATTGTTAAATTTTATTACTTAATAATAATTTTTATTATTTAATTGTAATTGTTAATTAATAATTATTTAAGTTTTTAAATTAATATTTTATTAATTAATTTTATAATTACATAGTTTATTAAATTATTTATAATTAATAATAAAATTAATTAATATAAATAAAGAAAATTCAGAAAACGAGTTAAAAAAAAAATTACTCTTTCACGTCATTTCAAATGGCGAGAATCCTTATGCTATTAATTAGATCCCACATTTGCGCTATTTAAAATGGTGTGAAGTCTTCTGTCTCTAACATTCAGAAAATTTCATTTCAGACGGTAACATTGTTAAAAAAATTGTTAGAAAAATTATTTTAATAGTGTGATTGCTGGAAAAAATCCTCATTTTTACTCCATGCTACACCACAGACAGCATTTGAAACATCCTGACTCAAACGTGTCCTACATTCTAAGCTTCTGAATGAGGCCCCCCATGACAGAGTTGGCTCAGACCTTCCACACGTGCATGAGTCCGTGCTATGTATATAAATACACTGTAAAAAGGTAAACAATGTCAATCACTCACTTCATCTATAATGCAGCTAACTCAACTCCATTTACATATAAACTATTTAATCGAATCACATAAATATATATTGTTATTTTAAGTTAGTTTTTAAATATTTTTGTTACTAACTCATTACTTAGAAAACAAATTTTAATTTGTTTGGTGAGGTTAGTGAATATTAGTTCACAACATTGAATATTTTGAAACTAGGTACCTTATACAGTGTTGGAACAATGACAACAAATAGAAAGAGTCAAAGTAAAGGTAATGATTTGGTGTTGTTGACACTTTTGAAAACAATTTTACAGTCCTTTGCCTTGATAGACAAGTTACCATTTATATATAGTATTCTCTTCATTTTAAAATAATTGTTGTTTAAGGTTGTTACACGAAAATTAAAAAAATAATGATTGAATCAATAAAAATAATATTTTTATAAAATTATTCTTTATTATTATTAGTTGTAAGATATTGTCGTATTTAAAAAGAGTGTATATAAGAAATAAAATTGATAAAAATTAATTATAATTATATTAAAAAATAAAAAATTATTATTTTATTTTAGATAGAGGGAATATGTTGTGTTGTTTGCTATAACACGTTAATGTTTCCCATATGACATGCCTTTATATACTGCATTTTCATGATCAGATATACGTCTTTTTGTGCCTTCATTTTTATGTCAGAAACAAAAGTAAGAGAATCCTCTTTTGAATTCTGAGGGAATCCATTTCCCTTCCAACTCTGACTCTTATTCTTTCCCTGTAAATAACAATTTGTTTATTCAAAATCATATCTTTTTCGACCATCTCAACCGGATTTTATAGTTTAAACATTACCAACTTAATTAGACAAATTATTTATAGGTTTTACATGAATCTTTCAAGATTTAATTTTACCATTATTTAGATTTTTTTTATTTAAAAAGTTAGTAATATTGTAGACACTAGACAGACATGGTATAAAAATATATTTGGTTCAGTATTGATTTTATTGAGATAGAAAACTAAAAAAAAAAAATTTTTTAAATCTCATAAAATATGATGCTTATTATTACTACTATTATTTTTTGAGATTAAAGGTAGTGTATTGTTGGTATAAATTAATTTTACACAATTATTTAATAGAATTATAACATTCAATCATGTTATGTAAGTATTTTAAAATTAAAAGTATGATTTAACGAGATACACGCTATTGTTTGATTAACAGAAATATTTTTTTTTAATATTTTTTTTGTTAAAATAATATTTTTGTTAATTTTTATTAAGAATGAATAAGTAATCTATGACAATGAGTGAGATAAATCAACTAATTTATTAGTTAAATTAAATAGATGCCAATTGTTAATCTAATATTCAATCTTTGATAGATTATGGTTGAGAGTCGGTTATTTCTATTCACAGAACAAGAGATTGTTGTTGAGCTACTTTAACTAATACTACATGTTTATCTCAGTTTCTATTTTATTAAGGTATACTGTTGAAAGTAAAACTACTAGCTCATAGAAAAACTTAATAGGTTCTTGTTTAATTAGATTTCTATTTGAAACTTAATAGCTCAAATGTTGTAAGTGTTATTACTCATATTAAACACCCTGTTTAAATGCATGACCTTATTTTATAATTTTATCACATGCTCTTGTCTATTATTCTCTTCGATAAGCACCTTGCATTTTGCTCGAACATATTTTAGATCAAGAAAACTACATAAAAGGTAGATTATGGATGGAAAACAACTTCAAAGAGATTCATCAAAACAAATTCTTGATCAGTCACCATAATCTTAGAAAACAACTTCTCACATGTCAACAATTTCCTTAACTTTTCCGGAGCCCGTGTGAAATTGTCTTTCGTTTCATATTTCATGTATGCAAACTTGGAGCCCGTGTGAAATTGTCTTTCGTTTCATATTTCATGTATGCAAACTTAAATGAGAATTTTAACTCAGATGACCTAACACCAATAATTTCAAGTAGTGGTAGTCGATGCCTTTGATTTTCTATTTAAACTCAAAAATCAAACCAGATGAAATATATTCATAAATTTCACTGAACTGAGATGTGTCTAATAAAGATAGATAAAAAATACCACCTGATTGAATCCAACTCAGAGTGAATTTTTTAAGTCAATAAGTTTATTCAGGTGGATGGGTGAACCAAAAAGGTAATTACAATTTAATTTGGTCGAGTTTGATTTTTATTTTAAGGTGAACTTTAAAATTTTAAATATATCAAAACAATGTTGTTTTTAAGTAAAAAATTATCGAATATATAAAATGGGCTTAAAATTTAAACTAAGCTAGGCTTTTAGCTTTTATTACTAATAGAAAAAAACTAACACGTGTGAATCAAAAATAAATAAGAAAACCGAAATATTTTTGGATTAAATTGGACCTTTGATTCCCACTTCTCAGTTTGGGCCAACCACCCAAACCAAACCGATTGCTCACTCCTGGTATTTATGAGAAATTTTTTTTTACACCTAGTAGTTTTCTTACGGGCCTCTGATAAAAAAACTCAAAATACTTTTAAAATTCAGATATACATATTCAAACGCATTAAATTTTAAATTTTTAGAGGTGTTTTGGGATATACATATCTGAAATAACCTAATATTTTATTTTCAAGTTAATAATCAATAGAAATAATATTTGTTACTATTTGTTATCATGTAATTAATATTTTAAGTGAATGATAATGACAAATAAAAGACTATAATATTTTCAAAGTTAACCGTGGAATTTCATAAGCGTAGTTAAATAAATTAAAATATTTTATAATATTTTTATTGAATAATTTAATGACAATCAAGTGTGATTTGTTTGATTTACTTTTTAATGACAATCAAATTGATTTGTTTTAATAATGAAATCAATTTCTAAAATATTTTATTAATAGTATTTTCTAAAAGGTTCTAAAATACAAATATGGAAATTAAATGGAGAGATCTATAATCCTAATTAGCAAGTTGCCAACCATTAGCAAGTTCTTTCAAGTTCTGGAAAATTTGAACAAAGTTACCGCTTCATCATGGCCACACTCAAACTTCAATGGTAGAGATATCTGTATCCAGCACAAAAAGTGAGTCATGTAAAGGCAAACACTAAGACGAAGCAGCCTCTGCACCGGATTACTGTGATATTTCGTAAGCCAGCAAAGTCTCCCAAACCAACTCTCGACATCATGATATATCATGATATTTTTACATCGCGCAGAATCCTTGCAGCCATTGAGCCATACCTTCTGGCTTCCCACTCACTAAGGTTTGCATTTGGGGGAATTGAATTACTATGATCCTCAGTGTTTTCTTCAACAAGACCAGATCCTTCTGCTACAATATTCTCCTCAGTGGTTTTATCCTTAACGCCAGTTTCAACATCAACTTTTTCAGCAGCAGCTTGACCTGAGTTCTCTGTGCTCTCTGCTGAATGTTTTAATCCCATAATGAAGAGTTGAATGCTTGGGTGTTGAAATGTTTCATCCATCTGCACAAAGTGAAGTAGAAGCTTGCTAAGTAATCTAAGCACTTACAGAACCAACTCTTAAAAGCTTGCTATCAAAGGGGAACAACCAAGCTAATTAAATACTACATCAAGCATCCCATACTACTTGGTGTGAGACTTTAGCACCCTGTAACCAAGTCACTACCATAGTACTGCCTTTTAAGCACTCAGAGAACCCGTCCTTAAAAGCTAGCAAGCAAGAGAGAAGAACCAGTCCCACTTCAATACTAGACCGAGCATCTCATACCACTCAATGTGGGAGTTGGACACTCTGTAATGCTCAGGTCTCTATCAGAACCAGACTCACCTATTTGTTAATAGATCAGAAAACAATGTTACTAATCCAAGATATGTATATGATGTTGAAAGAACATATAGCATACCTTTGATTTTGAAACCGTCTTCACGTCAAAGTGTTTTTTCCACATCTGAAGCATCTTCTCGTGGACACTGGTGGAACGGATCTCATAACCCAACTTTATATATAATTTCAAAACAAATAAAACAAATCAGTATATCCAACTCAACTATACAAAGGAAGGGCATAATTTAAGTATAAAAAGTTGAATGACATACCACAATAGTAGTCCTAGGTCCAGATAAAGCAAGTATTGTCTGCAACAAAGGCTCCAATAGATGTTCTGCATAAACCTTCAATGAAGTAAAACAAAAAGTAGGATGATGTTACAGAACAGAATAACATATAAATGACCATTTATAGTTTGTCAAATGAGTAAGTTTATTCGCACTACTTTGTATGAAAAAATACTTGTTCAACACTTACAACGTCGGTGCCAATAATGTAGTCAAATGGAGGATCAACATCCTTAATGTGACTCTCATCTCCCCATTGAAGCACCGAAACCTTGATTGAACCAAATGACTCTAGAAGCAGAAGATTTTTGTGTGAGATACTAATACTACCATAACTCAAATCCACAAAACACAATTACAAATGAATAAACACAATGGCAAGGTCCAACAACATTCAATTGAAATACTTCAACATAAATAAACGAGTAACAAATCATATGGTAAAAAGGATGGTTCATAAGTTTAAAACTAAACCGGGATTCTTTTGCATGACCCTTGAAGTATTACGATCGACGTTTCTTTGTAACAATGGCAAAACCTCCTCTTGGTCTGTCACTGTAACATTGCAACCAAGTAAAGCCATGCCTGCAAAGAAAGTAATAAAATAGGGCATAGCTTAGATCAATTTTGACCAATGAGTGCATTTAGACACAGTTGACTAATTTAATATCCAATGTTATAGTAATGATTTGAGAAAGCACACCAAACCCAGAAACACCACAGCCAGCTCCCAGTTCTATTACACGTTTTCCTTTAAGTTTAGCAGGGGAAAACCTTCCTTTTCTGCAATTCCGTTCCTAAAAGATATAAGATGCATTATAAGGAATTATAATGAGGTTAAGAAACTTCAAAGTAATATAAAGTCAATGAAATATCTAAAGAACCTCATAACCTAGCCCAATTTCAAAGGATCTAATCCAAAGAAAAGAGAGAATGTGTTTTCTTTTAAGTTTCAATTCATGTTATATAAGTTATCTTTTTTCTCAATGCCCTCTACTTCTTGGAAGCACAAAAATTACGGGTGATAAAAAGGTTTATACACTTTCTAATAAAGGCTTATCTATATTGACTATAGTCACCTGGTTGGCAGTTCGCTTTGGTAAATGGTACAAGTTGGTACATTATTTAGGTTTGTGGTACATGGAACAAATTGCTATTATTTGGGTTTGTGGAATATGGTACAAGTTGGTACATTATTATAAAATATAAATAAACTAAACACAACAGCTAACGATAATGGGATAAAAATAGTCCCACCCACATTGGAAATGTTAACAGCATAACAAAAGTCCTTCTAGCTTAAGCTGTCAACCCAACAAGCTAGCATAATCACACTTCTAAAGTTTGTGAGCAATAGGAGCAAGATTTATATAAGAGCAGCATAAAAGAAACAACGTGCTTTGGGAATGGATATGTACTTATATATGCTATTACAAATTACTAGTGTGCCGTCCTTTATCCAGTTAAGTGGTTTTGAGACCCTTTTTTTTCTAAGCTATTTCCATGGTTTGTGAATTGTGTGCAAATTTGGACGAACCAATTCGCAAAAGTACTGCAAACCAGTTCTTGCAAATCAATTTGCGGCTCTCTGGTCACAGTAGCAAATTCTGTGATTATTATAAGGACATCTAGGTTTTTACCCTTATCACTTTACTTCATCTTCATGTACACCCCAAAATTATAAGGCATGCATTATATATGCTTTAATAATTGATAATCTAAAGAGTAAACCAAATAAACTATACCATTACGTATAAAAAACAACTTAAGACCTAACAAATTCATTCATGAAAAAATGTCGAGACTTTCAAGAGCATTTGAGAAAGATATTCAACTTACAAGAAACTTGGCAAAAACAAGTGACGCATCCCATACTGTAGTTCCGTGGTGCTTAGAATTGGGGTCCTATTCAAAATAAAACTGTCAGATTTTATAGAAAGACTTATGTATACAACAACAACTGCACTAATTTGTAGCATTAAAATTGCAGCACTCAAGTTTCATTGACTTATTGCAGAAAAGAACACTTTCCACAAAGCACTGTCCACTCTAAAATTAAGAGTTTAAAAAACAGTACAATACCTGAGCAAATTGCAATTCGTGCCCAAAAACCTCCAATGGCATCTCAAAGGTAGTTGGGGTATTTAATCTGGTAAATGGAATGTTAATATCACACAACAAATTATACTTGATACAAAAAAAAATCATTCAAGTCTCTCAACCGCTATAGGTTCCGGTCGTGCAATTGTAATAATACAAGAAATTCTCAACTCTGCTATACAATAAATATAACTGGTTTTGAAGAATACCTGTCAGCTTCCATGAGATCTCAACTCTGCTATAGAAATTCTCAATACCAAATAAATCTTCTATTTTCAGCTGAATCACGGAAAGAAAAACCTAAAAACCAAAAATATACATATTAATGCCAAAGAAAATTGAACTACCAAAAATATACATATTAATGCCAAAGAAAATTGAACTTTAATCATGCGAATGTTTTCCCTAACCGAAACCCTAACTTGAATTCCGTTGTTCAAAATATGCATCAGAAATATTGTTTATGAAAACGAAAACACATGAAAATGGTACAAAAAGAGTAAAATTATATACTTGTAGAATGAGGTGGAAGATTGAACGATGAGGATTCACGAAGGAACTTGGACTCAGAGGAATGTGAAGAGATTGAGAAGGAAGCTTTAGGGTTCAGAGAACTTCAGCTTCAGAAGAAGTATGGTTCGTTCAGAGATGCGTTTCAATACTTTTTCTTAACTCCTCTATTTGCATTTCCGTTTCTATGCTCGGTTTTACCAATACAAAATTTCAAGCTTAATAGAATTTCTCTTTTACATTTAACATTGGTAATCATTCCTAAATATTTGAAAATAATTTTTTAGAGATGTATTTTCGATTGGACCTTATAAATTTGAAATATCAGATTATTTTAAATGTATATATTTATAATAGTTATAATATGTTAAATTGTGTTATTATTAATAAAAAATAATTTAAATTTATAATTGAAAACTAAATATTAAAATAAATTTATTATATGAAATTAAACAATAAATATAATAATTAAATTTTTAATTATAATGATGAAATGTAATTGTCTTTCAATTTTTTATTTAAAATTATGAATAAAAAATATAAGAAATATTTTTTAATTATAACTTTAAAAGTTAAATTTAATTTAGATGAATTTTTTTAACTATTATTACAAAATTGATAATTAATTATTATGTTTAATTAGAAAATTTATTATATTAAATAAATATTTTCATGTAAATAAATAATATTTTTCTATTTCTAACACACTAAAAATATATATAATTTATGTAAATGATTGATAAGGTAATATAATTGATACACCTTGATTCTAATTGTTGGAATTGATACACCTTGATTCTAATTGTTGGAATACTTTAAATATACATATCCGAAAACTTTCAAAGACGAAATTTTGGGTTATTTCAGATATGTATATCTGAAAACTTCTTTAAAAACCTGAAATTAGGTTATTTCGGATATGTATAAAAACATGAAATTAGGTTATTTCTGATATACATATCCGAAAACCCCCTGAAAATGGAATATTGGGTTATTTTGGATATACATATCCGAAAACACCCTTAAAAAACTGAAATTTGGTTCGTTCGGAGATGCACTTCTGAATTCTAGAGGTATTTTAGAAATTTCGCCAGAGGTCCTGATATCAAACATAGGTTGGGGCTGAGTTGTAACGTGCATTCTCAAATTTCCTTAGAAAAAAACTTCAAGCATCGCCAATTTCACCTTCAACCAATGCAAAAGATGCCGGTAAAAGTTCTTGTTTTCATCTTGCGCAACAGCTAGTAACAAAGTTCCCTTATATTTTTCATACAACCACGTACCATCAACCTGAACAACGGGTTTGCAGTAAGCAAAACCCTTGATACATGGTTGAAAGGCCCAAAACAAACGATGGAAAATTTGAGAACCACTGATATGTGTTTTGTCATTAGATAATATTGATAGGGTTTCTAGTTCCATAATAGTACCAATAATAAAGGATTTCATGACCAATAACCATTGTGGTAGGTCGTTGTATGAAGTCTCCCAATTATCATAAATAGATGATATTACTTTGTTCTTTGAAATCCATGCCTTCTTGTAAGATATTGTGTAGTTGAATTTCTCGCAAATATGAGCGATAATATTTTTAACGTCTAGTGAGGCATCGATGTGAATAAGAGATTTGACACTGTCACATATTTTATTGGAGTCAAGTTTTTTATGATCTTGAGACATTGCGGATGACGTGCATCTATGCAGTCCACTCACTATACTAATCACCCATTTATGACTCCCTTTTCTCGATGAGACTCTACTTATAAACGGAATAATCAATAGAATGTCTGATGTGATAATTTTGAACGGAAAACACACATTCCTCCTTACTTTATAATTCAATTCCAAGCAAACCTCCTTCTAGTTGGATTAGATGTGTTGTTTCAAATACTGATATGTCCACATCCTGCTCGAAGGTGACATTTATAATGTGGAGTGGTGGATTGTATAAATTGAGTTGTTGTGCGTGTAACACCCTTCTAACCCCACACATATTATTCGTTTAGTTTACGAAATAAATCAAGATAAAATGACCACTCAAGAGTGTCACACTTCATAGAAACATCATAACAACAAACCATATTTCGTAACACGGGTTACATCATTTTGAAACATACATCGATTTATAAATCATCACATCATTTTAGAAACATCGCACTGGAATTCATTCTCATATAACATAATTAACTTCTCAAAAATTCATGACATTAGTCTCGTCAATTATTAACACCAAAAATACAATCAAAATCTCCATGAAACATGTCAACATAACATAAAAGAAATATCATATTCGCAAAACAAGACGTTCCCAACCTGATGTTACATATCAGAGCAAGACACCTTCTTAATAACTAAAACTATATAGAACACTCTGAAACTCTCCTCATAGCTTCTACGAACTACTCCTGATCACCTATGTGTTACCCACGTGGAGGCAACATTCAAACGGAAAGGGTGAGTAATCACAATTCATTATAAAAGACATAAGGAAAAGATTACTAGTTACAACAACATCATCATATTACAACACATACTAATCATCAATACTTTATATTCATGGATACATCATAAAATCATATGTACATCTTTTATCATCAAAATATCATGTAGTCACATAATTCACAATTACCATCATATAACAGCTCATCAACAAAACTCATGCAATGTCACATAGAATGTTAATGCAACGCAACTGACTCAAATGCACGTGGTACCAAAACTTTAATGAACACTTGGTCATCACCCTCCAAACATCCCCATCATAGAATCGATTCCCTCTTGGAACCGGAGCACATCATAGAATGCACGCAATCCGCGCAATAGAATTGAGGCTCGTCATAAGTGGAACACCTTCCAAAATAGCGAACCATTATCCAAAAATGCTATGAATGCATGATACATAACAACGTCATGTGAAAATTCGGCCACAACTAGTCAATTGTATCATCATCACATAATCATCATAGAATCATCACATAATCATTATAGAATCATCACATAATTATTATAGAATAATCACATAATCATCTTCACATACTCATCAAAGAATCATCACAATAAAACATCATAATCAACATCATATTCATCATAAAAATAGAACATCATAGCATAGTAACAAATATAATGCATTTGCAAGCGTTCCTCAAAACAACAGACCTCGACACACACTAGACACATGTGAACGTGTCTAATAGTTAGAATTTTAGTATAGAAAATAATTTTAAGTTAAAGTACACTAAATAAACTTTCCAACGATTCAAACGACGCGTCAATCAGACACTCAAATCTAAAGTTATGAATTTCTGAAGTTTTTAAAAAAATTTCAACACAACAATGTAACGGGTTACATCAGTCAGGTAATCGGTTACCTCAGTTCCAGAAGCAGAAATACTCAGTTTTTCTTCGATCTAACTGGTTACCTCAATCATGTAACCGGTTGCATCACCCAAAATTCCCAAAAAAAAACATGTTTTCAGTGTAACAGGTTACCTCAACCATGTAACATGTTACATGGCTGACAGAAGCACTTTTCTGCAACTTTTGACATGAAAATCACTTTTTCTCTACACCCAAACATCCCCAACTCACACACAATACACAAATCAGATTCTAAGTTTCAATTCCTAATCACATGACTCATTAGCAACATTCTAATTCACCAAAACACAATTAAATACATGAATTTACACAATTAATCACACTCATCTACATCGACATAACCATACAATTCATCATTATCAATTGCACTCAACATCATCACCAAAATAGAATTTCATTCTATAGTTATCAACATCCATCATCAATCCAAAGAGAACTGAAATCCTACGTCTACCTTAACCTGATATCAATCATAATAAACAACGATTAAACCATTTTCCTTAATTCTTAACATCTTTGCTTCTTCTTCTTCAAGTTCTACCGACAATCCCTCTGAGCCCTAGCTTTCCTTCGCGTTATGATCAGTGCATTTTAATTTATATTCTCATATGTTTGTAATTAAGCATTTCCCTAGTTTTTTTTGTTTTTTTTCTATTTTATTGTGTTTTCATATTTTAGTTTATTTTTCCCTTTATTTTATTTTCAGCATAAGCAATGTAAAAATCATAACTAGAGTTGCGAGAATCGGATTAACGCGTTATGATATGTGTTAGAAAACTAAGAGGAATAGCTACAACTTTCATGTTGAAGACAAAAGCTAATTCGAAGTGCAAAAGTCTCAAATAATTCGTTGAAGTTCCAGACTTTAGAAACCTTTAGTTTTGGGTCTGGTTTTTTATGTTTTTCGACCCAGTTGGGTTAAAACCGGAAATCCTTGTTTCTCTTTAACCTAAGAGTCGCGACCACTATTCAATTGGTCAATTTTACTGTTCATAAAAGTACTTTTGAAAAATTATTTCTGAAGCATGTACAGAAAACTGATGGAGAACTAATTTCAATTGACAATTTGTTGTATTCAAGTTCCGACACCTTGAGGTTATAATAATTCTAATTGAGTTTTTATTCCTTTCAATATATTATATGTTTGCTGCATGCTTAATATGATTTACATAGAGTATATTGATTTAATTTGATTGATGTATGATCCTAACCATAGTTACGTTAGTGTTTGATTTATTTGTTATCGTGTTCGTTTAAATCATGTTTGCTTAATTCCTGAGAACTTAATTATGTTTGCTTAATTCGGATAATAGGAAATTACATCACACAATACTCATTGTGCTTGTCACTGAGTTTGTACTCAGATAGGAATAGATTATCTGTTAGGAGGTTAAAATTACGATAGTCGATGATAGGTAGGAACTGAACCAACAGATTGACTTTTCAGCTTATTATGATAATCACTTATTTAATTTGTTTTATAACTCAACCCTAAAATCACAAACTCCCCCAATTCGATTCAGTAGGTTAATAATAATACAAGAATCCTTGAGAACGATACTCGAGTTGTCGTTACCATAAACTATATTTTCAAAAATACTCATTTTTTATTCATGCGCGACACCGAATCTCAACATCAATTATTGTTTTCGTTGTTTTCATGAACGGTCTGCCTAAAATAATGGGGGCCTTGCTTGACTTAGTTTCTCCTTCCATGTCCATGGAATTTGGTGACATTGTCGTGAAATTTAACATTTTCGATGCCATGAAGCATCCCTTGGAAGAGCATTTTGTTTTTCATATTGAATTGATCTATGAATCGGTTGATGACACTTGTTGAATTGTTTTCACTTGATTTTCCATCTTTATCTGGTTTTGATGATGTTTACTCATGTGTTGATTATATCGACACTAACCTTTGTGTTGTATGTGTTGAGATTGATGTTGCCTTGCAGGGTGACATGTTTCCTACAGGTGAAAGTGTTGCCAATGAAGTTGTTTATGTAGTTGAAGATCTTGACACCCTGGCTTCCCCAAACACTTTATCCATCGAGAAACCACCTTCTTTAGAGTCGAAACAACTCCCTGAAAATCTGGAATATGCTTATTTGCATAGTAAAGAAAAACTCCCTGTTATAATTTATTCTAACCTTGATTTGGACCAAGAAAATAAGATTTTGCAGGTTTTGAAGAAGCATAAGAAGGTGATTGGGTGGTCATTAGCTGACATCCCAGGTATTAGTCTCTCCATGTGTTTGCATATGGTTTTACTTGAGGATGGAGTGAAAATAGTAAGGCAGCCTCAAAGAAGGCTTAATCCTTTGATCCTTATGTGGTGAAGAAAGAGGTAACCAAACTCTTGCAAGCAGGTATCATTTATTTTATCTCTGACGGTAAATGGGTAAGCCCAATGCAGGTTGTAGCTAAGAAGTCTGGACTCACAGTAGTAAAAAATGAAAAGAATGAACTTGTTCCCACTATAGTTAAGAATAGATGGAAAGTTTGTATTGATTACAAGAGATTGAACCAGACTACTAGAAATGATCACTTTACTTTATCATTCATCAACCAAATGTTTAAACGGCTTGCTGGTAAATCACACTATTGTTTTCTTGATGGCTTTTCAGGCTACTTTCAGATTCATATTGCACCAGAAGATCAAGAAAAAACCACTTTTACGTGCCCATTTGGTACATTTTCTTACAGGAGGATGCCTTTTGGTCTTTGTAATACTCCTAGAACTTCTCAGCAATGCATGATTAGCATTTTTGCTGATTTTATTGAAAATTGCATGGAAGTGTTTATGGATGATTTCACTGTTTATGGTTCTTCATTTGATGCATGTTTAAACAGTCTAAATATGGTTTTAGATATTTTCATAGAAACTGGCCTTGTCTTAAATTATGAAAAATGTCATTTTATGGTTGAACAAAGAATTATTTTGGGTCACATAATTTCTAAAAAATGAATTTCAGTTGACCCTGCTAAGATTGATGTGATTTCTACACTGCCTTACCTATCTTGCCTTCACGGGATTTGTTCCTTTCTTGGTCATGCAGATTTTTACAAGCATTTCGTTAAGGATTTTAGCAATATAGCTCTTATGATATCAAACTTGTTAAATAATGACGTCACTTTCAACTTTGATGACAATTGAAAAAAGGCTTTTGACTTCTTGAAGAAAGCATTAACCTCCGCTTCTGTCATCCAGCCCCCTGACTGGACCATCCCTTTTGAGATTATGTGTGATGCCCCTAACTATGTTGTTGGGGAAGTCCTTGCACAAATAGTTGACAAGGCTGCCCATATTATTTATTATGCTTCTAGGACTTTCGATTTTGCACAGTCTAATTACACCACCACTGAAAAAGAACTTTTAGCTATTGTTTTTGCTCTTGATAAATTCTGATCATATTTGCTAGGTTCCAAGGTTGTTGTTTTTACCGACCATGCAACTTAAAGTACTTGTTGAAGAAACTAGAAGAAAAACTGAGATTGATTAAGTGGATGTTGTTGCTCCAAGAGTTTAATGTGGAGATTAAAGACAAAAGTGGAGCTGAGAACTTGGTGGTTGATCACTTGATCAGGATAGAGAGGGATAGATATCCTTTTCCCATTCATGATGACTTTCCTCATGAGGAGCTTTTACTTTTACATGGGATCACTCCTTGGTTTGCTGATATTATTAATTATCTTGCTGTTGGTGTTTTCCTACAGGTGCATCTAGGACAAAAATTCACAAACTCAAGAGTGATGCCAAATATTATGTGTGGGATGATCCATATCTTTGGAAGTTTGGTAGTTATCAGGTAATTAGGATATGTGTCCCTGACTATGAGATTGAATCTATTTTGAATTTTTCTCATGCCTCTCAATTAGGGGGACACTTTGATCTTTAAAGGACTGCAAGAAGAGTCCTAGACTTAAGTTTCTATTGGCCCACTATTTTTAAAGATGCTTGTGAGACATACCCCACTTGTAAAGAGTGTCAGATAACACGTGCAACCATCACACGTAAGAGTGAATTTCCTCAGCAACATATGCTTTTATGTGAAGTATTTGATGTATGGGGAATCGACTTCATGGGTCCATTTCATGTATCATTTAGTTTTCTCTACATTTTACTTGTTGTTTATTATGTTTCAAAGTGTGTGGAAGTTATCCCCACTAGGAATAATGATTCAAGAGTTGTTGCAAATTTCGTCAGGTCCAATATATTTTGTAGGTTTGGAATTCCCCGAGCCATCATAAGTGACCAAGGCACACACTTATGTAATTGCACCATGGAAGCTTTGCTCCAGAAGTATAGAGTTTTGCACAAAGTCTCTACTGCATATCACCCATAAACTAATGGTCAAGCTGAGATCTCAAACAGGAAGATCAAACAAGTTTTAGAGAAATTGGTGCAGCCAAATAGGAAGGACTGGAGCCGTCATCCATAAGATGCACTTTGGGCCCAAAGAAAGGTTTTTAAGACACTATTAGGGATGTCTCCTTATAGATTTGTTTTTGGTAAGGCATGTCACCTTCCTGTAGAGATAGAACACCGTGCTTATTGGGTGGTAAAAAGTTGTAATTTAGAGATGCAACAAGCAGGTATTGAAAGAAAACTCTAATTACAACAACTTGAAGAGCTTAGGCTAGAGGCTTATGAAAGCTCTAGGATTTATAAATAGAAAAATAAGCACTTCCATGATAAAATGATTTGTAGGAAGGAATTCTTTGTGGTCCAACAGTTTTAGTGTTTATCTCCCGCCTTAAGCTTATGGCAGGAAAACTTCAATCCAAGTGGATTGGCCCTTTTGTTGTTATTAATGTTTTTCCTCATGGTGCAGTAGAAATAAAAAGTGCAGGTACTGATCAAACCTTTAAGGTCAATGGGCAACACCTAAAGCTATTCCATGAGAGTTCGGTGCCTGAAGATGCATCCATAGAAAAGTTTTCTTTGGAAAAGCCAACTTACTCTGCAACTTGACTAGGGAGTAACTTTTCCTTCCTCTCATTCTTTTAATAGTCATGTACTTCCGTTGAGGATAATGCATATTTTAAGTGTGTGTGGGGGGGGGGGGGGGGGTCATTTCTTTGTTTTGTTTTCCTTAAGTTTTTTTTGTTTTGTTTTGTGTTGTTTTATTTAAGTGGAAAATAAAATAAAAATTAGAAACATAATGCATCTTTTGAAAGTTTTAGGCTATGTATTAATTTGAGGTTAGTTTGTGGAAACTTGGGAAAAGTTCCCAAGATCGGTATCGTTTTAACACCTTAAGTCTCCTGAATATGGAAATCAATTTGAATACTTGTTATGACATATCCTTGAATTCTCATCCTTTCATAGCTCTTAAGTAGTTTATCTTAGCATTCGACACCATCTCACACACGCTTTACGTAGAGAAACCGATGAAAATAAGTGAGTGATCTAAAGTTTAAATGAACTATTTTGAAAGAAAAAAAGGAAATGCACCTTCTAAGTTGGGTGATCATCACCCGGCCAGTTAACGCAACAGTTATAGAACCTACAAAAACATAATAATAACACCTGTGTTGGTTGGTTCAGAGGTTTCTGGTGCTGAACTTGGTAAGGCGGATTACAGTCTGATCCCCCTCAACTACAATTAGGTAAATAAGGGGTTATGCCACTTGTTTACCAAAACCTCGTTCAAAAAGGATCAGAGTCATTAACTGGTCGTCTTACTATGAGTGTGTAGAGATAACAGGCTTAATGTGATTGTGCTAGAATGAAATAGAGCAAGAGGGAGGATGAGTAAGTTAGGCTTAGGTATAATAACATGATTCAGATTGGTTTGTATAGGAGGGAGCCTTATGAATGGACAGTTACGGATTAGTGTTCTTACGATATCCTTAGTGTGAAAGATTAGTACTTATCGATGCTATCTTAACTGAAGAAGAGTTTGTAGCTTAGAATAAGTATATGAATGTTGTTGTTTTTCTTGAGTCTTGATTCTAGTTTGCTCTGAGTGCAAAAGTTCAATTGTGGGAGAATTTGATCAGTGCATTTTGATGAACATCCTCCTATGTTTATACTTAAGAATTTCCCTAATTTGTTTTATTTATATTTCAATTTTATGGTGTTTTCATATTTTAGTTTATTTTTCCCTTTATTTAATTTTCGTATTTAATTTTCAGCATAAATAATTTTTACTGTAAAAATCATAACTGGAGTTGCGAGAATCGGATACATGTTATGATGTGTTGGAAATCCAAGAGAAAGATCTACAACTTTCATATTGAATACAAAAGCTGATTCGGAGTGAAAAGTCTCAAATAATTCGTTGAAGTTCCAGACTTTAGAAACCTTTAGTTTTGGGCTGTTTTTGGGCCGTGTTTTTTATGTTTCTTGACCCTATGATCCTCTATGTGGAGAAGAAAGAGGTAACAGAACTCTTGCAAGTAGGTATCATTTATCCTAGCTTTGACGGTAAATGAGTAAGCCCAATGCAGGTTGTACCGAAGAAGTCTGGACTCACAGTGGTAAAAAATGAAAAGAATTAACTTGTTCCCACTAGAGTTCAGAAAAGCTGGAGAGTTTGTATTGATTACATGAGATTTAACCAGGCTACTAGAAATTATCACTTTCCTTTACCGTTAATTGACAAAATGCTTGAACGACTTACTGGTAAATTACACTATTATTTTCTTGATGGCTTTTCAGGTTACTTTCAGATTCATATTGCACCATAAGATTAAGAAAATATTACTTTTACGTGTCCATTCAGTACATTTGCTTACATGAGGATACCTTTTGGTTTTTGCAATGCTCCTGGAACTTTCTAGCGATGCATGATTAGCATTTTTGCTCATTTTATTAAAAATTGCATGGAAGTGTTTATGGATGATTTCACTGTTTATGGTTCTTCATTTGATGCATGTTTAAAAAGTTTAAATATGGTTTTAGAGAGATGCATAGAAACTAACCTTGTTTTAAATTATGAAAAATGTCATTTTATGGTTGAACATGGAATTGTTTTGGGTCACATAATTTTTGAAAAAGGAATTTCAGTTGACCCTGCTAAGATTGATATGATTTCTACACTGCCTTACCTATCTTGCATTCATGTGATTCATTCCTTTCTTGGTCATGCAGGTTTTTACATGCATTTCATTAAGGATCTTAGCAAGTTAGCTCTTCCGCTATCAAACTTGTTGAAGAATGACGTCACTTTCAACTTTGATGACAATTGAAAAAAGGCTTTTGACTTCTTGAATAAAACATTAACCTCCACTCCCATCATCCAGCCCCCTGACTAGACCATGCCTTTTGAGATTATGTGTGGTTCCTCTAACTATGTTGTTGGGGCGGTCTTGCATAAAGAGGTTACAAGGCTGTCCATGTTATTTATTATGCTTCTAGGACTTTAGATTATGCACAGTCTAATTACACCACCACTGAAAAAGAACTTTTAGCTTTTTTTTTGCTCTTGATGAATTCTGATCATATTTGCTAGGTTCCAAGGTTTTCGTTTTTACTAACCATGCAGCTTTAAAGTACTCGTTAAAGAAACCAGAAGCAAAACTGAGATTGATTCTTTTGATGTTGTTGCTCCAAGAGTTTAATATGGATATTAAAGATAAAGTGGAGCTGAGAAGTTGGTGGTTGATTACTTGACCAGGATAAAGAGGGATGAAGATCCTTTTCCCATTCATAATGACTTTCTTGATGAGAAACTTTTACTTTTACATGGGATTACTCTTTGGTTTGCTAATATTATTAATTATCTTGTTGTTGGTGTTTTTCATACGGGTGTATCCAGGAAAAAAATTCATTAAGACAAGAGTGATTCTAAATATTATGTGTGGGATGATCCATATCTTTGGATGTTTGGTAGTGATCGGGTAATTAGGATATGTGTCCCTGACTATGAGATTGAATCTATTTTGAATTTTTCTCATGCCTCTCAAGTAAGGGGACACTTTGGTCATCAAAGGATTGTAAGACGAGTCCTAGACTCAGGTTTTTATTGGCTCACTATTTTTAAAGATGCTTACGAGACTTACCCCACTTGTAAAGAGTGTCAAATAACATGTGCAACCATCACTCATAAGAGTGAATTGCCTCAGCAGCCTATGCTTTTCTGTGAGGTATTGATGTATGGGGAATCGACTTCACAGGTTCCTTTCCTATATCATTTGGTTTTCTCTACATTTTAATTATTGTTGATTATGTTTCAAAGTGTGTGGAAGTTATCCTCACTAGGACTAATGGAATGATGAGTGCCAAACTGCTTTCGACAAGATCAAAGAGTACCTGTAAGAGCCTCCTGTTTTGATGCCACCAGTCGAGGGAAGACCATTGATCATGTATCTGACCGTTTTGGAAAATTTAATGGGGTGTGTGTTGGGGCAGCATGACGAGTCTGGTCGAAAAGAGCATGCTATTTATTACCTGAACAAAAAGTTTACCGACTGTGAAATAAGATATTCACTGCTCGAGAAAACTTGTTGCGCTCTGGCATGGGCTGCTCGCCGGCTAAGACAGTATATGCTGACCCATACTACCTTGTTGATATTTAAAATGGATCCAATAATATACATCTTCGAGAAGCCTGCACTCTCTGGGAGAATAGCGAGATGGCAGATGATCCTGACAGAATATGACATACAGTATACTACCCAAAAAGCAATAAAGGGCAGTGTACTAGCTGATCACCTTGCTCACCAAGCTGCGGAAGACTACCAGTCCATGAAGTTTGAATTCCCAGATGAGGATACCATGATGGTAAACAACTATGAAGAATTCAGGCCATATGACGGACCTGAACAAGGATCCCGATGGACCCTAGTTTTTGATGGGGCATCTAACGCACTCGGCAATGGTATTGGTGTTGTACTCATATCTCCTGAAGGGTGTCATACTCATTTTACTGCAAGACTCTGCTTCAATTGTACAAACAACACGGCGGAATACGAAGCCTGCATCTTTGTTCTCAAAGCTGCCATAGACTTGGGGATCAAATCCTTGAATGTATTCGGAGATTCAGCTCTGGTCATTAGCCAAATCAAAGGGGGAATGGGACACCAAACACCCTAACCTTATCCCTTACAAAGAACATGTTTTGACATTGGTCCCGCATTTTGAGAAGATTACCTTCGAGCACTTCCCGCGAGAAGAAAATCATCTAGCAGACGCACTAGCCACAATGTCATCTATGTTTAAACTTAAATGGGATAACGAGGCTCCCCATATCACCATTGAACGAATGGATGAACCAGTACATTGTCACGAGATTAATACTGAAGAAGTAGTGGACCAGCCTTGGTTTCACGAAGTCAAGAGGTATCTCGAGGCTCAAGAATATCCGGAAGGAGCTTCAGTCAATGATAAGAAGTTCTTAAGGAGATTCTCTACTAAACTCTTCCTTAGTAATGACATTCTTTACAAACGCAACCATAAAGATATGTTACTTCAGTGCATAGACAAGGTTGAAGCTGAAAGGATCATGGCTGAGTTACATGAAGGCACTTTTGGCACCCATTCTAATGGGCATATGATGGCAAAGAAAATCCTACGGGCAAGCTATTACTAGTCTACCATGGAAGTAGATTGCTATCAACACTCTCGAACTTGCCACAAGTGTCAGATTTATGTTGACAAGGTGCACGTACCTCTGGTTCCTCTGAATATCTTGATGGCTCCCTGGCCCTTTGCTATATGGGGGATTGATATGATTGGGGAAATCAAGCCAACAACCTCCAATGGACACTGTTTCATCTTAGTGGCCATTGACTATTTTACAAAGTGGGTTGAGGCAGCCTCTTTTGCTTCCGTGACCAAGAATGTTGTAGCCTGATTCATCAAGCAGAATCCCATCTATCGTTACGGTATCCCGGAAAGGATCATTACAGACAATGATACAAACTTAAATAATGCTATGATCACCGTCCTGTGTGAGCAATTCAAGATCCAACATCACAATTCTTCCTCTTACCGGACGAAGATGAATGGTGATGTCGAAGCCGCGAATAAGAACATTAAAAAGATCATACAGAAAATGACAGTCACATACAAAGACTGGCATGAGACGTTACCATTCTCTCTCCACGGGTATCATACCACAGCTCGCACATCAACCGAGGCAACACCCTATTCTCTGGTATACGGCATGGAGGTTGTCTTGCCTATTGAGGTCAAGATCCCCTCTCTAAGAATTATGAATGATGCAGGGCTAGACGAAGACGATTGGATCCAGACTCGACTTGATCAACTAAACTTGATTGATGAGAAAAGGCTTACTGCTGTCTGTCATGGTTAAATGTATCAAAAACGGATGATCAAGGCTTTCAACAAAAAGGTCAGACGACAAGTGTATCAAGTAGGGAATTTGGTGATGAAACGTATCATACTACTGCAAAGTGACCCCAAGGTGACCTCACGTGGATATTAGGTTAACCTTGCTTAACCCTAAGCTGGTTGATGAAAGCCTAAGACCAAGTCTTAAGGATAACAGGAATTAACCCTAGTTATTTTCGCGGAAGACCTAACTAAAGAATAGCCTGCCTATATATTCCTCATGAAGATTATTGGTGAGGATACTTTTTGACAGAAGATCAATAAGGGATTGTATAGTTGTAACTACTGTGAGCCAAGCAATTATCATTGTGATAAGTGATTTGGAGTAGGATTTGATTGTAAGGGTTGTGTATCACTCAAAGCTTTGAAGCACGAGTGTTTGTGTCACTTGATTAAAGCTTTGAAGCAAAGTCAAGTTAGAGTTGTGTATCACTCAAAGCTTTGAAGCACGAGTGATTGTCACTTGATTAAAGCTGTGAAGCAAAATCAAGTGTATGTACTGAAGAGTGTCTTCATAATTTCATTAATCAATTGTTTAGTATCACTGCTGTGATTGAGGGGGAGTGAGTAGGAACTCAGGTTTAAGTTGAACTTAGATTGAAGTTGCATTGGGTAGGTCTTAAGTGAAGGAGATAAACTGGTTGGTTTATTCCTGAATTAATATCTCTTAGAGTGAATTTCCTCCCTGGCTTGGTAGCCCCCATAGTAGGTGTTGTTACACACTGAACTGGGTAAACAATTGACTGTGTTCTTTACTGCTTTTAAATTTACTGTCTTGAAGTGTGTTAGATACGGTGTTATAACATTCACTGTGACATTAAGTATCTGCTGCCAGAATTTCAATTGGCATCAGAGCAGGCACACTGCCTGTCTTACTGGGTGAGATCTAGGGTATTATTTTCTGGCGCTATGGACAAAGAAGGAGGATTTGGGAACAGACCACCCATTCTGGATGGATCAAATTATGACTACTGGAAACCTCGTATGATTGCCTTCTTAAAATCACTGGACAAAAAGGCTTGGAGAGCTGCTGACAAAGGATGGAACCATCCCACCATAACTGGGAAAGATGGGACAACCAGTCTGAAACCTGAGGAAGAATGGAGCAAAGAAGAAGATGAGTTAGCCCTGGGTAACTCCAAAGCATTAAATGCCTTGTTCAATGGAATTGATAGAAACATATTCAGATTAGTACATCAATGTGAACTGGCCAAGGATGTTTGGGACACTCTCAAAACTACCCATGAGGGTACATCCAAAGTAAAAATGTCAAGGCTTCAGATGCTGACTACCAAATTTGAGAACCTAAGGATGATGGAAGATGAGACCATTCATGAGTTTCACATGAACATCTTGGAAATTGCCAACACCTCGGGAGCATTGGGAGAAAAGATGTCAGAAGAAAAGCTGGTGAGAAAGATTCTCAGATCCTTGCCTAAAAGATTTGCAATGAAGGTGACTGCTATAGAGGAAGCTCAGGATATCTGCAACTTGAAGGTTGATGAACTTATTGGGTCACTTCAGACTTTTGAGATGGGAATCAGTGACAATGTTGACAAAAAAAACAAGAGCATAACACTAGTATCTAATACTGAAGATGAAAACAAGGAGGATGATGAAGAGAATATTTCAGAAGCTATAGCCATGCTTGGAAGGCAGTTCAACAAACTCATCAAGAGAATGGACCCAAAGTCAAGGTAAAATGTCAATAACATTCCCTCTGACATTAACAGATCTTATGACTCTAACAGAAGACCAAAGTCTGAAGAAAAGGGAAATCAAAGCAAAGGAATCCAATGCCATGGATGTGAAGGATATGGGCACATTCGAGCTGAATGTCCTACCTTTCTTAAGAAACAAAAGAAAGGAATGTCTGTTACTTGGTCTGATTGTGACTCAGAAAGTAATTCTGAAGAAGAATCTGCCAAACTAGTTACTGCACTAGCTGGTATTTGTAACTCTGATAGTGACTCTAGTGATGAGGAAGTGACATTTGAAGAACTGGCTGACTCCTACAAGAAGCTATGCATCAGAAGTGCTGAAGTCTGTCAGCAAAATGAGAGACAAAAAAACTCATAGTAAAGTTAGAGGCTGAGAAGAAGGCAGACACTGATACTATAAGTCATCTCGAAGGTGAAGTTCAAGTGCTAAACTCAAAACTTGATCAGATGACCAAGTCTGTCAAGATGCTGACAAATGGAACTGACAAATTAGAAGAAATCCTTCAGGCTGGACAAAATGTGGGAAACAAGTCTGGTCTAGGATTTGTGGCAGCAAAGAAATCTACTGTAGAAAAGAAGAAGATCATACCTGATAAACAAATGTCAAAGCAGATGTCACAACATAGCACTCAACATCGAGAATAGAGAAATATGAAGAAAAAGTATCAAAGATGGAGATGTCATCATTGTGGAAGGTTTGGTCACATAAAGCCATTCTGCTTCAGATTGTATGGATATCCTAATCAGATCCCAACTGTCAAACCTAAGTCTAACAAGGCACCATATACTCAACAGTGGAAGAAAAAGTTTGCAGCCCTGATAGCTCACACCTCCCTTAGAGTCTCTGCAAAGGAAGACTGGTACTTTGACAGTGGATGCTCTAAACACATGACTGGAATCAAGAATCTTCTGAATAATGTTAAACCTCATACTACTAGTTATGTAACTTTTGGAGATGGTTCTAGAGGAGAAATCAAAGGAGTTGGAAACTTGGACTGTCCAGGAGTTCCAAACCTAAATGAAGTATTGCTGGTAAAAGGCTTGACTGCTAATCTCATAAGTATCAGTCAATTATGTGATCTAGGATTCATGGTCAACTTCACCAAGTCCGAATGTCTTGTAACAAATAAAAAACAAGAAGTTGTAATGAGAGGAGTCATATCAAAAGACAACTGTTACTTATGGGAGTCTGAGAACACTAATTATTCTTCTGTGTTCTCTATAGCCAAAGAAGAAAAGGAAGTGAAACTGTGGCACCAAAAACTTGGTCATTTACATCTAAGAGGGATGAAAAAGATCATATCCATGGAGGCAGTCAGAGGGATTACAAGGCTTCAAATTGATGAAGGGAGAGTCTGTGGTGAATGTTAGGTTGGAAAGCAAACTAGAATGTCACATCCAAAGACAAGACATATGACCACCTCAAAGGTGCTAGAACTCCTACATATGGATCTGATGGGTCCAACGTAGGTGGAAAGTCTTGGAGGAAAGAGATATGCGTATGTTGTTGTGGATGATTTTTCCAGATTCACCTGGATTAACTTCATTAGGGAAAAGTCTGATGTATTTGATGTATTTAAGGAACTGTGCAAAAGAATTCAAAGAAAAAAAGAAGGATGCATTGTCAGAATCAGAAGTGATCACGGCAAGGAGTTTGAAAACAGTAAGTTTGATGAGTTCTGTTCCTCAGAAGGAATCAATCATGAATTCTCTTCACCCATAACCCCTCAACAAAATGGAGTTGTGGAAAGGAAAGACAGGACTATACAGGAATCTTCCAGAGCAATGATACATGCCAAAGGACTTCCTATTCATTTTTGGGCTAAAGCTATGAATACAGCCTGTTATGTCCATAACAGGGTCACCTTGAGAAAGGGAACATCATCCACCATTTATGAACTATGGAAAGGAAGAAAGCCTACAGTAAAGTACTTCCATGTCTTTGGAAGCAAATGCTATATTCTGACAGATCGTGAACAAAGGAGAAAGATGGATCCTAAAAGTGATGAAGGAATATTCCTAGGATACTCTACCAACAACAGAGCATATAGGGTATTCAATTCAAGGACCAAAGCTATGATGGAATCTATAAATGTCATAGTTCATGATTATCATGAGGAAACCGATGTCCCATATGATGTTGAGAGATTCTTTGAGACTTCAACTCAAGTGTCTAAAAGGGATGATCTACCTAAAACTACTTCATCAGAATCTGAATCAAAGGAAGCTAACAAAGATCCTTCCATCAGAATTCAGAAAGATCATCCTAAGGAACTCATAATAGGAGACCCAAACAGTGGAGTCATTACAAGATCTAGAGAAATTATCTCAAACTCTTGCTTTGTCTCTAAGATTGAACCAAAAAATGTTAAGGAGGCTTTGACTGATGAATACTGGATTGGAGCAATGCAAGATGAATTGAACCAATTCAAGCAACATGAAGTATTAGAGTTAGTTCCTAGACCAGAAGGAACAAACATTATTGACACAAAATGGATCTACAAGAACAAATCAGATGCTGAAGGAGTTGTCACTAGGAATAAGGCAAGGCTTGTTGCTCAAGGCTACACTCAAGTTGAAGGGGTTGATTTTGATGAAACTTTTGCTCCTGTAGCCAGACTGGAGTCAATCAGACTTCTTTTGGGAGTTGCTTGTCTCCTTAAGTTTAAGCTATTTCAGATGGATGTAAAGAGTGTCTTCTTAAATGGGTACTTAAATGAGGAAGTATATGTGGAACAACCTAAAGGATTTGAAAATCCAAATTGTCCTGATCATGTCTACAAATTGAGGAAAGCTCTATATGGCCTGAAACAAGCTCCTAGAGCCTGGTATGACAGATTGACAAAATTCCTCACTGACAAAGGATACAGGAAAGGAGGCTTGGATAAAACCCTTTTTGTCAAAAATGAAGGAGGAAAGATAATGGTAGCTCAAATTTATGTTGATGACATAGTGTTTGGAGGAATGTCAGATAAAATGGTTAAACATTTTGCTGACCAAATGCAAGCTGAATTTGAAATGAGCCTCATGGGAGAATTGACCTACTTTCTTGGACTACAAGTCACACAGATGGAAGACTCAATTTTTCTGTCTCAAAGCAAGTATGCAAAGAATATTGTCAAGAAGTTTGGAATGGAGAATGCCAGTCACAAAAGGACTCCTGAACCTACTCATTTAAAGCTGTCCAAAGACTCAAGTGGGGCTAATGTGGATCAAAGCTTGTACAGAAGCATGATAGGAAGTCTGATATACTTAACAGCCAGCAGACCTGACATTGCTTTTGCAGTTGGAGTATGTGCAAGATACCAGGCTGAACCCAAAGTAAGTCACATCAACCAAGTGAAAAGAATTCTGAAGTATGTGAGTGGAACTTACAACTATGGCTTGTTGTACTCTCATGGATGTGAACCAATTCTGTCTGGTTATTGTGATACTGATTGGGATGGAAGTGCTGATGATAGAAAGAGCACCTCTGGAGGATGCTTCTTTTTGGGAAATAATCTTGTCTCTTGGTTCAGCAAGAAACAGAATTGTGTATCTCTATCTACTGCTAAAGCTGAATACATAGCAGCTGGTAGCAGCTGTTCTCAAATGATCTGGATGAAACATATGCTTACTGAGTATAATGTTACACAAGATGTCATGACATTGTACTGTGACAATCTGAGTACTATCAAAATTTCCAAGAGTCCTATACAGCACAGCAGGACCAAGCATATTGATATTAGACATCACTTCATCAGAGATCTCGTGGAAGAAAAGGTAATTAAACTGGGACATGTTACCACTGAACTACAACTGGATGACATTTTTACCAAGGCACTTGATGCTATTCAATTTGAAAATTTGAGGGGCAAGCCGGGTATTTGCCAATATGAAGAGATGTAGCAGTTAATTTTGCTTAAAACAAGGGATGATAGAGATTTTTTAGTTAAGTCTATTCTGATTGGGCTAATCATCTGTTTCCCTATTTCTTTCCAAAATTTTAAGAAGTTGAATAGACAATCATATTTCTACCTCCTCTCGCGTCTTTGCAACAATCTCCATTCTCTCAAACGAAGATTCCATTCTTGCTGTTACTTGTTTTCTAAATCACTCAAAATGTCTCAACAATCCATGTCGTCATTCTCTTCAAAGGCGACTGCTTCTTCCGCATCCTCTGACAGTGAACCTAGGGCAATCACAAACTACATGGATACTGATGTTCTTGAGATAACTCCTCTTCGTGAACTGGAAGCTGATCCCACTAAGGTCAAGAAGCTGCGAACCAGACATGCAAGAAGATCACAAGCCTCTCCATCTGGTAAATCCTCTCAACCATCATCTTCTTTTCCTCCAGAAATAACAAATAGGGAAGGTTCTACTGTTCATTAAGCTATTGCTAGACTAGTCACTAGGATTCTAAATGAGAATCACTCTGTACCTGGCATTTTTGTACCTTTGAACCAAGAAACTGCTAGTCCTAATGTAGAAATAGATCCAGATGTCACTCAGAATGTTGAGACACCTGATGACAACATTAGGAAATCTCCAGAAAAACATGATGATCACCAGAACCCTACTGACAAGGCTGTTGAACCCCCGGTTATTGATGTTGATGAAGAATACTCTGACAATGATTTAATTGCTAATATCAACCCTAGCATAGCTAGAAGGATGATGAGCAGAAAAGAAAAGCAGGATGCTGCCAAAAGCCCCTCCAATGAGAAGGCTACTGAAGTTGTTCATAAGAAAACCAGGTCTGAGATCAAGACTATAGTAGAAGCTGAGAAGGATCGAAAAGCTGGATTGTCAAAAGGGAAGGGGAAGGTGAAAACTAGAGTACCTGTTGGTAGTCTCTCAAAACCTTTGAGACAACCAATATCCAAGAAAAGGAAGGACCCTGAACCCTCTGAATCTGATGAGGAATCAGAATTTGAGTTTGATGTTGAGAGCAATGTTCCAGACATTCCTCTCAGGAAGAAACTCTCTTCGAGCAAAATGCCTAAAGTCCCTGAAGTTGCCATTGACAACATCTCCTTTCACCATCCAGAAAATGCAAACATGTGGAAGTATGTATTTCTGAAAAGGATTGCTTTGGAGAGAGAGCTGAACAACAGTGCTATTGAATGTAAGGAAATCATGGATCTAATCAAGACTGCTGGTCTAATGAAAACTGTGGTAAAGTTTACCAACTGCTATGAGATTCTTGTCAAAGAATTCATAGTAAATTTATCTGATGGTTGTGCTGATGGAAAGTCAGCTGATTTTAAAAGTGTGTATGTGAGAGGAAGGAAGGTAAATTTCTCCCCTTCTGAAATAAACAAATTCCTAGGAAGACCTGATGATGCTTGTCCTGAGCTTGAAGTTACTGACAACCAAGTTTGTCAAACCATCACTGCAAAGCAAGTCAAGAGCTGGCCCTTGAAAGGGAAGCTAAATGCAAGCAAGCTGAGCATGAAGTTCGCCATACTGCACAAAATTAGTGAAACTAACTGGGTTCCCACCAACCATAAATCCACCATCTCCACAGGTTTGGGAAGATTTATCTATACTGTTGGAACCAGGATAAACTTTGATTATGGCAAGTACATCTTTGATCAAACATTGAAACATGCTGGAAGCTGTGCTATTAAAGGCCCTATTGCTTTTCCTTCTCTCATGTGTGGTATAATCATTGCTCAATATCCTAATATTCTAGTTGAAAAAGACTCTGTATGCAAAAGAGCCCCTGCTCTTGGTTTGCACTATAAGTTGTTTCAGGGAACACATGTCCCTGACATTGTTATGACATCTACTGAGACATCAACTGTCAAATCTCATTCCAAGAAAACTGATGTTATAGCTCTGCTAAAAGAAACCTACAAAGAGCTTGATACAAGAAAAAGGACTCTTGAGGACCGATTGCTAGACTAGAACAGGAGGAGAATGAAGGACAAAGAAGGGAAGACCAGCATAATGCTGAAGATAGTGCTACCTAGGAAGATGACAGTGCCTGAAGATCAGTGTTGTTGAAAAGTTTGCTGCTGGAACCTGTTGCTGCCAAATGACTTTTATTATTTCTGTGTTTTTTTTATTCCTTTTGGATGACTGTATAAATTAAAAGTACAAGTATCTTTGGCCTCTTTATGGCTAAAAAGGGGGAGAAGAAATTATGATAATTTTGGTAGAATTAGATATTGGTAGTTGTTAGTAAAAAAAATTCTGCTGCTTTCTAATCTCTGATTGGTTAGGGGTTTTAGCCAAAAATTTGCCAAAGGGGGAGTTTGTAAGTGTTTGTTTGTTGGCATTTTTTTGGTAAAACCAGACTTGTGAATATCATGACTGATGTCATAACATTCTGGGATAAAGGTACATTCTGCAGAAAAATAATGTCATACAGGAGCTACTCAATATGAGTGATGAGCATGATCATTAAGCAATGATCATATTGCATTCTACCAAAATCAGTGAACATGATTCTTGTTGTCATAACCAATGTTAAGACATCATGTACTGATCTAACATTTGTGCAGATTTTTTATTCCTGAGATTTTTCAGGAATCTGGTATGTTGTTGTATACAGTCCAGATCAGATGCTCACGTGGACATTAGGTTAACCTTGCTTAACCCTAAGCTGGTTGATGAAAGCCTAAGACCAAGTCTTAAGGATAACATGAATTAACCCTAGTTATTTTCGCGGAAGACCTAACTGAAGAATAGCCTGCCTATATATTCCTCATGAAGATTATTGGCGAGGATACTTTTTGACAGAAGATCAATAAGGGATTGTATAGTTGTAACTACTGTGAGCCAAGCAATTATCACTGTGATAAGTGATTTGGAGTAGGATTTGATTGTAAGGGTTGTGTATCACTCAAAGCTTTGAAGCACGAGTGTTTGTGTCACTTGATTAAAGCTTTGAAGCAAAGTCAAGTTAGAGTTGTGTATCACTCAAAGCTTTGAAGCACGAGTGATTGTCACTTGATTAAAGCTGTGAAGCAAAATCAAGTGTATGTACTGAAGAGTGTCTTCATAATTTCATTAATCAATTGTTTAGTATCACTACTGTGATTGAGGGGGAGTGAGTAGGAACTCAGGTTTAAGTTGAACTTAGATTGAAGTTGCATTGGGTAGGTCTTAAGTGAAGGAGATAAAATGGTTGGTTTATTCCTGAATTAATATCTCTTATAGTGAATTTCCTCCCTGGCTTGGTAGCCCCCAGAGTAGGTGTTGTTACACACTAAACTGGGTAAACAATTGACTGTGTTCTTTACTGCTTTTAAATTTACTGTCTTGAAGTGTGTCAGATACGGTGTCATAACATTCACTGTGACATTAAGTATCTGCTTCCAGAATTTCAAATCAAAAAGTCAAGATTTCATTTTGAAAAGTCAAAATTTCTAAACTTAGAAATTTTTCTAAGTGTTGAAAATTTCATGTTTTTTCATAACTTTGAGCAAAATTTTCACCATGATGCAAGTTGATTCAAGAGAAACTTCCAACATTAAAGTTGTAGATCTCCATGAAATACAACTTTTCTTTACACAAATCCTTCCAAAAGTGGTTGTATCTCAAGTTATAATTTTATAAACATGTGGTCATGAAACTAAACACTTAGTGAAATTTTGCCCTAATTTGGTCAGGATTTTGACCCAACTTCATGGAACTTTTTCATATAGTTCCAAGGGTAATCTCCAAAAGCAATTAAAAGATGAGTTTTAGAGCACATTACAAGATTTAAAAAATGTCCAAGAACTCCTTGAGATCATTCTTGAGTAGGGAGAATCGAAGAGATGAAGTTAGTGTTTTATCACTTTAATTACAAGTCATTTTAGTGATGAACAAAATTCAAGTTCAAACTATGCTGCATAAACACTACTTTGCAGGCCTCAAACTTGTTAGACACTCCATAATTAATGGTTTACACATCTGTTAGATGCCTCACTTCAAGCATTCAATGCATGGACATATTTTATATCCATTTTTGGAAGAAATGTTACATTGCCATTTTGATAAAGTGATTTTTTTACAAAACTTGTTCTTGAGTCTTGCACTTGTTCTCTTATGATCAAACAGGTCCTATAACTCATGAGAAATGTTTCAAACACTTACAATCATCCATCTCATGCTTGTACCTCTTCTTGAAACTTGTTTCCCTCTTTTCTTCAAAATCAAGTAACCTAGCCAAAAGCTAAGAACTTGTACTTCTAACTTGTCAATGCACTCAAACACTTTTGTTTATACATACACAAACCATTTGACACAAAAATAAGAATGCTCAAGCTTTGAAAGAACCTAGAACTCAGAATCACACTTCACACTTCCATTTTCACACAAACTGACCAAAAACTTGAAACTCATAATCTAGTCGTGCGTTTCTTGACCTTTTGGTTTCTAAAGTTTCTAAACATCATATAGAAGTGATCCCACACTCTGTTACAGAACTGTAACACCATTAACACCATCCTCCATTTTCAAAAACTCAGCTCTGCATATTGACTTCTCCAGACCATTTCAGCCATCCATTGTTCAAGCTAATCATTGCATTAGCTTCCTGGGACCTCAAGGAAGCTAACCTGATCACCACCATCACTTGAAACAAGCTCAAACTCAAAAAACGATTTCCAATTTTGGGGTAAGTTTTCTTAACTTGGAACTCTTCATACAGGCATCATCAATGATTTATTTGTGAATAAAACATGTAAATATCATTGTCCTAAAGCTAACCATGTCCATAGTTTCCATTACTTTTGCTTGAGCTTAGAGAATTTTGAAACTGAAATTTTTGAGATTTTTAGGGTTCAGATTAGGGCCATTAAAATTCACGCTTATCTTTGATATATAACTTTAGTGCTTTACATTTCTGAAACCGTGAGAAAATTTGCTACAAGTTTCATGTTTACAGTTTTCATTTTTGATGAGAAATGAGCAAGTTACAGTTGGTCTGGCTGGAGGCTGAAGATGAAGTCATCAGGGCGCATTTTACCTTGTATATTTATTGATTTGCTTATATTAACTGATGTATAGCCACCACAGTGGTAGAAGCGTGCGCCTGTAACCTTTGGGACCTGGGTTCGAGCCCCAGTGATACCCTTTTGTTTTTTTTCTTCATATTTTTGTACCATTCTGATTTTTGCAGGCGCTTGGGCTTTGTTGGGCATGTTTTGTTTTTTATTTTTATTTTTGCTTACTAACCCCCCTGCAGGCTATTTGCACCCTGGCCCAAGTTTATTTATTTTCTTTTTTTTATTTCATTTTTATTTTCTTAATATATTTTCTAAATATTAAAAAAAATCATAAAAAATACAAAAAAATTAGATTTTCATTTTAACTTAGTTTATTTTATTTTTCTCACAAAAAATATTTTTATTAACTACACCTTATTTATTTTTACTTATTATCTTGTAAATTTAATTAAAACTAAGTTATTTTCTTATTTTCTTTTACACCAATTAAAATATTTTTTTAATATAAAAAAGGCCAAAAATATTTTTATAATGCTGTAAATATTTTCAAGACAAAAATACCAAAAAATATTTTTTCTAAATTTATTTTCTTTTAATCAATTAATAGAACTAGGGTTTTATTTAAAATCTTTTCTTAATTAATCTAAGTTTAATTAATTATTTTCTTTAATTAATTAGGTTAAGACAATTTCCCTTTTTCTCATGAAAATCAAACAAATATCCATTTACTTCACATTTTGCATTTTTGTACATTTATTCATTTTCGTACCTTATATTCATTTAATTCCTTGTATATTGATACCCATTTAATATGGTTGTAATAGACTAATTAGGTTTACATCCCCACAAATGTTGTAATAGCGTAGTAACTTTAAATTCCGCAATTTATCGCTTTTATATATAACATGCTAGTAATTAGGATTTGTATGGAAAGACTAAAACCAATACTTAAAAACTCTAATTCAAGACAAAAACAAGCATGAAAATAATACATTTGCACACAAGCACCCCTAGGGTTATTCCACTTGGTTGCCTTATACAAAATGGTCATATTACGCATGTAGGGTATCTTAGCATAAACAAAGCAAATACAAGATCATAGTCCCTTGATGACGTTATCTAAGTTGTCTTTCAAATGATCTTAGTCCCTAAAAGAGAATGCTAAGATACCTTGCAACATTGCTAATCATAGTTATACGATGACCCACGCCCGTCCCGTTTACACCCAAAGATAGGGTTACTTACCAAATCAATAGTAAGATAACACTGTCAAAGAAAAAGGAAAATGAACAAGAAAGACTTTTGAGTAGGTAAAATACTCGTAATTACTTGCTCAATTTTAAAACAAACATCATTGCCATTTTCAAAACAAACACTTACACTTCCAAACATCTTACAAATTTGAAAATATTTTCAAAAGATCAAACATCTTTGTATACATTCTTACGAACGAGAATCAGTACAATGATTACCTAAACAATGGTCTTTTTATAAAATACTTTCAAAAACCACACAAAACATAATTTCAAACGAAAGTAAGTGATCTAGCAAGTAACTAAGAGTCCATAGAAAACCATGGATGAAAATGATGCTAATACCTTTCCTTTTCATAATCTATCCCCCGAACTCAAGAAATAATCTCAAAGGTCTTTCTTGTGCTTTTTCACCTTTCCTTTTAGATAAAAGAAAATTCGGTGGCGACTCTTGCTAACCGCAATATTTGCGATCAAACACAAAACCTTCAAGTCAGTTCTCCCACCATATCACAGTGTGAAAATAGTTATTTTGCTTATACTAAACTAGAGAGCGTAAGTCGGAAGATGTTTTGATTTTGGCCTTCGCATGATTGTGTAATATTAAATGCTTGTCTCATTCAAGTTCCCTTGCATCCAGTTTACCAACATCTGAAGTGCGACTTTTGGTTGATCCATAGGAACCATATGTCCAGCCCCATTCACCTGTTACACGACACATAAATATAAATATAACTAACCAAAAATGGAATCAACAATGCCACACTCAAGAAAAATACACTTACAGTTCTTAAGACTAACCTTAAGAAAAGAAAGAGGTCCATAGCTTTTCAACAATCCTGCTTCTACATCATCAACCAAAAATTGAACTGTTTTTGATGTTACAAACTGGTTTTGACCTGACCACTCCATGGCATGAACCCAATTTGAATTCCCTGCCCGAACGATAACGAGTAAATCACCGGTTTTTCTCTAATTGTAAAGCAATTTGGTTTCAAAAGAATCTAGTAGATTGACTCACTCACCAAGCCAATTGCAAATAAGATCAAATTCTCCGGCATATATAAGAACCTTAATTCCATCTTCAAGAAGTGCTGGAATATCTACTTCGAGGTTTCTCATCCAATCTTGATGCATAGCCTGATATACTACTTTGCTGCATATATCAAACTTTAACTCCCCAACGCCTAAAGCATCTCTAACTATCTTCTCATTTAGAAGTGTCTCCACGTCCGAGAAGTCATAACACAACGGTCCCTTGCACATCTTTCTGATGTCGAAGAACTATAGTTTACAATATATCATTTAATTAAACTCTAACAAAAATATTATACAAATAAAATATAAAACAAGTTTTGTTTAGTCTTGGTTACTAACATTAATGTCGCCAACAATGAGTAGGATACTATTGACTATGTCTTCACAATGATCAAAAGCTAACACACAACTTTCTCTATCTCCACTCTCTGATAAATCAAACACAAATTAACAATTATCACAACGAGAAACAATATAGAGATGTAACTAACTAGTTTGTTCAAAGTAACATCGTCAACCACAGATAGTAGAACTAAACAGTTTGTTCAAATTCAACTAGTATTGTAGAACCGTTGTAGCCGCTATTTGATAACACTTTGTACCGAATAGTGTACAACAAAACATTTTCTTCAAATACTACTACGCTATAGCTGCTATTTGACAATAATAGTAAAAACGCGTTAATAATAGTTTAAAAGAGATGTTGTACCACAAATTTTTGTGGCATCCACACAGGGCGGGAGCAACTTGTTGATATTGTCTTGATCTTGCTTTGTAATCAGTTTCATATCAAATGCATATTGTGTATATGCTGAGTATTGAATTATCGGGTTGGTCATTCCATTCCCAATGGCAAAACCCTATTATTATAAGACAACACAACTAACAATCCTTTCAAACAAGGGTTTAAATCACATTATGATCCTTCATTTAGGAAATAATAAAACTTTATCTTGAAGTCATGTATGATGTCCGACACAGACACAACACCAACACATATGTTTACATGTCATAAATTCATGATATAAAGCTAATAGAAAATAATCAAAGACCTTGAGATTTATAATAATTCCTTTATTGCCTTTATTTCTTTGGTGAATTCGGGAAGCAAGAGCAGGAACATAGTGTCCAGCATACGATTCTCCAGTAATATAAAAGTCATTCTGAACAAACTCAGGATGATCACTGAAAAATTGCTGTGATTAAAGAAGAACGTTATTTAATTTATATATAACATATACTTCCTCTAGCTGCAACTCTTCTAGATTTATAACTGCGAAAAATGCTACGATATATACCTGCAAGAAGTCGCACAAATCATTGCTAACAGCGCTTTCATCATGTGGAATATCACTATCATCAGATGTGTAGCTGAACCCTGTCCCAATGGGTTGATCAACAAAAAGAATATTTGATGCCTACAAAATGAGAAACCATAAAAGTTTGCAGTATAACCGCAACTGTGACCACAATCGCAATTTCGAACCATTTCACATGAATAGACTTTTATTACCTTATCCCATCCATAGTCATTCCACACAATAGACAAGTTATTGGCAATTTGAAAAGGACCATTCTCATAAAATATAGCTAGCTCACTGCTGCAACCTGGACCTCCAGCCAACCATATCACAACCGGGTCATCATTAGCACTATTTCGCGATTTAAAGAAAAAATAAAACATCCTACAATTCAACAAAGAAACAAAATTTCTAAGTCGAGCACGAAAACAATAAGGATATTAATTTGCGCAAGGTATCACTTAATACGACTACATTATTGTTAATGCGATAGTGTCTGCAAACACATCAACCCGCAGTTGCATTGCATACTTGCATTGTGATTATAAATCACACAAAAATTTGCAGCGCGGATACAATATTCTTATTAATTTAATTACCTCGCGGCTTTGCAACGAGGAAGCGAATAGTATCCAACATGGTGACCAAGCTTTTCACCAAAAAAGGAGAACTTCTTCTCTACAATCTTTCCGGGGACAAAATCAAAAGAGTGATCGCGTATTATATTAACCGGATCCTTTGGAAATAAGTTAAGGCTTCTTATGAGCTTTTCTGCTCGTTGGTTCGGCAGAAAGGTTGTTGTTGATGGAATGCGTTGAAGAAGTGTCATGCGAGAAATTAAATACGAGCAAGAAAGTAAAATGAACAACAAAAGAGACATGGAGGTTTTGGAAAATTCCATGATGTTATTTGGTTTTGTTTGTTAAAGAAGTGAGACAATGTGGAAGTTTGTATAGCATTGGTTATGCAAAGTAGCTCTTAGAGAGTATTGAAAGGTTCATGGAATAACTTAGTTTGGTTTTATAATTATATACTTTGATCAATAATATTTAACCTTAATTTAATATTCATCACTGAGAAAACTCCTAAACTCAAAGGCTAAAAAACTATTACAATAATAATGGAAATCCTTGAGGATTGACAATCCTTGAGAGCACAACATTTGCAACGCATTAAACACACACAGCATGAATTTTGCTGGCAAAGCTTGATCCTTTTGGATTCTTAAGCAGCTTTTGATTAATCTGATTTTCTTCTTGTTCTTCAGTTGGGTTCTTTAGTTTCTTAACCTTTTTCATCCTACTAAGAATCAAAGAGATATAAAACAAGCACAAGATAGAAAACATTGAATGATATAAATCAGTAAGAAAGGGAAAATAAATAAAAGAGACAAAAGAAGCAAAGAGGTTAGAAGAAGTAACACACTCATTGTCATGATAGCAGTAGAAAAAAATATAAAATTAGCGCATGAGAATGAAATTAAGAAATGACATAATCAATATAAAAAAATCAATAAAAAGAAAGGAAAATAGCGTACCCTATGAAAACTTCCTTTAAATTTATTAAACCCTTAGAATTCAAAGGATATACTCATCTTGATTAGCATTTGTTTTAATATGTTGTGGTGTTTGACCCGAAGAATCAAAGTACTAATGCCATACTAAAGAGAAAGAAGAGATTGGTGCTTCTCTTTGAAGCAAAAGCAAGTAGAATTTTATCAAAGATAACACATATGAATTTAATCACTTAAACCGTTTATCTAAACTGTTAGAAAAAAACAAAACATAGAGAAAAAAAAAAACAAAATAACAACACAAGAAATTAACATGCATATTTTAAAATCATAGAAAAAATGACGACCGTTTTCAAATGGCGACCAAAGGATATCACTATGTGAAAATTGTTAGAACACATAGACTACCTTCAAACTCTAAAGCCTCAATACACTCACACTCTCCAAAATAAATATTTAACTCTCTCACAAAAAAAAAGTCAAATACAAGTTTAAACTATTTTTTACTAGTACATCTTGTAAAGAAAAACTTGAACCGTATATATAACCTTGAGCTTCCTCTTCATTCATTAAACTAAGCGATGTGGGACTTGAAAAAACTTTAATTCTATATATAGTCTTATACTCTCTTTTTCTTTACAAAAATAAGCGATGTAGAACTTTTTTAACATGTATATTTTTAATCAACCCCAACAATCTCCACCTTGATTGAAAATAATACATAAGTTTTTATTGTCTTCATCGACAATCATACTCCACCATAAAGAGTATAGTCACTTGAAGCTACACGACTCCAAGAATTTTCACATTATCTTCACCGACAATCATAGTTTTAAAACTATCATACTCCACCTAAAGAAGAGTATACTTCACTTGAAGTTAAACCACTTCAAGAATTTTCGCATGTTGAAAACCAAGTTGAAACTTTATGGTGCAACTTCCATGTTGGCAGGAAGCTCTTCAACCATCGACATAATCTCACAACACACTTTGCATCAATTTCCATGTGTTAATCCACTAGCAATAACTCGTCCTTTGACATCGGAAATGTCACGAGGACACACTTCTCAATTTTCAGACAAGATCATCCTCTCTCACAGCGAGAGACATTGCTAGCATTTGAATCAGATCCATTCTCTGACGCTGCTCCACCAATACACTTATACTTTATATGTCTAATCTTTCCATATTTCCAACATCTCACACCCGTTTCATTGTTTTTCTTCACATAAGGCATTCCTCTATCAACCAACACTGAGTTTAATGAACTATTATCCTCACCTTTCAATCTTCTTTCTCAAATAATTTCACTAACAACTTCTTCAAAACTCAAAGTTTCCTTCCCATATATCAAAACCGGTTTAATATGCTCACAGAAAGATAGAAGAGACAATATGAGTCTCAAAGCTTTATCTTCATCATCAATCTTGACTCCAATAGTTTCTAATTCAGAAACAATGTCATTTATAACACTTAGATAATCAGATACTTTTCTATGTTCATCCATACGCAAGCTATGAAACTGTTCCTTCAACAATAAACGATTTGATATACCCTTTCCTTGATATAGCCCTTCAAGTTTCTCCCAAAGCTCTTTGGCTGACAACGTACCAAGAACATTCGCAAGAATATTCTTAGCGAAAGAGATGTGGATTGTACTTGAATCTCTCAAATCTAGTTCCTCACACTTCTCGTTGTTCATTTTGGAAACGTTTCCCTTCAACCCCTTGTATAATCATAATTGTATCAAAACATATTAGACTTGAATTTTCCACAAGGAAAAATTGATTCTTCCATCAAAATTCTCTAAATCAATCTTCACTGCAATTGAAAAACTTGACATCGCAACCAAAACTTTTCTTGCAACAAACCAAAATTTTTCCAACCAACATAGAGTATAAAATTTATTTTCTGATGTGGAAGATCAGACAAAATTGCAATCACAAAGCATACTAAAATTTATACCCCACTAAACCAAGGCTCTTGATACCACTTGTTAGGAAAAAAACATAGAGAAAAAGGAGGAACAAAATAACAACACAAGAGATTAATGTGAAAACTCCAAAATCGGAGAAAAAACTACGACTGTTGTCAAATGACAACCAGATAATATCACTATGTGAAAACTATTACAACACATAAACTAATCTCAAACACCCCAAGGCCGCAATACACCCACATTCTCCAAAGCAAATATTTAACTACCTCTCACAACATTCTAAAACAAGAGTATAAGAGAAAATTAAAAAAAAACAAATGCAAGCTTAAAGTGTTTTTGACTAGTACATCTTATAAAGAAAAACTTAATCTTATATATAGCCTTTATCCCCCTCTTCATTCACTAAACTAAGCAACGTGGAACTTGGAAAAACTTTAATTCTATATATAGTCTTATACCCCCTTTTCCTTTACAAATATAAACGATGTGAGACTTCTTCAATATATATATTTTCAACAAACCCTAACATAAACATGAAAGATGAAATCATATATTATTCATGCATTATATCATCAAAGAGAAAATAATGAAATCAACCTCATAGTTCAAGATACCAATCTCACGCAAAGACGATTCAACTTGTTCTATGTTACCAGAATCTGGCCTCCTCTCAACTTGTCCATCTTGGCCAGAAATCCCACTCGCTGATATGGAATAATAATTGGTTGCAAGAGATTCTGACGACTTAGGAACCATCATATTTTGTTCTGGCTGTATATATTACTCCATTCATAATGTTTTATTTTATGTTTAGGTTTTATATCCTACTTTCATTCATAATGTTTGTGTTCAAATTGATATTGGAAATGACATTTTATGGGTTAATTGAAATACAAGACATAATTATCTAAAATTGTAATACTTGGAGTAATTGTAATATGTTGTTTTATGATTTTTAAAATTTTGTCACCGGAAAAATTACTAGGTTGAATCGCGGACTAGATCGCTCTCTTTAAGACGTTTCACGATAATGTCTAAAATAATGCAAAGCAATCGAACTGCCGCGTCGCCTCTAGGATAAAACAATATAGTTATATATTATACAATTACTACTTGTTTATATAAGTCCTAGAGGTCAATACTTTTGGTACTTGTATCGAATTATTTATTAATAATAAAAGGCGTTTCTTTATTATGTTTGCTTTTCCAAAATAATAAAGTCCCTAGAATATTTCGTCCGTTTAATGATATGTTAAGTGTGACCTAATCATGAGACCCCATTAAATATAAGAACACTATTCTTAAAGTATTTGTGGTCGAGATTTATTGCAAAATGAGATAATATTAAAGTATTGTGATTATTATGAAGATAGACTGATGATTACACCTCATGGATCATGGATGTTATCAAGTCTTGACATAGGTATGAATATTAGGAGTAATATTTATACTAGATTGACCCGCTATGAGAATATTACATAGAAATATCATGTAAGGTGCCATAAGTTATTATCATGGTGATAATGGTGTATACCACCCTTCGACCTGAAACTACTATGGACCCAAGATGTAGAGTTAAGTATTTTATTACTAATCAAACGTTACTCATAGCTGAATGACTATAAAGACAATTGATGGATACTTTACAAAGCATGCTGAGGGACATGAGTGAACTAGATGGAATTTTCCCATCCTGCATAATAGGATGAATGTCTGAGGGGCCAATATTAAACTAGACAAGGGTGACACAGTTTATGCCTTGTGTTCAATATAGACATAAGGGCAAAAAGGTGATTGTATACACAAATATTATCACAGAAAGGTTTTGTCAGATCACATGACATTTTTGTGACTTGGGCAACAATGATGTATTGTTAGATACCGCTCACTGTTTATTATGTTAAATGTGTGATTTAATATAATTTTCAACATCACGAAAACCTAAAGGGTCACACACATAAGGACAGGTTGATGAGAGATAGATTAAATAAGAAACACCGTAAGGTACGACACACTTAAGTGAATTGTAGAACACCGTAAGGTACGATAAAATTAAGTGAAATATGAAATATGGTAAGTTTTGTACCCCAAAATTTTCCCTCGCATTTTACTCAAGACATGCTCATTGAGGTCTTCAATTGCTCAAGGATGACCAAGAATTGACCAGACAAATTCTCCTCCTAAGCAATGAACTTGTAACTAGGGTTTCACTTTTCACCAAGATGTGTGAACTAAAAAGGCCTCATATGTTTTTCATGGTACTAATATGTCTTCAATATTGTCCATTCTAAGTTTCATGCCTTCCACTACAAGTTTGTTCAGTCAATTGCTCAAATGCTTGAAAATCAATTGTACTAGATCAAAAGTCAATTGTGGCCTATACACAGTCAAACTTCAATATTTTTTGTCAACATCAATATTTTGAAGTGTTAATCATAATTTTATCAAGGGTTTATCATTATTCTTCAAGGAGTGCTCTTAATGTATCAAAAGTCAAGAATTGCTAAATTAGGGTTTCTATAGGAAAAGTCAACTGAACTTTGACCAAGCATAACTTTCACATACTTCATCCATTTTTCCCAAACCAAAACTCATTTTGAAGAGAATCCAGTTCCCTACAACTTCTCTTTTATCCTCAAGCTCAAGAAATGCATCATTTGAAAGATACAAGTTTATACATTACAGGTCATTTTCAAAAGGTCAACTCATTTTTTTCCAAGACCATTTACATTAGGATGGTTTCTCCAAATTCAAAAATGGTAAACATAGAGATTGTAGAGGACATCTAGGGATTTCCAAAAAGTACAAGATCATCATCATTGGATAAAAATTGAGCAAGTTATGGATTGCATAAGTTGGGCAATTTTCAAAGGAAAGGCATGAAATCTCAATTGAGCAAATTTGTGATTTTAAGTTATTGGGCCTAACTTTTTGGAGTTAAAATATGTTCATTATGTGTCCAAGGACCTCTAAATCTATCCATTCATTTTTTATTTATTTTGATTTTTATTTATTTGAATTTGTATTCATTTAAATATGAATTAAATCAAATAAAAACTAAATAAAATTGCATAAAATAGTAAATATTGGTTATGGCAATATGGACTGATGGTTTGAATTATTTTTGGCTCCAAAATTTCGTGCAAAGGAGGCTAGGTGCATTGCACCTCAAAATGGGTAAGAATTTGCATTTTTGGAACTTTTTTAATGTGTTTGATTTTGGTTTGAAAGAGGGCCATTATGGGTGGATTCTTACCATCTTTGCTAGCCCTCTTCTTCCTCTATAAATACAAGACCAAGGCATGAGTAAAGGACACGAAAATCATTGCTAGGAAGCCATATCAAAATTCACAAAATTTCCACAAAGTTGTCAAAATCGAAACAATCTTTTGAAGCATCCTCGATCCAAAACAATTGCCCATTTGTGGTCCCGAGGTTCCCAGGAACTCATTACATCCATTACTAAGGCTTGTAACACCCTAGATCATCGTATCCACGTATCACCGGTTGGGTAAGATTTTTTTGAATTTTAAAATTGTATTTTCATGGCATGTTAATACTTTTAACCGTTTGATTTATGTTTAGCATGTCTATTAGAGCAGATAGGACGTTTAATATGAAAGTTTTGGGACCACAAGAAATTCAAATTACACCCCCCTTTTTCACTTACTGCCTGACCCGTTTCTATTTGTTTATTTTGTTTTTTACTTATTTCTTTTAGTTTGTTTTTTAATCAATACAAAATCAGATAAAAATCATAAAAATATTATATTAGCATTTTTTTTCAATTAAATTAATTTTGTAAATTAATTAATAATTATTTAAACTATTTTATTTAATTAAAAACTAAATAGACTTAGGATTTTAATTCATTTTCTTTTCATATTAAAAAATACCAAAAAAGCTTAGAAGATTAATCTCTTTTCTTTTATTTCATTTTTTCTTTAATAATTAACTTTTTCTTTAAATATAGATCTAGATTAATTACTTTTAATTCAACTATTTTCTTAATATGAAAACAAAAACAACAAAAAGATTTTTTATTTTACTTAGAACTTTTTGAGGATTTAGACGTCCTTTCTAATTTGCGCGCGTTTAAATACTTTCGTATTATTATTACCCTTTCTTATTATTGTATCTGCTCCCCGGTTTGTAATAGTCAAAAACTAGGACATTAATTGCTTTTATCTCCCCAATTTTGGACTTGTAAATTCCCTCTTCCCGAAGCATTGTAATAGCATAGATTTAAGTTCCCGCACTTTAAATTCCTGTACATATTAACTGCTTAGATGTATGCCTAATAGGATTGCATGACAAGAGCATAATAAATCAAACGCTAACAAACCTAACAAAAGACAAATAACTGAAACAAACACACTTGCACATATACACCTCTAGGGTATTCCCACTTCGGTTTCCTTTGGAAACTGTTGTACCCCAAAATTTGTCCTATCATGTTTCCCAAGGTTTTTTCTCTTATATGGATGGTTACAAGCACTTGCCTAAAGAAAATAATTTTTTTTAATGTTAAACAAGTGCCTTTCGATTGGCAATTCAGCAATGTCCTTCGATTGGCATCTGAACAGTGTACTTCGATTGGCATCTGAGCAAGCTTCGATTGGGCGCTGAACTTCCTTTTGACGCAAGCCTGATTCACAAGCTTCGATTGGGTGTTGGGCCCCCTTCGATCAAGTTAAAATCACAAGGCTTTCGACTGCGCATTGGTTATTTCAGGCTTTCCTTTGATTCACAAGGCAGGAACTTCCTTCATGCCAGCAAGCACAAGGCAATGACCTCCTGCATACATCCTTCGATTGCACCATTGGCTTTACATACTGGCTTGATTCATAATGTAATGGTTACCCGCATGTCTGCTTCAATTGAGCAAGGGCCTCTGCAGGTTTGTCTTGATGACTACCTGCAAGCAAGGTTGATTCCTGCTTCGACTGGGCAATATCTCACTTGGAAAGTTTGTTTGGCCCATTCGAAGGAATGGCAAGTGATACATACAAGTGATGCATGTGGTCCCTTCAAAAGAGCATACACATTGATTCAAAACGAAGGATACACATATTGCTATCCAAAATGAAAGAGAGATATGCAAAGATGCCGGTTTGCCCAAAATCCCATATATTGCCATACACAAGCATTCTGAAGGAAGCTTCGATTAGCCTGAAAAGATTTTTTTGTTGGGGCTCAATCGAAAAGGCCCCAATGATGAGATTTGAGCCATTCGAAAGACACACCTTGGTGGCACATTCAAAGAGGGCACAAAACATACATATTAAAGACACTCAAAAAGTTCATTCGAAGGAGGCAACCAAAGGTCCATTTGAAGGGTACACAAAAGTTCCATTCAAAAGACCCCTTCGAAGGAGGCAACCAAAGGCCCATTCGAAGGGTACATAAAAGGTCTATTCAAAAGACCCCTTCGAAGGAGGCAACCAAAGGCCCATCCGAAGGGTACATAAAAGGTCCATTCAAAAGACCCAGCTGAAGGAGGCAACTTGAGGCCAATCGAAGGGCAGGGACTGAAGGTATTCGAAAGAGGAAAGCATGTCGAAGTTCATTCAAATTCAAAAAGGGACAAGTTTCCATGACTTTGGCAAAGTTACAAAACATCATTCATGGCTTTAAAAACACTTGTTTATGGATGTTTAAACCTTTGTTTTCTTGTCCCCTCCATCCCCTCTATATAAAGAACACACAAGCCATGTAATGGAAGGGTGGACACAACCAAAAAGAGAGTCACAGGAAATTAAGAACATATTCTTGGAGGTTTGCTGAGGCTTTTCCAATCATCCCCAACCCTTAAGCAAGTGTCCCCATGTCCATAAGTAAAATCGAAGTAACCCTTAAACAAAGGTACCCACGCCTGAAGCCACAGATTCATCCATCACCATTGGTCTGCATTTGTTTTGTTGCTAACACTTAATGCAGATATAACCTGAATAGACCCAACTCGCGCAGGATCGAAGGACCTAGGTTTCGATACCCATGTCCTGCATTTTTGTTTTGCTAGCATATCTTTGCAGATTCAGTGCCCTCATAGATAATACAACATGCCCTTCCAGCAACGCCCTCTGGATCGAAAGCCATATCCTATCACTTGATCAAAGGGTAACACCCTTCACAGAATCGAAAGGAAACATCCCCTCTGGATCGAAAAGCCCATTCTTCCCTGAATCGAAAGGCCATGATTCTCCCTGGATCGAAGGATGCCCCCCCCCCCTTTTATATTTTATTTTTGTTCTTTTTTGTTATTTCTTTATTGACTTTATCATTTGAATCAACTTTAAATCAAAAATCACAAAAAATGTTAGGTTGGTGTTTTATTAATCAAATCAATTTTTGTAAATAAATAAGTTAATTATTTAAACCTTTTTCTTGAAATTAAAATTAAATAGACTTAAGTTTTATTTTCTTTTATAAATAAAAACAAAACAAAAAGATTTATTTTCCTTAGGATTTAGACGTCCATTTTAATTTGTTTGCGCATTTATTTATTTTCGCATTTTTTCTCATCTTACTGTAACTGCTTCCTAGTTTGTAATAGTAACTAGGACTTTACTTTTCGCATTTCTATAATGTACCTCTCACAAAGCCATGTAATAGCGTAGGATTTGCATTCCCGCACTTTACATTTTTGCACTTTAAATTCATGTATATATATTAACTGTTAGTAATTAGGCTTGTGTGATCGGTGGATCTGGAACTGACTGTTTAACGCTGGTTCGCGAAATGTCGCGGAAGCAAGAGTCGCCACCGTCTTTTATTTTCTCCAAATGGAAAGGACAAAAGCACAGAAAAAATCCTTAAAGAGATCGCTCTCGATTCGGGAGGTAGGTTATAGAAAGGGAAGGTGTTAGCACCCTTTCTATCCATGGTTATCCATGGGCTCTTAGATACTTGCTCACTGTGTTTTCAAAAATGGTTTGTTTGCTTTTCAACTGTGGGTTTTAAAAAGTTTCTTTGAAAATTCCAGTTTGACTCTTGTATCGGTCCTCAAGAGTGTTTGAAAAGTTGCTTTCGAAAGCTTTTTGAAAAGGTGTCGGTGTGAAAAGTATTTTTGAATTTGTTTTGAAATTAGAGCAAGTATCTAGAGTCGTCTACCTACCCTAAGGAATTCGTCTGTGTAAATGTCCTTTAAAGCAGTGCCATCCCACCATTGAGAGGTAGGTAGCACCACCGTTGGAGGTGTTCGGGTCAATTCGAGGTTCGGGACATGGTGATCACCAGAGCAATAGGAAGACACCTTAGAAGCTACCCTCATGCCAGGTTCCCGGATCATGAGGACTTACTAAAACATCCTCTACTCGACGATCACCTTTCGAGGGGCAAGGCAACAGTGAGGCGTACCCTAGGGGTGGTGTGTGATTTGTGTGTCGTTTTCAGATATTTTGTCTTGTCATGTCATGGGTGATCTACGCTTTGGTTTTTATTTTAACATTCATTCTTGCATGCAAATTTATTAACAGTTAAAAAAATGCGGAAATTAAAAGTTCCTACGCTATTACAAAGGCGCGGGTCCACATCGCCAAATTAAATCCAGGACCCGATTTAAAATAAAATAAAGTAAAGTGCGAGAAATATAAATGTCCAATTTACATGGCTTTGGGAGAATTACATCAATATTTATAAGAAAATAAAATAACGTGCGAAAAGAATAAAAATAGAACGTTTGAGGGCGTTGGACCCTTTTGAAATTAAATTGAATTAAAAATTAATTATTCAATAAAAGAAAAGAAATGTTTTTTGTTTGTTTTTGTATTTAATGAAAATAAAGAAAAGGATTAAAATTATAGTTTAACAGAACCCTAATTCTAAATTATTTTTAATTATTAAGAAAATATTAAGGTTTAACCTAATTTATTAAATAATTAATGTACATGTTTATTTACAAAATATTTAGTAATTAATAATGATAATAATGATGAGAAAATTATTTATTTAAAAAAATGATGAAAAGTTAAAAAAACCTAATTTCTACATATTTTAATTTATTAAGAAAAATATTAAAGTTTTGAAACCTAAATTAACTAAGTTAATTATTAAAGTTTATTTACAAAAAATAATGGTGAAATTAATATTAATAACAATAAACATTTTTAGTTTCTGATTTTTTATTATGAAAATTATTTTAGGAAATTAAAGAAAACAATTAAAAACAATTAAAAGAATGAAAAGGAAAATCAAATAAAAAAATAAAAATGATGCAAACCATGGGGGGTGTCTGGCCCTTTTTGGAGGTGAATTGGAGTGGTTTGGCCATGTATTGGTGTCATGCATAAGTTGTTCTACTTTGGCCATTTGGCCTTTGGCTTTTGGCAATTTGTGTTTTGGCCTCAACGTTCCTTAATCTTCTCAGGATGTCTGTCTCGCCACGTATTAGTGTCATGCATAAGTTTTTCTACTTTGGCCATTTGGCTTTTGGCCATTTGGCTTTTGGCCTCAACGTTCCTTAATGAACCTGCATGAGATCCTGTCTAAATCTGCAGTGTTGAATCTCACGAACACATTAAATAAAATCATAAAATGCAAATAAAGCCAATATATGAAGAAATTTAATGTTTAGGCACAATATGGCATGTATGAATGATTATACCCTTTTGATCATAGAGATCAAATCAATCTTACCCTTACTGGAAAATCAGTGGCTGCTTTTATGCCTTACTGGAAAATTAGGATCATGGAGATAAAGCCAGCCTTACCCTTACTGAAGAAGTAGTGAGGTGTTGGTTTGTAACTGTGATGGCTTGTTTGTAGTGAGAGAGGGATTTGTAATAAGGATTTCAAGGTTTTAGGGTTCTTGAAAGAATTTGATATTCTAACAGTGTTGTGGCAATGTTTTTTTCCCTCTTTTTTCTCCTCTTCTTTTTTTCCCTCCTTTTTTCCTCCTCCCTGGTTTGTGTGAAAAGAAGGTGATTATATAATGAAAATTAGGGTAAACAATATGGGCTTTGAATGTGCAATTGGGCCTCCAATGTTCACTTGAGTTCGTCACTTTCAAGGCTAAATCGCAGGGACTTAAGTGCAATTTTTGAAGTTGAAATGTGAAAACAAAATGTAGCCGACATCGAGAACTAACTCCTGTCCGAAAATCGACTCAATCGGATAAACGGTGAATTAGTTATGAATTTTTGAAGTTTCAGCTCAGACAAACTTATTTTGGGCTTCAGTGTCGACTCTGACACGTTCTTCAATAAAAAACTGGTATTGATCGGAGCATAATCCGGTCTCGACTTTTGAAGCAAAGTTGTAGATCTATGAGTCAGTGACCTTGTGTAAAAATATGAGCCCAATCCGATAAAAATTGACCGAGTTATGAATTTTCGAAGTTTCGGCCCAGATGAAATAATATTTAGCATTCAGGATTTTCAGCGTGTCACGCATTCTGAGCAAAAAACGAAGGCCTTTTGAATACTGTTTGAACTCAATACCTTCTGTGAAAATGTAGCCAACTCAATTTGTGAAATTTTGGCACCAGAACCAGCTCGATACGATGAAAATTGACCAAGTTATGATTTTCTGAACATGACACAGATAAACTTCTGTCACAAATTTTCTGTATGAAAATACTTGATAAATCCACATTTTTGAAGACCTTCTGATCGAAATTGGCTTCCATCCGTGAGAGATGAAAATGTAGATAATGTCAAGACGGAATTTAGGCCACTGGAACGGGTTCAAAACGAGCCACGATCTTCAAGTTATGAATTTTTTAGCGCGTAAAAACTGCACTTTCAGCACACCTTTTCACCATATTTCTTCGAGAAAACTCACACATTCGGATACCTTCTTTAAAGAATTGACCCTTGAGTCGAACCTGAATTTGAGAATACGTTATCAGAGATATCTTGGCGAAAGAATACCTGAATATGACGCGCCGGGTTGCACTTGGAGATTTCTCTTGAAATGTTTTGAGAAATATGGGAGGGCAAATTTTGGGGTACAACAACTTGTATGGAAAGACTAATAATCAAATGCTAGAAAACCTAACACAAGATAAAAATAACTGAACATAACACACTTGTACATATACACCTCTAGGGTACTCCACTTTGGTTGCCTTCGGAAATAAAACAGTCATGTCCCTCGAGACAGGGATGCTTTAGCAAAGACCCATAAATCAAAAGATCATAGTCCCTCGATGACCCTACAGTTGCCTTTCTGTAAATGATCTAGTCCCTAAATAGAATTTTCAGAATTTTTTTAAGTTAGAAACTATTTTTAAAATTTGGAGAAAATAAGTAAAATAAACCAAAATTTGTGAAAAATAGTAAAATCAAAAATAAAAATAAAATAAGGTCACCAATATTTGTCAAGAGATCATTGGATCCTTCCATAAATTTTTTAGAATTTTAAAAGACTAGAAAGTATTTTTAAAATAATTAAAATAAAGCAGCAAACAAAGCAAAAATTATGAAAAATATCAAACATAAAAATATAAATATAAATATAAAAAAATATTCACAAATTCATAAATAATTCAAACTATTTTTGTATATTTTTTTTCATAATTTTTGGATAAAAAATAAGAAAGTTATGAATTTTTGAAATTAAAAAAAATTAAAACAAATTTTGTAAAAATAAATAAATCAGAAAAATCCACACGCGTTGGATCTCATTCACTTATACTTGCTGGAAGATCTAATGGATCTGAGGTGATGGAGTATCATGAACCCAAGTCAAGGTGCGCGTATGTAACACAAGAAAGTCCAACCAATCAAAATAAAACAATTGGTTGAGCATCATTGGTTGAAAAACGACAAGTAGGTCCTCTTCAACCTCCAGCCTTCTATAAATAGGGAAAAACCATAATTCTTTAATCTGTAAATTTAGACGCTCATAGTGGTATTATCAGACGCGTCTCTTCAAGACGGCCATAACCATATCCTCACGCCAAATTTATATAAAACACAACTTACTCAATTTGAAAAAAACCAGAGATGTTTTGAAAGATTTGAAATCAAAAATAGAAGCATCAAATGCTTTGATTCACCAAAATTGAGTTAATAGCAAGTATCAGTGAACATCATAAACCATTCCAGTAATTTGAGTTAGAAGATTTGGTGCCTTAAACTACCTGAACAAAGTCAGATGAACTTGATCTATAAATGGATCTGGCTAGCATGATTTAGGGCACCTTAAGCTTGATTCCTCTTCTGTTAGCTTAAGTGAAGTTCAAGGATGAAGGATCAACAAAGAAATTGGATTGAAAAATGGAGAAAAAAGGAATTCAAAAATTCAGAAAAGTGAGTTATGGAGGGAGTTTGACAGAGTGATTTTGGTTGTTCAAGCTTGACAAAATGAGTGGAATAGAGCTTGTATTTATAGGATAAGTGAATGGGATTAAGAGGAGGTGTGACTGATGCAAATTCAAATGAATTCGTGCACACCTGTGTACACGAGCAAAGTGTGTTCACATGTGCATCAAAACTCATCTAATTGTTGCATTTTATCACTCTAAATAATCCAATTATCTTTTTTGATCATGCTTTAGTGAAAAACGTGTGGTAAATTGATGAATAGAAGACACATTATGAAAATTGCAATCTGACTTGAAGTGAAACTTTAGTTCCAAGGTACCCACTTTGAATCAATGATATTCACAGCTCAAGTGGTCTTAGGGTATAATTCTTGAAACATTTGAAAGATAAGGTCACAATATTTGCAATGTGCCAATAGTGAGATCAAATGGATGCTTGAGCTAAGAGTTGTGATGAGTCAAAGTTGAGAAAAAGATGTTGACTTTTTGTACTTAGAAAAATTCTATGTTTTTCTTCAAAAGTGGCCTATAATGTTTTGATTCCAAACAAGGCCTTCCTCCAAAATCTTGCTTTGATCAATGATGCTAGCTTGAAGTGGACTTTACAAAGAGCATTGTGAAACTTGAATCACTGAAAAATACCAAGTATTGCAAAAGTTATGATCCCTTGAAATTGGTGAAAATCGATGAGGTGACCTATAATCTTTTGAGTTTTTGAGGCATCTTCCAACCATTTTCAAGTCTTTCACATAAAAGAAAAGTTGAAGTTCACATTCTTAAGATCAATATGGAATAATAGTGGACTCAAGGAGAAAAAAATCGTCCAAGTTATGATCCTTTGAAGTCACATAGGGGAATTTGATGGCTTATCTAGAAGACTTGTAATCTTTCTTCATCATTAGGAGTCTTCCACACAAAATTTGTTTGAAACCTTTGAAGTGATTGGTTAATAACCCTTTAAAGATAAGCATATCTTTGGAATCACTCAAAAATATCAAAATATGAACAAATATAGCCCTTAGAAGTTCAAAACTCTAGCTCTTAAACCACCAAAATAACTTAGAGACCCTTTCAATTTTGACAATCTTACTTACACAATAAATTTTTCCATGTGAATAGAAGTTATTATGGATGATAATAAGAACCCATAACAACAATAACCACTTTAAAATATTAAGGATTGAGAAAGTTATGCACTTGTGATCAAGGAAACAAGAACTTGTCCAATTAGGTCAAACTTCTTCAATCAATTCTTGCATCTTTTGAATTCCTTTGACAAATTGAGGCACGATGAATCATAGTAGACCTTGTCAGGATATTACTTTAAAGCATCCTCAATGATGAAGCTTGAATCTCAATGAATCTTTATTGAAGAAGGCATGGAAATAAACTCATGAACCTATGAATCAACCTGATGAAATGTGTTGTGCCTTCACCTATAGTATCATCAATTAGAGCAAACATTAATTGTATTTGTTAGTTAAAATCTAATAAACACAAGAAATTTATGGTTACAATATACAAATAAAAGTTCTTGGTGATTCCTCATGAGCAAACCTAGAGATAGGGAGAAAAACCAAGCCCTATTATGATCTTGATATGATTGAGTTGATATGAGATGATAGAGGAATCTTAGAGGTAAAAATTGGGGTACAACAATGTGATGCACATTTTTATATTTTAGTCATTTATGTGGAGTTTCATTTTCATCCTAAAAAATATATAAAATGTTTAGTTATTTATTTTTATTTTGTTTTCTTAAGGACTAAGTTAAACAGATTAGGGAAATTGTAGCGATTTGTAAAATATGGTAAATAATCAAAATCAAATAACATTTTGATTTTATTTCTTTGATTATAATTATCAAATTAATTTGTCCCTTTTTTTATTCTTAGACATAATTTCTATTATAAATAGGGAACCATTTAAAAAAAGAAACAAAAGCCACATTTGCCAATCTCAATCCTCTCTTAATGCGAAATAGAGCGAATCTCAAGAAGATGAAGCTAAGGTTTCTAGACAAGATGTGGATGATGAGAATACGTTTTTAGTCATGATCATGCAAGGAGAACGCAGCAGCAGCAGGCTGTCGGAAAACAACAACAATTCCAGGAACGTTGTAGAAACTATTGAGGAAGAAAACATTATGGTGACTGTGAGAGAAGGAGTTCAATGCAGTGAATAATAGTACTTAGATTCTGGTTGTTCTACACATATGATGGGTAAGGGATTAGTTTGTCAAAATCAGTCAAGCCATAAAAAATAAAGTGAAATTCACGGATGACACCACTTTAGTGGCTAATGGGATCAGTGATATTTTGATCATGAGAAAGGATGATGGTTATTCTTTGATCAAAGATGTGTTGTACATTCCTAGAATCAAATATAAATTTCTAAGTGTTGTACCTAAAAATTTTCCCTCTCATTTATCAGGACTTTTCTCACAAGATCTCTTTAACTCAAGACTGGATTAGGGTTTGATCAGCTCAAGACATCCCATCAGGCACTGATCACCCAAAATTAGGGTTTGCGTCTACAAAAGGATTTTTGAACTTCCAATGCCCCATATGACTTTCGTTGATCATTATGGACCCCCAAGATCACTCATGTCAAGTTTCAAGCCTTGGATCACACTTTTGCTCAGTCAATTGAGCAGTTGACCTAAAAATCAGTTGTATTGGGGAAAAAGTCAACTATGGCCAATTTACAGTCAAACTTCATAATTTTTAATCCACATAAACATTATAGACTTATATGTATCATTTGATCAAGTTTGGACCACAACTCCTCAAGAAATTTGATCAAATCATCAAAAGGGCAAAATGGTCAAAATTAGGGTTTTGACTGAGAAAGGGCAATTTCTGATTTTTGACCTAGAAAATGACTAATTGGTTTGAAGCATTATTCCAAGAGCTCAATGGCATCATCTTTACCTAATGACATGGTTCAAAACATTGCATTTTTATTGGATTGATAGATGAAATTTGCAGTCAACTGATCAAAAGTCAACTGTATACTAAAAAGTCAAACTTTGATTTTTTTGGTCAAATTCAAGTGCCAAGGATCACAATTCATCAAAACATGTCAAAATGTGAAACTTGTTCATCAAGAAATCAAATATTTAAGATTTGGTTTCAAGATTTGAAATTTTCTTAACTTAGAAATTTTTCTAAGTATAGAAAATTTCTTATTTTTTCTTAACTTTAAGCCAATTTTCCACCATGTTACAAGATGATTCAAAGAAAGTTCCCAACATGAAAGTTTTATACTTCCATGAAATCTATAACTTTTCTTCACACATTTTTCCCTAAATATTCTTGGATCTCAAGATATAATTTTGTGAATACATGCCCATGAACTAAAATAACTTAGTGAAATTTTGCCCTAATTTAGGCAGGTTTTTGACCCAACTTCATGACAATTTTTCACCTAGTTCCAATAGGAATATTGAAATTCATTTCAAATATGAGTTATAGAGCACATTGCAAGCTTTCCAAAATATCCAAGAACTCCTTGAGATCATTTTTGAGTAGGGAGAATCGAAGAGATGAAGTTGGCAATTTCTCACTTTGAATTCAAGCCATTTCATGAAGAACAAAACTCCAATCTGAACCTATGCTGCCTAATCCTTCCTTTACAGGCCTCAAACTTGTTCCTCACTTCATAATTTAATGCTTACACAGATGATAAAGCCTTAATCCAAGCACAATAATCTTTGTCCAAGCTTTAATTCCATAAATGACACAAAGTTGCCATTGCCATTTTGGAAAAGCATAGCTTTTGCAACTTTACATTTCTTGAGCATTGGACCTGTTTTCTCTGCACACACAAGTCCTATAAACCAAATACAAGTTGTTTAGGATTTGTACCAACTCCAAGCAGACCGGTACAAGCATGTGGAGACTTGTCTCTTCACTTTTCTTAAAAAGCAAGTAAGAGGGCAAAAGGGCTACAACTGAGAAATTTGTTGTGCAATGGATTAGAAACCTTCTCTATAATAATACACAAAGACATTACAACTTAGAAGATGATGGATAAAGTCTAGAAACACTCCAAAACTCCCTCTCACTAAAAACCTGTCAAAAACTTGCAGTTTGAGCATAAGCATAGCAATCCACAAATTCACTCGTGCGTTTCAAGTTTTAATCATTCAAACACTTTACCTACCTCATATCTAAGTGATCCAGACCATTATCCCTGCACTGTAACTCCTCCTTCTTCATCTGCCATTTTTGTTTTTCAAGCTTGCAGGTTGACTTGGATAGAGAGTTTCAGACACTTTCAAAGCAAGGTAAAGATTGGAACATACTCAGGGAGGTTCAAGCAAGCTAAAGGAATCTTCAGGCCTTCATAAATCTCACTCAAACTCCATTCACGATCTCAACTGAAAGAGGTAAGAACTCCAACTTTTATCTCTTCATACAGGCATCCATTGGCCACGATTTGTGAAAGAAAAATGTAGATATTATTGTGCTAAAGCCAACCATGTGCGTAGATTTCATTCATGATCATTATGTATAGAGAATTTTAGAATTCAAATTTCTGTAAAAATTAGGTTTGAAATTAGGGCCTTTAAAATTCGTTTTGATCTTTGATTGTTAGTTTCCATAAGTTACATGTCTGAAATCGTGGGAAAGAGTACTATCATTTTCATGGAGAAATGAGAAATATATGCTTGGTCTGGCTAGCTAGAGGAAGAAGACGAAGTACAGGGCAAAGGAAGCTTTTTGTGTTATGTTTTTCTTGTTTCACATAAACTAACGGATGTACATCCACCCCAGTGGTAAGGCAGCGTGCTAAAATGCTTAAGGTCACAGGTTCGAGCCTTGGCGTTGCCTTTTTGCATTTTTCACATATTTTTCATCTTTTTTTTTGTTGTTTGCAGGATGGGCTTCAACGTTTGGGCCTAGTGTTTTTTCTAACATGATATCACCTGATTACTCAGGACACCCCTGACCCAACTATTTTCATTCATTTTTATTTATTTGTTTTATTTTCTTTTTTTGTATTATTAAATATTTTCTTTAATACATAAAATCATGAAAAATAATAAACATGATAAATATTGCATCTTTGTTTATTTTATTTTATTTTCACATGAAAAAAATATTTTTATTAAACTATATATTAACTATTTTTCTTAAATAAACTTGTGAAATATAAAGAATAGAATTAGGTTAATTATTTTATTCCTTTTCATTCATACTTGTAAATATTTATATTGACATATAAAAAGACCAAATATTTTCAAAATATTATCTATTATTTTTAATACAAAAAATACACAAAAATAATACTTAAAGAGCTTTATTTTCTTTTAAATTAGAAATTAGGGTTAACCATTTTTTTCAAGAAATAATTTCCTTTTAATATTTTTAAGATTAGGTCAAGATTCTTTTGCATATGAAAAAATAAAACAATTTATTTTCCTTGCATATACATAATATTGCATATTTAAATGTTGTATATTTGTTTATTCAATTATTCGTACAAATTCGATTTGGTTGTAATAGCCTAATTAGATTTACATTATTGCAAATCCTCATTCACAATTTGTATTCCCCCTCCCATAAAATATTATAATAGCGTAGCGATCTTTAAATTACGCAATTTATCGCTTTTACATAACATGCTAGTAATTAGGGTTTGTATGGCAAGATAAAAGAAAATCAAATAGAAAACCCTAATCTAAGACAAAATCAAGCATGAAAATAACACACTTACACACAAGCACCCTTAGGGTTTCTCCACTTGGTTGCCTTATACAAAAATGGCCATATTACGCATGCGAAGTATATTAGCAAAACAAACAAATATAAGATCATAAGTCCCTCGATGACGCTATTCAAAGTTGCCTTACAAAATGATCTTAGTCCCTCAAAAAATGCTAAGATACCTTGTAATATTGCTAATCATGGCTATACGATGACCCACGTCCGTCCCCTTTGTAACAACCTCTAAAGACCCCGAATAAATTTTCGCAATTATTAAAATCATAATTTCAGAGTACATGTATAATCGAGGATGCTACAATTCTCTTTAAATAACACAAATTCCTGTCATGCATAATCTTAGTAGTAACTCATACATGTTTACACAGCGGAATAATTTATTTAATAAAATCAATGTTATAATATTTTCAATCATCAGGGATCAACACCTGGAATATATCAACATCATATTATAACCAAATACTAAGGAAATAAACGAGTCTGACTAAAGCAGCTCGACAAACAAACGTTCCCGGAGTTACAACTATCAGAGCATGACCCGGACAATACTAAAACGAAAAAAACTAGAAACGACAAGCCTTCGCCAAGCACCTGAACGAAGCTCCTCAATCTGAAATATTCAACAGTAAGGGTGAGCATCTCAATTATACATTTGATTATACGTTCATAACAATCAATTCAGGAAATCATAAGCATCACCCAATAATTAGCATATTTCATAGTTCACAAAAACCTTTACAATTCATATACCCATGATACATTGCTTTTCATATTTGCAAATAATCATCAAATATCGTCAACCATTTAGCAATCATACATGCATACAAACAATCAAATACAACATTGGAAAAATCATCCATTCATGTTATATTCAAGGTCATGCAACACACCCATGCATGTGGTACCACTTTACCGCCCCATTAAATCTCGGGTCACGGATAACTCACCGTTCCATTATATCGCGGACACGGCTACCACCTCAACGTTCCATTAAATCGCGGACACGTATATTGGCCACCATGTTAATTCCACACAATGGGAAGTAACAAATGCAACATGATATGTAAGTATGTAACACTCAGCATACTATGAACATCAATCAACATATCATGCACATCAACAACATCAAATCATAACAAGATATGGGTAGCATGTAATCACTCCGCATGCTATTTAAACATCAATCATATCAAGTCACATCATAAATTCATGCTCGATAACATTATCCAAAAGCATGGTAATAAAATCCAAAATCAAGCACTGAAAACCAAGTTCAGAAAATCAACACAGTAACCTCAACACGGGTGCCCGTGTTGTGCAACACGGCCCGTGTTGGGCAACACGTCCAGAAAACACAATTTTTCCTCATCAATACAGGGACTCAACACGGGTGCCCGTGTTGTGCAACACGGCCCGTGTTGTAACATATCCAGAGAAAAGAAAACACATTATTCCTATCAGTACAGGGGGAGCAACACGGGTGCCCGTGTTGTGAAACACGGCCCGTGTTGTGAAACACGGCCCGTGTTGTGCAACCAGAAGCACACTATCTCACCAACACAGAAGAGCAACACGGGTGCCCGTGTTGTGCAACACGGCCCGTGTTGCTGAGCGCGTACAGGATTTTCCTGAACCTGCAGCAGCTCAGAACAGCAGCCAAACGCGGGAAAATGCCCGCTAAACGCGCATTTCGGTACCTAACGACATCGATTTTTCACAACACAAAAACAACACATCCATTCCATAATTACCAACAATTATCATAGTAACCTTAACAGTGATTACTCGTCCTTTTGAGGGAATTTCGGACAACATTAAGGTTATCCCTAAACCTCTAAGGTAAATTCACGATCATGCAGATATACTCCCAATTCACCATTTGGAAACTAAAATTCCTAATCGATTCATAAAAATTGGGAACCTAACCCTTCTCTAACAAGGTTCAATCCTAAGGGTATCGATTCCTACTAACATATAACAATTGGGGTTTTTCCCTACGATTACCCAAATCAACCGTACATAAACCCATAAACAAAGATAAATCGAGTAATAGCCCCCCTTACCTTATCAATTAGCAGCTTTGAACTTTTGAGCGATGTTCTTCTTTCTTCGTTCTTCGTACCTTCAGAGCTCTATTTCCCCAAATTTCCAACTTCTGTTTATCGTGAAAAATGAGAAAATAACTTGAGTTCCAAAACATAACTTTACTTCTTTTTCACCCCCACTCTTTACTAACAACATCCAAGCCCAATAACTTAAAAGAAATCCATATTTCTTATTTCTTTTATTTTCTTCCAATATTCCAAAATAAATAATTCCTTTTTATTTTATTAATTCTAATAAAATAATTTTCCAATTAAATAAATCAAAAAAATTGAAACTGGGGTGTTACACCCTTTACATCCAAAGATAGGGTTTCTGTTGTACCTCAAAATTTGCCCTCCCATATTCTTCAAGAATTGCAAAGAGCATGCTTCAAAATTCCCCAAGGGTTGCACAGTTCAAGGGCCTCCTAACAGTCAAAAACTAGGGTTTTGGTTCTGACAAAGAAAATGAAGTTTCCAAGGGTCCAATCAAGTCCCACATTCCTACAAACATGGTCAAGCATCCTCATACCAAGTTTCAAGACTTACAGCACAAAATTGCACAGTCAAAAACCGTAATTGCACTACAGTCAACTGTAGGGGCAAAATGGTCATTTGACAGTCAAAAGTTCAAATTTTTGGTCAACATCTCATTTTGAAGCCACAAACATAATTTGATCAATGCTTGATCATGATTCTCAAAGTTTGGCTCAAAAAGTCTCAAGATGCAAAAGTTTCCATATTTGGACAGTTGAAAAGGTCAACTGTAACTTGACCAAGGCATAACTTCCACATGGATTATCAGAAAAATTCCATCCAAAGCTCATTTTGAAGAGAAAGACATTTCCTACAACTCCTCTTCACACTTCAAGTCCAATAAATGCTCTCACAAAAAGTTATCAGTTTCAACATTATAGGTCATTTTCAAAAGTCAACAAAAAGGGACTTTAAGTCAAAGGCCATAACTTGAGATTGGTAAATCAAAATGACATGGGACCAAAGGCATTGGATATAGGACTTCAAGACCTTTCCAAAATGTCCAAGAACATGAGCAAAGCTTAAAAATTGAGAAAGATATGCCTTGTGGAAGTTGGGAAATTTTTGGGTATTTTGAAAAGTCAACTTTGCCTCAAATGCTTTAAAATTGCTAATGGGCCTCTTTTTCCTCCAAGATTCATCATCCAAAACATGTGCACGACCATTTGGCCCAAAGGGAAGTTATTCATCATTTTTATTTATTTATTTGAATTTTTAATTGCTAATAATTCATTTAATTAATTAAAATATGTGAAAAATACCAAGGCAAGCTTTTTAAATCTTTTTATGCATGAAATATCCTCAAAATCTCGTGCATGATCTAATATGGAAAGAATCAAAGAGATTGGACATGATTGGTATCAAATATGCATGGAAAAGATTGAAAAATATATGCATGAAAATCCAATATCTTGTACATCAATGCAAAGGTTTTTTGGATCCAATTTTCAACCCTAATCATTCCATACATAAGCAGGATGCAAACCCTAGTGCTAGGAACCTCCAAGCTGCGCCAGAAAAGAAGAAAAAAGTTTGCACTTTTTGTGAAAAATTCTAAAACTGAAAACGTGGTTCGAAGGCTTTCCAAGGCAAAATACCAATTGCAATAGCTTGCAAAAGCTTCACTGAACCTAACTGCATTATTTTTCAATCCTCACACGCCCATAATTGGTATATAGAACTCAAACTTTTTCATATTATATGCATATTCGTGTTTCAATTTTCAAGCATTCTCATTGCAATTTGTTTGTGGATTTACACTAATTGATTGATTCTAAAGCTAACTGTATACTTTAATTGAGTTTTCGTGCAAAACTGGAGAATTCACCATTGAAGCATTCTAGGTTTTCAGAGACCTTGAATTGGGGATTCTGGCATAGGGTAAAATTGGAACACGAGACTTAGACCATTAAACTCAGGAGGCTTGGACGATCTGAACACACTACTCGCGCTCAATTTATGAGCCACCATATTCTAATCGCTGTTTTTGCACTTGCCATTTAGTGGGGGTTTAAAACCCCCGCTATTTAATCTGTTTTTTGTTTCAGGCACAACAAGCAAGTGGGGAAGATGATGATGTGTAGGCCAGTGATTAGCTCGTTTGAATTTCGCGCGGAAAAATATTGTTAACCCTTGCATTGACTGATATTATTCATTGGTCATATAATAAACAAAGTGCGTGTTTGGTACAGTTGGTCAAAGCGTTGAGGTGGTAATCTCTGGGACCTGGGTTCGAATCCCAGGTCCCCCTTTCTTGTTCCATATTATTTTTCTAACCATACTTGCGTGCAGCGTTCTATTCAAAAGCCTACCATACACTCACAATCCAGGCACGCCACATGGCTACTGAAGGCAATCCAAAGGCCTTGATTTGAAGAGTACTATAGGCATAAGTCAATGAAGCTACACGTGGCCAATAAAGTCAACAAGGCCAGGGTTCTAATGGGCCAGAATTACTGAGTTATACCTCCAATTTGGGGACAGAACCCCTCAAGGTTTTGCAATTATTTTCTTTCTTTTATTTTATTTGTTTCAATTGTTTCTCTTTTTAATTCTTTAAATTAATTTATTTCATAAAAACATAAAAATAATATAAAAAAACAGAAAAGACAAAAAATAAATATATTTGATTTAATATTTCTTTGTAAATAAATTATATCATTTAATTTAGTTCTAGGCTTAATTTCAAACATTTTTCTCAATAAACTTAAAAAGTTGTAGAATTAGGGTGTTGATTATTTTTACCTTTTCTTTTTCACCATATTAATAATTAATTATATTTTCTTGTAAATAAAATTTCATTAATTAATTAGGTTTAATTTTAGGTCAAAATTTTAAATGCTTTTCTTAATAAATTAAAAAACTAGAATTAGGGTTAATTAATCTTTTTAATTTCATTTAGTTCTCATTAAAAAATTCATAATTACAAAAACTCAAAAAAATAATTTCTTTTCATTTTAATTTAATTAATTTGTTAATATAATTTAATTTCATTAAAAAGGGTCCAACGCCCTCGCTTTCGATTTTTATTCTCTTCGCGCATTGTATTCTTATTTCCTTTCTTATAATTCTTATGTAATTCTCCCAAAGCCGTGTAAGCTAAACATTTATATTTCTCGCACTTTACTTTATTTTATGTCAAATCGGGTCCTGGATTTAATTTGGCGATGTGGACCCGTGCCTTTGTAATAGTTTAGGAACTTTAATTTTCCGCATCTTTTTAACTGTTAATAAATTTGCATGCAAGAATGAATGTTAAAATAAAAGCAACGCGTAGATCACCCATGACATGACAAGACAAAATAAATGAACATGACACACAAATCACACACCACCCCTAGGGTACGCTTCACTGTTGCCTTGCCCCTCGAAAGGTGATCGTTGAGTAGAGGATGTCTTAGTAAGTCCTCATGATCCGGGAACCTGGCATGAGGGTAGCTTCTAAGGTGTCTTCCCATTGCTCTGGTGATCACCATGTCCCGAACCTTCGAATTGACCCGAACACCTCCAACGGTGGTGCTACCTACCTCTCAATGGTGGGATGGCACTACTTTAAAGGACATTTACACAGACGAATTCCTTAGGGTAGGTAGACGACTCTAGATACTTGCTCTAATTTCAAAACAAATTCAAAAAATACTTTTCACACCGACACCTTTTCAAAAAGCTTTCGAAAGCAATTTTTCAAACACTCTTGAGGACCGATACAAGAGTCGAACTGGAATTTTCAAAGAAACTTTTTAAAACCCACAGTTGAAAAGCAAACAAACCATTTTTGAAAACACAAGTGAGCAAGTATCTAAGAGCCCATGGATAACCATGGATAGAAAGGGTGCTAACACCTTCCCTTTCTATAACCTACCTCCCGAACCGAGAGAAATCTCTTCAAGGAATTTTTCTGTGCTTTTGTCCTTTCCATTTGGAGAAAATAAAAGACGGTGGCGACTCTTGCTTACCGCGACATTTCCTGAACCAGCGTTAAACATTCAGTTCCAGATCCACCGATCACAGAACTGGCGACTCTGTTGGGGACTATTATAAAGTGAGGTGTACCTTAGGACTAAGATCACTTGTGTTTTCAATTGTTGTGCTTGTTTGCTTTATTATTGTGGGTTGCATGGGAGTTACATAGATCCTAACCCGGATCTGGGGATACCCTGTTTAGGTAGCATAAGCTGTGAGGGACCTGTCCGGCGTAGACCGACACGGGTGAAACAGTGGCTACGTTGGTGTGGCACCTTGGTCTGTACCGATATCCCTTGTGTTGCAACGAGGAGAATATGGGTCTTCTGAGGAGTCATTAAGCACCAACAACCTTAGAACCTTAAAAGACACAACTTGGACATTAGAACAGTAGCAGTATGCTACGCCCATTGAGGCTAAACTCTCGTGATGGTTCTGGCTGCAAGAAAAGATTGCGATGTTGGAGTTATGATCGATTGAGGGTAGTCAATGATATTGGGATCCTCTAAGAACCCGGTTACTTTGATAGGACAGGTATGAACCAACAAACTGAAAGAGGGTAATACCTAGACCACATGCTGGCCTTAAACTCTAAGGGCTTTCTCTTGTGTGACTTGTGTGCCTTCGTACTTGATTACTTGCATGCTTTATCTGACACATGAATTATTTGCAGGTTTTGTTGGGACCCATGACAGGGCTTACTAAGTTTCTTGCAGGTTTTTGTTTTAGTCCTTAATTAGGACTCACAATAGGGTTTACTAAGTTTCTTGCAAGTTTTGTTCATAGTCCTTAATTAGGACTCATAGCAGAGTTTACCAAGTTTCTTGCAGGTTTTGGTTTGCAGTCCTTAATTAGGACTCATAACAGGGTTACTTACGTTACCCCGTGCATAGCATAGCATCATAACATCATACCATTGCATACATCCTGCATAAAGACTAACCCGTTTCAAGGATCTCAAGGGCTTGTGATGCAGGTCATGATGAATCAAACTGTCTAGCAAGGGGCAAAGAGGACTTATTTTCCTCTAGCCAAGGTTGTCAGAGGCTATGACCCACTGGATATGGTGAGCTTTGACACTTAAAGAAGGTTCCCCGAGCCAAGATTGTCAGTGGCTATGACGCACTCGATATGGTGAGCCTTGACTCTTGAAGAAGGACTCCCAACAATATGAAGTGCCTTCAATCAAGCCACCAGTTACCAGACTCTAATAATTTTTCTTGTTTATCCCGCGAGGTCCTTGAAAACACTGCATGCATATCATACATATCATTGCATAACAGGTACCCTTTTGACAGGTCACTTACCATCCGCGCTGTTTATTTCAGCAATGGCTTCCCAACAAGATAACCAGGACCTTCTTGCTCAAGAGACTCGGTTCGGGGAAATCCTCCTAAATCTATCCAAGGGGCAGGAAGAGCTGAGAACCCTCCTCATGGGGACTTTGGTCAGGAACAGCGCTGAGGACGAACGGCTGAAACATCTGCAAGATGAAGTGGATGCATTGAAAGCCCAAATGTTGGGGCAGGTGACTGCCATTCAAGGTTTAGCTCAAAGACAAGAAGAGCTCGGAGTTCTTGTCAACCAACTGCTTCGGGGTAACCAACTGGGGCAAACATCTAAGGTTGAAGGGCCAGTCATCATTCAACCATCTTTGAGACAAAGGGATAAGGGGAGAGCTCCTCAAATGGCTCCAGTGTCACAAATTCAGCATCAACCTCACCAGCTTCAGCCAGACAAGCCCAGGAGGCAATTCACCCAGCTCAACATGTCGCTGTTTCAAGCTTTACAACGCCTGTTGAGATTAAATCTGATCACATTAAGGGCTCATCCCCGGAACCCCAATACAGCATCTCCTACCTATCATCCCAATAAAAGGTGTGCCTACCACTCTGCCTGTCCAGGACATGATACAAATGAGTGTTGGGCTCTGAAGAACAAGATCCAGGACCTGATTGATGAAGGGGCATTGGAGTTCACACAAGATGGTCAGGCTGAGTTTTTCTACCATCCCCCCAAGGCTCACCCTTTGAAGTGACAAGCCCTGAGACTAGAAAACTTTTGTTCATTCGAATGTTCAAGTTGTGTTGCTCTTTGATTGTTCAAACAATTATCATGTCAAACGCTGTTATTTCATTGATGCATCGCATATGTCTGTTTTTGAATCAATATATTCGCATTCGCTATATTCAAACTGCTTCCATTTTTTGATGTCAACGCTCGATTAATAATTCTAAGCCTCTTGAGGGAGGATGACGAAAACGATACCACAATCTACAGTATGCTTTTGAACAGACCCCGCTGATGAGGTACAGGCATTGTTTCAATCCCTAAACACTGGAGTTATAAGGAAGATAATCCCTCGTCAACCCCTCTGAGCCAAAGAAGTAGGAGTTTTTCTTTTCAAAAATTAAAACCCTTAATCATAACCTGGGGCAGGGTAGTTCTCTCAGTTGATCCAGGTGCATAACAAATGGCACCAAAGAGGTCCTTACAAAACAAAAAAAGACAGTGATGGTTCCGAATAATCAATAAGGATAGGCAGTCACTATATCTCTCAAAATAAAAACCCATAAGTCAAAACCTATGAAGGAGACTTACAAAACTGGGGCATCCCGCTGACTGTAATCATAAAGGAAACAGTTCAGGCAAAAAAAATAGGGATAATCAAATCAAAAAGAAAGAGGTCCTACAAACCCTCGACAAAAAAGGAAATGACTGCCTATTCAAAATAAGTTATCAACATCCGAATCATCACCGGAAAATCAAAGCAAAGACTCAAACAAGGTCTAACGTATGATCAACGGAGTTTAGGTTTGAAGAACATCACGAAGAGCGGGTGGGTACAAATACATTTTGAGCCTTATCCTTTGTTTCTTAAACCGTGAACCAAGCCACGTTATAACCCTTAAAAGTCCTAACTGAAGCATGGGTTAGTTCGAAAGCATACTGTTATGAAAGGTGTCCTGACTCCTTAAGGCCTACGGTAAATACGGAGTTGACATCACGTTTTACAAACATTCATTTGTTTTATGAAAAAGAATGCATTTTCAAAATCTTCAAGACAGACATAAGCTTTGCATTTTTGATATAACATTGTTTGCATATGACTATTTGTTTGAACAACAGGGAAATTCGCACGATGAATACCTAATGAACAAAGGCACTTCCAATCAAAGGGGCATGGCATAACTATTGTCCATCATCTGGGGCAGTTAAGTCAAGATTCGGAGAATCTCTCAAAAGGCCAACCTGCCTGAGGCAAATCTCCGCCTGAGTCACTTGGGGCATTCCAACAACGAATCTTGCCTGATCAAACACCTTCTGGTGGCATGACAAAACACAACAATAGGGGCACCTCCCTACACTCTGAGAACGTGGACATAGTTGAAAAAAAATACTACGCAAAATCAAAGACCCGCTAGGTTGACATACCTAGGCAAAAATAAGGGCTTCCCGGCGAACCAAAAGGGTTCGGGCAAAAATAAGGGATGAAAAGAAAAATCTGTGCACCCGGCAAGTCGAAAACCTGAAAAGGCGGCTTGGGCAAAAATGGGTATCCCGGTGGACTGAAAACCCGAAAGGGAGGTCCAGGCAAAAGTTAGGGATCAAAGCGTACGACTATGTCCTGTCATCTTGCCACCTGCCTACCAGAAGAAGGTTGGTCCATCAACAACTATCAGCACCTCACAGGTCTTCCTCTCCCACCTCGGAAACAGGGGCAATGATGAGCTGCCCAAACGATCAAATGGCTCTGTCTACCAAGGTACTAAGATAGGTTCGGCTGAAGAACAACCAAGGTATCCCAATTCCCCAGAGAGTGAGCCAGCAAGTCAGTACACTCTCCTCGAGCAAAGTTACAATCAAACCTTAAGAAAGTAGGGTATCCTCCCGCAGAGCTCAACATTCCCCAGCACGAGATGCATGCATTCTTAACAAGCATCCCCGACAGTCTTGGTCTAAAGATTGTTCCCCGGCGGTATATCAAACATTCAAAGGAATCAATCCCCCGATACATCTCAAGACTTCCCCAGGAAAGTCCAATCCAGTTTCCCCAAGAAAAGTTGGAATCCATCTCCCCAAGCAGAAAGCTTATCCCCAGTAGATTCTAGAAGCTTACCCCCGCAGAGCACGAATGCATCTCCCGGCTTTATTCAAAGAGTTATTTCCTTACCAAGATATAACTGGGTTATCCTCAGCCAAAAGCCACGGAAAGATCGTTCTCGGCGAAGTCTTCTTATCCCCAGCGAAGTCTATTAACACTTCCAACACAATAATGGTACCCCCGACGGAGTTATCATCAAAACCTCAGCAAAGTATCTCTCCCCCCACAGAGTATCGGTCCCCAGCAAGATCGCTAGAGTACTTTTCTCCCCGCAGAGTAATCCATTCGCCAAGTTTATTCCCCAACGGAGTTATCTTCTCCTACCGGTATTCTTGCAACTATCATCCCCAGCGGAAGCAAAAATCTATTCTTCAACATCATCCCAGAATTCGACTTCCCGGCACCCGTCAAGGATTTATTTTCCTAAGACGAAAGCATACATTCATAAACATCGCACTTCCATACATTACAGCATGCATATACGCATCATATCTTACAAATCTCATTTATGTTGAGAACATCATTGCTGTATCCATATCATGCATTGCATATGACTGACCTTTACCTTTCAGGAAATATTCAGTTAAGTTCTCAGCTATATTCAAGACCTAGACCGATTCAGTTAAATCGACCCTAAGATTTTTCTGTTTCTTATCCCGTCAAAGGCCTTCTCTAGTTCAGTCAGATCGACCCTAAGATCTCCCTGTTTCTTATCCAGTTGAAGACATTTCAAGACCTAGACCGGTTCAGTTAAGTCGACCCTAAGATTTTTCTGTTTCTTATCCAGTCCAAGGCCTTCTCTGGTTCAGTCAGATCGACCCTAAGATCTCCCTGATTCTTATCCAGTTGAAGATTTCAAGACCTAGACCGGTTCAGTTAAATCGACCCTAAGATTTTTCTGTTTCTTATCCAGTCCAAGGCCTTCTCTGGTTCAGTCAGATCGACCCTAAGATCTCCCTGTTTCTTATCTAGTTGAGGACATTTCAAGACCTAGACCGGTTCAGTTAAATCGACCCTAATATTTTTCTGTTTCTTATCCAGTCAAAGGCCTTCTCTGGTTCAGTCAGATCGACCCTAAGATCTCCCTGTTTCTTATCCAGTTGAAGACATTTCAAGACCTAGACCGGTTCAGTTAAATCGACCCTAAGATTTTCCTGTTTCTTATCCAGTCCAAGGCCTTCTCTGGTTCAGTCAGATCGACCCTAAGATCTCCCTGTTTCTTATCCAGTTGAAGATTTCAAGACCTAGATCGGTTCAGTTAAATTGACCCTAAGATTTTCCTGTTTCTTATCCAGTCAAAGGCCTTCTCTAGTCCAGCTAAATCGACCCCTAACAGATTTTCTTGATAAAGACTCAGTAGAAGATATCCAAGATTCTCTCAGCGTTACTGTTGAGGTAGAAGTCGCCCAAGATTCTCTCAGCGTTACTGTTGAGGTAGAAGTCGCCCAAGATTCTCTCAGCGTTACTATTGAGGTAGAAGTCGCCCAAGATTCTCTCAGCGTTACTGTTGAGGTTGAAGTCGCCCAAGATTCTCTCAGCGTTACTGTTGAGGTAGTAATCGTCCCCAGATTCTCTCAGCGTTACTGTTGAGGTAGAAGTCGCCCAAGATTCTCTCAGCGTTACTGTTGAGGTAGTAATCGTCCAAGGTTCTCTCACCGTCCCGTTGAGGTAGTAACTATCCCTGGTTCATTCATCACCTTTTGAAGATCCGGATCCAGCTCCTGTAACCAGTCAGGACACATCTACACAAAGAATCTGAAGACCAGCTCCCGTAACAGGTCAGGTAATCATTTTCTTTTGCAGGTATGCAAGTTCTTGCTAAGGAATCTCTTACGCGATCGACGCCCAGATGGCATCTATAAGCCTATCCACCATCCATCATCTCTCAGCATGGCATCTATAAGCCCATCACCCTATCCATCAATCTCCAAATGGCATCTATAAGCCCATTCCCATCATCACACTACTATGTGAGCGCAAATTTCTGGGCACTCTAGTGTTCAATCGTCTTCTACCTTCGGATTACGAAAGGCACGTCAGCCAATCTGCATCCTCAGGTTTAAGAAGATTGAACAGGGGCAACTGTTGTACCCCAAAATTTGCCCATCCCATATTCTTCAAGAATTGCAAAGAGCATGCTTCAAAATTCCCCAAGGGTTGCACAGTTCAAGGGCCTCCTAACAGTCAAAAACTAGGGTTTTGGTTCTGACAAAGAAAATGAAGTTTCCAAGGGTCCAATCAAGTCCCACATGCCTACAAACATGGTCAAGCATCCTAATACCAAGTTTCAAGACTTACAGCACAAAATTGCACAGTCAAAAACCCTAATTGCACTACAGTCAACTGTAGGGGCAAAATGGTCATTTGACAGTCAAAAGTTCAAATTTTTGGTCAACATCTCATTTTGAAGCCACAAACATCATTTGATCAATGCTTGATCATGATTCTCAAAGTTTGGCTCAAAAAGTCTCAAGATGCAAAAGTTTCCATATTTGGACAGTTGAAAAGGTCAACTGTAACTTGACCAAGGCATAACTTCCACATGGATTATCAGAAAAATTCCATCCAAATCTCATTTTGAAGATAAAGACATTTCCTACAACTCCTCTTCACACTTCAAGTCCAAGAAATGCTCTCACAAAAAGTTATCAGTTTCAACATTATAGGTCATTTTCAAAAGTCAACAAAAAGGGACTTTAAGTCAAAGGCCATAACTTGAGATTGGTAAATCAAAATGACATGGGACCAAAGGCATTGGTTAGAGGACTTCAAGACCTTTCCAAAATGTCCAAGAACATGAGCAAAGCTTAAAAATTGAGCAAGATATGCCTTGTGGAAGTTGGGAAATTTTTGGGTATTTTGAAAAGTCAACTTTGCCTCAAATGCTTTAAAATTGCTAATGGGCCTCTTTTTCCTCCAAGATTCATCATCCAAAACATGTGCACGACCATTTGGCCCAAAGGGAAGTTATTCATCATTTTTATTTATTTATTTGAATTTTTAATTGCTAATAATTCATTTAATTAATTAAAATATGTGAAAAATACCAAGGCAAGCTTTTTAAATCTTTTTATGCATGAAATATCCTCAAAATCTCGTGCATGATCTAATATGGAAAGAATCAAAGAGATTGGACATGATTGGTATCAAATATGCATGGAAAAGATTGAAAAATATATGCATGAAAATCCAATATCTTGTACATCAACGCAAAGGTTTTTTGGATCCAATTTTCAACCCTAATCATTCCATACATAAGAAGGATGCAAACCCTAGTGCTAGGAACCTCCAAGCTGCGCCAGAAAAGAAGAAAAAAGTTTGCACTTTTTGTGAAAAATTCTAAAACTGAAAACATGGTTCCAAGGCTTTCCAAGGCAAAATACCAATTGCAATAGCTTGCAAAAGCTTCACTGAACCTAACTGCATTATTTTTCAATCCTCACACGCCCAGAATTGGTATATAGAACTCAAACTTTTTAATATTATATGCATATTCGTGTTTCAATTTTCAAGCATTCTCATTGCAATTTGTTTGTGGATTTACACTAATTGATTGATTCTAAAGCTAACTGTATACTTTAATTGAGTTTTCGTGCAAAATTGGAGGATCCACCATTGAAGCATTCTAGGTTTTCAGAGACCTTGAATTGGGGATTCTGGCATAGGGTAAAATTGGAACACGAGACTTAGACCATTAAACTCAGGAGGCTTGGACGATCTGAACACACTACTCGCGCTTAATTTATGAGCCACCATATTCTAATCGCTGTTTTTGCACTTGCCATTTAGTGGGGGTTTAAAACCCCCACTATGTAATCTGTTTTTTGTTTCAGGCACAACAAGCAAGTGGGGAAGATGATGATGTGTAGGCCAGTGATTAGCTCGTTTGAATTTCGCGCGGAAAAATATTGTTAACCCTTGCATTGACTGATATTATTCATTGGTCATATAATAAACAAAGTGCGTGTTTGGTACAGTTGGTCAAAGCGTTGAGGTGGTAATCTCTGGGACCTGGGTTCGAATCCCAGGTCCCCCTTTCTTGTTCCATATTATTTTTCTAACCATACTTGCGTGCAGCGTTCTATTCAAAATCCTACCATACACTCACAATCCAGGCACGCCACATGGCTACTGAAGGCAATCCAAAGGCCTTGATTTGAAGAGTACTATAGGCATAAGTCAATGAAGCTACACGTGGCCAATAAAGTCAACAAGGCCAGGGTTCTAATGGGCCAGAATTACTGAGTTATACCTCCAATTTGGGGACAGAACCCCCCAAGGTTTTGCAATTCTTTTCTTTCTTTTATTTTATTTGTTTCAATTGTTTCTCTTTTTAATTCTTTAAATTAATTTATTTCATAAAAACATAAAAATAATATAAAAAAACAGAAAAGACAAAAAATAAATATATTTGATTTAATATTTCTTTGTAAATAAATTATATCATTTAATTTAGTTCTAGGCTTAATTTCAAACATTTTTCTCAATAAACTTAAAAAGTTGTAGAATTAGGGTGTTGATTATTTTTACCTTTTCTTTTTCACCATATTAATAATTAATTATATTTTCTTGTAAATAAAATTTCATTAATTAATTAGGTTTAATTTTAGGTCAAAATTTTAAATGCTTTTCTTAATAAATTAAAAAACTAGAATTAGGGTTAATTAATCTTTTTAATTTCATTTAGTTCTCATTAAAAAATTCATAATTACAAAAACTCAAAAAAATAATTTCTTTTCATTTTAATTTAATTAATTTGTTAATATAATTTAATTTCATTAAAAAGGGTCCAACGCCCTCGCTTTCGATTTTTATTCTCTTCGCGCATTGTATTCTTATTTCCTTTCTTATAATTCTTATGTAATTCTCCCAAAGCCGTGTAAGCTAAACATTTATATTTCTCGCACTTTACTTTATTTTATGTCAAATCGGGTCCTGGATTTAATTTGGTGATGTGGACCCGCGCCTTTGTAATAGTTTAGGAACTTTAATTTTCCGCATCTTTTTAACTGTTAATAAATTTGCATGCAAGAATGAATGTTAAAATAAAAGCAACGCGTAGATCACCCATGATTTGACAAGACAAAATAAATGAACATGACACACAAATCACACACCACCCCTAGGGTACGCTTCACTGTTGCCTTGCCCCTCGAAAGGTGATCGTCGAGTAGAGGATGTCTTAGTAAGTCCTCATGATCCGGGAACCTGGCATGAGGGTAGCTTCTAAGGTGTCTTCCCATTGCTCTGGTGATCACCATGTCCCGAACCTTCGAATTGACCCGAACACCTCCAATGGTGGTGCTACCTACCTCTCAATGGTGGGATGGCACTACTTTAAAGGAAATTTACACAGACGAATTCCTTAGGATAGGTAGACGACTCTAAATACTTGCTCTAATTTCAAAACAAATTCAAAAAATACTTTTCACACCGACACCTTTTCAAAAAGCTTTCGAAAGCAATTTTTCAAACACTCTTGAGGACCGATACAAGAGTCGAACTGGAATTTTCAAAGAAACTTTTTAAAACCCACAGTTGAAAAGCAAACAAATCATTTTTGAAAACACAAGTGAGCAAGTATCTAAGAGCCCATGGATAACCATGGATAGAAAGGGTGCTAACACCTTCCCTTTCTATAACCTACCTCCCGAACCGAGAGCAATCTCTTCAAGGAATTTTTCTGTGCTTTTGTCCTTTCCATTTGGAGAAAATAAAAGACGGTGGCGACTCTTGCTTACCGCGACATTTCGTGAACCAGCGTTAAACAGTCAGTTCCAGATCCACCGATCACAGTTGCGTACCAAATCAATGATAAGACAACAATGTCAAAGGAATAGAAAATGAACAAGAAAGACATTTGAGTAGGTAGATTGCTTCTAGTTACTTGCTCTATTTTCAAACAACTATCCTTGCTATTTTCAAAACAAACACATACATTTCCAAACATTGAAAACCTTTTCAAAAAGACAAACATCTTTGTATACATTCTTACGAACGAGAATCATTACAAAGATTGCCTAAACAAAGGCCTCTTTTACAAAATACTTTCAAAACCACACAAAACACAATTTCAAAACAAAAAGCAAGTGATCTAGCAAGTAACTAAGAGCCTATGGAAAACCATGGATGAAAAGGGTGCTAATACCTTCCCTTTTCATAATCTACCCCCCGAACTCAAGAAACAATCTCAAAGGTCTTTCCTGTGCTTTTTCATCTTTCCTTTTGGATAAAAGAAAAGTCGGTGGCGACTCTTGCTAAACGCAACATTTGCGATAAAACGCAAAACCTCAAGTCAGTTCTCCCATCGTATCACACTAGGTATTGTTCAATTTCTTGATAAGGGTTACAATATTCAAATGGAAGACAAGACATTGCATTGTTAGGGAGGGAAATAGTGTTTTGGTCCTTAAAGCTCCTATGACTGCTAATAGAACTTTCAAGATTGAGTTGAGAGTGATGGAGCATAGGTGTCTTGTTGCAGCAATAAGTTGAGATGAGTGGTTGTTATTAGACGACGACGATTTATGTAGAGGGGGGAGGGGGTGAATAAATCACCAATCCAAAATACCAATTAAAATTGAAGTCTTAAAAAGTTAATTGAAAAGAGTGCAAGCAGAAGGTTTTTATAGCAAGTTACTAGCAATTCTATTTCCAATAAAATTAAACAAAAATTATGAACTATACAATTTGTCAAACACTTCGTGTGTGAACGAATTTTCAGAATTTTTCTTTGAGTATTGTTGATATGAAAAAGCACTTATAATCAAAGTGATTATAAGCTAATCAACAACCAATTCAAAACAAAAATATCCATACAAAAATTCTTACGAGTCGATCGATCAATCAATGCTATTTAACAAATTACTTAATGAAAAGTAAAGTAAGTAAAGAGATAAGTGAGAGCGACACGAGGATTTGTTTAAGAAGTTCATCAATCGTACTCGCTATGTCTACGTCTCCGTCCAATTCTGTTTTAGAATTAGGATAATTTCTTACTATGCAAAAAGTTGATTACCAAGAGTAATAATATAAATCCTAACCATTTGTTATTGATCCAACTCCTCTTTATTTGATATTGAGCAAGACCAAGACACAATAGCTAACATGATAAGCTTTTGTATTATTTTGCTTCTTAAATATATCCTTTTATATTTGTGTACATAATTTGATTAATTTTGTAAAATAAAAGTATATATAACTAGGCACCATGAGTATGAAGCAAGTTTATATACATAAAAATTGATAACCAAACAAGCAACAAGGGTACATGTCGTGGGTAAAATGGGTAATAAAACCATGGCTAAAAACATTTATATCGATAATATTTTTTATGACACTAAATTATATAGCAATAGGTAAATTATTTACAAGTTTTATGTATGTTCTATATCTACCGTAAAAACCAGTATAAACCTTTTTAAAGTTTTCACAAGGCAGTATACCTATGGCCCAATTTGTAGGTAAAAAACAATCATTTGTTCCAACGGACGAGTACGGTATACTGATGGCCAAATTCCGTAGGTATACGGTAAAAATACTAAATGAAAAAATTGACTTGCAGTATAGGTATTTAGTGTTATAAATGAAGTTGGTGACCATCTTATGTGAAAAATTCAAGATGGCTGTTTAATAATAATGCAGCGGGAAATTTTCTGCTTTTGCTTGCAAATGATCAAGGAAGAGATTTTGAAGAAAGGTGACGATGGTTTTTACAATAAGTAAAATAAAATTCTTACATACAAGTAAACACAACAAGAATTTGCAACCAAAAATATATAAAATTTCACCCTCCAAATATTAAACATAAAGTCGTGCATACAACAAAGTTATTTTTTGATCACTGTCTATGTTGACCTTGAAATGATATAATCAAGTGAGAAAAAAAAATTAAATTTTTGTCTGGTTCAGGTTCCCTTCAATCCAGTTAACCAACATCTGAAGTGCAGCTTTTGGCTGATCCATAGGAACCATATGTCCAGCACCATTCACCTGTTATACAACACATAAATATAACAAACCAAAAATGGAATCAACAATGTCAATGAGTAAAATACAAACTATAAACTAACCTTTAGAAAAGAGAGAGGTCCATAGCTATTCAACAATCCCGCGTTTTTACCATCAACCAAAAAAGGAACTGTTTTGGAGGCCCCAAATTGTTCTTGACCTGACCACTTCATCGCGTGAACCCATTGTGAATTCCCTGCCAAGTGAAAACGAGGTAAAAATAATCGCGATTGGTTATTCACAAATTTGGTTTCAAAAATGATTAATTAAGTTGCTAGGATAGGATCGATCACTGACCAAGCCAATTGCAAATAAGATCAAATTCTCCGGCATATATAAGAACTTTGATTCCATCCTCAAGAAGTGTTGGAATATCTTTTTCATAGTTTAACATCCAATCTTGAACCAAAGCATTATGCACTGCACTGCTGCATGAAACAAACTCTATGTTCCCAACGCCTAACGCATCCCTAACTGTCTTCTCATTTAAAAATGTCTCCAAATTTGAGAAATCATAACACAATTGTCCTTCACATTTCTTTCTGATGTCATAGTACTGTGTTTTTCAATATACAAATTTCATTAAAATAGGACTAGAAAATTATTTAAAATAAAAATAAGTATTGTTCAGTTATGATTACTTACGTTAATGTTGCCAGCAATGTCCAAGATATTAGTAAATATCTGTTGACATTGTTGTAAGGCTGTTTCGCAACTTTCTCCACCTTCACTCTCTATAAATCAAACATTAACTACAACAAATTAATATCATAAAGAAACAATATATATTAATTCAATGATAGTATTATTTGTAATTTCAAGGGACAATTTTATATGTAACACTTGCATAAAAACATAGATTTTTTCAAATTCTATTATGCTATAACCTCGCTACTTGACAATACTAGTAAAATGGATTGTGATTAGAGTGTAAGAGATCTTGTACCGCATGTTTTGGTGGCATCTACACAATCTGGAACCAACTTGTTGATATCAGCTTGATCTTCCTTTGTGATCAATTTGTTATCAACTGCAAACTGAGTGTATGCTTGGTACTGAATTCCTGGGTTGGTCAACCCATTACCAATAGCAAAACCCTAAAATTGTAATTAAATAAAAATACGGAAGAAAAAATAACTTATAAAGGCTACAACAAAGTCATCAAAATGTTGATGTAGCGCCATAGCGCGATATTGTCAATTAGGAATTGAAGAAATTTCGTGATAAAAATTTCTACTAGGCAACATTGTCTTATAATTTCTATTTGATAACATTTTTGTAGCAAATAATAACATATCATAAAGTAACAATAATTTTATGCAATATTATTAGGATACTGTAAAAGACCTTGAAGTTTATAGGAATTCCTTCTTTGTTTTTGTTTCCTTTGTGAACTCGGGAAGCAAGACCTGGAATATAGTGTCCAGCATATGATTCTCCAGTAATATAAAATTCATTCTTAACCAATTCAGGGTGTTCCTTGTAAAATGCCTGTAATAGTTTTGAGAAAAAAAAACTTTAATCTAAAATAATTTCTACAAAGTATGTGATTCATATCTTGATCACTTTCTGTAATGATTCTAAATTACTTATAGAAAAAAAATGATATTTTATATACCTGCAAGAAAGCGTACAAATCATTGCTAACACCACTTCCATCCGTAGGAATATCATTTTCATCAGAACTGTAGCTAAAACCTGTCCCAATGGGTTGATCAACAAAAATAATATTTGATTCCTACAAAATGAGAAAAAAAAATTTAGTAACATTTGGTGGAACAACTTGATTCTACTTGTTAACGAATGTCTTTGGTTTTAGTATGACTCTAAATATAAATAAATGTCTCTAGAACAACATAATAAATGTTATAATTACCTTGTCCCAACCATAATCATTCCATGAAAGAGACAAATCATTGTTGATTTTAAAAGGACCATTCTCATAAAACAAAGCTAGTTCACTGGAACAACCTGGTCCTCCTGTCAACCATATCACAACTGGTGCATCCTTAGCACCATTTCTTGATTCAAAGAAAAAATAGAACATTCTGCAATTCAAATTCAATAAACAAACATAAGTTACACAATGAAAATATGTATACAAAAAAAAGAAGAGATAAGTTTAATAAAATACCTTGCAGATTTGGAACGAGGAAGCGAATAGTATCCAGCATGGTGACCAAGATCTTCAACAGAAGTTCCATTAGAACTAGCGAGAAACGAAAACGTCTTCTCTACGATATTTCCGGGGATGAAATCATCAATAGAGTATTCACCATGTATATTAGCTGAATCCTTTGGGAATAAGTTAAAGCTTCTTATAAGTTGTTCAGCTAGTCGATTTGATGAAAATTTTGTGGTTGATGGAAAACGTTGTTGATGTGTTATGCGAGAAGTTGCATAAGATAAAGAAAATAAAATGAAGAACAAGAAAAGAGACAGAAAGGTTTTGGAGAATCCCATTTTTGTGCGTGAGAAAAGTGAGGCAGTGGCAATGTTTTTATAGCATGTTAAGTGGGAACTTTTATAATATTTTATTTTATTTTATTCTCTTTTTTGGCTCATTTAGTTAATCATTTCTACTAATTAGTAATAAAAATTTTAGTTATCATAAATATAAAGTTTTAATATATTATTTTTCTAAATTAAGTTGATGCTGAATATTTGTTGTTATCTTCAAAATCCGTAATTCACACGTAGTAATGAATTTTCCTAAACGTGGTGGGAGATTCAATTTGATTGTAATTGGGAGAATACCTGTATTTAGTAATAGTATCTAGAATGGATAATAAAATAATAAATAATGTCTGTAAAGTAATAATAAAGTAAACCTCTGTTGACTATTCAAAGTTTTTTTGTTTAAAACAAATCTTATTGAGTGCTAAGAAAGGATTAAAAATTTAAGTGCTGTTAAAAATGCAGAAATCAAATATAAAAAATATTAATTTGTATTCATAGGGTATATATAAGTTAAAAATTAACTATAATATATTGTAATTTGTATATATAAGTTAAAAATTAACTGTAATACATTGTAATTTGTACCTTTCCTTTATTATAAAATATGTTTTAGTTAAAATAATTTTTTTCTTTTTCCTGTAATGTTATTTAAATTAATTTTTACTGCACACATTATAAAATAAATATTAAGAGATATTTTGAAAAATAATCATTAATATGGTATTAAATTTAAAAAATACTAGTGAAATGTTTTGAAAGAGGAATTTACATCCTTTTTTAAATATCTTACATATGTTATTAAAGGGTGTAAATTCAAAGGTGAAATATGTCTAAAGAATTTACATCTGTTTTAAAATGAATATAAATAAAGAGTATATTACACTCTTTTGTAGAGAAAACGGATGTAAATAAAGAGTATATTACACCCTTTTAGAGAAAATGGGTTTAATTCCACATATAATTTAAATTAAATGAATTTACACTCCATTTGATAAAAATTGGATGTAAAATGAATATGATTACTATGAATATCAATAAATTTACACTCTATTTTCTTTAAATAGGGTGTAAAAATATGCCATAATACACTTTATTTTTGTCTTCAATCTTTTGCTCTTTGATCATTTGTAAATAATATTGAGTTCAAAATTATCGAATGTGGTCAATTGACTTTTTTTTTATACGATGAGATGTCTGTGAATATCTACAAGCTCAACAGATAATAAATTAAACAATTACATATTAAAACGATAATTTACATGTCTTTTTTAATAAATACATACAATACAAAAATATTTTAAATTATACTACCTCATTGAATCTTTCAACAATAGAAGCATCAACAATGTCAAACATATTTGTTCATGACATAATATCCACATATCCATCTATTATCTTGTTGATGTGTCTACATATAAAATCTTCGCTACAATAAGACACCAAAAATAACATTACAATATTTCAAGAGAGAAAAAATTGTATGATAGTTGTTATGACAAAAGAAAAGAATATTACAATATTACAACATTATAGGAAAAAATTGTATGATAATTGTTATGACAGAAGAAAAGAAGAATATCATAACATGAAAGAAAAAATGGTTACTACGAAATCTGTAGGGGATATTATAGATGCAACACATGCAAAGGTTGTTCAGTCAAAAAACAAGTAGAGACAAGTAGCACACATTCCTCAATGCTCATCATCACCTTGTTAAACTTGGATTTTCGGCTAGAAGAAAGTTAACAGAGAATGTCAAAATAAAAGGACATTTTCTTATTAGAAGAAGTTAATTAAGTATTTTCATTAATGAAGCGTTTTAATAGAACATTGATGATGAAGCGTCGACAAATCGTTTATAATGGTGTCAACGAGAGGAATCATGGTTTGGAGGAATCTCAGGAACAGATCCAAAAGATTAGTATCATCTGGAAACATGTTCAGAATTTTTAAAAGGGAAGTCGACAGAACCTCCATTGCAGCCAACATACCAGTCGACTGAACCACAAAGGTTAAAGACTTAGTAATTTTCCAAAGTTCAAAAGACATTTGCAAGCAACGTCAACAACACGTTGGAAAGTTACTCTCACAAGTTCGTGGGGCAGCTTAAAACAGTTATAACTCAACATAGGTTGTAAACAGAGGGAAACATGGATGACACGTAGGCACACTAGAGGGAACCTAAAGATCAAATGTAGAGTGTGGCATATCGGTCCCATAGTGGTCAAAACTGTTGTCGACGGTTATTGTGTAAATAGAATAAATAGCCGACTCATACATTGTAACATGGGTTTCAAAATTTCATACAAAATCTCCATACCACTGAAGTACCTAAGTCAAAGAGAAAAACAATATGTGAGAAACATATACAGGTCTCCGTCCAGTCTTTTCATTGCTTTCTCGTCTCCTTAAATGCAACATTTTATTTTTCTTATTTTCATTTTTACTCTTGTTTAATATAATTTACTGTATTTTATCATATCATTTATTACAACTTAACTTCATCTAAAGTTTGTTTCTGCACCATTATCGTGAAAACGACAAATGCATTCAATTCACACGGAAGTGTGTTCACACAAATCATTTACACAAATGGCTTTAGAGATTTTTTGAGGTAATCTCGCTTGCTTTCTAAACTTGTGATTTGTTATCAAAAACACCTGTAAACAAATAGGCACGCCCAATAGGACCCTTTTGTGTGAATATCTTAAGCATTTTTTTTCAAAGAAGTGCCTTATGTTTTTCTTGTGAATAGTTTTTGTCCATACAAAACTTATGCGTTCTTGAGAGTTTATGTTTTTGAGGAGTGGCAAGAATATTCCCAAAATTTCTCGTAAAAATCAATCCCTTTCCCAAAGTCATAATCCAAATACGGGAGATCAACCGGTAGTAACGAGTGTTGGGAGTATTGGGATTCCAACTTTTGCTAAAGAAATTCCAATTGTCATCAGTCAAATAGTATTGTCGACTATACCGCTAGATGTGGCAGAGGCATCGCCATAAAACTTAGGAGACCAAAGGCCCTTACCTAAGTTTCACATTGCATCCGAGAGATCAATTGTATGGCATGACAACACTATCATGACTTGCGTACACCCTAGTGCATCGATATACTCAGAAAATGTGATGGCTGCATCATCAACCCTTAATCCATATTGGCCCATAGGGTACACTATGGGTAACTTGTAAGAACAAGATTCGGTTCTGCATTTGGCCTTGAGTTTTGATGATAGCATTACATATGTAGTTAGATAACAATTTAGTACCTTAATGGTTTGTTTAATGTGTAGCTTTTCCTAACAGGTTCTGACTCTGGATAATTGGCATATGATGTCATCAGATTCTAGACTCAACACACTAAGAGATACAAGTGGGTGTGTCATTGCTTAGAATTCTTTTTAAAACAACGGTTTTGATTAACGTTAGTTTTTTTGCTTCTAACTATGACTCTGATAGTAGAGCTTCTGAAGGGTTATCAAGCTCTAAAGATTTCAAGCTCTCTTGCTCCAAAGTTTTGAAGATTCTAAAGACAGGTTTCTGTTGAACGAGTTTTGAAGATTCTAAAGACATGGCTCTGAAGACCAATGTGTCAAAGACTCTAAAGACAAGGTTTTGTTGAACAAGTTCTGAAGACTCTAAAGACCAAGTGTAACACCCTAAATTCCATGACGAATAATAAATAAAGGTCAGAGTAATTTTAAATCAAATAACATACATTTAGGATGCTACATTTTCACAAACATACAAAAACCTGCTCATATTAAGTATAAGATACATAACACGAATAACTGATGAACCAAAACATCAACTCATAGTCTTCAACTTTAACTTTTATTAATGCAACGAAAAAAGAATCATATTTGAAGTCAAACAATCTCTTCAAAATAAATCAACAATTATTCAAGTCATAAGGATTTCCTAAGACTCCACACAAATTACTAAAACTACAAAATAAATAAGTGTTCATTCCCTTCCCCCCACCCCCTGTGTTACTTATTAGAGCAATGACGCCAACTCGAATAAAATGAAGAGAAACCTCTTCCAAACTCAGCAGCCTCAGACTACTCTTGATTATCTGCATGATGCTGTACAAAGCATCATTCCAACATAAGGGTGAGATAGCACAACAATATAAGAGAATGTATAATAATAAGTATATAGAGAATATAATCATGCATAGTCATACATTCCACATCTCACACATTCACACCATCGAAAACAACTATATTACATATTGCTTATACAATCACACATAATCATCGACACATATCCACCATCATCATGTAGTATATACACAAATCACACAACTCAAACATCATGTTAACAATAATGTAATGAAATGAGACAGGCTCACAGACTCAATACATGTTGTAGCAATATCGCTCCCGAATCCATGATATATAGGACCAGAGCCACCAATATTGTGAATAATTTGGTTCACATCTCTCCTGATCCATGCCATCTAGTATCAAATACAACCAACATCATGAACAATGAGGTTCACATCACTTCTGATCCACGTCATCTAGGATCAGAGCCACTAAACAGGATTAAAGTACACAACATGAAATGAATGCGACACAACCATGCAACAAAATACATCACATTGATATCTACATCCATCAATGTGACATACCCTTAAGGCCACCATCTGTCAACACATGCAACATAGAAATCATACAGCCCCAACAACATCATACAACATCATCACACATAATTCCATGCACATATCTCAGTAGAACAGACAAAATTACATACAGAAGGTCATAAGCCACCAACAAATAATCACCCACTATGTTCGAAATTATTTTTATATGATAGAAAATAATTTTAGATTTCTGTAGGTTCAAACAATGCGTCAAACAGACACCCGAGTCAAAAGTTATGGATTTTTGAAGTTTTACAAAAATGCTGTCAAAATTGACGGAAATTGATTACCCCTTTTCAATAAATTGATTTCCTCCACTCCTGAGGCCGATTTTCTCAATTTTCGAACTGGAAATCGATTTCCCAAAAAGGGGTAATCGATTTCCACTACCCAGAATCAGTTTTTCTATTGTTTTAAGTACGAAAATAAGTCTTTTCAACCCGAAAATCCCACATTTGATATCTACATCACGTATTTCAATTCCATAACTCATACATACATATTACACAATATTTTTATCCATTATATAACACCAATTTCACCAATTTCACCAATTTAAGTGCACACATACCAACAATTCATCAAATGTTTGCAATCACTAAAATAGAACAAAATCATGAATAATTACACAACAACCATGGAAATTAAAATATCTACATACCCATCATTATACCATCCTTTAGAAAGTTGGAACTCCATCCTTACCTCAGATTTATGGTTCCTGAGCTTCTAAACATGATCCCTCTTCCCTAGCCTCTTGGTGCACTTTTCTCCTCTTCTCCTCTTTTCACAAACCACGATTGTTCGTTCTATGTTTTCCATGACCGCCTCACAACAAAAGTGATCATTTCATCCTTGTTTTACTAGTTTATTCCTTGGAACCTTTCTATGCTACCCCCAAAGTAGCCTCACTTATTCCTCCTGATTTATCAATAAGCCCTCCATATCTTTACACCATTTTCATTTCTATTATTATTATTATTATTATTATTATTATTATTATTATTATTATTATTATTATTATTATTATTATTATTATTATTAAATCTAAATAATTTCAAGTAATTATTAAAATAAAATAATTACTTCTAATATAATATATAGTTCCACCACTACCCCATAACATACTGCCACGACCTGCATTATTCAACACTAAACCACACACACACACACACACACTAAATAATTAATTATGATGTTTGGGGTGTTACATCAAGGTTCTGAAGACTTATTTTGATCCTTCTAAGCATGCTTCAACTCTTACATACTCTGAAGCATGTAAATATTAGAAGAGAAGATCAAAGGTCTCATGTGAAGTGATAGTAAAAAGTTACATCCTTCCAATATCATGTTTTTGTGGCGCAAGGACTATATTATCGGTACTATGTTATCAATCACTCGCACTGACCTTTGCAAGAAGACAGTTGGAATTTTGGTATCCCTATTCTACCCTCCAACGAATTTATTTTTTCCTATAAAAAGAAGACTTGGAAGAATTGGAATTGTTGAACAACTTTGAAGAAACTCATGTTAATTCAAATTGCTAAAACACTATCAAAATAACTCTGTAATTTTTGTAAAGCAAGGAACTTTTGTTCGTTAACTTGCTAGGAAGGAACTGTTGTTCGCTAACTTGCTAAACACTGTTGTGTTATTATTTATTCTTCATTTGTGTAATATGCTTTCAAGAGCATTACTATAAACACAAAAGCTTGTATTCGACAGAGAGTTGATTATTCCTTGAGTGACTAAGTGTTAGTCTGAATACTCAATAAGTCATTTACAGTTTGTCTTTGAGGTGTTGTTCCTTGAGAGACTATGGATTTAGTCTAGATTCTCAAGAAAACATTGAAAGTCTGTCTTTGTGGATTGTAATTAGTTTGGTTATAATGGATTAAGTCCTTGATTGAAAAAGGCAAATCAAATTGGTGGGTGAACTTGATTAACTTCGTTAATAGTAAACAAGGATAAAAATAATTGTGTTCATTTTTTGTTGTGTTAACTTCTTGTGTTTGGTTTCGAAAAGATTTTATTTCTAGAAACCCAATCTAAACCCCCTTTCTTGTGTTTCTTGCACCTTCAATTGGCATTAGACCTCCGTTTCTGGTATTGATAGTTACTAAACACTTAACCGTGTCATATAAAGATCCAGACATTTTAGAAACACTACGGCTATTCCACCACCTGGTGTTGTTGTACCTGTTCTCAATGAGATATAAAATAACATGCTAAACCTCCCATATTTAATGGTGAAAGGTTTGATTATTTGAAAGACAGACTAGAAAGTTTCTTTCTAGGTCATGATGTTGATCTTTGGGATATGGTAGTCGATGGCTATGAACATCCTACAGATGCTAGAGGTATTAAGATCGAGAGAGGATCTATAAACGACCAACAAAAGAAAGATTATAAGAATCATCATAAAGCAAGAACTATCTTGTGTAATGCAGTTTCTTATACTGAGTATGAGAAGATAACAAATAGAGACTCGACTAAGTCTATATTTGATTCTTTAAGAATTACTCATGAAGGAAATGCTCAAGTTAAGGAGACCAAAGATCTAGCTTTGATTCAAAAATATGAAGCCTTTAAAATGGAAGAAGATGAAATAGTTGAGACTATGTTCTCAAGCTTTCAAACCTTGGTTGTGGGACTTAGGGTTCTGAACAAAGGATACTCTACTTCAGATCATGTGAAGAAGATTATCAGAAGCTTTCCATCTAAATGGAGGCCTATGGTAACTTCTCTTAAATTGGCTAAATATCTCAACAACACTTCTCTAGAAGAATAAGTGAGTTCTTTGAGAAGTCATGAGATTGATCTGGAACGAGACAAACCTCAGAAGAGAGGCAAATTTGTTGCTCTTAAATCCATCAGAAGATCTGAGAAGATGAGAGTTGTAACACCCCAAAATAATTAAAGTATTTATTTAATTATTTGATTGATTATGATAAGTAATTGTGATGTATTTGTGATGCATCTATGAGTATATATGATGTTTTGATGTATGTGAAGTGATATCGGGTGTATTAGAGATTTTAGATAATTAGTTTTAATTATTTAATTAGAATGATTATTAATAAAATAAATAGAATATAAGGTGTAGAAATAATGAGGGCAAGGTGGTAATTATGAATGAATAAGTGAGGGTAAGATGGGAAGACCATAGAAAGGGTACAAGGGTTAAACTAGGAAAAAAAAGTGTCATTCTTTTCATTCTGTGCAATCGTGAGAATTTGGAAGAAGCGGTGAAAGGGATCTAGGGAACAGGAACTCAGAGGAACATAGAGATTTCGATAGAATGCGAAGTGAAAGATTTACTGCTGGGAATCTAAGGTAAGGGGAGTTTATCGTTGTTATTATAATAGTTCTAAGGTTTAGATGATTGTAGGTTGTTTGAGTTTTTTATTGTGAATTGATAACTGTTATACCCCAATTTTTTCCCCTAAAATTTCTCATTATCTCATAACATCAATACATCAAGATCACACTTTCAGGTTGGTTATCTCTTTGGGTTCGTTCCCTTATCTTTAAGTTTTCTCTAAAGGGATCTCCAAGCACCTTAGTTGTGTATTTTGTATATGTATTGTTGACTAACCTCTAATCAAAATACCAAAAATATTTTCTTTGTTTTTGTATATTTGTGTTTTGTAGGTATCAAGCCAAAGCATCCAACAAGCAAAGTTTTCTAGTGATTTTTCTCTGAGAAAATCGATCTCCATAATTTCTTTTTATTTTTTTTTGCACTAAAATTTCATTTTTTTGCTATGCAAATCGATTTGCACAGACATGCAAATCGATTTGCACAGACATGCAAATCGATTTACATACGCGGAATTTTGAAAAAAACAATCTTAAAGTTTGTTAATTTTTTTCTCCAATTTTCTTTTATTTTAAAAAATATATCCTTGATTCAATTTTTGGCTCCAAAAATCAACTACCAAGCCTAATTTTGGTTCCAAACCAAAATCCAAACTACCACTAATCCCAATCCCAAACTCTATAAATAGAGCCCTCATTTCATTCAATTCTCAAGCTTTTGATATCCAAATTCACCTTGCAAAATTTTCCTCAATTCTCTCTATCTACCAAATTCACTCAAAGCTCCTTTTTAAAAAAATTATTAGTAAGCTTTTCATTTAAGCTTACTAATCTTTGAGCTAAACCTCCATCCAAACACTTTTTCTTCATCAATTCTCTATATCCAAGCTTGGGAGATTGATTATTGGGGCTGAATCGAAGCAACTTCTTGAAGTTGTTTTGATAATTTTCTAGATCTATCTAAGTTGGATCTTCATCTTTCACAATGTGATCTCATGTTGATCTTTGTGATTTAATTCTTTGAGCTACTTTTTTTGATTCCGTTGGTACTAATTTCTTACAATTTGATGGAATTTTCGTGCTCAATTAAATTCAAGATCATAAGGTGTTTGATGAAAAGTTTGAACAAGAATTTTGCCTTTTAAAATGCTGATTTTTCTGTTTTTCACAGTGAGCAATCCATTGCTCCCAGTGTGCAATCGATTTTCACATTGTTGTGTTACGCATATTTTTGAGAATTTTGTTGTGCAAATCGATTTGCACATTGTTGTTTTACGCATATTTTTGAGAATTTTGTTGTGCAAATCGATTTGCACAGACATGCAAATCGACTTGCCTTGAAACATAATGTATTTTTTACCTTGTTTTGGGGTTGTTTTGATTCCTCTCTCTTTTTCTACTCACTTCTTTTGATTGTTAGTTTAGATTGCAATTTTAAATATCCAATTTCTCTTTAAATTAAACGTACTTTGGGTGTAGCTGAAGTTGGATAAATGTTCATTAATTCAAATCTACCTAAGAGTGAATTATTTAATTCATTTTTGGTGCTTTGAATTAAGTGGTATGTTTAGTACTTTAATCCACCAAGATGAGTGATTGAATTTAAAGATGAAATAAGTTTGAGGTAGTGATCCAAATTTTCTTATCATTCCCCTCCCTCTTCATCTTATCCCTTTGTTTTTTTTACTTGTGCTACATGTTGTTGGAGAATAATCTACATATCATTTATCTAAACATATGGTACATAGATTACTATTGACCAACCTCAAAATAAGTGCGACTTCTAAATAAGTCCACTTACAATTTCTTAACATATCACTAAATTTGTCCCGATTCGAGAAATGATCATTCGTGGCCCAAACGTATGTTTGCAAGCCCAAGCATGTTTAAGTTGAAACCTTTGATCCAATAACCTTGAGGTTCATTGTTAGGAGGCTTTGGTCTTATCAATCCTCCAATGAACCTTCATAAACTTTGGTCTAAGTGAACCATTTAAAACATCATTGATTATACGTTGTTGCCTCGAGAACTTAAAATGAATGATATACTTGACAAAAAGCAAATGAAACTTGTTATTGAGAAGCTTTGATTTTATCAATCTTCTAATAATTTTTCAAATGCAAGTTTCAAGATGGTCATTCAACTAACCTCTGACTTCTAATTCACTAACAGTTGACTTTTACTTTGTGCTTTTACTTTATGTCTTTATTTTATGCCTTTACTTTTACGCACGATTTATTTTAGCATTTTACATTTCATGTTATTTTCATCTTTGCTCACTTGAGCATTTATCTTTATGTCATTTTTATTTTGCTCACTTGAGCATTTATCTTTATGTCATTTTTATTTTTCTCACTTGAGCTTTTCTTTTCTTTTTGAAGACACTTAATAATCAACTTGAACAATTAAAAATCTTAAGATTACTTGGACTATTTGGTTACTATCCTTGGCATAATGGAGTTGTGGACCTCTCGGACTTAGGATTAGAAGCCTTTACTCATTGGGACCTTGTTACTATGTTGTTATTTTTTCTGGAGTTCTTGGGTTTTACCATGAGACATTGGGTTGATTTACTTTATGTGTAGGTTATTCTAATTATATTCTTTGTCTATGATTTAGAGTTCATCTGTATACATCTATTACTCTGCCTGATTTTTGTGAAGACTTAATGCATCTGAAGCTTGGTGTAATACGGTAGGAAAACTGACTTGGTTTTACGTTTTATCAGAAATGTTGCGGATAACAAGAGTCTCCACCGAATTTTTTTTATCCAATAAGGAAAGGGTGAAAAGAAAAGGGAAGGTGTTAGCACCCTTTTCATCCGTAGTTATCTACGGGCTCTTAATCGCTAGCTCACTTTTGAAAACGGCTTTGTGTTGTGTGTTTGAAAATATTTGAAAATGCCAATTGTAAGGCAAGACTTTGTAATGACTCTCCTATCGTTAAAAGTGTATACAAAGTGTTTATTTGAAAATATTTTGAAAAAAAGTGTTTGATTATGAGATGTTTTTGTTTTTGTGAGCAAGCGATTACAAGCGTTCTACCTACTCAAGGTCTTTCTTGTATTTTTCCTCCTCCTTTAGATAGTGTTATCCTACCATTAGTTAGTAGGAAGCCCAATCGTTGGATGTGAAGGGACAGGCGTGGTTCATCATACAATCATAGAAGGAAAATGGTAAGGACGCTTTATAAATTTTCATGAAGGGACTTGACCGTTTATTGAAGGCAACATCGAAAGGATAATCGAGGGACTACAATCTTTATTTTTCGAGGGACAATGCTAAAGCGTCCCCACATTCGAGGGACATGATTGTTTTATTCTGAGGCAACAAGGGAGGTTACCCTAGAGGTGCGGGTGTGCAAATGTGTTGTGATTCAGTTATTTTAATCTTTTCTTAGGGTTAGCTATCGTTTGCTTTTAATCTTTCCATACAAGCCTAGTTACTAATAGTAATGTAGCAGAATAGGCAAACAGTAAATATGTGGAAAATAAAAGCGAAAAATAAAACCATAGACTATTACATGGCTTTGGGAGAGATACATAGGTAATAAAATGCGAAAAAGGAAACCCTAATTACTATTACAAACCATAGGCAGTTACAATAATCGGAAAAAATGTGATAATAGTAAACCACACAAAGTTTAAAATAGAGAAAAGGAAAGCGAACGGGTTTTTTGGTGATTTTTTGATAAAAAAGGTTTTAATGATGATTAACCCTAAAACTTGATTTATTTTAATTAATTAAAAAAAGGAATTGATTAATTAAAATAAAACCTAAAAAAAACCTAATTTGATTAATTAAATAAAAAAACGTAAAAACCTAATTAGGGTTTTTGAAAATGGTTTTGAAAAAATCAAAGGTTTGTTAAAAAAAAAGTTTTTTGTGAAATTAAAGGAAAAGGAGAGAAAAGAGTAAGAAGGATAGAAAAATAGGGAAGAAAACCAAAATTGTCAGGGGTGGGCACCTGTGTCAAGGAACGGAAGCCAGCGTGTTTTATTATCTGCAAAATAGAAAAATATGAAGAAAAAAAACTAAAAATGCCAAAAGGCTGGGATCAAACCCACGCCTTGGCATAGTAGTGCCTTTAGCGTGCGTTGAACCACTGGGGTGGTGATACATCCAATGTTTAAAATAAAACAAATTAAATATATTACAAACAAACTGCGTGAACTGGAGAGGCGTCGGATCCCTAGCTCCGGTCGTCTTCTCCGATGGTTCCTTTTCTTCAAACTTGCAAAACAATAAGCATTAAAGATCACAGAATACCTGTTCATAGTGATTTCTGGTAAACAACCGCTAGTCCTCCAAACTATCAAATAATCTTAATGACTGTTATTTAAGCTCTCTGGTAACTTGCAGGATCGACTAGATTGATCCTATGGGGTATTGGTCGTTTGGATAATTCTAATTGTAAAACTAATATTCATAGTTGGGTTTTGTGTTTGGAATGTTTTATAAACGTTCAACTCACTTCGATTACCATATTAAAAGGATCTAATGACATGATCAAGCAAAGATATGCGAAATTAAATTGCATGAATAAAGATTCGATTGCAAAGAAGTATAAAAATGCAAGAAACAAGTAAATAACTTTGAAGTATAAAAGCATGAAATGTAAAAGAATTTTTGAAATGTAAAGGATTCGAAATAGAAAGAAAGCGTTTAAATGCAAGAAATCAGTAAATAACTTTGAATGAAAAGGTATTCAAATGACAAAAGCATGAAGATAAAAGCATGAAATGTAAAAGAATTTCTTAAATGTAAAGGATTCGAAATAGAAAGAAAGCGTTTAAATGCAAGAAATCAGTAAATGACTTTGAATGAAAATACTTTAATGTAAAGGCTTTTGAATGATATTGACATGAAGATAGAAGATAAACTGGAAATGATAAAGAGTTTTACTGAATCATAAATATTTGGTGTTATCATACGTACATTGTTCGAGCATTCGTTTCCCTAGCCATGTGGTATTTTGAATGTTTACTGAATTTTGTACAATAGATATGACACACGAAATCCTAACGCTAAGACTTCTATTTATACTACTTCGACCATAACGGTCTTGCCTATAAGATTCTTCCACGTTCAGAACATGCAGAGCACCGCTCCTTTCTAGCTTCCACGCGTCTTCGAACGCTCCAGCGCATATATTTTAAATTTCGAACATCCCGCTTGCGTTTGAATTTCAAATGTTCTGGCACTCTTCGCTTCGAACTCATTACTTAGATACAGTCTCGTTACCACTTCGAGGCTTCTTTTTAAATATATCTTCACAACTGTCACTCGAAGCTCCGAGCTTTGACATATTCGTTTGAAGAACTTCTTCTACCATTCCGAACCGTAACATCTTGTTTTATTCCAACGAAACATCCAACTTGCTTCGTTTCGAACTGTGTCATCAAAATCTTCAGCCAACAAAATGCCCCTTTAAGATATGTATTTCGATCCTTTGAGAAAAACTTATTTTAAATATATATGCAAGATTTTGATGTGACCTTTGAGTAATCGTAACATTTATTGTGTATGACTCCAGTCACGTCAATCACGACGCCTCTTGGATTCCTTAACCGTCTTAAATCAGTATTTCACAGCATGGTGCAGTTATAAAACAATGATTATTATTAATCACGCATATTACCAATATCAGCCTTTACGCCACCTCCTTCTCAATCCAACCCACGACTCCCACGTATCCTAGTCTCACTTAGTGGATGTTTAAACTTCCACACTATAAAAACCAATCAACTTAGTCTTTTATTCTTTTCCATATTCTGAAACTTTTCTTCCTCTCTTCTCACCGAAAAACCCTAAAACTTCCAACAATCTTCAACCATGTCTTCCACAACATCATCCCAACTGAAGAAAACTTCCAAAAAGAAAGGAAAGAACACAGGAACAATAATGGAAAGCAAGGTTGGTACTTATCAAGGTCAATCTGTGCTTATCCCCCAAATGATCTCCAAAGAGAAGGAAATGCTTTACGCCTCTCAGGTACTAATTCCAACTAACGCTGCTGGAAAGAGGTTTGCTCTAATGGGCCCTCTTACAGTCTTTGAAATCTTAAAAGATACCAGAAAAATCTTCCCTGTTTGTTATAACTTCAAACCCTTGTTTAACAAGATGGATATCCCTAAGATAGGCGAGTCTTCTGATTCGACAACCATAGAAACTCCAATCGTTCCCCCAAAAGATCCCTTTGTGTTAGACTATGTGAAAAGCAACTTTAAACCATTTCGATCCTGCCCTACCTCTGACATAGCTTACCAGAACTGGCTTACCAAAGTAGAAGCCAAGAAATCCCAGCAATGGGAGGAATTAGGAATCTACAATTTGATTAAGTTATCAAAACCAGGCTTCACCTATAGTCATCCATTATTATTTGCGTCCTTATATTTCTGGGACAGCACCTACAACACCTTTCATCTCCCTGGGGGAATGATTACACCCACATTTTTCGATATAGCAGTCATTACTGGTTTGTCACCAATAGGAGAAACCTACATCCCTGACAATGAAGAGCACTCTAGCATCATTGACTTTGAAGTCAAATTAGCCAGCTTTTCAAAATTCATTAGCCATTACCACACTGAAGGAGATAGTGTGTCAGATGTGGAACATATTGCTTTCCTCACCTTATGGTTATCAAGGTATGCATTCTGCAGCAGGTCCTTACAGGTAGCAAGCAGGTTCATCCCTCTAGCTAGAGACTTACATGAGAATAGGAGGGTGTGTTTAAGCGAACTGTTACTGGTTGATCTTTACGAAAGCTTAAGATCAGCCGTTTCGAGTTTGAAATCCCACACTCCCAAAAACATCCTTCTAGCTGGCCCCTTCTGGTTACTCCAATTATGGCTTAATGCCATGTTTGAACCCTCACTATCAACTGCTAACACCATTGTTGAACAAGATCCGGAGATAGCGGATAGAATCATTGAAGGTACGAGGCTGCAAAAACTTACCCCAAACGATGACAAAGATGACTTCAAGGTCCTTTTCTCAAACTATATCATGTTTTTTTCCAAAAGACACAAATTTGAAGAGACCATGGCGCCCTTTGCTTCAAGGACTCATGGACCATCATGGTTCACCATGGCTCTCTCAGAAGCTGTTAAAAGCAAAGAAATTCAAGATATTTGGAAAGCCTTTTTGCTTCCTAGATTAATCTCCTCACGAATCACTCCTTCCAAGAATCAAATCTGAAATTCTGGCTACAGATACTCAATGTCACGTTTAATGTTATGACACCGTATCTGACTTTCTATAAGACAGTAAATGAAAAAAAACAGTAAAGAACACAGTCAATTGTTTACCCAGTTCAGTGTGCAACAACACCTACTCTGGGGGCTACCAAGCCAGGGAGGAAATCCACTATAAGAGGTATCAATTCAGGAATAAACCAACCAGTTTATCTCCTTCACTTAAGACCTACCCAATGCAACTTCAATCTAAGTACAACTTAAACCTGAGTTCCTACTCACTCCCCCTCAATCACAGCAGTGATGCTTAAAACAATTTACTAAAGAATTGATGAAGACACTCTTCAAAACATACACTTGATTATGCTTCACAACTTTTTAATCAAGCAACACAAACACTCTTGCTTCACAGCTTTGAGTGATACATAAACCTAACTTGACTTTGCTTCAAAGCTTTAGTCAAGAGACACACAACCACTCTTGCTTCAAAGCTTTAGAGTGATACACAACCCTTACAAATAAAACCTATTCCAAGACACTTATCACAATGATACTTGCTTGGATTACAATAGTTAAAACTATACAGCCTCTAAAAGATGTTCTGTCAAAAAGGGATACATTCCAAACAGCAGCCCTGTTGAATATATAGCAGCTGCAACTTCAGTTAGGGTTTCCACAAAAAGCTAGGGTTAATTCCGTTTGACCTTAAGACTTGGTCACAGGACTTTATCAACCAGGTTAGGGTTGAGCTAGGTTAACCCCAGGTCCACGACATTTTCTGTTCTGGAAAGACTGAGTCATAATCCTGAAAAAACTCAGAATTACCCAAACTGCATAACTGTTAGTTCAGAACAGGATGTCTTAACATCTGTTATGACATCTGAAAACCTGTCTACTGTTTTAGGTAAATGTGATCTTTTTGCAAAATGCTCAGATACACACTTATAAATAGCAGCACCTGTATGACAATATTTTTCTGCAAAGGTACCTAATGAATCAGTACATACTAAACTAGAATGTTATGACATCAGTCATGACATTCACACACACACACACACACCTGGTTTTAGCAAAAATGCATGCCAATAACTAAACAACTACAAAATCTTCCTTTTTGCCTATCAACCCAATTTTGTTTCTATACAATTTGGCCTGTGCCAACTAATCCCTGAACCTCTGTTCCAAACAGAGAGTGCCATCACTTCTGGTCGAACCTTTAAATCCAGAGAAGCCAAATTGCAATAGGAACAATATCAAGGCTTCGCCCACTTTGAACTAATACCTTTTGAACCCATACACTTCACAGCAAAGGGTTTTCTGGAATGGTGGACAAAGTTCTACCAATCTTGTATGTTCGATACCCTCTCCATTCAACAGAAACTAACTGATGCGTTCGATGTGCAGGTACACTCCAAGAAAGGTATGTTCACTCACGCCAAAGAGATTAGGGCTTTTCAAAATTATTTCGAAACCACTTATGATCCCACACACTTGGAATCCACTGTGCATCAAGCGGCTGAGACCTTGAAGGAAAAATTTAAAGAAAAAATTTCTAAACTCAAACTTCCTTCAGGGTTGTCACCTGAGGATAGGTATAGGTTGGCACTCGAAATGCATCCACCTAAATTCCCTAGATTGCCTACCTCAGAACTGGCTCTGGCTTGGTTTCCTCCATACCCTTGGTGGTTCACTTGCAAAGAAATGTTCAAATACCTTCAAAAGAAACCAAAGCCATCTGAGACTGTGACATGGGCTCGTCATTGGCTCCATGATTTCCCAGGACATCTTCGCTATGACCTTTCTTCCATGTCGATTATATCTAATCAAGGCGCAGGTGCGAATTCTTGGGAAAATCCCAAATGTTTCTTACTTTCTACATTTTTAACTTTTACCTTAATTGTTTCGATTTTCAGCCATCAGGATAAAGACCGCTGCTTCGAAGTCTAAAGAAGGAAGTGCTTACCAAATATTTTTCGAAACCACTGATGATGTGACCTTATCCAAACCAACAACAACCACTGCACCAACAACAACACCAGTAATAACAACTGTTCGAACTCCACAGGTAATCAATTAGCCCTGATGTTTCAAATACACCGAAACTCATGATTTAGATCTAATTCATGTTTAAATCTTTTCAGACTAACAAACTCCCACCAACCACTCCAAAGAAAAGGAAAACCAGCACTTCTGGGAAGAATCCCAATGCTGGAGGGAGTTCACCGACCGCTTCGAAGAAGAAGCAGAAGAAAGAAACTTCCAAAGGCGCTGCACCAATTGGCATTTCTGGACTCGATTCCAGAGATGCTGCTCCCTCAACTAAATCCAAAAATCTATCCTCGACCTCCAACGTAATGTTGGAACATATAGATAGCAACCTCTCTTTTGAGAATCCACAGGTAAATTGAACTCGAATTTTTTAACAAAAATAGTTATTCACTACCTTGGTGCAAGATCTTAATATTCTTTGTCTCTGTAGGACATTTTGAACCCAACTCTTACCACTTCGACTTCTCCATCAAAGACTGCTTCTCCCATCAACTCTTCTCCTCATGGGGACTCCAGTAACCTAGTGCAAAATAAAGGATCCTCCAACATGGCAGTTCTGACTGGGGCTTCAGAGCAGCAAGATGACCAAAGTACTTCTCCTCCTTTGAAAGAAACGAATGAAGCAACGCTTCATGCATCTGCAGAGATTTTACCAGAAACTTCTCTTCAAAAGTCCCCTCTCGAAACCCTTCAAGAGAACCCAAAGGACATTCATGCTGAAGAAGAGAAGGCTGATTCTGATCAAGAGAACGAAGAATCCGCAGAGGAAGGATCTGAGGAAGAAGATGCCCACAATGGTTCGACTGTTGGAACAGAGTCAGATGCCGATGGCAGTGAGAACAATGATATCGAAGTGGTGGATCTGGTTGATAATGAAGAAGGCAATAAGCAGGAAACAAGTGAAGGTGATGGTGACCAGACCAATGAGCCTATGGAAGTCGAAATGGATGTGACTCCCTTGCGCGTGGGACTTCCTTAATCATCTCAATCTCAAATGACTGAAGAGGAGCTAGCTCTCCTAAGAAGAAATGACCCAATTGGGTATATGAAGGCAAAACTAGCTCAAAGGGATATTCCTCTTGCTAGGGCTGGTACTAGTTCGACTAGCAATCCGTTGCCCTCAGATGATAGAGTTGTACTCCTTAACAGAATTAGGAGAACAATCCTTGATGTGGAATTGTTCGAAGTGCTCAAACAGGATAGTACAGCTTGCTATACCATGAAGGAGCTACTTACGCAAGTTAACCTCTCCACCTGCTCTTTGCCAGTCAGCACCATATTATTCGATCTCCAATCTCTGTTAGATAACGTGACTGGGTGTCTTCTCCAAGACGAATTTGCTACTAGAAAGGTCCAAGAGAAACGAACTGCCATGGACGCTGCTTATGAGCATGCCTCGAAGCTCTCTAAAGAAGCTGAAGACCAGGCCATGCACATAAAGCAAGCCAAAACTGACTATGAAGCTCGAGCTGGGTCTATTCTTCTCTGGGAAAAGAAAATTCAAGAATTCCAACAAAAGGTTAAGGAGGATCAAAAACAACAATTGGCCTATGAAACCAATACTGTTGGTGATGAGTTCGAAGAGCTCCTCAACAAAGGACTTGCAGAAATGGAGGCAGCAGAGCAACTTAAAGGAGAAGTAGCTACCCTAGAAGGAGCAAGGCGTTTTACTCAACAAAGGCTTGAGTCCTTTCGGAGTACCTTTAATAGATTGAGGAACAATGCCTATTTTTAAATCTCAGTTTTAATTAGTTCTGAATCTTTGGCTGAATTTTGGTCTGTAATATCCAAACAACGCCATTTTGGCATTCATTTATGATGTTTCGATTACGTTGTTATTATTCGAATCTCCTGTAGGCATGGCTTATATTTCTTTAAATATTTCCCATTAACCTTTAGGATTCGCTTATCGTCAGCCAACTCTTCGATTTCATATGCATTGTTTGAAAATATCTTTATTATTCGAAAAGGTCCTTCCCAATGAGGTGACCATTTACCTAATGTTTTATTTTTCTTGTCCATGGGCAATATGACTTTCCAAACTAAGTCATTAATAGTGAATGCTTTCCCTTTCACCCTTTTGTTATATGCCCTGGCTACCCTCTCCTTTTGTCTCATTAGGATTTCCAACGCATGCAATCTAACTTCATCTAACTCAACTAACTCATTCATCATCATCTCCCAATATAATGCAGATGGGATTTCGTTTTGTCTTTGAATTCGAACTGATTGTAGATGAATTTCTACTGGCAGAACCGCATCATGACCAAATGTTAATTGGAAAGGTGTGGTGTTAGTAGCTTCTTTAAGAGATGTTCTACAGGCCCATAGTATTTGGTCCAAAGTTTTGTGCCAGTTCCTTGGCTTTTTACCAATATGTTTCTTAATTAACCCTATTATCACTTTATTGGTTGCTTCGACCTGACCATTTGCTTGAGCATAATATGGTGTTGATGTTAGTAATCTAAACCCCATCTCTTGAGCAAATACTTGCATCTTCCTTCCAGTAAACACAAAACCTTGGTCTGTGGTTATGCTCTCTGGCAATCCGAACCTATAGATAATTTGTTTCTGTATGAACTCAATAATAGCCTCTCGATCAGCAGCTACTAATGGTATTGCTTCTATCCACTTGGTAAAATAATCTATTCCTACCAAGATATATTTCTGTCCTTTAGACGAAGCAGGATTTATTTCTCCTATTAAATCCAATGCCCATCCTCTGAAGGGCCATGGTTTAATGATCGAATGCAACTCACTTGCAGGAGCATGTTGAATCCCTGCATGTTTCTGGCATTCTTCACACCCTTTAGCAAAGTCTATACAATCTTTGAGCATGCTGGGCCAATACATGCCATATCGAAATAACAACCATTTCATTTTATGACCTGCTTGGTGTGCCCCACATGCCCCATTGTGGACTTCTAACAATGCTAAGTATGCCTCACTTTCTCCTAGGCATTTCAGTAATACGCCTTCTTGGGTCTTTTTGAACAATTCATTTCCCATGAGGACATATGATAATGCTCTATATTTTATCTTCCTATCAACATTCAAAGTTGGATTTGTTAAATAACTCACAAGTGGACTTCGCCGATCTGCATCTGATAAGGTGTCTATGGCTAGTATTTCGAATCCCTGTTCCTCAGCATAACCTAATTTTATACTCTCTAGATCTGATGGTATGAATCTAGTAGCCATAACTCTACCTCTTAATTCGACCAAATCCTCAAAGTTTTTAGCAGAAACTTTATAACCTGAAGCCAACTGTGCTAAGTCATTTGCTTCTTGGTTTTCTATTCTTGGTATATGTTGAATATCCATGTATTCGAATCTTCTAAGTAGCCTGTTAACTATGACGAAGTATGTCATCAGATTTTCCTTTATGCATTTGTACTCCTTTGTTATTTGCTTGACCACTAACTCTGAGTCTCCTTTAATTTCGACTCTAGTTGCCCCCAATTCCAACAAAGCTTCAAGTCCAACAATAAGCGCTTCGTACTCAGCTTCGTTGTTCGAGCAACGAGGACCATCTAACTTATACTTGAATTTTGTTGGAATTCCTTCAGGAGAAATTATGAGAACTCCAACACCACTACCGTCCCTATGGGTCGAACCATCAAAGTATAATTTCCAAGGTTGCATTTCAACGTAAGCCATGACAGTCTTTTCAACCAGTGAATGGTCCACAATAAAATCTGAAATTACTTGGCCTTTCACAGCTCTTAAAGGCATGAAAGTCAAAGAATATTCCGTTAAGGCTAAAGCCCATTTACCAACTCTGCTATACATTATTGGTTTCGAAAGCATGTGTTTAATAACATCGAAGTGAGATGAAACATAAACATCAACAGGCTTTATATAATACTTAAATTTCATACAAGAAAAGTATAAACAGAGACATAGCTTTTCTATATTGCTATATCTAGTCTCTGCATCATTCAATACCCTACTTAAATAGTATATGGCTCTTTCGATGCCATTGCTATCTTCTTGTGCTAACATACTACCTATACTAACTTCAGAAGCAGATATGTACAATCTCATGGGCTTTCCCCATGAAGGTGGAGACAAGATGGGAGGCTGAGAGAGATATCTTTTTATCTTGTCAAATGCCTCCTGATGGGCTTCGTTCCACTCGAAGGCTTGGCCTTGCTTCAAACGAAGCAACGGAGAGAAAGCTTGGGTTCTTCCACTTAGATTCGAAATGAACCTTCTGAGAAAGTTAATCTTCCCTAGCAAAGATTGCAGCTCCATTTTTGACGTAGGTGCTTTCATCTCCATTATGGCTTTGGTTTTATTTTGGTTGATCTCGATTCCTTTTTTATGAACCACAAAGCCAAGGAAATCTCCAGCCTGCACAAAAAATGCACATTTAAGGGGGTTCATTTTTAAGCCATGTTTTCTCATTCGTTCGAATGATTGGCTCAAATGATGCAAATGGGTTTCTGCAGATATAGATTTGATGACTATATCATTAATATACACCTGCATAAAGGTTTCAATGAAATCATGGAAAATTGAATTCATTGCCCTTTGATAAGTTGCCCCAGCATTCTTTAAACCAAAAGGCATCACTACCCATTCGTAGGTGCCTAAGGCTCCTGGGCAACGAAATGCTATCTTGGCAACATCTTCTTCAGCAATAAAAATCTGATTGTACCCAGAGTATCCATCTAACATACTTAAATATTTGAATCCTGCAGCAGAGTCTACTAACATTTCTGCCACAGGCATGGAGTACTCATCTTTAGGGGTTGCAGTATTTAAATCCCTAAAATCTATGCAAATTCTCAGAGAGCCATTTTTCTTAATAACAGGCACTATATTTGCTAACCATTCGACATACCTTGTGGTTCTGATGAATCTGCAGCGCAGCAACCTTTCGATCTCAGCTTTGATCTTTGTGAGAACCGTTGGTGCGAATCTTCTAGGAGTTTGCTTGATGGGCTTCTTTCCATCCTTGATTGGAAGTCTGTGTTCCACTAACTCCCTCTTTAAACCAGGCATTTCATCATAGTCCCACGCGAAGAAATCTTTGTTTTTCTTGAGGACTTCGATCACTTCTTGCTTGAGGCCTGGATCAAGTTTTGCGCTTATGTAGGTTATTCTTTTCGTGTTCTCATCCCCTAAATTCACTTCTTCGAGTGGATCCTGCGCCAACATTTTGGCACCTGAGTCTATGGGGTCCTTCTCGAAGCCTAAGGGTTCTTTATCATAGATGGCATCCAGCCTTTGATCTATTTCGTGTTCTTCACAGGGTGAGCCTTTCGAGCCATCCCCATTTATTTCGTTCACTTCTACAGCTAATTTATTTATCTCAGCCTCTAAGGCCGCTTTTGATTCGTTCTCATCCATGTAGGCCTAAATCCTTTCGAAGAAGGAAGACTCAATCATGAGCAAGATTGTCGAACTCCCAGCCTGCTGGCCGTCTTTGCATAGTACCTTCGACTCCTTCATCTTCACTGACTATTCTTCTATCCCAATATATGCCATCACGGCGAAGGGTCATATAATAGTGTGCGTTCCTGGTTTCGTTGATTTCATCATTAGGGACACATGGAGCAATCTTGGCCAAATGTTTGTCATAATTCCTCTTGTCAACTAAGTTGACTGCTGTCATGAAGTAACTCTGGTACGCTTCAATGTTCTCCACGATCCCATCTTCTCTCCATAAAACCAACCTCTGATGCATTGACGAAGGAACTGCTCCTACGCCATGGATCCACTCTCTTCCCAACAACAAGTTGTAGTTGCCTTTGGCTTCGACCACCATGAACATGGTGGGCCTGCAGCTTGATCCTATCGTCAAATCCAGTTGAACTACTCCCAATGTTTGGCCTACTTTCCCTTCATAATTGGATAGAACCATGTTGTGTGGTTTGATGTCACCCTCGCGTATTTCTAACTTTTTCAGCATGAAATGGGGTATTAAGTTAACTGCAGCGCCCCCATCCACTAAAACCTTATTTACGCCATGGGCACCAACTTTTGCCTGAATGAATAATGGCTTCAGATGATTTTTCATAGCTGGCTCTGGGCGCTCGAAGAAAGCATTCTGCTCCTCGACGGCTCCGTTATCCATCACGTAGTAACACACAGGCCTATGCTTCATCAAATCTATTGTATCATCCTCCTCAAACTCTTCGATTTCAGTTTCCTGTCCAAACTCACAAGGTAGTACAGATACCACGTTGCAATTGATATTGAGCGAAGACTCCCCCTCTGATTCGAAGTTGTCCGTTAGCATATCCTCGTCTTCTTCTGGACCTGGTGTGTACTCCTTCGATTCATTTGGTTGTGTTTCAGAGAAGAGTCTCCTACTAACTGGGGGTTTATCTTCAGGTTGATTATTCGTCGCAGGTTTGTTGGTGCTTGATTCTCCTTGGTTTTTTATCGAAGTTACTCATTTGCTTGCCATAGCTTCCTTTTTAGCCTTTCGAATTCTCTGTTGCCTTCGCCATTGTGATCTAGACATGGGGTTTCTCCCTTTGTAGTTTTCTAACCTCACTTCTTCCCTTTTTGCCATGTTGAACTGCCTTCTATATGTCATGGCGTGGCGTGTGTTTCGCTCATTGTTTCTCCATTTGTCTTTGCCCTTGTCAGTTCTGACTTGCATCCATTTGTCTGTTGGTATTTCAGCAGGAATTTTGAACGTTACCCTTCGTGCGCCTTTGGGATGAGGACTATCAGGCCTTCGTTGAGTGTATTTTCTATCGAAACGTTGGCCCATCTGACCAGTCTCTTGGTGGTTCCAGCATGGGGCGAAAGGGATTGTTTCGAAGGCTTTGGCCATACTTTGATCATAAACTGCAGAACACCTTGGGCATACAAGGCATTTGGTTGCCCCTTTGTAACAGCGAACCAAGAACTCCAACAAACTTTCTCCAGCTTTAGGATAACACCTGAATAGCTGGTTATCCTGGCGCCAGTTGATGCCAGTTCGTTCCCTTTGTTTCCTCTCGAAGTTTGCAGCAATTCTCTGGTTGCAGATGATGCTGCATCTAGGGCATAATATCATTTCGGCATCTCCTCTGTGGCACACCATGAGATAATCTTTAAGACTGGCATCCCCAACATAATTATCCTCCATTTTGTATTTCTCTTTTTCTAAGTATCTCTCCAACTCCTCCATTTCAGAACGAGGTCTCTCCATATCCACCATGTTGACATCTACATCCTCCCCCTTTATGTCATCATCTCCCCATCCTGTAGGTTTTACATCTTCGATTTGGATTTTTGAACTTTCTGGGGCAGAATACTTTACCAAATAGTCAAACTTTCCACTGGGTTCTCCTAAAGTATCCCATATTTCTTTCTGAGGGGAGGGTGGCCTTGTGATATGGACTTTCTCCAGTTTTAGCCTCAGGCCTTCAGTAACCTGTGTCAATTCTTGCTTTTGTTTCTCCTGGCCTTCAGTAGCCTGGATCTCTTTCGAAACAGCCAAAGGTACTGCTTCGATCGAAGCCCCTAGTTGCTTGTGGAGGTCCTCAGTGACCCCCTTGTTGACTTCGACTAACACCCAGCTTTCATTCTCAGTGCTTTTTTCTCCTAATGGAGTGTCATCTTGATCTGCTTCCACCATATTGATTTCTCCAATGCATGCAGGCTCGGAGTAATTGGTGTCTGCGACATCCAAAGGATCTTCATCTACTTTCATTTTTGGTTTGTCAGCAAATTTCAATCTGCCATCCTTAATTGCATTTTGAATTAGATCCCTGAAAAGAAAACACTATGACGTTTTGTGGCCTAGGAAACTATGATACTTACAGAATCCCCTTTTCTTCCTTTGATCTAAAGGAGGTATTTTGACATTTGATGGCACAATGAGTTGGCCATCTTTGACAAGCAAATCAAAAATCTCGTCACACTTAGTTACATCGAAAGTATAAACCTTCTTTGGGAATTTGTCACTTTTCTCATTTTCAACAATTTCTTTCCCTTTTGTGGGAACTAATAACTTGCAAGAGTAAGGTGGGGCATGTTTCAATTCAGTGAGATCAATTTCGACCTCTTCGAATTCAGGGTAATCTTATGCTTCCTCAGCTCCGACATAGGAGACCCTTTCTTTCTTGTTATTTTTAAAAACTCTGGCCTTTTCGGCCTTTAGCCTTTCGACTTGTCGAACCCTATCGGATAATTGAGCCATGTCCCTCAAGTATTGTGTATCTAATTTCTTTCGAATAGAGTAATCTAGGCCGCCAGCAGCCATTTCGACTAACTCATGCTCAGGAACTACTGTGAAGCATCTAGATTTCAAGAGTCTGAACCTATTCAGGTAATCATCTATGGGTTCAGTAAACTTCCTCTTGACACTGGCTAGTTCCTTCAGACTTATTTTAGATTGTCCCATGTAGAACTGTTCATGGAATAATCTCTCCAACAGAGCCCAAGTATCTATGGACCCAGGAGGCAAAGTGGTGAACCATGTGAAAGCGTTCTTAGTTAGGGAACTTGGGAAATATTTGATCCTAAGGTCTTCATTATTTGCTATATCTCCTGCTTCGGTTAGATACCTGGTGTTGTACCCCAAAATTTGCCCTCCCATAATCTTCAAAGTTTTTGCCAAGCATCACCTCAAATGGCTCAAGAATTGCTCAAGGGCTACACAGTCAACCACCCTCCTAAGCCAGTCAAACTGGGGTTTTGGTTCTTGCAAGGAAGTTGAGGTTTTCAAGGGCTCAATCAAGTCCCATATGCTAATGCACATTGTAAAGCACCTACATGTCAAATTTCAAGGCTCACAAAGTCAAGTTGCCCAGTCAAAAACCCTAATTGCTCCACAGTCAACTGTAGGGGCAAAATGGTCATTTGGCAGTCAAAAATCAAAATTTTTGGTCAACATCTTATTTTGAAGCCACAAACATCATTTGATCAATTCTTGATCATGATTCTCAAAGTATGGCTCAAAAAGTCTCAAGATGCAAAAGTTTCTATTTTTGGACAGTTGAAAAGTCAACTGTAACTTGACCAAGGCATAACTTTTTCATGGTTCATCAGAAAAATCCCATCCAATGCTCATTTTGAAGGGGATGACATTTCCTACAACTCATCTTCACATTCCAAGTCCAAGAAATGCTCTCACAAAAAGTTATCAATTTCAACATTATAGGTCATTTTCAAAAGTCAACAAAAAGGGACTTTAAGTCAAAGACCATAACTTGAGATTGGTAAATCAAAATGACATGGGACCAAAGACATTGGTTAGAGGACTTCAAGACCTTTCCAAAATTTCAAATAACATGTTCATAACTTCAAAATTGAGCAAGATATGCATTGGAGAAGTTGGGAAATTTTTGTGAAATGGCCAAAATCAATTATCCTTGAAACTTCATTTTTGACAAAAGGGGCCCACTTTTTCCACTTGATTCAGCTTGGCCATGCTTCCCACGTGTCCCACAAATTATTTCAAGATTTAAAATTAGTTTTTCCATTTTTATTTAATTTTATTTGGTTTAATTCATTTTAAATCTTTTAAAATCAAATAAAAATCAAGAAAATTAATAAAAGGGAATATTTTGTATTGAAATGCTTTGATACACCATCATGATCATTCCAATTTCGTGCAAATGCCTAAATGAAGCAAGAATTCAAATTTTGGCTCAAGAATGGAAAGTGCTTCAATGGAGTTTATGGAAAATCCCAAGCATGAATGCATTGCATTATTGGCTTTAATTATGATCAAGACTCATTACATAATACATGTACAAGCTAACACAAGTGGATTCACGACCAAAAGAGCTCCCAAACGGCCAAACGCATTTTCAAATTTTCAAGCAAAAAAGCAAATCTGAAAACCTAGTTACAGCGCCTCTCAAGCCTCCATTCCCATCCAAACACATTCCTGGTATCCCAAGGAAACTTTTGCAATCAAAAACCAATCCAAACATGCCCAGAATCTTAGAACTCAGGCCCAAACGGTTTGCTTTTTTTTCTTGAATTCTATGTAATCATTCATGCGTTTTTTGAAATTTTTTTGAATTGATTTATACTCATATTAACATCCTGAAGCTTTTGGTATCATTTAATTGAACAATATCATCCCATATCAAAAATTGCCATTGATGGACATTAGGGTTTCGGAAGCTTGAAATTAGGCGTTTGCACATATGGTAAAATTGGCCAACCAAACGTATACCATTGGAATCGTGACATCCAAACGGACATAACCATGATCTCGCGCTCAATTTATATGCAAGCATGAGCTGTTCGCTATTTTTTTGCAGGTTGTGTTTAGTGGGGGTTTAAAACCCCCGCCATTTATTTATGTTACAGGGACAAACAGAGAAGAAGGTTGGTGTGGCAAGACCTGAGTGGAAGGTTCAAATCCACGCGCGCATTTTTTTTGTTTTTGGCATATAATGTTTTTATTCTATATAATATTTCATTTCTATGTTACTTACAAACGCGTGCATTGGATCAGTTGGTAGGCAGGTGGCTTGGTAAACGCTGGGACCTGGGTTCGAATCCCAGGTCCCCCCAAATAATTTCTATTATTTTGTTTCAAATGTTTCCATGTAGTGCACGTCCCAGGGCTCACCATGCATCCCAACGCTTAGGCTTGACAAGTGGCTTCAAGACCAATCTGAAGGCCAGAACATGCAGTACACGATGCACCCTAGTCAGCAAGCAAGCACCCAAGCAGAAAGGTCAACGAGGCCTTTGTCTTAATGGGCCCAGATTCAGCATTTCACCCCCATGTTGGCCCAGCACCCCCTCCATTTGGGTTCATTCTTCTTTCTTTTCATTTTATTTCTTTAATTTAATTTCCTACCCCTTTTATTTTATTTGTTATTAGTAATTAATTTAATTAACCATTTTCATAAAAAACAAAAAAAAATATAATTAACACTTTTATTATTATTATTCATTATTTTGTAAATAAATCATAATTGAACTAGTTTTTAATTAGGCCATTTAAACATTTTTATAATTAAAATAGATTTAGATTTAGGTTAACCTAGAATTTTATTTCTTTTTTCTATTTTATTTCATAAAAAATATAAAAACAAAAAATATTTTCTTGTAATTAAAATAATTAATTAGTTTCCATTTCATTTAATTACCAAAAAAGACCAAAAATTAATTTCTTTTCTTAAAAGGGCCAAAACCCTTAGAGCATTCCGATTTAATTTTGTTCGCGCGCATTTTAATTTTAATTCCTTATCTTTGATTATTATGTAATTGCTCCGGATATGTAATAGTAAATAGGACCTTTTACTGTTTTATTTTTATTTTTCGCACTTATTTACTTAAAACGGGTCTTTGTAAATTTTTGGCGATGTATAGACCCGCGCCTTGTAATAGCGTAGGATTTACGTTTCCACAATTTATTTTCCGCACCCCCTTTAACTGTTAACTTGTATGAAAGAAGGCATGATAATTAAAAATAACTCGTAGCTCACCAATGCCTGATCAAAGACAAATATTAACATGAAAACAACACACTGATTCACACACCACTCTTAGGGTACGCCTCACTGTTGCCTTGCCCTCGAAACATGGTCGCCGAGTATAGGACGTTTTAGTAAGTCCTTATGTCCATGACCCATGGCATAAGGGTAGCTTCTAAGGTGTCCTATTGTTGCTCTGGTGACCACACTGTCCCTACAAGCTCGAATTGTGGTCGTCGAGTATAGGACATTTTAGTAAGTCCTTATGTCCGTTGATCCATATGCCTCAAAACAAGTTGCCTCGGAATAAAAAAGGGATCAATGGCATAAGGGTAGCTTCTAAGGTGTCCTACTGTTGCTTCGGTGACCACACTGTCCCTAAAATCGAATTGACCCGAACACCTCCAACGATGGTGCTACCTACCTCTCAATGGTGGGATAGCACTATCTAAAGGACACTTACACAGCCTAATTCCTTAGGGTAGGTGGATGACTCGTAGATACTTGCTCTAACTCAAAACAAATCAAAACTTCTTTTCACACCGACACTTTTCAAAAAGCTTTCAAAAACAATTTTTCAAACACTCTTGAGGACTGATACAAGAGTCGATCTGAAACTTTAAACGGAACTTTTTTCAAACCCACTCACTTGAAAAGCAAACAAACACTTTTGAAAACACAAATGAGCAAGTATCTAAGAGCCCATGGATAACCATGGATAGAAAGGGTGCTAACACCTTCCCTTTCTTTAAATCTACCTCCCGAACCGAGAGATAATCTCATAAGGAATTTTGCTGTGCTTTTGTCCTGTCCATGTTGGAGAAAATAAAAGACGGTGGCGACTCTTGCTTCCGCGACATTTCGCGAACCAGCGTTAAACAGTCAGTTCCAGATCCACCGATCACAGAACTGGTGACTATGCTGGGGATACCATAAAAGTGAGGTGTACCTTAGGACTAAGATCACTTGTGTTCTCAATTGCTGTGTTTGTTTGCTTTATTATTGTGGGCTGCATCGGAGTTACATAGATCCTAACCCGGATCTGGGGATACCCTGTTAGGTAGCATAAGTTGTGAGGGACCTGTCCGGCGTAGACCGACATGGGTGAAGCAGTGGCTACGTTGGTGTGGCGCCTTGGTCTGTACCGATATCCCTTGTGTCGCAACGAGGAGAATATGGGTCTTCTGAGGAGTCATTAAGCACCAACCGACCTTAGAACCTTAAATGACCCAACTTGGCCAATAGAACAGTAGCAGTATGCTACGCCCATTGAGGCTAAACTCTCGTGATGGTTCTGGCCGCAAGAAAAGGTTGCGATGCTGGAGTTATGACCGATTGAGGGTAGTCAGTGATATTGGGATCCTCTAGAACCCGGTTACTTCTGATAGGACAGGTCCTAACCAACAAACTGAAAGAGGGTAATACCTAGACCTCATGCTGGCCTAAACTCTAAGGGTTGTGGTGTGACTTGTGTGCCTTATCATGTTTGCCTATGTGAATATTTGTGGTGTGCTTTATCATAACATCATGCCATCATAACATTGCATGTATCCTGCATAAGGACTGACCATTTCAAAGACAAGAGGGTTCACCTTTGCTCTGTTTTGTAGGACATCATGATGCCTATGCGAAGGAACACTATCCGGTTCAATTTTGTTCACCCACCTGAGTTGCTTGAAGAGTTGGTTAGCAGAATTCCAAACACTACTTCCTTCATCCAGAGGCATGGTTCTCTTCTCAGTTTAGTCACGGCAAAGTGGGACCAACAACTGATGGGTGTCCTGACCCAGTTTTATGACCCTTTGTACCAGTGCTTCACCTTTCAAGACTTTCAGCTGGTCCCTACCCTGGAAGAGTTCTCTGATTTGCTTGGCATCCCTATCTTGGATCAGACTCCCTTCACTGGTTGGGAAAAGGCTCTTAGACCTGAGGAGATTGCAGCAGCCCTTCCTTTGACCAACAAGGAAGTGATGGACAACTGGGTGACTAGAAGCGGAGTTAAGGGCTTCTTGGCTAAATTTCTGATTGGCAAAGCTAACAGTTTCTGGAATGACTTAGACTTCAGGGCACACGAGGACATTCTGGCTCTCTTAATCTATGGTCTAGTCTTGTTTCCTAATCCTGATAACTTCATTAACGTCACTGCCATAAGGATCTTCGTGTCTCGGAACCCTATACCCACTCTCTTGGGTGATATCCTGCAACAACTCTATGCTCGTACTGCCTGAAGACGAGGAACTCTGTGGTGTTGTACTCCTTTGTTGGTGAGGTGGTTTATTTCGCACCTCCCCAAGTTCGTGCTAAAGAACCAAGAAGGAAGAGGCTGGGCTCATAGGTTAATGTCTCTTACTGATAGTGACATCATTTGGACTCTCAGAGGTTTGGATGAGGTAGCTGTTATTGATCGTTGCGGAGAGTATCCTAATGTTCCATTGATTGGCACTCAGGGCGGAATCTCTTATAATCCATGTTTAGCTCTCCGTCAGTTTGGAAGAGCCAGAAGAGCAGGGCCTCATGAGGTGCGGGTGCCTCACATCAGTTTTGAGTTTCAGAAAGATAGTGACGAACTACGCCGTAGATTCATCAAAGCTTGGGACAGAATTCACAAAGCTGACCCACAAGAGTTGGGACCGAAGACTTCCCTACCAATGGCACCCTATTACAAGTGGGTCCGCGTCCGTGCTCAGAAGTTAGGTATGCCATATGAAGCTGTCAGGCCTATCGTTCTTGAAAGTCCTGATGAAGATGGGATTCCTCCAACTGTTCTCCCTCCTCAGATACCCACTGATGTTGATACACTAAAGAGGTCTTGGGCGCAACTACAGGAAGAGCGGGATTATTATCGAGAAAAGTTCAATGAGCAGGAACAGAAGATCCAGAAGCTGACAAAGCAATTGGAGAACGAGCGGGCCTTGAATGACTATATCCGTACTGAGAAGAGGAGGCCATGGGAGCACTGATGGGCTTTGGATGTTTCTTTTACAGCTTTATTTCCTTTTCAGTATTTTCCTTCTTGTAACGCCTAAGGGCAAATTGTTGAACAATTTAAAGTTTGAATCTAATAAAGTGTGTTCCTTTTGTTTACGAAGTTGATTCCTGATTGTCTTTGAAAACATAATTCATACGCATTTCATGCATCATATGCATCACAGGTACCCCTTTTTCTACAGGTTATTTAATCTTCTTCACTGTTTATTTCAGCACTCAAGCATCATGAATCCTGAACCAACTACCGAGCAAGCTATCAAGGCCCTCCAGGCCCAGAACGCTCAATTTCAGGAGATGGTCATGAACTTGGCCCAAGGACAACAAGAGCTGAAGGCTCTGCTCCTGAAGAAGAATAAGAAGAAGAAGAGGACCGTCCTGTTCAGCAATGGACGAAGACTCGGGAACACGTTGCAGAATGAAGCTGAGAGGACTACTCCATCTGTGGGGGAAGGCAGTCATCAAGAGAGAGAGGTGCCTAGTCCCGTGGTCTCTGACACTGAGACAGACTTCAACAATGAACAGTACCCCCCTGCTGAGGACCGGTACAAGCAGCTGGAAGACAGACTAAATGCTATGGAGATTCAACGTGTGCCTGGGTTGGATTTCGGAGACTTGGGGTTATCTTCTGGGGTGGTAATTCCACACAAGTTCAAGGCGCCGACCTTTGTGAAATATGACGGGGCTTCCTGCCCTAAGATGCACCTCCGTTCTTATGTAAGGAAGATCCAGCCTTACACAGCAGACAAGAACTTATGGATTCACTTCTTCCAGGAGAGTCTTTCAGGGACTCATCTCGAATGGTTCTATCAGCTGGATGGAATCAACATTCGTAACTGGGAGGATTTGGCCACTGCTTTCTATAAGCAGTATCAATATAATTCCGACCTCGCGCCCACGCGTACCCAACTCCAGGATATGTCGCTGGGAACAGGTGAAGGTTTTAAGGAATACGCACAGAAATGGAGAGATCTGGCTGGCAGGGTGCAGCCACCATTAACTAACCGGGAATTAGTGGACATGTTCTTGGGGACCCTATCCGGGCCGTTCTTCAATCATCTCATTGGTAATTCTTCTACAGGGTTCACAGACCTCATTCTGACTGGGGAAAGGATCGAAGCTGGGATGAAATCGGGGAAGATACAGAAGGTTGCCTCCTCAAATGCTGAAAAGAAGTCCTTTAAGAAGGAGGCCAGTGCTGTGTATGGTCCAAGAAGGCAAAACAAACTAGAACGCCGCCAAGTTGTCAACGCGGTGGTTATTTCTAAGCCTGTTGCTGCTCCACAACAATACAACCAGCCAAGAGCTGAGAGGCCCAAACGACAGTATACTCGGCTCAACATGACTCTCTCTCAGATCCTGCCGCAACTGCTAGCGACCAACTTGGTAACCGTCAGAGAAGCTCCGAAGGTTGTGAACACTACCTCTCTGAAGTATAATCCAAATGCCCGCTGTGCTTATCACTCCGATAGCCCGGGGCATTCTACTGATGATTGCTGGGCCCTGAGAAATAAGGTTCAGGACCTTATTGATGCCAAGGAGATACAGTTCGAGGCGCCCGAGAGGCCGAATGTTGTGACCGCTCCCATGCCCCAGCATGGAGTGAATGCTGTTGAGGAGGATTTGTATGTAGCTTCTGTGGATGATGTTGCTACTCCGCTGCCGATTGTCAAGAGGAACCTGTTGCTAGCCGGTTTATTTCCGGGATGTAGCAAAGGTTGCCCTTTATGTGCTGATTCCCCTGCTGGTTGTTCTTTGCTGAAGTCAGGCGTCCAAAACCTGATGGATAGTAAAGAGATTTTGTTCAAAAAGATTATTGTTCCTGCTGCTCCTGTTGAAGAAGTTTCAATTGTTACCATTTTCAACAACCCTTCCAAGGCTCCTTCGAAGAAGCCTGTCCAAATTTTTCCTGTTCACAAGATTGCTCCTGTAACCATTACGGTTCCGGGGCCCATCCCCTACAGGTCCGATAAAGCTGTCCCGTGGCACTATGGGGCAGATGTTTATGTTTTGGGAGTGAAGCAAGAGTTCAATACTGATACCGGTGTCACTAACATCACCGGGCCTACCAAGGTCACTCGCAGTGGCATATTGTTTTCACCAGATATCGCGCCACCAACAATTCAAAGGCCTCTTATCATCACACCTGCCAGTGTGCCTGTTTCCCCCCCTGATCAAGTTTCTACCCCTGCTGCCGAGTCATCTGACGCTCGGGGTAAGGGAATTGCTACTGATGTGCCTGCCCGGACGGAGGCACCGAAGACCATTGTTGAGGCTTCCGAGCAGGAGATGGAAGAGATCCTCAAAATTATCAAAAAGAGTGACTTCAACGTCGTTGAACAACTGGGGCACACCCCATCTAAGATCTCCATGCTTTCATTGCTGCTGTGTTCTGAGGCCCATGCTAAGGCCCTGATTTCATTCCTGAAGATGGCCCATGTGCCACAAGAGACATCTGCAGATCAATTCACTGACTGTGTGGCCAATTTGACAGTTGACAATGGTTTGGGTTTCTCGGACGCTGATCTTACTGCTAAGGGAAAGAACCACAATGACGCCCTGCATGTCTCCATAGAATGCAGGGGCACTACTCTCGCACACGTGTTGGTGGACACTGGTTCTTCCCTGAATGTATTGCCCAAGAAGGCCTTGGACCGGGTGGATTGTGAGGGCCTGGAGTTGAAGCCTAGCAACATCATTGTCCGAGCCTTTGACGGATCGAAGAGGATGGTTCATGGTGAGGTAGACATTCCTATTCGTGTGGGTTCCCAAGTATTTGACTCGACGTTCTATGTGATGGACATTCGTCCATCTTATTCCTGTTTGCTGGGTCGACCTTGGATTCACAAAGCTGGGGCTGTGTCCTCCACTCTACACCAGAAGCTCAAATACCCGGCCAGAGGGAAGATTGTCACTGTGCAAGGGGAGGAAGAATACATGGTTAGTCATCTGAATTCCTTCCGGTATATTGAGATGGACGGGGAGTTTATTGAAACCCCCTTTCAACATTTTGAAGAGGTACCTCCAACATTGGCAGCAGCGGAAGCAGTAACTGAAGAGGGTTCTCCTTTGAAGATGGCCTCCTTAAAGGACGCCCGAGCTGTAATTGAGAAAGGTGAATGTGCTAACTGGGGCAAGCTCCCTGATTTTACTCCTAAGACTGACAAGTTTGGACTGGGTTTTACTGCAGAGGCTCAGAGGGCTGTGCGCAAAGCTAAGATCGGAAGACCTCCTGTGCTCATCACCAATCCAGGAGTGAATGCTATTGGGGATGAAGACGAAGTGGAAGAAGCAGAGTTCGATAGCTGGATCTACCCGACGACTAACGGTGGATTGACCAATTGGACCGCAAAAGATCACATACCTGTTACTTTTGTTACGCGGTAATGAATTCCTTTGTTTTTAAGTTGTAATAAACAATAATTTCAAACTTTATGGCCTGGTGTCCTACCCGGGGCACCGTTGGCTTCATTTGTGAGGGCTTATTAATTGCCATTTCCATATATCATGAATAAAGACCTTGGACGTTTTTTCGCATTGCAAATATTGTGTTCCCTTTCTTTCTTTCTTTCTTTATATATTGCAAAACAGCTATATTTACACACACTCACTCATACAGGTTTCAATCCACTCTGGATCTCACTGGTAACGACTCTGCTACTGCCAGTTATGACTTCGAAAATCCGATCAACTTAGCCGAAGACGAAGGTGAAAATGATTGCGAAGTGCCTGGCGAGCTTGCAAAACTGTTACTCCAGGAAGAGAGGGCAATTCAACCACATGAAGAGCCAGTGGAAACAATAAATCTGGGTACTGAGACAGACAGAAGGGAAGTTAAGATTGGTGCCAATCTGGAGCTCAGCGTGAAACAACGATTGGTTCAGATGCTGCATGATTATGTGGAGATCTTTGCCTGGTCCTACAAAGACATGCCTGGGTTGGACACCGACATTGTGGTTCATCATCTGCCTACCAAGGAAGACTGCCCTCCGGTTAAGCAAAAGGTCTGCCGTATGCGCCCAGAGATGTCCGAGAAAATCAAAGCTGAGGTTATGAAACAGTTTGATGCCGGGTTTCTTGCAGTGACTTCTTACCCTCAGTGGATTGCCAATGTGGTTCCAGTGCCTAAGAAAGATGGTAAGGTCAGAATGTGTGTCGACTACAGGGATCTGAACAGGGCCAGCCCCAAGGATGACTTTCCCCTACCTCACATTGACGTTCTAGTTGACAATACTGCTCAGCACAAGGTGTTTTCCTTCATGGATGGTTTCTCCGGGTATAATCAGATCAAGATGGCTCCTGAAGACATGGAGAAGACCACATTTGTTACTCAGTGGGGCACCTTCTGTTACAAGGTCATGCCATTCGGGTTGAAAAATGTCGGGGCAACCTACCAACGGGCCATGGTTGCTTTATTTCATGACATGATCCACCATGAGATAGAAGTGTATGTCGACGACATGATTACAAGGTCTCAAATCGAGGAGGAACACCTTGACCATCTGCAGAAACTGTTTGACCGTTTGAAACTGTACAAGCTGAGGTTGAACCCAAACAAGTGCACATTTGGGGTAAGATCTGGAAAGTTGCTAGGCTTCGTTGTAAGTGACAAGGGTATTCAAGTGGACCCTGCCAAGGTTAAAGCCATTCAAGAGATGCCAGTTCCTAAGACAGAGAAAGAAGTCAGAGGCTTTCTGGGACGACTGAACTACATCGCCCGATTCATCTCGCACCTCACTGCTACTTGTGAACCAATCTTCAAGCTGCTGAAGAAAGATCAGGTAGTACGTTGGAATGATGAATGTCAGGCCGCTTTTGACAGAATCAAAGAGTATCTCCAAGAACCACCCATCCTTATGCCACCGGTTGAAGGGAGACCTCTGATACTATACTTGACAGTACTTGACAGCTCAATGGGGTGTGTGCTGGGGCAGCATGACGAGTCTGGCCGAAAAGAGCACGCCATTTATTACCTTAGCAAAAAGTTTACCGACTGTGAGACCCGATACTCACTGCTCGAGAAAACTTGTTGCGCTTTGGTATGGGCTGCTCGCCGGCTGAGACAGTATATGCTGACTCACACCACTCTGTTGATCTCAAAAATGGATCCAATAAAGTACATATTCGAAAAGTCTGCTCTGTCTGGAAGAATAGCAAGATGGCAAATGATCTTGACAGAATACGACATCCAGTACACGACTCAGAAAGCTATCAAAGGAAGTGTATTGGCAGACCATTTGGCACACCAGGCAGTGGACGACTACCAGTCAATGAACTTTGAGTTTCCAGACGAGAGCATCATGGTAGTGACTGATTGTGAAGTACCTGGACCGGATGAAGGACCTGAGGAAGGATCCCGATGGTCTATGCACTTTGACGGAGCCTCCAACGCTTTGGGTAACGGTATCGGCGCTGTGATCATATCCCCTCAAGGAACTCATACTCCACTCACAGCCCGGCTATGTTTCAACTGCACCAACAACATGGCGGAGTATGAGGCATGCATCATGGGTCTTCAAGCTGCGATTGACTTAAGGATCAAGTTTCTGAGTGTCTTCGGAGATTCCGCTCTCGTGATCAATCAGATCAAAGGCGAGTGGGATACGAAACACCCAAACCTTATTCCCTACAAAGAGTGTGTGCTGACATTGATCCCCCACTTCACAGAGATAACTTTTGAACATTTCCCAAGAGAGGAGAATCAGTTGGCGGACACGTTAGCTACAATGTCTTCCATGTTCAAAGTCAAGTGGGACAATGAGGCTCCCCGGATCATTATCTGGAAACTGGACGAACCGGCATACTGTTGTGATCTGGAGGCTGAGGTAGTAACTGAAAAACCATGGTATCATGAAGTGAAGAGGTACTTGGAAGCTCAAGAATACCCTGAAGGTGCATCCATCAATGACAAAAAGTTTCTGAGAAGGTTCGCAGCGAAGTTCTTCCTCAGCAATGGCATTCTATACAAGCGAAACCATGATTCGACCTTACTGCGTTGTGTGGATAAAACTGAAGCAGAAAAGATCATGGCAGAGTTACACGAAGGTACCTTTGGAACACACTCCAGTGGACATACCATGGCAAAGAAAATCCTTCGGGCAGGATATTTCTGGTCCACAATGGAAGCTGACTGTTACCAACATTCTCGGACATGTCATAAGTGCCAGATTTATGCAGACAAGGTGCACGTTCCTCCAGTTCCTCTGAATGTCTTGACAGCACCTTGGCCTTTTGCAATGTGGGGCATAGATATGATCGGTGAGATTAAACCTACGGCATCCAACGGGCATCGCTTCATCCTGGTAGCGATTGATTACTTCACCAAGTGGGTTGAAGCAGCTTCCTATGCTACAGTAACTAAGAACGTCGTGGCACGGTTCATTCGGCACAACCTGATCTGTCGATACGGCGTACCAGAGAGGATCATTACGGACAATGGTACCAATCTTAACAACAAAATGATCACTGAGCTCTGCGAGCAATTCAAGATACAGCACCACAACTCTTCTCCTTACCGGCCGAAGATGAATGGGGCTGTAGAAGCAGCAAATAAGAACATCAAGAAGATTGTGCAGAAGATGACAGTGACCTATAAAGATTGGCACGAGATGCTACCGTTTGCTCTTCATGGGTACCGTACCTCAGCACAGACGTCAACCGGGGCAACTCCCTTTTCCTTGGTCTATGGCATGGAGTCAGTCTTGCCCATAGAAGTCCAGATACCCTCTCTCTGGATAATGAAGGATGCAGATCTGAGCGAAGATGACTGGATCCAGACTCGACTTGATCAATTAAACCTAATTGACGAAAAGAGACTCACTGCTATTTGTCATGGTCAAACGTATCAAAAACGGATGATCAGGGCATTTAACAAGAAGGTCAGACCACAAGAGTATCAAGTCAGAGACCTGGTAATTAAGCGCATCATCCTTCCTCAGAGTGATCCCAGGGGCAAATGGACCCCTACGTACGAAGGGCCATTTGTGGTTAAGCATGTCTTCTCAGGAGGAGCCATGATTCTAACCACCATGGATGGTGACGACCTTCCTCACCCCGCCAATGCAGACATAGTAAAAAGATACTACGCATGACAAAAGACCCGCTAGGCTGACATGCCTAGGCAAAAATAAGGGCTTCCCGGCGAACCAAAAGGGTTCGGGCAAAAATAAGGGATGAAATTAAAAAAAATCTGTACACCCGGCAAGTCGAAAACCTGAAAAGGCGACTTGGGCAAAAATGGGTATCCCGGTGGACTGAAAACCCGAAAGGGCAGTCCAGGCAAAAATTAGGGATAAAGCGTAATACTATGTCTCGTTGGATCACCTTGCATCCAGAATCCGGTATCAGCTAGCAGGTGCAAAGGGCATCAATCAATCAGCTTCATCTTCAGCTAGGTCGTCAAGTGATGAGATGATTGAAAACATAAAGGCGATAGCAGAGTTGAAACCCAATGGAATCATTCTTTTCACATAGCTGTTTTGTTTTCCCTTTCAAAATTGTAAACTCTGTGTTGTTCGGCGGCGTTCTCTTACTAGGACGTCAGCCTCTTGTATATAAACGCCTATTTACAGGCTAACTTCAAATCAATACAAAATCACATTTTCAGACAAATTGCCAATTATTTTTCCTTTTTTCTGTTTTATTTTGCGAAGAACGTCCAGTGTTCAATTTTGATATATGCATTTGACACTAATTGCTAATTCATAAATATTTGCATACGAAACAAGGGATAAATTACAGGTAACATTAGAAACAGGGGCAATAATGAGTTGTCTAAGCGATCTAACTGCTCTGTCCACCAAGGTACCAAGGTAAGTTCGGCTGAAGAACATAACCAATATATCTTAACTCCCCAGAGAGTGAGCCAGCAAGTCAGCATACTCTCCCCAAGCAGAGTTAGCCTACTGTCAGCCTTAAGGAAGTTGGGTATCCCCAGCAGATCTCAACATTCCCCAGCGCAACATACAAGCATCCCCGACAGTCTTGATCTAAGACTGTTCCCCGGCGGTATACATACATTCAGTGGAGCCACTTCCCCAGTACATCTCAAAAATTTCCCCAGGAGAGTCCAGTCCAAAGCCTCCCCAGAAGAGTTGAATCCATCTCCCCAGTAGGAAGCTTATCCCCAGTAGATTCTGGAAGCTTATCCTTTGCAGAGCATCTCCCCGTCTTTATTCAGAAGGTTATTCCTCGCCAGAGCTTATAACTGGGTTATCCTCAGCTATTTACCACGGAAAGATCGTCCCCGGCGAAGTCTTCCTATCCCCAGCGGAGTTCATCAAACCTTCCAACATAGCTTATCAATGGTATCCCCAGCGGAGTTCTCATTCTACTCCCAGCAAGGTACCTCTCTCCCCCACAGAGCATTTTCCCCAGCAAGTTGCCAGAGTAATGTTCCCCGCAGAGTAGTCTCTTCGCCAAGTTTATTCCTCAACGGAGTCATCTTCTCCTATCGGTTTATCCTTGCAACCATCATCCCCAACGGAAATGAAGAGCTCTATTCCACATCAGCCCAGGATTTAACTTCCCGGCACCCGTCAAGGATTTACTTTCCTAGACAAAAACATACATTCCTAAACGTCGCATTTTCATACATTACATCATGCATATACGCATCATGAACATACAATCTCACTTATTCTGAGAACATCTCGCATGTCATACATCATGACATTACACATAACTAACGTTTTGTCTTTTCAGGGCAAAGGTTAATACAAAGATAATTGCTATCAACTGTCGCAACTAAAGATCTGATTCCTGTATCTTGCCAGGGTGTATCTGTTGACGACTACATTACCAGACTCGATTCCTGTATCTTGCCAGGGCACGTCTGAAGAGTTCGAAGATCCGATTCCTGTATCTTGCCAGGGTGTATCTGTTGACGACTAACATTACCAGACTCGATTCCTGTATCCTGCCAGGGCACGTCTGAAGAGTTCGAAGATCTGATTCCTGTATCTTGCCAGGGTGTATCTGTTGACGACTACATTAACAGACTCGATTCCTGTATCTTGCCAGGGCACGTCTGAAGAGTTCGAAGATCCGATTCCTGTATCTTGCCAGGGTGTATCTGTTGACGACTACATTACCAGACTCGATTCCTGTATCTTGCCAGGGCACGTCTGAAGAGTTCTAAGATCCGATTCCTGTATCTTGCCAGGGTGTATCTGTTGACGACTACATCACCAGACTCGATTCCTGTATCCTGCCAGGGCACGTCTGAAGAGTTTGAAGATCCGATTCCTGTATCTTGCCAGGGTGTATCTGTTGACGACTATTTTCCGGACTCGATTCCTGTATCCTGCCAGGGCACGTCCACATAAAGAATTTGAAGATCAATCCCTGTAACAGGCCAGGTAAGTATCTTTCTTTTTCAGGTACACAAGTTCTCGCTAAGGAATCTCTTACGCGATCGACACCTCCAGATGGCATCTATAAACCCATCCACATACCAACAGTTCCAAATGGCATCTATAAGCCCATTCCCGACAAGGTTCTGTCACATCTCCAGATGGCATCTATAAGCCCATCCTCATATCCATCTCTCCAAATGGCATCTGTAAGCCCATTCCCGCTATCACACTGTTGATACTCAACTATGTGAGTGCAAATTTCTGGGCACTCTAGTGTTCAATCATCTTCCACCCTCGGATCACGAAAGGCACACCAACCAATCTACATCCTCAGGTCTAAGAAGATTGAACAGGGGCAACTGTTGTACCCCAAAATTTGCCCTCCCATAATCTTCAAAGTTTTTGCCAAGCATCACCTCAAATGGCTCAAGAATTGCTCAAGGGCTACACAGTCAACCACCCTCCTAAGCCAGTCAAACTAGGGTTTTGGTTCTTGCAAGGAAGTTGAGGTTTTCAAGGGCTCAATCAAGTCCCATATGCTCATGCACATTGTCAAGCACCTACATGTCAAATTTCAAGGCTCACAAGGTCAAGTTGCACAGTCAAAAACCCTAATTGCTCCACAGTCAACTGTAGGGGCAAAATGGTCATTTGGCAGTCAAAAATCAAAATTTTTGGTCAACATCTTATTTTGAAGCCACAAACATCATTTGATCAATTCTTGATCATGATTCTCAAAGTATGGCTCAAAAAGTCTCAAGATGCAAAAGTTTCTATTTTTGGACAGCTGAAAAGTCAACTGTAACTTGACCAAGGCATAACTCTTTCATGGTTCATCAGAAAAATCCCATCCAATGCTCATTTTGAAGGGGATGACATTTCCTACAACTAATCTTCACATTCCAAGTCCAAGAAATGCTCTCACAAAAAGTTATCAATTTCAACATTATAGGTCATTTTCAAAAGTCAACAAAAAGGGACTTTAAGTCAAAGACCATAACTTGAGATTGGTAAATCAAAATGACATGGGACCAAAGACATTGGTTAGAGGACTTCAAGACCTTTCCAAAATGTCCAAGAACATGTTCATAACTTCAAAATTGAGCAAGATATGCATTGGAGAAGTTGGGAAATTTTTGTGAAATGGCCAAAATCAATTATCCTTGAAACTTCATTTTTGACAAAAGGGGCCCACTTTTTCCACTTGATTCAGCTTGGCCATGCTTCCCACGTGTCCCACAAATTATTTCAAGATTTAAAATTAGTTTTTCCATTTTTATTTAATTTTATTTGGTTTAATTCATTTTAAATCTTTTAAAATCAAATAAAAATCAAGAAAATTAATAAAAGGGAATATTTTGTATTGAAATGCTTTGATACACCATCATGATCATTCCAATTTCGTGCAAAGGCCTAAATGAAGCAAGAATTCAAATTTTGGCTCAAGAATGGAAAGTGCTTCAATGGAGTTTATGGAAAATCCCAAGCATGAATGCATTGCATTATTGGCTTTAATTCTGATCAAGACTCATTACATAATACATGTACAAGCTAACACAAGTGGATTCACGACCAAAAGAGCTCCCAAACGGCCAAACGCATTTTCAAATTTTCAAGCAAAAAAACAAATCTGAAAACCTAGTTACAGCGCCTCTCAAGCCTCCATTCCCATCCAAACACATTCCTGGTATCCCAAGGAAACTTTTGCAATCAAAAACCAATCCAAACGTGCCCAAAATCTTAGAACTCAGGCCCAAACGGTTTGCTTTTTTTTCTTGAATTCTATGTAATCATTCATGCATTTTTTGACATTTTTTTGAATTGATTTATACTCATATTAACATCCTGAAGCTTTTGGTATCATTTAATTGAACAATAGCATCCCATATCAAAAATTGCCATTGGTGGACATTAGGGTTTCGGAAGCTTGAAATTAGGCGTTTGCACATATGGTAAAATTGGCCAACCAAACGTATACCATTGGAATCGTGACATCCAAACGGACATAACCATGATCTCGCGCTCAATTTATATGCAAGCATGAGCTGTTTGCTATTTTTTTGCAGGTTGTGTTTAGTGGGGGTTTAAAACCCCCGCTATTTATTTACGTTACAGGGACAAACGGAGAAGAAGGTTGGCGTGGCAAGACCTGAGTGGAAGGTTCAAATCCACGCGCGCATTTTTTTTGTTTTTGGCATATAATGTTTTTATTCTATATAATATTTCATTTCTATGTTACTTACAAACGCGTGCATTGGATCAGTTGGTAGGCAGGTGGCTTGGTAAACGCTGGGACCTGGGTTCGAATCCCAGGTCCCCCCAAATAATTTCTATTATTTTGTTTCAAATGTTTCCATGCAGTGCACGTCCAAGGGCTCACCATGCATCCCAACGCTTAGGCTTGACAAGTGGCTTCAAGACCAATCTGAAGGCCAGAACATGCAGTACACGATGCACCCTAGTCAGCAAGCAAGCACCCAAGCAGAAAGGTCAACGAGGCCTTTGTCTTAATGGGCCCAGATTCAGCATTTCACCCCCATGTTGGCCCAGCACCCCCTCCATTTGGGTTCATTCTTCTTTCTTTTCATTTTATTTCTTTAATTTAATTTCTAACCCCTTTTATTTTATTTGTTATTAGTAATTAATTTAATTAACCATTTTCATAAAAAACAAAAAAAAATATAATTAACACTTTTATTATTATTATTCATTATTTTGTAAATAAATCATAATTGAACTAGTTTTTAATTAGGCCATTTAAACATTTTTATAATTAAAATAGATTTAGATTTAGGTTAACCTAGAATTTTATTTCTTTTTTCTATTTTATTTCATAAAAAATATAAAAACAAAAAATATTTTCTTGTAATTAAAATAATTAATTAGTTTCCATTTCATTTAATTACCAAAAAAGACCAAAAATTAATTTCTTTTCTTAAAAGGGCCAAAACCCTTAGAGCATTCCGATTTAATTTTGTTCGCGCGCATTTTAATTTTAATTCCTTATCTTTGATTGTTATGTAATTGCTCCGGATATGTAATAGTAAATAGGACCTTTTACTGTTTTTTTTTAATTTTTCGCAATTATTTACTTAAAACGGGTCTTTGTAAATTTTTGGCGATGTATAGACCCGCGCCTTGTAATAGCGTAGGATTTACGTTTCCGCAATTTATTTTCCGCACCCCCTTTAACTGTTAACTTGTATGAAAGAAGGCATGATAATTAAAAATAACTCGTAGCTCACCAATGCCTGATCAAAGACAAATATTAACATGAAAACAACACACTGATTCACACACCACTCTTAGGGTACGCCTCACTGTTGCCTTGCCCTCGAAACGTGGTCGCCGAGTATAGGACGTTTTATTAAGTCTTTATGTCCATGACCCATGGCATAAGGGTAGCTTCTAAGGTGTCCTACTGTTGCTCTGGTGACCACACTGTCCCTACAAGCTCGAATTGTGGTCGTCGAGTATAGGACATTTTAGTAAGTCCTTATGTCCGTTGATCCATATGCCTCAAAACAAGTTGCCTCGGAAAAGTTTCCTCGGAATAAAAAAGGGATCAATGGCATAAGGGTAGCTTCTAAGGTGTCCTACTGTTGCTTCGGTGACCACACTGTCCCTAAAATCGAATTGACCCGAACACCTCCAACGATGGTGCTACCTACCTCTCAATGGTGGGATAGCACTATCTAAAGGACACTTACACAGCCTAATTCCTTAGGGTAGGTGGATGAATCGTAGATACTTGCTCTAACTCAAAACAAATCAAAACTTCTTTTCACACCGACACTTTTCAAAAAGCTTTCAAAAACAATTTTTCAAACACTCTTGAGGACTGATACAAGAGTCGATCTGAAACTTTAAACGAAACTTTTTTCAAACCCACTCACTTGAAAAGCAAACAAACACTTTTGAAAACACAAATGAGCAAGTATCTAAGAGCCCATGGATAACCATGGATAGAAAGGGTGCTAACACCTTCCCTTTCTATAAATCTACCTCCCGAACTGAGATATAATCTCATAAGGAATTTTGCTGTGCTTTTGTCCTGTCCATGTTGGAGAAAATAAAAGACGGTGGCGACTCTTGCTTCCGCGACATTTCGCGAACCAGCGTTAAACAGTCAGTTCCAGATCCACCGATCACACCTGGCTATGTGTTCGACTGTTGATTCATTGGTATCCCCAGCAAACTTTGTAAACTTAGGGACTTTATATCCCCTTGGTAAATCAGTATGCATTATGTAATATAATATAGGAGAGGCATAATTTGGCCTTCTAATTCCTGTATTGAGGCCATTTTGGGCCATGATTCTCTCTATCATGGTGGTTAAATTATTTTCTGCCAAGATGTTATCGTTTCGAATTCTGTGAACGACTGCATCAGCATCTTGATTTCGACCCACCATGACAATTCCTCTGGGTTGTTCTTCTCGAAACCCTGGGACTTCTAACCTTTCGATCCTTGCCCCTGGTTCTATAATTTCCCTTTGTGGGCCTTGAATCATTGGGGCTTCTAACCCCTGTGCCCTTGCCCCCAAATTAACCCCCTCTCTGGCTGGTCTATAGGGTGGGTCATCAGCAACTTGTTCTATGATAGGTACGTTTGCTCGAACTCCCGCCTGATTCAGCCTACGCCTTTCTGGGGGAGCGAAAAAATCTGCTATTCGACTCATGTTATCCGCGTTTTCTCTGGTTGTCACAGTTACATTTTGTACTATTGGGGCAAAGATCTCTTGCATAGTTTGCGCTAACACTCCTATCATATTATGGTTACTATCATCCATTAATTGCCTAGTGCCTGTTGCCTGTGGGGTATTTTGTTCCCCTTGTTGATTGTTTGGATTAGACATATTGTTATTACGTTTTCTTCTGGGTAAGGGTTGATTTCTATTGGTTATTCTACCACTTCTAAGGTTCATATAACAACGAACTTATCACTCAGAAAATACTTTTGCAATGGTTATGTCCCAACAATCTTTACTTGGTTATAAATTTTGTAACGACCAATGACGGGTCCCACTGGGCGTGCCAATTTGTCCACAGTGATTTCTGGTAAACAACCGCTAGTCCTCCAAACTATCAAATAATCTTAATGACTGTTATTTAATCTCTCTGGTAACTTGCAGGATCGACTAGATTGATCCTATGGGGTATTGGTCGTTTGGATAATTCTAATTGTAAAACTAATATTCATAGTTGGGTTTTGTGTTTGGAATGTTTTATAAACGTTCAACTCACTTCGATTACCATATTAAAAGGATCTAATGACATGATCAAGCAAAGATATGTGAAATTAAATTGCATGAACAAATATTCGATTGCAAAGAAGTATAAAAATGCAAGAAACAAGTAAATAACTTTGAAGTATAAAAGCATGAAATGTAAAATAATTTCTGAAATGTAAAGGATTCGAAATAGAAAGAAAGCGTTTAAATGCAAGAAATCAGTAAATGACTTTGAATGAAAAGGTATTCGAATGACAAAAGCATGAAGATAAAAGCATGAAATGTAAAAGAATTTCTGAAATGTAAAGGATTCAAAATAGAAAGAAAGCGTTTAAATGCAAGAAATCAGTAAATGACTTTGAATGAAAATACTTTAATGTAAAGGCTTTTGAATGATATTGACATGAAGATAGAAGATAAACTGGAAATGATGAAGAGTTTTACTGAATCATAAATATTTGGTGTTATCATACGTACATTGTTCGAGCATTCGTTTCCCTAGCCATGTGGTATTTTGAATGTTTACTGAATTTTGTACAATAGATATGACACACGAAATCCTAACGCTAAGACTTCTATTTATACTACTTCGACCATAATGGTCTTGCCTATAAGATTCTTCCACGTTCAGAACATGCAGAGCACCACTCCTTTCTAGCTTCCACGCGTCTTCGAACGCTCCAGCGCATATATTTTAAATTTCGAACATCCCGCTTGCGTTTGAATTTCAAATGTTCTGGCACTCTTCGCTTCGAACTCATTACTTAGATACAGTCTCGTTACCACTTCGAGGCTTCTTTTTAAATATATCTTCACAACTGTCACTCGAAGCTCCGAGCTTTGACATATTCGTTTGAAGAACTGCTTCTACCATTCTGAACCGTAACATCTTGTTTTATTCCAACGAAACATCCAACTTGCTTCGTTTCGAACTGTGTCATCAAAATATTCAGCCAACAATACCCTACCCCCTAAATCAAGGCTTACAAATTCAATGGAGTCACTATTTTGGACTGAAACATAATGGTTTGTGAGGTACGATCAAAGCAACATGGATCAGTACAAATATGGAAAATCGTGATTCTAATAGTAAGAAGGTCATGCGATTGTCTTTTCCTACATATGGAGACCTCATGAACATATTAGCATGGTTATTTTATCTTAAAACATATAGAAAACAATAATTAAGATTCATGTAGGGATTGAAAATTGATGATGCATGTAGTGGTGTTTCGAGCCTTTTGGATCATCAAGGACAATCCAACCTTACCCTATGACCTTCCTGGAAGTGAATGGAAGGGATAATATGTGTTGAAGGTGGCTGAAGTAAGGGTTTGCAATTTTCCCTAATTTAGATAATTTTTGTGAATTTTGGAGGGTGATGTTGCTGCAAGGGTTTCGTCCCCTTCATGTCTGAATTGAATGAGATTATATAGTTCAAATTTTAGGTCAAATAACATGGGCTTGGACTTGTGTAATAAGCCTTGTCTTATTTTATCTTATTTTGACTTTTAAAGTAATAAAAGTAAAAAATAATAAACCAAAGGGAGGTGTATGAACAAGTATTGAGGTGCATATGGAGTGTAGAACACGTTTGGACTCTGGAACAATAGCCCATTAGCCCAAAAAACCAAGTTTGCTCAATTTGAACTTCATGCACTTGCTCAAAAATTCCCAACTTGTACTGGTCATAACTGTTGTACCCCAAAATTTGCCCTCCCATATTCTTCAAGATTTATCAAGAATCATCTTCAACTGGTTCAAGACTACTCAAAGGTTGCACAGTCAAACCACCTCCTAAGCCAGTCAAAATTAGGGTTTTGGTTCCTTCAAGGAATTTGAGGTTTTCAATGGTTCAATCAAGTCTCATAGGCCTCTATACATCCTCAAGCATCTACATGCCAAGTTTCAAGACTCACAATGCCAATTTGCACAGTCAAAAGCTTCATTTGATCCACAGTCAACTACAGGGGCAAAATGGTCATTTTGCAGTCAAAAGTCAGAATTTTTGGTCAACATCTTATTTTGAGCACACAATCATCATTTGATCAAGTCTTGATCATGATTCCACAAGCATGGCTCAAAAATCATCAAGGATGCAAAAGTTACTATTTTTGGACAGTAGAAAAGTCAACTGTATCTTGACCAGCGCATAACTTTTTCATGGTTCATCAGAAAAATCCCATCCAATTCTCATTTTGAAGGGGATGACATTTCCTACAACTCATCTTCACATTCCAAGTCCAATAAATGCTCTCACAAAAAGTTATCAATTTCTACATTATAGGTCAATTTCAAAAGTCAACAAAAAGGCATTTTAAGTCAAAGACTATAACTTGAGATTGGTAAATACAAATGACATGGGACCAAAGGCATTGGTTAGAGGACTTCAAGACCTTTCCAAAATGTCCAAGAACATGTTCATATGATCAAAATTGAGCAAGATATGCATTGGAGAAGTTGGGAAATTTTTGTGAATTTGCAAAAGTCAACTTTGCTCAAAACACATCATTTTTGCTAATGGGCCTCAAATTTCTTCTTGAAACATTGTCCAAGGCCTATGCACGACCCATCAAGCTTAAATTGATTTATTTTCTTATTTTTATTAATTAATTGGATTTTTAATTGATTTTAATTCATTTAATTAATTTAAAATGTAGGAAAATATCAAGACATGGTTTTTCAATCTTTTCATGAAGCAAATATGACCTATATGTGCTGGCAAATTCATGTGCACATCAAGGGGACAAGAATATCCAAAATTGGCAAGTTTTCTCAATCAAAAAGATGCAAAAAGATGTGATTGGAAATCAAATATTGAAACATCAATGCAATGGATCTTTGGGCCAAGACTTAACCTAATTCCATTCTACTACATATGCACAAGTGAACCCTAATGCCATACACGTGAGAATTGCTGCAGAAAGCCAGAGCCAACATTGAAAAAAATCAAGAAAAACTCAAAACTGTTTTCAATCTTCCAGGCCAATTCAAGGGCTTTTGTGGTTTCTAATACCTTGCAGGGATCCCCAGATACGTTTTGCAATCAAATTCGCGTGCTAAAGCTTAAGAAATTGCCAAGAACAGTCCCTCGGTTTGTCACTCTTTTTCAGAATCGTAACTCTAAATTTATGCATCATTAACATGATTTTTTGGTTGTATTGTGTTGCTTGAATCTACATGAAACTTTTGGCATAGGTTAATTGCATTAAAATGCACTGAAACAGAAATTGCCATTAACGAATTTTAGGGTTCTTCAGTTTCAAAATTGGGGCTTTCCCATACAAGAAAAATTGGAACCTCTAATGCCTATGGTTGAGATTGTTACATCCAGACGAACATGAAGCCGTGCTCGCGAAATATTTATATGGCCTAGGATTCTATTTGCTATTTTTCCTCATGTCAAATTGTGGGGGGTTAAAAACCCCCGCTATCTGATCTTTGTTTTGCAGGTTTAGCGAAGGAGATGAAGACGTGGTGACATTCCATTGGCTCATTCAAAACACGCGCGCTTCTTTTTTCTTTTTCAGCATGTGACTTGTTTTTGTTATATTATATTTGTTTCTTATTACATTAACAAAAGCGTGCAGTTGGCTGAGTGGTTGGAGGAAGCGTGCAGTTGGCTGAGTGGTTGGAGGAAGCGTGCAAAGTGCCTTGGGACCTGGGTTCGATTCCCAGGTCCCCCAAAACAATTGTTTCTATTTTTTCTTAGGTAATCCCATGCAGGCTTTCAAAGGGGTTCTATCATGCACCTCTCACGTCCAAACGCCAAGTGGCCACCCTCACAGATCTAATGGCTACAAGGGAAGGAACACCATGCTCCTGGTCAAAGCCAGCGTGGACAATTCCAGAAAGTCAATAAGGCTTGATCTTAATGGGCCTCAGATTTCCAGAACACACCACCATCAGGGCCCAGAACCCCCCTTGGTTCATTCCTCTTTCTTATGTTATATTTTCTGTTTTATTTATTAACTATTTTTTCTAATTATTATTATTATCACTAAAATTAACTTAATTATTTTTTTCACAACAAAAAATCAGAAAATTAAATATTTTTATTATTATTATTAATTATTAATTTCACTTCATTATTTTGTAAATAAACACCAATATAATTAATTTAGTTTAATTAGGTTTAATTTTGACTTTTTCATAATAAATAAAATAAGTCTAGAATTAGGGTTTTTCTTTTGACAATTTTAATCCTTGTTTATTTTATTCTCATTAAAAACATTAAAAACACAAAAAATACTTTTTTTCTTTTAATTATTTAATTAATTAGTAAATTAGGTTTAATATTTAATTAATTGCAAAAAGGGACCAAAACTCATGCTTTCTCAAGAAGGGTCAAAACCCTAAGACTTTCCCGATTCAATTTTTATTCGTGCATACTTATTTTCGATCATATTTATGTATCTGCTCCGAGAATGTAATAGGTAATTAGGACTTTTATCGCTTTATTTACTTTTCTCGCATTTATTTCCAAACGGGTTATGTTTTTTGGCGATGTATATACCCGCGCCTTGTAATAGCGTAGATTTACTTTCCGCACTTTATTTCCCGCAAATTATTAACTGTTAATTATGCATGACAAGACTTGTATGAAAATAAAATCAACTCGTAGCTCACCAATAACATGTACAAGATAAATTAACATGAAACCTGACACACTCGCACATGCCACTCTTAGGGTACGCCTCATTTGGTTGCCTCGAGGTGGTCATTGAGTATAGGGTGTTTTAGAGGTCGCCCTCCTGTCTAAAGATCCAGTTGCCTCGAAACGGTTGCCTCGGATAAAAAAGGATCTAAGACATTAGGGTTACCGCTAAGGCGTCCTACTATTGCTTTGGTGACCACATGTCCCTATAATCGAATTGACCCGAATACCTCCAACGACAGTGCTGCCTGCTTCTCAATAGTGGGATAGTACTGTCTAAAGGACTCTTACACAGCTTAATTCCTTAGAGTAGGTAGATTTCTCCTGGGTACTTGCTCTTTCAAAAACAAAACAAACTTTTCACACCTACACTTTCAAACAAAAGTTTTCAAACAAATACTTCATACACTCTTGAGGACTGATACAAGAGTTACCTAGAAGTTTTCAAAACAAACTTTTTCAAAACCCACAAACACAAGAAAAGCAAACATTTTTGAAAACATAGTGAGCAAGTACCTAAGAGCCCGTGGATAACCACGGATAGAAAGGGTGCTAACACCTTCCCTTTCTATAATCTACCTCCCGAACCGAGAAACATCTCGAAAAGGAATTTTGCTGTGCTTTTGTCCTTTCCTTGTTGGAGAACATAAAAGACGGTGGCGACTCTTGCTTACCGCGACATACGCGAACCAGCATTAAAAACAGTCAGTTCTATTTCCACCGATCACAGAACTGGCGACTCTGCTGGGGAATATTTTAAAAGTGAGGTGTACCTTAGGATTAGATCACTTATGTTTTCAATTGTATGCCTTGTTTGCTTTAATATTGTGGGCTTGCATCGGAGTTTCATAGATCCTAACCCGGATCTGGGGATACCCTTTCTTAGGTAGCAATAAACTGTGAGGGACCTGTCCGGCTTAGACCGACACGGGTGAAGCAGTAGCTACGTTGGTGTGGCACCTTGGTTTGTACCGATATCCCTTGTGTTGGAACGAGGAGAATATGGGTCTTCTGAGGAGTCATTAAGCACCAACTGACCTTAGCACCTTAAATGACCCAACTTGGCCATAGAACAGTAGTAGTATGCTACACTCATTGAGGCTAAACTCTCGCGATGGTTCCGGCCGCAAGAAAAGGTTGCGAAGCTGGAGTTATGACCGATTGAGGGTAGTCAGTGATATTGAGATCCTCTAGAACCCGGTTACTATTTTCTAGGACAGGTCTTAACCAACTGAAACTGAAAGAGGGTAGTACCTAAGCTTCATGCCGGCCTGAAATCTAAGGGCTCTTTTGTGTGACTTGTGTGCCTTCATACTTGAACTACTTGTTATCTAACAACACGAGTTCCTTGCAGGTTTTGTTTACAGTCCTTAATCTGGGCTTATAACAGGGCTTACTTACATTATTCCATGCATAGCATACACATCATAACATCATACCATAACATTTCCTTAACCATTTCAAGGATCTCAAGGGTCTGTGATGCAGGTCATGATGAATCAAAATGTCTAAGCAAGGGGCAAAGGGGATTTATTTTCCTCTAGCCAAGGTTGTTAGGGGCTATGACCCACTCGATATGGTGAGCCTTGACTCTTGAAGAAGGACTCTCAGCAACATGAAGTTCCTTCAATCAAGCTACCAGATTCAAATTCTAACAAGTTTCTCTGTTTACCCTGCGAGATCCTTGAAAACATTGCATGCATATCATACATATCATTGCATTATAGGTACCCTTGTTACAGGTCACTTACCTTCTTCGCTGTTTATTTCAGCCATGGCTTATCAACAAGACAACCAGGATCTTCATACCTAAGAGACTCAGTTCAAGGAGATCTTCCTAAACCTATCCAAGGGGCAGGAAGAGTTGAGAACACTCCTCATGGGGAATTTGATCAAGAAGAGTCCTAAAGACAGTAAGGACGAACGGCTGAAACGTCTGCAAGCTGAGGTAGATACAATGAGGACCCAGATGCTAGGACAGATGGCTCTCATCCAAGGCTTAGCTCAGGAGCAAGAAGAGATGAGAACCATTGTCAACCAGCTTCGTCGAGACAACGACATGAAGCAAACAGTCAAAGTCAGGGACCAGGTCATTGATCAGCTTCCAAGAAGACAAGGGGATGATATGGTGAAGAATGGACCTCTCCAAGTCGCTACCACTTCACAGGTCCAACAAAAACCTCACCAAAAGCAACAGGTTGATCAGAGTAAGCCAAATATGGCCAAAAGACAATTCACTAAGATCAACATGTCACTGACTCAAGCACTACAACAAATGTTGAAGGCAGGGCTGATTACGTTAAGGGCTCCTCTCCGGAACCCAAATACTTCCGCTCCTACCTATCATCCCAATGAAAGGTGTGCATACCACTCTGACAGTCCGGGAAATGACACAAACAACAGTTGGGCTCTGAAGAACAAGGTCCAAGACATGATCGATGCCAAAGAGATCCAGTTTGACCCTCCAGAGACTCCAAACATAATCACTGCTCCGATGCCTAACCATTGAAGGCTTTTGTGTTATTTTGAAGGCTTTTGTTTTATTTGAATGTTCAAGTTGTATTTTTCTCTGCTTATTCAAACAAACAATCTCATGTCAAACTCTTTTATTTCATGAATGCATTACACGTGCCTGTCTTGAATTAATTATTTTCACTGTGCTTAAAATTGCTTTCATTTTTTGTGATGATCAACTCTCGAAAAATTTCTAAACCTTTTGAGGGAGGATGACGAAAACGATACCACGACCTTTACAGTATGCTTTTGAACAGACCCCGCTGATGAGGTACAGGCATTGTTTCAAATCCTAAACAATGGAGTTATAAGGAAGATAATCCCTCGTCAACCCCTTTGAGCCAAAGAAGTTGGAGTTTTTCTTTTCACGCAAAAATTAAAACCCTTAATCATAACCTGGGGCAGGGTAGTTCTCTCAGTTGATCCAGGTGCACAATGAAAGGCATCGAAGAAGTCATTCTAAAACAAAAGAACAGTGATGGTTCCCTATAATCGTAAGGACATGCAGTCATTACCCCTTAAAATAAAAGCCCAATAAGTCAAAACCTATGAAGGAGACTTACAAAACTGGGGCATCCCGCTGACTGTAATTACAAAAGAAACAGTTCAGGCGAAAAACAGGGATAATAAAATCAAAAAAAGAAAGAGGTCCTACAAACCCTCAACGAAAAAGGAAATAACTGCCTATTCAAAATAAACTATCAGTATCCGAACCATCACCAGAATGTCAGAGCAAAGACTCAAACAAGATCTAATGCACGATTAGCTGAGTTTAGGATCGAAGGACATCACGAAGAACGGGTGGGTACAAATAAAATTTGAGCCTTTATCCTTTGTTTCTTAAACCGTGAACCAGGCCACGTTATAACCCTTAAAAGTCCTAGCTGAAGCACGGGTTAGTTCGAAAGCATACTGTTACCAAAGGTATCCTGACTCCTATTGGGCTTGCTGTAAAATCCTGAGTTGACATTACATTTTACAAAAAATTCACTTGTTTTACTGAAAATGCATTTTCAAAAAAACTTCAAGACAGGCATAAGCTTTTGCATTCTTAAAATAACATTGTTTGCATATGACTATTTGTTCGAACAGCAGAGACATTCGCACGACAAATATCCGATGAACAAAAACCTTTTCAACAAAAAAGGAGTCACCTCAAGTGGAAAAACACTTCCAATCAAGGGGCACGGCATGAGCATTATCCTTCATCTGGGGCAGTCAAGTCAAGATTCAAGGAATCTCTCAAGATGCCAAATAGCCAGGGGGAAATCTCCGCCTGAGTCACTTGGGGCATTGGACATGAATTCCAGTAACGAATCTTGCACAATCAAAGGTCTTCTGGTAGTATGGCAACACAACACTACTGATAGGGGCACCTCCTTACATTCTGAGAGCGTGGACATAGTCAAAAAAAAAATACTACGCATAATCAAAGACCCGCTAGGTTGACACACCTAGGCAAAAATAAGGGCTTCCCGGTGAACCAAAAGGGTTCGGGCAAAAATAAGGGATGAAAAATGAAAAAATCTGTACACCCGGCAAGTCGAAAACCTGAAAAGGCGGCTTGGGCAAAAAAGGGTATCCCGATGGACTGAAAACCCGAAAGGGCGGTCCAGGAAAAAATTAGGGATCTAAGCGTACTACTATGTCCCGTCATCTCGTCACTTGCCTACCAGAAGAAGTTTTGTCAATCGGCAGGTATCAAGCACCTCACAGGCCTTCTTCTCCCGCAGAAGCTGGGGCAATAAGACTTGTCTGAACCGTACAAACTGCGTTGTCCTCCAGGTACCAAGGTAAGTTCAGCTGAAGAACATGACTAAGACACCTTCACTCTCCGCAGAGTAAGACAAGTTTCAGCCATGCTCTCCCCAAACAGAGTTGGCCTCCCGTCAGCCCTAAAAAGGCACAGTATCCCCTGCAAGTCAGCAATACTCTCCCCCGAGAAGAGTCGGTCTACCATCAGGCCTGGAAAGTTGGGTATCCCCAGAAGATCTTAATATTCTCCAGCAGAGTATACAGATATTCCTCAGCAAGCATCCCCGACAGTCTTAATATAAGATTGTTCCCCGGCGGAATACAAGACACCCCAGTGGATCCATTTCCTCAAAAGTTTCCCCAGGAGAGTCGAATCCCCTCCCCAGTAGATTCTGGAAGCTTACCCCCTGCAGAGTACAAATATCTCTCCCAGCCATATTCAGAGATTATCCCCACCACAGTCTAACTGGGTTATCCTCAGCAAATTACAACAGAAAGATCGTCCTCGGCGAAGTTCTTCCTATCCCCAGCGGAGTTCATCAAATTCCCCGACACAGAGCTTATTAACAGGAATCCCCAGCGGAGTTATCATCAAAATCTCAGCGAAGTATCTCTTCCCACATAATAGTTCCCCGCAGAGTAATATCTCCATCAGGTTTATTCCCCAACGGAGTCATCTTCTCCTACCGGTTTATTCTTGCAAACATCTTTGTTCATTATCCCCAGCGGAAACGGAGAACTCTACTCTTCAACATCAGCCCAGGATTCAACGAGCTCCCGGCATTCGTCAAGGATTTATTTTCCCAGACGAAAATACATTCATAAACATTTCACATTTCATACATCCTATTTACATACATGATAAAGTGCATACGACACGACCTCATTTGTTCTTGAGAACATCTTGACATCATGAAGTTCATGCATCATGACATTGCATACAAGCTAATGTTTTACCTTTTCAGGAAAAGGGCAATCAAAAGATGGCTACCATCAACCTTTTCAAGTCCCAGATTAATACCTGAAACCAGACAGGACAATTATCTACTTGACAATCATGAAGCAACCCTACACCGGTTCCTTCCCAATTTCAGACAAAGTCTTACACTGACTCATCATCAGGAAACCCTACACCGGTTCCTTCCCCATTTCAGACGAAGTCTTACACAGACTCATCATCAGGAAACCCTACACCGGTTCCTTCCCCATTTCAGACGAAGTCTTACACGGACTCATCATCAGGAAACCCCACACCGGTTCCTTCTCAATTTCAGATGAAGTTTCACACGGACTCATCCTTAGGCAACCCAACACAGGTTCCTTCCTTTCAGATGAAGTCTTACACGGACCCATCATCAAAGTAACCCTACATCGGTTCCTTTTATTTCAGATGAAGTTTCACACTGACTCATCCTTAGGCAACCCAACACAGGTTCCTTCCTTTCAGATGAAGTCTTACACGGACCCATCATCAAAGTAACCCTACACCGGTTCCTTTTCTTTCAGAAGAAGTCTTACACGGACCCATCATCAAAGTAACCCTACACCGGTTCCTTTTCTTTCAGAAGAAGTCTTACACGGACCCATCATCAAAGTAACCCTACACCGGTTCCTTTTCTTTCAGGAGAAGTTTTACACGAACTTATCTCAAGGTAACCTTACCCCGGTTCATCCTGAAGTTTTACACGAACTTATCTCAAGGTAACCTTACCCCGGTTCCTCCTAAAGTCTTACACGGACTCACCCTAAAGTAACCTTACCCCGGTTCCTCCTAAAGTTTTACACGAACTTATCTCAAGGGAACCTTACCCCGGTTCCTCCCAAAGTTTTACACGAACTTATATCAGTAACCTTACCCCGGTTCATCCTGAAGTTTTACACGAACTTAACCCAAAGTAACCTTACCCCGGTTCCTCCTGAAGTTTCACACGAACTTATCTCAAAATCACCTTACCCCGGTTCATCCAGAAGTTTTACACGGACTTATCTCAAGGTAACCTTACCCCGGTTCATCCTGAAGTCTTACACGGACTTATCTCACAGTAACCTTACCCCGGTTCATCCTGAAGTTTCACACGAACTTATCTCACAATAACCTTACCCCGGTTCATCCTGAAGTTTTACACGAACTTATCTCACAGTAACCTTACCCCGGTTCATCCTGAAGTTTCACACGAACTTATCTTACAGTCACCTTACCCAGGTTTCTCCAGAAGTTTCACACGAACTTATCCCTAAGTAACCTCACCCCGGTTCATCCAGAAGTTTCACACAAACTTATCCCGAAACGACCCTACACCGGTTCCTCCTCTTTTTCAGATGCAGTTTTACACGGACTCGTCATCAAGAAACCCTACACAGGTTCCCTCTTCCCAAAGATGCAGTTTTACACTGACTCGTCATCAGTCAACCCTACACAGGTTTCCTCCCTTCCAAGATGCAGTTTTACACGGACTCGCCATCAGTCAACCCTACACAGGTTTCCTTCCTTCCAGATGCAGTTTTACACGGACTCGTCATCAGTCAACCCTACACAGGTTTCCTTCCTTCAAAGATGCAGTTTCACACAGGCTCATCGTCAGGTAACCCTACACAGGTTCCCTCTTCCAATTTACAAAGTTACAATTCAACAAACGATCTTCAGATGGCATCTATAAGTCCATCCTCCTACCAACAATCTCTAGATGGCATCTATAATCCCATCCTCCTATCCATCATCTCTCCAAATGGCATCTGTAAGCCCATTCCCGACATCACATTGCTGATACTACACCACGCGAGTGCAAATTTCTGGGCACTTTAGTGTTCAATCATCTTCCACCTTCGGATCACGAAAGGCACGCAAGCCAATCTACATCCTCAGGTCTAAGAAGATTGAACAGGGGCAACTGTTGTACCCCAAAATTTTCCCTCCCATATTCTTCAAGATTTATCAAGAATCATCTTCAACTGGTTCAAGACTACTCAAAGGTTGCACAGTCAAACCACCTCCTAAGCCAGTCAAAATTAGGGTTTTGGTTCCTTCAAGGAATTTGAGGTTTTCAATGGTTCAATCAAGTCTCATAGGCCTCTATACATCCTCAAGCATCTACATGCCAAGTTTCAAGACTCACAATGCCAATTTGCACAGTCAAAAGCTTCATTTGATCCACAGTCAACTACAGGGGCAAAATGGTCATTTTGCAGTCAAAAGTCAGAATTTTTGGTCAACATCTTATTTTGAGCACACAATCATCATTTGATCAAGTCTTGATCATGATTCCACAAGCATGGCTCAAAAATCACCAAGGATGCAAAAGTTACTATTTTTGGACAACAGAAAAGTCAATTGTATCTTGACCAGGGCATAACTTTTTCATGGTTCGTCAGAAAAATCCCATCCAATGATAATTTTTAAGTTAATGACATTTCCTACAACTCATCTTCACATTCCAAGTCCAATAAATGCTCTCACAAAAAGTTATCAATTTCTACATTATAGGTCAATTTCAAAAGTCAACAAAAAGGCATTTTAAGTCAAAGACTATAACTTGAGATTGGTAAATCCAAATGACATGGGACCAAAGTCATTGGTTATAGGACTTCAATACCTTTCCAAAATGTCCAAGAACATGTTCATATGATCAAAATTGAGCAAGATATGCATTGGAGAAGTTGGGAAATTTTTGTGAATTTGCAAAAGTCAACTTTGCTCAAAACACATCATTTTTGCTAATGGGCCTCAAATTTCTTCTTGAAACATTGTCCAAGGCCTATGCACGACCCATCAATCTTAAATTGATTTATTTTCTTATTTTTATTAATTAATTGGATTTTTAATTGATTTTAATTCATTTAATTAATTTAAAATGTAGGAAAATATCAAGACATGGTTTTTCAATCTTTTCATGAAGCAAATATGACCTATATGTGCTGGCAAATTCATGTGCACATCAAGGGGACAAGAATATCCAAAATTGGCAAGTTTTCTCAATCAAAAAGATGCAAAAAGATGTGATTGGAAATTAAATATTGAAACATCAATGCAATGGATCTTTGGGCCAAGACTTAACCTAATTCCATTCTACTACATATGCACAAGTGAACCCTAATGCCATACACGTGAGAATTGCTGCAGAAAGCCAGAGCCAACATTGAAAAAAATCAAGAAAAACTCAAAACCGTTTTCAATCTTCCAGGCCAATTCAAGGGCTTTTGTGGTTTCTAATACCTTGCAGGGATCCCCAGATACGTTTTGCAATCAAATTCGCGTGCTAAAGCTTAAGAAATTGCCAAGAACAGTCCCTCGGTTTGTCACTCTTTTTCAGAATCGTAACTCTAAATATATGCATCATTAACATGATTTTTTGGTTGTATTGTGTTGCTTGAATCTACAGGAATCTTTTGGCATAGGTTAATTGCATTAAAATGCATTGAAACAGAAATTGCCATTAACGAATTTTAGGGTTCTTCAGTTTCAAAATTGGGGCTTTCCCATACAAGAAAAATTGGAACCTCTAATGCCTATGGTTGAGATCGTTACATCCAGACGAACATGAAGCCGTGCTCGCGAAATATTTATATGGCCTAGGATTCTATTCGCTATTTGTCCTCATGTCAAATTGTGGGGGTTAAAAACCCCCGCTATCTGATCTTTGTTTTGCAGGTTTAGCGAAGGAGATGAAGACGTGGTGACATTCCATTGGCTCATTTAAAACACGCGCGCTTCTTTTTTCTTTTTCAGCATGTGACTTGTTTTTGTTATATTATATTTGTTTCTTATTACATTAACAAAAGCGTGCAGTTGGCTGAGTGGTTGGAGGAAGCGTGCAAAGTGCCTTGGGACCTGGGTTTGATTCCCAGGTCCCCCAAAACAATTGTTTCTATTTTTTCTTAGGTAATCTCATGCAGGCTTTCAAAGGGGTTCTATCATGCACCTCTCACGTCCAAACGCCAAGTGGCCACCCTCACAGATCTAATGGCTACAAGGGAAGGAACACCATGCTCCTGGTCAAAGCCAGCGTGGACAATTCTAGAAAGTCAATAAGGCTTGATCTTAATGGGCCTCAGATTTCCAAAACACACCTCCATCAGGGCCCAAAACCCCCCTTGGTTCATTCCTCTTTCTTATGTTATATTTTCTGTTTTATTTATTAACTATTTTTTCTAATTATTATTATTATCACTAAAATTAACTTAATTAATTTTTTCACAACAAAAAATCAGAAAACTAAATATTTTTATTATTATTATTAATTATTAATTTCACTTCATTATTTTGTAAATAAACACTAATATAATTAATTTAGTTTAATTAGGTTTAATTTTGACTTTTTCATAATAAATAAAATAAGTCTAGAATTAGGGTTTTTCTTTTGACAATTTTAATCCTTGTTTATTTTATTCTCATTAAAAACATTAAAAACACAAAAAATACTTTTTTCTTTTAATTTATTTAATTAATTAGTAAATTAGGTTTAATATTTAATTAATTGCAAAAAGGGACCAAAACTCATGCTTTCTCAAGAAGGGTCAAAACCCTAAGACTTTCCCGATTCAATTTTTATTCGTGCATACTTATTTTCGATCATATTTATGTATCTGCTCCGAGAATGTAATAGGTAATTAGGACTTTTATCTCTTTATTTACTTTTCTCGCATTTATTTCCAAACGGGTTATGTTTTTTGGCGATGTATATACCCGCGCCTTGTAATAGCGTAGATTTACTTTCCGCACTTTATTTCCCGCAAATTATTAACTGTTAATTATGCATGACAAGACTTGTATGAAAATAAAATCAACTCGTAGCTCACCAATAACATGTACAAGATAAATTAACATGAAACCTGACACACTCGCACATGCCACTCTTAGGGTACGCCTCATTTGGTTGCCTCGAGGTGGTCATTGAGTATAGGGTGTTTTAGAGGCCGCCCTCTTGTCTAAAGATCCAGTTGCCTCGAAACGGTTGCCTTGGATAAAAAGGATCTAAGACATTAGAGTTACCGCTAAGGCGTCCTACTGTTGCTTTGGTGACCACATGTCCCTATAATCGAATTGACCCGAATACCTTCAACGACGGTGCTGCCTGCTTCTCAATAGTGGGATAGTACTGTCTAAAGGACTCTTACACAACTTAATTCCTTAGAGTAGGTAGATTTCTCCTGGGTACTTGCTCTTTCAAAAACAAAACAAACTTTTCACACCTACACTTTCAAACAAAAGTTTTCAAACAAATACTTCATACACTCTTGAGGACTGATACAAGAGTTACCTAGAAGTTTTCAAAACAAACTTTTTCAAAACCCACAAACACAAGAAAAGCAAACATTTTTGAAAACATAGTGAGCAAGTACCTAAGAGCCCGTGGATAACCACGGATAGAAAGGGTGCTAACACCTTCCCTTTCTATAATCTACCTCCCGAACCGGGAAACATCTCGAAAAGGAATTTTTCTGTGCTTTTGTCCTTTCCTTGTTGGAGAACATAAAAGACGGTGGCGACTCTTGCTTACCGCGACATACGCGAACCAGCATTAAAAACAGTCAGTTCTATTTCCACCGATCACAATAACCCTCTCAATTTTCATCTTTTGGAGGTGATATTTGACTTTTTGGAGATCTCAAGATGTCCTCAACAATCTCTCTTTTGATAATTTTTGCATTTCATGACTTTATCTTGATGTAAGTTGCCTTGACAAAAAGTGTCTCTTTGTTGACTTTTGAAATGACCTATAATGTATTGGACCATATCTCTCAAATGAAGCATTTTTTGGACTTGAGCTTAGAATGACAGAGTTGTAGAGAATTGAATTTCCTTCAAAATGAGCTTTATTTGAGGAAAATCTGATGAAGCATGTGGAAGTTATGCTTGGTCAAAGTTCAGTTGACTTCTCCTTAAAAAAACTCTAATTTGGCAATTTTTGACTTTTGATTATTTAAGAGTTTTCTTGATGAACTATGATCAACCCTTGATCAAATGATGAAAACCTTGATGTTGACCAAAAATCTTGAAGTTTGACTATATGTTGACCATAGTTTACTTTTTGTCCAATACAATTGATTTGCAGTCATCTGAGCCATTGACTGAGCAAACTTGTGATGCAAGGCATGAAACTTTGTATGAGCATTCTTGGAGACATATAAGAGACCATGAAATCCACTTGAAGCCTTAGAAACCCAATCTTCCTTGTGAAAAGTGAAACCCTAATTATAAGTCCATTACTTAGGAGGAGAATTTGTCTGATCAATTCTTGAGCAACCTTGAGCATTTGAGAATCCTAGGAGAATGTCTTTAAGAAAAGGGAGGGAAAATTTTGGGGTACAACGACTTCCCCTTTTCAATCTTATTAAATCTGAGGGGTTAGATTGGCATATCCTCCATTTGTGATCTGAAGGTGGAAGAGGATTGAACACTTAAGTGCCCAGAAATTTGCACTCGCATATGCAGGAGGTAACGTTGTTGGTTGATAATATTGCTTGAATGGGCTTAAAGATGCCATTCGGAGAGGTGACATAATGTTTTTGGAGATGGGCTTATAGATGCCATCCAAAGTAACTGTTGATAACAGTATCAGAACGAGTCTACACTTGACTGTATTTGAAGAATGATTTCCAGAATGAACCTCTAGGGAAGATGCTTAAGTAGCTACTTGTCATATGTAGTCTCTGAGGGAAATTCTGGTCAGATTTAGTCTTCAAGAGAAATGTTTGTCATGTAGATAGTCGCCCTGTCTTGTTTCGGGAATTGATCCACAATCCGTTTTTGTTGGTAAACCGTCCTATTTTGGGAGTTCATACCAATAAAAGTCTTAATGTCTATCTCGGCACGAAGAGGAAGCGCCCATGGGAAAATTGATGTCTTAGATTTTAGAATTTTCAATTGAAAGCCTAAAAAGGAAATTGTATTTTGAATTCTACTAATAAAATATGTGTTTCATTTTGGTTCACAAATTTAAATTTCCCGGAGTTCTTGAAAACATTGCATACATATACCATACATATCATTGCATAAAACAGGTTTCAAGACAGGTTTCTTATCTTCTTCGCTGTTTATTTCAGCAATGGCTCTTGAACAAACAGTTAAGGAGCTTCAGGCACAGAATGCTCAATTCTAAGAAATGTTCCTGAATCTGGCTAAGGGACAAGAAGACTTGAAAGCTCTGATTCTCAAGGACAAGAAGAAGAAAAAGAGGCCAGTGGGTGTTCTGAACTTGGGAAGAAGGTTCAAAGGACCAGTGAAGCACGTTTGAGAGCTCGCAACTCCTTCAAGAGAGAGAGACAATCAGGATGGAGAGCCAAGAGAAGAAGACCACAACACGAGGGAGTCTGAAGAAGATGAACCTGACTATTCTGAGGAGCAGTATCCTCCTGCTGACAATAAATACAAACAGCTGGAGGATCGGCTCAATTCCATGGAGATCCAAAGGTTGCCCGGGTTGGACTTTGAAGAGCTAGGACTGGACTCAGGGGTGGTCATCCCGCATAAGTTCAAGGTTCATACATTTGCTAAGTACGACGGTGTCTCCTGCCCTAAGCTACATTTAAGGTCGTATGTCGGGAAAATTCAACCCCACACTATTGATAGGGATATGTGGGTACACTTCTTTCAGGAAAGTTTGGCAAGGACTCAACTGGAATGGTTCTATCAACTAGAAAGAACTAATGTGCGTAATTGGGAATATCTGGATGTTGCTTTCTATAACCAGTACCAATATAATGCTGACCTCGCCTCGACTTGTACACAGTTGCAAAGCATGCCTATGGGTTCCAGCAAGGGATTTAAGGACTATGCCCAAAAATGGAGAGACCGTACGGGAAGAGTCCAACCTCTATTTTCTGATAGGGAGCTGGTGGACATGTTCTTGGGCACATTATCCGGGCCATTCTTTAACCACTTGATTGGAAGTTCTTCAGCCGAGTTTACAGAATTAATCTTGATGGGTGAACGAGTAGAGGCTAGCATTAAAAGTGGTAAGATACAAAGGAATGCATCCTCCAGCACTGCAAAGAAATCATTCACATGGAAGAATGAGGTCAGTGCTGCTTATGGCCAAAGGAATCTTAACAAAACTAAGCATCGTCCGACGGTAGGGGCTGTTATGATTTCCAATTTTGCATCAACCTGGAAACAGAATAATCAGTCCAGAACAGATAAGCCCAGTAGATAGTTTACCCAGATCAATATGACCCTATCTCAGGTTCTACCACACCTGCTGAAGTCCAATTTGGTTACACTGAAAGAGGCTCCCAAAAACCCCAACACTACATCTCCTCACTACAATGCAAATGCTCGGTGTGCTTACCATTCTGAAAGTCCAGGCCATGATACAAACGACTGTTGGGCTTTGAAGAACAAGGTGCAGGATTTAATTGAAGCAAAGGAGATTGAATTTGACGCTCTTGAAACCCCTAATGTTATAACTGCCCCTATTCCCAAGCACAGTCGTGGTGTTAATGCTATTGACGATGACATGTTTATTGCTTTTGTTGATGAACTGGCTACCCCACTCCTGACTATTAAGAAGAATCTCTTGTAGGCCGGTTTATTTCCGGGTTGTAGCGAAGGTTGCCACTTGTGTTTGTCCTTACCTAATGGTTGCCATTTGTTGAAGGAAGGAGTTTAGTGCCTGATGGATGATAAATAAATCTTGTTTGAGAAGACTCCGGTTACAAATACTCCATGTGAAGATGTTTCTATCATTACCATTTCCTCCAATCCTCCCAAGGTTTCCTCCAAAAGACCTGTCAGGATTACATTTGTTCCAAAAGTTGCTCCATTGATAATTACTTTCCCTGGACCTATACCATATTTCTCAGATAAAGTTGTTCCTTGGAACTATGGGGCTGACGTCTATTACCATGGCATCAAGCAAGATTTGTTGATTGTTAAATATGAAGATGCTGAAGACTCTGATCCTGACATTAGTAATATCGCCAGGACCAGTAAGATAACAAGAAGCGGAATAGTTTTCTCCCCTGATATCTCTCCTCCTAAAACGGTTGCTACTCCTATGATCATCCCTACTGCTACTCATGTCAGTATTCCTATGACTACTCCCGCTGCTAGCCATGCTGCTACCCCTGCCACCGAGTCAGCCGAGACTCGGGGCAAAGAGATATTGGTTGAGCCTGTCCGAACGAAGGCGCACCCAGAAGCCATCCCTGAGGCTTCTAAGAAGGAAATGGAAGAAATATTAAAAATAATCAAGAAGAGTGACTACAATGTGGTTGAACAACTGGGGAAGACCCCTTCCAAGATCTCAATGTTGGCCTTGTTATTATTCTCTGAAGCCCATGCCAAGGCTTTAATGAAATTCCTCAAGACTACTCACGTGCCACAAGAAACCTCCGCTGATCAATTAGAAGACTGTGTGGCCAGTTTAACTGCTGATAATGGGATAGGTTTCTCTGATGCTGATCTGACTCCCAGAGGAAGGAAACATAATGATGCCCTGCACGCCTCTATCGAGTGCAGGGGCACTACTTTGGCCCATGTTCTAGTGGATACAGGTTCATCACTGAATGTCCTGCCCAAGAAGGCCCTTGAGAGGTTAGATTGCGAAGGATTGACTCTGAAGCCTAGTAACATTGTGGTGAGAGCCTTCGAAGGTTCTAAAAGAATGGTGCATGGGAAGGTGGACATCCCTATCAAAGTGGGTACTCAGACTTTTAATTCCACTTTCTATATGATGGACATCCACCCATCTCACTCCTGTTCATTGGGTCGACCCTGGATCCATGTGGTTGGTGTTGTAACTTCCACCCTACATCTGATGCTGAAGTACCTAGTCAATGGTAAGATTATCACAGTTCATGGGGAGGAGGAGTACACGGTGAGCCACCTGAACTCTTTCAGGTACGTTGAAATGGACGGCGAGTTCATTGAGACCCCCTGTCAGAACTTCGAGGAGGTTCCACAGACCGTTGCTGCAAGAAAAACCTCTGCCAGTGTTCCAAAGACTACTAGGCCTTCACTGAAGATGGCTTCTCCAAAAGATTCCAGGGCAGTTGTTGAAGAAGGTGGATGTACAATTTGGGGCTAACTTTCGGATACTCCATACAAATCTGACAAATTTGGTTTGGGTTTTACATCAGGAGCTCAAAGGGTTGTTCGTCATGCTCGTGCCGGAGGACCACCCCTACGCATCAGCAATCATGGGGTTAATGCTTTGGAGGACAATGATAGTGACTGTGACATTGACCAGTGGATCTTCCCAACTGTCAGCGGAGGACTCACAAACTGGACGACTAAAGACTTTGTGCCGATTACTTTTATTCAGAAGTAATTGTCTTTTTTTGTTTTTGGATATGTAATAAATGAATAATACAAACTCTAAAACCTTGTGTCTTACCCGAGGCGCAATGGTTTATTTGTGAGGAATATCATATTTCATTTTCACATGTCATTAATAAAGCATTGGACATTTTTTACATACAAATTTTTGTGCTCTCTGCCTTTCTTTTCTGCTTTTTTACTTTATTAAAACAGCTATGCTCTTACACACACTCACATATCAACTGCAGATCCACATCCACTCTGGATCCCATTGATAACGGTTCTGCTATTGCTCATTATGATTTTGAAAATCCAATCAACCAAGCCGAAGACGAAGGTGAGGAAGATTGTGAGGTACCAGGAGAGCTTGCCAGACTGTTAGAACAGGAAGAAAGGGAAATACATCCTCATGAGGAACCAGTTGAGACAGTGAACTTGGGTACTGAAGAGGACAGAAAAGAAGTCAAGGTAGGTGCTAACTTGGAGCCCAGTGTCAAACCGCAGTTAATACAAATGCTACATGACTATGTCGAGGTTTTTGCCTGGTCATACGAAGACATGCGGGACTTGACACCGACATTGTGGTTCATCGCCTACATACAAAAGAGGATTTCCCTCCAGTGAAACAGAAGGTTCATCGTATTCGGCCGGATATGTCCGAAAAGATTAAAGCTGAAGTCATGAAACAGTTCAATGTCGATTTCTTAGCTGTAACGTCCTATCCACAATGGTTCACTATTGTTGTTCCGGTGCCTAAGAAGGACGGTAAAGTACGTATGTCTGTGGATTATAGAGATCTGAACATGGCAAGTCCCAAGGATGACTTTCCGCTTCCCCACATTGATGTTTTGGTTGACAACACCGTGCAACATAAGGTATTCTCCTTCATGGATGGTTTCTACGGGTATAATCAGTTCAAGATGGAACCTGAGGACATGGAGAAGACGACCTTTGTCACACAGTGGGGCACTTTTTGTTACAAGGTTATGCCATTTGGATTGAAGAATGCTGGGGCAACCTATCAGCATGCTATGGTAGATTTGTTCCATGATATGATTCACCATGAGATAGAGGTTTGTGTTGACGACATGATATCCAGGTCTCAGACTAAGGAGGAGCACCTCGATCACTTACATAAGCTATTTTACAGGCTAAAGAATTACAAATTGAGGCTGAACCCGAATAAATGCACTTTTGGAGTAAGATCCGGTAAGCTCTTGGGTTTCGTTGTCAGCAACAAAGGCATTGAAGTGGATCCTGCAAAGGTCAAAGCTATACAAGAAATGCTAACTCCTCGCACTGAGAAGGAGGTTAGAGGATTCTTGGGACGCTTAAACTACATAGCCAGATTCATTTCACATCTGACCGCTACTTGTGAGCCAATCTTCAAATTACTGAAGAAAGATCAAGCAGTGAAGTGGAATGACGATTGCCAGAATGCCTTTGACAAAATCAAGGAATATCTCCAAGAGCTTCCAATTCTGATGCCACCAGTTGAAGGAAGACCTCTGATCATGTACTTAACGGTATTAGAGAACTCAATAGGGTGTGTGATGGGGCAGCCTGACGAGTCTGGTCGAAAAGAGCATGCAATATACTACCTTAGCAAAAATTTTACCGACTGTGAAACAAGATACTCACTGCTCGAGAAAACTTGCTGCACTTTGGCATGGGCTGCTCGCCAACTAAGACAGTATATGTTGACCCACACTACTTTGTTGATATCTAAGATGGATCCTATCAAGTACATCTTTGAGAAGCCCACTCTCTCCGGAAGAATAGCAAGATGGAAAATGATCCTAACCAAATACGACATCCAATACACAACCCAGAAAGCAATCAAGGGAAGTGTACTAGCTGATCATTTGTCTCATCAGGCTGTGGATGACTACCAATCCATGAATTTTGAATTCCCGGATGAGAACATCATGTTAGTAACTGATTGTGAAGAACCTGGACCGGATGAAGGACCTGAAAAAGGATCCCGATGGACTATGGTTTTTGACGGAGCTTCCAATGCCCTTGGCAATGACATCGGCGTTGTGATCATATCTCTTGAAGGCTGTCATACTCCTTTCACAGCTAGGCTATGTTTCAACTGTACTAACATATGGCTGAGTATGAAGCATGTATCATGGGTCTCAAAGCTGCAATCAATTTAAGGATCAAGTTCTTAAGCGTGTTTGGAGACTCGGCTTTTGTAATCAACCAGATCAAAGGAGAATGGGACACGAAGCACCCTAACCTCATCCCATACAAAGAGCATGTGTTGACACTAATCCCATACTTTGAAGAAATTACTTTTGAGCATTTTCCACGAGAGGAAAACCAACTAGCGGACGCGCTAGCTACGATGTCATCCATGTTCAAGGTCAATTGGGATAATGAGGCTCCTCAGATCACTATTGAAAGGATGGACGAGCCAGCATACTGTCACGAGATTGGTACTGAAGATGTAGTGGACAAGCCTTGGTTCTATGAAGTCAAAAGATATCTCGAAGCCCAAGAGTACTCTAAGGAAGCTTCGGTCAATGATAAGAAGTTCTTAAGAAGGTTCTGTGCTAAGTTCTTTCTCAGCAACAGGATCCTCTACAAGCGCAATCATGACTCTACCTTGCTTCGGTGTGTAGACAAGAGTAAGGCAGAAAGGATTATGGCTGATTTACACGAAGGTACCTTTGGCACTCATTCTAGTGGACATTCAATGGCCAAAAAGATCCTACGGACAGGATACTACTGGTCCACTATGGAAGCAGACTGTTATCAGCATTCACGGACTTGTCACAAATGTCAGGTCTATGCTGACAAGGTACATGTACCTCCGGTTCCTCTGAACGTCTTAACTGATCCTTGGCCATTCTCAATGTGGGGCATCGACATGATTGGAGAAATTAGACCGATGACTTCTAATGGGCACTGCTTCATCCTGGTTGCCATTGATTACTTCACGAAGTGGGTCGAGGCAGCTTCATTCACTTCCGTTACCAAGAACATTGTGGCCTGATTCATCAAACACAATCTTATCTGTCGGTACAGTATTCCAGAAAGAATCATTACAGATAATGGTACCAATCTCAACAACACTATGAACATCGAGCTTTGCACGCAATTCAAAATCCAGCATCATAACTCTTCTCCCTACCGACCGAAGATGAATGGCATTGTTGAAGCTGCTAACAAAAATATCAAGAGAATCATACAAAAGATGACAGTGACATATAAAGATTGGCATAAGATGTTACCATTTGCTCTTCATGGATACCGCACCATAATATGAACATCAACAGGGGCAACTCCTTTCTCTTTGGTATACGGTATGGAAGTTGTCCTACCCATTGAGGTCCAAATCCCTTCCTTGAGAATCATGAAGGATGCAGGGATGAATGAAGATGAATGGGTCCAGACTCGACTTGACCAGTTAAACCTGATTGACGAGAAGAGGCTCGTGGCTGTCTGCCATGGTCAGATGTACAACGTATGATCAAAGCTTTTAACAAGAAGGTCAGACGTTAGGTATATCGGTCTGGTGATCTGGTAATCGAGCGCATTATACTGCCACAAGGTGATCCCAGGGGCAAATGGACTCCCACATACGATGGGCCATTTGTAATCAAGAACATATTCTCTGGTGGAGCCATGATCTTAACCACTATGGACGGTGATGACCTTCTGCACCCTGTAAACATGGACATAGTTAAAAGATACTACGCATAAACAGAGACTTGCTAGGTCGACTGACCTAGGCAAAAATCAGGGAATCCCGGAGAACCAAAAGGTTTCGGGCAAAAATTAGGGATATATATATATATATATATGTGAAAAAATCTGTACACCCGGCAAGTCGAAAACCTGAAAAGGCGGCTTGGGAAAAAAAGGGTATCCCGGTGGACTGAAAACCCGAAAGGGCGGTCCAGGAAAAAGTTAGGGATTTAAAGCGTATAACTTTGTCCCATTGGAACACCTTACATCCAATCTTCAATATCAACTATCAAGCTCAAGCGATACTAATCAATCCAATCAGCTTCGGACAAACAACGAAAGTGATGAGATGCAAGGACATAAAGGCAATAGCAGAATGGGAACCCAATGGGATTATTTCACATAGCTGTCTTTCTTTGTATACTATTTTGTATAATTTGTATTCTTATGACAGAATTATCTTACTAGGATGTCTGTCTCCTTGTACAAAAACACTTACTCAAGTTAATACAAAACTATCCCGTTGAAAGTATAAAACTTCTATTTTTTTCTTTCTGTTTTGTGTACGAAAGCGTCCAGTGATTATTTTTGAACATATGCATTTGAATATGATTAATGCTTACAAATACACGCATAAAAACAGAAAGATAATTGCTAATGACTTTAAGAAATGGGACAATATCTAAGGGCCATCCACAAAATCCCCGCAGATATTTTCCCCAACAGATACCTTCTCCAGCAGGCACAGAGGCAGATATGTCCTAGTACAAGGTCTATGCCACATTCTCAGTATGCAGCCTAAAAGTTCCAAGTTCTCATATCCCCGGCCGAGCAACAATCTCCAAACTACTGCTTTAACATTTGAGGAAAATTCCCCAGTGAAGTCACCAAGCTTCTCAAGACTCCCCAACAGGATTCCAACAAAGTCCCCAAGCAGTTTATGGAGTTCACCTTCTGCGTCAAAGTTTTGTAAATCTCAAGTAGTTTATAAAACCTTATCCCCAGTAGAGTTTATTTCTATAGCTATGGAATTTCATTCCCCATCAAAGTTTATTTCTCCAAATTGGTGAAATCTTCCAACAGAACTCCCCCCCCCCCACAAAACCATTCTCAAACAGAAGTTGAAGATCCTCGGAAGAGAAAGGGAATCGGCAACAAAACTATCTCCATTCATTATCCCCAGCAGAAATTGAAGAACCACTTTCTTCACTCATCAACAGCAGTCATGGATTCAGCTTCCCGGTGTAATACCCCAAATTTGTCCTACCCTTTTACTTCCTATCTGGCTTACACATTTTTGCATTTTTCTCACATATATAATTTCCATTAGGTCATCTAACACATCATGCATCATTAATCAATAAATTAGCATAAGATCATGGATTTCGAGGAATAAGGGTTGGTGTATGGCTTTTTCTCTAACACTGTGGACTTCTTTTAGTGATACAATTTTTGGTTCTCATCAAATACTTGCCGCTTCAATTGTGAGTCATCCCAAGGCTATCTCGAAAGGCTGCAAGCTTGAGCAGTGAGGAACATCGTCTTATACTTATCACCTCCACATGAATGATGATTTATTTCCATGATCATATAAATTTCAAAGGGGTTCTATAATTACTTAAAGTGCAAATGGTTGAAGATTTTGATATATCCATGGCCATTAAGATCTTGTTCAAGGATGCTTCAGTATGTCATACAAAAAGGTTATCATATAAGAAAATCGCATCTTTTACAAGTTAGTATTTCAAATGGCCCTTTCTTCATCAAAGGAGGTTTAGCTATTCCTTGTATGTTCATGAGCTCTAGGCAAGAGAAGAAGATTCAATGGGATACTATTTGCAAATCGGAGTTTGTATACTTTATGATGCAAAGCTCTTCGTCGGGTCTATCCGCTTACTTGTGATATAATATGCTTTGGGGGGCTTCATTTCAAATACATTAAGATCAAAATCTAAAGCTTCTTCAATTATGGTTTTGAAGTGAGGAGTAAGAAAGATGCAAGGCTCGTTCATTTGAAGGTGTTTAGGCATGTTTTCATTCAAAAGCAAAGAAACTCGACATTACAAGTTTGTTCTTGGAAAAGGCTCTTATTAAATTCATATCACAACCATGGAATTATATGTAACACAAAATTAAAAGATCTTGGAGATACAAAAGGCAATTTAGAAGAGAAGACTACTTGGAACATTTAGGCCTCATCATTAAAATTCAAGGGTTCACATTCATTCAATGATATAATCTTTACAAGTTCTAAAGCATTACTCATGATTTGTCAAAGGGTTATCCAAATTCATTCTCGTTCATTCGAGGTTATAACCATGCAATTTACAAGCGGTGTCATTAGAACATTACAAGAGAAGATTTCAAAAGGGCGTTTACATCAAAAATTACTAAATCAAAAACAAGAATTTACATTAAATATTCAAGTGGTCTAAAGCTAAAGAATTCTAAATCAAGGTCTCCATCATTTCTAAACTTATTTATCTTCAAGCCACTATCTTCCAAGATTGCCCCATTCCAACCTGGTTATGTCCAAGCCTCAGTCCATGTTTCATACCAAAAGAAAACCTGCATAAACAACCATTTTCCAAGCCAGTTCAGTACCAATGTATATTCAAGTTAATTCAATTTGAAGTACAAAAATCAGCAATTACACCAAGTGTTATGTACTTAAATCAAACCATTCCCTAACCTTCTCAAACTTTCAACCATTTTTACAAAAAAGGAAACAGTTATTAGAATTACCACAAACAGAATAACCATAACTTTCCTAACAGCTTTCATAATCAAACTAACTCAACTATAACCAACTTTCCATTTCCCACCTCCTAACCGCTTCTAACATAATTTTAAACAACCAAAACCAATTCCATAACTAGAAAATAGAAACAGCCCCGTAACTAACTTAACCAACCCAAAACAGTTACAACAAACTAACTTAACTAGTAACAAATTCCTAACTGCATCTTAACAGTCCAAACTTTTTCCTAACTTCTAACTGTAACCAACTTTCCATTTCCCAAATCCTAACTAACCTCCTAACCAACAAATTTCCAGCATAAGGATACATATATAACAGATAACAGAGAGGGAGAAGGAGTTACGATTCAATACAGAAAAATTCAGAGAAAATCATAATACTAACCTTTCAACCTCACTCACTCAACAATTCCTCAAGATCCTTCATCATCTTTAACCTTCTTCACTCTTCAATTCACAAAAGAGTCACCACGCATACACCTTCTCTCTCTATCTCATCATCTCCTGCAAATCTGTCACACAACCGCGTCAGTACATTTGCGTCGTAGTTCAACAATGCTTTTTCGCATCGCAAGAGAAACAACAATACAGTGCAACGAGAAAAGGGTAAAATAAGAAGTCAAGAACACATACCAGAATCATACTTGAAGCGTGAAGTAAGATCGAAGCATTGAAGAGATTCAAGACGCGAAGATATGAACTGAACAAGACGGAAACCATGCGAATAGATAGAAATCAGAGCGCATCATAGAGGTAGCGTTGAACATCTAGATTGGAGAGGAACATCGGAAGCAAATAGGTTGATAAGATGGAAGCGTCACAAGAAAACGAAAGAATCAAATATTGTATACCTCAAATACAATTCGGCATCTATGGTTTTCCTTCTTGTTCGTCACCGTCAAAAACGCATCGGACGGTTTTCGATCGTTGTAGTTCCAATCGGAGCTTACATCAAAGCCTTTGGACCGGTCTAACATTGATTCGAACAGAGACAGGAGGTTGAGATTACTGAACGGTGATGAAAGCACCATGGTGATCGGTGGACAGAGATGAGAGACTGTGAACTTCCACCGCCGTAAGAGAAGAGAGAAGAATGGAGTTTGTTTTGAAGGACTTCCGCCGCTGGCAATTTCTAACCCTAAAACCCCTTTCCAATTTCATATCTTTTCTTTTTAGTTTTAATAGTTGCATTGTTTTATTATTTTTTAATTCAAATTAATAATAATTATAACTAAATTGATAATTATAAAATATGCTGGAAAATGAGGAATTAATTAGACTGGGCCTCACTTTTTGCTTTAGGCCCGTGTTGTTGTTTTTTAGCCTGAAGAAATTGAACAAAAAATTCTTTTGGGCAAATTACTGCACTACACCCATGAATTCAGCTCATACCTCCTGAGTCTTCTAATTTTTCTTTTTTATTATTTTAATTTTCTTCTAGTTTAATTTTTCCTCTCAATTGATAATAAAAATAATAGAATATTTTAGAATTCTTTAGAATTTCTTTTTAGAATTTCGATTAGAATTTTTTCTATTTTATTTTTCATATTCGATAATCATTTTTATTGCCATTTTCTAGTCAAGATTTTTGTAGCATCGACATAACTCTTGCAATGTGGAATGCTCGGGGTGAATTCTTCAATCACTCGCCCAAGGGAACTTTGATAGAATTTTCTTACCGCTTGCACAATTTTGAAGAGGCAACAGACCTTCTCCGTTCGGTATCGTCACAACCCTATTTTATTCTTCATTTCGGCACTTTATCGCAAACCATATGCATGCTAACATTAGGTAGAAATTCCTTCCTTCATCCAAACTTTAGGTCTAACAATACATAATAACATCAGGTTTAGAAATAGGCTAATTCCCCTTTAACTTTTCTTTCCCTTTCGCATACGCATCTAAAACTAAAACTTCTTTTTTCTTTTCGAAATTCAAAACACTTTAAAACTACTGATGAGAATCATGCTTTTGCTTAGTACGGGAAATGATAAGCGGGTCTCTTCTCGATCTTATTGTTCTTCATCTCAAGCATAGGTGTGGTTCAATTCTCAAAGACTCCTTTCATGACTAAGTATAAAAATGACTAATACCTCTCCCTTGAGGTCAATCAGTCATCATCTACAACGAAAATACAAAACCAACTCAAATCTTTTGTGCGCTCAAGCACTTCTCAGAAAAAACCCTTTTCAGGTAAGGACATGATTAATTTACTTCTGTGCTAACGCATAAGTCTCCAAAGGTCGAGCTGCGGCAGAAGGCGGGATTAACTTCGTCCATAAAAAACACAAACAAACGAAAACATATGAGCCGAACTACGGTAGCTCTGATTCCTCAAAAAGGATACGTAGGCATTGGGGTAGGGCTCAGGCGAGCACAATTTTATTTTCCCTACATTCTTTTCTCCTTTTCTTTTGCATGCATTTTCCCTTAGCAGTAATGAACAGTAAGCATAGATTAAACACACCCATAAGATAGATAACAAGAGTGGATACCGTAGAGTACTACGGGCGTGTGGGGTGCTAATACCTTCCCCTCGCGTAACAGACTCCCTTACCCGATCTCTTGGTCGCAAGACCGTGACTTCTCCCTTCTCAGGTTTTCTCGATGTTTACCTTTCCCTACGTGTGGGATAAAAGACGTTCGATGGTGACTTCATTGTTTGATGATTTTCAGCCGGTTGTTTCAGCTGGCGACTTCACCGGGGAATAGGTCGACCAAATGCTGGTCCATCCCGGAGTCGCTCCTAGCTCTTGTTTTCTTTCCTTAGGGTGTTTATTTTTATGCTTTCAGTTTACTCATTTGTACATGTTTATCTGAGCATAAGTTTGCATTGCATTTTATGGCTTTCCATATTTGTTATCTATTATGCTGGACTCTGTTCTCTATGTTGGGTGGGGATGTCACTATTGAGGTAAAAGGCCCAGTACCCAGGCCATAGTGCACTAGGACACTAGGAATAGAGTGGGGGAATGACGGCTATAGGACGTGGTCCGATTAGTGAAGTCATGTCATATACCACGCTCGGATGAGGTTCAAATGAATTACTATCGGCACCCACGTCTGTGGGCAAGCCCATAGCACTTTCAAGCGAAACCGTGATTTTCGAGTTACCATTATCTTACCCTGACCTAGTTTTCACCCGTGAGTGGGGAGGGAATTTCTATCACAGGTACAGATGGTGACTATGTGCAGATGGTTACTCGTGTTCAGATGGTGACTTTGCTCAGACAAGTGGCTATTGGTTCTAATGGCTATATTCTGGATTTCTGTTATGACTTTATGCAGATGCTATACTCTGTTGATGACCGTATGGTTCTCAGATTTATTTTCTGAGTTCCTGACTTGTTTACCTGGAGGTTCATTCAAGCCTTCAATCTTGGTATTCCCAGCATGTTCAGAAATGCTCAACAGCATACGATGCTCCAAAAACCTTGGTCCCGTACAATGGAAGATCTACAGGGTACTTGGTTCTTATATATGCAGAAGTTGTGCCAGACCTTTGATCTGATGATACTCACATGATTCAGAGCAGTGCAACAATCATGTCCAGAAATGATGGAATCTTGATCCCATTTGATCTCATGCCTTTGCATACATAACATGGCTAACTACATGCTTAACATACATGTTCTATTATTTCCAAGGAATCACATTTGCAAGTCTTATGCTAAACTCTTCCATCCCTTACTTGCGTAAAATAAAAATCAAAGCACGCAAATTCCTTGACAGAACATGACATGGCATTCATTCATGCACCCCATGCATATTCATGCATTCATGACAGGTACCCAAAGATTGGGGATTCTTATTCAGACCTGGGGTTCTCTTCATAGGTTCTACTTGATTCTTACTGTCACCAAAGATCAGTTATGGAATCAATCTGAGTGGTACATTCAAGCTTTGGCTCGTAGTCAGAAATTTCTTCAAGCAAGAAGATGATTGATTGAAGACTCAGATAAGCCAGTTCATGGAAACTCTGATGATGATGTCTATTATTTCTTTAAGGCATGATATGTTTGGTGATGCATATTATACTGGGGCACTTGGCCAATCGATTGAAGATGGTATGTCATCCAAAGACCAAGTCCAAGACTGAATCAATTCAGAGACTGTCATGCTCACATCAGATCTGAAAGGGAATTCTCTCGCACTCGAGCATCAATGCTGTAGAAAGTCGTCAGAATCAGCAAGTCCATACGGAGTCAAGTCTCCTCAACAGTGGAGATCATTGGTTTCTTTACTGCATTTTCATTTGCACTCTTGCTTATTTGTTTAAACATCGCTTGTATATAGAAACTTGTCTATTTTTGAACGAAAATCTTAATGCAATAAGTATGCTTGTCTTGAAGTGTTCCTTTCATTTTTACTCATCCATTCGTTATCACTCTTTAAATGTTTTACTTGCATATTGATGCCAGATTTCCTAGTCTTATGCTCAGGTAAAGATTCAAAGGAGGATGACGACAACCTAAAAACGCAAAAATCTCTGGTTGGTACGCTTTTGAGTAAGACCCTGCTGATGATGTACAGGCCTTGTTTCAATTCCTAAACACCGAAGATATAAGGGAGATAGACCCTCGTCAACCCCTCTGAGCCTTCGAAGTAGGAGTTTCTTTTCTGTTCAGAAAAAACCCTCATTTTAACCTTGGGGCGGGTAGTGTTCAGCTAATCTGATCAAGCATTCAGAACTCATCAAGAGTGTGCATCCAAGGATACAACAATGGTTATCCATCAAAAGGTTGAGGAAAGTCAAAACCACAACGGTTCACCCTCATCTATCAACAACATGCATCAATTAACAATATCCCAATAGATATCTCTCACACATCAGGAGGTCGACATATGACAATACAACAATGGCTATTCCTCGTCTATCAAAGACTCAGGCAGTCACGATCACTTCCAACAGAACAAAGACAACGCAAAGATCAACGACTTGTTCAAAATGAAAAATATGAATAAGAAAGAAACAAAAATCCCCGCTAAGTCAAAACTTGGAAACAAGTCGCTTAGGCAAAAAATTTGGGGCATCCCGCTGGACTTCCAAATCGAAATTCAAAAGAATTTGTCCAGGCAAAAATTAGGGAAAGCAAGAAGAAATTGAAAAGCCTAAAAGGCAAGAAAAGGATTACCAACGAAAATCCTCATCAAAGAACAAAGTCGTCTGATCAGACACCAAAGGCAAAGAAGTTAGTGACTGTCGTGTCCAAGAAACCACTGTGGTTCCTCAATTATTGCAAACTCTTCTCGAGAGATGAACGCTTATATCAGGTCAACTGAACGTAGGAGTGGAGAACATCATGGAGAATGGGTGGGCACCAAATAATTTTGAGCCTTAAATCCTTTTTTTCCAAAAATCGTGAACCAGGCCACGTTACAACCCATAAAAGTCCTAATTGAAGCATGGGTCAATTCGAAAGCGTGCTACAACAAGATAGCGTTTAACTGACTCCTAAGAGGTATGTTTGAGTATCTGTGTTGGCATCATATGCTTGCATTATCTTTCATAAAAAGGAATTTGCAAATATTTCTCTCTAGCTAGTGACTCATTCACAACAGAGTTGTGACGTCATTTCATTCAAAGTTTTTTCAAACTTCAAGACTTACATATGTGTTGCATTAGAATTATCATTCTCATAATAAACATTCTTCTGCATACAAAACAACTGATCGACATCAAGTAATTTTACACAATGAACAATCGGTAAAGAGCTCAATCTTGTCAGAGAAGAGAGGCTTGAATACCCTGTTGAAGCAAGAGTCAGCTGCCACAAGAGAAATGACTTATCCAGTAGCATGTTAATCGGTGATTCTGTCAAGAGAAATCATCTTGGTACTTCATAATCTGAGTACAATTCATGGATGAAGTTAGCAGAGCCAGCTGTTGTACCCTAAAATTTGCCCTCCCATATTCCCCAAGAGTTGCCAAGAGCGTGCTTCAAAATCTCCCAAGGGTTGCACAGTTCAATGGTCTCCTAACAGTCAAAAACTAGGGTTTTGGTTCTGGCAAAGAAGTTGAAGTTTCCAAGGGTCCAACCAAGTCCCATATGCCTATAAACATTGCCAAGCATCCTCATGACAAGTTTCAAGACTTACAGCACAAAATTGCACAGTCAAAAACCCTAATTGCTCAACAGTCAACTGTAGGGACAAAATGGTCATTTGACAGTCAAAAGTCCAAATTTTTGGTCAACATCTTATTTTGAAGCCACAAACATCATTTGATCAATTCTTGATCATGATTTCACAAGCTTGGCTCAAAAAGTCTCAAGATGCAAAAGTTTCCATATTTGGACAGTTGAAAAAGTCAACTGTAACTTGACCAAGGCATAACTTCCACATGGTTTGTCAGAAAAATTCCATCCAAAGCTCATGTTGAAGAGAATGACATATCCTACAACTCATCTTCACACTTCCAGTCCAAGAAATGCTCTCACAAAAAGTTATCAATCTCAACATTATAGGTCATTTTCAAAAGTCAACAAAAAGGCACTTTAAGTCAAAGACCATAACTTGATATTGGTAAATCAAAATGACATGGGACCAAAGGCATTGGTTAGAGGACTTCAATACCTTTCCAAAATGTCCAAGAACATGATCAAAGCTTAAAAATTGAGCAAGATATGCCTTGTGGAAGTTGTGAAATTTTTGGGAATTTTGAAAAGTCAACTTTGCTTCAAATGCCTCAAAATTGCTAATGGGCCTCATTTTCTTCCAAGAATCATCACCCAAAAGCTATGCACGACCCATTGACTTTAAAGGGATTTATTTTATCACTTTTTATTAATTATTTGAATTATTATTATTATTAGTTCATTTAATTAAAATAAAATATGACAAAAATAGAAAACCATGTTTTCCAATCCCTTTTTGCAGCATATTCTCTCCATAAAACCTCAAGATTTCGTGCATCACTAATATGGAAAGAATTGGCAATGATTGGCATGATCTTCACATGGAAAAGATTGGAAAAGATACCATTAAAAATCAAATATTTGATTCATGATTACAAAGGTTTTGGACTTGTTTTGCAAACCTAAAACACTCCTCATAAAAGCCAGAATACAACCCTAATGCTCAGAACCTGGAAGCTGCGCCTCAGACCTCAAACCAACTTTGCATTTTTTCAAGAAATTCTCAAAACTGAAAACACACATAGAGCGTGATTCAAAGCCTACAATCAATTCCAAAAGCTTTCTGAGGCCTTCCTGAACGTCACTCAATCCTTTTCCAGTCCCCACGCATAAAGAAGTGGTAGAACAAAGTCCAACTTTCTCAAACTTTTTGCATATTCATGTCTCGTGATTCATGTCATAATTTTGATTTCTAATGCTGGATTCATACTAATTTAATCATTCTAAAGCTAACAGTGTCATTCAATTGAGTTTTTAAGGCATGTGCACGAATCCACCACGGGAGCTCTTTAAGGTTGCAGAAATTTGAAATTAGGGACTTTTGCATATGGAAAAATTAGACAGCGAGACCAACGCCATTGGATTCGTGACCTTCATACGAACCTATTCATCACCTCGCGCCTAATTTATCATGGCCCATGGCATAATCGCTATTTTTCCTGGTCTGAGTTAGTGGGGGTTTAAAACCCCCGCTATTTGCTTTATTTGCAGGTACAACGTGAGAAAGACGCTGAGGTGTCTCAACCAGACAGGGCTATTCAAATATTCGCGCATTTTCTTTTATGTTTATCAATAGCACTTATTCTCTCTCATATGCATCAGGTTCCACTAATATTGCAAATGAACGCGCTTGACTAGTTGGTAAGTGAGGTGTCCTTCAAGCATTGGGACCTGGGTTTGATTCCCAGGTCCCCTCCCTTCTCAATATCATTTTGTTTAATGTGTTCCTATGCAGCTTGCATCCTAAGGTCCACCATACAACTCCATGCCTTGGCTTGCCACATGTCCCAGGAGACGAATCTGAAGGTCAGGATGAGAGGTCCATCATACACATCAGTTGACCATGCCACACACGCATCCCAGAAAAGTCAACGAAGGGCCTGAATTCATTGGGCCAGATTACTCATCATAAACCTCCATAATTGGGGCAGAACCCCCTTTTTGTTTGTATTTCTTTCTCTTCTCTTTTTCTCTTTTTTATTTGTTTTAATTTATTTGTTTTCTTTAATTCCTCCAAATAATATTTTTATAACACAAAAATAAATATTAAATCAGAAAAATCATAAAAATAAAATATGTTGGTTAATTAATTTGCTAATACTTATTTTGTAAATAAATTTTGTTAACTAATTTAGTTTTAATTTTAAGTTTAATTTCAATGTTTTTTTATAATAAATTAAAAAATATAGAGATTAGGGTTTCTAGCTTTTTATTCTTTTTTTTAATAATTAAAATTTCTTCTTGTTATTATTAATAATTAATTATTTTTGTAAATAAATTTGTAATTAAATAATTAGGTTAAAACTAGGTCAAACTAAAACATTTTTTTAATAAATTAAAAATAGTTTAGAATTAGGGTTTTAATTCCATTTAATTTTCTCATTAAATTCCATAAATGCAAAAACTCCAAAAATAAGTTCTTTTCGTTATTTAACTTAATTAATTTATTAATTGTAATTTAATCTTTAAAGGGTCCAACGCCCTCGCACCTTCAATCATAAATTCCATTTCGCGCGTTTGCTTTTATTTCTTTTTTTAAATTTCATGTACTTGCCCCAAAACCTTGTAATAGATTAATTAGGACATTTATCTTTCCGCATTTTATTTCAAACCGGGTCTTGGTTTAATTTGGCGATGTAGACCCGCGCCTTTGTAGTAGCGTAGGATTTTTATCTTCCCGCACCTTTTAACTGTTAATAACCACATGAAAGAATGAATGCCAAAAATAAAAACAAAGCGTAGATCCCCAATGCATGAACAAGATAAACATAATTGAAAATGACACACAGTTCACACACCACCCCTAGGGTACGTCTCACTGTTGCCTTGCCCCTCGAAAAGTGGTCGTCGAGTAGAGGATGTTTTAGTAAGTCCTCATGTCCATGAACATGGCATGAGGGTAGCTTCTAAGGTGTCTTCCTATTGCTCTGGTGACCACATTGTCCCTAAAACCTCGAATTGACCCGAACACCTCCAACGGTGGTGCTACCTACCTCTCAATGGTGGGATGGCACTACTTTAAGGACATTTACACAGACGAATTCCTTAGGGTAGGTAGATGACTCGTAGATGCTTGCTCTAATTCAAAACAAATCAAAACTCTTTTCACACCGACACTTTCAAAAAGCTTTCAAAACAACTTTTCAAACACTCTTGAGGACCGATACAAGAGTCGAACTGAAACTTTAAAAGAAACTTTTTTCAAACTCACTCACAATTGAAAAGCAAACATTTTGAAAACACAAATGAGCAAGTATCTAAGAGCCCATGGATAACCATGGATAGAAAGGGTGCTAACACCTTCCCTTTCTATAAATCTACCTCCCGAACCGAGAAACTATCTCATAAGGAATTTTGCTGTGCTTTTGTCCTGTCCATGTTGGAGAAAATAAAAGACGGTGGCGACTCTTGCTTCCGCGACATTTCGCGATCCAGCGTTAAACAGTCAGTTCCAGATCCACCGATCACAGAACTGTCGACTCTGTTGGGGAACTTTTAAAGTGAGGTGTACCTTAGGACTAAGATCACTGTGTTTTCAATTGCTTTGACTTGTTTGCTTTAAATTGTGGGACTGTCTTGGGAGTTCTATAGATCCTAACTCGGATCTGGGGATACCTTCTTAGAAAGTAGCAACAAGACTGTGAGGGAACTGTGCGGGGTATACCGACATGGTTGAAGCAGTCTGCTACGTTGATGTGGCACTTTGGTGTGTACCGGTAACCCTTGAGTCAGTCAAGGAGAGTACGGGGCCTCCGCGTGGTGTCGTGAAGCATCAACTGACCTTAGGAACCTTAATTGAACAATCTTGGCCTCTTTAGGGTAGTGAGATAACTGACTTTGGTGCAGTCCGAGGTTGGTTGATACTCGATACTACACTCAATTGAGGGTTGCTTTCCTGGAATATTTCGGTCGCTAGTTCAGTGGCTAAATCGAAACGATGAACAATGAAAGCAATCCAGTGATATTGGGACCCTTAGAACCCGGTTACTTCTAATAGGACAGGTTTAACCCACCAACTTCAAGAGGGTAGTACCCCAAGCTTCATGCTGGCCTAAACTCTAAGGGTTTCTCTTGTGTGACTTGTGTGCCTTCCAACTTGACTACTTGCATGCTTGTTATCTGACACTTGAGTTTCTTGCAGGTTTTGTTTGTAGTCCTTAATTGGGACTCATAACAGGGTTTACTGAGTTTCTTGCAGGTTTTGTTTATGTCCTTAATTGGGACTCATAACAGGGTTTACCCACATTACCCCATGCATCATGATATCATACCATTGCATGCATCCTACATAAAGACTAACCCATTTCAAGGATCCCAAGGGCTTGTGATGCAGGTCATGATGAACCAACTGTCCAGCAAGGGGCAAAGAGGATTTATTTTCCTCTAGACAAGGTTGTCAGGGGCTATGACCCACTCGATATGGTGAGCCTTGACTCTTGAAGAAGGACTCTCAACAACATGCAGTTCCTTCAATCAAGCTATCGGATTCAATTCTAACAATTTTCTTGTTTACCCCGCGAGATCCTTGAAAACATTGCATATATATACATACATATCATTGCGTGACAGGTACCCCTCTTGACAAGTCTCTTACCCCTCTTCGCTGTTTATTTCAGCAATGGCTTCCCAACAAGGTAACCGGGATCTTCAGGCTCAAGAGATTCAGTTCAAGGAGATCTTTCTAAGCCTATCCAAGGGACAAGAAGAGTTAAGGAAACTCCTCGTGGGGAATCTGGCCAAGAAAAGTCCCGAGGATGACAAGGACGAACGGCTGAAACGCCTACAAGATGAGGTAGATACACTGAAAACCCAGATGCAGGGGCAAAGGGCCCTCATCCAAGGCTTAGCTCAGGAGCAAGGAGAGCTGAGGGCCATGATTAGTCAACTTCATCAAGACATGAAGCAACCAGCCCAAGTCAGGGATCAGGTCATGGAACAGCTCCCAAGAGGGCAAAGGTCTGGTCCAATGAATAGACCTCTCCGAGTTGCTACTACTTCACAGGTCCAACAACGACCTCGCCAAGAACAGCGGGTTGATCAGAACAGGCCGGACGAGCCTAAGAGACAATTCACCAACATCAACATGCCATGGTCACAAGCTTTGCAGCACATGTTGAGGATGAACCTGATTGCGGTGATCAACCCTCCTGCAAATCCAAAGACTTCCTCTCCAAACTACAACCCAAAAGCGAGGTGTGCTTATCATTCTGATATCCCGGGGCACGATACTGAGGACTGTTGGGCGCTGAAGTACAAGATTCAGAGCATGATCGATGCTAAAGAGATCGAGTTCGAGCCTGCCGAGACTCCCAACTTGATTACTGCTCCCTTGCCAAAACGTGGCTAGGGTTGAGAGATTTTTGTCCATTTGAATTCAAGTTGTACTTTTCTTTTCTTGTTCAAACAAACAATTATCATGTTAAACTCTTTTATTTCATGAATGCATTACACATGTCTGTCTTGATTTAATCATGTTTTACTGTGCTTAAAACTGCTTTCATATTTTTGTGATGATCAACTTTTAATTGAAAATTCTAAGCCTCTTGAGGGAGGATGACGAAAACGATACCATGATCTACAATATGCTTTTGAACAAACCCCGCTGATGAGGTACATGCATTGTTTTAATTCCTAAACACTGGAGTAATAAGGAAGATAATCCCTCGTCAACCCCTTTGAGCCAAAGAAGTAGGAGTTTTCCTTTTCAAAAATTAAAACCCTTAATCATAACCTGGGGCAGGGTAGTTCTCTCAGCTGATCTAGGTGCACAACGAATGACGCCAAAAGGTCCTTCCAAATCAAAAGATGGTGATGGTTCTGAATAATCATAAAGGCAGGTAGTCACTATTTCTCAAAATAAAAAGCCCATTAAGTCAAAACCTATGAAGGAGACTTACAAAACTGGGGCATCCCGCTGACTGTAATCACCAAAGAAACAGTTCATGCAAAAAAAAACAGGGATAACAAAATCAAAAAAGAAAGAGGTCATACAAACCCTCAAACAAAAAGAAATGACTGCCTATTCAAAATAAAATGTCAAATATCCGAACCATCACCGGTTTATCAAAGTAAAGACTCAAACAAGGTCTAACGCACGATCAACTGAGCTTAGGTTTGAAGAACATCACGAAGAGCGGGTGGGTACAAATACTTTGAGCCTTTATCCTTTGTTTCTTAAACCGTGAACCAGGCCACGTTATAACCCTCAAAAGTCCTAGCTGAAGCTTGGGTTAGCTCGAAAGCATACTGTTACAAAGGTATCCTGACTCCTGAAGGTCTGTTATAAATCTTGAATTGACATCACAATCCAAAAAAATTGCTTGTTTACAAAAAAATGCATTTTCAAAAAAAAAAGTTTTAAGACAGACATAAGCTTTTGCATTCTTAAAATAACCCTGTTTGCAATATGACTATTTGTTTGAACAGCAGAGAAATTCGCACGACGAATATCTTATGAACAAAGGTCTTCTCAACAAAAGAGTCACCTCCAGTGGAAGAAACACTTCCAATCAAGGGGCATGGCATGGTCAGTGACCATCATCTGGGGCAGTCCAATCAAGATCCGGAGAATCACTCGAGATGTCCAACAGCAGGGGCAAATCTCCATCTGGATCGCTTGGGGCATTGGACGATCAAACGAAGATCTTCTGGTGGCAACATAACACTATCAATAACAGGGGCAACTCCCTGCATTCGGAGAACATGGACATAGTCGAAAAATACTACGCGCAATCAAAGACCCGCTGGGTTGACACACCTAGGCAAAAATAAGGGCTTCCCGGCGAACCAAAAGGGTTCGGGCAAAATGAAGGGATGAAATGAAAAAATCTGTACACCCGGCAAGTCGAAAACCTGGAAAGGCGGCTTGGGCAAAAATGGGTATCCCGATGGACTGAAAACCCGAAAGGGCGGTCCAGGCAAAAGTTAGGGATCAAAGCGTACGACTATGTCTTGGCATCTCGTCACCTGTCTACCAGAAGATTTGTCAATTACCCCACATGTACCTTCTTCTCCAACAGAAACTGGGGCAATAAGAGTTGTCCAAGCGATCTAATTGCTCGGTCCACCAAGATAACAAGGTAGCTTCAGCTGAGGAACATAACCAATATACCTTAAACCCCCAGAGAGTGAGTCAGCAAGTCAATGCACTCTCCCCAAGCAAAGTTATACAATCAGCCTTAAGGAAGGTGGGTATTCCCCGCAGATCTCAACATTCCTCAGCGCAGTATACAGACATTCTTAACAAACATCCCCGACAATCTTGATCTAAGATTGTTCCCCAGCGGTATACGAGACATTCAGCGGAGTCACTTCCACAGTATATCTCAAATCTCCCCAGGAGAGTCCAATCCAGTTTCCCCAGGAAAGTTTGAATCCATCTCCCCAGCAGAAAGCTTACCCCCAGTAGATTTTGGAAGCTTACCCCTACAGAGCACGAACGCGTCCCCCGGCTTTATCCAAAGGTCATTTCCCTACCAGGATATAACTGGGTTATCCTCAGCCAAAAGCCACAGAAAGATCGTCCCCGACGAAGTCTTCCTATCCCCAGCGGAGTCTATTAACACTTCCAACATAACAATGGTATCCCCATCGGAGTTACCATTAACATCTCAGCAAAGTATCTCTCTCCCCACAGAGCATTTTCCCCAGCAAGGATGCTAGAGTAATTTTCTCCCCGCAGAGTAATCTATTCGCCAAGTTTATTCCCTAACGGAGTTATCTTCTCCTACCGGTATTCTTGCAACTATCATCCCCAGCGGAAACAACAAAGCACTATTCTCCAACATCAGCCCATGATGTGACTTCCCGGCACCCGTCAAGGATTTACTTTCCTAGACAGAAATATACATTCATAAACATCGCATTTCCATACATTATAGCGTGCATATATGCATCATGAACATACGATCTCCTTTATATTGAGAACATCATAGCTTGATCCATATCATGCGTTGCATATGACTGACCTTTACCTTTCAGGAAAGACCCAGTTAAGTTCTCAACTACGTCCAAAACCTCCTCTGGTTCAGTTAAATCGATTCCTAAAGATTTTTCTGATTCTTAGCCAGTTGAAGACTCCAAGACCTTGTCTGGTTCAGTTAAATCGACTCCTAAAGATTTTTCTGATTATTATCCAGTCAAAGGCCTTCTCTGGTCTAGTTAAATCGATTCCTAAAGATTTTTCTGTTGAAGACTCAGTTGAAGACTCCAAGACCTTGTCTGGTTCAGTTAAATCGACTCCTAAAGATTTTTCTGATTATTATCCAGTCAAAGGCCTTCTCTGGTCTAGTTAAATCGATTCCTAAAGATTTTTCTGTTGAAGACTCAGTTGAAGACTCCAAGACCTTGTCTGGTTCAGTTAAATCGACTCCTAAAGATTTTTATGATTATTATCCAGTCAAAGGCCTTCTCTGGTCTAGTTAAATCGATTCCTAAAGATTTTTCTGTTGAAGAATCAGTTGAAGACTCCAAGACCTTGTCTGGTTCAGTTAAATCGACTCCTAAAGATTTTTCTGATTATTATCCAGTCAAAGGCCTTCTCTGGTCTAGTTAAATCGATTCCTAAAGATTTTTCTGTTGAAGACTCAGTTGAAGACTCCAAGACCTTGTCTGGTTCAGTTAAATCGACTCCTAAAGATTTTTCTGATTATTATCCAGTCAAAGGCCTTCTCTGGTCTAGTTAAATCGATTCCTAAACATTTTTCTGTTGAAGACTCAGTTGAAGACTCCAAGACCTTGTCTGGTTCAGTTAAATCGACTCCTAAAGATTTTTCTGATTATTATCCAGTCAAAGGCCTTCTCTGGTCTAGTTAAATCGATTCCTAAAGATTTTTCTGTTGAAGACTCAGTTGAAGACTCCAATACCTTGTCTGGTTCAGTTAAATCGACCCCTAAAGATTTTTCTGATTATTATCCAGTCAAAGGCCTTCTCTGGTCTAGTTAAATCGATTCCTAAATATTTTTCTGTTGAAGACTCAGTTGAAGACTCCAAGACCTTGTCTGGTTCAGTTAAATCGACTCCTAAAGATTTTTCTGATTATTATCCAGTCAAAGGCCTTCTCTGGTCTAGTTAAATCGATTCCTAAAGATTTTTCTGTTAAAGACTCCAAGACCTTGTTTGGTTCAGTTAAATAGACTCCTAAAGATTTTTCTGATTATTATCCAGTCAAAGGCATTCTCTGGTCTAGTTAAATCGATTCCTAAAGATTTTTCTGTTGAAGACTCAGTTGAAGACTCCAAGACCTTGTCTGGTTCAGTTAAATCGACTCCTAAAGATTTTTCTGATTATTATCCAGTCAAAGGCCTTCTCTGGTCTAGTTAAATCGATTCCTAAAGATTTTCCTAATGAAGACTCAGTAGAAGATATCCAGATTCTCTCATCGTTACTGTTGAGGTAGTAATCGCCCCAGATTCTCTCATCGTTACTGTTGAGGTAGTAATCGCCCCAGATTCTCTCATCGTTGTTGTTGAGGTAGTAATCGCCCCAGATTCTCTCATCGTTACTGTTGAGGTAGTAATCGCCCCAGGTTATCTCATCGTTACTGTTGAGGTAGTAATCGTCCAAGGTTCTCTCACCGTCCCGCTGAGGTAGTAACCATCCCTGATTCATTCATCACCGTTTGAAGCTCCAGACCTGATTCCTGTAACCAACCAGGGGGCATCTACACAAAGAGTTTGAAGACCAGCTCCTGTAACAGGCCAGGTAATCATTTTCTTTTTCAGGCACGCAAGTTCTCGCTAAGGAATCTCTTACGTGATTGACACCCAGATGGCATCTATAAGCCCATCCACCTATCCATCACTTCTCAACATGGCATCTATAAGCCCATCTTCCTATCCACTAATCTCCAAATGGCATCTGTAAGCCCATTCCCACCATCACATTACTATGTGAGCGCAAATTTCTGGGCACTCTAGTGTTCAATCATCTTCCACCTTCGGATTACGAAAGGCACGTCAACCAATCTACATCCTCAGGTTTAAGAAGATTGAACAGGGGCAACTGTTGTACCCCAAAATTTGCCCTCCCATATTCCCCAAGAGTTTCCAAGAGCGTGCTTCAAAATCTCCCAAGGGTTGCACAGTTCAATGGTCTCCTAACAGTCAAAAACTAGGGTTTTGGTTCTGGAAAAGAAGTTGAAGTTTCCAAGGGTCCAACCAAGTCCCATATGCCTATAAACATTGCCAAGCATCCTCATGACAAGTTTCAAGACTTACAGCACAAAATTGCACAGTCAAAAACCCTAATTGCTCAACAGTCAACTGTAGGGGCAAAATGGTCATTTGACAGCCAAAAGTCCAAATTTTTGGTCAACATCTTATTTTGAAGCCACAAACATCATTTGATCAATTTTTTATCATGATTTCACAAGCTTGGCTCAAAAAGTCTCAAGATGCAAAAGTTTCCATATTTGGACAGTTGAAAAAGTCAACTGTAACTTGACCAAGGCATAACTTCCACATGGTTTGTCAGAAAAATTCCATCCAAATCTCATGTTGAAGAGAATTACATCTCCTACAACTCATCTTCACACTTCAAGTCCAATAAATTCTCTCACAAAAAGTTATCAATCTCAACATTATAGGTCATTTTCAAAAGTCAACAAAAAGGCACTTTAAGTAAAAGACCATAACTTGAGATTGGTAAATCAAAATGACATGGGACCAAAGGCATTGGTTAGAGGACTTCAAGAACTTTCCAAAATGTCCAAAAACATGATCAAAGCTTAAAAATTGAGCAAGATATGCCTTGTGGAAGTTGGGAAATTTTTGGGAATTTTGAAAAGTCAACTTTGCTTCAAATGCCTCAAAATTGCTAATGGGCCTCATTTTCTTCCAAGAATCATCACCCAAAAGCTATGCACGACCCATTGACTTTAAAGGGAGTTATTTTATCATTTTTTATTAATTATTTGAATTATTATTATTATTAGTTCATTTAATTAAAATAAAATATGACAAAAATAGAAAACCATGTTTTCCAATCCCTTTTTGCAGCATATTCTCTCCATAAAACCTCAAGATTTCGTGCATCACTAATATGGAAAGAATTGGCAATGATTGGCATGATCTTCACATGGAAAAGATTGGAAAAGATACCATTAAAAATCAAATATTTGATTCATGATTACAAAGGTTTTGGACTTGTTTTCCAAACCTAAAACACTCCTCATAAAAGCCAGAATACAACCCTAATGCTCAGAACCTGGAAGCTGCGCCTCAGACCTCAAACCAACTTTGCATTTTTTCAAGAAATTCTCAAAACTGAAAACACACATAGAGCGTGATTCAAAGCCTACAATCAATTCCAAAAGCTTTCTGAGGCCTTCCTGAACGTCACTCAATCCTTTTCCAGTCCCCACGCATAAAGAAGTGGTAGAACAAAGTCCAACTTTCTCAAACTTTTTGCATATTCGTGTCTCATGATTCATGTCATATTTTTGATTTCTAATGCTGGATTCATACTAATTTAATCATTCTAAAGCTAACAGTGTCATTCAATTGAGTTTTTAAGGCATGTGCACGAATCCACCATGGGAGCTCTTTAGGGTTGCAGAAATTTGAAATTAGGGACTTTTGCATATGGAAAAATTAGACAGCGAGACCAACGTCATTGGATTCGTGACCTTCATACGAACCTATTCATCACCTCGCGCCTAATTTATCATGGCTATCGCTATTTTTCCCGGTCTGAGTTAGTGGGGGTTTAAAACCCCCGCTATTTGCTTTATTTGCAGGTACAACGTGAGGAAGACGCTGAGGTGTCTCAACCAGACAGGGCTATTCAAATATTCGCGCATTTTCTTTTATGTTTATCAATAGCACTTATTCTCTCTCATATGCATCAGGTTCCACTAATATTGCAAACGAACGCGCTTGGCTGGTTGGTAAGTGAGGTGTCCTTCAAGCATTGAGACCTGGGTTCGATTCCCAGGTCCCCTCCCTTCTCAATATCATTTTGTTTAATGTGTTCCTACGCAGCTTGCATCCTAAGGTCCACCATACAACTCCATGCCTTGGCTTGCCACATGTCCCAGGAGACGAATCTGAAGGTCAGGATGAGAGGTCCATCATACACATCAGTTGACCATGCCACACACGCATCCCAGAAAAGTCAACGAAGGGCCTGAATTCATTGGGCCAGATTACTCATCATAAACCTCCATAATTGGGGCAGAACCCCCTTTTTGTTTGTATTTCTTTCTCTTCTCTTTTTCTCTTTTTTATTTGTTTTAATTTATTTGTTTTCTTTAATTCCTCCAAATAATATTTTTATAACACAAAAATAAATATTAAATCAGAAAAATCATAGAAATAAAATATGTTGGTTAATTAATTTGCTAATACTTATTTTGTAAATAAATTTTGTTAACTAATTTAGTTTTAATTTTAAGTTTAATTTCAATGTTTTTTTATAATAAATTAAAAAATATAGAGATTAGGGTTTCTAACTTTTTATTCTTTTTTTTAATAATTAAAATTTCTTCTTGTTATTATTAATAATTAATTATTTTTGTAAATAAATTTGTAATTAAATAATTAGGTTAAAACTAGGTCAAACTAAAACATTTTTTTAATAAATTAAAAATAGTTTAGAATTAGGGTTTTAATTCCATTTAATTTTCTCATTAAATTCCATAAATACAAAAACTCCAAAAATAAGTTCTTTTCGTTATTTAACTTAATTAATTTATTAATTGTAATTTAATCTTTAAAGGGTCCAACGCCCTCGCACCTTCAATCATAAATTCCATTTCGCGCGTTTGCTTTTATTTCTTTTTTTAAATTTCATGTACTTGCCCCAAAGCCTTGTAATAGATTAATTAGGACATTTATCTTTCCGCATTTTATTTCAAATCGGGTCTTGGTTTAATTTGGCGATGTAGACCCGCGCCTTTGTAGTAGCGTAGGATTTTTATCTTCCCACACCTTTTAACTATTAATAACCACATGAAAGAATGAATGCCAAAAATAAAAACAAAGCGTAGATCACCAATGCATGAACAAGATAAACATAATTGAAAATGACACACAATTCACACACCACCCCTAGGGTACGTCTCACTGTTGCCTTGCCCCTCGAAAAGTGGTCGTCGAGTAGAGGATGTTTTAGTAAGTCCTCATGTCCATGAACATGGCATGAGGGTAGCTTCTAAGGTGTCTTCCTATTGCTCTGGTGACCACACTGTCCCTAAAACCTCGAATTGACCCGAACACCTCCAACGGTGGTGCTACCTACCTCTCAATGGTGGGATGACACTACTTTAAGGACATTTACACAGACGAATTCCTTAGGGTAGGTAGATGACTCGTAGATGCTTGCTCTAATTCAAAACAAATCAAAACTCTTTTCACACCGACACTTTCAAAAAGCTTTCAAAACAACTTTTCAAACACTCTTGAGGACCGATACAAGAGTCGAACTGAAACTTTAAAAGAAACTTTTTTCAAACTCACTCACAATTGAAAAGCAAACATTTTGAAAACACAAATGAGCAAGTATCTAAAAGCCCATGGATAACCATGGATAGAAAGGGTGCTAACACCTTCCCTTTCTATAAATCTACCTCCCGAACCGAGAAACTATCTCATAAGGAATTTTGCTGTGCTTTTGTCCTGTCCATGTTGGAGAAAATAAAAGACGGTGGCGACTCTTGCTTCCGCGACATTTCGCAATCCAGCGTTAAACAGTCAGTTCCAGATCCATCGATCACACCAGCCAATCTAGGGCAATCAAGTCGAGAATCGATCTCTCCAAGCTCAGCCAAATCTGGGGCATTCCCTCAAAGTTACCAATCAGAGGTTATCACGTCGATTAATCTCTTCAAGCTACCAATCAGAGGTTATCACGTCGATTAATCTCTTCAAGCTATTAATCAGAGGCCATCACGTCGATAAATCTCTTCAAGCTCGATCAATCAGAGGCTATCACGTCGAGAGATCTATTCAGAATTCATTTAACCTGGGTAGGTTACGTCGAGATTCGACAAATCTCTCCAAGAAAGCTGTAATCAAGAGCAGTTTGTTTCGTGGCTCAAGACATTGGGGCAGGCCACCTCATATCATATTGTGGCACGAATATTCTGGTCTTCTATTCAACATAGATCTTCCCAGAGATCCTCCAGACAGGGGCATTCCTCATTTGTACTTGCAAAGTTGCTCAAGCCAATTATGTTGCACGAGACCACTACAATCAGCTAAAAGCATCATAATATTCACCCTGACATTAGCCAGCACACGAAGCTGCCTTCATCTGCTACAGACAACTTCAAGTCTGATTCCCCAAGTGAATTCAGAAAGTCTAGAATCGTCTTTTGACTCAGCACGCGTAAGTGCATCCTCAATGGAGTTAATCAAGAACATCCCCAATGGAGCTAAACCGGGGCATTCGCAGAGCTAAAACCGGGGCATCCGCGAAGCTAAACCGGGGCTTTCGCGAAGCTAAACCGGGGCATTCGCAGAGTTCAACCGGGGCACTCGTAGGTGTCCATGCCCATCTCTTATCCCCAAGTGATTCAAGAGATAATTCCCCAGTGTGCGTAAACTTGGGACATGTATTCAGAGAGATCCACATGGTGTTCAATATCCATTATTCGGCATATTCACTTCTATCACCCCCTCAACAGTTCAGGATGTATGGAGGTTTTTGTCAGATTATCTCTTCCCCAATGGTACGATTCAGGATTCAGCAACTCAATCTCCAGCGGAGTCATCAACAATCTTCGGTGTCATGGGCTCCCCAGTGCAAATTTTTATCGGTATCCCCAGCAATCTTTGGTACTGCAGACTTCCAATGTCGATATATACTGACATCCCCAGTGATGAGCAACGGTCTCCAATAGGCCTCTTTTTATCCCCATGAAGTTTATTTCTTCGCATTACATATAGTTATCATTACATAACATTGCATCCTCAAAAGCGCGTAGCTGGTCCATCAGAGTGGATCTTTGCGTTAAAAGAAATTCAAACATGCATGCAAAGCATAAGCCATACCAGGTACCTTACACAAAGACCTGAATTATTCAAGGACAACAATACATCCCTACAGAAGGGTATCATGCCCAAAATCCCCAATCAGTGACCTTCACCTTTTCAATGCCAAACAAAATCAATACACTTCGTCATTCTGAACCCAGTTCTTATCTGGTAGTCATTTCCCTAAACACTCGTCTGTGTCCATTCCTAAACACTCGTCCGTGTCCATTCCTAAGCACTCGTATGTGTCAAGATTCCTGAACACCCACCCGGGTCAGTTATTCAAACACTCGTCCGTGTTTAAACTTTTGATACTCGCCTGTATCTCCTTTCAATACTCTTCCGTATTGATTCAAACACTCGTCCGTGTTTAACCTTTTGATACTCGTCCGTATCTCCTTTCAATACTCGTCCGTATTGATTCAAACACTCATCCGTGTTTAAACTTTTGATACTCGTCCGTATCTCCTTTCAATACTCGTCTGTATTGAATCAAGCACTTGTCCGTGTTTATGCTTTTGATACTTGCCCGTATCTCTTTTCAATACTCGTCCGTATTGATTCAAGCACTCGTCCGTGTTTATACTTTTGATACTCGCCTGTATCTCCTTTCAATACTCGTCCATATTGATTCAAACACTCGTCCGTGTTTAACTTTTGATACTCGTCCGTATCTTCTTTCAATACTCGTCCGTATTGATTCAAACACTCGTCCGTGTTTAACCTTTGATACTCGTCCGTATCTTCTTTCAATACTCGTCCGTATTGATTCAAACACTCGTCCGTGTTTAAACTTTCTTGATGCTCGTCCGTGTCGCTTATCTAAAACAATCATCATGTCATAACCCATGTTTCCTTCGTCGAACCTTAGATCGCCTCTTGGCTAGGTTCTTCCCTTAAATCATCGTCGAACCTGAGATCGCCTCTTGGCTAGGTTCTTCCTTCAAATCTTTGTCGAACCTGAGATCGCCTCTTGGCTAGGTTCTTCCCTCAAACCTTTGCCGAACCTGAGATCGCCTCTTGGCTAGGTTCTTCCTTCAAATCATCGTCGAACCTGAGATCGCCTCTTGGCTAGGTTCTTCCTTCAAATCATCGTCGAACCTGAGATCGCCTCTTGGCTAGGTTCTTCCTTCAAATCATCGTCGAACCTGAGATCACCTCTTGGCTAGGTTCTTCCTTCAAATCATCGTCGAACCTGAGATCGCCTCTTGGCTAGGTTCTTCCTTCAAATCATCGTCGAACCTGAGATCGCCTCTTGGCTAGGTTCTTCCTTCAAGTCATCGTCGAACCTAAGATCGCCTCTTGGGTAGGTTCTTCCCTCAAATCATCGTCGAACCTGAGACCGCCTCTTCGCTAGGTTCTTTCCATTTACTTTGTCTTAGAACCTGAGATCGCCCTTTGGCTAGGCTCTCTGTCGAATCACTCTCATGTGTCACCTTAGGATCGCAGGTCGCCCGTAGACCTCATCCGCTGTCTTTTCATACCAACCATTTGTCTTGTATTGGCATCAAGCCACGTTACAAGTCCAATCCCTGTCTCTTCATTGAAAAAAAAAACAAATTTATTTTCCCCAGCAGATAACACAAATAAATAATAAAGAAAACTCTTTCTCCCTCAGGACAAATTTTTTGGCATTGATATTTAATCATCTTCAACCTTGAACTTCCGAAAGGCATGTGCCAATCGTACTTTCAGGTTTAAGACGATTAAATAGGGGCAGCTGTAATACCCCAAATTTGTCCTACCCTTTTACTTCCTATCTGGCTTACGCATTTTTGCATTTTTCTCACATATATAATTTCCATTAGGTCATCTAACACATCATGCATCATTAATCAATAAATTAGCATAAGATCATGGATTTCGAGGAATAAGGGTTGGTGTATGGCTTTTTCTCTAACACTGTGGACTTCTTTTGGTGATACAATTTTTGGTTCTCATCAAATACTTGCCGCTTCAATTGTGAGTCATCCCAAGGCTATCTCGAAAGGCTGCAAGCTTGAGCAGTGAGGAACATCGTCTTATACTTATCACCTCCACATGAATGATGATTTATTTCCATGATCATATAAATTTCAAAGGGGTTCTATAATTACTTAAAGTGCAAATGGTTGAAGATTTTGATATATCCATGGCCATTAAGATCTTGTTCAAGGATGCTTCAGTATGTCATACAAAAAGGTTATCATATAAGAAAATCGCATCTTTTACAAGTTAGTATTTCAAATGGTCCTTTCATCATCAAAGAAGGTTTAGCTATTCCTTGTATGTTCATGAGCTCTAGGCAAGAGAAGAAGATTCAATGGGATACTATTTGCAAATCGGAGTTTGTATACTTTATGATGCAAAGCTCTTCGTCGGGTCTATCCGCTTACTTGTGATATAATATGCTTTGGGGGACTTCATTTCAAATACATTAAGATCAAAATCTAAAGCTTCTTCAATTATGGTTTTGAAGTGAGGAGTAAGAAAGATGCAAGGCTCGTTCATTTGAAGGTGTTTAGGCATGTTTTCATTCAAAAGCAAAGAAACTCGACATTACAAGTTTGTTCTTGGAAAAGGCTCTTATTAAATTCATATCACAACCATGGAATTATATGTAACACAAAATTAAAAGATCTTGGAGATACAAAAGGCAATTTAGAAGAGAAGACTACTTGGAACATTTGGGCCTCATCATTAAAATTCAAGGGTTCACATTCATTCAATGATATAATCTTTACAAGTTCTAAAGCATTACTCATGATTTGTCAAAGGGTTATCCAAATTCATTCTCGTTCATTCGAGGTCATAACCATGCAATTTACAAGCGGTGTCATTAGAACATTACAAGAGAATATTTCAAAAGGGCGTTTACATCCAAAATTACTAAATCAAAAACAAGAATTTACATTAAATATTCAAGTGGTCTAAAGCTAAAGAATTCTAAATCAAGGTCTCCATCATTTCTAAACTTATTTATCTTCAAGCTACTATCTTCCAAGATTGCCCCATTCCAACCTGGTTATGTCCAAGCTTCAGTCCATGTTTCATACCAAAAGAAAACCTGCATAAACAACCATTTTCCAAGCCAGTTCAGTACCAATGTATAATCAAGTTAATTCAATTTGAAGTACAAAAATAAGCAATTACACCAAGTGTTATGTACTTAAATCAAACCATTCCCTAACCTTCTCAAACTTTCAACCATTTTTACAAAAAAGGAAACAGTTATTAGAATTACCACAAACAGAATAACCATAACTTTCCTAACAGCTTTCATAATCAAACTAACTCAACTATAACCAACTTTCCATTTCCCACCTCCTAACCGCTTCTAACAGAATTTTAAACAACCAAAACCAATTCCATAACCAGAAAATAGAAACAGCCCCGTAACTAACTTAACCAACCCAAAACAGTTACAACAAACTAATTTAACTAGTAACAAATTCCTAACTGCATCTTAACAGTCCAAACTTTTTCCTAACTTCTAACTGTAACCAACTTTCCATTTCCCAAATCCTAACTAACCTCCTAACCAACAAATTTCCAGCATAAGGATACATATATAACAGATAACAGAGAGGGAGAAGGAGTTACGATTCAATACAGAAAAATTCAGAGAAAATCATAATACTAACCTTTCAACCTCACTCACTCAACAATTCCTCAAGATCCTTCATCATCTTTAACCTTCTTCACTCTTCAATTCACAAAAGAGTCACCACGCATACACCTTCTCTCTCTATCTCATCATCTCCTGCAAATCTGTCACACAACCGCGTCAGTACATTTGCGTTGTAGTTCAACAATGCTTTTTCACATCGCAAGAGAAACAACAATACAGTGCAACGAGAAAAGGGTAAAATAAGAAGTCAAGAACACATACCGGAATCATACTTGAAGCGTGAAGTAAGATCGAAGCATTGAAGAGATTCGAGACGCGAAGATATGAACTGAACAAGACGGAAATCATGCGAATAGATAGAAATCAGAGCGCATCATAGAGGTAGCGTTGAACATCTAGATTGTAGAGGAACATCGGAAGCGAATAGGTTGATAAGATAGAAGCGTCACAAGAAAACGAAAGAATCAAATATTGTATACCTCAAATACAATTCGGCATCTATGGTTTTCCTTCTTGTTCGTCACCGTCAAAAACGCATCGGACGGTTTTCGATCGTTGTAGTTCCGATCAGAGCTTAGATCAAAGCCTTTGCACCGGTCTAACGTTGATTCGAACAGAGACAGGAGGTTGAGATTACTGAACGGTGATGAAAGCACCATGGTGATCGGTGGACAGAGATGAGAGACTGTGAACTTCCGCCGCCGTAAGAGAAGAGAGAAGAATGGAGTTTGTTTCGAAAGACTTCCGCCGCCGGCAATTTCTAACCCTAAAACCCCTTTCCAATTTCATATCTTTTCTTTTTAGTTTTAATAGTTGCATTGTTTTATTATTTTTTAATTCAAATTAATAATAATTATAACTAAATTGATAATTATAAAATATGCTGGAAAATGAGGAATTAATTAGACTGGGCCTCACTTTTTGCTTTAGGCCCGTGTTGTTGTTTTTTAGCCTGAAGAAATTGAACAAAAAATTCTTTTGGGCAAATTACTGCACTACACCCCTGAATTCAGCTCATACCTCCTGAGTCTTCTAATTTTTCTTTTTTATTATTTTAATTTTCTTCTAGTTTAATTTTTCCTCTCAATTGATAATAAAAATAATAGAATATTTTAGAATTCTTTAGAATTTCTTTTTAGAATTTCGATTAGAATTTTTTCTATTTTATTTTTCATATTCGATAATCATTTTTATTGCCATTTTCTAGTCAAGATTTTTGTAGCATCGACATAACTCTTGCAATGTGGAATGCTCGGGGTGAATTCTTCAATCACTCGCCCAAGGGAACTTTGATAGAATTTTCTTACCGCTTGCACAATTTTGAAGAGGCAACGGACCTTCTCCGTTCGGTATCGTCACAACCCTATTTTATTCTTCATTTCGGCACTTTATCGCAAACCATATGCATGCTAACATTAGGTAGAAATTCCCTCCTTCATGCAAACTTTAGGTCTAACAATACATAATAACATCAGGTTTAGAAATAGGCTAATTCCCCTTTAACTTTTCTTTCCTTTTCGCATACGCATCTAAAACTAAAACTTCTTTTTTCTTTTCGAAATTCAAAACACTGTAAAACTACTGATGAGAATCATGCTTTTGCTTAGTACGGGAAATGATAAGCGGGTCTCTTCTCGATCTTATTGTTCTTCATCTCAAGCATAGGTGTGGTTCAATTCTCAAAGACTCCTTTCATGACTAAGTATAAAAATGGCTAATACCTCTCCCTTGAGGTCAATCAGTCATCATCTACAACGAAAATACAAAACCAACTCAAATCTTTTGTGCGCTCAAGCACTTCTCAGAAAAAACCCTTTTCAGGTAAGGACATGATTAATTTACTTCTGTGCCAACGCATAAGTCTCCAAAGGTCGAGCTGCGGCAGAAGGCGGGATTAACTTCGTCCATAAAAAACACAAACAAACGAAAACATATGAGCCGAACTACGGTAGCTCTGATTCCTCAAAAAGGATACGTAGGCATTGGGGTAGGGCCCAGGCGAGCACAATTTTATTTTCCCTACATTCTTTTCTCCTTTTCTTTTGCATGCATTTTCCCTTAGCAGTAATGAACAGTAAGCATAGATTAAACACACCCATAAGATAGATAACAAGAGTGGATACCGTAGAGTACTACGGGCGTGTGGGGTGCTAATACCTTCCCCTCGTGTAACAGACTCCCTTACCCGATCTCTCGGTCACAAGACCGTGACTTCTCCCTTCTCAGGTTTTCTCGATGTTTACCTTTCCCTACGTGTGGGATAAAAGACGTTCGATGGCGACTTCATTGTTTGATGATTTTCAGCCGGTTGTTTCACCCGGTACTCTTCAGCAGCTGTCAGGGATCTATTTTCCCAAACAAAGATAATGCACAACAGCATTACATGTTCATACATCATGGCATGTGCATACAAATACATATATCATTATCTCATTTATTTTGGGAGCATCATTCAAATCATACATCATGACATCGCATGAAACTGATTTTACCTTTTCAGGTTAAATTAGCAGACAAACAAATACTATCAACTTTTACAACAGGTCAAAGATTAATACCCGAAACCAGATGGGGAACTATTTGTACGACCAAGTGGTATGAACTCCTGAAACAAGATGGGTTTACCAACAAATACAGCATGCCACAGATTAATGCCTGAAACCAGACGGGGAAACTATCTATGTGACCAGCAAAACAAGTTCCAGATTAATACCTGTAACAAGCCAGGAGAACCATCTGTGGACGACCGACTATGGATTAATACCTGTAACAAGCTAGGAAAACCATCTTTCTTTCTCAGGTCAGAGATTAATACCTGAAACCAGCCATGACAACTATCTTAACGACCGACAATTTTCAAGTTCCAGATAAACACCTGTAATAAGCAAGGAGAACCATATGTGGACGACCGACTGTGGATTAATACCTGTAACAAGCCAGGAAAACTATCTACATAAGAAGATTGAAGATTAACACCTGAAACCAGACGGGAAACTATCTTTATTTCTTGGGTTAGAGATCAATACCTGAAACCATCCAGGACAACTATCTCAACGACCGACAATTTTCAAATTCCAGATTAATACCTGAAACCAGACAGGACAACTATATGTGAACGACTGATTGTAGATTAACACCTGAAACCAGACAGGAAAGTTATCTACATGACCAAATGAAGCAATCTTATACAGGTTTCTTCTCATACAGTCTAACACGGGCTCATCTTGAAGCAGCCCTACACAGGCTCTTTCAAATACATTTCCAGATAACGATTAATTCCATCATTCCCAGCAAATCACTAGAAACCTGGACTTCAACCACAATACAACAAATTGTTATCTCTTCAGAGATAACTCTTCAACAGAGCCTTGGACAACTGAAGTTGCTAGACTCTATTCCCCATGGAGTTTTCCTCAAAACAGGAGAAAAAACAGAAACCCACATTCCCCAATGAACTCCTCCTCAGACAGCAGGAACAAGAACCCCCAAAGGGACCATGTGTGAAATCAGCATCTACTTTGGATGACATCTTTCATCCCATCTCTGACGACTCTCTGTCATCTCCTCCCAATGGAATCTGTAAGCCCATTCCCTACATCATCAACCATCAATGTTACTTCATACGAGTGCAAATTTCTGGGCACTCTAGTGTTCAATCATCTTCCACCTTCAGATCACGAAAGGCAGATAAGCAAATCTACATCTTTAGGTTTAAGAAGATTGAACAGGGGAAGCTATTGTACCCCAAAATTTTCCCTTACTCAGAATAATCTCGAAAAGATATTTTTCTGTTATTTTCACCCTTTCCTTAATTTGGATAAAAGAAAAGTCGGTGGCGACTCTTGCTTACCACAATATTTGCAAACACAAACGCAAAAACCAGTATATAACTATCGGTTCTGCCACCGTATTACAATTGCCCTCGCTTGTATCCACCGGAGATGAGGCTCTAGGGAAACAACTCCTCTTGGTCCCAAATCTTTTTTACCCTTCCTATGAATATGGCGCCAAGCTTTTTCAATATCTTCCTTAGCTGCTTGGTGATCTTTTCCTTCTTGGAGAAAGAAACCACTCAGATGAATGTTACTTGGCTTGTCTCTCATCGGATATCTAAGCTGGCGGCACGCAAGAACTTGATTGTAGTTAATTCCTTCCTTTGTACCAAGAACCGGGACATTGGGAAAAACACCACAACTATCAATAATCTTATCATCATAATAAGCTTGATGATACCAATTAATGTCAGAGTGGGCGAGAGCCATAACTTGTTCGATTTTTATCGTATCAGGGTGATTCTTTCGGCACGCGTCACGAATTTCATCACCGGCGTTTTTGCTCCAGGGTTCGCATAGAGATTTTACTCCGAGCATCATGAGGTTGTGATTTGTTCGCGTGCCGTACACAAAATAAGCTGTGAAATTCTACACTGTGAATTTTTACATTGCGTTTCTCGTCGTTCAGGGCGACATAACTTACTCAATTTTTATCGTATCGAGACGATTCTTTCGGCACCGCATCATAAATTTCGCCATCAAGAGCTTTTTTTTCAAGTCGCGCATCAAGATTTCGCACCAATTATTATGAACTTGTGGTTCAATCTTGCACTGTGCACAAAATAAGTTGAAAATTCATGTTTGGAGTCAAAACTATATATTTTGAAATTCAAAATTTAAACACAATTACACTCTCATTTTTACATTTCACAAGATCAAACCAAAAAACTCTCTCTATTTTTCTCTTATCTTCTTCAAGAAGCTTTAACCAAAATTCACAACAAAATCTTCAACTCTTTCTTCTTTCCATTTCCACGAGCATCATCGCTACAGTCCCTCTGATTTCGCGCCGTCAGTGTGCCCTCTCCTTTGCCGCAGATTCTGCCGTGAGATCGCCTCCTCCGTCGCGGCACTTCGTCGGTCAGTGCCTCCTTCTGTCGCGTACATCAACCGACGGTTCTCCCTCCGTTCTCCAACAGTCCACCGCAGATCCTCTTCTGATCGCGAGTTCTCCGGCCAATTCCACTTTATCTTCTCCTATTTGCTTGCTTGCGTCAATTTCGGTAAGAATTCCTATTGCTTCTTGAATTTTATTAATTGAATTGTGAAGTATTGGAAATTAAATGTTGATATTTTGAAATATAGTGAAATTGTTAATTTTTTATTTTGATTTGCTTGAGATAATTGTTATATGAGATTGAGTTAAATATTGTTTTGAATTGGAAAATTAAACTTTATTCTCTTTTTTTTTTTAGTGAAGAGAATTGGAATTGGTTGATTTATCATTGAAATATTGTGAACTTTAAAAATACTTCAGTTGTGGTTAAATCCAAGAGTGTCCATAAATTTAATCCAAGAGTGATTGTAATTTTTTGTAGCAACTTTTTAAGAGTAATGTGAATTGAAAAAGTTGTTTTCTCTCTCAAAGGATATTAGTTTGATCTAAGGGTAAATAAATTCTTTATGTACTATGCTTTTGTCTTCCTCTTTCATGTTCTAAATTTTTTTTACTTTGTTTTGTAAATGATTTTGTTGTTTGAGGCTATTTATTTGGATTGACATTATTTTTTTCTCACACATTATTATTTTCAACAAAATTAATATTATTGATAAACTTAAAAAAAAATACATTAAAAAAAGAGTTTACCCTTGGATCAAAGCAAAGTATGTAAAGAATTTATTTACCCTTAGATCAAACCGATATAAGTTCTTTGTGGGCAGAAATTTATATTTCACTTTATGTGATGCTTCTAAATTACTTATAGGAAAAAAGATATTTTATATATCTGCAAAAAATCAAACAAATCATTGCTAACACCAGTAACATATATATTTTTATAGTAGAGTTTTGAAACGGTTAATTTGATTTTATTACAAACTATAAGCTTGTAAATTTGGATCGATAATATTTAATTTGAATTTAGTTGTAGTATAGTATTCAGCAATAGTTGACTGTTGACTCCTAATTCCATATCATCACTCCCTCGTTTACCAACTATAGAATGAACTATAAATATATAAAAGTACGATAAATTGATATATAAACCAAGTACATCCATTTTTAAACTACTGTATTAGTATATATTTTCATAAATTATATTTTTTAGTATATTATAATTTTAGTCCATATCACAATTCAATTTTTAAATTTGTTAAATAATTAATATATTTAATCTATATACATAATTCAGACCCATCATTTACTACTTATATCATATTTTGTATCAATCTAATATTTGATGACACATCATATATATATATATATATATATATATATATATATATATATATATATATATATATATATATATATATATATATATATATATATAATATGATAAGTTAATCCTAATATATATCCCATTATATCATGCATTTTTAGTGTGAATTCCTATTTGAAATTTGAACGGATTTAAAAACAAGTAGAATAGGATAAAAATATATACTAATGTTGTTGGTGGTGAGCAATTGTCATTGTGATAGGAAGCAATGTTATAATTTTGAATGGTGTTCCTAAGGTGTTTGGATGAAATTTCTGTTAGAATTTTGATTTTAAAAAATTTTGATTTGTTTAGAGGAAGTTTAAAATTCCCGTAATTTTAAGTATTTTTAGATTTTTGCCAAACTGTTTTTCATGTGGTGTGTTATGTCAGCTTTCGTGAATGAAAATTGACGACAGTGACCATAATTGTGGATGAAAAAGTTTATGAAGACCATTGTTTGAAGGCAAATTTTAAAGAGATTAAAATCGAATATTGTGATTAAGGGAAATGCTAACCAGTGCTCTTAGAAAACTTTTTAAGACCTTAAAATAATAAAATTTTCTGAAAAATCTGCGTATTTAATATTTTGAAAATTGAAATGGTTAAATTTTTTATAAAATATTTTCTTTTTTAAAAATGCTTAAAGAATGTTTTGAGAGCACCAGTTAACAAGACCCTTTATTTAATTATATAAATATAATTTAAAATATGAAATTCAAAACAAAACATGTTATAAATAAACTAAAAATTAAACGATAATTAAAAATAATAATAATAACTAATTTATTAAAATTATTTTTTTTTTAAATTAAAAAGTAAAAAATAATGATATTTATTTAAAAACTTTAAAATATAATTTTTTTAAAATGGTAGTTTGATCATTTATATAAAATATATATCATTTCTTTATATAACATTTTGAACTACTTATTTATTCATGAATTTTTTAAAATAAATTGAAATTTTAATAAAAAATTTCTAAACATGTTTTATAACTTCTTCTTTTTATCAAACAGACTATAAATTCTCTTCATTCCTATATGAGTGATTTACTTTAAGAAATAATTATCCTTTAAAATAAATTGTTTTTTTCACCATGACTGTGACATTCTATTTTCAAATTTCTTTGTTGTTATCTAGAAAATCTGGTATTGATAATAAATTTGGCCTTAACAAATTTGGCCTTAACATGGTGGAGCATTCAATTTTATTTTGAATAGTATTGATCATAATGGATATCAAAATGATAATAATGCCAATAAAGAAATTCTTAATACATTTTATAGAAAGAATTTATAAGCATCTTAATTTCTGAATTTACTAAACTTGATTATTGGATTCATGAATTAAAAATACAAAACATACAAGTTATTTGTTATGCATTGTCACTGTAAAAAAAATTCATGTTAAATTCATCACAACTAATCATAATTATTATTTTAAATAGTCAAAATAATAGTTAAATAATTCAAGATCAAACAATTACGATCAACTGTATAAAATATTTTTTCACACTTTTAGTGTAGACCAGTTAAGTCTTAGTGCCAAGTCATATTAACTAGTGTTTTAAAAATTGAATTGACCGATCGGTCGGACCGGATGAACCAAAAACCTGTCAGATAATCAGTTTGATTCAATTGTTAGATCGTCTATGTCATTAAATTGGTGTGAGTCGCTAAAAATTAGTGTCACTACTAAAAATAAGACATTTGGTAAAAAGATTTTATATCAGGTTTCAAAATATATCATGTGAAAAATATTTGTCAAAGGATTTTACATCAGACATTTATTTCCAATGATGTGAAAAATATTTGATTTGGAGAAAATATAACACGGTGGCAATTTGATAAATAAAATAAAATTTTGTTATAAAATATTTCACATCGGGCCTAGATTTGCACCGATGTGAAAAGTCCACTGATGAAAAAAAATTACGTGGTGGCATTTTCATAAATAAATTGAAATTTTGTTATATCGGGCCTTTACGTCGGGTAAACTATCAACCGATTTAAAAGACTAGCCTTTACATTGGGCATTTCCTCAACCTTTGTGAAATCCTTAAGCATAATTTTTCACAAAAACCCTAATCATCCTTACAAACCCATTTCCTTTTCTTTCAAAACTACCACTGTCGCATTCCTTCCTTCCATTTCAGTTTCTCTTTGATTCTCACCATCACCATCACACAGCTGATGTATCATCACCTCCAACTCATCTTCCTGGAAAACACCGCCACAGCTTCGCCAGCTTCCGAATCCGACTAGCATCGACGACGAACCAGCCATGTTTGAAAAGGTGCCATGTTGTCGTAATAATTGTTTAATGAAAAGATAAGGAAGACTATGAAATTGATAGAATTCTTAGTTGTAAGATGGGATCTTATATGGGGAGAGAGTAATTTATATGCATAATTCAATTCTATGAATCACTATCACTTTTCTCTTATTTAAATCGAAAAGTAATTTATTTTTCTCACTTGATTGGGTTATAGAAGAGAAGAATTTCGATTGGTGGTGTTTTTATTTTGGTAAAAACTAAGTTTCTTATGACATGGATAAAGAATTACATTGTTCTTTTGTATTAGGCTTTAGTTCATTTGGAATTACATTGGGTTTTTACCTTGCAGGAATTGAGTTTGTTGTAGTTACATTATTTAATCTTCTTTTTTATTAGTCAAGACTGAAGAATTGTACATATTTTTGAGTTCTTAAGTAGTATGAATCATGTGAAGATATTAGAGTGAAATAATATGAAGATATTACATAGAGAAAGAAGTTCTTAATATATATATATATATATATATATATATATATATATATATAATATATATATATATATATATATATATATATATATATATAAATTGTTACAAAAGTAATTTCATATTTTATATGGTTTTATATGGATTTTTTTAAAATTAATTTTTTTGGGTTCATCAAATGACAAATAGAAATAAAAAAAATGCTACATGACTTCATCCCAATGTAAGTATGATGTATATTATAATTCTATATTTAATTTTATGATAAATATTCACTAATTATGTCATTCATTTATAGACAAGGCTACAACATAATTCTAATGATTGTGGATATTATGTGATGAAAAATATGTTAGATATTGTCTGTGCCAATATAATCGGTTCTTGGATGCAGGTCATAAAAAAAACTTTACTTTTGTTATTTACTTTGGGTTTTGCAACTTAATGTGAATTTTCAAAGAATAACTTGTTATTTATGTATTGTAGATATTTGATGACCCAACAAAATTAACACAAGATGATTTATATGATTTGCGACTCTGTTGGGTAAAATGTTTCTTTAAGATATATAAAAATTAAGCTCTATCTGGTGAGTTATATAGAATTGTCTATGCATATCTGATTTGAGTTTCTTGATTTTGGTGTTGTTGCTGATGTTAATGGGTGTTATTATTTATTGTCAGCATATGTGATTTTGGTGTTGTCTACCGAAGCTACAACTCATCTTCTTGTGGATTGTAGTTTGTTATTTCAAGTGTGGATATTTTGGTATAATTTCATTGGTTTTGTTGTTGTAGTAGTTCATCATGTGTAAACTTCCTTATAATTTTGTACACTTGTGTGTATCATAGATTAGTACTTTTATAAATCAATTGTTCATTTTGAAGAATATATATGTGCATCCTAGCTATTTGGTGCAATGAAATTATCCTTCACTGATTAGAAAAATATGAAAATAGCCACCTAAATGTGGTCTGTGTGATATGGTAAAAATATGAAAAATAGCGACCTAAATGTGGTCTTGTGATGTTGGAAAAATATGAAAAATAGCGACCTAAATGTGGTCTTGTGATGTTGGAAAAATATGAAAAAATAGGTACAAAAAAAAATTACGAATCCATCTTGATTCTTTTAAAAAAAAAAGCAAACATATTACATCGGGCCTTTGAGACAACCGATGTTAAAACCTATATATTACATTAGGCCATTGAGACAATCGATGTTAAAATCATATATTACCGATTTAAAATATTTCATTTTTTTTTATAAAATCAGACCTAGTCCGATATAAAATGTCTTTGATTTACTACATCGCTTGAATTTACATCGGATCCAGATCTGATGTAAAATGTAATTTTCGTCCGATGTAAAAAGTATTTCCTACACTAGTGTGTAAACCACTAAAATAAAAAAAAAAATCTGCGATTTTCCTAAACCAATGGTTAAGTGCTTTTTTATTTTTTTTAAAATAAAAAAATAAAAGAAATGAAATAAAAAAGTTAAAATAAAAAATAAAACAAAAAATGATGTCATTGATGGGAAAGCTTTGCGGATGCGATTGATTTTTCGTAGAAGATTTTAATATTGAATAAGGAGATCTCAATGTTAAAACAATTTTCCTTCTTTGAACTAAGTTTAGTACATATTAGAGTCATTTTATTATAAACAATTAAATTAGATTATGTTGTAATTAAACTTTATAATTTTATACTATTTTATTATGTATGATACCATTAAGATATTAAAATTATACTTTGTAATTTTATACTATTGTTATGTGTGATACCAATAGGATACCAAAATTAGACTTTGTAATTAAGATTTCAAAAAAAATTATTAATCATAATATTTAAAAAATTAGTTATCAATTTCCAAGATAGCATATTAGGTACCATCTTATCATTATTATAAATATAAAAAATTAATAATAGTTAATATATTTTGTTTATGGATAAATCAAATTCACTAGTTAACCAATAAATCTCAAACTTAAATTTTAATAGTGACTAATAATTATTGCATTTATAAAATACATTCGTCACATAAAAGTTTATACCTTTTAATCTCTTATAATGTTTTATTATTTGGTTAATATTTCTTCCGTTCATTTTTAAATATAAGATTTTTTTATATTTAAGTGTCGTTTTTATAATTTAATGTTATAATTTATCAATTATAGTTTTAGTTTCTCATTAACTCCATTTCATATTTTCTATAAAATTATTATTTTCTTAATTAGTTATTGAAAAAAGAGAAATAGTATATAAATGAATTTATTTAAAAAGAGAAAATAAATAAGAGTGTAATAGAAAAAATAACTCTAATAATATATTATTTTGGTTGAAGAATTTTATGCTAAAATCACATTAAAAAAGAAACGGAAGGAATAGTTAATACTATAAATAATTATTTCACTAGTTAATAGCCCAAATACTATAAATAATTATTTCACTTATAATAGTTAATAGTTATTTCTCCAATACTTTTCATAAACCTATAATAATAGAAATATTATCTCCTTGGTTAATTATAGAAAAATAATTATTTCACTTATAAAGAAAATCAAGCCATAAGTAATTTGAAGTTTATTTTTTGTTTTTCTTTAAGCCACTTAATTTATATATTTATTAAATTTGATTTTCATATTCATTGAACTTTTTTTCACAAACAAGAAGCACTTAGCATTTTGGGCTTTTTCTCTAAATGTTGCGATTTAACTGTAAGTGCACAGGTGTATCGTATTGCAGTAGTGATAAAAGATATTGATTTTACAGAGATTAATAGTCAAATTAATCGTATTCTATTGCTATTTTGTAAATCTAAGATTAATTAATATTTTTTTGAATAAGGGAATAGTTAAAATTAAAATTAGAACTAGAGTAGAATTTAGAAAATATATTAAATAAGAGAGACAAAAAAGTGGTTTCCGTTGTATCTATGTGATTCAATAAATCATTGGCGTAAGTCATATTCTAAAATTACTTTTTAGAAGAAAGTATTAGTTTAAAAACATTAGTCTCACATTCTCGTGCTATTGACCCGTGTTATATTTCAAAACCACAAATGTTTTACTCTCGCTCATCCATTTAAGTTGCAGATTACTTTTCGAAAACTAACAAGTCCTAATTAATTCTAAAGTGCTTTCGCTGTATTTAGAAACTAATGTCCAATTTTTACAATCCAGTACAAAACCTCACATTCTCGCGCTATTGGTTTGAAACCTTAGTGTTCTTGCCGTCGCGCAAAACCTTTTAAATATTAAACTGAAAACCGAATCAGAAAAACAATCTTTATAAAAAGATATTACGCCAAATCAATACCGAGTCCTGTTGGAACGACGATCCTCATATACCGGACTCAAAACAATTTAACCAGATATTGTTTTTGAATGAAACATGCAATTATAAATATTGACTACAAACATACACATATTAAAGGTTTGGAAACGATTTATGGAAAACATCCAATTTCTCGGGACAACAATAATAAGAACAAAATAAATAGTTAGAAACAAAACCAATAATTAAAGCAATGGTAAATGATTAAACCTGTAGAATAAAGCTGAAATAGTAAACTGGAATAATTTTGAATGTGATAAATCTTTGAATACAACAAACAAAAAACTGGAAAAAATAACTTCTAATACCGGCAAACTTTGTCTTTGATCCAAGCAATACAATGGAATTCCTAAGAACTAGTATGTGGTAGTCCTCCGATGTGAGAGTTCTACCATTTTAAAAGGTAATTTCTACTTAAAATTAAAACCGCTTCTTGTGCGTATAAACTTGGATGGTCAATTTTGATAAAATGCTTCCAAAACGTGTGGGACTCATGGAGAAAAAGTAGGGAATGTGGGAGAAGGATGAGCAAAGTCTGTTTATTTATTTTTCTACTCTGCGCGTACATGAAGAATGCCACCATGCCATGGTGAACACCATGGTTTAGTAGTAAGGGAGATGTGGCTATGGGGTGCATGGAGAACGCCACATGCCCATGGTGAACGCCATGCACGAGAAACTTTCTTTTCTTCATTACTTATTCTCTTTTGGCAATTCTTCTCGGTTTCTCACATAAATTCTCTTCTTTTGCAAATACTTGAAACAAGCAAACAAAATCGACATAATACTACAAAAAAATATAAAATTGACACTAAAATGCATGCAAAATCGAATCAAAATATACTATGTAGTTTCGTGTTATCAAACTCCCCCACACTTGAACCATTGCTTATCCTCAAGCAATTAACCAACATGATAAAAACAATGTAAGTGCGACAATGAAACATAGACACAACATCACCTCTATTCATACGTGGTTGTGTTTTTTGGTTTGGCTAAATGTTTGGTCGATAGGTACTAATGGGTCGACACCAAGGATACCGTAAAGACACAATTCTCCATTTCAAGGTCAAAAACCTCCCTCTTATGCAAACTAGTCTGATCATGCTTTTATGGCTCAACCTAGATCACTTATCATCTTTCATCCTATTTCTTTCAAGCGCAATCACATCAAGCTTGTTATCTTTTTACACACGTAGTAAGAAAATCTGTTAGTGACTATGAATTTAATTCAATTCAATTCATTCACTTTGCCTTTAACATAAATTTTTTTGGAGGTTCAGATACCGTTAGGCCAAATGACCTGGTGAGGGTCACCTAACTTAGAGGGCACATTCCCATTTTATTTGTTTTATTCATTAAGCATACAATCATTCACTTATTTTCATTGGCTTCCCTACGTATTGTGTGCTTAAGATAGTGTTGACTGCTAATATAAACTACTCAAGGGTTACTATATAACAAGAACTTGAGGTTTTGGCATAATAGGCACTCAAACTGATTTTTCATATTTGGGAAGCTAAAGGTATAGGGACGGTACCGATAGTTCTGAGACTTTCCAAGTCTTACTAACATAACCATAACTCTAAAACAACCTATACTTTCAAAGTGTGTCGTGCCATGAATCAGGAAAAAATTTGTTGGAGCTTAATTTTTTGTAGAAATTCATTAATCAACAGAAACCACACATAAATGACTCGACACCACATGCAATGACTCGACTGAACACTAAAAATAGATAGAATACTAAAAACACGAATTGAACTAAAAAGCAATAGATCTACCTAGAAAGCGATAAAGTAAAAACAATAAAGTTCCTCCCCTATACTTAAACTAAACATTACCCTCAATGTTTTGATGAAAGGTAAAAAAGGAAAGAAATACCCGGTAGAGAATACCGTAGGCCTCCATGTCCCTTATAATATGGTGGAAGAAATGACTTTTGGGTTTTGCGTTTTATTGCAAGTGTTGCGGATAGCAAGAGTCGCCATCGACTTTTCTTTTTTCCAATAAAGGAAAGGGTGAAAAGAACATGAAAGACCTTTTGAGAATTTTCTGAGTAAGGGGGGTAGGTTATGAAAAGGGAAGGTGTTAGCACCCTTTTCATCCGTAGTTATCTACGGGCTCTTAATTGCTAGCTCACTTTGAAATGATTTGTGTTTGTGTATGTTTGAAAATACCTAAGTGCGACAATTTTGTAATGATTCTCGTATCGTTAAGAATGTATACAAAATGTTTGTTTTGAAAATATTTGTTGAAAGGAAGTGTTGTTTTTGAAAGTGTGAGGTGTAAAAGTTGTTTTAGTTTTTGAGCAAGCAATTACGAGCGATCTACCTACTAAAAAAGTCTTTATTTTTTCCCTCCTCCTTTAGATAGTGCTACTCTACTATTAGTTAGTAGGAAGCCCTATCATTAGATGTGAGGGACATGCGTGGATCATCGTATAGTCATAGAAGGCAACTTGTAAGACACTTTAGCAATTATCGTAAGGGACTAAGATCATTTACCGAAGGCAGCATCGAAGGGTCATCGAGGGACTACATTCTTTCAACTGAGGGTCTTTGCTAAAGCATCTCACATTTGAGGGACATGAATGTTTATATCCGAGGCAACAAGTGAGGGTTACCTTAGAGGTGCGTGTGTGCGAAGTGTTTTGATTTCAGTTTTTTTTCTTTGAGATTAGGTTTTCTAATGTTTGTTTGTAATTTTTTGCCATACAATCCTATTAAACTAACAGTAATAAGGGAAAGCAGTAAATTGCGGAAATTAAATGTCCTACGCTATTACAATGCTTCGGGGATGGGGGTACAAGTTTATGAATGGGGGAGGAAAGCAATAAACCCTAATTATCTATTACAAACCTTTGACAGTTACATAATTGTATTAATGTGAAAAATAAACAAATGCGCAGAGATAGAAAGGGGAAAGATGCAAAACCCCTAAAAACTCTAAGTATTTTAAGAAAATATTTTGTTGTTTCTTTGTTTAGAGAATATTTGAAATGTGAAACAAATAAAATTAAACCTAATTCTAAGTTAATTTACAATTTAAAAATAAAGTAAGGTGTGATTAAATCAATTAATTTCATTATCAAAAATTAAATTAATTAATTAAAATTTAAAGAATTCTAAGTATTTAGAAAACATTTTTGGTGTTTTATTTAGAAAAATATATGAAGTATAAAAACCTAATTTTAATTAAATAAAATCAAAGTGATTAAATTAATTTTTATTTGTCAAAAATTAAATTAACCTGTATGATAAACCCCTAAAACGCAAGAATGAACCCTAGCAATGGCAGTCATGGATATATGCATCAAAACACAAAATTATGTAAACCAAACAAATGATCATACAAACACAATGTTATGTTCAATAATGGTTAATCATGCGTAAATTGTAAAATACGATTCAAGTTAGGGGATGCAAACCGTGGGTCTATAGCATGCGTTTTTGGGCGTGAAAAGGCTTGCAAATGATTGAGATACGTTCTGGAGATGTCCAGGAAGTGATTGGTAACCTTGAATTGCTTTGAATTGCCCTCTAGAGTGGAAATCGATTCACCACTTTTTGCCAAATTTTTCAGTTTTGTTTGAGGCTTTCCACGACTGCAATCCTTATGTTTTCTGCTTGTTCTTACTCAGTATATGTAGTAGTATGGATTAGGGCAACAAAAACAATTCCAATCTCTTGAAATCATGAAGATTTGATTTGTTTTTCTTTTGCATCATATCTTCCCAAATTCATCAAAAATCATTTCAATTTGAATCAATCCACCTTTTCACGATTTTACTTGGTCATCATAGATTGATTGGATTTGATTCCTGCCAAAAAATCAGATCAAAATAAATCTTTTGTATTTTTTGCACTTTATTTGATTTAATTCAACTTTTAATTAATAAAAAATCAAAATAAAATGAATAATGAAACAAATAGTGTGTGAATGCTGATTTGGGTCGTGGACCATATTACAAACAAGATACAATCATGAAATGCTAGGCCCATTTGACAAAAAATGTGTTTTTGAGCATATTTGACTTTTGGCAAATTTTGCAAAAATGGCCAACTTTCCCAAGGAATATCTCCTCCAATTTTAACCCTAGATAGGTGTTCTTTGACTTTTAAAAAATCTTAGGATGTCCCCTAAGCAACCCTTTTGGTCTCATCTTAATTGGGTCTTTCATGCTCATGTAAAAAGCTTTGACCCAAAAGGTGTTTTTGTTGACTTTTCAAAAGGACCTATAATATAGAAATTCCTATCTTTTGATGAGTGCATATTTTGAACTTGAGGGATGAATATGGGTTGTAGGTAATTGCATCCTCTTCAAAATGAGCTTTGGATGGAAAATTTATGATAAATTATGAAGAAGTTATGCTTGGTCAAAGTTTGGTTGACTTTTCTTAAGAAACCCTAATTTAGCAACTTTTGGGTTTTGATGAATTTGGGGCATTCCTTGGGGAATCATGATCAACCCTTGATCAAATTATAAATATCACTTCAAAATGTTGATGTTGACCAAAAATATTGAAGTTTGACTATATGTGGGCCATAATTGACTTTTGACCTAGTACAATTGATTTTCAGGCATCTGAGCAGTTAATTGGGCAAACCTCTTGTGCAAGGCATAAAACTTGACATGGATGATCTTGAGAACGTATTAGGACTATGGAAAGAATTTGGGACCTTTGTAGTTCCCACACCCTGATGAAAATGGAAACCCTAATTTGGGGTACATTGCCTTAGGAGAGAGTTTGTCTGGTCAACTCTTGGGCATCCTTGAGCAACTTGAGGACCTCAATGGGCATGTGTTGAGTAAAATAAGAGGGAAAATTTTGGAGTACAACACAAGGCTTGAAACTTGACATGAGAATTGTTGAGGACCTATGATAAACCATAAAATTCATTTGAGACCTTTGAAAACCAATCTTCTTTGAGAAGCACCAAACCCTAGTTGAAGACCCTTGCTTAGGAGGTGGTTTTGACCAATCAACTCTTGAGTAGTTTTGAGTAAATAAGGAGATCATGAGAATGTATTGAAGAAAATGGAAGGAAAAATTTTGGGGTACAACAATTGTCCCTATTCAATCTTCTTAAACCTGAAGAGTTAGATTGGCTTGTCGGCCATTCGTGACTTGAAGGTAGAAGATGATTGAACACTTAAGTGACCATAAATTTGCACTCGCATGTGCCCGGAGTAATGTTGTTGGTTGATGTAATACTGGGAATGAGCTTAAAGATGCCATTTGGAGAGGTGATGGAGAACAGTAAGATATGGGCTTATAGATGCCATCCAAAGTAACTATTGATAGAACTTAGACTACATCTACGCTTGGATTCGACTGGAAGAAGTATCATAATAAATATATGCTTGATTTTAGTATGAGCCAGAAGATGTCTATGTCCGTCTTTAACTAGGAGAAGTATCAGAATAAATCTATGGATTTAATCTGAGCCAAAAAATGTCTACTGGAAGAAGTATCAGAATAAATCTATGGTCGATTTAATCTGAGCTAGAAGATGTTTTTGACTATCTTTAATTGAAAGAAGTATCAGAATAAATCTACACTTGATTTAATCTGAGCCAAAAGAGGTCTTTTTGTCTTTAACTAGAAGAAGTATCAGAATAAATCTATGGTTGATTTAATCTTAGCCAGAAAAAGTCTACTGGAAGAAGTATTAGAATAAATCTATGGTTGATTTAATCTGAGCCAGAAGATGTCTTTGCCTGTCTTTAACTGGAAGAAGTATCAGAATAAATCTATGGTCGATTTAATATGAGCCAAAAGAGGCCTTTTTGTCTTTAACTGGAAGAAGTATCAGAATAAATCTATGCTCGATTTAATCTGAGTCAGAAAAAGTCTATTAGAAGAAGTATCAGAATAAATTTATGATTGATTTAATCTGAGCCAGAAGATGCCTTTGCCTATCTTTAACTGGAAAAAGTATCAGAATAAATATATGGCTGATTTAATCTGAGCCATAAGAGGTCTTTTTATCTTTAGCTGGAAGAAGTATCAGAATAAATCTATTCTCAATTTAATCTGAGCCAGAAAAAGTCTACTGGAAGAAGTATAAAAAAAATCTATGATTGATTTAATCTGAGCCAGGAGATGTCTTTTTGAGAATGATCCTTTGAGAAAAATGCTGAAATAGCCCTTTGTCAGATGTAGCCTTGGAGAAGACAGTCATGTCATATAAGTAGTTGATGACATTTATCTGTTGATTGATCTTTCCTGAAAAGGTAAAGAGTTAGTGGTGTGCAATGTCATAATGTATGAAATGCATTGTATAATGATGTTCTAAAAAATTATGCTATATGCGTTTCGTATGCATATGCTATGATATTGGTAAAGGATGTATAAATGTGAAATGTTGTTAGAAATGTATCAACAATTCCGTATGACATCTTGTTGGGGAAAATGAATTCCTGACTGGTGCTGGGGATGAAGAACATATGTAATTGTGATACGGTGGCAGAACCGACTGTTTAATACTGGTTTGCGTTTTGCGTTTTTGTTCGCAAAATGTCGCGGTAAGCAAGAGTCGCCACCGACTTTTATTTCATCCAATCATGGAAAAGGAAAAAGAACAGAAAAAACCTTTTTTCGAGATGTTCTGAGTATAGGGGGTAGATTATAGAAAGGGAAGGTGTTAGCACCCTTTCTATCTGTATTTATCTACGGACTCTTAGGTACTTGCTAATTTTTCAAATTGCTTGTGTGTGTTTGTCTTGAAAATGTTTTACTTCGTGATAACCCTTGTATCAGTCCTCAAGGATGTGACGAAGTTGTTTTGAAAATTTGTTTTGAAAGGTGTTTGTGTGAAAAGTTTTCATTGAGCAAGTACCTAAGATTCTACCTACTCGAAAGAAGGATTGTTCATTCTATTTCTTTTAGACAGCACTATCCTACTATTAAGGAGTAGGTAGCACCGTCGTTAGAGTTGTAAGGGACGTTCGAAAGGGACAAAATACAATCACTAAAGCAATAGTTAGAAAAATTTAGTAGTAACCCTAGAGTCTTAAGATCTTTCTGAGGCAACATTTGCGAGGCAACATTTGAATGGGACAATTTGATCTCTTTAGACTGGAGGGCAACCACTAAAATCTCCTATGCTTAATGATTATTTACCGAAGGCAACCGAAGTGAGGGAAACCCTAGGAGTGAATATGTGCATATGAGTTGTTTCAGTTATTTAATATTTGCACATTAGTTGATCTACCGTTTTAATTTTCCAGACATTCTTGCCATACAATCCTATTAGCCATACATCTAGACAGTTAACGACTGCGGAAATTAAAAGTGCGAAGAAATAAAACCTAGATATTACAAGGCTTCGGGGAGGGGGATTAATTACATAACAAAAAATGGGGGAAAAGCGGTAAATAAAAACCCTAGTTTAAAGCTATTACATACCCTTAGCAGTTACAAAATAATGGATAAATAATTAACAAGCACGCGGCGAATTAAATACGAGGACGGTTGAAAAGATAACCTAAAACTCTAATTGAGAGAAAAAACATTTTTGGATTTTTATTTGAGAAAATGTTTAATTGCAAATTAATTAAACCTAATTTCTAATTGTTCTAAAATTATGAAAGAAATTAAATTAACCTAAATTTCTAATTAACCTAATTAATTAAAGGAATAAATATTTATGAGAAAAAATAATTTTTGTATTGATTAAAAAAGGAAAATAATTAAAGAAAATAATAAAAATAACCAAATGGGCCTGTGTTGTTAGCAATTCTGGGGGGTGGAAATCTGAATTTCCCAGCCCATTAAGCTCCAAGCCCAGTCAACCACGCTGGATCTTGTGCCAGCGTTGACTTGAGGAGCACCATAGACCTTCAGGAGAGAAGCGTTAGATCTGGCCAGCAGTGCATCTAGTGGATGTGCGTTGAGGTTGCATAGAAGGCGTGTGAGGGAGTGGAGTACTGGATCTGTTGCAAGAAAAGGAAATAAATAAAATGCTGGGACCTGGGATCGAACCCAGGTCCTCACGCCTTGTACCAATGCTACGTTGCCAACTGAGCTGTTGTTGTTAGTTGTTACTATAGTAACAAGAATATATAATATATAAAACAAATGCAATGACCCTGGAACAAAAAAAAACACGCGCACTGAATTCAAACGGACCAATGGGGTGATGACAAATCACCTTCTTCTACCTCCAGTCCGTCATTTTAGATAAACAAACTATACCTACAGGCGTTGTCTGTTGCTAAAAACCTCTGTCATTCAAATATTCAGTACAAGCATGATAAATCCATTGTGATGGTACCAATCAACTCGTCTTGGCCTCACGAGCATCATGGTACTTGATTCATGGCCCAATTTTTCCTGTACACAAAGACCCTAAAATTTATGTAGAAATCCTAACCATGGCAGATGCGTGTATAAGCTTCAAAAATGCAATTAAACCATCCAGTTAGCTCGCAAACATGATAATAATCACAAATATGACAATTAAAGGTGCCAATGATACGTAAATTGTAATAATCAAATTTGAAAAAGCTTGCAAACCGTGTGAGGTGTAGAGACGAATTCTGAGCGTTTCAGACCTTGCAAATGGTTGAGATGGCTTCAGTGTATGCCCAGGATGTGATGGCTGGCCTTGGAATGGTCTGAATTGATCTTTAAATGCAAAAACGATCCAGCTCTTTTTGCCATTTTTTTGGAATTTTGTTTGGTGTTTTCACGACTGCTCAACCTTTGTTCTTGATCTGTAATTGTTGTATACATATAGTAGACTGAATTAGGTCAATAAAATTGTATCATATCTTTGAGAATTATGAAAATGTGATTTGATTTGATTCATGTATGATATCTTTCTAAAACAAGTTCCAATCTAATCTTTTCCAACCCTAATGAGTCTTACACAAATTGATCATCATGCTAGCTATATATGGACTCCAAAAGTGCACAAAAATCCCAAGATTTGATTTGTTTTCATTATTTTACCATTTAATTTGATTTATTTTGATTTAAATGAATAAAAAATCAAAATAAATGATAAAAGTAATAAAATAATAGGTGGAAAATCTCAGGGGTCGTGGGTCCTATTAGAAACATGTTTCAAGCAAAAAAACATGGGCCCCTTTGGAAAAAATACAAATTTGATCAATGTTGACTTTTGACAATTTTCCAAAAATTGCCAACTTTGACAATGAACAACTATCTCAATTTTGACACTAGGAGGGTGTTCTTGGACTTTTTAGAAAGCTTAGGATGTCCCCTAAACAACCCTTTTGGTTTCATATCAATTGGATCTTCCATGTTCATGTATGAGGCTTTGACCCAAAAGGTGTTTTTGTTGACTTTTCAAAATGACCCATAACGTAGAAATTCATATCTTTTTGTGGGTTCATATTTTGAACTTGTGAGTTGAAGATGAATTGTAGGGAATTTCATCCTCTTCAAAATGAGCCTTGATTGGAAAATTTCTGATAAAGTATGAAGAAGTTATGCTTGGTCAAAGTTGGGTTGACTTTTACTAAGAAACCCTAATTTAGCAACTTTTGGGTTTTGATGAATTTGGGGAATTCCTTGAGGAATCATGATAAACCCTTGATCAAATGATGGAAGTCACTTCAAAATGTTGATGTTGACCCAAAATCTTGAGGTTTGACTGTATGTGGGCCACAATTGACTTTTGACCTAATACAGTCGATTTCTCAAGCATCTGAGCAGTTGACTGAGCAAACTTCTTATGCATGGCATGAAACTTGACATGTAGGGTCTTGAGAACATAATAAGACCTTGGGAAGCATTTGAGGCCTTTGTGGTTCACCCATCTTGATGAAAATAGAAACCCTAATTGGAGGTACACTGCCTTAGGAGAGAGCTTGTCTGGTCAACTCTTGGGCAACCTTGAGCAACTTGGGGACCTCACTTGACATTTGTTAAGTAAAACGGGAGGGAAAATTTTGGGGTACAACAGTAATCTTCAACCTTGTATAGAATGCTTCCGTTGGGGATTCTTGCTTGCTGTTTGAGTAAATTTCACTGGGGGAATGTTGACTTCTGTTTGGGGAGAAGAATTCAGGAACATTAGTCGTTCATCGCTCTACTGGGGAATTTAATTCTTATATACCCTGACTGGGGATAAAAGAGATGAATAACCTTCTGACTCGTCTGGGGAGGATATTTCTTATATACCCTGACTAGGGATAAAAGAGATGGATAACCTTTTAACTTGTATGGGGAGGATAAAGTTGACTGATATTTGGTCTGGTTTCAGGTTTCGTAGCAACTCTCTGGGGATAGTGGCGACTTCACTAGGTAGAGGAATTTTGTCGATGATTTGTAGCCATCTAAGAAATAGACTCAGTCTTGGGAGACTATAGTCTGTTGGGGAAATAAAACATGTTAGGGAAATAAACCATGTTGACGGAGAAATACTCTACTGAGGAAACAAGCTCTGTTGGAGAGAAGAAATCTGCAAGGGGTTTTACAGTTTTGAAGGAATAAGCTCAGCTGGGGAAGAGAACCTCCATGAACTATACTGATTAGAACTCTGCATGTTGGTGATATTGCCAGGAAAAGATCATATTCTTTTATCGGCCAGAACAATCTGATGGGAAATTGCGGGGAATGTATCTTTATTGAAGATGAATTTGTGAAGATTACTCTGTGGGGATTTGTGGACAGCTTGAACGTCATCCCAACTCCTAGAGTCTTGAGTAACTTGCTTATTCCTGTTCTTATGCATATATTTGTTAACAGTTAATCATGTTCATATGCATATGTTCATTCAATTTTAGTCATTGGACGTTTTTGCAAACAAAACAGAAAAAAATAAAAAGTTTGAATTTTAAAGTGTATTTGTATTGATAATTTGCCCATAAATAGGCGATTTTATACAAAGAGACATAAATCCTAGTAAGAGGAAATTGTCGTGAAATGAAAAGAGTACAAAGTGAAAATAAAACATATAGCTATATGGAAATGATCTCGTTGGGTTCCAATTTCTCTATTGCCCCATATGCCTTCGAACATCTCATCTCTTGCTATCGGAAGAAGTTGATTGAACTGATCTATACCATTTGAATTTTGACTTTGGTAATAAAGCTTACAATAAGTGATCCAACAGGACATGGTCGTACGCTTTAATCTATAACTTTTTCCTGGACCGCCCTTTCGGGTTTTCAGTCCACCAGGATACCCTTTTTTTCCCAAGCCTCCTTTTCAGGTTTTTGACTTGTCGGGTGTACAATATTTTATATATATATCCCTAATTTTTTCCCGGACCCTTTTGGTTCGCTGGGATGCCATTATTTTTTCCTAGGCCATTCAACCTAGCGGGTCGCTTTCATGCGTAGTATCTTTTAACTATGTCCATGTTCACAGAGTGTGGGAAATCTTCACTGTCCATGGTGGTTAGTATCATAGCACTGCCCGAAAATACTTTCTTGACAATAAATGGCCCTTTGTAGGTGGAAGTCCATATGCCCCTGGGATCACCTTGCGGTAGAATGATGCGCTTTATTACCAAGTTACTAGCCTGATATACCTGATGCTTGATTTTCTTGTTGAATGTCTTGATCATACGTTTTTGATACATCTGACCTTGACAGACAGCCGCAAGCCTCTTTTCATCGATCAAATTCAATTGGTCTAGCCTGGTGTGAATCCACTCGTCCTCGTCTAAGTCTGCATCTTTCATAATCCTTATAGAAGGAATCTGAACTTCGTCAGGCAGGATATCTTCCATGTCATAGACCAGAGAGAATAGGGTTGCCCCAATTGATGTTCGCGCCGAAGTGCGATAGCCATGAAGAGAAAATGGTAACATCTTGTGCTAGTCTTTGTAAGTCACAACCATATTATGTGTGATTTTCTTAATATTCTTGTTGGCGGCTTCCACTACACCATTCATATTTGGTCGATACGGATAAGAGTTGTGGTGCTTGATCTTGAACCGCGTGTAGAGTTCAGTGATCATAAGGTTGTTGAGGTTACTACCAATCTCTATAAATATTCTCTCAGGGATGTCATACTAACAGATAAGGTTATGCTTGATGAACCAGTCGATCACATTCTTGGTAACAGAGGCGAACGAGGTTGCTTCAACCCATTTTGTGAAGTAGTCAATGGCGACGAGAATGAAGCGATGTTCGTTAGAAGCAGTAGGATTGATTTCTTCGATCATATCAATGCCCCACATTATGAATGGCCAAGGAGAAGTCATAACACTTAAAGGTACTAGAGGAATTTGAACTTTATCAGCATAAATCTGGCACTTATAACAAGTTCACGAGCCGTGGTGACAGTCGGTTTCCATAGTTGACCAATAGTAACCCGCTCTCAAAATCTTCTTAGCCATAGTATGCCCATTGGAGTGAGTACCAAAGATGCCTTCGTGCATATCCTCCATTATTTTGTCTGATTCCTTCTTGTCTACAGAGTGGAGCAGAATAGAATCATGATTACGCTTGTATAAAATTACATTGCTTTAGAAGAACTTAGCCGAGAACCTGCGTAGGAATTTCTTGTCATTGAACGATGCCCCTTCAGGGTATTCTTGAGCTTCAAGGTATCTTTTCACTTCATGAAACCAAGGTTTTTCTTCTACTCCATTAGTACTAATTTCGCAGCAATGTGCCGGTTCATCGAATCTTTCAATGGTAATTCTGGGAACCTCATTGTCCCATCTGATCTTGAACATGGATGACATGGTAGCTAATGCGTCCACCAACTGATTCTCTTCTCTTGGGATATGCTCAAAAGTAATCTCTTCTAAGTACGGAATCAAGGTTAGCACATGTTCTCGGTAAGGGATAAGATTTGACCTGACTGATTACCAGGGCTGAGTCTCCATATACACTTAAGACCTTGATTCTTAGGTCAATAGAAACTTTAAGACCCATGATGCACGCTTCATATTCATCCATATTATCGGTGCAGTCAAAGCAAAGTCTGGCAGTGAAAGGTGTATGGAAACCTTGAGGAGAGATAATTACAACACCAATTATGTTTCCAAGTGCGTTAGAAACTCCATCAAAAACCATAGTCCATCAGGATCCTATCTCAGGTCCTTCATACGGTCCAGGTTCTTCACAATCCATAATTAGTATAATATTCTCATCTGGGAATTTGAAATTCATAGATTGGTAGTCGTCTACAGCTTGATGTGCTAAATGATCTGCCAGTACACTTCCTTTGATTTCTTTTTAAGTGGTGTACTGGATGTCATATTTTGTTAAGACCATTTGCCATTGGGCTATTCTTCCAGAGAGAGATGGCTTTTCGAATACGTGCTTGATATGATCCATTTTAGAAATCAATAAAGTAGTATGGGTCAACATATATTGTCGTAGTCAGCGAGCAGTCCATGCCAAAGTGTAGCAAGTTTTCTTCAGTAATAAATATCTTGTTTCACAGTCGGTAAACTTTTTTCTAAGGTAGTATATTGCATTCTCTTTTTGACCAGACTCGTCATGCTGCCCTAGTACACACCCCATTGAATTCTCTAGCACTGTTAGGTACATGATTAAAGGTCTTCCTTCAACTGGTGGCATCAGAATCGGAGGTTCTTGTAAGTACTCTTTAATTTTATCAAAGGCTATTTGACAGTCGTCATTCCATTTTACTACTTGATCTTTCTTCAACAACTTGAAGAGTGGCTCATAGGTAGCAGTCAAATGAGAAATGAATCGGGCAATGTAATTCAGTCGTTCTAAGAAACCTATGACCACCTTCTCAATATGGGGAGTCGGAATTTCTTAAATAGATTTGACCTTTGCGGGATCAACTTCAATACCTTTACCACTGACGATGAAACATAGGAGTTTTCCAGACCTCACCCCAAAAGTGCATTTGTTCAGATTTAGTCTTAGCTTGTACTTCTTCAGACTTTCAAATAAATTGTATACATGATCAAGATGTTCTTCTTCAGTTTGTGACCTGGCTATCATGTTTTCTACATATACTTCTATTTCATGATGAATCATGTCGTGAAATAAGGCTACCATGGCACGCTGATATGTTTCCCCTGTGTTCTTCAACCCAAAAGGCATGACCTTGTAACAGAAAGTTCCCCATTGTGTGATGAACGTTGTTTTCTTCATGTCTTCAGGCGCCATCTTGATCTGATTATAACCCAAGAAACCATCCATAAAATAGAATACCTTATGATGAGCAGTGTTATCAACCAGAACATCAATATGTGGAAGTGGGAAGTCATATTTGGGGCTTGCCCTATTCAGATCCCTGTAATCTACACACATACGTACCTTGCCATCTTTCTTTGGTACCGGAACAATATTAGCAACCCATTGAGGATATTACATCACTGTTAAGAACCCTGCATTGAATTGTTTCATAACCTCGACCTTGATCTTCTCTGACATCTCAGGGTGCATGCGACAAACCATCTGCTTAATCGAAGAACAACCCTCTTTAATTGGCATACGGTGAACTACAATATCAGTATCGAGCCTTGGCATGTCTTCGTATGACCAAACAAATACCTTAACATAGTCGTGCAACATCTGAACCAACTTGTTCTTGACACTGTCCTCTAAGTTGGCGCCTATCTTGACCTCTTTTTTATCTATCTCAGAACCCAAGTTTACCACTTTGATCGGTTCTTCGTGCGGTTGGATATCCTTTTCTTCTTGCATTAAGAGTCTGGAAAGTTCTCCAGGTATTTCACAATCTTCCTCACATTCGCCTTCGTCTTTGTAGATTGGATTTTCAAAGTTATAAGCGGAAATAGAAGAATGGTTATCAACGAGATCCAGAGTGGATGGGGATTTGCAATGTAGTGTGTGGATGTGTGTAAGAACACATAGCTATTTGAAAGTGCAAGTAAAATAAAAGAAAGACAGAGAGTGCAAAATTTGAATGCAAAACGTCCAATGTTTTCATTAAATGAAAATATGACATATGAAATGATAACCCTTAACAAACGAGCCATTGCGCCTCGGGAAAGACACAAGGTTTAAAGTCATTGTTTTAAAAGAAATTACATAACCAAACTTCTTAAAGCGATAAAACAGAAATAGCTATTACTCCTGACTAAAGGAGACGAAGATAATGTCTTCTGCTTTCCAACTGTTGAGTCCGTTGTCGATGGTAGGAAAGATACAAATGTCGAAGTCATTATCCCTGTAAACATCCTCTATAGATTTGACTCCGTTGTTGCTGACACGGAATGGAGGTCTTCCAACACGAGCGCGACGAACAACCCTTTGACCCTCTGCAGTAAAGCCCAAATAAAACTTATCAGATTTGTAGGGGATATTAGGAAGCTGACCCCAAACTGTACAACCACCTTCTTCTATAGTTGCTTTGGCATATTTCAAGGAATCCATCTTGTGAGAAACCCTGGTAGTCTTTGGAATAGCAGAAACATCTTTAATAGCAGCAGGGGAAATCACTTCAAAATCTTGGCAGGGAGTCTCGATGAATTCCCCGTCCATCTCCATGTATCGAAATGAATTCAGATGGCTAACCATGTACTCCTCTTCTCCGCAGACAGTAACAATATTCCCTTTCACATGATACTTTAATTTTTGGTGCAAAATGGAGGTGACAACACCTGCCCCACGGATCCAGGGGTGTCCTAATAGACAAGAATAAGCTGGCCGGATGTCTATTACATAGAAGGTGGATTCAAATATTTGTGAACCTACTTTTATCGGGAGGTCCACTTCTCCATGTACCATTCTTTTGGACCCATCAAAAGCCTGAACTATAATGTCACTAGGTTTCAGCACAACCCTTTCAAAATCCAGTCTGTCAAGAGCGCCCTTTGGCAGAACATTCAGAGAAGAGCCAGTATCAACTAACACATGATCCAACATAGTGCCCCTGCATTCAATGGAGACATACATGGCCCTATTATAATTCCTCCCCTCCAGAGTCAGGAAAACATCAGAGAAACCTAATCCATTGTTAGTCGTTAAGCTAGCAACATAACTTCCAAATTGATCGGAAGAAATCTCTTGTGGTACATGATATGTTTTCAAAATTTTCATTAAAGCTTGCGCATGGGCTTCAGAACATAGTGGTAAAGATAGCATGGGGATTTTGGACGGGGTCTGCCCCAGCTGTTCAACAATTTTGTAATCGCTTCTACGAATGATCTTCAAAACCTCTTCCATTTCCCTTCCAGAGGCATATTTGATTGTAGCTTCTTTTGGTGCCTCCGTCTGGGAAGACTCTATCATTGTCCCTTTACCTCGAGCTTCGGCAGTTGTCTTGGTAATTGTAACTTAAACATGTGGAGAGACTTCCAAAGAGAAAATCCTTCCACTTCTAGTAATTTTACTGGTCTCCACAATATTGTCAATGTTAGGATCAACCTCTTCATCATCTTTATCAGATATTTCTTGTTTATTGTCGTGGTAATAGACGTCATACCCATAGTTCGATGGAATAGCATTCTCCGAGGAATATGGAATGGGCCCAGGGTTTTTAATGATTAATAGAGCAAATTTTGGATTGGCAGTAATCCTTACAGGACCTTTGGAAAGTGATCTTGAAAACAATGCTAGATATGACAGACAAATCTCGGTACAAATTCTCAGCATACGAAACTTTTTCAATCAAAATTATATGTTCATCCATTAGACGTTGAATGCCTTCCTTCAGTAACCCGCAGCCATTGGGTTGAGCTGCACATCAATAACATTATTTAACACAACCCAGAAATAAACCGACTTGTAGCAAATTCTTCTTGACTGTTGAGAGAGGAGTAACTACATTGCTTATGGAGGTAACATACAAAACATCTTCAATAGAACTTATGCCTTTGTCATGCTTTGGCATAGGAGCAATAATCACGTTCAGAGTCTCAGGAGGGTCAAACTCAATTTCCTTATTATCAATCATGTCTTGAATTTTGTTTTTCAGGGCCCAACAATTGTTGCTGTCGTGCCTAGGATTGTTCGAATGATAGACACATTTTTCATTTGGATTGTACTTCGGAGAGGATGTGTTGGGATTAGGAGGAGGATCCCGGAGTGTTATGAGGTCAGCCTTTAACAAATGTTGCAATGCTTGAGCCAATGGCATACTAATTCTGGTGAATTGCCTTCTCGGAGCGTCTGAACTTCGCTGGTTACCCTGTTGTTATTATTTAATAGGCGTCGGATTAGAGATCAACACTGCTCCCACAGACTGATGGAGATCATTCTTACTATGGCATTTTCGAACATAGACAACATTGGCTTCTTTTTTACCAATAAAGGGCTTCTTCACCGCATTAAAAGATGTAGCCATCGGAATCTTCCCGCTCTTAATACCACTTTCAACTCTTTCGCTAGTCAGAATTAGCTCAGTAAACCCTGATGAAGAACTACCAATCAACATATTAAAGAATGGACCCGTCAGAGTGCCCATGAACATATCCACCAATTCCTGATCAGTCAAAGGAGGTTGCACCCTTTCAGCTAGGTCCCTCCATTTTGGGGCATACTCTTTGAACCCTTCATTCGAGCCCATGGACATGTTTTGCAAATGTACACGAGTTGGTGCAAGATCAGCATTATATTGATACTGCTTGTATAAAGCAGCAACCAAGTCTTCCCATGTGTGAATGTTGGTTCCTTCCAGCTGATAGAACCATTCAAGTTGAGTACTGGACAAACTTTCTTGGAAGAAATAGACCCATAATTTATGGTCAGCAGTATGAGGTTGGATTTTTCAAACATACGGCTTCAGATGAAGTTTTGGACAAGAGACCCTGTCATATTTACAAAATATAGGGACCTTGAATTTGTGAGGGATGACCACCCCTGGGATCAGACCTAGCTCTCCAAAATCCAATCCGGGCACCTTCTAGATTTCCACAGCTTTGAGTCGGTCTTCTAATTGCTTGTATTTGTCATCTGCAGGAGGATACTGTTCGTCAGAGTAGTCTTCATCCTCAGAAACCTGATTATTTCTATCTTCACCCCTGACACTTCTTCCATCCTCCTCTTGGATGTCGTCTTCCTCAGAGGAAACAACATTCACTCGAACTGGTTGAGCAGAACCTTTGAATCTTCTCCCTATATTGAGGATAACAACCCGCTTCTTAGTCTTCTTTTTCATGGTGATGAGCGTCATCGTCTCTTGTAGCCCATTGGCCAGATTCAGAAGAGTCTCTTGAAATTGTGCATGCTGAGTTTAGAGATCCATGACAGTTTGTTCGAGGGCCTTCTTATACTGAAATAAACAGTAAATAGATGAGGAAACATATATTGGAAAACCTGCTTATGAAATGATGCATGATATGTGAATGTAATGTTTTCAAGGACCTTAGGAGATTTAAATTTGCTAACCGAGGTGAAACAAAAACCAAGATTTCATTAATAAGTTCAAAATTCCAAATGCCTCTTAGGCTTACAATGAAAACAAAAGGGTCTCAAAGAGACAACAATATAAACTCTTAAAACCTAAGACTCAAGTATCCCACTGACGCTTCCTCTTTGTGTCAATGTATGCATTAAGGCTTTGCTCCTCGTGAAGTTGCTTTATGAGTTCTAACACACTTTTCTCACTTGCATAGAATTGAGTTTCAAAGGTGTCCCGTTCTTCCTTGAGTTGAATCCAAAACTTCTGCAATTCTTCGAGGTCATTGGGCATGTCTGGATGGAGAATAGCGTGAGAAACGTCTCCTTCGACAACAGACTCTAAGATCACCAGTAGAACAACTGGATATGGTATCATAAGGTTTTAAGCACGCACTCATACCCACTTGAGATAGGGCTCCAAAGGGATAGAATTATTTTGTCCTAAAGATTTGCTATCAACCTTGTTTACAATGCCCCAAGCATGTATAAACCTTTGACGATAACCTTGAGGATCAACTTCGTAGTCGAACACAATACCCTGAATAAGTGCGTGATGAGGACCATCTCTTCGAGCATAACCAAATTCTCATAGAGCCAGAGAAGGGTTGTAAGTAATACCTCCCCTAATTCCAATGAGTGGAACATTAGGGAATTCCCCACAGCGGTTAATGATAGTAACATCTTCCAGAGATCGGGAACACCAATAGATATTTGAATGAGAGAGCGACATCATTCTTTGCGAGCACCTCAGACCTTGTTCATTCTTCAATACTGATCAAGGAAGGTGCGAAATAAACCACCTTGATAGCAGAGGTATACAACACATAAGAGTTCCTCGCTTCCTCAAAGTATGAGTGTGAAGAGAATGTAAAATGTCTCTGAGCAAAGTAGGCACAGGGTTACAAGAAAGAAATATTTTGATGGTGTTCACATCTATGAGTTGGTCTAGATTAGGGAATAGCACCAAACCATAGATTATCAAAGCCAATATTTCTTCGAAAGCTTGAAAACTCATAGCATCCAAAAAGAGTCGAACCTTCTCTAACAGAAATTTAGCTAGAAAACCCTTGACTCCACTCCTTGTTTCCCAATTTGATACAATGTCAGACCACTTCAGATGTAAGGCTGCTGCAATTTCTTCAGGTTGTGGATCTTTTTCTAAATCGGTGAAAGGTATTTGATTGAGAACAAGTACTCCCAGTAATTGAGAAAACTCCTCCATTGTAGTTACCAACTGATAATCGAGAAAAGTGAAGCAGTGATGTACAAGGTCAAAGAACTGGAATAGAACACTCATCATATCTTCTTTAAAACCTGAGGTAACCAAACTAAGTAGTCGACCATGCCTTTTGATTAATGGAGAACTTTCGGAAACCCTTGAGACTAACTCCTTAAGTTGAGAAGGTATCCTCACAAAACTGATCCGGATAGTATTTTAGAGAGCGGAGGCCATAAACTACAAAACAGAACAAAGATAAATCCCTAGGTCCTTGAAACGGTTACTGAAAATGTGGTATGATGTCATGATGTTATGATGTCATGTTCGAACAATTAATCAAACACAAACAAAACACACAAGGCCTTAGGTTTAAGCTTGCATGGAGTTTGTAGGTAAGTACCCTCTTGAAGTTTTAGTTGGTTCAACCAGTCTTAAAAGAAGTAATTGGGTTCTAGGAGCGTCAATATCATTGATATTTCTCTCAGGCATTGTTTCAGTACAAGCATCTAAATTGCGACTGAAATATCTCGAGAGTCCAATCTCAATGAGTGTAGTATCGAGTATCAACCAACTTCAGTCTGCACCAAAGCCGACTATCTCACTACTTTCTAATGGCTAAGTTGTGTCAACTAAGGTTCTACGGTCAGTTAGTGCTTATGACATCATGCACCAGCCCAACATTCCCCTTGACTTACTCAAGGGACACCAACACAAACCAATGTGTCGCACTAACGTAGCCATCGTTTCAACCATGTCGGTCTACGCCGTACAATTTTCACGATCTATTGCTACTAACCTAAAATTCCCCCAGATCCGCATATAGGATCTATACAAGAAATAAACCCAAGCATATCCCGAAATATAAATCTACAAGGCAAACAAGTAAATCAATAAAGGTGATCTATCTCTTAAGGTAACCCCACTTTTAGATTTCCCCAACAAAGTCGCCAGTTCTATAATACGGTGGGAGAACTGACTTTTGGATTTTGCATTTTATCGCAAGTGTTGTGGATAGTAAGAGTCGCCTCCGAGTTTTCTTTTATCCAATAAAGGAAAGGGTGAAAAGAATAGGAAAGACCTTTTGAGAATTTTCTGAGTAAGGGGGGTAGGTTATGAAAAGGGAAGTTGTTAGCACCCTTTTCATACGTAGTTATCTATGAGCTCTTAATCGCTAGCTCACTTTGAAATGCTTTATATTTGTGTATGTTTGAAAATATTTTGAAAAATGCCTAAGTGCAACAATTTTGTAATGATTCTAGTATCATTGAGAATATATACAAAATGTTTGTTTTGAAAATATTTGTTGAAAGGAAGTGTTGTTTTTGAAAGTGTGAGATGTGAAAGTTGTTTTAGTTTGTGAGCAAGCGATTACGAGCGATCTACCTACTAAAAAAATTCTTTGTTCTTTTCCTCCTGCTTTAGATAGTGCTACTCTACTATTAATTAGTAGGAAGTCCTATCATTGGATGTGAGGAATGGACGTGGGTCATCGTATAGTCATAGAAGGCAACTTGTAATAAGCTTTAGCAATTGTAGTAAGGGACTAAGATCGTTTATCGAAGGCAACATCGAAGGGTCATCGAGGGACTACGATCTTTTAACTGAGGGTCTTTGCTAAAGCATCTCACGTTCGAGGGACATGACTGTTTATATCTGAGGCAATAAGTGAGGGTTACCCTAGACGCGCGTGTGTGCGAAGTGTTTTAATTTCAGTTATTTTTGTCTTTGAGATTAGGTTTTCTAATGTTTGTTTATAAAATTTTGTCATACAATCCTATTAAACTAACAATAATAAGGGAAAGCAGTAAATTGCAGAAATTAAATGTCCTACGCTATTACAACGCTTCGGGGATGGGGGTATAAGTTTCTGAATGGGGAGGAAAGCAATAAATCCTAATTATCTATTACAAACCTTTGATAGTTACATAATTGTATTAATGTGAAAAATAAACAAATGCGCGGAGATAGAAAGGGGAAAGATGAAAAAACCCTAAAAACTCTAAGTATTTTAAGAAAATATTTTGTTGTTTCTTTGTTTAGAAAATATTTGAAATGTGAAACAAATAAAATCAAACCTAATTCTAACTTAATTTACAATTTAAAAATAAAATAAGGTGTGATTAAATTAATTAATTTTATTATAAAAAATTAAATTAATTAATTAAAATCTAAAGAGTTCTAAGTATTTAGAAAATATTTTTGGTGTTTTAGTTAGAAAAATATATGAAGTATAAAAACCTAATTCTAATTAAATAAAATCAAAGTGATTAAATTAATTTTTATTTGTCAAAAATTAAATTAATTAATGAAAAACCTAAATCTAATTTTTTTAATCATTTTTATGATTTTTCCTGATTTTAAATAAAATTATTTTAGAAAAGAAAAGGTTGATTAAAATATATTAAAAAATGGGTCTGAGTGTAACAAGTAATAAAAGGGGTAAGAAGTAGCAAAAATCTCAGGCCCAATAACAAGAAAGTCCATACGTTGTGCTGGATCTAGTGAGGGAGACCCATGAAGCCTCATGGTGAGGACACTAATCCGGAGCGTGGGATTTGATTGTATGAACATTTGATGATGATGATGGCACGAGGCTCATGATAGGTGCGTTAGGCTTGTTCACACTGGATCTATAGAGAAAATGTTAGAAAAATAAAATGCCCCACGTCTGGATCGAACCCAAGACCGAGCATAGGTATGAATTAAACACGCGCGCGCTCCCACTTGGGTGGCTGTTACATCAGGTTGTAAAACAACAATCATTAAATATAAAATAAGCAAGTTTTCAAAAATGAACTTCATCTTCTTCCTCGCGCGCGAACAGACCAACAACAACACCATTTTTGAATCTGTAAAACTCTCATTTCTCAACCATTTTAAAAAATGTAAACATCAAACTTGCTTGAATTTTTACCACAAATTCAACCATGTAACTTTTGAAAGCTATAAGTTAAAGGCTAAAATGAATTTTGCTTGGTACCAAACTAAAACCTAATATTTCAGAAAACTCAAATCCAAAATTCCTCTCACACAGTCAACATAAATGAAAACTAAGGATATGGTTAGTTTCAGGGCAATCATATCTATATTTTATCTTTTGAAATTGAAAGCAAATGATGCGTGTATATGGGGTTTTGAAGTTCAAGAAAACTTACCTCTTGAAGCAAAATCCAATGTCCTCTACACGACTTCCAGAAGTAATGTGATGCTTGCTTTAGCTTCCTGGGACCTTGGTGAGTATGTTGCAACTCTTACTTTTCCTTGAGAGTGTCTAAGTCAGTCTACTCAAGTTAAGTTGCAAAGTTGGATTTTGAAAACGGTGGATGATGATGGAGTGATTACAAAAGTTGTTCACGTGTTTGGAAAACTTCTAAATGATGTATCTAAGGTGTTTGAAAGATAAAAGAGGAAAAAACACAAGTGGATTTGAAGTTGGGTGTTGGAAGCTTCAAATGTGCAACAATTGAATTTTTTAAGTGATTCTGAGTTTTAGAGTGTTTTAGGGCTTCTCCATTCGCGTGTTAGCTTGCAAATGACCTCTCTATTTATAGATAAAAGGTTTTATATCTTGAAGTAACTAGAATCTTGAGATAACAATTTATGGTTTTGAAGCTTGGTTTTGAAGTAACTTGCAAAGTCATGGTTCCAAGGAAATGTGGGGTGGTTGATAGGCTTAGAGATGTTGCTTCTGAGAATTCATGTTGAGTGTGATCAGAATAAACAAGTTTGAGGCTCAAGGAATGGACTTTGTGATTAAAGTCACTTTACAAGAATGGAAGTGTGATATTTTTTCCTTAAATGGCCCAATGGATTGGATAATGCTTGAATCACTTGGATAATGGCTCAAAATATTTTGTGTCATATTCCGATTATGGATTTACTTGGAGGTTAGAAGCCTGTAAAGTAAGATTATGTAGCATGGCTTGAAGATTTTGTTATGAACTTGTCACAAAAATGACCTATAATGCAACCTTAGATACCCAACTTCATCTCTTCGAAACTTCTAGTTCAAGCATGATAAAATTGTGTTCTAGGACATTTTGGAAATCTTGAAACATTATCTACAACTTTCATGTTGACCACTTTGGCTAAATTAAATGAGAATTTTGTGAAAATTGGCCAAGAAGTTGAGATGAAAAACTGACCAAAACTTGTTGAAAATTTTTCTAAGCGTTGGATAAAAAATATCACAACTTCATGGGCTCATATCTCTTAATCCAAGAACATTTTGGAAATAAACCCTCATTGAAAAAGCTGTAGAATTCATCAATCCCTACAACTTTCATGTTTAAATCTTTCTTTGAATCAACTTGGATCTTAGTGAAAAATGGCTATGAAGTTAGGAGTTTTGTTAAGAACAAAAACACTTAGAATTTTTCTAAGTGTTAGAAAATTTTCCAAATTTTTGACATTTGTTGACTTTTTATTCTTGATGATCAAGTTTTATAGTTTTTAATATCTTGATGATTCTTGACTTTTGAATTTCAATGTTGACCAAACTGTCAAAGTTTGACTTTTGAGTGACTGTTGATTTTTCATCAATTGATTCAATTTCTTCAACTATCAATCACTTGCATCTTTGGAAATTTTTTGAGCCATGTAATTAGGTCAAAATGTTGTATTTTAGGTCTTGAGATCATGCTTCAAGCCATTAGGTCATGCACTAGGACAAAAGTCAATGGTCAGTCATCTTCAGTCAAAACCCTAATTTTGGCAATTTTTGACCTTTGATGATTTGAGGGCTTTCCTTGAGAAATCATGGTCAAACCTTGATGAAATGATGAATATCACCTAAAATTATTGATGTTGGCCAAAAATATTGAAGTTTGACTATATGTTTGACCACAGTTGACTTTTTACCCAAAGTAGTTGATTTTCAGTCATCTGAGCAATTGACTAGGCAAATTTGTGATGCAAGGCTTGAAACTTGACATGAGCATTGTTGAGGACCTATGATGAATCATGAAAGTCATTTGAGACCTTTGAAAACTAATATTATTTGAGAAGCACCAAACCCTAGTTGAAGACCCTTGCTTAGGAGGTGGTTTTGACTAGTCAACTCTTGAGTAGTTTTGAGTAAATGGGGACCTCATGAGAATGTCTTGAAGAAAATGGGAGGGAAAATTTTGGGGTACAACAACCATCTCCTCTCGGGTTCTTCTTATAACGTTCATGCTGCGAGATACGACTCCTGCTTTAGCTCCGAGAGGTATGAGCTATAATTAGCTGTTGAATCTGTTCTATTAATGCAACATTGAACTCTTGCATGCTACAAACTCTCCCGAGCATAGCTGCATGATTTGCATATACCTAGTCAAAGTTGCGATGATTTTCCAATTGTTGGTTTTGAAATTTCAATTCCATGGATGCTTGGTTATCTAAAATTTGTGGGAGCAATTCCTCATGGTGGTTGCTTCCGAAGGAGGTACCTGCAAAAGTGTTAGAAAAACCTAGTGCAGTGTGTGCTTGTGTAGCAAGATCTAAAGTATGGGTGGGAGGATCCTGCTCTACCTGATCAAACTCATCATTTGTCTGAGCGCCTTCATTTTCCTGCACATGAATGTCATTAGGAGCGGGCTGACCTGACTTTGGGGCGATCAGATCATAAATCCAGTTGACCCTGTTTTGCACATCAGTGTATGAGGGACAAGGTGAGATTACGCTCCTTACCTCATGGTTTCTTGACATTAAAAAGTATCTACCATCAGGTCGATTTTTAAATAGGTTCATGTTCTGGCATGCAAATATGTCAAGGAAATATGTTGGTAAGGGTCGTAAGGTCGCAATCTTAGCATGTAAACCCACGACTCAAGCTATGGAGGTGATTAGTCCCCCAATGCAAATGGGCCCTTTTTTGTTAATATATACATATTGCATATGTGAAAGCATAAACGGGGTCACATTTATTCGTGTTTGTATAAACACAATGTGCATGAAAAACGACACCTTAGAATTTAACCTTTCGTTGTTTACCCAGCCAAATATAGTGTTTGCCAAAATACGATGTAGGTAACGTATGACTGGGTTATAGGTTTGGGTGGATTTTAGCCCATCCCAATCAGTTGTAGTTTCCTCTGGCAATTTTTCCTAAAAATGGAATGTATCAATCTTCTATGACCCTTCCAAAGGACTTTCACATGCTATATCGTCCCCATGGGGAAAAGTGTAGCAAGTCGACAATGTGATTCTGTTTTAGCACATATTCTCTATTGAACATTTTAAATTTGATAGTACATATGGTGCCATGATTTAATAGTGGTGTAGTGTAATCAAAAGAACTCAAATATTCTAGTGTCAAATTAGTGTAGGTGGGATCATATAGTGCACAAAAACAAGTTAAATCTAATTTATCTAGCATAAAAAATACACTATCATACAATCCCAAACTGTGTAAACAAAGTTCATAGGCATACCTCGTTAAGACGACTGTTCGGTTAAACTACTTAATGTACTAATTCCCCTGCCTTTCCCCATCTGAACCCTCTTTGAACACAATGTCCATGAAATCCACTGGTGGTCTTTCCATTCTTGGAGGCATTGTGAGAATTTTGAGAAAAAAATGAGGTGTGTCTGCGGTTGAATGAAAGTGTGGAACTAAGAAATTTAGTTTGTTGTGGGGTTGTTAATGGGGGATGAATTAGGGTTAAAATAGAGGAATTGTGGTGGTGGAGTAATTGGAAGTTTGAAATATTTGAGATAAGGTTAAGGGCTTTAAGTGGAGGAGTTAAGGGAAATTAAGAGAGATAATGGTGGTGTGTGGTGGAAATTATGCAGAAACGACTACCTATTACATTTTTGCGTCTGCTGAGTCAATGGTGAACACCATGGGTCTATGGAAATCACCATGGACTTTGTAACGATTTTTTTGAAAACTTTAACACCATGGAAAATGCCATTGGGAAATGGCGAACGCCATTGACCTTAAGTACGCGTTTGGGCACTTCCATGGGCACAAAAATGATTTTTTCTACTTTTAATGGGCTTTAAGGCTCAAATTAATGTATTATATCTCATATATAAAGTTTAGCTTAAAAAATAATCGATCAGAGGAATAAAATAAAATAAATAGAAATCAAAAGAAGTGACCAAAAGAGATAAAAATTTAAAATTGAAATAAAAATTGAAATGGAAAATTTTAAATGGTATTATTGAAGTAGAAATCATGGGTTGCCTCACACACAACGTTATGTTTTACGTCGATAGCTAGGAAAAAAATCAAATAACTAAAAAACAAATCCTAAATTAGAAAGCATATCAAATCCTAATTAGAAGCGGGAAATAAGTTTCCTCCCCCATAATTAAACTGAGTAGTGTACTCAATGATCAAGTGCGGAGTAGGAATGCGACAGACATTAGGACCCAAGTTTCTGCGGATGGAGTAGATATGCTAATAAAGATGATCAAATTGCTCATGTGCCACATCCATAAAGCCATGAAATCTTGGTGAATGGTAGTGACATCAACTTGAAGAGTAACGACTTCATTCCTAATGGCGTCGAGTGCAACAATATGGTCAATCAGAGGAGGAACACGAGCGACAGATAGGGGGTATGGGTGATATTCATAGGCTGGAGAGGTTTCAGGTGGAGTGGGTGACTAGTCTAGACCTTCTAAGTCATACAGCCAATTTTCACGGTTATGCACACTGGTCCTCTCATTGTTAGGCAAGGTGAAATGATGTACCACTTCATTACTTATTAATAGCTAAAACTCATTTGGTCCTAGGTTTATTATAAAACTTCGGTTGAAGCAGAATACAATGTTCATAGGTCGGATACCTCCTAGACGGGTCAGGTGAGAAAGTAGGGTTCTAAGACTTATCTTAGCAACATTCATGGTGATAAGTCCACCAATTAGGATGGGTCAGTGGGTATCATGCGTAATTCTATCAAAGCTAGCAAGCATAAAGGTTGCAGTATTGATTAGGCTCAATTGAAAAACATAGAACATGATAAACAATTCTTCCTTCGACAAAATAGTAATGTTCTCTTGCTTCCCAAAAAGAGTATAAGTTAGGACCATATGAAAGTACCTAATGGTTGGGTTGTGGATCTAGTCAAAGTACATGAAATCAAGTTCAGGATGGGAATTCCTATAGATATTTCACCAGAAATCATTAAGCTCATAGTCAATGAACCTACCATCTGGAACTTGGGTATGGACATCAGGGTCATTAGGAAACTCTAAAGGTCCAACCATCTCACGGTGGTTATAACGGTAGGTGTATCCCAAAATCCTAAAGGTGGTTAGACCTCTATTAAAATCTAATCCTTGGGTTAGGCTCTATTAAAACCTAATCTTAGCGGGTCTTTGTTTATGCGTAGTATCTTTTAACTATGTCCATGTTTACAGGGTGCGGAAGGTCGTCACCGTCCATAGTGGTTAAGATCATGGCCCCACCAAAAAATATGTTCTTGATTACAAATGACCCTTCGTATGTGGGAGTCCATTTTCCCCTGGGATCACCTTGTGGCAGTATGATGCGCTTGACAACCTAATATACCCAACATCTAACCTTCTTGTTAAAAGCTTTGATTATACGTTTTTGGCACATCTGACCATCGCAGACAACCGCGAGCCTCTTCTCGTCAATCAGATTTAATTGTTCAAGTTGAGTCTAAACCCATTCGTCTTCACTCAACCCTGCATCCTTCATGATTCTCAAGGAAGGGATCTGGACTTCTATGGGTAGGACAACTTCCATCACGTATACCAAAGAGAAAGGAGTTGCCCCTGTTGATGTGCACATTGTGGTACGGTAACCATGAAGAGCAAATGGTAACATCTCATTCCAGTCTTTATATGTCACCGTCATCTTCTGGATGATCTTCTTGATATTTTTATTAGCAGCTTCTCTAGCGTTGTTCATCTTCGGCCGGTAAGGAGAAGAGTTATGATGCTGGATTTTGTATTGCATGCAGAGCTCAGTGATCATAGTATTATTGATATTAGTACCATTATCTGTAATGATTCTCCCCGTAATACCATACCAATAAACAAGGTTATGCTTGATGAATCGGGCCACAACGTTCTTGGCAACAGAAGCAAATGAGGCTGCCTCGACCCACTTTGTGAAATAATCAATGGCGACGAGGATGAAGCGGTGCCCATTAGAAGATGTAGGTCTAATCTCTCCAATCATGTCAATGCCCCACATTGTGAAAGGCCAAGGAGAAGTCAAGACGTTTAGGGGAACCAGAGGTACGTGTACCTTATCAGCATAGATCTGGAATTTATGACATGTTCATGAATGATGATAATAGTCTGCTTCCATAGTGGACCAATAGTATCCTGCCCGTAGGATCTTTTTAGCCATTGAGTTCCCACTAGAATGGCTGCCAAAGGTACCTTCATGTAGATCTTCCATAATCTTCTCTGCTTCACTCTTGTTTACACATCGAAGCAAGGTAGAGTCGTGATTGCGCTTGTAAAGGATCCCGTTATTGAGGAAGAAATTGGCAGAGAACCTTCTTAGGAACTTCTTATCATTCACCGAAGCTCCCTCAAGGTACTCTTGGACTTCGAGATATCTTTTGACTTCATGGAACCATGGTTTGTCCACTACTTCTTCAGTATCAATCTCATGACAATATGCCGGCTCATCCATTCTCTCAATAGTGATATGGGGAGCTTCATTATCCCACCTGACCTTGAACATGGATGACATAGTAGCTAGCGCGTCCGCTAGTTGATTTTCCTCTCGCGAAAAATGCTTAAAGGTAACTACTTCAAAGTATTGGACTAATGTCAACACATGCTCTTTGTATGGGATGCGATTAGGATGCTTCGCGTGCCAGTCTCCTTTAATCTAGCTGATTACCAAAGCCGAGTCTCCAAACACGCTTAAGAACTTGATCCTTAAATCGATTGCAGCTTTGAGACCCATGATACATGCTTCATACTCAGCCATATTGTTGGTACAGTTGAAACATAGCCTAGTGGTGAAAGGAGTATGACAACCTTCAGGAGATATGATCACAGCGCCGATGCCATTGCCAAGAGCGTTGAAAGCTCCATCAAAAACCATAGTCCATCGGGATCCTCTTTCAGGTCCTTCATCTGGTCCAGGTTCTTCAAAATCAGTTACTAGCATGATGTTCTCATCCAGGAAATCAAAATTCATGGATTGGTAGTCGTCCACAGCCTGATGACCCAAATGATCAGCTAGTACACTTCCCTTAATTGCTTTATGGGTTGTATACTGAATGTCGTATTCGGTCAGGATCATTTGCCATCTTACTATTCTTCCGGAGAGAGTGGGCTTCTCAAAGATGTACTTGATAAGATCTATTTTAGATATCAACAAAGTAGTGTGGGTCAACATATACTGTCTTAGTCGGCAAGCAGCCCATGCCAAAGCGCAGCAAGTTTTCTCGAGCAGTGAGTATCTTATTTCACAGTCGGTAAACTTTTTTCTAAGGTAGTATATTGCATTCTCTTTTCGACCAGTCTCGTCATGCTGCCCCAGCACACACCCGATTGAGTTCTCTAATACTGTTAGGTACATGATCAAAGGTCTTCCTTCAACCGGAGGCATCGGAATTGGAGGATCTTGAAGGTATTCCTCGATCTTGTCAAAAGCATATTGGCAATCATCATTTCACTTCACTGCTTGATATTTCTTCAGCAATTTGAAGATTGGTTCACAAGTAGCGGTCAGATGTGAAATGAACCTAGCGATGTAGTTCAGGCGTCCTAAGAATCCCCTAAACTCCTTATCAGTGTGAGGATTTGGCATCTCTTGTATGGATTTAACCTTTATAGGGTCCACTTCAATACCTTTGCTGCTAATAACGAAGCCTAACAGCTTACCGGATCTTACTCCAAAGGTGCACTTATTCGGGTTCAACCTCAGTCTGTACTTCTTCAACCTTTCAAATAGCTTCTGTAGATGATCAAGGTGCTCCTCTTCAGTCTGAGACCTAGCTATCATATCATCAACATAAACCTCTATATCGTGATGGATCATGTCATGAAACAAAGCTACCATGGCACGCTGATAGGTTTCCCCAGTGTTCTTCAACCCAAAGGGCATAACTTTGTAACAGAAAGTGCCCCATTTTGATCTTATTATACCCCGAGAAGTCATCCATGAAGGAGAATACCTTATGTTGTGCAATGTTATCAACCAGAACATCAATATGGGGAAGCGAAAAGTTATCCTTGGTGATTTCCCTGTTCAAGTCTCTGTAATCCACACACATACGTACCTGTTGAACCCCAAAATTTGCCCTCCCATACTCTCCAAGATTTGTCAAGTCAAAGTCACAAAATTCCCCAAGGGTTGTGCAGCTCAACTGTCTCCTAGACAGTCAAAATTAGGGTTTGAGTTCTGGTCAAGCAAATGAACTTTTCAAAGGCCCAATCAAGTCTCATATGCCTACAAATGTGGTCAAATGTCCTCATATCAAGTTTCAAGGCATTCAGCTCAAAATTGCACAGTCAAAGCCCTAGATTGCACTACAGTCAACTGTAAGGGGCAAAATGGTCATTTGGCAGTCAAAAGTTCAAATTTTTGATCAATATATCATTTTGAAGTCACAAACATCATTTGATCAATGCTTGATCATGATTCTCAAAATTTGGCTCAGAAATCATCAAAGATGCAAAAGTTGCTATATTTGGACAGCTGAAAAAGTCAACTGAAATTGACCAGGGCATAACTTTCACATGGATTATCAGAAAAATTCCATCCAAAGCTCATTTTGAAGAGAAAGACATTTCCTACAATTCATCTTCATGTTCCAAGTCCAAGAAATGCTCTCACAAAAAGTTATCAATTTCAACATTATAGGTCATTTTCAAAAGTCAACAAAAAGTGACTTTAAGTCAAAGGCCATAACTTGAGATTGGTAAATCAAAATGACATGGGACCAAAGGCATTGGTTAAAGGACTCAAAGACCTTTCCAAAATGTCCAAGAGCATGTGAAAAGCTTAAAAATTGACCAAGTTATGCCTTGTGGAAGTTGGGAAATTTTTGGAAATTTTTGAAAGTCAACATTGATGCAAAAGGCCTAAAAATGCAAATGGGCCTATTTTCCTTCCAAATTTCTTCATGCCAAGCCTATGCACGACCACTAGGCCCAAAGGGAAGTATTCTCATATTTTTTAATTATTTATTTGAATTAATATTAATTTATATTCATTTAAATGATTTTAATATATGAAAAATATCAAACTTAACCTAAAAAAATCTTTTCATGCATGTTTATTCATAATATTTCGTGCATATCCCAATTAGGCAAATTTGGATGAGATTTGAGCATGATTGAACAAAAACAACATGAAAAAGATATGAAAAAGATTTTCCAAAATCAAATATTGAAATTCATCAATGCATAAGATTTTGTCCAATGTTTCTTGACCTAATCACTCCATATATGATCAGAATGAGAACCCTAATGCTCCAAGACTAAAAGCTGCGCCTCAAGAACATTGGCAATATTGAAATTTTTCACAAAAACTCAAAAATCTGAAATCAAGGTTTTAGGTCGTTCCAAGCTTCAATTCTTGTCCCATTGGCATCCTGAGACCTCATTGAACATCTCTCAATCATTAACATCAACTAAAGCACAAAGAATCGTTGGTTAGAACTCAAACTGCAAAACGATTTTTTTGAAATCATATACCACGAATCATACATCTTTTGCATTTTTTGTTTATGAATTCTTGTTTCTCATGATGTTCTAAAGCTAACCACACTAACTAATTTTATTTTTGAGCAATGTACGTGAATCTGCCATGAACGGTCTTTAGGGTTTCAGGAACTCAAAAAGGGGGTTTCCCAATACAAGAAAAATTAGGACTTCTGGATACCATGGTTGAATTCAGGGCTTAGAGACGAAAAGATCCATGCCATCGCGCCCAATTTATGTTTGGATATGGGCTATTCGCTATTTTCTTGAATACCCTCTAAAACAACGTTTCAAAACCGTTCCCATAGCGTTCTGTGTTACAGGGGTGGTGAGGAAGAAGATGGCGTGTCCATCAGCCATTGGATAGTTTGAATTTCGCGCGAATTTCCAAAAGCGTTAGCGTGTTCTTTTTATATTATTTATGTTATATTATATGTTAAATATGAACGTGATGGCTCAGTGGTTAAGTGCTACGCTTGTAACCTTCAAGACCTGGGTTCAAGTCCCAGGTCTTCAACAATTTCCTATTATTTTTCCTTTGATAATCACATGCAGGCATAAGATAAGGATTCACCATACGTCTTCAAATCAAGCCACACACGCGTCCAACATGATCAGATCCAAGGCTTAAATTAAGAGAACACGCTAGGGCCAAGTCAACACGTTAGCATCCAATTGGCAAAGTCAACGAGGGCCATGCTTAATGGGCCAATGTCTAGGGCCTGAACCTCCACAATGGGACAGAACACCCCCTGGTTTGCATTTGTTTTCTATTTCTCTTCTTATTTTATTTTTGCCATTTTATTTACTTTATTTGTTTTAATTATTTTTTCAGCAAAATACAAAAACACACAAAATCAGAAAAAATATAAAAAATATAATATTTATTTTATTATAATTGTTTTCATAAATAAATTAGAATGTAAATTATGTAGTGTAATTAGGTTTAATTTTAATTCCTTTTTAATAAAAATCCAAAAATGTAGAATTTAGGTTTTAATTGTTAATTCTTTTTGTTTCCCTTTTACCACAATAATAATCATTATTTATTTATTTATTTTCCTATTTAAATTGTACATAATAAATTTTAGGTTTAATTTAGATCATATTTTAATTCTTTTCTTAATAAATAAAAAATATTAGAATTAGAGTTTGCCGTTTAATTTAATTTTAATTAATTCTCTTTTTTTTCTCATTAAATCTAAAAAATACAAAAATACCAAAAAAAACATTTAAACACTTAATTTTAATTTTCTTATTAATTTTAATTGTTTGTAAAAGGGTCCAACGCCCTATTTTTGTTTTAATTTCCTTATTTCGCGCATTTATCTTATAATCGTTTAAATAATTATGTAATTGTCTCAAAGCGTTGTAATTTACTTTTCGCACTTTATTTCTTTGCATTATTTATCTTTTCGCTAAATCGGGTCCGGTTTAATTTTGGCGATGTGGACCCGCGCCTTTGTAATAGTCTTAGATTTATTTTCCGCACTCCTAACTGTTAACCAAGCATGCAAGAATGAATGTCTAATTAAAATCAAGCGTAGAACACGACAAACATGACAAGACAAATAATTGAAACATGACACACAATTCGCACACACCACCCCTAGGGTACGCCTCACTGTTGCCTTTCGAAAGGTGATCGTCGAGTAGAGGATGTCTTAGCAAGTCCTCATGATCCGGGAACCTGGCATGAGGGTAGCTTCTAAGGTGTCTTCCCATTGCTCTGGTGATCACCATGTCCCGAACCTCGAATTGACCCGAACACCTCCAATGGTGGTGCTACCTACCTCTCAATGGTGGGATGACACTACTTTAAAGGACTCTTACACAGACGAATTCCTTAGGGTAGGTAGGTTCTCAAGGATACTTGCTATAAATTTCAAAACAAAACAAAATACTTTTCACACCAACACATTTTCAAAAAGCTTTCGAAAGCATTTTTTCAAACACTCTTGAGGACTGATACAAGAGTCGAACTGAAATTTTCAAAGAAACTTTTTAAACCCACATTGAAAAGCAAACAAACAATCTTGAAAACACAAGTGAGCAAGTATCTAAGAGCCCATGGATAACCATGGATAGAAAGGGTGCTAACACCTTCCCTTTCTATAATCTACCTCCCGAACCGAGAGCAATCTCTTTAAGGAATTTTTCTGTGCTTTTGTCCTTTCCATTTGGAGAAAATAAAAGACGGTGGCGACTCTTGCTTACCGCGACATTTCGCGAACCAGCGTTAAACAGTCAGTTCCAGATCCACCGATCACAGAACTGGCGACTCTGCTGGGGACCCTTTATAAAGTGAGGTGTACCTTAGGGCTAGGTCATAACTGTGTTTTCACTTGTATTGTTTTGCTCGTTTTACTATTGTGGGTTGCATCGGAGATTCATAGATCCTAACCCGGATCTGGGGATACCCTGTTTAGGTAGCATAAGCTGTGAGGGACCTGTCCGGCGTAGACCGACACAGGTGAAACAGTGGCTACGTTGGTGTGGCACCTTAGTCTGTACCGATATCCCTTGTGTCGCAACGAGGAGAATATGGGTCTTCTAAGGAGTCATTAAGCACCAACAACCTTAGAACCTTAATTGACACAACTTGGCCTTTAGAACAGTAGCAGTATGCTACGTCCATTGAGGCTAAACTCTCGTGATGGTTCTGGCCGCAAGAAAAGATTGCGATGCTGGAGTTATGACCGATTGAGGGTAGTCAGTGATATTGGGATCCTCTAGAACCCGGTTACTTCTGATAGGACAGGTCTTAACCAACAAACTGAAAGAGGGTAATACCTGGACCTCATGCTGGCCTAAACCCTAAGGGCTCTTTTGTGTGACTTGCGTGCCTTCGTACTTGACTACTTGCATGCTTGTTATCTGACCCTTGATGTCTTGCAGGTTTTGTTCATAGTCCTTAATTGGGACTTATAACAGAGTGTACTAACCACTTGCAGGTTCTGTTTATAGTCCTTAACTGGGACTCATGACAGGTTTTACCTAGGTTTCTTGCAGGTCTTGTTTGTAGTCCTTAATTGGGACTCATAACAGGGTACTAAGTTTCTTGCAGGTCCTGTTTATAGTCCTTAATTAGGACTCATAACAAAGTATACTGAATTTCTTGCAGGGTCTGTTTATAGTCCTTAATTGGGACTCATAGCAGGATTTACCTACGTCACCCCATGCATAGCATGACATCATACCATTGCATACCATTGCATACATCCTAACCCATTTCAAGGATCTCAAGGGCTTGTGATGCAGGTCATGATGAACAATTATCCCAGCAAGGGGCAAAGAAGATTTATTTTCCTCTAGCCAAGGGTGTCAGGGGCTATGACCCACTGGATATGGTGAGCCTTTAACCCTTGAAGAAAGACTCTCAACAACATGAAGTTCCTTCAATCAAGTTACCGGTTCTCAACTCTAACAAGTTTCTCTGTTTACCCCGCGAGGTCCTTGAAAACATTGCATGCATATCATACATCATTGCATTACAGGTATCCCTTTTGCAGGTCACTTACCATCTTCGCTGTTTATTTCAGCAATGGCTTTCCAACCAGACAACCAAGATCTCCGTACTCAGAACGCCCAACTGCGAGAAATGTTCTTGAACCTATCCCAGGGGCAAGAAGAAATAAAGACTCTCCTCACCAGGAACTTGACCTTAGGGAATGCAGGGGGCATCAGGAACGATCAGCTGGAAGGGCTACAAATTGAGTTGGCAACCATGAAGATCCAAGTGATGGGGCAGTTGGTGGGCCAAATGACTCTCATTCAGGACTTAGCTCAAAAACAAGAAGAGCTCCGGGTCCTCGTCACCAAGCTGCTTCAAAATAACCCAGTAGGGCAAACAGCCAAGGTGGAAGCTCCAGCCATCATTCGACCACATGCGGGGCAAGAAGACAAAGGAAAATCTCCTCAGCTTGCTTCAGGGTCACGAGCCCAGCCTCAACGGGGTAGTCAACGTAAACGAAATGCGCCCGGAAGACATTTCTCGGAGACTGATATACCCTCATCCTTTATACTGAAGCGCTTGCTGGAGGTCAATCTGATCACTCTAAAGGACCCTCCCAAGAATCCCAACAGGACAGCTCCAAGGTATAACCCCGACGCCCACTGCGCTTATCATTCAGACAGCCCGGGGCATGCTACAGACGACTGTTGGACCTTGAAGAACAAAATTCAGGATTTGATTGACGAAGGGGTGATAGAGTTCATGCCGGATGGCGAGATGAAAATCTTCCGCTGAGAATTCTCCATCTGGGATAGCTATCTCAAACTAGAAATTTTTGTTCATTAGGATTTTTCAAGTTGTAATTCCCTTTTGATTATTCAAACATTTGTTCATTGTTAAACGTTGTTATTTCATTAATGCATCGCATACGTCTGTTTTGAAGCAATATATTCGTATTCACTAAATGCAAATTATCTTCATATTTTTTCTTGATGTCAACTCTTGATCTAAAAATTCTAAAGCCTCTTGAGGGAGGATGACGAAAACGATACCGTGATCTTTACAGTATGCTTTTGAACAGACCCCGCTGATGAGGTACAGGCATTGTTTCAATTCCTAAACACTGGAGTTATAAGGATGATAATCCCTCGTCAACCCATCAGAGCCAAAGAAGTAGGAGTTTTTATTTTCGAAAATCAAAACCCTTAATCATAACCTGGGGCAGGGTAGTTCTCTCAGTTGATCCACGTGCATAACGAATGGCACTAAAGAGGCCTTTACAAAACAAAGGACAGTGATAGTTCAGAACAATCAAAAGGACAGGTAGTCATCATCAAAATTCATAAACGAAAAGCCCAAAAAGTCTAAACCTACAAAGGGGACTTATGAAACTGGGGCATCCCGCTGACTGTAATTCCAAAAAGGAAACAGTTCAGGCAAAAATAGGGATAACAAAATCAAAAAAAAAAGAGGTCTCTCAAACCCTCAACAAAAACAAAGAAGGACTGCCTATTCAAAATAAGTCATCAACATCTGAACCATTATTGGAACATCAGAGCAAAGACTCAAGCAAGGTCTAACGCATGATCAACTGAGTTTAGGTTTGGAGAACATCACGAAGAGCGGGTGGGTACAAATAAAATTTGAGCCTTTATCCTTTGTTTCTTAAACCGTGAACCAGGCCACGTTATAACCCTAAAAAGTCCTAGCTGAAGCATGGGTTAGTTCGAAAGCATACTGTTACGAAAGGTATCCTGACTCCTGAAGGCCTACGATAAATACGGAGTTGACATCATGTTTTACAAACGTTAATTTGTTTTATGAAAAAAAAGAATGCATTTTCAAAATCTTCAAGACAGACATAAGCTTTGCATTTTTAACATAACTTTGTTTGCATATGACTCTTGTTTGAACAGCAGGAAAATTCGCACGATGAATGCCTAATGAACGAAAGCACTTCAAATCAAGGGGCATGATATGAGCATGGTCCATCATCTGGGACAATCCATCAAGATTCGGAGAAGCTCTCAAAAGGCCAACCAGCCTGGGGAAAATCTCCACCTGAGTCATTTGGGGCATTCCAACAACAAATCTCGCCTGATCAAACACCTTCTGGTGACACAACACAAGCAGCCAGGGGCACCTTCCCTGCATTCTAAAAGCATGGACATAGTCGAAAAGATACTACGCACAGTCAAAGACCCGCTAGGTTGACATACCTAGGCAAAAATAAGGGCTCCCCGGCGAACCAAAAGGGTTCGGGCAAAATGAAGGGATGAAATGAAAAAACTGTACACCCGGCAAGTCGAAAACCTGAAAAGGCGGCTTGGGCAAAAATGGGTATCCCGGTGGACTGAAAACCCGAAAGGGCGGTCCAGGCAAAAGTTAGGGATTAAAGTGTACGACTATGTCCCGTCTTCTTGTCATCTGTCTGCCAGAAGAAGGTTTATCGCTCAACAACTAGCATCCCACAAGTGCCTCCCCCATAGAAACTGGGGCAATAAAGGTTGGTCTGAGCAGTCTGATTGTTCTCCAAAGTATCAGGGTAGGTCCTGTTTAACCAATACAGTTCAATACCTCCCCAGGAGAGTCCAATCCAGTTCCCCAGGAAGGTTGGAGTCTATCTCCCCAAGCAATAAGCATACCCCCAGTCGATTCTGGAAGCTTATCCCCTAGCAGGGCACGAACGCGTCGTCCGGTTTGATTTAAAGAGTTATTTCCTTAACAGGATATAACTGGGTTATCCTCAGCCAACAGCCACGGAAAGAGCGTCGTCGACAGAATCTTCTTATCCCCAGCGAAGTCCATTCGTACTTCCAATACAGCAAGGTATCCTCAGCGAGTCATCCTCAACAATTCAGCAAAAACATCTCCCCACAGAGTATTGCTTCCCAGTATGGTCATCAGAGTATCTGTTCTCCCCATAGAATCCTCCATTTGCCAAGTTTATTTCCCAACGGAGTTATCTTCTCCTACCGGTATACTTGCAGCTATCCTCCCCAGCGGAAGCAAAGCTATTTTTCAACATCAGCCCAGGATGCGACTTCCCGGCACCCGTCAAGGATTTATTTTCCCTAGACAAAAACATACATTCATAAAACGTCACATCTTCGTACATTATAGCATGCATATGCATCATATGGCACGAATCTCATTAATTTTGAAGACATACAGTTCATGCATCATGATTTTGCATACAATTATGTTTTGCCTTTCAGGAAAAAGATCAATACAAAATGACTACTATCAACTAATCAATTCCTTCTAGATATAGTTTCAGATGTAAGCCCAGCGATGGTGACGTTCTGATACTGCTTCAAGAATTCCTTCTCGATATAGTTTCAGATGTAAGCCCAGCGATGGTGACGTTCTGATACTGCTTCAAGAATTCCTTCTCGATATAGTTTCGGATGTAAACCCAGCGATGGTGACGTTCTGATACTGCTTCCAGATATCCTTCCAGATATAGTTTCAGATGTAAACCAGATATGGTGACGTTCTGATACTGCTTCCAGAAACCCTTTCTTCAGATGTTTCCCTCTCCGGCATGAGCGTGAGGTGATATTCTCTTATGGTCCCCTCTCCAACGGCGTGTGAGGTGGTAATTCCTTTTTTCAGATGTTTCCCTCTCCGGCATGAGCGTGAGGTGATATTCTCTTATGGTCCCCTCTCCAACGGCGTGTGAGGTGGTAATTCCTTTTTTCAGATGTTTCCCTCTCCGGCATGAGCGTGAGGTGATATTCTCTTATGGTCCCCTCTCCAACGGCGTGTGAGGTGGTAATTCCTTTTTCAGATGTTTCCCTCTCCGGCATGAGCGTGAGGTGATATTCTCTTATGGTCCCCTCTCCAACGGCGTGTGAGGTGGTAATTCCTTTTTTCAGATGTTTCCCTCTCCGGCATGAGCGTGAGGTGATATTCTCTTATGGTCCCCTCTCCAACGGCGTGTGAGGTGGTAATTCCTTTTTTCAGATGTTTCCCTCTCCGGCATGAGCGTGAGGTGATATTCTCTTATGGTCCCCTCTCCAACGGCGTGTGAGGTGATAATTCCTTCTTCAGATGTTTCCCTCTCCGGCATGAGCGTGAGGTGATATTCTCTTATGGTCCCCTCTCCAACGGCGCGTGAGGTGATAATTCCTTCTTCAGATGTTTCCCTCTCCGGCATGAGCGTGAGGTGATATTTCCTTTCAGATTATAATTTCCTATAGTTCCCTCTCCAACGGTGAGTGAGGTGATCCCCTTTGAGATTATAATGTCCTTTGGTTCTCTCCCTGACACTACGAAGATGGTGATTCTCACCAAGATTTTCTCAACGAGCGTTGTTGAGGTTGAAATCATTCAGGATTCTCTTACCATTCGTGCTAAGGCAGTAACCATCCCTGGCTCATTCATCAGCGTTTAAAGCTCCAGACTCAGCTCCTGTAACCAATCAGGACATATCTATCTCAAGCATCTAAAATCAGCTCCTGCGACGTGTCAGGTACTCATTTTTCTGTTTTGCAGGTATGCAGGTTCTCGCTAAGGAATCTCCTACGCGATCAACGTCCAGATGGCATCTATAAGCCCGTCACCCTATCCAGCAACCTCTAAAATGGCATCTATAAGCCCATTCCCTCATCATCACTGCTACTATGTGAGCGCAAATTTCTGGGCACTTTAGTGTTCAATCATCTTCTACCCTCGGATTACGAAAGGCACGTCAGCCAATCTACATCCTCAGGTCTAAGAAGATTGAACAGGGGCAACTGTTGCACCCCAAAATTTGCCCTCCCATACTCTCCAAGATTTGTCAAGTCAAAGTCACAAAATTCCCCAAGGGTTGTGCAGCTCAACTGTCTCCTAGACAGTCAAAATTAGGGTTTGAGTTCTGGTCAAGCAAATGAACTTTTCAAAGGCCCAATCAAGTCTCATATGCCTACAAATGTGGTCAAATGTCCTCATATCAAGTTTCAAGGCATTCAGCTCAAAATTGCACAGTCAAAGCCCTAGATTGCACTACAGTCAACTGTAAGGGGCAAAATGGTCATTTGGCAGTCAAAAGTTCAAATTTTTGATCAATATATCATTTTGAAGTCACAAACATCATTTGATCAATGCTTGATCATGATTCTCAAAATTTGGCTCAGAAATCATCAAAGATGCAAAAGTTGCTATATTTGGACAGTTGAAAAAGTCAACTGAAATTGACCAGGGCATAACTTTCACATGGATTATCAGAAAAATTCCATCCAAAGCTCATTTTGAAGAGAAAGACATTTCCTACAATTCATCTTCATGTTCCAAGTCCAAGAAATGCTCTCACAAAAAGTTATCAATTTCAACATTATAGGTCATTTTTAAAAGTCAACAAAAAGTGACTTTAAGTCAAAGGCCATAACTTGAGATTGGTAAATCAAAATGACATGGGACCAAAGGCATTGGTTAAAGGACTCAAAGACCTTTCCAAAATGTCCAAGAGCATGTGAAAAGCTTAAAAATTGACCAAGTTATGCCTTGTGGAAGTTGGGAAATTTTTGGAAATTTTTGAAAGTCAACATTGATGCAAAAGGCCTAAAAATGCAAATGGGCCTATTTTCCTTCCAAATTTCTTCATGCCAAGCCTATGCACGACCACTAGGCCCAAAGGGAAGTATTCTCATATTTTTTAATTATTTATTTGAATTAATATTAATTTATATTCATTTAAATGATTTTAATATATGAAAAATATCAAACTTAACCTAAAAAAATCTTTTCATGCATGTTTATTCATAATATTTCGTGCATATCCCAATTAGGCAAATTTGGATGAGATTTGAGCATGATTGAACAAAAACAACATGAAAAAGATATGAAAAAGATTTTCCAAAATCAAATATTGAAATTCATCAATGCATAAGATTTTGTCCAATGTTTCTTGACCTAATCACTCCATATATGATCAGAATGAGAACCCTAATGCTCCAAGACTAAAAGCTGCGCCTCAAGAACATTGGCAATATTGAAATTTTTCACAAAAACTCAAAAATCTGAAATCAAGGTTTTAGGTCGTTCCAAGCTTCAATTCTTGTCCCATTGGCATCCTGAGACCTCATTGAACATCTCTCAATCATTAACATCAACTAAAGCACAAAGAATCGTTGGTTAGAACTCAAACTGCAAAACGATTTTTTTGAAATCATATACCACGAATCATACATCTTTTGCATTTTTTGTTTATGAATTCTTGTTTCTCATGATGTTCTAAAGCTAACCACACTAACTAATTTTATTTTTGAGCAATGTACGTGAATCTGCCATGAACGGTCTTTAGGGTTTCAGGAACTCAAAAAGGGGGTTTCCCAATACAAGAAAAATTAGGACTTCTGGATACCATGGTTGAATTCAGGGCTTAGAGACGAAAAGATCCATGCCATCGCGCCCAATTTATGTTTGGATATGGGCTATTCGCTATTTTCTTGAATACCCTCTAAAACAACGTTTCAAAACCGTTCCCATAGCGTTCTGTGTTACAGGGGTGGTGAGGAAGAAGATGGCGTGTCCATCAGCCATTGGATAGTTTGAATTTCGCGCGAATTTCCAAAAGCGTTAGCGTGTTCTTTTTATATTATTTATGTTATATTATATGTTAAATATGAACGTGATGGCTCAGTGGTTAAGTGCTACGCTTGTAACCTTCAAGACCTGGGTTCAAGTCCCAGGTCTTCAACAATTTCCTATTATTTTTCCTTTGATAATCACATGCAGGCATAAGATAAGGATTCACCATACGTCTTCAAATCAAGCCACACACGCGTCCAACATGATCAGATCCAAGGCTTAAATTAAGAGAACACGCTAGGGCCAAGTCAACACGTTAGCATCCAATTGGCAAAGTCAACGAGGGCCATGCTTAATGGGCCAATGTCTAGGGCCTGAACCTCCACAATGGGACAGAACACCCCCTGGTTTGCATTTGTTTTCTATTTCTCTTCTTATTTTATTTTTGCCATTTTATTTACTTTATTTGTTTTAATTATTTTTTCAGCAAAATACAAAAACACACAAAATCAGAAAAAATATAAAAAATATAATATTTATTTTATTATAATTGTTTTCATAAATAAATTAGAATGTAAATTATGTAGTGTAATTAGGTTTAATTTTAATTCCTTTTTAATAAAAATCCAAAAATGTAGAATTTAGGTTTTAATTGTTAATTCTTTTTGTTTCCCTTTTACCACAATAATAATCATTATTTATTTATTTATTTTCCTATTTAAATTGTACATAATAAATTTTAGGTTTAATTTAGATCATATTTTAATTCTTTTCTTAATAAATAAAAAATATTAGAATTAGAGTTTGCCGTTTAATTTAATTTTAATTAATTCTCTTTTTTTTCTCATTAAATCTAAAAAATACAAAAATACCAAAAAAAACATTTAAACACTTAATTTTAATTTTCTTATTAATTTTAATTGTTTGTAAAAGGGTCCAACGCCCTATTTTTGTTTTAATTTCCTTATTTCGCGCATTTATCTTATAATCGTTTAAATAATTATGTAATTGTCTCAAAGCGTTGTAATTTACTTTTCGCACTTTATTTCTTTGCATTATTTATCTTTTCGCTAAATCGGGTCCGGTTTAATTTTGGCGATGTGGACCCGCGCCTTTGTAATAGTCTTAGATTTATTTTCCGCACTCCTAACTGTTAACCAAGCATGCAAGAATGAATGTCTAATTAAAATCAAGCGTAGAACACGACAAACATGACAAGACAAATAATTGAAACATGACACACAATTCGCACACACCACCCCTAGGGTACGCCTCACTGTTGCCTTTCGAAAGGTGATCGTCGAGTAGAGGATGTCTTAGCAAGTCCTCATGATCCGGGAACCTGGCATGAGGGTAGCTTCTAAGGTGTCTTCCCATTGCTCTGGTGATCACCATGTCCCGAACCTCGAATTGACCCGAACACCTCCAATGGTGGTGCTACCTACCTCTCAATGGTGGGATGGCACTACTTTAAAGGACTCTTACACAGACGAATTCCTTAGGGTAGGTAGGTTCTCAAGGATACTTGCTCTAAATTTCAAAACAAAACAAAATACTTTTCACACCAACACATTTTCAAAAAGCTTTCGAAAGCATTTTTTCAAACACTCTTGAGGACTGATACAAGAGTCGAACTGAAATTTTCAAAGAAACTTTTTAAACCCACATTGAAAAGCAAACAAACAATCTTGAAAACACAATGAGCAAGTATCTAAGAGCCCATGGATAACCATGGATAGAAAGGGTGCTAACACCTTCCCTTTCTATAACCTACCTCCCGAACCGAGAGCAATCTCTTTAAGGAATTTTTCTGTGCTTTTGTCCTTTCCATTTGGAGAAAATAAAAGACGGTGGCGACTCTTGCTTACCGCGACATTTCGCGAACCAGCGTTAAACAGTCAGTTCCAGATCCACCGATCACAGTACCTTACCGTCCTTCTTAGGCACCAAAACAACATTACAAACCATTGTGGTTAGGAAGTAACAACTAAGAAATCGGTGTTGAACTGTTTCATGACTCCGACTTTGATCTTTTATGACATCTCAGGCCGCATGCGATGAACCTTATATTTCACTGGAGGGTTGTCCTCTTTTATCGGTAGGCGATGCACCACAATATCAGTGTCAAGTCCTGGCATGTCTTCATATGACCAAGCAAAGACCTCCACATAATTATGTAACATCTGTATTAAGCGCTCCTTGACACTATGCTCCATATCGGCACCTATCTTGACTTATTTCTTGTCCTCTTCAGTACCCAAGTTCACTGTTTCAACCGACTCTTCATGGGGCTGTATTGCCCTTTCTTCTTGTTGTAACAGTCTGGCAAGTTCTCCTGGTACTTCACAATCTTCCTCACCTTATTCCTCGACTTGGTAGATCGGATTTTCAAAGTCATAATGAGCAATAGCAGAACCGTTATCCATGGGATCCAGAATGGATGTGAATCTGCAGTTTGATATGTGGGTGTGTGTAAGAGCATAATTGTTTTAATAAAGTAAAAAGCAGAAAAGAAAGGCAAAGAGCGCCTAAATTTATATGTAAAAACGTCCAATGCTTTATTAATGACATATGATAATGAAACATGATAACCCTAAAAAAATAACCATTGTGCCTCAGGTAAGACACAAGGTTTTAGAGTTTCAATTGTTCAAATATTACATTTCCTCAAAAACAAAAGACAAATTACTCTTGAATAAAAGAAATGGGCACAAATTCTTTAGCCTCCCAATTTCCGAGTCCACCGCTGACGGTTGGGAAGATCCACTTGTCTAAGTCATGATCACTATCAATGTCTTCCAAATAATTAACCCCATAATTTCTTATGTGTAGGGGTGGTCCTCCGACACGAGCATGACGAATAGCCCTTTGAGCTCCTGATGTAAAACCCAAACCAAATTTGTCAGATTTGTAGGGAATATCCTGGATTTGGCCCCAAATTATACACCCACCTTCTTCAACAACTTCTCCGGCATCTTTCAGAGAGGTCATCTTTAATGGAGGCCTAGTAGTCTTTGGAACACTGGCAGAGATTTTGGTTGCAGTAATGGTCTGTGGAACCTCCTCAAAGTTCTGACAGAGGGTCTCAATGAACTCGCCGTCCATTTCCACGTACCTGAAAGAGTTCAGGTGGCTTACCATGTACTCCTCTTCCCCATGGACCGTGATAATTTTTCCATTGACTGGGTATTTCAGCATCTGGTGTAAGGTGGAAGTAATATCACCAGCCCCGTGGATCCAAGGTCGACCCAACAAACAGGAGTAAGATGGGCGGATGACCATCACATAGAAAGTGGAATTAAAAGGTTAGATTCCCACTTTGATAGGGATGTCCACCTCCCCGTGCACCATTCTTTTAGAACCATCGAAGGTTGTCACCACAATGTTACTAGGCTTCAAGGTCAATCCTTCACAATCTAACATGTCAAGGGCCTTCTTGGGAAGAACATTCAGTGATGAACCTGTATCCACTAGAACATGGTCTAAAGTAGTTCCCCTGCACTCGATAGAGACGTGCAGGGCATCATTATGTCTCCTTCCTCTGGGAGTCAGATCAGCATCAGAGAAACCTAGCCCATTGTCAGCAGTCAAACTGGCCACACAGTCTTCAAATTGGTAAGCGGAGGTTTCTTGTGGCACATGAGCAGTCTTGAGTAATTTTACTAAAGCCTTGGCATGGGCTTCAGAGCACAGTAACAGGGACAACATTGAGATCTTGGAAGAAGTCTGCCCCAGTTGTTCAACCACATTGTAGTCGCTCTTTTTGATTATTCTTAAGATTTCTTCCATTTCCTTCTTAGAAACCTCAGGGACAGCTTCTGGGTGTACCTTCGTCTGGACTAGCTCAACCAATATCTCTTTGCCTCGAGTCTCGGCCAACTCGGTGGCAGGGGTAGTAACTGGGCTAGCAGCAGGAGTAGTCATAGGAATACTGACAGGAGTAGCAGCAGGGACAACCACATGAGTAGTAATAGAAGTATTAACAGGAGCGTCCGCAGGGATGATTATGGGAGTAGTAACAGTTTTAGGAGGAGAGATATCGGGAGAGAAAACTCTTTCGTTTCTTGGTATCTTACTGGTCCCAGCGATATTACCAATGTCAGGATCAGAATCTTCGACATCTTTATCTTTAATCAACAAATCTTGCTTGACCCCATGGTAATAGACGTCGGCCCCATAGTTCCAGGGAACAACTTTATCCGAGGAATATGGTATAGGTCCTGGGAAAGTAATTATCAATGGAGCAATTTTTGGAACAGATGTAATCCTGATAGGTCTTTTGGAGGAGACCTTGGGAGGATTGGTGGAAATTGTAATGATAGAAACATATTCACATGGAGCACTTGTAACTGGAGTCTTCTCAAACAGAATTTCTTTATCATCCACCAGGCACTGAATGCCTTCCTTCAATAAATGGAAACCATTGGGTAAGGACAAACATAAGTGGCAACCTTCACCATAGCCCGGAAATAAACCGGCTCGCAATAGATTCTCTTTAATAGTCAGAAGAGGAGTAGATAAATCATCCATGGAGGAAACAAAATGGTCATTATCAACAGCATTGACACCTTGGCCATGCTTGGGAATTAGTGCAGTTATTCATTAGGTGTCTCCTGAGGGTCAAACTCAATTTCTTTTGCGTCAATAAGGTCTTGCACCTTGTTCTTCAAAGCCCAACAGTCGTTTGTAGCATGTCCAAGAGTTTCAGAATGGTAGGCACATTGAGCATTGGGGTTGTAGCGGGGAGATGTAGTATTGGGATTCTTGGGAGCCTCTTTCAGGGTAACCAAATTAGACTTCACCAGGTGTGGTAAAACCTGAGATAGGATCATATTGATCCGGGTAAACTGTTTCCTTGGCTTATCTGTTCTGGACTGATTACTCTATTGCTAGTTTGATGCAGAATTGGAAATCATAATAGCCCTTACCGTTGGACGATGCTCAGTTTTGGTAAGATTTCTTTGACCATAAGCAGCACTGACCTCCTTCTTCCCTGTGAATGGTTTCTTTGCAGTGTTGGAGGATGCATCCCTTTGTATCTTACCACTTTTAATGCCAGCTTCCACTCTTTCTCCTGTCAAGATCAGCTCAGTAAACCCAGTAGAAGAACTCCCAATCAGGTGGTTAAAGAATGGCCCGGATAATGTGCCCAAGAACATGTCCACCACCTCTCTATTAGACAATGGAGGTTGGACTCTTCCCGCAAGGTCTCTCCATTTTTGAGCATAATCCTTAAAGCCCTTGTCGGAACCCATAGACATGATTTGCAACTGTGTATAGGTCGGGGAGAGGTCAGCATTATATTGGTACTTCTTGTAAAAAGAAGCAGCCAGGTCTTCCCAATTATGAACGTTGGTTCCCTCCAACTGATATAACCATTCCAATTGTGTCCCGGACAGACTTTCCTGGAAGAAATGTACCCATAGATCCTTATCGGCGGTATGGGGTTGAATCTTCCTGACATACAACCTCAAGTGCAACTTAGGACAGGAGGCACCATCATACTTAGCAAATACAGGAACCTTGAATTTCTGTGGGATGACCACCCTTGATACCAGCCCTAGCTCCTCAAAATCCAGTCTGGGTACCCTCTGTATCTCCATATCATTGAGGCGATCTTCCAGCTATTTGTACTTATCATCAGCAAGAGGATACTGCTCGTCAGTATAGTCAGGTTCTTCTTCCTCAGACCCTGGGTTATTGTTTTCTTCCATGGGTTTTCCATCTTGATTATCCCCTTCTTCCGACGTGGTTGAGAAATATATAGCTCGCTTAACCAGTCCTCTGATCCTTCTTCCCAAATTCACCACACCAGTTGGTTTCTTTGGCTTCTTTGTCTTCTCTTTGACGACCAAGGATTTCAGCTCCTCTTGCCCCTTGGCTAGGGCTATGATCATTTGTTGGAACTGAGCATTTAGAGCTTGATGGTCCTTCACTGTTTGTTCGAGAGCCATTTTTTTTGCTGAAATAAACATAAAAAAGAAATAAGAAATATGTACTGAAGACATGCTTATGCAATGAAATGTATGATATGCTTATGCAATGCTTTCAAGGACCTTATTGGATTTAAGCTCTTTTAAACAAAACAGGAAACAAAACTCTTTATTAGTAAGTTTTTAAGGAAAAAATTACACAGAAGTAAACATTGAAATGAAATCCTAAACTCCTAAGTCTCCCATGGGAGCTTCCTCTTGGTGTTGAGGTAGGCATTGAGATTCTTCTCTTCGTGAAGCTGCTTTATTAATTCCAACACTTTCTTCCCACTGGCATAGAATTGAGTCTCAAAAGTATCCCGTTCTTCCTTGAGCTGGATCCAAGACTTTTGCAACTCTTTAAAGTTGGTTGGCATATCAGGATGGAGAATAATGCGGGACTCTCCCCCTTGAACAATAGGTTCCAAGATCACTGGTAAGATAGCATCGTATGGCATTATAAGACTTTAGGCTCGAGCTCGTACCCATTTGAGGTAAGGTTTCAAAGGGATGGAGTTCTTGCGCCCCAAAGTCTTACTATCATTCTTCTTAATAATGCCCCAAGCGCGGATGAATCTCTGACGATAATTTTGAAAATCATTTGAGTAGTTGAACGCAATACCCTGGATGAGCATATCAGGTGGACCATCTCCCCGTGCGTAACCAAACTGACGTAGTGCTTAAGAAGGATTGTAGGTGATGCCTCCCCTAATGCCCAAGAGTGGCACATTAGGAAATTCTCCGCAACGATCAATAAAAGAGATGTCTCCTTGAGAGCGAGGACACCAATGGATGTCAAAGGGAGAGAGAGAGGGGCATTAATCTTTGACTCCACCTTAAGCCTAAATCATTCTGCATTGTTGACCGACGAAGGGGAGAAATAAACCACCTATATATTAGAGGGGTGCAACACATGAGAGTTCCTCTCTTCTTCAGATTACGAGTATGGAGAGAATGTAGGATATCCCCGAGCAATGTAGGAACCAGATTGTGAGCAGGGAAGATGTTGATGGCATTCGCATCTATAAATTAATCTGAATTAGAAAATAGGATCAACCCATGGATCAAGAGAGATAAAACATCTTCGAAGGCATGGTAACTCATAACATCCAGGAAAATCTGAGCTTTCTCCATTAAATTTTTTGCAAGAAGGCCTTTAACTCCGCTTCTTCTTTCCCAATGGGATTCAATATCAGATGGCTTCGAGTGCAAAGCTATGGCAACATCTTCAGCAGATGGATCTTGTTCTAAACCGGTGAAAGGTACTCGCTCCAATATAGGTAAACCAAGTAGCTTAGAGAATTCTTCCAGTGTAGGTACCCGTTGATAATCGGGAAATGTGAAGCAATGGTGCTCGGGATCAAAGAATTGGAATAGAACACTCATCAAAACTTCATCAAATCCGGTGGTAACCAAGCTGAGTAAATGACCATGTCTTTTGTTGTATGATGAGTCCTCGGGAACTTTCAAGACCATTTCCTTGAGCTTGGGAGGAATTTCTGTGAAGTGAATCCGGATAGTTTTTCTACGACCTAAGTTCATATCCTACAAAAACAACAAAGAGGTAAATCTGCAGGTCCTTGAAATGGTTAGTATATGAATGCCGTGATGTTTATGATGTCATGATTATGCTTAAATCACATATAAACACGAGCAAATCACACAATAGACCTTAGGTTTAAAGGCTCGCATAAGGTTTTAAGGTAAGTACCCTCTTGAATGTTCAGTTGGCTCAACATGTCCTATTAATAGTAACCGGGTTCTAAGGAGTCTCAATATCATTGACCTTCCCATCAGGAATTGTTTCAGCTTACGCACCAAAGTATTGCGGCCAAAAAAATCTTGAAAGTCCAGTCTCAATGAGTTTAGTATCGAGTATCAACCAATCTTCGGTCAGAACCAAAGTCGGTTATCTCACTACTTCCTAATGGCTAGGATGAGTCAATTAAAGGTTCTAAAGGCCAGTTAGAGCTTAGTGACACTATGAGGAAGCCTAATGTTATCCTTGACTTACTCAAGAAACATTAGTACAATCCAGAGTATCGCGCTAACGTAGCCACCACTTTGTATGTATCGGTCTACATTGTACATCCTCCATGATTTATTTCTAATTACCTAATAAGGTGCCCCAGATTCGGGTGTAGGATATTTAACAAATAACCCCAACAAGCCCTCAAAAATAAAGCAGACAAAGCATACAAGGTAAAGTAATTTAAAATGAACTAGACTCTAAGGTAACCCCACTTTTTAATATTCCCCAGCAGAGTCGCCAGTTCTATAATATGGTGGAAGAACCGACTGTTATACTGGTTTTGTATTTGTATTCGCAAATGTTGCGGTAAGCAAGAGTCGCCACCGACTTTTATTTTATCCAAATTAAGGAAAGGATGAAAAGAACAGAAAAAGACCTTTTTGAGATTTTCTAAGTAAGGGGGTAGATTATGGAAAGGGAAGGTGTTAGCACCCTTTCCATCCGTAGTTATCTACGGCCTCTTAGAGGTTTGCTCATTTTGAAATACCTTTGTGCTTTGGGTGTTTGAAAAATGTTTTGAAAATGCCTTAGTGCGGCGATTTTCTTTGCGTTTAACTCTTGTATCAGTCCTCAAGAGTATTAACAAAACAAATGTTTTGAAAATTGTTTTTGAAAAGTAGTATTTGTGTAAGTGCAAAATGTTTTTGAGCAAACTTCTAACAGCTATCTACTTTTAAACTAAAAAAGGATCATTCTTTTCCTCCTATCTTTTAGACAGCACTATCCTACTATTAGTGAGTAGGTAGCCCTATCGTTGGATGTATGAGGGATATCGAAGGGACGATACGATAATGAAAGCAACTTGGAAAGAATTTTTAGTAACTGTCCTAAAGTTTCCAAGATCACTTTAAACCAAGGCAACATCGAAAGGGTCATCGAGGGACTTGTGATCTTTCAAACTAGAGGACAACCACTAAAAATTTTCACGCTCGAGAATTATGACTGTTTTCTGAAGGCAACCGAAGTGGGGTACCCTAGAGGGGCACATGTGCATATGTGTTAAGTTCAGTTATTTATCTTGCGTTATCAAGTTTTCTAGCGTTTGATTTCAGTCTTTTCCATACATGCCTAGTTACTAGCAGTTAATATTTGCAGAAATTTAAAGTGCAAAAATTTAAATCCTAGACTATTACAATGCTTCGGGACAGTTACATAAAAGGTGCAAGAAAATAAAATGTGGAATTTTAAACCTAGACTATTACAACGCTTTGGGACAATTACATAAAAAGTGCAAGAAAATAAAATGCGGAATTTTAAATCTAAACTATTACATCCCGTAATCAGTTATATTATTTATATAAAATGCGAGAATAAAAATAACGTGCGCGAAAAAAATATTATGTCTAAAAATCCTAAGAATGAAAATCTTTTTGGTTTTATTTTTTTATTCATAAAAAATAATTAAACTAAATCTAAATTTAATTTGAGAAAATAAATATTGAATGAAATGAACCTAATTCTAATATTTTTGCATTTTTTTTTTGTTTTTTTAGAAAATATTTAAATTAAAATGAACCTAAGTCTAATTGATTTTAAGTTGATAAAATAAAATTAAAATAATTAATTAATTAATTAAAATGATTTTTAGAATCTATTTATTTATTTATTATTTTTTTATGATTTGTTAAAAGTAAAAATATAAAATAAACAAAAAAACTAAAAGAGAAATAAAAAACATAATATATGGGCCTGGATATGCAAAAAGCTAAATGGGGGGTGTTGATTTGAAAAAAAAACGTTTGCCCCAATTGTGTGGGAGCCCAGAAGCTGTACTGGGATTCAGTGACGGGCAACCTTGAGGGCGCATGGTGAACCTCACACTGAAGCTTTTGGATTTGGATGGATTGACGTTGGAAGGCGTGGATCTGATGGTCTATGATGCACATTTGGCCAGGAGGAGCACTGGATCTGCATGTAATATGTTAGAAAAATGCAAAACACTGGACCTAGGACTCGAACCCATGTCATATCCCTCACATACGCATTGTCCTTGCCATCTGAGCTGTTTATCATTCATTTATATAAATCAAACGATAATATTATAATGTAAAGACAAAGACAATTGTTGAGTTATCACAAGCACGCCATCTAGTGGGCCCCCTGCATTTCAAATGATCCAATCACACGCGGAGAGAGAGAGAGAGAGAGCATCCATTTGAATATATCCAATGGGATGATGGCTAACAGCCACGCCAGTTGTTTGACTCAGGGCCAGCCAGTCCAACCACCGGAGCTGGTGGTTTCCACCGTCTTCTCCGGTAAAATCAAATAAAACGAAAAACCAATAATGCAGCCTACCTTAAAAAAGTCCCCTGATCAGGATTATGGCCTCTAAAATTGCTAAATCCTCAAGCATCATTAGGTTCGAGCTTGAAACCCTAACGACGGTCAACCATGGCATGGCATGATTTTGGGCCCTAACTTCTCATGTAATACGTTCAAACATACATAAATATTAGCAGTAACATATATATATATATATATATATATATATATATATATATATATATATATATATATATATATATATATATATATATATATATATATATATATATATATATATATATATATATATATATATATATATATATATATATATATATATATATATATATATATATATATATATATATATATATATATATATATATATATATATATATATATATATATATATATATATATATATATATATATATATATATATATATATATATATATATGATCAGTGTGGATTTAAATCAAGTATTTTGGGAGTTTGAGATCAAGGAAATTTTACCAAACGGTGAGATCCAGATCTGATGATATGGGACATTGCAAGCTTTGAGAACGACTGGATCTGGTCTCTGGGCACTTCAGGAGTAACGTATGATTGCTAGTTTGAGTTGAAAGTTCCTACAAATCGTGTTTCAGTTTTGACAACTTTGGTGGATTTTTTCAAATTTCGTGTGGCTTCTTTCAGGCTATGTATGCGTGCCTTTGGCTTTCTAAGGTGATGTATTTATAGTGTAGATGAAGGGGACACGATTATATGGAAAGAATCAGCCCATAATGCCATGCTTTCATATCAAAATCAAACAAATTAAAGAATTTCCAAAACTTGAAAATCTTTCCCTTTCCATGCTTGCATGCACCTAGACACCTGTGCATGAATTCTTGGGCCTAAGGCAAGCCAAACCATCAGCCCAAAGGTCAAGGCCCATTCCATAATATTTTGTACAATTTATTTAATATTTATTTGAAATAAATCAAAATAAATATATAGACAAAATAGGTAGAAAATTCAAGGCCATGTAAAAATGATATTAGAGGTCCTCCATAAGCTTAGGAAAATATTTGAATCTTAAAAAGTTAAGCCAATGACTCAAAAGTTCAAATTTACTCAATGCACCATTCTTGAAATTTCCAAAATTTTCCCAACTTGGGCAAGCCATAACTTGCTCAATTTTGACCTCATGATGATGATATATGACTTTTTGTAAAGCCCAAGATGTCTAATTCAATCCCTATTTTGATCAATTTTGCATTTGAAGACATTATCTTGATTTAAATAGTCTTGACAAAAAATGCCTTTTGTTGACTTTCTGAAAATGACCTGTAATTTATGAGCTTGTATCTTTCAAATTGTGTATTTCTTGGACTTGAGGGCCAAAGAGAAGTTGTAAGGAATTGGATTCTCTTAAAAATGAGCTTTGGTTGGGGAAAAATGGATGAAGTATGTGAAAATTATGCCTGGTCAAAGTTTGGTTGACTTTTCCTATAGAAACCCTAATTAGCAATTCTTGACTTTTGATGAATTAGGAGTATTTCTTGAGGAATCGTGATCAAACCTTGATCAAATGATAGATATCACTTCAAAATGTTGATGTTGACCAAAAATCTTGAAGTTTGATTGTATATAGGCCACAGTTAACTTTTGACCTAGTATAGTTGATTTTCCAACACTTGAGCAATTAACTGAGCAAACTTGTAATGCAAGGCATGAAATTTGTCATGGATAATCTTGAAGTCATATTAGGACCGTGGAAAACATTTGAGACCTTTGGATCTTACACATCTTTATTAAAAGTGGCATCCTAATTAGAGGTTCATTGCTTAGGAGGAGAGTTTGTCTGATCAACTCTTGGTCAACCTTGAGCAATTGAGGACCTCTAGAGGCATGTCTTGAGTGAAAATAGGAGAAAATTTTTTGGGGTACAACACAAGGGTTGGAAAAGAGATACCACAATGTTGGACCAACCATTGTGAGGTAAGGGGTGGTTGTATGTATGGCGCTTATCACCACGGCCACGTGACCGTGGTGGAAATCTAGATATCGCTCTACCTATCACAACAGTTATATTGTACAACCATTAAGATATATATATATATATATATATATATATATATATATATATATATATATATATATATATATATATATATATATATATATATATATATATATATAGGTCATGGGTTCGAAACTCATCAACAATAATTTATTTACATTTCACCATGATTATAGAAGATAACCGTTGTGGTATGTACCCTGAGTTTATTATAAAATATATTGATTGCTTGTTTTTTTCTACACTTTATTAAACATATACAATCATTAAAAATAATATAGAAGAAAATAGTTTGAAAATTTAAGTTATTCTTGAAAAACCAATTAAACGAACCATTGTTTTTCAAATTTCATTCAAATCGTAATTAATCTCTTTCTACTTAACACATGGTATTTGGTTCAATGCCCCGAGTTCTTCAAAGCAACGACTCATTCCTAGTTTATTTTGCAAAGCATCAATATGTTGACTATTACATAAACATCATCACCGTTATCATCATCATTTTTTAATAGATGATGATGATGATGATGATTATGATTATGATGACAACGACGAACATGATTATGAATTTCTCAACAAATTTGATGTTTTGCAATATAAACTAAAAGAGAACGAACCATTTCTTTGAAGAACTTGGGTAAATAAACCAATTTCTACGTGTTAAAGAGCAATATGTGAATTACGAGATACATGCAATTCGAAAAACATTTAATGATCTAAGTTGCATTTAAAATATAACTTAATTCACAAATAATTATTTTCTAAATCACTTTAAATGAATGCATGTTCAATGAAGGGTTAGTGAAATAAACAATCTACATACATTATAATAAACTCAACAACATTAACAACAATATTTATCAACAAAAGCAACAACATCAATAACATACGCTTATCAATAACAACAACACAAACCATTTATCAACAACAACAACAACAACATACATACATACATACATACATACATACATCAACAATAACGACAACAGCACACCTTTTATTGAAAAGATTCGTGAAATAATCTGAAGTACATCTATGTAAACCATTTGTGTTGCTGTGAAGAAAAAATATATGCCGGATAAAGCTACCAAAATAGCTTCATATTTCTTATATTGCTTCTCCATAGCAACCGAAATATTAACAACTTTCGAAATAGAAACAACATTCAAAATGTTAACTTGTTTTGAAAATATAAACTAGCATTAACACCATCTTAACATAAATGGAAATATAATCTAAAAAGGAATTTTTAGATAACTTATACTAAAATGTAAGAAATCTAATGGAGAAGATTACCTTTTAGTTTGAAGAAAGTATTCAGGACGAGTCCACTACATTAGAGAGAAATGTTAAGATTTTGTTTTGAGAAAAAAAGGAAGAAAACGTATCATTAACATGGAAGAAAGGTTATGAAGATGAATTGATTACCTTTAAGTTTGAAGGTGCTAATGAGGACAAGTTTGCTAGATGTGGAAGAGAGCGTTTTTATGGTTTTGTTAAGAGAGAGACGATTATTCTAATGGAAAGGTTGATAACTTTTCTTATATATATAATGTTAAACATATCACCACAGTTGTTAGAATAAATTGTGATAATATGTAAGTACTATTCACGACGGCTACTGGTATTAATTGTGATGATAGGTAGTTTTTAAACATATTCATAAGAGTATAATGACAACCTCTTTTTGTAACGAAAACAAGTAAAAATTGTCGGTGCTGGGAATCAAAGAAAATAACCTTTGTTATAACACAACGATTGTTTTACTGCAACGTGATAAAATGTATTGTAATAAAATATTAAAAAATTAAGGTGATAAAATATTAGTTATTACTACGTTTAACTAGGTGGTCAAAGTAATATGGTTTCACCAAAGATATATTTTATAGTAGTGGGTGTAGTTGTCAATGGACGAAGATGAGAAACATATTAATCCATCGCAATACATGAGGCTGATTGGATCATTGCAGTACTTGTTCAGTATGAAACCAGACTTGACATATAACATAGGCGTAGTGATAAGATTTATGGAGAAGCTGAAAGAATCACACTTCGTAACAGTCAAGAGAATTATGAGATACATTAAAGGTTCGATTGACTGCGGAATTATGTTTCCTGCAGTTGACAGAGGTAGAAGTTGCAAATTACTTAGTTATACCCACTGTAATTGGTGTGTAGATACAGAAGACAAAAAAATCTACTGCTGAATACATCTTTATGTATGGAGAAACAACAATCTCTTGGTGCTCTAAAAAGGAACAAGTTGTAGTGCTCTCTTCTTGCGAGCCTGAGTACATTGCAGTGTAACATCTTTCTGTGTGTGAGTCAAGTTGTATGGTTGATGAATTTGATGAAGAAATTATGCAGCAAAGACAATGAAGTTGTGACATTAATGATAAATAATATTTCCTCTATAAACCTCGCCAAGAATTCCATTGTACATGCATAAAACAAGTATATAGATATGAGATTTCACTACTTGAGAGAACTTGTGAGTGAAGGAAAATTGAATTTAGGGTATTGCAAAAGTGAATATCAAGTGACTAATTTTCTAATCAAGGAGTGGCAATCAAAGCGTTTAAGAGATTGAAGAAACACATGAGTACGGAAGACTTGAATTAAGGTGGGATGTTGGAAAAAATAGTAATTCAAGTGGTCGTAACCGGTTACTTCGGGACTATCACAGGTTACCACAACTTTCAGTAGCTCTTCGTAACCAGGTATCTGTTAAGTGTCAACTTTTGCGTAAATTTCATATCAATTATTGACACTTTCAAACCTTTTATTTTACTTTTGATTAGGTTAAATACTTATTTTAAGTCATTTTGCTTGTGTACAAAGAATTGTGAGTGTTTAATTTGTTTGTTAGTGTTTCAGCAAAAAATTTATGCAGAAAAGATGACCAAAGGGAGAATTTAGGCTTTCTAAGAAAAAGAACAAAGGTGTTGATTCTGCAAAGCATCGCCTGGCGACAGGATGCATCGGCCGGTGAAAATGGTGGAAAAAAGATGGTTCAATTCTGTATTGCTTCGCTTCTGGATCCCCTGGCGAAAGGAGGATCACCCGGAAAAGCATTCTTGTCGCCGAGAGATGAAAGATGCTCTTTTGGAGTTTTATAACGCCCAGCTGGTCACATGTGGCATCTACCAGGATCGCTCGGTGATGGAGCACAGATGGCCATACTTTTGGCTACTTTTTGCCACCTTTTATGGAAACTTTTCACCAACTTTTATCTTGTGGAGGAAAAAAATTTGATTGTAAATGTAGCGACCTTTTGTTCTATGGATCATAACATTATAACATAGAAAAACACTTTTTATTCTTATCTCTTGGAGAGGAGAAAAAGAAGAACACTCTTGCATCTTGAATCAAGGAGACTTGAAGATTGATGTTCATCAACATTCATTGTTTATTCATTGAGCAAGGTATCATGATCATGAGTAGCTAAACACTTTTTTGTGTCAAGGTCAGAAGTAGTCAACCTAGACTTGATGTATTTCTTTTAATAATTTTGTATATGAACATGGTTGAATATTAATACATGTTGAATATCTTTGTATCATTGTTCTTTTTATGGGTTGGTTGATTATTGAAAAGTAAGTTCCAAGCTTGACCTAAGATATTCATCTACTAATGAACAAGCTCTAGACATAGATTTGTGAGTTAGTATTCACTTGTATCAAGCTTTAAAGATTATCATGTTAATAGTTAGATTGAGAGATCATTTAATAATTAACATGATAACACTCACAATATTGCTTAGACATGAGAAATATTGAGAGGATACATGAATCTATTGATCATTGATTAGTTCATATGCAAGGTTAATCGAATAAATTTGGAATAGGTTGATGAAAACTAATCTTGACATCCTTTTTATCAAAACAAACATTTTCAAACAACAATCTCTCTTTTATCCAAATCAACATCTAGTGCATGAAACTTAATCTTTTGTTACTAAAAGAAAATATCAAATCTTTGTTTATGATTCAAACACTTAAAGACACTCAAACTATAAAACATAATTAATATCACACCAATCCATGAGGAAAACGATAATATAAATATTTGTATTGAAAATACTGACAACAGTATCAGAAGTGTGTAATCGGTTACCATAACTTTCAGTGACTTTTCGTAATCGATTACTAAAAATATGTAACCAATTACCAGTTTGAAAATTTTGTTTTTCTATTTAGTTGGTTAGATGTAATGTTATATAAAGAATCAATTGGGTTTTTAATGAAACAAGTCCACTATTGTACCCTATTATCTCTAACTCTCTTTTTCCCACTCTCTCCATATTGTTAATAAGTGTTATCATGTGATTGTGTTTTGCATAAGGGGTGGCAAAATCAATGAATTGGATGGATATGAATTGAATTGTTAATGAGTGGATCAAAATAATTCATTAGTCCATTAACTATCCATTAATACTTCTTTAAAAATATTCAATTCAATCCATCCATTAACATCATTTTAATGGATGAACATTCATCCATCAAAAGAATTAATATAAATATATTTATTTTTTTTAAATATTTTTTTACGTATTTTATATTTTCGGAAAAAAAAACTCGAATTTTCGTATTTTTGAAAAAACTCAATTTGTTCGAATTTTCGAAAAACTCAATTTTTTTCGTATTTCCAAAAAAAAAAGGTTTTTTTCCTATTTTAGAAAAACTCGATTTTTATGTATTTCTGAAAAAACTTAATTTTTTCCTATTTTCCAAAAACTCGACATTTTTCGTTTTTCCTGAAAAACTCAATTTTTTTTCGTGTTTCTTGAAAAATCTCTAATTTTTTTTCTTCGTTTTTTCGAAAAAACTTGATTTTTTCTTATTTCTAAAAAAACTAGATTTTTTTTTGTATTTTCGGAAAACCTTATTTTTTCATATTTTTTGAAAAATCTCGATTTTTTAATTTTTGGAAAATCTCGATTTTTTCATATTTCTGAAAAAACTCGATTTTTTTCGTATTTCACGAAAAATCTCAAATTTTTCAAAAAAATTATTTTTTGAAAAAACTCGTTTTTTGGTAAAACTTGAATTTTTTTTTCGTATTTCTTGAAAATTATACATTTTTTGTTTTTCCGATAAAACTTGATTTTTTCGTATTTTTTGAAAAATCTCAATTTTTCGTTTTTTTTTAAAAACACATTTTTTTCGTATTTTAGGAAAATCTCGATTTTTGTTTTTCGATAAAACTCAATTTTTTTTCATATTTCCTGACAAATCTCAATTTCTTCGTTTTTCGGAAAAGCTAGAGTTTTTTCGTATTTCATTAAAAATCTCTATTTTTCAGGAAAATACTTAATTTTTTGTTTGTCGATAAAACTCAATTTTTTCGCATTTAGTGAAAAATCTCGTTCTTGCTTTTTTCGTTTTTCTAAAAAAAACTCAATTACAAAATACTAATAGTTATAAAAAACAATTTTCTCAACATACTTCTAAAATATAAAATTTCACCATCCAAATATAGCATACATTAAGTCATGTACACAAAAAAGTTGTGATCAATAAAGGATGTTTTGATTTTAATCTTGACATGTTTGTATCAATTTACATAGAAGTTAAACGCTTGTCTGGTTCAGGTTCCCTTCAATCCAGTTACCCAACATCTGAAGTGCAGCTTTTGGTTGATCCATAGGAACCATATGTCCAGCACCATTCACCTGTTACACAACACATAAATATAAGTAGCCAAAAATGTCAAGACCAAGTAAAATACAAAGTATAAACTAACCTTTAGAAAATAGAGAGGTCCATAGCTATTCAACAATCCTGCTTTTTTACCATCAACCAAAAACTGAACTGTTTTGGATGCCACAAACTGTTTTTGACCTGACCAATTCATGCTATGAACCCAATTTGAATTCCCTATCATATGATAGCTAATTAGCGTAACACAATAAGAGTTTGAAATTTTCCTAAAACGCTAGACAATATCACTCACCAAGCCAGTTGCAAATAAAATCAAATTCTCCTGCATATATAAGAACCTTGATTCCGTCTTCAAGAAGTGAAGGAATATCCACTTCAAGGTTTCTCATCCAATCTTGCAGCATAGCATTATATACTACTTTGCTGCATGAAACAAACTCTATATTTCCAACACCTATAGCATCCCTAACTGTCTTCTTATTTAGAAGAGTCTCTAGATTCGAGAAGTCGTAACACAATGGTCCCTCGCATGTCTTTCTGATGTCATAGTACTGCAATTTACAAGATATTTGTTAAATTAACACTGAAACAAATATTTAAAACAAAATAAGGTTTGTTTCGTTACTGATTCTTACGTTAATGTTGTCAGTAATGGACAAAATACTACTCATTATATGATCGCATTGATTTAAGGCTGTTAAGCAACTTTCTCCGCCTTCACTTTCTGAGAAATCCAACAAAAAAACAATTCTGTAACTTTCTTCTATATATAGATCAAATACATTAATTATTCAATAAATCTAAAAAGTGAATTTATCTTATAATTTGGGACGGAGCGAGTATAAATGTAAAAAGAGTTTTGTACCACAAGTTTTGGTGGCATCCAAACACGGTGGGATCAACTTGTTGATATCAGCTTGATCTTCCTTTGTAATCAATTTGTTATCAACTGCAAACTGAGTGTATGCTTGGTACTGAATTTCTGGGTTGGTTAACCCATTACCAATAGCAAAACCCTTATATCGAATATGAATTAAAACATGAATCAAAACTCGAGCTCATGAATTCATAATATAAATAGAATATTGTAAGACCTTGAGGTTTATAGTAATCCCTTTGTTGTCTTTGTTTCCTTGGTGAACTCGGGACGCAAGGGCCGGAACATAGTGTCCAGCGTAAGATTCGCCCGTAATATAAAAGTCATTCTTAACATACTCAGGATGCTGCTTGAAAAACTCCTACAATAATCATATAGTATAGTTACACAACATATATGCATCATTGTATTGTTTTTTAAATTTCTAATTTGGAAAATGATATTTTATGTACACCTGTAAGAAGTCATACAAATCATTGCTAACACCAGTTTCATCATGAGGAATATCATTATCATTAGAACTGTAGCTAAAACCTGTTCCAATGGGTTGGTCAACAAAAATAATATTTGATTCCTACAATATGAAAAAACAACAATTTAGGATCAATAAGAAAACACATTTGGTGTAACAACTTGATTCTATCTTGTTAACCAATGTCTTTGGTATGTTACTATATTATATACCTTGTCCCAACCATAGTCATTCCATGAAAGAGACAAATCATTGTTGATTTTAAAAGGACCATTCTCATAAAACAAAGCTAGTTCACTGGAACAACCTGGTCCTCCTGTCAACCATATCACAACTGGTGCATCCTTAGTACCATTTCTTGATTCAAAGAAAAAATAGAACATCCTGCAATTCAATAAACAAACAAAAATAACCAACATGTGCATGTGAGGTGTTAAGAGAATGTCAATGGTTGATTCCTTAAGATCTGTTACTGTAGTCATGCATATTGAAAATATCGCCAAGGAAATAAAAAAATACAAAAATAAAACAGCTAAGTGTATATTAAGAACAAAGCTGCACAACAACCTTTTGACCTGGATCTCATCAACATAAACAATGCTTTTTGTTGCAAACTACTTTAACTCACCATCACGTGACATTTCACTTTATCAACCATTTAAAATAATATTCAAACATGTTTACATCGTCATTAATTCCAAAATGCATTTTTACAATTTAGTTACCTTGCAGATATGGAAAGGGAATAATATCCGGCATGGTGACCGAGATCATCAACAGAAGGTTCATCAGATTCACCGAAAAACGAGAACTTCTTCTCTACGATCTTTCCAGAGACAAAATGATGGAGTGAATGATCACCATGTATTATATTAACAGGTTCCTTTGGGAATAAGTTAAAGCTTCTTATAAGCTTTTCAGCTCGTTGAATTGGTGAAAACTTTGTTGCTGGCAATAGCTGTTGATGAGTGATGCGAGAAGTTGCAGAAGATGAAGAAAATAAAAGGAAGAACAAGAAAATAGACAGAGAGGTTTTGGAGAATCCCATGTTGATTGAAAATTGTTTGTGAGATATATGAGGCAATGGCAATGGTTTTATAGTTGAGAGTTTTGAAACGGTTAAGCTTATGGTCTTCATATACTACTTCCATCAATAATATTTAATTTGAATTTAATAATAGTATAGTTGACTCCTAATTTCAGATTAACCAATTGTATACTTTTCTCAAATGAAATATAAATAAAAACAAAGTAGTTGTTTGTAAGTTGATATATAAACCACATACGTCAATTTCTTGACTAATTTTTGGTGTAGATATTGTTCCGGCCAATCAGTTAGAACGACCACAAATACAATTATCTTCTCAACTAGTTATAATGAACGTGTGTTACATCTTCTTCTTTCGCCATTGTAAAACGAGTTTTTTTTCCAACACTTCTTAACGAGTGAACCTTCAATATTCATTATATAATTGCTTCTCACACAATTCGTATTGATAATAGATTTGTTAAGGTATTTAGGTTTAAAATTTAAGGTTTAATACATGTTTTAGTCCATTAACTTAATTTAATGTTTCACTTTAGTCCCTTAATTAAAATAGGTTACAAGTTAGTCCCTTAAAAACACTTTTGTTAGCCGATTTGGTCTTTCCTGTCAAATTCTGTTAAAAAACATTAAGTTTCGCTGATGTGGCCATCTAGCTGAATATATTTATCTGACATGACACTTTTGGTTTTTTGCAATATACAATTATGAATGTTAATAATAGGAACACGTTTAGTTACAAACCCTAATTCATTGTTAAAGACAAACGAAGAGAATACGACGTGAGAATGACAAAGAAACTTTAGCTTCTCCAGAAAGACAAAAATTTATGGTGTGAAATGTGTACGTAGACGAAAATTATTGTTCGGACATGTGAGGGTCAACAAAAATCAGTTTTATGAAGTGTGAAGATGAAGAGAAGTGATAAACCCTAGAAATCCCAGAAGAGGAAGATGTTGAAAAAGAGACATTGTTTATTCCCATTCTTCAAAAGGTACGTTTAAAGAAAGTTTACTATTTGATTTCTGCAGCTTAACATTGTTATAGCATGTTAAAAATCATAACTTTATGATTGTTTCATCTTCATAATATATTATGTATATATTATTCATCTTGAATAGGGAATGGATAATAGTTTTGAGTGTGTTATGCATCATACATGAGAGCTTAGTGAGTCTACAAAATTAGGTTATCAAGGGTTAGAAGAGGTTTGGAAATGTGACCCTGATTACTGCAACTATTTTGATGTGTTGAGTGGTTTGAAAGAATTAGGGTATCCAACAGTGGTGAGCTTGTGGTATAATGATGTAGTTGATATTAATTAAATTGTTCCATTGAAAGAAGACATGGGTGCAAAGAGCATGAAAACTATTGCATTGGTTAATGGGAATGTGCATTTATACGTCTTATATCCACTGCCACAATCTGATATCATTGAAAAGTCAATACTTTCCTAATCTGATATCATTTATACGTACATTTATATGTAAATGCTTTGGAAAAGGATATGCTTGAAATTAGGATATTAACGAGGAGGCTTTCAAGCACGTGAGAAATATTCCACTAAGGTTCTGGAGCAAATTAAGATTCAACGCAAATCCAAGATGTCACACTTTAGTGAACAACTTGTCAGATGCATTCAATTCAGTGTTTGTAAGTGCAAGAGCCAAGCTTATTGTAACTATGCTTGAAGAAATAAGAGTTTATCTTATGCTTATATGGAAGTCAAATAAGCAGAAGATTTCCAAGTATGAAGGTGACAATTTACCCAATATCAAAAAGAGGTTAGCAAAGGAGTCACAAAAAATAAACCACTGGATTGTTAAGTAAATGTTATCCATTGTAACTTATGTACTAGTTTAGGTGACTCAATTGTGACTGAATTATGATTTCAACATGTTATACAAGCGTGCAAGTGAACATGACTATGAGGTTAGACATATATCATATAACAGAGAAAAGTACACAATTAACCTGTCAAGAAATGAATTCTCTTGTAGAAGATGGGTGCTGACAGGATTGCCTTGTTATCATGTTATTTCATGCATGAAGGATGAACCATTAGACATTGACGCTTTTATGTTTGACTTTTATAAAAGAAAGAGTGTTATGAGGCTTGTTATGCACCAGTATTGTATCTAGTCAATGGGCAAACTCTGTGGACGAAAATGAAGTTAGTTGTTCTCCAACCACCACCCATTAAAAGGCAACCTGATAGGCCTAAGAAGAAGAGGAACAAGGAGGCTAGAGTGTGGCATTACTATGGAAAATACCTTTCGTAAAACAATATTACAATGAATTCCTTGTTAACCGTGATAATATATCGTTTCTGAGCTTTTTTTATATTTAATTTTAAGCCACTTTTCACCACAATTGGTAGTTTCAACCGTGATAAAAAGTGGTGCATGGTCATGAGTTCGAATCTCGTTGTTGTTGTTGTTGTTCTTCTGCTGCATTTTTTATATTTTATTATATGACATATGATAATGGTTGTTTAATACAACTGTTATTGTATGTAGCACACTATTCACTTTACTACTACAGTTGAAAGTTCCAACCGTGGTGAAAAGTCACTCAGGGTCATGGGTTCGAATCCTAGCACCTACATTTTTATTTTTTTTATATATTTTTAAGCCACTTTTCACTACGGTTGGAACTTCTAACCTTGGTGAAAAGTCACTTGGGGTCATGGGGAAATATAAGTGTGTTTATTGAGTTTCTTCATCGTCCTTAAACATATCGTGGTCGTCCATTTAGTGACTATCAATTCTCAAGACATTACCATTAATGGTCCGCGTAAAACCATAAACTTAGACGAACTTTCAACTTAAACGAACTTCATCTTCTACCTCCAAACATCATCTTTTATTTACGACGCTCTATTTCTCCACTAAAGCAAGCTCGAAAATATCATTTCTACCATAAACAAAACTCGAAAATATCATTTCTTTCATTAACAAATTTCAAAACTTCATCATCTCTTCTCCAACATGAATGAGACAAGGAAAGTATGGATTCAAGTTAACAATGTTAGTTTTTGTTGTCCTTGTTGTTCATTTTTTTATTATTGTTGTTGTTTTGTTATTGTCCTTATTTTTGTTATTATTGTTGTTGTTCTTGTTCTTGTTGTTCTACTTGTTGTTGTTATTGTTGTTTTTCTTCTTCTTCTTCTTCTTCTTCTTCTTCTTCTTCTTCTTCTTGTTTTTTGTTGTTCTTACTGTTCTAGTTGTTGTTACTGTACTATTGCTTTTTATTTTATTAAAAGACATACAACAACAGTTGTTTGATACAATTGTGGTTGTATGTAGCATGCTATATAATTTATGACAATAGTCACACGCCCGTTATGGTAACCAGCGTACAATTACACACTACATAACAACGGGCGTGCTACTATCATTATATGTGTTTCACAATCATTATTATATGTGTTTTTCGTAGATGTGTGGTGAAAGAGAATTCCCAACTGAAGAGGACAAGATTTGGAATTAAATTAAGTAGGTGTCATAAGGATGATCATAACAAGGCTACATGCAAGATACCATTGCCACAAGCATCCCCAACTCAATCAAGACCATCAAACTTTGCACCTTCAAGTCAAGTAGCACAAGCAACCCCAAATTAACCACGACCAGCTGAATATTCACCTTTAACTCAGGGAGAACAAGCATCACTAGTTGACTCTACAAATTCAAGTCAAGTATCACCAACGAAAGCACCCCAAACTCAACCTCTTCCTAAGAAGAAAAAAGACTTTAAAAGGGACCAAAAACAATTTTCATCAAACTATAACTATGTTAATCATTTATGTTTCAAGTACTAATTGTAGTGGTGTCTCTAAACACCTTATGTAATGCCATTTTGATGTTATGACACCATATTTGTCTGTTTGGTGTAAAAATATTTTTGAGTTTGACACCTTATTTTGTAGTGTATGTTTATTTTGATGTAAGATCTTTGTTAAACATTCTGGTTTAATGACATAATTATTATATGTATTTATTGTTTAATGAAATTATGATATGCAACTCTGATATATCCTTTCCGGTCAAAAGTCCAAAAATTCTAACATTAAAACCAGTACATGAATGTCTGATATGAAATTTTGGTCTGTTTGATAACATATGTTGTAAAATAGTTTCACATTAGTCCTTTAACTTTATTCATGATATCAATTTAGTCCCTTAAATTCATTCATTTTATCAATGTAAACCCTTATAAAATGTTATCAGGCTTCTAAAGACAACATGTTCTAAAGAAACAGTTAGAAGATCTGAAGATAGAAGTTTCTACTTAAGTCCGGATGCTGAAGACTCATGTTTCTGAAGACAACGGGTTCTAAAGAAACAATCAGAAGATCTGAAGACAGAAGTTTCTACTTAAGTCCAGATGCTAAAGACTCAAGTTTCTAAAGATCCAAGGTTCTAAAGATAAGGGTTTTAAAGATCAAGTGTTGAAGACTCTGAAGATAGAAGTTCTAAATACTCTAAAGACTTGAAGTTCTAAAGACCCAAGGTTCTAAGAAAAGGTTATCATGACCAAGTGCTAAAGACTCTGAAGACGCGGTTCTAAAGACTCTGAAGACTTGAAGTTTTGATGACCTTGTCTTATGTTCTCGCTTCTAAGCTCATGATTCCAGAAGCCTCTTTAGTGCAGAAGGAAAAAAGATAATGTTAACATGGTACAAATAGTATATGGTACAATCAACATTTCATTCCACTACCATGAAAGGATGGACGCGTTGCACGATCTTGTCCTCCACGTTATTGCTCAAGCTGCCAATGTTTCTAGAAATCCCAAGAGTATCCCTCAACGGATATATTATTGGTTGTATAAAATCTTGAAGACTAAGAGAGAAAGCTGCCAATCAACGAAATATCTACGCACAAAGTGTTGTTCATGGATTTCATATTTTTAGTCATTGATCTTAAAATAGTTTACATATTCAGCTTGTGTAAAAGCAATATTATTGTAAGCAAAACTTGTATTCAAACAGTTGTTTGATTTCCTTAAGGACCAGTTAGATATGTATCCTTAAGAAGTCTAGGACTAGTGTGTCTTAGAGGTTCTTAGTCACTTGCGGGTAACTTGTGCAAATTGTAATCAGTTTAATTATAGTGGATTAAGTCATTGACAGAGAGAGGTGAAATCATGTTGGAGGGTGGACTAGACTAGTGTGATACGGTGGGAGAACTGACTGTGGTTTTGCGTTTGTTTTCGCAAATGTTTCGGTTGAGCAAGAGTCGCCACCGACTTTTTATTTTATCCTAAGGAAAGGTTTAAAAAGCACAACAAAAATCTTTGAGATGTTTTCTTGGGTTCGAGGAGTAGATTATAGAAAGGGAAGGTATTAACACCCTTTCTATCCATGGTTATCCATGGGCTCTTAGTTACTTGCTTAGATCACTTGCCTTTTGTTTCAATTATTTGAAATGGTACTCTTGTGTGTGTGGGTTTGAAAATGTTTTGAAAAGAAGCCAATGTGGTGGCAACCTTTGTAATGATCCATGTTGGGATGTATACAAAAAAGGTTTTCATTTGTTTTTGAAAGTTTGTTTTGAAAGTGTTGTGAGGTGTGGTTTTAGAAAATAGGCAAGTGTTTTGTTTTTGCAAGTTTGATTCAAGTAACTAAGAGGTTATCTACTCCTAAATTTCTCAAAGATTATTGCTATGTTTTAACCCTTTTAACAAGTTTGTTCCACCATTGTATTTGGTGGACAATCTCATATTAGGATGTGAAAGGGACGGGCGCGGGTCATCGTTTAGACCATAATTGCAATGGTGCCAAGTATCTTTGGGCAATTTTCTTTAAGGGACTTGATCATTTGTTTAGGCAACACTTTGAAAGCGTCATCGAGGGACTATGATCATTGGATTTGTGTTTGTTTTGCCCAAAGAGACCTAATATGCAATATGGCCCATTTATTGAAGGCAACAAGTGGAATACCCTAGGGGTGCAAGTGTGATAAGTGTTGTCCATTTTCATGCTTGTTTATCTTGAAATTAGGTCAAACTATTTTTGTCGTTTTTGATTCGCATACAAACCCTAATTCTAACATGGTATAATTAGAAAGCAATAAAGTGCGAAAAATAAATTTACTAAGCTATTACAACACAATATATGGGAAGGGGGTATAAATGTTTAAATGGGGATTTTTGACAAGGAATTTAAACCTAAACTATTACATCAATATTGAATTATTTACAAGATATTTAATTACACAAATTAAATTAAATAAGAATAAATATGCAAGATGCAAAAAATGTTTTTTATATGTATGAAAAAAAGTATTTTTATATGTCAAATAAACAAAATAAAAAGGATTATTTTTTTGGAGTTTTTTATGTATTTTAGGGCAAAACCCTAATTTTATTAAATAAAATGTATTATTTATTTATTATATACAAAAATAAAATAAAATGAAGCATATTTGTCAAAAAGGTATTTTTTATATTAAATATTAATAAAAATAAAAATGTATATATTTTGTATTTTAACCTAAATATTCTAATAAATATATATATATATATATATATATATATATATATATATATATATATATATATATATATATATATATATATATATATATATATATATATATATATATATATATATATATATATATATATATATATATATATATATATATATATATATATATATATATATATATATATATATATATATATATATATATATATATATATATATATATATATATATATATATATATATATATATATATATATATATATATATATATATATATATATATATATATATATTATTTTCTAAATATGTATTATATATACAAAAATAATAATATTTAATATTTATGAAAAAAAGTATATTTTATATAAAATATTTTCAGAAGATAAAAGAAAATAAAAATGGAAAATAAAATGGGTTTGCATTATTTTTAGTATTTTAAGTAAAAGTATATTTATTTATTTATTTATGTACAAACTAAAAGAAACCAAATAAATGCCTAATAAATTCAAAAATGATGAGAAAAATATTTTTTATATTTTTAATGTTATAAGAAAAAATAAATAAGTCAGAGCAAAAAAGAAAAAGTCAAAAAATCATAAAAATAAGCCAAATGGGCCTAGGGGGTGTAAAAGTAAAAAAAGGTTGCAAAAAGAAATAACAAACAGGCCCAGCCCACGTGGAGCTTCTTCAACCTCCAGCACTTATGTTTGAACAAAAACACGCGCCTCTTTTCTTCCATTGCAAGGTCCTGATTCTTTGAGTTTTAGCAAAAACTTACAACACCAAAAATGTTAAGCATCCTCTCACGTGTTCACACATATAAAGAACATGATTTAACTCTCAGAAATGAGAGAGAATTTCTTCTCCCCCAATTCTTAACCTAATTTTTGTTCCAAGTTCAGACATCAAATTCTCTAAGCATACATAATATAAATGAAATCTAATCACATGGGCATGTTCAGGGCTATGAATGTGACATGTTTTCTTCACAAACCTAAAGCTAACAATGTCTGGATAGAGAGATTCGTGTTCATGAACTTACCTGTTCAGTTGAAGTTGTATCTGGTGATTGAGGTGTCTTCAATGCAAGGTGATGATTGATACAACTTCCTTGATGTCCAGGGATGCTATTCCAAGCTTTACTTTGTCTTGAAACCTTTTGAATCGTGCTATAGAACTTCAACTGCAAAACAAAAAAATGAAAATGGTGATGTTGCCTGGGAGTGTTACAGGTCGTGTTTGAGGTTTTGATTAGCTTCAAGGGATGTTAGGGAATGTGTTTGATGTGTTTTTAGCAAGAAAGCATGGAAGGTTTGAGCTATGGAACTCAAACTGCAGGGATGCCCTGTTTTGAACAGTTTGAAGGTGATTCTGGGAATGGGGAGGTATTGGGGATCTTAGGGTCGTGCTTCAGCTTAGGATGAATGTTTAGAATGTGCTTGATAACTTTCTCTAAGGCTTGGTTAACTGATATGAGAGTTGGTACATGTTATGCTATGTTTCTTAAACTTTAAGCAAGCAATGGCCAAGTTCAGTTCTAGACAGGTAGAGGCCCCTCTAATGTGCTGCATAACTCAGTCTTGATCAGTGTGATTAACTCATAAACTTGTGCCAAAGAGATTTCAAATGTACTTGCTTGAATTTGCTTTAGACATAAAGTGTAACTTTTGCAAAAATGGATATAATGCTTTTTCCAATTTGGGATTAAACCTTTAGGCAATGCTTGAACACATAGAACATGGTCTTGGCACAAAGGATTGGCATTAAATTTATGAGTGTAATTGAGATAAAAGACCTGTAATCAAGTTGTGCAAGTTGAGATTGAAAATGCATAGTGTTATGAACATGAAATTGGCCATGAATCAAAGTGACTTTTGCCCATATTGCCAAATTCGATTCTCCCTAACCACAAGGGTGTTTGAGAAGTTCTTGGACATTTTGGAAAGCTTGGAATTTGTACTACAATCCATCTTTGAAATGAAAATTGAAATTCCAAGTGGAAGTGTATGAAAAATGGTCTTGATGTTAGGTAAAAACCTTGCCTAAAATAGGTCAAATTTTCTCTAAGTTAAGAATGGTTTGGTACCCTTGTTCCAAAAATTGTAACTTGAGATACAAGCCTCTTTTGGGAAAACTTTGTGAATCAAAGTTTTAGATTATGCAATAGGCTACAACTTTCATGTTTTGACTTTTGCTTGAATCCAAATGAATCTTGGTGAGAAAGTGGGACAAAGTTAGGAAAAAATTAGGGTTTTTCATAACTTAGAAAAATTCTAAGTTATGAAAAATCTTCATTTCAAACCCTAATTTGCAATTTTGGATTTCTTGATGAACAAGTTTCATGATTTTGCATGTTTTGATGAAAAATGAATCTTGACACTTGATTTTGACCAAAAAGTCAAAGTTTGACTTTTCAGTATACAGTCAAAGTTGATCAATTGACTGGGAAATTCAACTGTCAACCTTGTGTATTTGGGATCTTTTGAACTTGTTGAGCATGTCAAGATAATTCCATGGGGTCCTTGAATCCATATGTGAGCTTGGTTTGCCATTGGCTAGGTCAAACAGTCAAAAATTGCCTTTGTGCAGTTAAAACCCTAAAAATGACCATTTTGCCCTTTTGGTGATCTGATCAAATTTCTTGTGGAATTGGGATCCAAACTTGATCAAATGGTCCATGTGAGTTCATAATGTTGATGTGGGTCAATTTTCATGAGATTTGACTGTCAATTGGCCACAATTGACTTTTTCCCCAATACAGTTGATTTCTAGGTCAATTGTCCAATTGATTGGGCAAAATTTGGAATCAAGACTTGAAACTTGGTATGGATAAACTTGGGAGTCCAACATGAAGCATGAAAGTCATCTTAGGAATTTTAGGTCAAAATATCTTTGTGCAAACACAAACCCTAATTTGGGTCAACAGTGCAAGGAGAAGTCTTTAGCAGAGGAAACCCTAACTGGATCTTGATCTTCAAGGGTCTTGTGATGAGAAAATGTTGAGGAAATGGGAGGGCAAATTTTGGGGTACAACAGTTGCCCCTGTTCAATCTTCTTGAACCTGAAGAGTTAGATTGGCAAGTTTGCCTTTCGTGACTCGAGGGTAAAAGGAGATTGGACACTAGAGTGCCCGGAAATTTGCACTCGCATGTTGGAGTATCAGCAATGTGATGTGGGGAATGGGCTTATAGATGCCATTTGGAGATGTGACCGAACCTTGTCGGGAATGGGCTTATAGATTCCATTTAGAAGCGTTGATCGCCTAAGAGATTCCTTAGCGAGAACTTGTGTATTTGAGAAAGACAGATGTTTTCCTGGCTTGTTACAGGTGTTTGATCTTCAATCTCCTTATGCAGATATGCCCTGGCTAGATACAGGTGTCGAATCTACAATTGGTTGCTCACAGATATGCCCTGGCTAGATACAGGAATCGAATCTGGAATTATGATAGTTGCTAGATATGCCCTGGATGGATACAGGAATCGAATCTTCGAACTCTTCAGACGTGCCCTGGCTAGATACAGGAATCGAGTCTGGAAATATGGTCAACAAATATGCCCTGGCTGGATGCAGGAGTCGAATCTGAAATTGTGATAGTTGCTAGATATGCCCTGGCTGGATACAGGAATTGAATCTTCGAACTCTTCAGACGTGCCCTGACTAGATACAGGAATCGAGTCTGGAAACTGATCACTCACAGATGTGCCCTGGCTAGATACAGGAATCGAATCTGGAAACTGTGACAGTTGAAGGTAGTTGTCTTTGGGATTGTCTTTTTTTCTGAAAAGGCAAAAACATCAGTTGTATGCAATGTCATGATGTATGAAATGCATGATGTCATGATGTTCAACATGAGATAGTGTTGTATGCACTTTATCATGTACGTAAGCAAGATGTATGAAATGTGAAATGTTTATGAATGTATTTTCATCTAGGAAAATAAATCCTTGACGACCGGCCGGAGAATTAAATCCTGGGCTGATATTGAAGAGTAAAGCTCTTCGCTTCCGCTGAGGAGGATGGTTGCAAGAATACACTGGTAGGAGAAGATGACTCCGTTGGGAAATTGCTCTGTGGGAGAGATACTTTGCTGAAGTTTGACGAGAGCTTCACTGAGGATTTCAATGATGGACTCCGCTGGGGATAGTGATGATAAACTCCGCTGGGGATACCAAAGATAAACTCCGCTGGGGATTGTGTTGATAAGTTATGTTGGTGAACTTTGATGAACTCCGCTGGGGGATAGGAAGAACTCTGCCGAGGGCGATCTCCCGTGGCAATTAGCTGAGGATAACCCAGTTATAAGCCCTTGTGAGGAATAACTTTGAATAAAGCTCGGGAGAGACGTTCGTACTCTGCAAGGGATAAGCTTCCAGAATCTACTGGGGATAAGCTTCAAGACCTGCTGGGGATATGGATTCCACTTTCCTGGGGAAACTTTTGGAATTGCACTGGGGTATTGATATTCTGCCGGGGAACAATCTTAGGTCAAGATTGTCGGGGGTGCTTGCTGATGAATACCTATACTCCACTGGGGAATGTTGCTATCTTGTCTTACTCCGCGGGGAGTTAAGATAACTTGATCACATTCTTCAGTTAAATCTACCTTGGTACCTTGGCGGACAAAGCAACCAGACTGCATGGACAACTTTACATTGCCCCTGTTTCTGATGTCACCTGTAATTAGTCTTTTGTCTCATATGCAAGTATTTATGAATTAGCAATTTTAATGTCAAATGCATATATCAAAAATGAACATTGGACGTTCTTCGCAAGACAAAACAGAAAAAAGGAAAAAACAATTGGCAATTTGTATGGAAAAGTGAATTTGCATTGATTTTGAAATTGGCCTGTGAATAGGCGTTTTTGTACAAGAGGCTGACATCCTAGTAAGAGAATGCCGCCGAATATCATAGAGTTTACAACTTTGAAAACAAAATAGCTATGTGAACAATCCCACTGGGTTCCAACTCTGCTATTGCCTTTATGTCCTCAAGCGTCTCATCACTTTGCTGCTTGGTTGAAGATGAAGCTGATTGATCGATGCCGAGATCTGAGCCAGATAGTTGATGCCGAATTCTGGATGCAAGGTGATCCAATGAGACATAGTGTTACGCTTTATCCCTAACTTTTGCCTGGACCGCCCTTTCGGGTTTTCAGTCCACCGGGATACCCATTTTTTCCCAAGCCACCTTTTCAGGTTTTCGACTTGCCGGGTGTACAGATTTTTTTCATTTCATCCCTTATTTTTGCCCGAACCCTTTTGGTTCGCCGGGAAGCCCTTATTTTTGCCTAGGTATGTCAACCTAGCGGGTCTTTTATTCATGCGTAGTATCTTTTTACTATGTCTGCATTGGCGGGGTGAGGAAGGTCGTCACCATCCATGGTGGTTAGGATCATGGCTCCTCCTGAGAACACATGTTTAACCACAAATGGCCCTTCGTACGTAGGGGTCCATTTGCCCCGGGGATCACTTTGAGGAAGGATGATGTGTTTGATTACCAGGTCCCCAACTTGATACTCTTGTGGTCTGACTTTCTTGTTAAATGCCCTGATCATCCGTTTTTGGTACGTCTGACCATGACAGATAGCGGTGAGTCTTTTTTCGTCAACCAGGTTTAGTTGATCAAGTCGAGTCTGGATCCAGTCATCTTCACTCAAGTCTGCATCCTTCATTATCCGGAGAGAGGGTATCTGGACTTCAATTGGCAAGACTGCCTCCATGCCATAGACCAAGGAGAAAGGAGTTGCCCCGATTGACATCCTTGTTGAGGTACGGTACCCATGAAGAGCGAACGGTAACATCTCGTGCCAATCTTTATAGGTCACTGTCATCTTCTGCACAATTTTCTTGATATTCTTATTAGCTGCCTCTACGGCCCCATTCATCTTCGGTCGGTAAGGAGAAGAGTTATGGTGCTGTATCTTGAATTGTTCGCAGAGCTCAGTGATCATTTTGTTATTGAGATTGGTACCATTGTCCGTAATGATTCTTTCTGGGACGCCGTACCGACAGATCAGGTTATGCCGGATGAAACGTGCCACGACGCTCTTGGTTACCGTGGCGTAGGAAGCTGCCTCAACCCACTTCGTGAAGTAATCGATCGCCACCAAGATGAAGCGATGCCCATTGGATGTCGTCGGTCGGATCTCGCCGATCATATCGATGCCCCACATTGCAAAAGGCCAAGGTGCCGTCAGGACGTTCAGAGGAACCGGAGGGATGTGCACCTTATCAGCATAGATCTGGCATTTGTGACAAGTTCGAGAATGTTGGTAACAATCGGCTTCCATTGTGGACCAGAAATATCCTGCCCTAAGGATTTTCTTCGCCATGGTGTGTCCACTAGAATGTGTTCCGAATGTACCTTCATGCAGTTCTATCATGATCTTCTCTGCTTCAGCCTTATCCACACAACGCAGTAGAGTTGAATCATGATTCCGTTTGTAGAGAATGCCGTTGCTGAGAAAGAATTTTGCAGCAAACCTCCTCATGAACTTCTTGTCATTGACAGATGCACCTTCAGGGTATTCCTGAGCTTCCAAGTACCTCTTCACCTCATGATACCAGGGTTTTTCAGTCACTTTTTCGGCCTCAAGATCACAGCAGTATGCCGGTTCATCTAATTTCCAGATAATGATCCGGGGAGCCTCATTGTCCCATTTGACTTTGAACATTGAAGACATCGTAGCTAGGGCGTCTGCTAGCTGATTCTCCTCTCTTGGGAAGTGCTCAAAAGTTATCTCTTCAAAGTGGGGAAGCAAAGTCATCACATACTCCTTGTAAGGAATAAGATTTGGGTGTTTCGTATCCCACTCGCCTTTGATCTGATTGATCACGAGAGCAGAATCTCCGAAGACACTCAGATACTTGATCCTTAAATCGATTGCAGCTTGAAGACCCATGATACATGCCTCATATTATGCCATGTTGTTGGTGCAGTTGAAACACAATCGGGCGGTGAGTGGAGTATGAGTTCCTTTGGGAGATATGATTACAGCGCCGACGCTGTTACCCAAAGCGTTGGAGGCTCCGTCAAAATGCATAGACCATCGGGATCCTTCCTCAGGTCCTTCATCCGGTCCAAGCACTTCACAATCTGTTACCACCATGATATCTTCGTCCGGAAAATCAAAGTTCAATGATTGGTAATCGTCCACAGGTTGGTGTGCCAAATGATCTGCCAGTACACTTCCTTTGATTGCTTTTTGAGTTGTATACTGGATATCATATTCTGTCAAGATCATTTTCCATCTTGCTATTCTTCCAGACAGAGCAGGCTTTTCGAATATGTACTTGATGGGATCCATTTTTGAAATCAACAAAGTGGTATGAGTCAGCATATACTGTCTCAGCCGGCGAGCAGCCCATACCAGAGCGCAACAAGTTTTCTCGAGCAGTGAGTAACGAGACTCACAGTCGGTAAACTTTTTGCTCAGGTAATAAATAGCATGCTCTTTTCGGCCAGACGCGTCATGCTGCCCCAGCACACACCCCATTGAATTGTCAAGTACTGTCAGGTATAGTATCAGAGGTCTCCCTTCCACTGGTGGCATAAGAATGGGTGGCTCTTGGAGGTACTCTTTTATCTTTTCTCTTTTATCTTTTCAAAAGCAGCCTGACATTCATCGTTCCAACGTACTACTTGATCTTTCTTCAGTAATTTGAAGATTGGCTCACAGGTAGCAGTTAGATGTGAGATGAAACGGGCAATGTAATTCAGTCGTCCCAGAAAGCCTCGGACTTCTTTCTCTGTCTTTGGAGTTGGCATCTCTTGTATGGCTTTTACCTTGGCAGGGTCCACCTGAATACCTTTATCACTTACAATGAAACCTAGCAATTTTCCGGACCTCACCCCAAAGGTGCATTTGTTGGGATTCAACCTCAGCTTGTATAACTTCAATCGGTCAAACAACTTCCTCAGATGATCAAGGTGCTCTTTCTCAGTTTGGGATCTTGCGATCATGTCATCAACATATACCTCAATCTCATGATGGATCATATCATGAAATAAAGCAACCATGGCACGTTGATAGGTTGCCCCCAGCATTTTTCAACCCGAATGGCATGACCTTGTAGCAGAAGGTGCCCCACTGAGTCACAAAGGTAGTCTTTTCCATATCTTCCGGAGCCATCTTGATCTGATTATACCCTGAAAAACCATCCATGAAGGAGAACACCTTGTGTTGAGCAGTATTGTCAACAAGAACATCGATGTGAGGTAGGGGAAATCATCCTTGGGGCTGGCCCTGTTCAAATCCCTGTAGTCGACACACATTCTGACTTTACCGTCCTTCTTCGGCACTGGCACCACATTGGCAACCCATTTAGGGTAAGAGGTCACTGCTAGAAACCCGGCATCGAATTGCTTCATAACCTCAGCCTTGATCTTTTCGGACATCTCTGGGCGCATGCGGCGGACCTTTTGCTTTACCGAAGGGCAGTCATCCTTGGTTGGCAGGTGATGAACTACAATGTCGGCATCCAAACCAGGCATGTCTTCGTAGGACCAAGCAAATATCTCCATGTAGTCATGTAGCATCTGGATCAATCGTTGCTTCACGCTGAGCTCTAGATTGGCACCAATCTTGACCTCTTTCCTATCTGTCTCAGTACCCAGGTTCACTGTTTCCACCGGCTCTTCGTGCGGCTGAATGGCCCTCTCTTCTTGAAGTAGCAGTCTTGCGAGTTCACCAGGCACTTCGCAATCATCTTCACCTTCGTCCTCGGCCAAGTTGATCGGATTCTCAAAGTCATAACTGGTGGTAGCAGAGCTGTTACCAGTGAGATCGAGAGTGGATTGAAACCTGTATGAGTGAGTGTGTGTAAATATAGCTGTTTTGCAATATATAACACAGAAAGAAAAAAGAGCACAAGATTTGAAATGCAACAAACGTCCAATGTTTTGATTGATGATATATGGAAATGTCATACAAAAAGACCTCACAAATGGAGCTACGATGCCCCGGGTAGGACACCGAGCCAAAAAGTTTCAACATATTGTTTGTTACAAATTGAAAATCAAAAGAGTTAATTACTGCGTGACAAATGTGATAGGTGTAAAATCCTTTGCCGTCCAGTTGCTTGGTCCGTTGTTGGTGGTTGGATAGATCCAACTGTCAAACTCTGCTTCCTCCACATCCTCCTCGATAGCATTCACCCTAGGACTGGTGATATACACTGGAGCCTTTTTGATCTTTTCCTTGCGCACAACCCTCTGAGCCTCTGCAGTAAAGCCCATCCCAAACTTGTCGTTCTTTTGAGTGAAGTCAGGAAGCTGACCCCAGTTTGCACAATTGCCTTTCTCGATTACAGCCTGGGCATCCTTCAAGGACGTCATCTTCAACGGAAAGTCTTCTTCAACCACTGTTTCAGCCGATGCCAACGTTGGAGTGACCTTCTCAAAATGCTGAAAGGGGGTTTCAATAAACTCCCCATCCATCTCGATATGCCGGAATGAATTCAAGTGACTAACCATGTATTCCTCCTCACCCTGCACAGTAACAATCTTCCCTTTGACAGGGTATTTGAGCTTTTGGTGTAGAGTGGATGTTACTGCCCCAGCCTTGTGAATCCAGGGTCGACCCAACAAGCAGGAATAAGATGGACGAATATCCATTACATAGAACGTTGAGTCGAAGACTTGGGAACCCACACGAATAGGAATGTCTACTTCACCGTGCACCATCCTCTTAGAACCGTCGAAGGCTCTAACAATAATGTTACTAGGTTTCAGCTCCAGACCCTCACAATCCAAGCGATCCAATGCCTTCTTGGGCAAAACATTCAGGGAAGAACCGGTATCCACCAACACGTGTGCGAGAGTAGTGCCCCTGCATTCTATGGAAACATGCAGGGCATCATTGTGATTTTTCCCTTTGGCGGTGAGGTCGGCATCCGAGAACCCCAAACCATTGTCAGCTGTCAAATTAGCCACACAATTAGTGAATTGATCCGCAGAGGTCTCTTGCGGCACATGGGCTGTTTTCAGAAATGAAATCAAGGCTTTTGCATGGGCCTCTGAGCATAGCAGCAATGATAGCATAGAGATTTTGGAGGGGGTATGCCCCAGCTGTTCAACAACATTGAAGTCACTCTTTTTAATGATTTTAAGGATTTCCTCCATCTCTTGTTGGGAGGCTTCAACAGCAGTCTTTTTTGGTGCCTCCGTCCTGGCAGGCAAATCGGTAGCAACTTCTTTGCCCCGAGCATCAGAGGACTCGGCGGCAGTAGTAGGCACAGGAACTTGAATTGGAACATGCACACTTGCGGGTGTGATGATAAGCGACTTTCGGATAACTGGCGGTGCAATGTCAGGCGAGAAGAGCCTGCCACTGCGAGTAATCTTGGCGGGACCAGTGATGTTACTGATACTGGTGCCGGTGTTGAACTCCTGCTTCACTCCAAGCACATACACGTCGGCCCCATAATGCCATGGGACAGCTTTATCAGACTCATAGGGGAGAGGCCCCGGAACAGTAATAGTAATGGGTGCAACAGACATAATTTGGATTGGCTTCCTCGGGGGAGCTTTGGTAGGATTGTAAATTGTGACGACAGAGACTTCTTCAGTGGAAACAAATGGAACAGCAGTTTTCTTGAACATAATTTCTTTTCTATCCATCAGGCTTTGGATGCCTGATTTCAGCAGCGGACAACCGGTAGGGATAACAGCACACATGAGGCAACCCTCGCTACAACCCGGAAATAAACCGGCTAGTAGTAAGTTCCTCTTAACAGTCAATAGAGGGGTAGCAACATCATTCACCGAAACAGCATACAAATCTTCCTCAATGGCATTTACTCTATGCTGGGGCATAGGAGCAGTTACAACATTTGGCCTCTCAGGCGCCTCAAACTGAATTTCCTTCGCGTCGATAAGGTCTTGCACTTTATTTCTCAAGGCCCAGCAATCATCAGTAGTATGCCCGAGGCTATCGGAATGATAAGCACATCGGACATTTGGGTTATACTTAGGAGATGCAGTATTCACGACCTTCGGAGCCTCTTTGATGGTCACCAAGTTGGTTGATAACAGTTGTGGTAAGATTTGTGACAAGGTCATACTCAGCCTAGTATACTGCCTCTTGGGCCTTTCACCTCTTTGTTGATTGTACTGCTGAGGAGCAGCAACAGGTTTTGAAATGACCAAAGCATTGACGACTTGGCGACTTTCTGGCTTGACTTGTCTCCTAGGACCATAGACGGCACTTGCTTCTTTCTTGAAAGGCCTCTTCTCAGTACTTGCGGAGGCAGCTTTTTGTATCTTTCCTGACCTGATGCCAGCTTCAATTCTTTCTCCCGTCAGAATCAAATCCGTAAACCCAGCGGAGGAGTTACCAACCAAATGATTGAAAAATGGACCAGACAAGGTCCCTAGAAACATATCAACCAGCTCACGATCAGTTAATGGAGGCTGCACCCTGCCAGCCAAATCTCTCCATTTTTGTGCATATTCTTTGAACCCTTCGCCCGTTCCTAGAGACATACCCTGAAGTTGGGTACGCGTAGGAGCGAGATCAGAATTGTATTGATGTTGTCTGTAGAATGCGGTTGCCAAATCTTCCCAGTGTCGGATACTAGTTCCATCCAGTTGATAGAACCACTCAAGCTGTGACCCCGAAAGGCTATCTTGGAAGAAGTGAATCCAAAGGTTCTTATCTTCCGTGTAAGGTTGAATCTTCCTTACCTACGACCTTAGATGCAGCTTTGGACAGGAAGCCCCGTCGTATTTGGAAAAGGCAGGCGCCTTAAACTTGTGTGGGATTACTACCCCAGAAGACAACCCCAAATCTCTGAAATCCAGCCCCGGCACATTCTGAATCTCCATGGCGCTCAAGCGGTCCTCTAATTGCTTGTATCTGTCAGCAGCAGGTGGGTATTGTTCGTTATTATAATCCGTCTCGTTGTTAGAGACTGTGGGACTATGAGCTCCTCCCCCTTGGGGACTGTCTTTCTCAGCAGAAGAAGTAGTTGGATCAGCCTCGTTATGGAGTGTGTTCCCAAATCTGCGTCCAGTGTTGAATAACGCAGTCCTCTTTTTCTTCTTCTTCTTCAGGAGTAGAGTCTTCAACTCTTGCTGACCTTGGGCCAGGCTCAGGACCATTTCTTGAAACTGGGCACTTTGGGCCTGAAGGGCCTTGATTGCTTGCTCACTGGATGAGTCTGGATTCATGATGACTGTTCAAATAAACGGCGAAGAAGATTAAGCAACCTGTGAAAAAGGGTACCTGCTATGCATATGGTGCAATGAGATGCGTATGTTTTATGTTTTCAAAGACAAACAAGATTCAACTTTGTAGACAAAAGGGAAACACACTTCATTAGATTCAAATTTTAAATTGTTCAACAACTTGCCCTTAGGCATTACAGGAATGAAAAATACTGAAAAGGAAATAAAAGCTGTAAAAAGGAAACATCCAAAGCCCATCAGTGCTCCCATGGTCTCCTCTTCTCAGTGTGGATGTAGTTATTCAGGACCCGCTCCTCCTCCAATTGCTTAGTCAGCCTCTGGACCTTCCGTTCCTATTCGTTGAACTTTTCCCGATAAAAATCCCGTTCTTCCTTTAGCTGCGCCCAAGATCTCTTCATTGTGTCGAAATCAGTGGGTATCTGAGGAGGGAGACAGTTGGAGGAACCCCATCTTCATCAGGAGATTCAAGAATGATAGGTCTGACAGCTTCGTACGGCATACCTAACTTCTGAGCACGGATGCGGACCCATTTGCAATAGGGTTCCATTGGTAGAGAAGTTTTTGGTCCCAACTCATGTGGGTCAGCTTTGTGAATTCTGTCCCAAGCCTTAATGAATCCATGGCGTAGTTTGTCACTGTCTGCCTGAAACTCAAAATGGAAGTGAGGAACCAACATTTCATGAGGCCCAACTCTTCTGGCTCTTCCAAACTGGCGGATAGCTAAACATGGATTATAAGAGATTCCTCCTTGGATACCAATCAACGGAACATTAGGGTATTCTCCGCAACGATCAATAACAGCTACCTCATCCAAACCTCTGAGAGTCCAAGTGATGTCATTATCAGTGAGAGACATTAACCTATGAGCCCAACCCTTTCCTTCTTCATTCTTCAGCACGAACTTAGGAAGGTGCGAAATAAACCACATCACTAGCAAAGGAGCACAACACCACGGAGTTCCCCGTTTTCGTGCAGTACGAGCGTAGAGTTGTTGCAGGATATCACCCAAAAGAGTGGGTACAGGATTCCGAGACATGAAGATCCTTATGGCATAGATACTGATAAAGTTGTCAGGATTTGGGAACAATACCAGACCATAGATCAAAAGAGCCAGAATGTCTTCGTACGCCTTGAAGTCCAAGTCATTCCAGAAATCATTAGCTTTGCCAACCAGAAATTTGACCAAAAAGCCCTTAACTCCACTTCTAGTTTCCCAGTTAGCCAATACCTCTTCTTTGGTCAAGGGGAGAACTGCAGCAATCTCTTCAGGCCTAGGAGTCTTTTCCAAACCAGTGAATGGAGTTTGTTCCAAGACAGGGATACCAAGCAAATGAGATAATTCTTCCAGGGTAGGGACCAGCTGGAAGTCTTGAAAGGTGAAACAATGATACAGGGGGTCATAAAACTGGGTCAGGACACTTATCAGTTGTTGGTCCCACTTTGCAGTGATCAAGCCAAGGAGAGAACCATGCCTGTTGATGAAGGAAGTAGTGTTTGGAATCCTACCAACCAAATCCTTGAGCAAAGTTGGTGGTTGAACAAAGTTGAGCCGGACAGTATTCCTACGCACGGGCATCATGATGTCCTACAAAACAGAGCAAAGATGAAACTTTTTTGTCTTTGAAATGGGTTAGTCCTTTATACAGGATGCATGCAATGGTATGATGGCATGATGCTATGATGAAGCACACCACAAGTATTCACACAGGCAAGCATGATAAGGCACACAAGTCACACAAGACAACCCTTAGTTTTCAGGCCAGCATGAAGTTTAGGTATTACCCTCTTTTAGTTTCGTTGGTTAAAACCTGTCCTATCAAAAGTAATCGGGTTCTAGAGGATCTCAAATCATTGACTACCCTCAATCGGTCATAACTCCAGCATCGCAATCTTTTCTTGCGGCCAGAACCATCGCGAGAGTTTAGCCTCAATGAGTGTAGCATAATGCTACTGTCCTAATGGCCAAGTTTGGTCAATTTAAGGTTCTAAGGTCGGTTGGTGTTTAATGACTCCTTAGAAGACCTATATTCTCCTCGTTGCAACACAAGGGATATAGGTACAGACCAAGGTGCCACACCAACGTAGCCACTGCTTCACCCATGTCGGTCTACGTCGGACAGGTCCCTCACAGATTATGCTACCTAAAAAGGGTATTCCCCAGATCCGGGTTAGGATCTATGAAACTCCGATGCAAAGCCCACAATTATAAAAGCAAACAAGGCAAACAATTGAAAACAAAGGTGATCTAAGCCCTAAGGTTACTCCACTTTTAATTTTTTCCCCAGCAGAGTCGTCAGTTTTGTGATACGGTGGGAGAACTGACTGTGGTTTTGCGTTTGTTTTCGCAAATGTTTCGGTTGAGCAAGAGTCGCCACCGACTTTTTATTTTATCCTAAGGAAAGGTTTAAAAAGCACAGCAAAAACCTTTGAGATGTTTTCTTGGGTTCGGGGAGTAGATTATAGAAAGGGAAGGTATTAGCACCCTTTCTATCCATGGTTATCCATGGGCTCTTAGTTACTTGCTTAGATCACTTGCCTTTTGTTTCAATTATTTGAAATGGTACTCTTGTGTGTGTGGGTTTGAAAATGTTTTGAAAAGAAGCCAATGTGGTGGCAACCTTTGTAATGATCCATGTTGGGATGTATACAAAAAAGGTTTTCATTTGTTTTTGAAAGTTTGTTTTGAAAGTGTTGTGAGGTGTAGTTTTAGAAAATAGGCAAGTGTTTTGTTTTTGCAAGTTTGATTCAAGTAACTAAGAGGTTATCTACTCCTAAATTTCTCAAAGATTATTGCTATGTTTTAACCCTTTTAACAAGTTTGTTCCACCATTGTATTTGGTGGACAATCTCATATTAGGATGTGAAAGGGACGGGCGCGGGTCATCGTTTAGACCATAATTGCAATGGTGCCAAGTATCTTTGGGCAAATTTCTTTAAGGGACTTGATCATTTGTTTAGGCAACTTTTTGAAAGCGTCATCAAGGGACTATGATCATTGGATTTGTGTTTGTTTTGCCCAAAGAGACCTAACATGCAATATGGCCCATTTATTGAAGGCAACAAGTGGAATACCCTAGGGGTGCAAGTGTGATAAGTGTTGTCCATTTTCATGCTTGTTTATCTTGAAATTAGGTCAAACTATTTTTGTCGTTTTTGATTCGCATACAAACCCTAATTCTAACATGGTATAATTAGAAAGCAATAAAGTGCGAAAAATAAATTTACTAAGCTATTACAACACAATATATGGGAAGGGGGTACAAATGTTCAAATGGGGATTTTTGACAAGGAATTTAAACCTAAACTATTACATCAATATTGAATTATTTACAAGATATTTAATTGCACAAATTAAATTAAATAAGAATAAATATGCAAGATGCAAAAAATGTTTTTTATATGTATGAAAAAAAAGTATTTTTATATGTCAAATAAACAAAATAAAAAGGATTATTTTTTTGGAGTTTTTTATGTATTTTAGGGCAAAACCCTAATTTTATTAAATAAAATGTATTATTTATTTATTATGTATAATATTTATTTATTATATAAAAAAATAAAATAAAATGAAGCATATTTGTCAAAAAGGTATTTTTTATATTAAATATTAATAAAAATAAAAATGTATATATTTTGTATTTTAACCTAAATATTCTAATAAATAAATAAATAAATATACATATATATATATATATATATATATATATATATATATATATATATATATATATATATATATATATATATATATATATATATATATATATATATATATATATATATATATATATATATATATATATATATATATATATATATATATATATATATATATATATATATATATATATATATATATATATATATATATATATATATATATATATATATATATATATATATATATATATTATTTTCTAAATATGTATTATATATACAAAAATAATAATATTTAATATTTATGAAAAAAAGTATATTTTATATAAAATATTTTCAGAAGATAAAAGAAAATAAAAATGGAAAATAAAATGGGTTTGCATTATTTTTAGTATTTTAAGTAAAAGTATATATATTTATTTATTTATGTACAAACTAAAAGAAACCAAATAAATGCCTAATAAATTCAAAAATGATGAGAAAAATATTTTTTATATTTTTAATATTATAAGAAAAATAAATAAGTCAGAGCAAAAAAGAAAAAGTCAAAAAATCATAAAAATAAGCCAAATGGGCCTAGGGGGTGTAAAAGTAAAAAAAGGGTGCAAAAAGAAATAACAAACAGGCCCAGCCCACGTGGAGCTTCTTCAACCTCCAGCACTTCTGTTTGAACAAAAACACGCGCCTCTTTTCTTCCATTGCAAGGTCCTGATTCTTTGAGTTTTAGCAAAAACTTACAACACCAAAAATGTTAAGCATCCTCTCACGAGTTCACACATATAAAGAACATGATTTAACTCTCAGAAATGAGAGAGAATTTATTCTCCCCCAATTCTTAACCTAATTTTTGTTCCAAGTTCAGACATCAAATTCTCTAAGCATACATAATATAAATGAAATCTAATCACATGGGCATGTTCAGGGCTATGAATGTGACATGTTTTCTTCACAAACCTAAAGCTAACAATGCCTGGATAGAGAGATTCGTGTTCATGAACTTACCTGTTCAGTTGAAGTTGTATCTGGTGATTGAGGTGTCTTCAATGCAAGGTGATGATTGGTACAGCTTCCTTGATGTCCAGGGATGTTATTCCAAGCTTTACTTTGTCTTGAAACCTTTTGAATCGTACTATAGAACTTCAACTGCAAAACAAGAAAATGAAAATGGTGATGTTGCCTGGGAGTGTTATAGGCCGTGTTTGAGGTTTTGATTAGCTTCAAGGGATGTTAGGGAATGTGTTTGATGTGTTTTTAGCAAGAAAGCATGGAAGGTTTGAGCTATGGAACTCAAACTGCAGGGATGCCCTGTTTTGAACAGTTTGAAGGTGATTCTGGGAATGGGGAGTGTTGTAACCCAAAATTTGCCTTCCTATTTCTCATTGATTTCTCATCACAAAGCCCTTGAAGCTCAAGGTCCAGTTAGGGTTTCATCTGCTCAAGACCTCCCCTTGCACTGTTGACTCAAATTAGGGTTTGTGTCTACACAGAGATGCTTTGACCTAAAATGTCCAAGATGACTTTCATGCTTCATATTGGACTCCCAAGTTTACCCATATCAAGTTTCAAGTCTTGATTCCAAGTTTTGTCCAGTCAATTGGACAGTTGACCTAAAAATCAGCTTGTGATCGGTGGATCTGGAACTGACTGTTTAACGCTGGTTCGCGAAATGTCGCGGAAGCAAGAGTCGCCACCGTCTTTTATTTTCTCCAAATGGAAAGGACAAAAGCACAGAAAAATTCCTTAAAGAGATTGCTCTCGGTTCGGGAGGTAGGTTATAGAAAGGGAAGGTGTTAGCACCCTTTCTATCCATGGTTATCCATGGGCTCTTAGATACTTGCTCACTTGTGTTTTCAAAAATGGTTTGTTTGCTTTTCAACTGTGGGTTTTAAAAAGTTTCTTTGAAAATTCCAGTTCGACTCTTGTATCGGTCCTCAAGAGTGTTTGAAAAATGCTTTCGAAAGCTTTTTGAAAATGTGTTGGTGTGAAAAGTATTTTTTTGTTTTGTTTTGAAATTAGAGCAAGTATCTAGAGTCGTCTACCTACCCTAAGGAATTCGTCTGTGTAAATGTCCTTTAAAGTAGTACCATCCCACCATTGAGAGGTAGGTAGCACCACCGTTGGAGGTGTTCGGGTCAATTCGAGGTTCGGGACATGGTGATCACCAGAGCAATGGGAAGACACCTTAGAAGCTACCCTCATGCCAGGTTCCCGGATCATGAGGACTTACTAAGACGTCCTCTACTCGACGACCACCTTTCGAAAGGCAACAGTGAGGCGTACCCTAGGGGTGGTGTGTGCGAATCGTGTGTCATGTTTCAGTTATTTGTCTTGTCATGTTTGTTGTGATCTACGCTTGATTTTATTAAGACATTCATTCTTTCATGCTTGGTTAACAGTTAAATATTTTGCGAGGAAATAAATCTAAACTATTACAAATGGCGCTGGTCCACATCGCCAAAATTAAACCGGACCCGATTTAGCAGAAAAATAAATAAAGCGATAACATAAAAGTGCAAGGAGCGAAGTTACATGGCTTTGGGACAATTACATAATTACAATAAGTGATATAAAATAAATGCGCAAAAGAAAATAATCAAAACAAAACTAGGGCGTTGGACCCTTTTGCAAACAATTAAAATTAATGAGAATTAAAAAATAAATGATTAAATGTTTTTTGGTATTTTTTATATTTTTTAGATTTAATAAGGAAAAGAATTTATGGCAATTAAATTAAAAGACAAACCCTAATTCTAGTATTTTTTTATTTATTATGAAAGAATTAAATTAAGATCTAAATTAAACCTAAAATTTATTATGTACAATTTTTAATAATAAAAATAAAATAATAAATAAATAGTATTGTGAGAAATAAAAATTAAAAAGACATTAAAACTATCAATTAACCTAATTCTACATGTTTTTGGATTTTTATTAAAAAGGAATTAAAATTAAAACCTAATTAAACTAAACAATTTACATTCTAATTTATTCATGGCAATAATAAAATAAAAATTGTATTTTTTGTCTTTTCTGTATTTTTTAATGTTTTTATATTTTGATTAAAATTTAAACAAACAATAATTAAAATAAACATGATAATTAAAATCAAAATAAAAAAAGATATAAGAAAAAATAAAATTAGATTGGCAAACCATGGTGGGGTGTTGCCCCAAATAAGGAGGTTCAGGCCCAGCAATTCAGGTCCAACAAGCCTTGAATTCGTTGACTTTTCCAGTTAGGTACGATGCATTGACTGGCATATGTGGTACACCTTTGATCTACACCCTTGATTTGTTCTCCAGGACGCGTGGCTAGATGATTTTTGAGGATGCATAGCATGTATCATCACTGGCGCTGCATAGGATTTATAATTGAAAAATAATATGAGATTTGGCCAGACCTGGGACTTGAACCCAGGTCTTGAAGGTTACAAGCGGAGTGTGTTGCCAGCTGAGCTATTCAATTCCAATTAATATATAATATAACACAAATAATATAAAAGAACAATAAAGTTAGTGGACGATCTGGCGCGAATTTTCAAATTAGCCAATCATGTAGTGACAACGAGGTTGTCTTCTTCGTTCTTTCTGAAACACAGGCGTATGGCCACGGTTTTTATAGCGTTGTTTTAGGGCCTCTATCAGAAAATGGCGAATAGCTCCATGAGCTTCATAAATTGTTCGCGAGGTATGTGTTTGCTTCGTCTTAACCTGCTCAATTCAACCATGATACTCACGAGCCACAATTTTTCCTCTACGCAAAATCCCTATTTTAAGAAACCTGCAACCCTAAGTTTTGGCAATGGCATAATCGTATATGGTCAATAAAAATGCAATTAAACACCACAGTTAGCTTTAGAATTTCACAAAGAATAAGAATCAACAAACAAAATTCATGAAAAATGCTTAGAATATGATATGTGATTTGGAAATTTTTGCTTCACAGTTTGAGGTCGTGATACCGTTTCAAGGCGTTTGGCTTGTTGTTTTTGATTGAGAAACGTTTAGGGATGTCTCAGGATGCTAATGGGACAAAGATTGAAGCTTGAATCGTACTCTAAGGCACTTTTCAGATTTGAGTTTTTTATAAAAAATTTCAATATGCCAATGCTTGTTTGGGCGCAGCTTGTAGTCTTTTTGGCATTAGGTCTTGTTCTTGTATATGTAAGGAACGATTTAGGTCAAAAACATTGAACAAAATCCATGGCCATAATGATTTTTGAAGATTTGATTTCACAAGATCTTTTTTGAATCTTTTTTCATGGTTTTTGGTTCAATCATGCTCAAATCTCATCCAAATTTGCCTAATTGGGATATGCACGAAATATTAAGAATAAACATGCATGAAAAGATTTTTTTAGGTTAAGTTTGATATTTTTCATATATTAAAATGATTTAAATGAATATAAATTAATATAAATTCAAATAAATAATTAAAAAATATGAGAATACTTCCCTTTGGGCCTAATGGTCGTGCATAGGCTTGGCATGAAGAAACTTGGAAGAAAAATGGGCCCATTTGCATTTTTGGGCCTTTTGCATCAATGTTGACTTTCAAAAATTTCCAAAAATTTCCCAACTTCCACAAGGCATAACTTGGTCAATTTTTAAGCTTTTCACATGTTCTTGGACATTTTGGAAAGATCTTTGAATCCTTTAACCAATGCCTTTGGCCCCATGTCATTTTGATTTACCAATCTCAAGTTATGGCCTTTGACTTAAAGTCACTTTTTGTTGACTTTTGAAAATGACCTATAATGTTGAAATTGATAACTTTTTGTGAGAGCATTTCTTGGACTTGAAACATGAAGATGAATTGTAGGAAATGTCTTTCTCTTCAAAATGAGCTTTGGATGGAATTTTTCTGATAATCCATGTGAAAGTTATGCCCTGGTCAATTTCAGTTGACGTTTTCAGCTGTCCAAATATAGCAACTTTTGCATCTTGGATGATTTCTGAGCCAAATTTTGAGAATCATGATCAAGCATTGATCAAATGATGTTTGTGGCTTCAAAATGATATGTTAACCAAAAATTGGAACTTTTGACTGTCAAATGACCATTTTGCCCCTACAGTTGACTGTAGTGCAATCTAGGGTTTTGACTGTGCAATCTTGAGCTGAGTGCCTTGAAACTTGACATGAGGATGCTTGACCACATTTGTAGGCATATGAGACTTGATTGGGCCTTTGAAAAGTTCATTTGCTTGACCAGAACTCAAACCCTAGTTTTGACTGTCTAGGAGACAGTTGAGCTGCATAGTCCTTGGGGAATTTTGTGACCTTGATTTTGCAATTTCTTAATGAATATGGGAGGGCAAATTTTGGGGTACAACAGTTTCCCCTGTTCAATCTTCTTAGACCTGAGGATGCAGATTGGCTGACGTGCCTTTCGTAATCCGAGGGTAGAAGATGATTGGACACTAGAGTGCCCAGAAATTTGCGCTCACATAGTTGCAATGATGATGAGGGAACGGGCTTATAGATGCCATTTGGATGTTGCTTGGATAGGATGATGGGCTTATAGATGCCATCTGGACGTTGATCGCGCAGGAGATTCCTTAGCGAGAACCTGCATACCTGCAAAACAGAAAAATGAGTACCTGACACGTCGCAGGAGCTGATTTTAGATGCTTGATATAGATATGTCCTGACTGGTTACAGGAGCTGGGTCTGGAGCTTCAAACGTTGATGAATGAACCAGGGATGGTTACTGCCTTAGCATGGATGGTAAGAGAATCCTGAATGACTTCAACCTCAACAACGCTCGTTGAGAAATCTTGGTGAGAATTACCATCTTCGTAGTGTCAGGAAGAGAACCAAAGGACATTATAATCTCAAAGGGAGTCACCTTACTCACCGTTGGAGAGGGAACTGTAGGAAATTATAATCTGGGAGGAAGTATCACCTCACGCTCATGCCGGAGAGGGAAACATCTTGAAAGGGAATTACCACCTCACACGCCGTTGGAGAGGGGACCATAAGAGAATATTACCTCACGCTCATGCCGGAGAGAGAAACATCTGAAGAAGGAATTACCACCTCACTCGCCGTTGGAGAGGGGACCATAAGAGAATATCACCTCACGCTCATGCCGGAGAGGGGAACATCTGAAGAAGGAATTACCACCTCACACGCCGTTGGAGAGGGGACCATAAGAGAATATCACCTCACGCTCATGCCGGAGAGGGGAACATCTGAAGAAGGAATTACCGCCTCACACGCCGTTGGAGAGGGGACCATAAGAGAATATCACCTCACGCTCATGCCGGAGAGGGGAACATCTGAAGAAGGAATTACCACCTCACACGCCGTTGGAGAGGGGACCATAAGAGAACTTCTACTGAGTCTTTATCAGAAAAATCTGTTTGGAGTCGATTTAACTGGACTAGAGAAGTCTTTGAAATATGTTTGAGAATTTCAACTGCATCTTTCCTGAAAGGTAGAGGTCAGTTATATGCGATGCATGATATGGATCAAGCAAACATGGATACGATTTATATGATATGATGTGTATATGCATGCTATAATGATGTATGTGATGATTCATGTATGTTTTCGTCTAGGAAAATAAATCCTTGACGGGTGCCGGGAAGTCATATCCTGGGCTGATGTTGAGGAAGAGATTTTGCTTCCGCTGTGGATGATTGTTGCAAGAATACCGGTAGGAGAAGATAACTCCGTTGAGGAATAAACTTGGCAAATGAAATGATTCTGCGGGAGAAAAGATACTCTAGCGATCATGCTGGGGAGTGCTACTCTGTGGGGATAGCGATGCTTTGCTGAGTTGATGAAGATAACTCCGCTGGGGATACCGTTGATGAATTATGCTGGGGATATCCTTGTTGTGCTGGAAGTGTTGATAGACCTCGCTGGGGGTAGGAAGATACTTTGCCGAGGACGCTCTTTCCGTGGCTTTTGGCTGAGGATAACCCAGTTATATCCTGTTACGGAAATAACTCTTTAAATCAAGCCGGGACGACGCGTTCGTGCTCTGCGAGGGGATAAGCTTCCAGGATCTACTGGGGATAAACTTACTGCTTGAGGGATATGACTTCCAACTTTGTTGGTGAAGCTGGATTGGACTCTTCTGGGGGAAGTTTTAGACTGTGGGGAAGTGATTCCTTTGAATATTGAGATACCGCCGGGGAACAATCTTTAGACCAAGACTGCCGGGGATGCTTGTTAAGAATGCGTGCTGCTGGGGAGGTATTGAGATCTACAGGAGGATACTCAATTTCCTTGATATTTGATGATTTGCTTGGAGAAGAATGTATTGTTTTGTTGAACCACTCTCTGGGGGATTAAGATACACTTGGCCGTGTTCTTTAGCTGAACCTTCCTTAGTACTTGGAGGATAGAACAATTAGACCGCTCAGACAACTCTTTATTGCCCCTGTTTCTAGTGTCACCTGTAATTAATTCCTTTGTTTCGTATGCAAATATTCATGAGTTAGCAAATTATTGTCAATGCATACATCACAAATTGAACCTTGGACGTTCTTCGCAAAACAAAACAGAAAAAGAAAAACACTTGGGCACGTTTAACTGGAAATATATTTTTTATTGATTTTGAATGGCCCATGAATAGGCGTTTTGTATACAAGAGGATGACGTCCTAGTAAGAGGTACGTCGCCGATCAAAAGAGTTTATACAAGTTTTGTACAAAAGAAAATGAAACAGCTGTGTGAAAGATGAATGATCCACTGGGTTTCAATGCTGCTATTGCCTTTATAACTCCGAGCGTCTCATCACTTGATGACCTTGGTTGAAGGTGAAGCTGACTGATCGATGCCGTTTGAGCTTGATGTAGATACCGGATTCTGGATGCAAAGTGATCAATGAGACATAGTATTACGCTTTATCCCTAACTTTTGCCTGGACCGCCCTTTCGGGTTTTCAGTCCACCGGGATACCCATTTTTGCCCAAGCCGCCTTTTCAGGTTTTCGACTTGCCGGGTGTACAGATTTTTTCATTTTCATCCCTTCATTTTGCCCGAACCCTTTTGGTTCGACGGGAAGCCCTAATTTTTGCCTAGGCATGTCAGCCTAGCGGGTCTTTTTTCATGCGTAGTATTTTTTAACTATGTCTGCATTGGCGGGGTGAGGAAGGTCGTCACCATCCATGTTGGTTAAGATCATTGCTCCTCCTGAGAACACATGCTTAACCACAAATGGCCCTTCATACGTAGGGGTCCATTTGCCCCTTGGATCACTCTGAGGAAGGATGATTCTCTTGATAACCAGATCCCCAACTTGATATTCTTGTGGTCTGACTTTCTTGTTAAATGCCCTGATCATCCGTTTCTGATACGTCTGACCATGACAGATAGCAGCAAGTCTCTTTTCGTCAATGAGGTTGAGTTGGTCAAGTCGTGTCTGGATCCAATCCTCTTCATTTAGATTTGCATCCTTCATTATCCGGAGAGAGGGAATTTGCACTTCGATCGGCAAGACTGCCTCCATGCCATAAACCAGAGAGAAGGGAGTTGCCCCGGTTGACGTCCTGGCTGAGGTACGGTACCCGTGCAGAGCGAACGGTAACATCTCGTGCCAATCTTTGTACGTTACTGTCATTTTTTGCACGATCTTCTTGATGTTTTTGTTAGCTGCTTCTACAGCCCCATTCATCTTCGGTCTGTAAGGAGAAGAATTGTGGTGCTGTATCTTGAACTGTTCGCAAAGCTCAGCAATCATCTTATTGTTTAGATTGGTACCGTTGTCCGTAATAATCCGCTCAGGGACGCCGTACCGACAGATCAGATTGTGCCGAATAAACCGTGCCACAACAGTCTTGGTTACTGTAGCATAGGATGCTGCCTCAACCCACTTTGTAAAATAGTTGATCGCCACTAGGATGAAGCGATGTCCATTGGATGCCGTAGGTTTAATCTCGCCGATCATGTCTATGCCCCACATTGCAAACGGCCAAGGCGCAGTCAGAACATTCAGGGGAACCGGAGGAACATGCACCTTATCTGCATAGATCTGGCACTTGTGGCATGTCCTAGAGTGTTGGTAGCAATCAGCTTCCATGGTGGACCAGTAATATCCTGCCCGTAGGATTTTCTTAGCCATAGTATGTCCACTGGAATGCGTACCAAAGGTCCCTTCATGTAGCTCTTCCATGATTCTTTCCGCTTCAATCTTGTCCACACAACGCAGTAGGGTTGAATCATGGTTTCTCTTGTACAAGATGCCGTTGCTTAGGAAGAACTTGGCTGCGAACCTCCTCAGGAATTTCTTGTCGTTGACAGAGGCACCTTCAGGGTATTCCTGAGCTTCCATATATCTCTTCACTTCGTGGTACCAAGGCTTCTCAGTTACCAATTCAGTTTCGAGATCACAACAGTATGCCGGTTCGTCCAGTTTCCAGATGATGATCCGGGGAGCTTCATTATCCCATTTAACCTTGAACATTGAAGACATTGTAGCTAACGCGTCCGCTAACTGATTCTCTTCTCTTGGAAAGTGCTCAAAGGTTATCTCCGTAAAGTGGGGAACCATGGTCAACACACATTCTCTGTAAGGAATCAAGTTTGGATGTTTCGTATCCCACTCTCCATTGATCTGATTGATCACTAGAGCGGAATCTCCGAAGACACTGAGGAACTTGATCCTTAAGTCAATCGCAGCTTGAAGACCCATGATACACGCCTCATACTCCGCCATGTTGTTAGTACAGTTAAAACACAGCCGGGCAGTGAGTGGAGTATGAGTACCCTGAGGAGATATGATGATGGCGCCGATACCATTTCCCAAAGCGTTGGAAGCTCCGTCAAAGTGCATAGACCATCGGGATCCTGGTTCAGGTCCTTCATCCGGTCCAGGTACTTCACAGTCAGTTACAATCATGATGCTTTCATCCGGAAACTCGAAGTTCATTGATTGGTAGTCATCTACAGCTTGATGAGCTAAGTGGTCTGCCAATACACTTCCCTTGATGGCTTTCTGGGTTGTGTACTGAATGTCGTATTCCGTCAAGATCATTTGCCATCTTGCAATTCTCCCAGACAGAGCAGGCTTTTCGAATATGTATTTTATCGGATCCATCTTTGAGATCAACAAGGTAGTGTGAGTCAGCATATACTGTCTCAGCCGGCGAGCAGCCCATACCAAAGCGCAGCAAGTTTTCTCAAGCAGTGAGTATCGGGTCTCACAGTCGGTAAACTTTTTGCTAAGGTAATAAATGGCATGCTCTTTTCGGCCAGACTCGTCATGCTGCCCCAGCACACACCCCATTGAATTGTCAAGCACTGTCAGGTATAGGATCAGAGGTCTCCCTTCAACCGGTGGCATAAGGATGGGTGGTTCTTGGAGATACTCTTTGATTTTGTCGAAAGCAGCCTGACATTCATCGTTCCAACGTACTACCTGATCTTTCTTCAGCAGCTTGAAGATTGGCTCACAGGTAGCAGTCAAATGAGATATGAATCGAGCGATGTAATTCAGGCGTCCTAAAAAGCCTCTGACTTCCTTCTCTGTCTTAGGAACTGGCATCTCTTGAATAGCCTTGACCTTAGCAGGGTCCACTTGAATACCTTTATCACTGACCACGAAGCCTAGCAACTTCCCAGATCTTACCCCGAAGGTGCACTTGTTCGGGTTCAATCTTAGCTTGTATAGTTTCAACCGGTCAAATAACTTCTGCAGATGATCTAGGTGCTCTTCCTCAGTCTGGGACCTAGCGATCATGTCGTCCACATACACTTCGATCTCATGATGGATCATATCATGAAATAAGGCAACCATGGCACGCTGGTAGGTTGCCCCAGCATTCTTTAACCCGAACGGCATGACCTTGTAACAGAAGGTGCCCCACTGAGTAACAAATGTAGTCTTTTCCATGTCTTCAGGTGCCATCTTGATCTGATTGTAGCCTGAAAAGCCATCCATGAAAGAGAATACCTTGTGCTGAGCCGTATTATCAACAAGGACATCAATGTGAGGTAAGGGGAAGTCATCCTTGGGGCTGGCCCTGTTCAGATCCCTGTAATCAACACACATTCTGACCTTGCCATCCTTTTTAGGTACTGGCACCACATTAGCAACCCACTGAGGGTAAGAAGTCACTGCAAGGAACCCGGCATCAAACTGTTTCATGACCTCGGCCTTAATCTTCTCGGACATCTCTGGACGCATCCGACGAACCTTTTGTTTAACTGGAGGGCAGTCTTCTCTAGTCGGCAAATGATGGACAACAATATCGGTATCCAACCCTGGCATGTCTTCGTAGGACCAGGCAAAGATCTCCATATAGTCATGTAACATCTTGGTTAACCGTTGCTTCACGCTGAGCTCTAGGTTAGCACCAATCTTTACCTCTTTTCTGTCTGCTTCAGTACCCAGGTTTATGGTTTCCACTGGCTCTTCATGGGGTTGAATTGCCCTCTCTTCCTGAAGCAACAGTCTTGCAAGCTCGCCAGGCACTTCGCAATCATCTTCACCTTCGTCTTCGGCTAAGTTGATCGGATTTTCGAAGTCATAATTGGCATTAGCAGAGTTGTTGTCAGTAAGATCCAGAGTGGATTGGAACCTGTATGAGTGAGTGTGTGTGTAAATACAGCTGTTTTGAAAATTATGTAAAGGAAAGATAGAAAAGGAACATAATATTTGCAATGCGAAAATAGTCCAAGATTTTCATTCATGATGTATAAAATGACAGTTTGTATGCCCTCACAAATAGAACCACGGTGCCTCGGGTAAGACACCGGGCCATAGAGTTTATCATTGTTTATTACAAAATAACAAAACAAAGAAATTTATTACTTAGTAACCAAAGAAACATGGAGGTTGTCCTTTGCGCTCCAATTGTTGAGTCCACCATCAGCAACCGGGTAGATCCAGCTATCGAACTCAGCTTCATCAACTTCCTCTTCATCAACAATAGCATTAACTCCATGAGCAGGCAGGGGAGCTGTCACCACATTAGGCTTGTCAGATGCTTCAAACTGTACCTCCTTAGCATCAATGAGGTCCTGCAGCTTGTTCCTTAGTGCCCAACAGTCATCAGTGGCATGCCCCGGGCTATCTGAATGGTAAGCACAACGGGCATTCGGGTTGTACTTAGGAGAGGTAGTGTTAGGGAACTTTGGTGCCTCCTTGACAGATACCAAATTGGTTGCGAGCAGCTGTGGCAGAATCTGCGATAGGGTCATGCTTAACCGGGTAAACTCTCTCCGGGGTCTATCAACCCTTTGAGGATTGTTTGGCCGGGGAGCGGCAGCAGGCTTAGCGATCATTACCGCGCTGACAGATTGGCGGTGATCAGGTCTTTCGGATTTCCTGGAGCCATACACGACACTAGACTCCTTTTTAAACGGCTTCTTTTCTGAACTAGAGGATGATGCCCCCTTTGCAATCTTCCCAGATTTCAGCCCAGCTTCGATTCTCTCTCCAGTCAAGATTAAATCAGTGAAACCAGCAGAAGAATTCCCAATGAGATGGTTAAAAAACGGCCCAGATAGGGTCCCCAAGAACATGTCCACTAACTCTCGATCAGTCAAAGGTGGCTGCACCCTGCCAGCCAGATCTCTCCACTTCTGCGCGTACTCTTTAAAACCTTCACTTGCACCTAACGACATACCCTGGAGTTGGGTACGTGTGGGGGCAAGGTCGGCATTATACTGATACTGCTTGTAGAAAGCAGTAGCCAGCTCCTCCCAGTTACGAACTTTGGTCCCATCCAGCTGATAGAACCATTCGAGATGAGTCCCTGAAAGACTCTCCTGGAAGAAGTGGATCCATAGATTCTTATCCGCAGAGTACGGCTGAATCTTCCGAACATAGGACCTCAAATGCAGCTTGGGACAAGATGCCCCGTCATACTTGGAGAAGGTGGGAGCTTTGAACTTGTGCGGGATAATTATACCAGTGGACAAACCCAGATCTCCGAAATCCAGCCCAGGTGCCTGTTGCACCTCCATAGCTTTCAGCCTGTCTTCTAGTTGTTTGTACCTGTTGTCTTCAGGAGGATACTGTTCCTCATCAAAATCCGTCTCGTTGTCGGAGACCACTGGAGTAGGAACCTTGACTTCTGCCTGAGAAGGACTCCTGCCAACAGAAGAAGCAGCCTCTTCATGTTGCAGAGTATTACCCAACCTTCGGCCCGTGTTGAATAGAACAGTTCTTCTCTTTTTCTTCTTTTTTAGGAGCATAGTCTTCAGTTCTTCTTGGCCTTTAGCCAGACCCATGATTAGCTCTTGAAACTGCGCATTCTGCGCCTGGAGGGCCTTGATTGATGTCTCTGTTGATTCAGATCCGGGATTCATGATGCTGAAATAAACAGCGAAGAACTGTAAGCAACCTGAAAAGGGAAAAAAACCTGCTATGCACATGATGAATGAGATGTGGTTATGCAATGCATTCAAGGGTTCGAAAGTTCAAATTCGTTGTAGACAAGAAAAGAACACACGTTATCATTAAAGAAATCATTGTTTAATACATCAAGGCCTCATGGGCAAAAGTACAAAAAACAAGTCAATCCCAAAATACACTGCGCATCCTCTTCGGAGCTATGTAGGTGTTGAGATTCCTCTCCTCATACAACAGACGGGTGAGCTCCAAGACCTTCTTTTCACTGGCATGCAGACTGGTCTCAAGAGAATTTCGTTCTTCCTTAAGCTGGATCCAGCTCTTCTGCATCTCTTCCCAGGATGTGGGCATATCAGGGTGCTGAATAACATGAGACACTTCCCCTTCCAAGACAGGTTCTTTGATTACTGGAAGCATATGAGGATAAGGCATCACTAACTTCTGGGAGCGGGCGCGTACCCACTTGAGATAAGGCTCCAAAGGGATGGAGTTCTTGTGCCCCAGTGTCTTGCTGTCCATCCTACTAGGCATTCTCCAAGCTCTGATAAATCTCTGACGAAGCCCTTGAGTATCACTGTCGAAGTCAAAGACTATGTCAGGAATCAACATGTCATGAGGACCGTCCCTCCGAGCATAACCAAACTGTCTCCAAGCCAGGCATGGGCTATAAGTAATACCTCCTCTGATTCCAAGTAAAGGAACATTAGGGTACTCCCCACAACGATCAATGATAGTGACATCTCCTCGGGATCTAGGACACCAATGTATATCTGCATGTGTAAGAGTCATCAACCGTTGTGACCATCTCAAACCCCGCTCATTCTTCAGGACAGATTGCGGAAGGTGCGAAATAAACCACCTTCCCAGGAGAGGAGTGCAACACATAAGGACACCTCTTTTTCTCATGGTTCGAGTGTAACATGAGTGAAGGATGTCCCCCAGCAACGTAGGTATAGGATTCCTGGACATAAAGATCTGAACAGCACTGATATCAATGAGCTGATCTGGATTAGGGAACAATACCAAACCATAAACAAGGAGGGCCACCACCTCTTCAAAAGCTTGCAAGTCAAGGGAGTTCCAACATTCAAGGGCCTTTTCAAACAGAAACCTGGCTAAGAACCCTTTGATACCACTTCTAACTTCCCAATGTCCCTTGAGGTCAGATGACTGTAGGTGCAAGGCTTTAGCAATCTCTTCAAGCTTAGGTTCCCTTTCTGTACCGTTGAAGGGTAGCTGATCAAGGATAGGGATCTTCAGGAGCCGGGAGAACTCCTCCAATGTAGGTACCAACTGATAGTCCAAGAAGGTAAAGCAGTGATGCAGAGGGTCAAAGAACTGGAACAAGACCTTAATCATATCTTCCTCAATGTTGGTGTTGACCAAGCTGATGAGGCTTCCATGCCTGTCACTGAATGAAGAGTTCTCGGGAATCCTGGATATAAGCTCCTTAAGCTGAGGAGGGATCCTTACAAGATTGACCTGAATTGTCTTTCTACGAACAGTTTCCATGTCCTACAAAACAAGAACAAAGATGAAAATTCGAACCCCTGAAATGGTTAGTCAATGCATATGATGCTGGATGATGTCATGATGCTATGATTAAACACACCACAGATATTTACAAAGACAAACATGTAAGGCACACAAGGCACACAAGACAAGCCCTTAAGGTTTAAGGCCAGCATGGGGTCTGGGTAGTACCCTCTTGAAGTTGGTGGGTTCATACCTGTCCTAATCAAAGTAACCGGGTTCTAAGGTTCCCAATATCACGGGATTGCTTTCATTGTTCATCGTTTCGATTTAGCCACTAAACTGGCGACCGAAATATTCCAGGAAAGCAACCCTCAATTGAGCGTAGTATCGAGTATCAACCAACCTCGGACTGCACCAAAGTCAGTTATCTCACTACCCTAAAGAGGCCAAGATAGTTCAATTAAGGTTCCTAAGGTCTGTTGATGCTTCACGACACCACGCGGAGGCCCCGTACTCTCCTTGACTGAACTCAAGGGTTACCGGTACACACCAAAGTGCCACATCAACGTAGCAGACTGTTTCAACCGTGTCGGTATACCCCGCACAGTTCCCTCACAGCCTTGTTGCTACTTTCTAAGAAGGTATCCCCCAGATCCGGGTTAGGATCTATAGAACTCCCAAGACAGTCCCACAATAATAAAGCAAGCAAAGAATACAATTGAAAACACAGTTATGAACTACCCTAAGGTACACCTCACTTTAAGTTTAAGTCCCCAGCAGAGTCGCCAGTTCTGTGATCGGTGGATCTGGAACTGACTGTTTAACGCTGGTTCGCGAAATGTCGCGGAAGCAAGAGTCGCCACCGTCTTTTATTTTCTCCAAATGGAAAGGACAAAAGCACAGAAAAATTCCTTAAAGAGATTGCTCTCGGTTCGGGAGGTAGGTTATAGAAAGGGAAGGTGTTAGCACCCTTTCTATCCATGGTTATCCATGGGCTCTTAGATACTTGCTCACTTGTGTTTTCAAAAATGGTTTGTTTGCTTTTCAACTGTGGGTTTTAAAAAGTTTCTTTGAAAATTCCAGTTCGACTCTTGTATCGGTCCTCAAGAGTGTTTGAAAAATGCTTTCGAAAGCTTTTTGAAAATGTGTTGGTGTGAAAAGTATTTTTTTGTTTTGTTTTGAAATTAGAGCAAGTATCTAGAGTCGTCTACCTACCCTAAGGAATTCGTCTGTGTAAATGTCCTTTAAAGTAGTACCATCCCACCATTGAGAGGTAGGTAGCACCACCGTTGGAGGTGTTCGGGTCAATTCGAGGTTCGGGACATGGTGATCACCAGAGCAATGGGAAGACACCTTAGAAGCTACCCTCATGCCAGGTTCCCGGATCATGAGGACTTACTAAGACGTCCTCTACTCGACGACCACCTTTCGAAAGGCAACAGTGAGGCGTACCCTAGGGGTGGTGTGTGCGAATCGTGTGTCATGTTTCAGTTATTTGTCTTGTCATGTTTGTTGTGATCTACGCTTGATTTTATTAAGACATTCATTCTTTCATGCTTGGTTAACAGTTAAATATTTTGCGAGGAAATAAATCTAAACTATTACAAATGGCGCTGGTCCACATCGCCAAAATTAAACCGGACCCGATTTAGCAGAAAAATAAATAAAGCGATAACATAAAAGTGCAAGGAGCGAAGTTACATGGCTTTGGGACAATTACATAATTACAATAAGTGATATAAAATAAATGCGCAAAAGAAAATAATCAAAACAAAACTAGGGCGTTGGACCCTTTTGCAAACAATTAAAATTAATGAGAATTAAAAAATAAATGATTAAATGTTTTTTGGTATTTTTTATATTTTTTAGATTTAATAAGGAAAAGAATTTATGGCAATTAAATTAAAAGACAAACCCTAATTCTAGTATTTTTTTATTTATTATGAAAGAATTAAATTAAGATCTAAATTAAACCTAAAATTTATTATGTACAATTTTTAATAATAAAAATAAAATAATAAATAAATAGTATTGTGAGAAATAAAAATTAAAAAGACATTAAAACTATCAATTAACCTAATTCTACATGTTTTTGGATTTTTATTAAAAAGGAATTAAAATTAAAACCTAATTAAACTAAACAATTTACATTCTAATTTATTCATGGCAATAATAAAATAAAAATTGTATTTTTTGTCTTTTCTGTATTTTTTAATGTTTTTATATTTTGATTAAAATTTAAACAAACAATAATTAAAATAAACATGATAATTAAAATCAAAATAAAAAAAGATATAAGAAAAAATAAAATTAGATTGGCAAACCATGGTGGGGTGTTGCCCCAAATAAGGAGGTTCAGGCCCAGCAATTCAGGTCCAACAAGCCTTGAATTCGTTGACTTTTCCAGTTAGGTACGATGCATTGACTGGCATATGTGGTACACCTTTGATCTACACCCTTGATTTGTTCTCCAGGACGCGTGGCTAGATGATTTTTGAGGATGCATAGCATGTATCATCACTGGCGCTGCATAGGATTTATAATTGAAAAATAATATGAGATTTGGCCAGACCTGGGACTTGAACCCAGGTCTTGAAGGTTACAAGCGGAGTGTGTTGCCAGCTGAGCTATTCAATTCCAATTAATATATAATATAACACAAATAATATAAAAGAACAATAAAGTTAGTGGACGATCTGGCGCGAATTTTCAAATTAGCCAATCATGTAGTGACAACGAGGTTGTCTTCTTCGTTCTTTCTGAAATACAGGCGTATGGCCACGGTTTTTATAGCGTTGTTTTAGGGCCTCTATCAGAAAATGGCGAATAGCTCCATGAGCTTCATAAATTGTTCGCGAGGTATGTGTTTGCTTCGTCTTAACCTGCTCAATTCAACCATGATACTCACGAGCCACAATTTTTCCTCTACGCAAAATCCCTATTTTAAGAAACCTGCAACCCTAAGTTTTGGCAATGGCATAATCGTATATGGTCAATAAAAACGCAATTAAACACCACAGTTAGCTTTAGAATTTCACAAAGAATAAGAATCAACAAACAAAATTCATGAAAAATGCTTAGAATATGATATGTGATTTGGAAATTTTTGCTTCACAGTTTGAGGTCGTGATACCGTTTCAAGGCGTTTGGCTTGTTGTTTTTGATTGAGAAACGTTTAGGGATGTCTCAGGATGCTAATGGGACAAAGATTGAAGCTTGAATCGGACTCTAAGGCACTTTTCAGATTTGAGTTTTTTATAAAAAATTTCAATATGCCAATGCTTGTTTGGGCGCAGCTTGTAGTCTTTTTGGCATTAGGTCTTGTTCTTGTATATGTAAGGAACGATTTAGGTCAAAAACATTGAACAAAATCCATGGCCATAATGATTTTTGAAGATTTGATTTCACAAGATCTTTTTTGAATCTTTTTTCATGGTTTTTGGTTCAATCATGCTCAAATCTCATCCAAATTTGCCTAATTGGGATATGCACGAAATATTAAGAATAAACATGCATGAAAAGATTTTTTTAGGTTAAGTTTGATATTTTTCATATATTAAAATGATTTAAATGAATATAAATTAATATAAATTCAAATAAATAATTAAAAAATATGAGAATACTTCCCTTTGGGCCTAATGGTCGTGCATAGGCTTGGCATGAAGAAACTTGGAAGAAAAATGGGCCCATTTGCATTTTTGGGCCTTTTGCATCAATGTTGACTTTCAAAAATTTCCAAAAATTTCCCAACTTCCACAAGGCATAACTTGGTCAATTTTTAAGCTTTTCACATGTTCTTGGACAATTTGGAAAGATCTTTGAATCCTTTAACCAATGCCTTTGGCCCCATGTCATTTTGATTTACCAATCTCAAGTTATGGCCTTTGACTTAAAGTCACTTTTTGTTGACTTTTGAAAATGACCTATAATGTTGAAATTGATAACTTTTTGTGAGAGCATTTCTTGGACTTGAAACATGAAGATGAATTGTAGGAAATGTCTTTCTCTTCAAAATGAGCTTTGGATGGAATTTTTATGATAATCCATGTGAAAGATATGCCCTGGTCAATTTCAGTTGACTTTTTCAGCTGTCCAAATATAGCAACTTTTGCATCTTGGATGATTTCTGAGCCAAATTTTGAGAATCATGATCAAGCATTGATCAAATGATGTTTGTGGCTTCAAAATGATATGTTGACCAAAAATTGGAACTTTTGACTGTCAAATGACCATTTTGCCCCTACAGTTGACTGTAGTGCAATCTAGGGTTTTGACTGTGCAATCTTGAGCTGAGTGCCTTGAAACTTGACATGAGGATGCTTGACCACATTTGTAGGCATATGAGACTTGATTGGGCCTTTGAAAAGTTCATTTGCTTGACCAGAACTCAAACCCTAGTTTTGACTGTCTAGGAGACAGTTGAGCTGCATAGTCCTTGGGGAATTTTGTGACCTTGATTTTGCAATTTCTTAATGAATATGGGAGGGCAAATTTTGGGGTACAACACAACTGTATTGGGGAAAAGTCAACTGTGGCCAATTGACAGTCAAACCTCATGAAATTTGACCCACATCAACATTATGAACTCATATGAACCATTTGGTCAAGTTTGGATCACAATTCCACAAGAAATTTGATCAGATCACCAAAAGGGCAAAATGGTCATTTTTAGGGTTTTGACTGCACAAAGGCAATTTTTGACTGTTTGACCTAGCCAATGGCAAACCAAGCTCACACATGGACTCAAGGACCCCATGGAATTATCTTGACATGATCAACAAACTCAAAAGATCCCAAGTACACAAGATTGACAGTTGAATTTCCCAGTCAATTGATCAATTTTGACTGTACACTGAAAAGTCAAACTTTAACTTTTTGGTCAAAATCAAGAGTCAAGATTCATTTTTCATCAAAACTTGCCAAATCATGAAACTTGTTCACCAAGAAACCAAGAAATGCAAATTAGGGTTTAAAATGGAATTTTTCATAACTTAGAATTTTTCTAAGTTATGGAAAACCCTAATTTTTTCCCAACTTTGCCCCACTTTTTCACCATGATCCATTTGGATTCAAACAAAAGTCCAAACATGAAAGTTGTAGCTTGTTGCATAATCTACAACTTTGGTTCACAAAGTTTTCTCATTTGAAGCTTGCATCTCAAGTTACAAATTTTTGAATAAGGGCATTAAACCATTTTTAACTTAGTGAAATTTTAACCTATTTTGACAAGTTTTTCTACCCCACTTCAAGGCCATTTTACATACACTTCCACTTGGAATTTCAAATTGCATTTCAAATATGGATTGTAGTACACATTCCAAGATTTCCAAAATGTCCAAGAACTCATCAAACAACCTCATGGTTAGGGAGAATCGAATTTCACAATATAGCAAAAACTCACTTTTGAATTGGCCATTTTTCATGTTCATAAGTTATGCAAACTTCTCAAAACCAGCATGCCTTTGATTACAGGTCCTTAAACCAAGTTACACTCAATAATTTAATGCATATTCTTTGTGCCAAGACCATGTTCTTTGTGTTCTAATATTACATGAAGGTTTAATCCATTTTTAGATAAAGTAAACTATCCATTTTTGCAAAAGTTCACTTTATGTCCAATTGATAAATCAAGCAAGTACAAACCAAATCTCTTTAGCACAAGATTATGAACAAATTGCTCTGATCAAGAGAAGCTTTGCAGCAGGATTAGGGGTCCTCTACTGACCTAGAAACACAAGTTGCCTTTCTTGCTTAAGTTAGAAGAAAAGTGCCATAACATGAACCAACATCCATCTCAGCCTAGATACACAAGAACAAAGTTATCAAACATATTACACACATCATAACCAAGCTATTGCACGAGCCATTTGCCTCCCAAACATCATCAAACCAAAAAACACCATCAAACTGCAAAAACAGAGTTGCCTCTGCAGTTTGAGTGCCAACTTCTATTCCTCTCAAGCATTCTTGCCAAAACCAGTTCACATACCTTCCATACCACCTATGCAAGCTAACCAAAAGCAAAGGCACGACCTGTAATCACTCTAGCCACTTCCACCATTTTCACATTTCTGATTTGCAGGTGGAGTTCTCTAGCTCGATTCAGAAGCTTTCAAGACAAAGTAAACATTGGAATAGCATCCCTGGACCTCAAGGAAGCTTTTCCAATCATCACCTTGCACTGAAAGTCCCCACATTGCAAGATAGAACTTCAGCTGAACAGGTATCTTGTTGAACTCGTATCTCTCTTATTATGCATCATTAGCTTTAAATTTGTGAATAAACAAGGTTCTACTCATGCCACTGAACATGTACATGTTTTTACTTTTCATTTCTTTTGCTTGAGTTGTGAGAATTTGGAGTTTGAAAATGGCAGAAAAACTAGGTTAGGATTTGGGGGAGGAGAAATTCTCCCTCATCTTAGAGAGTTAGATCAAGTTATGCATATGGTTAGAATCGTGATTTCATGCTTAACATCTTTTGTGTTGGAAGTTTGTTCAAAAAATCAAGGAATCAGGATATTCAAGTGGAGCTCTTGGCGCGCGTTTTCTGAACAATTTTTGTTCAAAGGTTGAAGAAAGGTGACTTTGGGCTGGGCTTGCTTCTGAGTTGCTTTTCACACCACCCTTTTTGGTTTTGCACCCCTGAGCCCATTTGCTTCATTTTTAATATTTTTGACTTTTGCCTTTTTTTGATTGGTTCATTTATTTTTTCTTAGCATATTAAAAACATAAAAATATTTTTCTCATCATTTTTTGAATTTATTAAGTATTTATTTGATTATTTCTTTAGTTTGTATTTAAATGAATAAATATATATCTTTTGTTTAAAATTACAAAAATAGCATAAATATACTTTTTATACACTTTTATTTTATTTTTACCCCCTGTAAATATTTTACATAAAAAATACTTTTTTTGTTAATATTAAAAATTATTATTATTTATATATATAATACATGTTTAAAATAATATATATATACATATATTTATTAATATACTTAGAATAAAATACTAAAATATACATATTTTATTTTATTAATATTAAAAACTACAAAAAATCTTTTTTTCACAAATATATTTCTTTTCTTATTTTATTTTTGTGTATAAATGATAAATATTGCATATATTAATAAATGATATCTTTTATTTAATAGAATTAGGGTTTTTGCCCTAAAACTCAAAAATACTCCAAAAATAATATTTTATAATATTTTTATTTTCTTTCTTATTATACATAAATAATACTTTTTTCATACATATAAAAAATTCCTTTTTGCATTCTTGCATATTTGTTTTGTTTACCATTTAAACTATACATTTATTTATCTTGTAAATATTCATAGAAAATGATGTAATAGTTTAGGTTTAATTTTTTTTTGTCTAAATATACCCCATTTGAAACATTGTACCCCCCTCCCCATATTATTGTGTTGTAATAGCGTAGGAATTTAAATTTCGCACTTTATCGCTTTCTAAACATACTATGCTAGAATTAGGGTTTTGTATGCGAATAAAAATGAACAAAATAGTTGGGCCTAATACAAGATAAATGAGCATGAAAAAATGGACAACACATTTCACACTTGCACCCCTAGGGTATTCCACTTTGTTGCCTTCAAATAATTGAGCCATGTTGCATGTTGAACTTCTTTGGGTAAAACAAACAATCAAATGATCATAGTCCCTCAAAATGTTGCTTAAATGAATGATCAAGTCCCTTTTAAAAGAAAATTGCCCAAAGACATTTAACACTATTGCAATTATGGTCTAAACGATGACCCGCGCCCGTCCCTTTCATCTCCTAAGACAAGATTGTCCACCAAATGCAATGGTGGAACAAAATTGTCAAAAGGTTTAAAACATAACAAAAATCTTTGAGAAAACTTTAGGGTAGATAACTCTTAAGTACTTGCCAATTTGCAAATAAAACACTTGCCTAAATTCAAAACCCACTTCACAAACACTTTCAAAATCAACTTTCAAAAAACCTTGAAACATCTTTTTAAAAGAAAAAACACCTTTTGTAAAACATTCGAGTAAAGAATTGTTACAAGGGTAGCCTATACAAGGCATCTTTTTTCAAAACATTTTCAAAATCACACACCAAGCACCATTTCAAACAATTGAAAACCAAGGCAAGTTGATCTAAGCAAGTACCTAAGAGCCCATGGATAACCATGGATAGAAGGGGTGCTAATACCTTCCCCTTCTATAATCTACTCCCCGAACCCAAGAAAAATCTCAAAGGTTTTTGCTGTGCTTTTTAAACCTTTCCTTAGGATAAAATAAAAAGTCGGTGGCGACTCTTGCTCAACCGAAACATTTGCGAAAACAAACGCAAAACCCTAGTCAGTTCTCCCACCGTATCACAGAACTGGCGACTCTGCTGGGGACAATTTTTAAAGTGGAGTAATCTTAGGGCTTAGAACACCCTCTTGCATGACTAATTGTTTGATTTGCTTGCTTTATACTTTGGCTCTATTGTTTGGGTTTACAATCCTCCACCCGGATTTTGGGAAACATTCATAGATAGCAATACGTTGTGGAAACTGTGCGGGGTATACCGACACGGTCTAAGCAATAGCTATATTAGTGCTACATATTTGTGAGTACCGGTAACCCTTGAGTTCAATCAAGGAGAGTACGGGGCCGCTGAGTGATGTCACTAAGCACTAATGACCTAGAACCTTACTTGACCATCTTGGCCTTTTATTAGGGGTAGTGAGATGACCGGCTTTGGTGCAGTCCGAAGTTGGTAGATACTCGATACTACACTCATTGAGGGTTGTTTTCTTGGAATATTTTGGTCGCTAGTTAAGTGGCTAAACCAAAACAATGAACATTGAAAACAATCCAATGATATTGAGCTCCTTAGAACCCGGTTACTATTTATAGGACAGGTTTTTAAGCCAACTACACTCAAGAGGGTACTTACCTATGAAACCCCATGCAAGCCTGAAATTAGGGTTTGGTGTGATTTGCTTGTACATATGTTTTGTGCATACATCATAAACATCATAAAACATCATATGCATTCACTAACCATTTCAAGGGTTTTGGATCTTCATCTTTGTTCTTGTTTTGTAGGACATGGAAATCCCTCGCAGAAATACCATTCAAGTCAACCTTGTGAGAATCTCTCCTCAACTCAAGGAGATCACCTCAAGAATTCCGGAAAATTCATCCTTCAGTGAAAGACATGGTAGACTGCTCAGCATAGTCAACACCAACATTGAAGAAGATATGATGAAAGTGCTATTCCAGTTCTTTGACCCTCTTCACCACTGCTTCACCTTCCCTGATTATCAGTTGGTACCCACTTTGGAGGAGTTTTCTCAACTCCTAAGAATCCCTATCCTTAATCAACTACCCTTCAACAGTACGGAAAAGGAACCAAAGCCGGAAGATGTTGCTCGAGCATTACATCTACAACCATCCGACATCAAGGGGCATTGGGAAACCAGAAGTGGCGTCAAAGGATTCCTAGCAAAATTCTTGTTTGAGAAGGCATAAGAATGTTGGAACTCATTGGACCTACAAGCCTTTGAAGAGATTGTGGCACTCCTTATCTACGGGTTGGTCTTATTCCCAAATCCTGACCAATTGGTAGATGTCAACGCTGTCAAAATCTTCTTGTCCAGAAATCCAATACCAACATTGCTTGGGGATATCCTTCACTCATTTTACACACGAACAATGAGAAAGAGGGGTGTTCTCATGTGCTGTACTCCTATCCTTGCAAGGTGGTTTATTTCGCACCTTCCACAATCTGTCTTGAAGAATGACCAAGGTACAAGTTGGTCCCAACGGTTGATGACTCTTACTCATTCTGATGTGCATTGGTGTTCTCGGTCCAGAGAAAATGTCATCATCGTTGATCGTTGTGGAGAGTTCCCTAATGTTCCTTTACTTGGAATCAGGGGAGGCATTACCTACAACCATTGCCTAGCTTTGAGGCAATTTGGATATGCACGGAGGGATGGCCCTCATGACATGTTGATTCATAGCCTAGTTTTTGACTTCGACAACGATGCGCAAGGACTTCGCCAAAGATTCATCAGAGCTTGGGGAAAACTCAACAAGGTTGATAGCAAGACTCTGGGACGCAAGAACTCCATCCCTCTTAAGCCCTATCTCAAGTGGGTACGAGCCCGATCCCAAAGTCTGATGATGCCTTATCCTCATGTTCTCCCTATGATTAAAGAGCCCGTCAATGAAGGAGAGGTTCCCTACACCATCCTACATCCAGACATGCCTACATCGTGGGAAGAAATGCAGAAAAGTTGGATTCAACTCAAGGAGGAACGGAACACTTTTGAAGCTAGCTACTACACCAGTGAAAAGAAGGTTCTAGAGCTTACCCGCCGACTCCACGAGCAAGAGGCCCTCAACACCTACATCGCACCAAAGAGGATGCGCAATGTCTTTCTGCCTTGAGAAGTTGATTTTGTAACATTTGGCCCATGGGGCATTTATGTACTAACAAATTTCTTCTTATTAATATGACGTGTGTTCCTCTTTGTCTGAAACAATTTTGAATGTTCTAAATCCTTGAATGCATTGCATACATCAGCATACCATTCATCATGTGCATAAGCAGGTCTCACTCCAGGTTTCCTTATCTGTCTGCTGTTTATTTCAGTAGGATGGATCTCGAGCAAACAGTCAAAGACCTACAAGCCCAGAATGCACAGTTCCAGCAACTCTTGATGACTTTGGTTAAAAGTCAAGAGGATATCAAGGCTCATCTGGAGAGTAAGGACCCAGTGAAGAAGAAAAAGAGGGTCGGAGTGGCTACTTTGGGGAGAAGATTTGATAGAGAAGCTCGGAGAGTGCTTGAATTTCCTCCTACTTCTGATGAAGGGACTAGTAAAAGAGATCGGGTTGCGGTGCCTTTCGAGTCTGATGCGGAGGAGGAGGAGGTTGAAGAGGATGAAGACTATTCCGACCAGCAATACCCTCCAGCTGATGATAAGTACAAGGGTTTATAAGACAGATTGGCTGCCATGGAATTGCAAAGGGTACCAGGTTTGGATTTTGAAGACATGGGCTTGGTTGCCGGAATTGTGATTCCCCCAAAATTCAAAGTGCCAGTGTTTGTGAGGTATGATGGGCTGTCCTGTCCCAAAATGCACCTCAGGTCCTACGTGAGAAAAATCCAACCCTATACGGCAGATAAAAATCTCTGGATTCATTTCTTTCAAGACAGCCTATCGGGAGCCCAGTTGGAGTGGTTTTATCAGCTAGAAGGAACCAGTGTCAGAAATTGGGAAGATTTGGCCACCGCTTTCTACAAACAATACCAGTATAATTCTGATCTTGCTCCTACTCGTACCCAACTTCAGGGTATGTCACTAGGAACAAGTGAGGGATTCAAAGAATATGCACAAAAATGGAGGGATTTGGCTGGCAGGGTGCAGCCTCCTTTAACCGATCGTGAGCTCGTTGATATGTTTCTTGGGACCCTATCTGGGCCATTTTTCAATCACCTAATTGGTAACTCTTCCGCAGGGTTTACCGATTTGATCTTAACCGGCGAAAGAATAGAGGCTGACATCAAGTCAGGAAAGATTCAGAAGGGTGTTGCTGCAAGTGTTGAGAAGAAGCCTTTTAAGAAGGAGATAGCTATGGTATATTCTCAGAGAAGAGCAGGGAAGATGGAGCGTCGGCCAACTGTGGGGGCCGTAATGATTCAAAACACTCCGAGTGAGCAGCCTCGTTATAACCAGTCCAGACCAAATCAGCAACGGGTGGAAAGGCCACAACGGCAGTTCACCCGTATTAATATGACTCCAGCGCAAGTGCTTCCCCATCTGTTGAAGTTAAATCTTGCCACCATCAAGGAGGCACCAAAGAATGTAAATACATCCTCTCCGCATTATCATGCCAATGCTAAATGCGCCTATCATTCAGACAGTGTGGGACACGACACCAATGATTGTTGGGCACTCAAGCATAAGATCCAAGACCTGATAGAGGCTAAGGAGGTAGAGTTTGACGCTCCAGAGAAGCCTAATGTGATATCTGCACCTATGCCGAAACACGGCCGAAATGTCAACGCCATTGAAGAGGATTTGTATGTTGCTGACGTCAGTGATCTGACTACTCCACTGCTAACCATTAAGTTGAATTTGTTAAGGGCCGGGATCTTCCCGGGATGTAAAGAAGACTGCTATTGTTGCCACTCTCTGCCGTTTGATTGTCCGCTATTAAAGAAAGGCATCCAGGGCCTTATGGATAGCCGACAAATTTTGTTCGAAAAAGTTTCTGCTGTTCCAGTTCATGTTGAAAATGTCTCAATCATAACCATTCACGCCAATCTTTCCAAGGCCGTCAAAAATCCTGTTAAGATTACACCAACTGCAAAATCTGTTCCTTTAAAGATAACAATGCCAGGGCCTGTTCCCTATGTCTCTGAGAAGTCGATACCTTGGAACTATGGTGGTGACATCTACTACCATGGTATCAAGCAAGTCGAAGTAATTGAAGAAAGTTCGGATGACGAGGAAGCCAGCATTAGTAACATTGCGGGCACCAGCAAAATCACCAGGAGCGGGAGAATATTTTCTCCAGAGATTGCCCCTCCAAGAGCAGTCTTTGGACCCTCATCAGCTAAAGAAGTCATCCCTGCACCAGTAAAACTCTCTGCTAGAACTCCTTTGATTAAAGAAGTTGTTGTTCCTAGTGCTGTCTCTCCTACCATTGCTGATAAAGGAAAGGGAATACAAGATGAGCCCGTCAGGACGAGGGCTCAACCCTTGGTGATCCCGGAAGCCTCCAAGAAAGAAATGGACGAGATTTTGAGGATAATCAAGAGAAGTGATTACGATGTGGTGGAACAGTTAGGGCAAACCCCCTCCAAGATCTCCATGCTGGCACTATTGCTTTGCTCAGAAGCGCACGCTCAAGCTTTGATTAAGTTTCTGAAGGCAGCTCACGTGCCCCAGGAAACCTCTGCGGATCAATTTCAACATTGCGTGGCTAGCCTGACTGCGGACAATGGATTAGGGTTTTCTGATGCCGACCTGACCCCTAAAGGCCGAAACCACAATGATGCTTTGCATATTTCAATCGAGTGTCGCGGAACCATCCTTGCACATGTTTTGGTTGATACCGGGTCGTCACTGAATGTTTTGCCTAAGAAGGCCCTGGACCGGCTAGATTGCGAAGGGTTAGAATTGAAGCCGAGTGATATCGTCGTCAGAGCTTTCGATGGGTCGAAGAGAATGGTCCATGGAGAGGTCGAAATTCCCATCAAGACAGGCACTGAGGTGTTTAAGTCCACTTTCTATGTAATGGACATCCGTCCATCATACTCCTGCCTGCTGGGTAGACCTTGGATACACCATGCTGGGGCAGTCACCTCCTCCTTGCATCAGATGCTGAAGTATCCTATCAAGGGAAAGATCATCACTGTCCACGGCGAAGAAGAGTACATGATTAGCCACTTAAATTCTTTCCGGTATGTGGAGGTTGAAGGAGAGTTCATTGAGACGCCGTTTCAACATTTTGAAGAAGTTCTTCCTGAAATAGCAGTGACAAAGTTGGCAGCTGTGACACCGAGACAGATGGCCAGGATGGCATCTCTGGAGGATGCAAGGGCCGCAGTTAAAGAAGGGAAGAATTCAACATGGGGGCAGTTGCCTGACATTCCGCATAAGACTGACAAGTTTGGATTAGGGTTCACAGCCGCTGGCCAGAAAGCTATGCGCCGGTCGAAGATTGAAAAGGCGCCAGTCAAAATTTCTCCTTACAGAATCAACGCCCTGGAGGATAAAGACAAGGAAAGCAACATTGAAGAGTGGATTTATCCAACTGTCAGAGGAAGATTGAGCAATTGGGAGGCTAAAGACTTTGTCCCCATCACTTTTATTCATCAGTAATTTATCTGTTAAACATTTCTTATTTGGTCTGTAATATTTTATTTTCAAACAATCCGTACACTATCTTTTCACCTCCTGCCTTGCCCGGGGCATGTAGGTCCACTTGTAAGGGTTTTGACTATTTTTCATATTCTTATGCCATGTTTAATGATTCATTGGACGTTTTTCATTTGATAAACTGCTTATGTTCATTTTCTTTCCTTTTGCATTTTTTGTTTAAGGATGGCTATCCCTTACACACACCCACACTCACCAATGCAGGTACCCATCCACTCCGGATTCCATGGGTGACTATTATGCTGTATCTTTCAATAACTCTGAAGATCTGGTCAATCTAGCCGAGTATGAAGATGACGAAGGTTGTGAAGTACCCGAGGAACTAGCCAGACTTCTGCAACAAGAGGAAAGGGCCATCTTACCGCATGAAGAGCCATTGGAAGCTGTTAACCTGGGAACCGAGGAGAATCAGAAGGAGGTGCAAGTGGGTGCCAACCTGGAACCAAAAGTCAAGGAGCGCTTGGTACAGTTGATGAATGAGTATGTTGAAATCTTCGCTTGGTCCTATGAAGACATGCCGGGTCTAGACACCGACATCGTGGTTCACCGTCTCCCCACAAGAGAAGACTGTCCACCAATCAAAGCAGAAGTAATGAAGCAATTCGATGCTGGCTTCCTGGCTGTTACGTCCTATCCTCAATGGGTCGCTAACATCGTACCGGTACCGAAGAAAGATGGCAAAGTCAGAATGTGTGTGGACTACCGGGATTTGAATAGGGCCAGCCCTAAAGATGATTTCCCGCTACCTCATATTGACATCTTGATCGACAATACAGCCCAGCATAAAGTGTTTTCCTTCATGGACGGATTCTCGGGCTACAATCAAATCAAAATGGCTTCCGAGGACATGGAGAAAACAACTTTTGTCACACAATGGGGCACTTTCTGTTATAAGGTGATGCCGTTCGGGCTGAAGAACGCAGGGGCAACTTATCAACGCGCCATGGTAGCTTTATTTCATGACATGATACATCATGAGATTGAAGTTTACGTAGACGATATGATAGCTCGATCACAAACAGAGGAAGAGCACCTCGAACATTTGAAGAAGCTGTTTGCCAGGTTAAAAGAATACAAGCTCAGGCTGAATCCAAGCAAATGCACTTTCGGAGTTAGGTCTGGTAAACTCCTGGGATTCATTGTAAGCAACAAAGGCATTAAAGTCGATCCGGCAAAAGTGAAAGCAATACAAGAGATGCCTGCTCCCCGTACTGAAAAGGAGGTTAGAGGATTCTTGGGGCGCATAAACTATATTGCCAGATTCATCTCACATCTGACTTCTACCTGTGAGCCAATTTTCAAACTCTTGAAGAAAGATCAGGTAGTCGAATGGAACGACGATTGTCAAGCTGCTTTTGATAGAATCAAGGAGTATTTGCTAGAACCTCCTATTCTGATGCCACCCGTCGAAGGAAGACCGTTGATCATGTATTTGACCGTCTTGGACAACTCAATGGGGTGTGTTTTGGGCCAGCATGACGAGTCTGGTCGAAAAGAGCATGCTATTTATTACCTTAGTAAAAAGTTTACCGACTGTGAGACTCACTGCTCGAGAAAACTTGCTGCGCTTTGGTATGGGCTGCTCGCCGACTAAGACAGTATATGCTGACTCATACTACCTTGTTGATATCCAAAATGGATCCTATCAAGTATATCTTCGAGAAGCCCGCTTTATCTGGAAGGATAGCTAGATGGCAAATGATCTTAACCGAGTATGACATCTAGTACACCACCCAAAAAGCTATAAAAGGGAGTGTACTAGCTGACCATCTGGCTCATCAGGCTATCGAAGATTATCAACCCATGAGATTTGATTTCCCAGACGAGGACATCATGAATTTGGACAACATTGAAGGTAACGAACCGTATGACGGACCCGAAAAGGGATCCCGATGGACCCTGTACTTTGATGGTGCTTCAAATGCACTTGGAAACGGTATCGGTGCGGTACTCATTTCCCCAGAAGGTTGTCACACGCCTTTCACGGCCCGACTTTGCTTCAGCTGTACCAACAACATGGCTGAATATGAAGCTTGCATTTTTGGTCTCAAGGCTGCTATAGACTTGGGGATCAAATCTTTGATTGTATTTGGGGACTCGGCTTTGGTTATCAGCCAAATCAAAGGAGAGTGGGATACCAAGCATCCTAATCTTATCCCATACAAAGAACATGTCCTGACATTGTTGCCTCGTTTCGAGCAAATTACCTTCGAGCATTTCCCGCGAGAAGAGAATCAGCTAGCCGATGCTCTAGCCACAATGTCCTCCATGTTTAAACTCAACTGGGATAACGAGGCTCCCCAAATCACCATCAAGCGAATGGATGAACCGGCGCATTGCCACGAGATTAATACCAAAGAAGTAGTGGAACAACCTTGGTTCCATGAAATCAAAAGGTATCTCGAGACTAGAGATTATCCTGAAGGAGCTTCCGTAAATGACAAGAAGTTCTTAAGGAAATTCGCTGCTAAGTTCTTCCTGAGCAACGACATCCTTTACAAACGAAGCCATGATTGTGTATTACTCCGATGTGTGGATAAAGCTGAAGCAGAGTTGATCATGACTGATATACACAGCGGCACATTTGGCACTCACTTGAGCGGGCATACAATGGCTAAGAAGATCCTAAGGGCAGGCTATTACTGGTCTACCATGGAAGCTGACTGCCATCAACATTCCCGTACTTGCCACAAGTGTCAAGTCTATGCTGACAAAGTTCATATTCCTCCGGTTCCCCTCAACGTCCTGACTGCTCCGTGGCCCTTTGCAATGTGGGGCATTGACATGATTGGAGAGATCAAGCCCACGGCTTCCAATGGACATCGCTTCATCCTGGTTGCCATTGACTACTTCACTAAATGGGTCGAAGCAGCTTCCTTCGCCTCTGTCACCAAAAATGTGGTTGCCCGTTTTATCAAGCAAAATCTCATATGTCGGTATGGTGTTCCAGACAGGATCATCACGGACAACGGTACAAATCTGAATAACACAATGATCACTGCATTATGCGAACAGTTCAAGATTTATCATCACAATTCATCTCCCTATCGGCCGAAGATGAACGGTGCTGTTGAAGCTGCGAACAAAAACATTAAGAAGATCATTCAGAAAATGACAGTCACTTACAAAGACTGGCATGAGATGTTGCCGTTTTCTCTGCATGGATACCGTACGACGACACGCACTTCAACTGGGGCAACCCCATTTTCTTTGGTTTATGGCATGGAAGCTGTTTTGCCTATGGAAGTCCAGATCCCCTCTCTAAGGATTATGAAGGATGCAGGTTTGAATGAAGATGATTGGATGCAGACCCGACTTGATCAACTCAATCTGATCGACGAAAAGCGACTTGCTGCTATATGCCATGGTCAGACATACCAAAAGCGGATGATCAAGGCCTTCAATAAGAAAGTCAGACGTCAAGTATATCGAGTCGGAGATCTCGTAATCAAGCGGATTATCTTGCCGCAAAGTGATCCCAGGGGCAAATGGACTCCTACATATGAAGGACCATTTGTGATCAAGAGCATATTTTCTGGTGGTGCAATGATTTTGACCACCATGGACGGCGACGATTTGCCGCACCCTGCAAATGCAGACATAGTCAAAAGATACTACGCATAAAATAACCCGACAAGTCGAAAACCCGAAAGGGCGGCTTGGGCAAAAATGGGCATCCCGGTGAACCGAAAAACCGAAAGGGCGGTTCAAGCAAAAAATTAGGGATAAAAACGAAAAAATCTGTACACTCGGCAAGTCGAAAACCCGAAAGGGCGGCTTGGGCAAAAAGGGGTTTCCCGGTGGATCGAAAACCCGAAAGGGCGATTCAGGAAAAAGTTAGGGAATTAAAGCGTATGACTATGTCTCGTCGGATCACTTCAAAGACAATCTCTTCATCAACCAATTCCAGACTTCTGATCAATCCAGTCATCGTCAAACGAAGCATTGAATGGACAGATATTCAGAGTTGTGAAAGCTATAGCAGAACGGAATCCCATGGAATTATTTCACATAACCATCCTTTATTTTGTATAAAATCTTTCAATATTTACGACAAAGTCCTCTTACTAGGATGATTGTCTCCTTTGTACAAATATACTCAAATAAAATCAATACAAACACTCTTCCCAAAATTTGTGTCATTTCCCTTTTCTTCTTCTCTTGCACTATTTGTTTTATTTTGAGAAACGTCCAATGTTTTGTTAAATAGGCATATGCATTTGAAACATAATCACTTCCTCAATGAACCTAAAAAAGAGGATTACTGATAGGATGAAGGTACATATGGATATCTTGACACCCTTTCGAAGGAAACCCTCCAAGAGATTTGGAATCCACATCCCTAGCAAACCCTGAGGCTTATCTCCAGCAGACCCTCGAAGCTTATCCCCAGTAAGGTTCTGGAAGATATTTCCCCGCAGAGCACGGACGTCTCTCCCGAGTTTTATTCAAAGTTATTCCTCACAAAGGCTTATAACTGGGTTATCCTCAGCTAACAACCACAGAAGATCGCACTCGCCAGGTTTCTTCCTATCCCCAACGGAGTTCATCAAGAGTTTCCCAGCACAACTTATCAATATGATCCCCGGAGGAGTTTATCCTTGTTATCACCAGCCAGAGAGTCCTCCAGAGCTCAATTTCCCTCAAAGTGCAAATTTTCAATATCCCCAGCGGAGCCAGACTAATGAGCCTTCTCCCCAGAGAGTCTTAGAAAGAGAAACCTTGAGTTCCCCAGTGAGATCGCCAGAGTTACTTCCCATCAAATTGAAGATTCTCAGTCTTACTTCCCCAGCATGAGTCTACTAGATTGATACTCCCCAGTAGAGGTCATCAGTGTAGGTGTTTAGGTATTGGCTTGCATTTTTGGTAAATTCCAAGTGTATGTGTGAATGTCATGACTGATGTCATAACATTCTAGTTCAGGTTGTACTAACTCTTTAGGTACATATGCAGAAAAATATTGTAACTCAAATACTGATGTTTATAAGTGTGTATCTGAGCATGTTTGCAAAATGATCACATTTAGCTAATCAGTAGACAGGTTTTCTCAGATGTCATAACAGATGTTATGACATCCTGTTCTGAACTAGCAGGATTACAGGATTGGATAAGTCTGAGTTTTTTCAGGAAATAACTCAGTCCTTCTTAAACAGAATCCTGCGTTTTCTGAGGAGTAAACTCGCTCAATCCTAACCTGATCAACAAAGTACTGTGACCTGGTCATTAGGTCAAGAGGAATCAACCCTAGGTTTTTGGAAACCCTAACTGAAGTTGCAGCTGCTATATATTCAACAGAGCTGCGGTTTTTGAAGCGATCCCTGCTGATTGATTTAGAAGATCAAGTTTGTAATCTGTATAGATTTGTTTATTGTACTCCAAGCAATTATCATTGTGATAAGTGTCTTGGAATAGGTTTCAATTGTAAGGGTTGTGTAGCACTCAAAGCTTTGAAGCAAGAGTGTTTAAATGTTACTTGACTAAAGCTGTGAAGCAGAGTCAAGTTAGTTGTGTACATCACTCAAAGCTGTGAAGCACGAGTGATTGTGTTACTTGATTAAAAAGCTGTGAAGCTTAATCAAGTGTGTGTTTTGAAGAGTGTCTTCATCAATTCTCAAGTCAAATTGGTTTATGTATCACTGCTGTGATTGAGGGGGAGTGAGTAGGAACTCAGGTTTAAGTTGTACTTAGATTAGAATTGCATTGGGTAGATCTTAAGTGAAGGAGATAAACTGGTTGGTTTATTCCTGAATTAACATCTCTTATAGTGGATTCTCTCCCTGGCTTGGTAGCCCCCAGAGTAGGTGTTGTTGCACACTGAACTGGGTAAACAATTGACTGTGTTATTTACTGCTTTTGTATTTACTGTCATATAGTAAGTCAGATACGGTGTCATAACATTGGACGTGACATTGAGTATCTGTAGCCAGAATTTTCAATTGGCATCAGAGCAGGCACCCTGCCTGTATTACTGGGTGAGATCTAGGGATATCACTTTCTGGCACTATGGACAAAGAAGGAGTTTTTGGAAATAGACCACCCATTCTGGATGGAACTAATTATGACTACTGGAAACCTCGTATGATTGCCTTCCTAAAATCTCTGGACAAAAAGGCTTGGAGAGCTGCTGACAAAGGATGGATTCATCCCACCATAACTGAAAGAGATGGGACAATCAGTCTGAAGCCTGAGGAAGATTGGAGTAAAGAAGAAGATGAGTTAGCTCTGGGAAATTCAAAAGCCTTAAATGCCTTGTTCAATGGAATTGATAGAAACATCTTCAGATTAGTACATCAATATGAACTGGCCAAGGAAGTTTGGGACACCCTCAAAACTACTCATGAGGGCACTTCCAAAGTAAAGATGTCAAGGCTTCAGATGTTGACCACTAAGTTTGAGAATCTAAAAATGATGGAAGATGAAACCATCCATGAATTTCACATGAACATCTTGGAGATTGCCAACACCTCAGGAGCACTGGGAGAAAAAATGTCAGAAGAAAAACTGGTGAGGAAGATTCTCAGATCCTTGCCTAAAAGATTTGCAATGAAGGTAACTGCCATAGAGGAAGCCCAGGACATTAGCAAGTTAAAAGTGGATGAACTTATTGGGTCTCTTCAGACTTTTGAGATGGGGATCACTGATAATGGTGACAAGAAGAACAAAAGCATAGCACTTGTAACCAACACTGATGTTGAACACAAGGAGGATGAAGAAGAAAACATATCAGAAGCCATTGCCATGCTTGGAAGACAGTTCAACAGGCTCATCAAAAGAATGGACCCAAAGTCAAGGTCAAATGTTCATAACATTCCTTCTGACATTGACAGTTCCAGCAGAAGACCAAGATCAGAAGATAAGGAAAACCAAGGCAGAGGAATTCAATGCCATGGATGTGAAGGATATGGACATATTCGAGCTGAATGTCCTACCTTTCTTAAGAAGCAAAAGAAAGGAATGACTGTTACTTGGTCTGACTATGATTCAGAAAGCAATTCTGAAGAAGAATCTGCCAAACTAGTTACTGCCCTAACTAGTGTTTGTACTTCTGAAAGTGACACCAGTGATGAAGAAGTAACATTTGAAGAACTGGCTGATACCTACAAGAAATTGTGTATCAGAAGTGGTGAAGTCTGTGTGCAAAATGAGAAACAATCAAAACTCATTGTAAAGCTGGAGGCTGAAAAGAAAGCAAATCTTGAAACTATAAGTCATTTAGAAGGAGAAGTTCAACTGCTGAACTCACAACTGAATCAAATGACCAAATCAGTCAAGATGTTGACAAATGGAACAGACAAATTGGAAGAGATTCTTCAGACTGGACAAAATATGGGAAATAAATCTGGGCTAGGATTTGTGGAAACAAAGAAAGTTGTTACCAGGAAGCAAATGTCAAACCAGATGTCTCAACATTACTCTCAACATCAGGGACAGAGACACATGAAGAAGAGGTACCAAAGATGGAGATGTCATCATTGTGGGAAATATGGTCACATAAAGCCCTTCTGCTACAGACTACATGGATATCCTAATCAGAAATCAGATGTCAAACCTAAGTCTAAAAAGGTACCACACGCTCCTCAATGGAAGAAAAAGGCTATTGCACTGATAGCACACACTTCCCTAAAGATCTCAGCAAAGGAAGATTGGTACTTTGACAGTGGATGTTCCAGACACATGACTGGAGTCAAAAATCTCCTCAATAATGTTATGCCTCACACCACCAGTTTTGTGACCTTTGGAGATGGTGCTAAAGGAGAAATCAAAGGAGTTGGTAATTTGGACTACCCTGGAGTTCCAAGTCTGAATAAGGTACTGCTGGTAAAAGGGTTGACTACTAATCTCATCAGCATCAGTCAATTATGTGATCTAGGATTCATGGTCAACTTCTCAAGATCTGAATGTCTAGTGTTTAATGAAAAACTAGATATTGTAATGAGAGGAATAAAATCCAAAAATAACTGTTATGTATGGCAGCCTGAGAACACTGATATCCACACTTGGAGTCAAATCATCAAAGAAGAAAAAGATATGAAACAGTGGCAGCATAAACTTGAAGGAATGAAAAGAGCTATTCCTATGGAAGATGTCAGAAGAACTCCTAAACTACAGGCTGATAATATATGTGATGTGGCAAAGAACAAGTCTCATAAATCCTGTTCTCAAAAATTCTGGTCAACACAGATGCTACCTGAAGACAATGTTACACAAGATGTTGTGACATTGTGGTGTGATAATCTGAAAACATTCAACATTTCCTTAAACCCTATTGACTTTGGAGAGAAGAAATCATTTGAACTGAAACATAGGTTCTCTGAGCTTCAGCTAACTGATTCTTCTATCAAGGCGCTTGTTGGAAATCAACTTGAAAATTTGAAGGGCAAATTGGGTATTCACCTACATGAGAAATTATAGCAATTAGTTTTGCTGAAAACAAGGGTTGAAGGGATTAATTCTATTAAGTCTATATTTAGTGGGTTGATCATATTCATTCACAATTCCTTCAAAAGCCTTCAGAAGTTGAAAAGACTCCCTTGTACTCCCTATCTCTCTCATCCTTGCAACCTGTTTTCTCCTCCCAATCAAAGAGCTTTCTCAAATTGCTACTGCTACTCAACGTTAAACACAATGTCTCAGACATCATCTTCCACTATGGCGGCTTCGTCTCACTCATCATCATCGTCATCTGATCAAGATTCTAGGGCAATCACGACATGCATAGAATCTGAAGTACTTGAGGTCACTCCTCTCAGGGAGATGGCAACTAACCCAGCCAAAATCAAGAAGCTCAGGACCAGACATGCAGGAAGAGCTCAAGCTGCAGTCTCTGGTAATTCTTCTCTTCCTTCATCTACTATACCTAATAAAGAAGGAACAGTTCAAGTACACCAAGCTATTGCTAGATTGGTTACTAGCATTCTGAGTGGCAACCAATCTGTACCGGGGATTTCTATTCCTTTGAATCAATCTGAAAGTCCAAATGTGGAAGGTTCTGAAAATATAGATGTCACTGAGGATGTTGTGACACCAAAAGACAACATTCAGAATCCCTCTGAAAAGGCTGCTGATCCACCTATCATTGATGTGGATGAAGAGTACTCAGATAATGAACTGATTGCAAATGTGAACCCTAGCATTGCTAGGAGATTGATGAAAAGAAAAAGTAGTGAGACTGTTAAACCTAAGAAGTCCAAGGCTGAAGGGATGGCTGAAAAAATTCAGACTAAAGGGAAGAAGGCACAGGTGCTGACCGCTAGACAACCAATCTCCAAGAAAAGAAAAGAACCTGAAACTTCTGACTCTGATGATGAATCAGAATTTGAGATTGACATTGACAATGCTCCCATCAGAAGGAAGCTCCCTTCCAGCAAGATTGCTAGAGTGCCTGAAGTGCCAACTGACAACATCTCCTTTCATCATCCTGATAATGCAAACAGGTGGAAGTATGTTTGCTTGAAGAGAATAGCCTTGGAGAGAGAACTCAACAATGATGCTTTGGAGTGCAAAGACATCATGGAGCTGATCAGGAATGCTGGGCTAATAAAGACTGTGATGAAGTTTGGCAAATGTTATGAAAATCTGGTTAAAGAGTTTGTAGTGAACTTATCCAATGATTGTGCTGATGGGAGGTCAGCTGACTTTGAGAGTGTGTTTGTGAGAGGAAGAAGGGTCAAGGTCTCTCCATCAGAAATCAACAAGTTTCTTGGAAGAACGAATAAGGACTGTCCTGATCTAGAGGCAACTGACAATGAAGTATGCTTGACCATCACTGCCAGGCAGGTAAAGTGCTGGCCATTGAAAGGGAAGTTAAATGCTAGTAAACTCAGCATGAAATTTGCCATCTTGCATAAAATAGGTGCAGCAAACTGGGTGCCTACAAATCACAAATCAACCATCTCCACAGGATTGGGGAGATTCATCTATGCTGTAGGAACCAAGACTGCCTTTGACTATGGAAGGTACATTTTTGAACAAACCTTGAAGCTTGCTGGCAGTTATGCTGTCAAAGGACCAATTGCCTTTCCCTCCCTCCTTTGTGGAATCATCCTTGCACAATATCCTGACATACTTGTAGCAAGAGATACAGACTGCAAAAGAGCCCCTGCCCTTGGCCTGCACTACAAACTGTTTCAGGGATCCCATGCTCCAGACATTGTCATAACATCAGCTGAGACATCGTCTGCAAAGAGCCAGTCCAAAACATCAGATGTCATAGCTGTCTTAAAAGAAACTTGCAAAGATCTGGATGCTAGAAAAAGGACCCTAGAAGCACTAATTGCCAAGCTAGAAAAGGAAGAAGCTGAAGCAAGCATGAGGGAAGAAGATGAAGGACAGCTCAACATTGAAGAAAGTGGCTACTCTGAGTCTGATGACAGTACTTAAAGGATGATTGCTGCTTTGTGGTGTTGCTGGTGGAGTTTGGAAGTATGTTCTGCTGTTGTCTGCTGCTGATCTCATTATTTTGTCTTGGATAACTGTATAACTTTATAAACATGTAATCTTTGGCCCATTTGTGGCTAAAGTGGGGGAGAATATTTGGTACTGCTTAATTAGTACTTAACACTATATTTTTCTGCTGTCGTCATTTATTTCTGCTGCTATCTATCTATCTCTGATTGTTTAGGGACTTTAGCCAAAAATCTGCCAAAGGGGGAGTTTGTAGGTGTTTAGGTATTGGCTTGCATTTTTGGTAAATTCCAAGTGTATGTGTGAATGTCATGACTGATGTCATAACATTCTAGTTCAGGTTGTACTAACTCTTTAGGTACATATGCAGAAAAATATTGTAACTCAAATACTGATGTTTATAAGTGTGTATCTGAGCATGTTTGCAAAATGATCACATTTAGCTAATCAGTAGACAGGTTTTCTCAGATGTCATAACAGATGTTATGACATCCTGTTCTGAACTAGCAGGATTACAGGATTGGATAAGTCTGAGTTTTTTCAGGAAATAACTCAGTCCTTCTTAAACAGAATCCTGCGTTTTCTGAGGAGTAAACTCGCTCAATCCTAACCTGATCAACAAAGTACTGTGACCTGGTCATTAGGTCAAGAGGAATCAACCCTAGGTTTTTGGAAACCCTAACTGAAGTTGCAGCTGCTATATATTCAACAGAGCTGCGGTTTTTGAAGCGATCCCTGCTGATTGATTTAGAAGATCAAGTTTGTAATCTGTATAGATTTGTTTATTGTACTCCAAGCAATTATCATTGTGATAAGTGTCTTGGAATAGGTTTCAATTGTAAGGGTTGTGTAGCACTCAAAGCTTTGAAGCAAGAGTGTTTAAATGTTACTTGACTAAAGCTGTGAAGCAGAGTCAAGTTAGTTGTGTACATCACTCAAAGCTGTGAAGCACGAGTGATTGTGTTACTTGATTAAAAAGCTGTGAAGCTTAATCAAGTGTGTGTTTTGAAGAGTGTCTTCATCAATTCTCAAGTCAAATTGGTTTATGTATCACTGCTGTGATTGAGGGGGAGTGAGTAGGAACTCAGGTTTAAGTTGTACTTAGATTAGAATTGCATTGGGTAGATCTTAAGTGAAGGAGATAAACTGGTTGGTTTATTCCTGAATTAACATCTCTTATAGTGGATTCTCTCCCTGGCTTGGTAGCCCCCAGAGTAGGTGTTGTTGCACACTGAACTGGGTAAACAATTGACTGTGTTATTTACTGCTTTTGTATTTACTGTCATATAGTAAGTCAGATACGGTGTCATAACATTGGACGTGACATTGAGTATCTGTAGCCAGAATTTTCAATCAGGAATTCTCTTTTCCAGCAGCAGCCAAGGATTTATTTTTCCCAGCAGCAGTCAAGATGTTTTTATCTTCGGCCACCTCGGATTCATTTATCCTCAGCAAGATAGCTCGTCAGCTTACATGCGCATTCATCACATTCACGTCATAAACATTGATGTCACGTATATTGCATCATGCATCATAACATTGCATACAACTAACTCTTTACCTTCTCAGGAAAGATCAGTCGACAGACTAAAATCATTCAACTTCAAGATTTCTGAAAACAGTTCACGGGTTCTCCAAGTAAACGGATGTTAACCTGTCACTTGTTCAGACTCTTCTTCAAGACTTCTGAAAACAGTTTGTGGATTCTTCCCAACAACGGATGTTAATCTATCAACTTATTCAGATGCAACTTTTGAAAACAGTTTACAGACGCTTCCCAACAACGGATGCTGCTCTATTGCTTATTCAACTTCAAGATTTCTGAAAACAGTTCACGGGTTCTCCAAGTAAACGGATGTTAACCTGTCACTTGTTCAGACTCTTCTTCAAGACTTCTGAAAACAGTTTGTGGATTCTTCCCAACAACGGATGTTAATCTATCAACTTATTCAGATGCAACTTTTGAAAACAGTTTACGGACGCTTCCCAACAACGGATGCTGCTCTATTGCTTATTCAACTTCAAGATTTCTGAAAACAGTTCACGGGTTCTCCAAGTAAACGGATGTTAACCTGGCACTTGTCCAGACTCTTCTTCAAGACTTCTGAAAACAGTTTGTGGATTCTTCCCAATAACGGATGTTAATCTATCAACTTATTCAGATGCAACTTTTGAAAACAGTTTACGGACGCTTCCCAACAACGGATGCTGCTCTATTGCTTATTCAACTTCAAGATTTCTGAAAACAGTTCACGGGTCCTCCAAGTAAACGGATGTTAACCTGTCACTTGTTCAGACTCTTCTTCAAGACTTCTGAAAACAGTTTATGGATTCTTCCCAACAACGGATGTTAATCTATCGACTTGCTCAGATGCAACCATTGAAAACAGTTTACAGATTCCTCCCGACAACGGATGTCAATCTATTGCTTGTTCAGACTCCCAGTTCGGAGATGGTCCAAAGCTTGGACACTTTCCTGATATTCCCTTCCAGATGGCATCTCTAAGCCCATCCCCGACAAGATTTCTGTCACTCTCCCAGATGGCATCGTTAAGCCCATCTCCAAATGGCATCTCTAAGCCCATTCCCGCATCCGTTGCTTTGACAAGTGCAAATTTCCGGGCACTCTAGTGTCCAATCTCCTTTTACCCTCGAGTCACGAAAGGCAAACTTGCCAATCTAACTCTTCGGATTCAAGAAGATTGAACAGGGGCAATTGTTGTACCCCAAAATTTGCCTTCCCATTTCTCATTGATTTCTCATCACAAAGCCCTTGAAGCTCAAGGTCCAGTTAGGGTTTCATCTGCTCAAGACCTCCCCTTGCACTGTTGACTCAAATTAGGGTTTGTGTCTGCACAGAGATGCTTTGACCTAAAATGTCCAAGATGACTTTCATTCTTCATATTGGACTCCCAAGTTTACCCACATCAAGTTTCAAGTCTTGATTCCAAGTTTTGTCCAGTCAATTGGACAGTTGACCTAAAAATCAGCTGTATTGGGGAAAAGTCAACTGTGGCCAATTGACAGTCAAACCTCATGAAATTTGACCCACATCAACATTATGAACTCATATGAACCATTTGGTCAAGTTTGGATCACAATTCCACAAGAAATTTGATCAGATCACCAAAAGGGCAAAATGGTCATTTTTAGGGTTTTGACTGCACAAAGGCAATTTTTGACTGTTTGACCTAGCCAATGGCAAACCAAGCTCACACATGGACTCAAGGACCCCATGGAATTATCTTTACATGATCAACAAACTCAAAAGATCCCAAGTACACAAGATTGACAGTTGAATTTCCCAGTCAATTGATCAATTTTGACTGTACACTGAAAAGTCAAACTTTGACTTTTTGGTCAAAATCAAGAGTCAAGATTCATTTTTCATCAAAACTTGCCAAATCATGAAACTTGTTCACCAAGAAACCAAGAAATGCAAATTAGGGTTTAAAATGGAATTTTTCATAACTTAGAATTTTTCTAAGTTATGGAAAACCCTAATTTTTTCCCAACTTTGCCCCACTGTTTCACCATGATCCATTTGGATTCAAACAAAAGTCCAAACATGAAAGTTGTAGCTTGTTGCACAATCTACAACTTTGATTCACAAAGTTTTCTCATTTGAAGCTTGCATCTCAAGTTACAAATTTTTGAATAAGGGCATTAAACCATTTTTAACTTAGTGAAATTTTAACCTATTTTGACAAGTTTTTCTACCCCACTTCAAGGCCATTTTCCATACACTTCCACTTGGAATTTCAAATTGCATTTCAAAGATGGATTGTATTATACACTCCAAGCTTTCCAAAATGTCCAATAACTCATCAAACAACCTCATGGTTAGGGAGAATCGAATTTCACAATATAGCAAAAACTCACTTTTGAATTGGCCATTTTTCATGTTCATAAGTTATGCAAACTTCTCAAAACCAGCATGCCTTTGATTACAGGTCCTTAAACCAAGTTACACTCAATAATTTAATGCATATTCTTTGTGCCAAGACCATGTTCTTTGTGTTCTAACATTACATGAAGGTTTAATCCATTTTTAGATAAAGTAAACTATCCATTTTTGCAAAAGTTCACTTTATGTCCAATTGATAAATCAAGCAAGTACAAACCAAATCTCTTTAGCACAAGATTATGAACAAATTACTCTGATCAAGAGAAGCTTTGCAGCAGGATTAGGGGTCCTCTACTGACCTAGAAACACAAGTTGCCTTTCTTGCTTAAGTTAGAAGAAAAGTGCCATAACATGAACCAACATCCATCTCAGCCTAGATACACAAGAACAAAGTTATCAAACATATTACACACATCATAACCAAGCTATTGCACGAGCCATTTGCCTCCCAAAAATCATCAAACCAAAAAACACCATCAAACTGCCAAAACAGAGTTGCCTCTGCAGTTTGAGTGCCAACTTCTATTCCTCTCAAGCATTCTTGCCAAAACCAGTTCACATACCTTCCATACCACCTATGCAAGCTAACCAAAAGCAAAGGCACGACCTGTAATCACTCTAGCCACTTCCACCATTTTCACATTTCTGATTTGCAGGTGGAGTTCTCTAGCTCGATTCAGAAGCTTTCAAGACAAAGTAAACATTGGAATAGCATCCCTGAACCTCAAGGAAGCTTTTCCAATCATCACCTTGCACTGAAAGTCCCCACATTGCAAGATAGAACTTCAGCTGAACAGGTATCTTGTTGAACTCGTATCTCTCTTATTATGCATCATTAGCTTTAAATTTGTGAATAAACAAGGTTCTACTCATGCCACTGAACATGTACATGTTTTTACTTTTCATTTCTTTTGCTTGAGTTGTGAGAATTTGGAGTTTAAAAATGGCAGAAAAACTAGGTTAGGATTTGGGGGAGGAGAAATTCTCCCTCATCTTAGAGAGTTAGATCAAGTTATGCATATGGTTAGAATCGTGATTTCATGCTTAACATCTTTTGTGTTGGAAGTTTGTTCAAAAAATCAAGGAATCAGGATATTCAAGTGGAGCTCTTGGCGCGCGTTTTCTGAACAATTTTTGTTCAAAGGTTGAAGAAAGGTGACTTTGGGCTGGGCTTGCTTCTGAGTTGCTTTTCACACCACCCTTTTTGGTTTTGCACCCCTGAGCCCATTTGCTTCATTTTTAATATTTTTGACTTTTGCCTTTTTTTGATTGGTTCATTTATTTTTTCTCAGCATATTAAAAACATAAAAATATTTTTCTCATCATTTTTTGAGTTTATTAAGTATTTATTTGATTATTTCTTTAGTTTGTATATAAATGAATAAATATATATCTTTTGTTTAAAATTACAAAAATAGCATAAATATACTTTTTATACACTTTTATTTTATTTTTACCCCCTGTAAATATTTTACATAAAAAATACTTTTTTTGTTAATATTAAAAATTATTATTATTTATATATATAATACATGTTTAAAATAATATATATATATATACATATATTTATTAATATACTTAGAATAAAATACTAAAATATACATATTTTATTTTATTAATATTAAAAACTACAAAAAATCTTTTTTTCACAAATAAATTTCTTTTCTTATTTTATTTTTGTGTATAAATGATAAATATTGCATATATTAATAAATGATATCTTTTATTTAATAGAATTAGGGTTTTTGCCCTAAAACTCAAAAATACTCCAAAAATAATATTTTATAATATTTTTATTTTCTTTCTTATTATACATAAATAATACTTTTTTCATACATATAAAAAATTCCTTTTTGCATTCTTGCATATTTGTTTTGTTTACCATTTAAACTATACATTTATTTATCTTGTAAATATTCATAGAAAATGATGTAATAGTTTAGGTTTAATTTTTTTTTTGTCTAAATATACCCCATTTGAAACATTGTACCCCCCTCCCCATATTATTGTGTTGTAATAGCGTAGGAATTTAAATTTCACACTTTATCGCTTTCTAAACATACTATGCTAGAATTAGGGTTTTGTATGCGAATAAAAATGAACAAAATAGTTGGGCCTAATACAAGATAAATGAGCATGAAAAAATGGACAACACATTTCACACTTGCACCCCTAGGGTATTCCACTTTGTTGCCTTCAAATAATTGGGCCATGTTGCATGTTGAACTTCTTTGGGTAAAACAAACAATCAAATGATCATAGTCCCTCAAAATGTTGCTTAAATGAATGATCAAGTCCCTTTTAAAAGAAAATTGCCCAAAGACATTTAACACTATTGCAATTATGGTCTAAACGATGACCCGCGCCCGTCCCTTTCATCTCCTAAGACAAGATTGTCCACCAAATGCAATGGTGGAACAAAATTTTCAAAAGGTTTAAAACATAACAAAAATCTTTGAGAAAACTTTAGGGTAGATAACTCTTAAGTACTTGCCAATTTGCAAAGAAAACACTTGCCTAAATTCAAAACCCACTTCACAAACACTTTCAAAATCAACTTTCAAAAAACCTTGAAACATCTTTTTAAAAGACAAAACACCTTTTGTAAAACATTCGAGTAAAGAATTGTTACAAGGGTAGCCTATACAAGGCATCTTTTTTCAAAACATTTTCAAAATCACACACCAAGCACCATTTCAAACAATTGAAAACCAAGGCAAGTTGATCTAAGCAAATACCTAAGAGCCCATGGATAACCATGGATAGAAGGGGTGCTAATACCTTCCCCTTCTATAATCTACTCCCCGAACCCAAGAAAAATCTCAAAGGTTTTTGCTGTGCTTTTTAAACCTTTCCTTAGGATAAAATAAAAAGTCGGTGGCGACTCTTGCTCAACCGAAACATTTGCGAAAACAAACGCAAAACCCTAGTCAGTTCTCCCACCGTATCACAGGGAGGTATTGGGGATCTTAGGGTCGTGCTTCAGCTTAGGATGAATGTTTAGAATGTGCTTGATAACTTTCTCTAAGGCTTGGTTAACTGATATGAGAGTTGGTACATGTTATGCTATGTTTCTTAAACTTTAAGCAAGCAATGGCCAAGTTCAGTTCTAGACAGGTAGAGGCCCCTCTAATGTGCTGCATAACTCAGTCTTGATCAGTGTGATTAACTCATAAACTTGTGCCAAAGAGATTTCAAATGTACTTGCATGGATTTGCTTTAGACATAAAGTGTAACTTTTGCAAAAATGGATATAATGCTTTTTCCAATTTGGGATTAAACCTTTAGGCAATGCTTGAACACATAGAACATGGTCTTGGCACAAAGGATTGGCATTAAATTTATGAGTGTAATTGAGATAAAAGACCTGTAATCAAGTTGTGCAAGCTGAGATTGAAAATGCATAGTGTTATGAACATGAAATTGGCCATGAATCAAAGTGACTTTTGCCCATATTGCCAAATTCGATTCTCCCTAACCACAAGGGTGTTTGAGAAGTTCTTGGACATTTTGGAAATCTTGTAATGTGTACTACAATCCATCTTTGAAATGAAAATTGAAATTTCAAGTGGAAGTGTATGAAAAATGGTCTTGAAGTTAGGTAAAAACCTTGCCTAAAATAGGTCAAATTTTCTTTAAGTTAAGAATGGTTTGGTACCCTTGTTCCAAAAATTGTAACTTGAGATACAAGCCTCTTTTGGGAAAACTTTGTGAATCAAAGTTGTAGATTATGCAATAGGCTACAACTTTCATGTTTTGACTTTTGCTTGAATCCAAATGAATCTTGGTGAGAAAGTGGGACAAAGTTAGGAAAAAATTAGGGTTTTTCATAACTTAGAAAAATTCTAAGTTATGAAAAATCTTCATTTCAAACCCTAATTTGCAATTTTGGATTTCTTGATGAACAAGTTTCATGATTTGGCATGTTTTGATGAAAAATGAATCTTGACACTTGATTTTGACCAAAAAGTCAAAGTTTGACTTTTTAGTATACAGTCAAAGTTGATCAATTGACTGGGAAATTCAACTGTCAACCTTGTGTATTTGGGATCTTTTGAACTTGTTGAGCATGTCAAGATAATTCCATGGGGTCCTTGAATCCATATGTGAGCTTGGTTTGCCATTGGCTAGGTCAAACAGTCAAAACCCTAAAAATGACCATTTTGCCCTTTTGGTGATCTGATCAAATTTCTTGTGGAATTGGGATCCAAACTTGATCAAATGGTCCATGTGAGTTCATAATGTTAATGTGGGTCAATTTTCATGAGATTTGACTGTCAATTGGCCACAGTTGACTTTTTCCCCAATACAGTTGATTTCTAGGTCAACTGTCCAATTGACTGGGCAAAATTTGGAATCAAGACTTGAAACTTGGTATGGATAAACTTGGGAGTCCAACATGAAGCATGAAAGTCATCTTAGGCATTTTAGGTCAAAATATCTTTGTGCAAACACAAACCCTAATTTGGGTCAACAGTGCAAGGAGAAGTCTTGAGCAGAGGAAACCCTAACTGGATCTTGATCTTCAAGGGTCTTGTGATGAGAAAATGTTGAGGAAATGGGAGGGAAAATTTTGGGGTACAACAACTAGCTTGATAGTTTTCAAGTGAACTAGTATAAACATACTTTGTTCTTTACTTCTTGTTCTTAATTATTGTTATTATCAAGAGTGAAAGAAAAAATATTTTAGTTAAAGGGGATATTTTTAAAAGAAAAGTTTTGATTTAAAACCCAATTCAAACTCCTCTTTCTTGTGTTTTTCACACCTTCAGTTGTGACCTGTTTGGCACTTTCCTTTTCATGATCACTTTCATAATCTTCTTATGACAATGACACCGACAAACTTTTCTTCTGCTTCTTGAGATAAGTGGGGAACTCACTTATTATTTGACCAAATCCTTCACATTCATAACAGTAAACTCCTTTTCCTTGGCTGAATTTGTCATTAGTTCCATCTCTTCCTCCAAAATCCTGATTTTTGTTGATGTCCAATGACTTGTCAAATGACTTGTTCTTGACATTTGATCTTGATTTTTAGTCAACCTTCTTCAACACTTTGTTGAATTGTTTTCCAAGTAACACAATATCATTGGACATTACTTCTTCTATATCCAAGTCACACGTATCTTTTGGATCATCAGTATTGGAGACAAAAGCTATGCTCTTCTTATTTTCAGATTTCTCATTGATCCCTAATTCAATGAAAAGGGAGACAACTTATTATTATTATTATTATTATTATCATTATTATTATTATTATTATTATTATTATTATTATCATTATTATTATTATTATTATTATTATTATCATTATTATTATTATTATTATTATTATTATTTTATTATACTTCTTATTGTTGTTCTTATTGTTATTTTTATTATTATTATTATTATTATTATTATTATTATTATTATTCTTATTCTTCTTATTATTATTGTTATTGTTATTTGTAACACGGTGGGAGAACTGACTTGGGTGTTTTGCGTTTGATCGCAATGTTGCGGTTAGCAAGAGTCGCCACCGACTTTTCTTTTATCCAATAAGGAAAGGTTGAAAAGAACATGAAAGACCTTTAGAGATGTTTTCTTGAGTTCGGGGGGTAGATTATGAAAAGGGAAGGTATTAGCACCCTTTTCATCCGTAGTTATCTACGGGCTCTTAGTTGCTTGCTAGATCACTTGCTTTTGTTTGAATGTATGCTTGTGGTGTGTGTTTTGAAAGTATTTTGAAAATATCTTCGTAATGGTTCTCGTTTCTATAAGAACGCATACAAAGTGTTGTTTCAAAAATAGCTCAAAGAGGTGTTTATGGAATGTGTTTTTGAAAGAGATTTTGAAAAGGTGTCTTCTTTGTAATGGCTCTCGTTTCTATAAGAACGCATACAAAGTATTTGTCTTTTCAAAATGTTTCAAATGAGTGTATAAAATGTTTTTGTTGTGAGCAAGCGAGCAACTAGGAGCGAATCTACCTACTCAAAAAGGTCTTAAATGTTCTTTTCCTCCTCCTTTAGACGTTGTTATCTAACTATTGTTTTGGTAAGAAGCCCCATCGTTGGATGTGAAGGGACGGGCGTGGGACGTTTGTATAGTCATAGAAGGCAACCTATAGCACATTTTAGCAATGTCGTTCAGGGACTAGATCATTTACCGAAAGGCAACTGTAGGGTCATCGAGGGACTACGATCTTTTATTGAGGATCTTTACTAAAACGCCCATGTTCGAGGAACATGACTATTTTTCCGATAGGCAACAAGTGGGATTACCCTAAAGGGTGTATGTGTGCAAAGTGTATTTGATTGCATGCATTTAGTCTTTGATTTTTTGGGTTGTCTATTTGTTATTTTTATCTTGCCATACACACCTAATTACTAGCAATATATGAAAGCAATAAAAACGCGGAAAAGTAAAGTCCTACGCTATTACATCATTAAGGGGATGGGGTGTACAAATTTACAATGGGGATTACGAGAAATTAAAGTCCTAGTTATCTATTACAAACATATTTAAATAATATACAAGAAATGTATAATGGAATGGTTTTGTTTTTTTGTTAAAAAAGAAATAAGCTCGCTTAAGAAAACATTTTCGATCTTTGAGTTTTAAAAGGGATAAAATAAAGTATGTAAATATAAGATGTTTTTGGTGATTAAAGCTAAAATAAGATAAATAAGAGAAAATGGAGTCAGAATCAACATGTTGCTGAAACGAGAAGGAACAGAAGTTCTCACTCTGATACGCTGCAAGAGATAAAATGTTAGTAGGAAAGTAAGAGGTCAGAAGTTCTGGGTCTGGGTACACCAAGTTCTGAGGTTGCTGGGAACAAAGGAAAACCTAGAAGTTCTGATAACTGAGGGAGTCTAGGAACTTTGGTACAACTGGGAATCTAGAAGTTCTAATGTCACTGGCAGATCAGAAGTTTTGGCTATTTGAGAGAGTGAGGTGATAATGTTGCTGGGTAAGGTTGTCTAGAAGTTATGATTTAGGAATATTTTCTGACAGCTAAAAGGGTGAAAATGTCACTAAATAAACCTAAAAAAGATGCTTCTGGGGCTAGAACCCAGGATCCTTAGCACTAATGTCTTATGCGCACGCACTATCTACCACTGAGGTGGTTGTACATCCGATATTAGAAGCAAAAGCATAAATATGTATCACAAAGTAAACTCTGATGATAAATTCCATCTTTTCTTCAAGCTAATCAGAACATCTGCAACTTAGTCATTTCTCAACAGAACAGAAAACACAAACATATCAATTATGGCAGGTTTCCATCATGGTTTCAGAAACATAAAAAATGTCAAGACTGTAAATCAGAAACAAACATGTATCTGTTAATCCTAGTTTCCTTAAGAAGTTCTGAACTGATATTCTCCCTACTTAGGCAGAAAATACATGAAATCTATGAATATGTACAACATCAGAATCAAGATGTCTACATGATATTTTGAACATGCAAGTCTAACAATGCTCAAGTGATATGATGAGAGTCAACATAAACTTACCTTGTATCTGGAAAATGTTATGACTGCTGGTAGTGTTCTGATCAGCCTCCTCATGTGTTCAACAAGTTGGAACAATCTTTAACTTGGGCTATGAGTGGCTGGAAAATTCTGGAACAGCCAAGAAGTAAATTTCTGACTTTTGAGGTGGAGACTGATGGAGAATGTGTTACAGTTTGAAAACAGAAGTTAGGACAGCTACTAAATGTATATCAGAAACTGTATGGATGATTTGGTCAAGAAACACTTGAAGGAAAATGGCATTTGAAAGAAAAAATAAAAAACTAGTAGGTTTTGTATTTGTGATTGCAGTTTCGGATTCCTGGAATTTTTACAAGGTTTCAAAGCTTTTCCTTTTCAATCCTTTTTTTCCGACCTCCTCTCAGTTGCAAATGAAGTTCAATTTATAAGCAAGAACTTTGTAGCTTGTAGAAGTCAAAAGTACCACCAACATGCTAGCGTGCTGACTTGTTCTTGAAGCAAGTTAAACAAGTATGGTGGTTAGCAGATTTTAGTCGTGCCTAAGCTGGATTTGTAAGCATGAATTAAGGAAAATTACCCTCAAAAGCAAAAGCAAAGCATGGACCCAGCATACTCTTGTACAAAAGTTTGCTTTTTCAAGGACAGCAATGTACTTCTATGCCACACGTGGGGAAATCCTTTGGATAAAAACTCAAAAGTGGTTGTGAGCATTAAATGATGATGAGATTTATCAAACCAGAAATCCTGCAATATGAGATTATGCATCATAGCTTAAATATGGGTCAGAAGTTCAACATCAGCGCAACTTAGAACAAACATCCAACTTCTGATCCTTGAATCTCTTTGCTCCAGCATGTTCTGAGTGAGTTCTCAGACTTTCCAGAAATCTTATAACATGCTTTGTAATCCCTCTTTGAATTGCTCTTGCAAATTCTGACTGAACCTACGTAAAAACTAGCTCAGAAATTGTAACCAAATTCTGATTTGAAAATGCTCAGAATTTACTAAGTGTTTAAGTTTCAGGGACGTGTCTTTGAAGATGTATAACTTGAAATCCCAGTATTTCTAGAAGAAGTTATGTTCTACAATGTTTTATGTCTCATTGAGATCTACAACTATTGTGTTATAAGTTCTTCCAGAATCAACTTGCATCATGGTGATAAACTGGCCAGAAGTTCTGAATTTATCATATTTCTTAAACACTTGGAAAAAATTCTAAGTATTTAGAATTTTGACTTTTTCAACATAAATCTTGGCTTCTGATTTTCTTGATGAAAAAAACTTCATGCCTTGATGAAATATGATTCTTGAAACTTGATTTTGATCCAAAAGTCAAAGTTTGACTTTTTGGTGTGCAAATGACCATTTTGCCCTTGTGAATTACTTTCTTGGAAAATTTGTAATTCAAGGCTTAAAATTGGATGGAAGCAAACCTGAGGGTCCATGATGATCCTTTTGAGAAATGAGAGGGCAAATTTTAGGGTACAACAGCTGCCCCTGTTCAATCTTCTTACGATTGAAGAGTTAGATTGGCGAATCTGCCATTTGTGACTTAAAGGTGGAAGATGATTGAACACTAGAGTGCCCAGAAATTTGCACTTAATGATGTCATGGTTGATTATATAGGGAATGGGCTTAAAAGATGCCATTTGGAGAAATGATGGATAGTTGGCAGAGATGGGCTTGTAGATGCCATCCATAGGTGATTGTTGACAGAAATTAGACTAAGTCTAAACTTGACTTTAACTGGGGAAAGAATCAGAATAAACCTTTGGTCGGCTTAAAACTGAACCTAGCAGAAGTCTTGAATAATCTTTAGCTGGGAAGAATCAGGATAGATTTTGGAGCGATTTATCTGAACCATAGAAATTGTCTATTGGGGAAGAGTCGGGATGAATCGTTGAGAGATTTAAATTGAACCAGCAAAAGTCTGGAGAAGAATCAGAATAAATCTTGGAGCGACTTATCTGAACCAGGGAGGTGTATGCGAGAAAGAATCGGGATAAATCATTAAGAGATTTAAACTGAACCAGCAGAAGTCTGGAGAAGAATCAAAATAAATATTGGAGCGACTTATCTGAACCAGGGAGATATATGTGTGAAAGAATCAGGATAAACCGTTGAGAGATTTAAACTGAACCAGCAGAGGTCTTGGATATTCTTCAATTTATGATGGGCCAGTGTAGGGCTGCTTCATGATGAGTTTGTGTAAAACTGCATCTGGAATTGTCTGAGAAGGAACATATGTAGGGTTCCGTGTAAAACTGCATTTGGAAATGAGAAGGAACCTGAGTAGGGTTGCTTCATGATGAGTCCGTGTTAAACTGCATCTGGAAATAAGAAGGAACCTGGGTAGGGTTGCTTGATAATGAGTCTGTGTTAAACCTTCATCTTAGAAATAGGAGGAACCCGTGTAGGGTTGCTTCATGATGAGTCTGTGTAAAACTTCATCTTGGAAAAAGGAGGAACCTGTGTAGGATTGCTTCATGATGAGCCCGTGTAAAACTTCATCTTGGAAATAGGAGGAACCTGTGTAGGGTTGCTTTTAGCTGGTTGTGTAGATAATTTCCCTGACTTATTACTGGTATTAATCTCTAACCTTTTGAAAATTGTTGATGATAGCCATCTATTGATTGACCTTTTTCTAGAAAAGGTAAAACGTTAGTTGTATGCAATGTCATGATTTATGAAATGCAAGGTGAAATGATGTTCTCAAAATAAATGAGATTGTGTCGTATGCACTTACCATGTATGTAAATAGGATGTATGAAATGTGAAATGTTTATGAGTGTATTTTTTGTCTGGGAAAGTAAATCCTTGACAAATGCTGGGGAGTCATTAGTTTTATTGAAGAGTAGGTGTGTCTTCAAACTTTGCCTATAATGTATCCACTGAGGATTCCTGTTTTGTTGTTTGAGGAGAATTCTACTAGGGAATATCGAAAGCTCTGTAGAGAGTTTTGATTCCTGCTTGGGGAAAAAGTTCAGAAGTCTCAGTTGTCTGTTGCTCTACTGGCGAGTCGAAGTTGAACTGATATCTGGTCGGGTCCAGGCTTCACAGTAACTTGATGGGGATTGATAGAGTAGTCTACTGGGGAAGAGGAGTTGTGGTCCTTTGATTTATAGTATCCGGAGAGGCAAACTCAAGTTGGAGAATCCTGCTGTTTATTGGGGAAATAAATCCTATTGCTTAGTCTGTTGGAGAGGTAACAACTTCACTGGGGAAAATCCTCGAGGATTCTTGAGGTCGAGTCAGCTGGGGAAAAGGTTTTCAGAGATTAAACTCTGGCTGGGAGTCATCCTATGAGAAGGATTTTGGGGAGATTTGCCATTGCCCCTAGTAGCAATTGTTTGTGGCACTGCTAGGAAATGTTTGTCTATACGTAACCCCTTTGTTGGGATTTGCGTTCAATGCCCCAAGTGATGGAGATGGAGACCTGACCCTGGTTATTCTGCACTTCTTGAGAGATTTCTTGGAATCTTGATTGGACTTCCCCAGGTGTGCTGGATAGTGACATGTCATGTCCCCTTGTTTATAGGAGATCTGTCATTGGAAGTGTCATCCCACTTGAAGTGATTTTGTTCACTGAAAGAGCTTTCGTTCATCGGATATTAGTTGTGTGAATTTCTCTGTTGTCCAACAAATAGCCATATGCAAACAGCGATATTCAAATAATGCAAAGTTTATGCTTGTCTTGAAATTTCGAAAATGCATTTTAGCAAGAAATTTTGTAAGAAAATTCAAAATCAGGATTTAGAGTAAAGCCTTACAGGAGTCGGGATACCTTTTGTAACAGTATGCTTCCGAACTAACCCATGCTTCAATTAGGACTTTTGAAGGGTTGTAATGTGGCTTGGTTCACGGTTTAAGAAACAAAGGATAAAGGCTCAAAGTGTATTTGTACCCTCCCGTTCTTCGTGATGTTCTTCAGTCATAAGCTCAGCTAATTGTGCGTTTGAACTCTAATGTTTGGAATGACATTTGGGTGATGGTTCAGATAAGTTAAGTGTGTCGGAAGTCAGTCATTTCTTGCAACATTTTTCATGTTGTTGAGGATTTGTATTGACCTCTTTCTTTTTGATTTGTCATCCCTAATTTTGCCTGGCTGTTCCTGTTTTGAGATTACTGTCCGCGGGATGCTCCAGTTTTTCTTAAGTCTCCTTTGTAGGTTTTGACTTAGTGGGCTTTTCTTTTTTGAGAGACAATGATTGCCTATTTGGTAGGGAACCATCACTGTCTTTTGATTCCAGGGGAATGTTTTTGATATCACTTGTTGTATTACGAGATGAAAGTTTGTGACTGAACGCGCATTTAAATTAACTGAGAGACTAACCTGCCCCAGGTTTTGATTAAAGGTTTCAATTTGTGTAAAAAAGAAAACTTCTACTTCTTTGGCTCGAAGGGGGTTGACTAGGGATTATCTTACTTATAACTCCAGTGTTTAGGATTTGAAAGAATGCATGTACATCGCCATCAAGGTCTGTTCAAAAGCATATTGTATGAGGTGAAGGCATTGTTTTCGTCATCCTCCATCTAAAGGCTTGTAACTTTTAGCAAGAGTTGAGAGTAAAACTCATAGTTTAAATATAGAGAAAATGAAAGGATGAATTCAAGACAAACATATGCAATGCATTAATGAAACAGAGTTCGACATTAAAGATAATTGTTTGAATAACAAAAGAAATTACAATTGAAAATTCAAAATGAACAAGACGCTCTCAATGACTCGGCATAGGAGCAGTGATCATGTTTGGAGTCTCCAGAGGGTCAAACTCGATCTCCTTGGCGTCAATCAAATTCTGAATCTTGTACTTCAATGCCCAACAATCATTAGTATCATGCCCGGAACTGTCGGAATGATAAGCACGTGTTGCATTAGGATTGTAGTTAGGAGAAGAAGTTTTGGGGTTTGGATGAGGTTCTATCAACGTAATCAGATTCATCCTCAATAAGTGTTGTAGCGCTTGAGACAGCGGCATGTTGATGTTGGTAAAATGTCTTTTGGGCTCGCCTGACCTTCGTTGATTTCCCTTTTGCTGTTGCCGGTGTGACGCAGAACCAGAGATCAGGACTGCCCCCACATGTTGGTTATGACAACACTTTTGACCATACATAGCATTTGACTCTTTCTTCCCGATGTATGGCTTTTTCTGTGCATCAGAGGGTGTAGCTCCTTGGATCTTTCTGCTTTTGATGCCAGCTTCGACCCTTTCGCCATTCAGTATTAGCTCGGTGAACCCGACCAAGGAGCTTCCGATTAAGTGCTTGCAGAAAGGTCCCGTCAAGGTTCCCATAAAGATGTCAACCAACTCCCTGTCAGTTAAAGGGGGTTGCACCCTACCAGCCTAATCTCTCCACTTTTGGGCATATCCTTTGAAGCTCTTGTTGGAACCCATGGTCATGTTCTGAAATTGCACACGAGTTGGTGCAAGATCAGTGTTGTCTTGGTACTACTTATAGAAAGTAGCAGCTAGATCCTCCCAGGTGTGGATACGAGAACTCTCCAATTGATAGAACCATTCGAGTTGAGTCCCTACTAGGCTCTCTTGGAATAAATGAACCCAAGGCTTCGGATCAGTTGTGTATGGTTGAATCTTGCGGACATAAGACTTTAAGTGTATCTTAGGGAAAGAGACTTCATCGTAAAGGGCAAAGGTAAAGATTTTGAACTTTGGCGGGACGACCACTCCAGAAACCAAACTTGTGTCTCCTAAATCCAAGCCAGGTATCTGTTGAATCTCCATAGCATTGAGGCGATCCTCCAACTGTTTGTACTTGTCATCAGCGGGAGGATATTGTTCCTCAGAGTAGTCAACTTCGACTTCATCAATCTCCATATTGTTGTCTTCTTCATGGCTATCCCCCATGTTGGATGGAGTTGGGAGATCTAGAGCTCCCTTGGCTGTTCCTCTAAGTCTTCTTCCCATGTTCAGGACGCCTACTGGCTTCTTAGGCTTATTCTTCTTGTCTTTGAGAAGGAGAGTCTTCAGGTCCTCTTTCCCCTTAGCCATGGCCAGAAACATTTGTTGGAATTGAGTGTTTTGAGCTTGGATATCTTTCACCGTTTGTTCCATATCCATCTTACTGAAATAAACAGTAGGAAGATAAGGAGACCTGTATGGGAGAAACCTGTCATGATTTGATGCATGATATGTGGATGCATGTTTCCCAGGATCTCGCGGGGTAAATGTTAGTAGTTGTTGTACCCAAAAATTTTCCCTCTCATTTTATCAAGATTTCCCCCCACCAGACTCTTTGAACTCCAGACAAGATTAGCGTTTTGGCTGTGCTCAAGACATCTCCTTGCACTGATGACCTAAATTAGGGTTTGAGTTTGCACAGGAATTTTTGGACTTTCAATGCTCAAAGTGACTTTCATACATCATCTTGGATCCCTAAGATTTCCTCTACCAAGTTTCAAGCTTTGAATCAAATTTTTGCCCAGTCAATTGGACAGTTGACCTAGAAACCAGCTGTATTGGGGAAAAAGTCAACTATGGCCAATTTACAGTCAAACCTCATCAATTTTGATCCACATCAATATTCTAGGCTCCTATGAACCATTTGATCAAGTTTGGACTAGAACTCCTCAAGAAATTTGGTCAGATCATCAAAAGGGCAAAATGGTCATTTTTAGGGTTTTGACTGCACAAGGGCAATTTCTGATTTTTCACCTAGCCAATGGCAAATTGAGTTAAAGCATGGACTCAAGGACTCAATGGCATCATCTTGACCTATTTACAAGGTTCAAAAAATCCCAAATGCATTGGATTGACAGATGAATTTTTCAGTCAACTGATCAAAATTTGACTGTACACTGAAAAGTCAAACTTTGACTTTTTGGTCAAAATCAAGTGCCAAAGGTCATTTTTCATCAAGATGTGTCAAAACATGAAACTTGTTCATCAAGAAACCCAATTTTGCAAATTAGGCTTTAAGGTTGAAAAAATTTCATAACTTAGAATTTTTCTAAGTTATGAAATTTTCTTAATTTTTCCTAACTTTGCCCAACATTTTCACCATGATGAAATTGTATTCAAACAAAACTTCCAACATGAAAGTTGTATTCCTCCACAAATTATACAACTTTTATTCACAAAGTTTTCTCAAAAGAAGCTTGGATCTCAAGTTATGATTTTTGGAACAAGGGTTCATGAAACTTTTAACTTAGTGAAATTTTGCCCTAGTTTAGGCAGGATTTTGACCCATCTTCATGACCATTTTTCACATAGTTCCACTTGGAATATAAAATTGCATTTCAAGGATGGATTTTAGAACATGTTTCAAGCTTTCCAAAATGTCAAATAACTCTCCAAACTCATTTGTGGTTAGGGAGAATCGAAGGCTTGAAGTTGGAAAAAACTCACTTTTCATCCATGGCATGTTCATATTTATACAAGTTGCAAACTCTAATCAGCTTGCTTTGTACTTGATTACAGGTCTCAAAACCCTTCCATACTAAATAATTAAATGCAAATCCATTGGTCTAAGGCTTTGTTTTGGTCATTAGAAGATTATACAATAGATTAATCCAAAAATGGTAAAAGGTACATTACCATTTTTATCAAAATCTTGCTTTATGTCAAATGGCATCCTTGAGCATTGAACCATATCTTGTACTGCACACAATATCCACCAACTTGAGGGGCCAAGAGCATAGAGTGCAAGAGGATAGATAGCCTGTACAGGTATGTCTTGCATCACCTACCCACTTTTGCTTCATATACAAGAAACATGTCAAAATTCACATAACTTGAACATCAAAGAGAACTAACGTGTGCAGGTTTTTGAGACAATTTTTACACATTTTATTGAACCTAAAACACGAGCCTTTGAGTCCTGAAACCTCCCATAGCACAAAATCACCTTCCATTGGCAAAACAGGGCAACTTCTGCATCTTGAGTTTTATCTCACAAGTTGCTCGTGCTTTTTGCCCCAAACCTGTTCAAACACCTTCCATACAACCTATCCAAACTATCCCAACCCTTAAACACTGACTGTAACTCCCTTTACAAGGTTTTCCATTTTTTATTTCAGCTTGTGTAGATTGAGTTTTGCAGGCTTGTTCAAGCACATTCAAGGTAAGCTAGGCATTGGGGAAGGTCAGAGGAAGTTCAAGCAAGCTCCCAAACATCTCAGGCCTCACTGAAAAGCTCCACATTGCCATACACGAAGTCAACTGAAACAGGTTTTTGTCAACTTCCTATCTCTCTATTTAGGAATCATTAGGCTTAGGTTTGTGAATAAAAAATATAGTATTCATAGCCCTGAAGCTGTACATATGCTCAGTTTTCATTTAAATTAAGTGTGTTAAGAGAATTTGATCCATGAACTTCCTGAAAAAATTAGGTTAGGATTTAGGGCCAGAGAAATTCTCTCTGGTCTTTGAGAGTTAGAATGAGTTCTTTATATGGTTGGATTCGTCTTGAACAACTTTGATGTTTTGAGTTTTTGTATTAGAGCACGTATACAGGATCTGGAGATTTGTACAGGGCGCGTGTTTTGTTTGAGACAAAGGTTGAAGATGAAGTCTGGTGGGCTGGGCTTGGTTCTGACTCACTATTGACACCCCCCTTTTACTGATTGCACCCCCTGGCCCATTTATTCATATTTTTATATTTTTGTGTTTATTATTCATTTCTGATTTTATTTTCTTATTTTTCAAACATAAAAAATATTTTTATAAATCTTCACATTTATTTTATTTTTTATTTTTATTTTTTCTAACATATAAAAATAATCTAATTAGCATATACTTTTATTTTACAAAAACTTAAAAATAATATATAATAATATTATACCTTTATTTTTATTTTTATTTTATTTATACTCAAAAAATATTGTTCTAAATATATTTTTGTCTTATATATTTTATTTTATTGTACATGACTAATGTAATTAATATATATATTCATACTTTTATTTTATTTAATAAAAACTTGAGAATAAAAACATAAAAATATTGTACTTTTATTTTTTATCATTTACACTTAAATAATATTTCTTCTAAATATATTTTATTTTATTTTTTGTACATACATTATTTTATTGTATATATAAAAAATATATAATATATATTTCACTTTCTTAAAAGAAAATTAGGGTTTTTGCCCTTAATAAAAAAATAATCTTTTTATTTCTTTCTTTTACATTAAATATTATATTTTTACATATATAAAAATAAACAAAACTTTTTTTGCATCTTCATAGTATTTTTGCATATTTATTTAATTGACCATTTAAATATTTGTCTATTCATTGATTTGTACCATTATTCAATTTGGATGTAATAGTAAATATTAGGGTTTTAATTTCTTGCAAATAATCCCTATTCAAAAATTGTATCCCCCTTCCCATATCAAATGTTGTAATAGTGTAGATTTATTTTACACATTTATGCTTTCAATTATGTCATGATTAGAGATTAGGGTTTGTATGCAAAAATCTAAAATCAAACAAATAACTTGACTAATACAAAGACAAAAAGCATGAAAATTGGCAACACAATGCATACTTGCACCCTTAGGGTTTCATCCACTTGTTGCCTTTTTAAAATTGGCCATGTTATGCATGTTGAGTACTTTGGCAAAACAAAAACAAAACAAAAGATCATAGTCCCTCGATGACCCTATCTTGATTGCCTAAACAAAATGGTCCAGTCCCTCAAAAAATTGCCAAAGATACTTAGCACAATTGCTATCATGGTCAATACGATGACCCGCGCCTGTCCCGTTTAACATCCTAATACAAGGTTGTTTACCAAATGCAATGGTAAAACAACACTGTAAAAAGGGTTAAAAATGTGTAGGAAAGATCTTTGAGTAAAATAGGGTAGATAGCTCTTAGTTACTTGAACAAAACTTACAAAAACATCCTTGCTATTTTTAAACACACCTCACCACACAATTTCAAAACATTTCCCAAAAACAAACTTTCAAACTTTCAAAGCATTGAAACATCTTTTCAAGGGACAAAAACACCTTTGTATACATTCAAACAATAATCATTACAAAGGTTGCCACAATGATGGCCTCTTTTCAAAACATCTTTCAAAACCACACACAAAGCACCATTTCAAACAATTGAAAAGCAAAAGCAAGTGATCTAAACAAGTAACTAAGAGCCCATGGATAACCATGGATGAAAAGGGTGCTTACACCTTACCTTTTCATAATCTAATCCCCGAACCCAAGAAAACATCTCAAAGGTCTTTCCTGTGCTTTTTGACCTTTCCATTAGATAAAATAAAAATTCGGTGGCGACTCTTGCTAAACCGAAACATTTGCGAACACAAACGCAAAACCTCAAGTCAGTTCTCCTACCACATCACAGAACTGGAGACTCTGCTGGGGAACTTAATAAAAGTGGAGTAACCTTAGGGTTTTAGATCACCTTTACATGCTTATCTTGTTTGCTTTGATTGCTTTACATTTGGTTCTCTTGTTTGGGTTTGAATCCTCCACCCGGATTTGGAAAACATTCATAGGTAAATAGCAATACATTGTGGAAACTGTGTGGGGTATACCGACATGGTTGAAGCAATAGCTATATTAGTGCGACATATTTGTGGGTACCGGTAGCCTTTGAGTTAATCAAAGAGAATATGGGGCCGCTAAGTGATGTCATGAAGCACTAATGGACTTTTAGAACCTTTACTTGACCATCTTGGCCTTATTAGGGGTAGTGAGATGATCGACTTTGGTGCAGTCCGAAGTTGGTAGATACTCGATACTACACTCATTGAGGATTGTTTTTTTGGAATATTTCGGTCGCCAGTTAAGTGGCTAAACTGAAATAATGAACACAGAAAATAATCCAGTGATATTGAGCTCCTTAGAACCCGATTACTATTTATAGGACAGGTTGAGCCAACTAACTTCAAGAGGGTACTTACCTATGAAACCCCATGCAAGCCTGAAACTAGGAACTTGTGTGACTTGTTTGTACATATACTTGTGCATACATCATGAACATCATAAAGCATCATGTGCATCCACTAACCATTTCAAGGGTTTGGATCTTCATCTTTGTTCCTGTTTTGTAGGTTATGGAATCACTCCGCAGAAAAATAATCTAGGTCAACCTTGTGAGAATCCCTCCTCAACTCAAGGAGCTTGCTTCCAAGATTCCAGAGAATTCTCCCTTCAGTGAAAGACATGGTAGACTTCTCAGTTTGGTCAACTCCAACATTGAAGAAGACATGGTGAAAGTTCTCTTCCAGTTCTTTGACCCCCTACACCACAGTTTCACATTTCCTGATTACCAACTAGTGCCTACTTTGGAGGAATTTTCTCAACTCCCGGGGATTCCTATTCTCCATCAACTACCCTACAACAGTACGGAAAGAGATCCAAAGCCTGAAGATGTTGCTCGAGCCCTACACTTGCAACCATCTGATATCAAAGGTCATTGGGAAACCAGAAGTGGTGTCAAGGGTTTCTTGGCAAAGTTTCTGTTTGAGAAGGCACAAGACTGCTGGAATTCTCTAGATCTGCAAGCTTTTGAGGAGATTGTAGCACTTCTCATCTATGGGTTGGTCTTATTCCCAAACCCTGATCAGCTTATAGATGTGAATGCTGTCAAGATTTTCATATCTCGGAATCCTGTGCCTACATTGCTTGGGGACATCCTACACTCATTTTACACACGAACAATGAGGAAAAGAGGTGTTCTCACGTGCTGCACTCCTCTTCTAGCAATGTGGTTTATTTCTCACCTTCCCCAGTTAGTCTAGAAGAATGAACAAGGCTTGAGGTGGTCACAATGATTGATGGCTCTCACACATTCTGATGTTCATTTGTGTTCTCGGTCCAGAGAAAATGTCATCATCATTGATCGTTATGGGGAATTCCCTAATGTCCCATTACTTGGCATTAGGGGAGGCATTACCTACAACCCCTGTTTAGCTCTGAGACAATTTGGGTATGCCCGAAGGGATGGCCCTCATGACATGCTGATTCTAGACTTGGTTTTTGACTTCGATAACGACGCTCAAGGACTTCAGCAAAGGTTTATCCGAGCTTGGAGGATGCCCAACAAAGTGGACAGTAAGACACTAGGGCACAAGAATTCCATCCCCCTTGAGCCTTACCTCAAGTGGGTACGAACCCGCGCCCAGAGTCTTATGATGCATTAACCCTACATTCTTCCTATGATCAAAGAGCCTGTTATGGAAGGAGAGGTTCCATACACCCTCCTACATCCTGACATGCCAACATCATTGGAAGAATTGCAAAAGAGTTGGATACAGCTCAAGGAAGAACGGAATACTTTTGAAGCCAGCTTCTACGCCAATGAGAAGAAGGTTTTGGAGCTTACCCGTCGAATCCATGAAGAGCAGAATCTCAACACTTACATCGCACCAAAGAGGATGCGCAACGTCTTTTTACATTAAGAATTTTGTAATATTTTGCCCATGGGGCATTTATGTACTAACAAATTTCTTCTTAATATGACGTGCGTTCTTTTTTGTTTGCAACAAATTTGAATTTCTGAACCCTTGAATGCATTACATGAATACACATCATTCATCATATGCATAAACAGGACTTCACACCAGGTTTCCTTATCTCTCTGCTGTTTATTTAAGCAAGATGGATATAGAGCATACGATCAAAGATCTACAAACACAAAATTCGCAGTTCCAACAACTCCTCATGACCTTGGCAAAGGGTCAAGAGGACCTTAAAGCACTGTTAGAGAAGGAAAAGGAAAAAGAAAAGGAGAAAAAGAAAAAGAAAAGAGTTGGTGTAGTCACTATGGGAAGAAGATTTGAGAATCAAGCTAGAAGAGTCCTGGATTTCCCCTCGATGTCTGATGAAGGGGTTGGTAAAGGAAAGGGAGCTGCAGTGCCCTCCGAGTCTGAGGAAGAAGAAGAAGAAGAAGAGGATAAAGATTACTTTGAGCAGCAATACCCCCCCGCGGATGATAACTATAAGAATCTGGAAGATCGGCTGGCATCCATGGAGGTACAAAGAGTGCCTGGGCTAGATTTCGAAGAACTAGGGTTGGTTGCTGGGATTGTCATTCCCCCTAAATTCAAAGTGCCTACATTTGCTAAATACGAAGGTTTGTCCTGTCCAAAGATGAATCTACGGTCTTACGTCAGAAAGATCCAACCTCACTCTTCTGATAAGGATTTGTGGGTCCACTTTTTTCAAGATAGTTTGTCGGGTACGCAATTGGAATGGTTTTATCAACTTGAGAGATCTGATGTACATAACTAGGAGGATTTGGCTGCTGCCTTCTACCGACAATATCAATATAATGCAGATTTAGCCCCTACTCGTACTCAACTACAGAGTATGGGTATGGTTTCTAATGAAGGCTTTAAGGAGTATGCCCAAAAGTGGCGGGACTTGGATGGAAGGGTGTGTGATACAGTGGGAGAACTGACTAGGGTTTTGCGTTTGTTTTCGCAAATGTTTCGGTTGAGCAAGAGTCGCCACCGACTTTTTATTTTATCCTAAGGAAAGGTTTAAAAAGCACAGCAAAAACCTTTGAGATTTTTCTTGGGTTCGGGGAGTAGATTATAGAAGGGGAAGGTACTAGCACCCCTTCTATCCATGGTTATCCATGGGCTCTTAGGTACTTGCTTAGATCAATCTTGCCTTGGTTTTCAATTGTTTGAAATGGTGCTTTGTGTGTGGTTTTGAAAATGTTTTGAAAAGATGCCTTGTGCTAGGCTAACCTTGTAACAATTCTTTACTCGAATGTTTTACAAAAGGTGTTTTATCTTTTAAAAAGATGTTTCAAGGGTTTGAAAAGTTGATTTTGAAAGTGTTTGTGAAGTGGGTTTTTGAAATTAGGCAAGTGTTTTCTTTGCAAATTGACAAGTACTTAAGAGTTTATCTACCCTAAAGCTTTCTCAAAGATTTTTGTCATGTTTTAAGCCCTTTTGACAAATTTGTTCCACCATTGCATTTGGTGGACAATCTTGTCTTAGGAGATGAGAGGGACAGGCGCGGGTCATCGTTTGGACCATAATTGCAATAGTGTTAAAGGCCTTCGGGCAATTTTCTTTAAGGGACTTGATCATTTGTTTTTGTTTGTTTTGAAAAGTTTTATCGAGGGACTATGATCATTCAATTTGTTTGTTTTGCCCAATGAAGTTCAACATGCAATATGGCCCAATTATTTGAAGGCAACAAAGTGGAATACCCTAGGGGTGCAAGTGTGAGATGTGTTGTTTATTTTCATGCTCATTTATCTTGTATTAGGTCAAACTATTTTTTATCGTTTTTCACATGCAAACCCTAATTCTAACATGGTATAATTAGAAAGCGTATAAAGTGCGAAATTTAAATTCCTACGCTATTACAACATAATAATATAGGGAGGGGGGTACAAATTTACAAATGGGGGATATTTAGACAAGAATTTAAATCTAAATTATTACATCATTTTTGAATATTTGCAAGGTAAATAAATTGCATAATTAAATAGAAATTAAATAAATATGCAAAAATGCAAAAAAAAAGAAAGTTTTTATATATGTATGAAAAATGTTGTTTATGTAAAATAAAATAAGAAAATAAAAAGGTATTATTTTTGAGTATTTTCATTTTTAGGGCAAAAACCCTAATTTTAATCAAAATGTATATTGATTAATTAATTCACATAATATTTATTATTTACATACAAAAATAAAATAAAATATGGTATATGTGTAAAAAGGCCTTTTTTAGTATTAGATATTAAAAAATATAAAATATATTCATTTTTTGGCATTTTTATTCTAAGTATATTAATATATATATATATATATATATATATATATATATATATATATATATATATATATATATATATATATATATATATATATATATATATATATATATATATATATATATATATATATATATATATATATATATATATATATATATATATATATATATATATATATATATATATATATATATATATATATATATATATATATATATATATATATATATATATATATATATATATATATATATATATATATATATATATATATATATATATATATATATATATATATATATATATATATATATATATATATATATATATATATATATATATATATATATATATATATATATATATATATATATATATATATATATATATATATATATATGTATACTTATATTATTTTAAATATGTATTATATACAAATAATAATAATAATTAAAGGAAAATCAAATATATTTATGTATAAACTAAAGGAAAATCAAATAAATACCAAATAAAATCAAAAAATGATGAGAAAAATATTTTCAAAATTTTAACATGTTGAGAAAAATAAATGAGTCAAATAAAAAAAGAAAAAAAGTCAAAAATGTTAAAAAATGAAGCAAATGGGCTCAGGGGTGTGAAACAGAAAAAATGGTGTGGATAGCAAAAATGATACAGGCCCAGCCCAATCCACTTCTTCTTCAACCTTTGGCCAAAAACGCGCGCCTTGTTACAGAGATTCAAACATCCTGATTCTTTGAGATTTTGCACAAACTTTCAACACAAAACATGTCAAGCATTGAATCACGATTCCAAATATATAAAAAACTCATCCTAACTCTCAGAAATGAGAGAGAATTTTATCAATCCCAAATCTTGACCTAAACTTTCTGCCATTTTCAAAGCTTAAATTCTCTCGACTCAGGCAAAAGAAATGAAATGTAAAGCTATGTACATGCTCAGGGCTATGAGTAGAACCTTGTTTCTTCACAAACTTAAGACTAAAGATGCATAATAAGAGAGATACGAGTTCAAAATTTTACCTATTCAGCTGAACTTCTATCTGGAGAATGAAGAACTTTCAGTGCAAGGTGATGATTGGAAAAGCTTCCTTGAGGTCCAGGGATGCTATTCCAATGTTTACTTTGTCTTGAAAGCTTCTGAATCAAGCTGTAGAACTTCACCTGCAAGTCAAAGATGTGAAAATGGTGGAAGTGGTTAGAGCAATTACAGATCGTGTCTTAGCTTCTGGATAGCTTGCATAAGTTGTAAGGAAGGTAGAGGAACGAGTTTGGACAAGAATGCTTGAAGGGATTGAGAGATGGCACTCAAACTGCAGGCCTTGCCCTGTTTGAGCAGTTTGATGGTGTTTCTGAGATGGAGAGTGTTTGAGAGGTCAAGGGTTCGTGCAAAAGCTTGGTTGGGATGTTTGGAATGTGCCTACAATATTTTCTTTCTTGTTCTCAGGCTGAGATGGAAGTTGTTACAAGTTATGGAACTTTTCTTCTTTCTTAAGCAACAAAAGCAAGTTGACTTTCTAGGCATGTAGGGGGCCTCCTAATGTGCTGCATAATCTTCTCTTGATCAGAGCAATTTGTCCATAATCTTGTGCCAAAAGGATTTAGCTTGTACTTGTTGGATTTCTAAATTGACATAAAGTGAACTTTTACCAAAATGGCTAATTTGCTTTATCTAGAAATGGATCAATCTTGTGTACAATGCTTGAACTCATGGAACAACACCTTGGCACAATGAACAAGCATTAAATTATGGAGTGTAACTTGGTTTAAGGACCTGTAATCTAGCCTAAAGCATGCTGAGTTCAAATTTGCAAAGTTATGGACATGGAACTTGGTCATGAACAAAGTGGTTTTTTGCTATATTGTGAAATTCGATTCTCTCTAACCATGAGGTTGTTTGATGAGTTCTTGGACATTTTGGAAAGCTTGGAATGTGTACTACAATCCACCTTTGAAATGCAAATTGAAATTCCAAGTGGAAGGGTATGAAAAATGGCCTTGAAGTGGGGTAGAAAACCTTGTCAAAATAGGTTAAAATTTTACTAAGTTAAAAATGGTTTAGTGCCCTTATTCAAAAAATTGTAACTTGAGATACAAGCTTCAAATGAGAAAACTTTGTGAACCAAAGTTGTAGATTATGCAACAAGCTACAACTTTCATGTTTTGACTTTTATTTGAATCCAAATGGATCTTGGTGAAAAGGTGGGGCAAAGTTGGGAAAAAATTAGGGTTTTTCATAACTTAGAAAAATTCTAAGTTATGAAAATTTCCATTTTCTAACCCTAATTTGCAATTTGTGATTTCTTGGTGAAATAGTTTCATGATTTGGCATGTTTTGATGAAAAATGAATCTTGACTCTTGATTTTGACCAAAAAGTCAAAGTTTGACTTTTCAGTATACAGTCAAAACTGATCAATTGACTGGGAAATTCAAGTGTCAATCTTGTGTACTTGGGATCTTTTGAGTTTGTTGATCATGTCAAGATAATTCCATAGGGTCCTTGAGTCCATATGTGAGCTTGGTTTGCCATTGGCTAGGTCAAACAGTCAAAAATTGCCTCTGTACAGTCAAAACCCTAAAAATGACCATTTTGCCCTTTTAGTGATCTGATCAAATTTCTTGTGGAATTGTGATCCAAACTTGATCAAATGGTTCATATGAGTTCATAATGTTGATGTGGATCAAATTTCATGAGATTTGACTGTCAATTGGCCACAGTTGACTTTTTCCCCAATATAGTTGATTTCTAGGTCAACTGTCCAATTGACTGGGCAAAATTTGGAATCAGGACTTGAAACTTGGTATGGATAAACTTAGGAGGTCAATATGAAGCAAGAAAGTCATCTTGGGCACTTTAGGTCAAAACATCTTTGTGCAAACACAAACCCTAATTTGGGGTTAGCAGTGCAAGGAGGAGTCTTGAGCAGATGAAACCCTAACTGGATCTTGAGCTTCAAGAGCTTTGTGAGGAGAAATCAATGAGAAATGGGAGGGCAAATTTTGGGGTACAACAGTTGCCCCTGTTCAATCTTCTTGGACCTGAAGAGTTAGATTGGCAAGCTTGCCTTTCGTGACTCGAGGGTAAAAGGAGATTGGACACTAGAGTGCCCGAAAATTTGCACTCATCAAAGCACTGGATGCGGGAATGGGCTTAGAGATGCCATTTGGAGATGGGCTTAACGATGCCATCTGGGAGAGTGACAGAAACTTGTCGGGGATGGGCTTAAAGATGCCATCTGGAAGGGAATATCAGGAAAGTGTCCAAGCTTTGGACCATTTCTGAATTGGGGGTCTGAACAAGCAATAGGTTGACATCCGTTGTTGGGAGGAACCTGCAAGCTGTTTTCAGGAAGTTGCATCTAAACAAGTTGATAGAATAACATCCGTTACTTGGGAAGAATCCATGAACTGTTTTCAGAAGTCTGGAAGAAGAAACTGAACAAGTGACAGGTTAACACCCGTTTACTTGGAGAACCCGTGAACTGTTTTCAGAAATCTTGAGATTGAATCAGCAATAGAGCAGCATCCGTTGTTGGGAAGCTTCCGTAAGCTGTCTTCAAAAAGTTGCATCTGAACAAGTTGATAGATTAACATCCGTTACTTGGGAAGAATCCATGAACTGTTTTCAGAAGTCTTGAGAAGAATCTGAACAAGTGATAGGTTAACATCCGTTTACTTGGAGAACCAGTGAACTGTTTTCAGAAATCTTGAGATTGAATCAGCAATAGAGCAGCATCCGTTGTTGGGAAGCTTCCGTAAACTGTCTTCAAAAAGTTGCATCTGAACAAGTTGATAGATTAACATCCGTTACTTGGGAAGAATCCATGAACTGTTTTCAGAAGTCTTGAGAAGAATCTGAACAAGTGATAGGTTAACATCCGTTTACTTGGAGAACCCGTGAACTGTTTTCAGAAATCTTGAGATTTGAATGATTTTAGTCTGTCGACTGATCTTACCTGAAAAGGAAGAGAGTTAGTTGTATGCAATGATGTGATGCATGATACAATGTATATTATGGCGTTATGAATGTAAATGGATGCGTATGTAAGTTGGAGAGCCGTCTTACATAGGATAGATGAATCCGGGATAGCGGAAGATAAAGGAATCTTGATTGCTGCCGGGGAAAATAAATCCTTGGCTGCTGCTGTGGAAGAGAATTCCTGATGACCTCTACTGGGGAGTTCCAAACTAGTAGACTTATGTCGGGGAGGTAAGATTGAGAATCTTCAGCTTGGTGGGAAGTAACTCTGGCGACTTCACTGGGGAACAAAAGATTTTGCCCTCTCCAAAACTCTGTGGGGAGAAGGTTTGAAAGTCTGACTCCGCTGGGGGTTGTCCATTTGAAGCTTTTGATCTGCTGGGGATACTGAGGCTTAAACTCTGAGGGAAAATGATTTCCGGAAGATTCTCTGGCTGGGGATTTGCAAAGATAAACTCCTCCGGGGATAGTATTGATAAGTTATTGTTGGGGGAATTTTGAGGAACTCCGCTGGGAAATTTTGAGGAACTCCGCTGGGGATGGGAAGAATTTTGGCGAGCGCGATCTCCCCTGGTTGTTAGCTGAGGATAACCCAGTTATAAGCCTTCGTGAGGAATAACTTTGAATAAAACTCGGAAGGGACGTCCGTATTCTGCGGGGAATACCTTTCAGAACCTTACTGGGGATAAGCTTCGAGGGTCTGCTGGAGATAGACCTCAGGGTTTGCCAGGGATGTGGATTACAGATCTTGAGGGATTTCCTTTGAAAGGGTGTCAAAATATCCGTTTGTACTTTCATCCTATCAGTAATCCTTTTCTTAGGTTCCATTAGGAAGTGATCATGTTTCAAATGCATATGCCTATTTAACAAAACATTGGACGTTTCTCAAAATAAAACAAATAGTGCAAGAGAAAAAGAAAAAGGGAAATGACACAAATTTTAGGAAGAGTATTTGTATTGATTTTCTTTGAGTATATTTGTACAAAGGAGACAATCATCCTAGTAAGAGGATCTTGCCGTAAATATTTGAAAAATTTATACAAAATAAAGATGGCTATGTGGAATAATTCCATGGGGTTCCATTCTGCTGTAGCTTTCACAACTCTGAACATCTGTCCATTCAATGCTTCGTTTGACGATGGCTGGATTGATCAGAAACCTGGAACCGGTTGATGAAGAGACTGTCTTGGAAGTGATCCGACGAGACATAGTCATACGCTTTAATTCCCTAACTTTTGCCTGAATCGCCCTTTCGGGTTTTCGATCCACCGGGAAACCCCTTTTTGCCCAAGCCGCCCTTTCGGGTTTTCGACTTGCCGGGTGTACAGATTTTTTTTGTTTTTATCCCTAATTTTTGCCTGAACCGCCCTTTCGGGTTTTCGGTTCACCGGGATGCCCATTTTTGCCCAAGCCGCCCTTTCGGGTTTTCGACTTGCCGGGTTATTTTATGCGTAGTATCTTTTGACTATGTCTGCGTTCGCAGGGTGCGGCAAATCGTCGCCGTCCATGGTGGTCAGAATCATTGCACCACCAGAAAATATGCTCTTGATCACAAATGGTCCTTCATATGTAGGAGTCCATTTGCCCCTGGGATCACTTTGAGGCAAGATAATCCTCTTGACTACTAGATCTCCGACTTGATACACTTGACGTCTGACTTTCTTATTGAAGGCCTTGATCATCCGTTTTTGATACGTCTGACCATGACATATAGCCGCAAGTCGCTTTTCGTCGATCAGATTGAGTTGATCAAGTCGGGTCTGCATCCAATCATCTTCATTCAAACCTGCATCCTTCATAATCCTTAGAGACGGGATCTGAACTTCCATAGGCAAAACAGCTTCCATGCCATAAACCAAAGAAAATGGGGTTGCCCCAGTTGAAGTACGTATCGTTGTACGGTATCCATGCAGCGCAAACGGTAACATCTCATGCCAGTCTTTGTAAGTGACTGTCATTTTCTGAATAATCTTCTTAATGTTTTTGTTCGCAGCTTCAACAGCACCGTTCATCTTCGGCCGATAGGGAGATGAATTGTGATGATAAATCTTGAACTGTTCGCATAATGCAGTGATCATTGTGTTATTCAGATTTGTACCGTTGTCTGTGATAATCCTGTCTGGAACACCGTACCGACATATGAGATTTTGCTTGATAAAGCGGGCAACCACATTTTTGGTGACAGAGGCGAAGGAAGCTGCTTCGACCCATTTAGTGAAGTAGTCAATGGCAACCAGGATGAAGCGATGTCCGTTGGAAGCCGTGGGTTTGATCTCTCCAATCATATCGATGCCCCACATTGCAAAGGGCCATGGAGCGGTCAGGACGTTGAGGGGAACCGGAGGGATATGAACTTTGTCAGCATAGACTTGACACTTGTGACAAGTACGGGAATGTTGATGGCAATCAGTCTCCATGGTAGACCAATAATAGCCTGCCCTTAGGATCTTCTTAGCCATTGTATGCCCGCTCAAGTGAGTGCCAAATGGGCCGCTGTGTATATCAGTCATGATCAACTCTGCTTCAGCCTTATCCACACATCGGAGTAATACACAATCATGGCTTCGTTTGTAAAGGATGTTGTTGCTCAGGAAGAACTTAGCAGCGAATTTCCTTAAGAACTTCTTGTCATTCACGGAAGCTCCTTCAGGATAATCTTGGGTCTCGAGATACCTTTTGATTTCATGGAACCAAGGTCGTTCCACTACTTCTTCGGTATTAATCTCGTGACAATGCGCGGGTTCATCCATTCGCTCGATGGTGATTTGGGGAGCCTCGTTATCCCAGTTGAGTTTAAACATGGAGGACATTGTGGCCAGAGCATCGGCTAGCTGATTCTCTTCTCGCGGAAAGTGCTCGAAGGTAATTTGCTCGAAGTAAGGCAACAATGTCAGAACATGTTCTTTGTATGGAATAAGATTAGGATGCTTGGTATCCCACTCTCCTTTGATCTGGCTGATGACCAAAGCCGAGTCCCCGAATACGATCAAAGATTTGATCCCCAAGTCTATAGCAGCCTTGAGACCAAAGATGCAGGCTTCATACTCAGCCATATTGTTTGTGCAGCTGAAGCAAAGTCGGGCCGTGAAAGGAGTGTGGCATCCTTCCGGAGAAATGAGTATTGCGCCAATGCCGTTTCCGAGTGCATTTGGAGCACCATCAAAGTACAGGGTCCATCGGGATCCCTTTTCGGGTCCGTCATACGGTCCGTCACCTTTAATGTTGTCCAAATTCATGATGTCCTCGTCTGGGAAATCAAATCTCATGGGTTGATAGTCTTCGATAGCCTGGTGAGCCAGATGGTCAGCTAATACACTCCCTTTTATAGCTTTTTGGGTGGTGTACTGGATGTCATACTCGGTCAAGATCATTTGCCATCTGGCTATCCTTCCAGATAAAGCGGGCTTTTCGAAGATATATTTGATAGGGTCCATTTTGGATATCAACAAGGTAGTATGAGTCAGCATATACTGTCTTAGTCGGCGAGCAGCCCATACCAAAGCGCAGCAAGTTTTATCGAGCAGTGAGTAGCGAGTCTCACAGTCGGTAAACTTTTTGCTAAGGTAATAAATAGCATGCTCTTTTCGACCAGACTCGTCATGCTGGCCCAAAACACACCCCATTGAGTTATCCAAGACGGTCAAATACATGATCAATGGTCTTCCTTCGACGGGTGGCATCAGAATAGGAGGTTCTAGCAAATACTCCTTGATTCTATCAAAAGCAGCTTGGCAGTCGTCGTTCCATTCAACTACCTGATCTTTCTTCAAGAGTTTGAAAATTGGCTCGCAGGTAGAGGTCAGATGTGAAATGAATCTGGCAATATAGTTTATGCGCCCCAAGAAACCTCTAACTTCCTTTTCAGTACGGGGAGCAGGCATCTCTTGTATTGCTTTTACTTTTGCCGGATCGACTTCAATGCCTCTGTTGCTTACAATGAATCCCAGGAGTTTACCAGACCTAACTCCAAAAGTGCATTTACTCGGATTCAGCCTGAGCTTGTATTCTTTCAATCTGGCAAACAGCTTTTCCAGATGTTCAAGGTGCTCTTCCTCTGTTTGTGACCGAGCTATCATATCGTCTACGTAAACTTCAATCTCATGATGTATCATGTCATGAAATAGAGCTACCATGGTGCGTTGATAAGTTGCCCCTGCGTTCTTCAGCCCGAACGGCATCACCTTGTAACAGAAAGTGCCCCATTGTGTGACAAAAGTTGTTTTCTCCATATCCTCGGGGGCCATTTTGATTTGATTGTAGCCTGAGAATCCGTCCATGAAGGAAAACACCTTATGCTGAGCTGTATTGTCGATCAAGATGTCAATATGAGGTAGCGGGAAATCATCCTTAGGGCTGGCCCTATTCAAATCCCGGTAGTCCACACACATTCTGACTTTGCCATCCTTCTTAGGCACTGGCACAATGTTAGCGACCCATTGAGGATAGGACGTAACAGCCAGAAAGCCAGCATTGAACTGCTTCATTACTTCTGCTTTGATTTTTTCGGACATGTCAGGCCTCATTCGGCGAACTTTTTGCTTGACCGGTGGACAGTCTTCTCTTGTGGGGAGACGGTGAACCACGATGTCTGTGTCTAGACCCGGCATGTCTTCATAGGACCAAGCGAAGATTTCAACATACTCATTCAGTAACTGTACCAAGCGTTCCTTGACTTCTGGTTCCAGGTTGGCACCCACTTGCACCTCCTTCCGATCCTCCTCGGTTCCCAAGTTAATAGTTTCCAACGGCTCTTCATGCGGTAAGATGGCCCTTTCCTCTTGTTGCAGGAGTCTGGCTAGTTCCCCGGGTACTTCACAACCTTCGTCATCTTCATACTCGGCTAGATTGACCAGGTCTTCAGAGTTATTGAAAGATACAGCAGAATAGTCACCCATGGAATCCGGAGTGGATGGGTACCTGCATTGGTGAGTGTGGGTGTGTGTAAGGGATAGCCATCCTTAAAAAAAAATGCAAAAGGAAAGAAAATGAACACAAGCAGTTTATCAAATGAAAAACATCCAATGAATCATTAAACATGGCATATGAATATGAAAGATAGTCAAAACCCTTACAAGTGGACCTACATGCCCCGGGTAAGGCAGGAGGTGGAAAGATAGTGTACGGATTGTTTGAAAGTAAAATATTACAGACCAAATAGGAAATGTCTGATAGATAAATTACTGAGGAATAAAAGTGATGGGGACAAAGTCTTTAGCCTCCCAATTGCTCAACCCTCCTCTGACAGTTGGATGAATCCATTCTTCAAAGTTGCTTTCTTTGTCTTCATCCTCCAGGGCGTTGATTCGGTAAGGAGAAATTTTGACCGGCGCTCTCTCAATCTTTGACCGGCGCATAGCTTTCTGGCCAGCGGTGGTGAAACCTAATCCAAGCTTATCAACCTTATACGGAAAATCGGGTAACTGCCCCCACGCCGAATTCTTCCCTTCTTTAACTGCAGCCCTTGCATCCTCCAGAGATGCCATCCTGGCCATCTGTCTTGGTGTCTCAGCTGCCAACTTCGCCATTGCTATCTCAGGAAGCACTTCTTCGAAATGTTGAAACAGTGTCTCAATGAACTCCCCTTCAACCTCCACATATCGGAAAGAATTTAAATGGCTAATCATGTACTCTTCTTCGCCGTGGACCGTAATGATCTTTCCCTTTACAGGATATTTCAGCATCTGGTGCAAGGAGGAGGTGACTGCCCCAGCATGGTGTATCCAAGGTCTACCCAGCAGGCAGGAGTATGATGGACGGATGTCCATTACATAGAAAGTGGATTTAAACACCTCAGTACCTATCTTGACAGGAATTTCAACTTCTCCATGGACCATTCTTTTCGACCCATCGAAAGCTCTGACGACAATATCACTCGGCTTCAATTCCAACCCTTCGCAATCTAGCCGGTCCAAGGCCTTCTTAGGCAAAACATTCAGCGATGAACCGGTATCAACCAAAACATGTGCAAGGGTGGTTCCGCGACACTCGATTGAAATATGCAACGCATCATTGTGATTTCGGCCTTTAGGGGTCAGGTCGGCATCAGAAAAACCTAATCCATTGTCTGCAGTCAGACTAGCCACGCAATGTTGAAATTGATCTACAGAGGTTTCCTGGGGCACATGAGCTGCCTTTAGAAACTTAATCAAAGCTTGAGCGTGCACTTCTGAGCAAAGCAATAGTGCCAGCATGGAGATCTTGGAGGGGGTTTGCCCCAACTGTTCCACCACATCATAATCACTTCTCTTGATTATCCTCAAAATCTCGTCCATTTCTTTCTTGGAGGCTTCCGGAATCACCAAAGGTTGAGCCCTCGTCCTGACGGGCTCATCTTGTATTCCTTTTCCTTTATCGGCAATGGTAGGAGAGACAGCACTAGGAACGAAAATTTCTTCAATCAAAGGAGTTCTAGCGGAGAGTTTTACTGGTGCAGGAAGGACTTCTTTAGCTGGTGAGGGTCCAAAGACTGCTCTTGGAGGAGCAATCTCTGGAGAAAATATTCTCCCGCTCCTGGTGATTTTGCTGGTGCCTGCAATGTTGCTAATGCTGGCTTCTTCATCATCTGAATTTTCTTCAATTATCTCGATTTGCTTGATACCATGGTAGTAGATGTCACCACCATAGTTCCAAGGTATCGACTTCTCAGAAACATAGGGAACAGGCCCCGGCATTGTTATCTTCAAAGGTATAGACTTTGCAGCTGGTGTAATCTTAACTGGCTTTTTGACGGCCTCGGAAAGATTGGCGTGAATGGTTATGATTGAGACATTTTCAACATGAACTGGAACAGCAGGAACTTTTTCGAACAAAATTTGTCGGCTATCCATGAGGCCTTGGATACCTTCCTTTAATAGCGGACAATCGAACGGCAGAGAGTGGCAACAGTGGCAGTCTTCTTTACATCCCGGGAAGATCCCGGCCCTTAACAAATTCAACTTAATGGTTAACAGTGGAGTAGTCAGATCACTAACGTCAGCAACATACAGATCCTCTTCAATGGCATTGACATTCCGACCGTGCTTCGGCATAGGTGCAGATATCACATTGGGTTTTTCTGGAGCGTCAAACTCTACCTCCTTAGCCTCTATCAGGTCCTGGATCTTATGCTTGAGTGCCCAACAATCGTTGGTGTCGTGTCCAACACTGTCTGAATGATAGGCGCACTTAGCATTGGCATGATAATGTGGAGAGGATGTATTTACATTCTTTGGCGCCTCCTTGATAGTGGCAAGATTCAATTTCAACAGATGGGGAAGCACCTGCGCTGGAGTCATATTAATACGGGTGAACTGCCGGTGTGGCCTTTCCACCCGTTGCTGGTTTGGTCTGGATTGGTTGTAGCGAGGCGGCTCACTTGGAGTGTTTTGAATCATCACGGCCCCCACAGTTGGCCGACGCTCCATCTTCCCTGCTCTTTTTCTGAGAATATACCATAGTTGTCTCCTTCTTAAACGGCTTCTTCTCGACACTTGCAGCGACACCCTTCTGAATCTTTCCTGACTTGATGCCAGCTTCTATTCTTTCGCCTGTTAAGATCAAATCGGTAAACCCCGCGGAAGAGTTACCAATCAGATGATTGAAAAATGGCCCAGATAGGGTCCCAAGAAACATATCAACGAGCTCACGATCGGTTAAAGGAGGCTGCACCCTGCCAGCCAAATCCCTCCATTTTTGTGCGTATTCCTTGAATCCCTCACTTGTTCCTAGCGACATACCCTGAAGTTGGGTACGGGTAGGAGCAAGATCAGAATTATACTGGTATTGTTTATAGAAAGCGGTGGCCAAATCTTCCCAATTTCTGACACTGGTTCCTTCTAACTGATAAAACCATTCCAATTGAGCTCCTGACAGGCTGTCTTGAAAGAAATGAATCCAGAGATTTTTATCTGCTGTATAGGGTTGAATCTTTCTCACATAGGACCTGAGGTGCATTTTGGGGCAGGACAGCCCGTCATACCTTACAAACACTGGCACCTTGAATTTTGGGGGAATCACAATTCCGGCGACCAAGCCCACGTCTTCAAAATCCAAACCCGGTACCCTTTGCAATTCCATAGCAGCCAATCTGTCTTCTAAACCCTTGTACTTATCATCAGCTGGAGGGTACTGCTGGTCAGAATAATCTTCGTCCTCTTCAACCTCTTCCTCCTCTGCATCAGATTCGGAAGGCACCGCAACCCGATCTCTTTTACTAGTCCCTTCATCAGAAGTAGGAGGAAATTCAAGCACCCTCCGAGCTTCTCTGTCAAATCTTCTCCCCAAAGTAGCCACTCCGACCCTCTTTTTCTTCTTCACTGGGTCTCTACTCTCCAGATGAGCCTTGATATCCTCTTGACTCTTGACCAAGGTCATCAAGAGCTGCTGGAACTGTGCATTCTGGGCTTGTAGGTCTTTGACTGTTTGCTCGAGATCCATCCTACTGAAATAAACAGCAGATAGATAAGGAAACCTGGAGTGAGACCTGCTTATGCACATGATGAATGGTATGCTGATGTATGCAATGCATTCAAGGATTTAGGACATTCAAAATTGTTTCAGACAAAGAAGAACGCACGTCATATTAATAAGAAGAAATCTGTTAGTACATAAATGCCCCATAGGCCAAATGTTACAACATAAAACTTCTCAAGGCAGAAAGACATTGCGCATCCTCTTTGGTGCGATGTAGGTATTGAGGGCCTCTTGCTCGTGGAGTCGGAGGGTAAGCTCTAGAACCTTCTTTTCACTGGCGTAGTAGCTAGCTTCAAAAGTGTTCCGTTCCTCCTTGAGCTGAATCCAACTCTTCTGCATTTCCTCCCACGATGTAGGCATGTCTGGATGCAGGATGGTGTAGGGGACCTCTCCTTCATTGACGGGCTCTTTAATCACTGGGAGTACATGAGGATAAGGCATCATTAGACTTTGGGTTCGGGCTCGTACCCACTTGAGATAGGGCTCAAGAGGGATGGAGTTCTTGTGTCCCAAAGTCTTGCTATCAACCTTGTTGAGTTTTCCCCAAGCTCTGATGAATCTTTGGCGAAGTCCTTGCGCATCGTTGTCGAAGTCAAAAACTAGGCTAGGAATCAGCATGTCATGAGGGCCATCCCTCCGTGCATATCCAAATTGTCTCAAAGCTAGGCAAGGGTTGTAGGTGATACCTCCCCTGATTCCAAGTAAAGGAACATTAGGAAATTCTCCGCAACGATCGACAATGATGACATTTTCTCTGGACCGAGAACACCAATGCACATCAGAATGAGTAAGAGTCATCAACCGTTGGGATCACCTTGTACCTTGGTCATCCTTCAAGACAGATTGTGGAAGGTGCGAAATAAACCACCTTGCAAGGAGACGAGTACAGCACATGAGAACACCCCTCTTTCTCATTGTTCGTGTGTAAAATGAGTAAAGGATGTCCCCAAGCAATGTTGGTATGGGATTTCTGGATAAGAAGATTTTGACGGCGTTGACATCTACCAATTGGTCAGGATTTGGGAACAAGATCAACCCATAGATAAGGAGTGCCACAATTTCTTCAAATGCTTGTAGGTCCAATGAGTTCCAACATTCTTGTGCTTTCTCAAACAAGAATTTTGCTAAGAATCCTTTGACGCCGCTTCTGGTTTCCCAATGCCCCTTGATTTCAGATGGTTGTAGATGTAGTGCTCGAGCAACATCTTCAGGCTTCGGTTCCTTCTCCGTACCGTTGAAGGGTAGTTGATTAAGGATAGGGATTCTTAGGAGTTGAGAAAACTCCTCCAAAGTGGGAACCAACTGATAATCAGGGAAGGTGAAGCAATGGTGAAGGGGGTCAAAGAACTGGAATAGCACTTTCATCATGTCTTCTTCAATGTTGGTGTTGACTAGGCTGAGCAGTCTACCATGTCTTTCACTGAAGGATGAATTTTCCGGAATTCTTGAAGTGATCTCCTTGAGTTGAGGAGAGATTCTCACAAGGTTGACTTGAATGGTATTTCTGCGAGGTATTTCCATGACCTACAAAACAAGAACAATGATGAAGATCCAAACCCTTGAAATGGTTAGTAAATGCATATGATGCTTTATGATGTTTATGATGTATGCACAAGACATATGTACAAGCAAATCACACCAAACCCTAGTTTCAGGCTTGCATGGGGTTTCATAGGTAAGTACCCTCTTGAGTGTAGTTGGCTTAAAAACCTGTCCTATAAATAGTAACCGGGTTCTAAGGAGCTCAATATCACTGGATTGTTTTCATTGTTCATTGTTTTGGTTTAGCCACTTAACTAGCGACCAAAATATTCCAAGAAAACAACCCTTAATGAGTGTAGTATCGAGTATCTACCAACTTCGGACTGCACCAAAGCCGGTCATCTCACTACCCCTAATAAAAGGCCAAGATGGTCAAGTAAGGTTCTAGGTCATTAGTGCTTAGTGACATCACTCAGCGGCCCCGTACTCTCCTTGATTGAACTCAAGGGTTACCGGTACCCACAAATATGTCGCACTAATATAGCTATTGCTTAGACCGTGTCGGTATACCCCGCACAGTTTCCACAACGTATTGCTATCTATGAATGTTTCCCAAAATCCGGGTGGAGGATTGTAAACCCAAACAATAGAGCCAAAGTATAAAGCAAGCAAATCAAACAATTAGTCATGCAAGAGGGTGATCTAAGCCCTAAGGTTACTCCACTTTTAAATTCTCCCCAGCAGAGTCGCCAGTTCTGTGATACGGTGGGAGAACTGACTAGGGTTTTGCGTTTGTTTTCGCAAATGTTTCGGTTGAGCAAGAGTCGCCACCGACTTTTTATTTTATCCTAAGGAAAGGTTTAAAAAGCACAGCAAAAACCTTTGAGATTTTTCTTGGGTTCGGGGAGTAGATTATAGAAGGGGAAGGTACTAGCACCCCTTCTATCCATGGTTATCCATGGGCTCTTAGGTACTTGCTTAGATCAATCTTGCCTTGGTTTTCAATTGTTTGAAATGGTGCTTTGTGTGTGGTTTTGAAAATGTTTTGAAAAGATGCCTTGTGCTAGGCTAACCTTGTAACAATTCTTTACTCGAATGTTTTACAAAAGGTGTTTTATCTTTTAAAAAGATGTTTCAAGGGTTTGAAAAGTTGATTTTGAAAGTGTTTGTGAAGTGGGTTTTTGAAATTAGGCAAGTGTTTTCTTTGCAAATTGACAAGTACTTAAGAGTTTATCTACCCTAAAGCTTTCTCAAAGATTTTTGTCATGTTTTAAGCCCTTTTGACAAATTTGTTCCACCATTGCATTTGGTGGACAATCTTGTCTTAGGAGATGAGAGGGACAGGCGCGGGTCATCGTTTGGACCATAATTGCAATAGTGTTAAAGGCCTTCGGGCAATTTTCTTTAAGGGACTTGATCATTTGTTTTTGTTTGTTTTGAAAAGTTTTATCGAGGGACTATGATCATTCAATTTGTTTGTTTTGCCCAATGAAGTTCAACATGCAATATGGCCCAATTATTTGAAGGCAACAAAGTGGAATACCCTAGGGGTGCAAGTGTGAGATGTGTTGTTTATTTTCATGCTCATTTATCTTGTATTAGGTCAAACTATTTTTTATCGTTTTTCACATGCAAACCCTAATTCTAACATGGCATAATTAGAAAGCGTATAAAGTGCGAAATTTAAATTCCTACGCTATTACAACATAATAATATAGGGAGGGGGGTACAAATTTACAAATGGGGGATATTTAGACAAGAATTTAAATCTAAATTATTACATCATTTTTGAATATTTGCAAGGTAAATAAATTGCATAATTAAATAGAAATTAAATAAATATGCAAAAATGCAAAAAAAAGAAAGTTTTTATATATGTATGAAAAATGTTGTTTATGTAAAATAAAATAAGAAAATGAAAAGGTATTATTTTTGAGTATTTTCATTTTTAGGGCAAAAACCCTAATTTTAATCAAAATGTATATTGATTAATTAATTCACATAATATTTATTATTTACATACAAAAATAAAATAAAATATGGTATATGTGTAAAAAGGCCTTTTTTAGTATTAGATATTAAAAAATATAAAATATATTCATTTTTTGGCATTTTTATTCTAAGTATATTAATATATATATATATATATATATATATATATATATATATATATATATATATATATATATATATATATATATATATATATATATATATATATATATATATATATATATATATATATATATATATATATATATATATATATATATATATATATATATATATATATATATATATATATATATATATATATATATATATATATATATATATATATATATATATATATATATATATATATATATATATATATATATATATATATATATATATATATATATATATATATATATATATATATATATATATATATATATATATGTATACTTATATTATTTTAAATATGTATTATATACAAATAATAATAATAATTAGAATTTTTTAGAAAATAGTATTTTTTATATGAAATATTTTCAGAGAGTAATATAAAATAAAAATAAAAATAGAAGTGTTTTTTACATATTTTTCTATTTATTCTAAGTAATAATATATATATATTTATGTATAAACTAAAGGAAAATCAAATAAATACCAAATAAAATCAAAAAATGATGAGAAAAATATTTTCAAAATTTTAACATGTTGAGAAAAATAAATGAGTCAAATAAAAAAAGAAAAGAAGTCAAAAATGTTAAAAAATGAAGCAAATGGGCTCAGGGGTGTGAAACAGAAAAAATGGTGTGGATAGCAAAAATGATACAGGCCCAGCCCAATCCACTTCTTCTTCAACCTTTGGCCAAAAACGCGCGCCTTGTTACAGAGATTCAAACATCCTGATTCTTTGAGATTTTGCACAAACTTTCAACACAAAACATGTCAAGCATTGAATCACGATTCCAAATATATAAAAAACTCATCCTAACTCTCAGAAATGAGAGAGAATTTTATCAATCCCAAATCTTGACCTAAACTTTCTGCCATTTTCAAAGCTTAAATTCTCTCGACTCAGGCAAAAGAAATGAAATGTAAAGCTATGTACATGCTCAGGGCTATGAGTAGAACCTTGTTTCTTCACAAACTTAAGACTAAAGATGCATAATAAGAGAGATACGAGTTCAAAATTTTACCTATTCAGCTGAACTTCTATCTGGAGAATGAGGAACTTTCAGTGCAAGGTGATGATTGGAAAAGCTTCCTTGAGGTCCAGGGATGCTATTCCAATGTTTACTTTGTCTTGAAAGCTTCTGAATCAAGCTGTAGAACTTCACCTGCAAGTCAAAGATGTGAAAATGGTGGAAGTGGTTAGAGCAATTACAGATCGTGTCTTAGCTTCTGGATAGCTTGCATAGGTTGTAAGGAAGGTAGAGGAACGAGTTTGGACAAGAATGCTTGAAGGGATTGAGAGATGGCACTCAAACTGCAGGCCTTGCCCTATTTGAGCAGTTTGATGGTGTTTCTGAGATGGAGAGTTTTTGAGAGGTCAAGGATTCGTGCAAAAGCTTGGTTGGGATGTTTGGAATGTGCCTACAATATTTTCTTTCTTGTTCTCAGGCTGAGATGGAAGTTGTTACAAGTTATGGAACTTTTCTTCTTTCTTAAGCAACAAAAGCAAGTTGACTTTCTAGGCATGTAGGGGGCCTCCTAATGTGCTGCATAATCTTCTCTTGATCAGAGCAATTTGTCCATAATCTTTTGCCAAAAGGATTTAGCTTGTACTTGTTGGATTTCTAAATTGACATAAAGTGAACTTTTACCAAAATGGCTAATTTGCTTTAACTAGAAATGGATCAATCTTGTGTACAATGCTTAAACTCATGGAACAACACCTTGGCACAATGAACAAGCATTAAATTATGGAGTGTAACTTGGTTTAAGGACCTGTAATCTAGCCTAAAGCATGCTGAGTTCAAATTTGCAAAGTTATGGACATGGAACTTGGTCATGAACAAAGTGGTTTTTTGCTATATTGTGAAATTCGATTCTCTCTAACCATGAGGTTGTTTGATGAGTTCTTGGACATTTTGGAAAGCTTGGAATGTGTACTACAATCCACCTTTGAAATGCAAATTGAAATTCCAAGTGGAAGGGTATGAAAAATGGCCTTGAAGTGGGGTAGAAAACCTTGTCAAAATAGGTTAAAATTTTACTAAGTTAAAAATGGTTTAGTGCCCTTATTCAAAAAATTGTAACTTGAGATACAAGCTTCAAATGAGAAAACTTTGTGAATCAAAGTTGTAGATTATGCAACAAGCTACAACTTTCATGTTTTTACTTTTGTTTGAATCAAAATGGATCTTGGTGAAAAGGTGGGGCAAAGTTGGGAAAAATTAGGGTTTTTCATAACTTAGAAAAATTCTAAGTTATGAAAAATTCCATTTTCTAACCCTAATTTGCAATTTGTGATTTCTTGGTGAACAAGTTTCATGATTTGGCATGTTTTGATGAAAAATGAATCTTGACTCTTGATTTTGACCAAAAAGTCAAAGTTTGACTTTTCAGTATACAGTCAAAACTGATCAATTGACTGGGAAATTCAACTGTCAATCTTGTGTACTTGGGATCTTTTGAGTTTGTTGATCATGTCAAGATAATTCCATAGGGTCCTTGAGTCCATATGTGAGCTTGGTTTGCCATTGGCTAGGTCAAACAGTCAAAAATTGCCTCTGTACAGTCAAAACCCTAAAAATGACCATTTTGCCCTTTTAGTGATCTGATCAAATTTCTTGTGGAATTGTGATCCAAACTTGATAAAATGGTTCATATGAGTTCATAATGTTGATGTGGATCAAATTTCATGAGATTTGACTGTCAATTGGCCACAGTTGACTTTTTCCCCAATACAGTTGATTTCTAGGTCAACTGTCCAATTGACTGGGCAAAATTTGGAATCAGGACTTGAAACTTGGTATGGATAAACTTAGGAGGTCAATATGAAGCAAGAAAGTCATCTTGGGCACTTTAGGTCAAAACATCTTTGTGCAAACACAAACCCTAATTTGGGGTTAGCAGTGCAAGGAGGAGTCTTGAGCAGATGAAACCCTAACTGGATCTTGAGCTTCAAGAGCTTTGTGAGGAGAAATCAATGAGAAATGGGAGGGCAAATTTTGGGGTACAACAGGGTGCAACCACCATTGTATGAAAGAGAACTTGTTGATATGTTTTTGGGGACCCTGTCAGGTCCATTCTTTAATCACTTGATCAGGAGCTCATCTGTAGGGTTCACCGAGCTAATTCTGACAGGTGAAAGGGTCAAAGCTGGCATTAAGAGCGGTAAAATTCAGAAGGATGCATCTTCTTCCACTGCTATCAAGAAGACCTTCCCAGCCAAGAAAGAAGCCTCTGCTATTTACACCCAGAGAAATCAAGGAAGAATTGAGCGCCGACCAGCGGTGGGGGCTGTGATGATCCAAAACTCCTCAGCCGATCAACCTCAAAGCAGTCAACCCAGAGCTAGCCAAACCAGGGTGGAAAGGCCACAACGGCAATTCACTCGAATCAATATGACACCTGCTCAGGTTCTCCCTCATCTGTTAAAGTTAAACCTTACAAACTTGAAAGAGGCGCCGAAGAACCCAAATACCTCTTCTCCCTATTATCATTCAAATGCAAAATGTGCCTATCATTCGGACAACGTGGGGCATGACACTAATAATTGTTGGGCTCTTAAAAACAAGATCCAAGATTTAATATATGCCAAGGAGGTGGAGTTTGATGCCCCCGAAAAACCTAATGTGATATCCGCTCATATGCCAAAACATGGTCACAATGTCCATGTTATTGTAGAAGATCTTCATGTTACTGGTGTTGATGACTTAATGACTCTGTTGCCAATGATCAAGATAAATCTGTTGAAAGCCGGGATTTTTCCGGGCTGTGGAAAAGATTGTTACCTTTGTTCAACCTTGCAATCCGACTGTCCGCTATTGAAGTCAGTCATCCAACGCCTGATGGATACTCAAGAAATCCTCTTCAAGAAAACTCTTGTTACTCCTGTTACTCTTGTTACTCGTGTTACTCCAATCAATGATGTTGCTATAATCACCATTTTCGACAATCTTTCCAAGGTCCCTAAAAGACCTGTTAAGATTACACCCAATCCAAAGTTTGTATCGCTGAAGATTACTATGCCGGGGCCTATCCCATACAAGTCCAACAAGACAATACCGTGGAATTATGGAGGAGAGATCTTCTACCACGGTGTTAAGTAGATTGAATCACTTGAAGAAAGTTCCAATGAAGAGACTCCTGATGTAGGAAATATTGCGGGGACAAGTAAGATCACTCGTAGCGGAAGAATCTTCTCTCCGAAGATTGCTCCTCCAAGGGTAATCTTCGGACCCTCAAATGCTCCTGTGCCAGTCAAGATATCTGTGTGAAGTCTGTTGATTGAAGAAATTGTTACCCCCGAAGTTGTACCCTCTGCTGTTACTGCTGATAAAGGTAAGGGGATCCAAGAAGCGCCCGTCAGGACGAGGGCTCAGACTTTAGTTATCCCCGAGACCACCCAAAAGGAGATGGAAGAGATTTTAAAGATGATTAAGAAAAACGACTATGATGTCATAGAGCAGCTGAGGCAAACCCCTTCAAAAATCTCTATGCTGGCTCTATTGCTCTGCTCCGAGGCTCACGCCAAAGCCTTGATCAAATTCCTGAAGACGACGCACATGCCTCAAGAAACTTCTGCGGACCAGTTTCAAGAGTGTGTAGCCAGCCTTACAGCCGACAATGGTCTTGGCTTCTCTGATGCTGATCTGACGTCTAAGGGAAGAAAGCATAATGATGCGCTGCATGTCTCGGTAGAGTGCAGAGGAACTACACTTGCTCATGTTCTGGTTGATACCGGTTCATTTTAAATGTCCTACCAAAGAAAGCATTGGACAGACTAGACTGCGAAGGTTTGACCCTAAAGCCCAGTAATATCGTTGTTAGGGCCTTTGACGATTCTAAGCGGATGGTTCACGGAGAAGTGAATATCCCAATTAAAGTGGGTACGGAAGTTTTCAACTCTACTTTTTATGTGATGGACATCCGTCCTTCATATTCATGCTTGTTGGGAAGGCCATGGATCCACAACGCTGGGGCAGTCACTTCTTCTCTACACCAGATGCTCAAATACCCAGTTCAGGGTAAAATCATAACAGTTCATGGTGAGGAGGAGTATATGATAAGCCACCTTAACTCTTTCCGCTACATGGAGTTAGATGGTGAATTCATAGAAACACCTTTCCAACACTTTGAAGAGGTTTCTCCTGAAGTTGCGGTAGCCAAGACAACGACTGATGTGCCCATCATTACCAAACCTGTGTCCCGGATGTCATCCCTTAAAGATGCGGAGGCTGTGATCAAGGAAGGAGGAAGTACAATATGGGGTCAACTGCCAGATTTTCCTTACAAGACAGATAAGTTCGGTTTGGGCTTCACTGCTGCTAGTCAGAAAGTCATGCGTCGTTCTCGGGCTGGAGGACCACCATTGAAAATCACTCATCATGGAGTTCATGCTTTAGAGGATGATGAAGAAGAAAGCAATTTTGGAGACTGGATATTTCCAACCACTGAAGGAGGACTGAACAACTGGGAGGCGAAAGACTTCGTTCCCATTACTTTCATCAATCAGTAATTTATCTTTTGAACATTTCCTGTTGGTCTGTAATAATTTTAAAACAATTCGTACACTTTTTGCCTTATGCCTTACCCGGGGCATATAGGTCCATTTGTAAGGGTTTTGATTCTTCATTTTCATATGCCATTTTTAATGAATCATGGACGTTTTCATCTATAAACTTTTGTGTTCATTTTCTTTCTTTTTACATTTTATTTTGTTTAAAGGTGGCTATCCCTTACACACACCCACACTCAGAAAATGCAGGTACCCATCCACTCTGGATTCCATGGGTAACAATTCTGCTATGGCCTTCAGTGACTCTGAAGATCTGGTCAGTCATGCCGAATACGAAGTTGATGAAGACTGTGAAGTGCCTGGAGAATTGGCTAGACTTCTGAAACAAGAAGAAAGGGCTATTCTGCCCCACGAAGAGTTGTTAGAGACTATCAACTTGGGAACAGAGGAAGACAGAAAAGAGGTTAAAGTGGGTGCCAACCTAGAGCCAAATGTCAAAGAGCGCTTAGTTCAGCTGTTGAATGAATATGTTGAGATCTTCGCCTGGTCCTATGAAGACATGACGGGGATGGATACAGATATTGTGGTTCACCGTCTCCCTACAAGAGAAGATTGTCCACCAATCAAACAGAAAGTCTGTCGAATGAGGCTCGATATGTCTGAAAAGATTAAAGTTGAAGTGATGAAGCAGTTCAATGCTGGCTTTCTTGCTGTTACTTCCTATCCATAATGGGTTGCTAACATTGTGCATGTGCCTAAGAAGGACGGCAAAGTCAGAATGTGTATGGATTACAAAGACCTAAACAGGGCTAGCCCTAAAGATGATTTTCCACTACCACACATTGACATCTTGGTTGACAACACATCTCAATACAAGGTATTCTCTTTCATGGATGGATTTTCAGGGTACAACCAGATCAAAATGGCCCCCGAAGACATGGAGAAGACTGCTTTTGTTATGCAGTGGGGTACCTTCTGCTATAAAGTGATGCCATTCGGACTGAAGAATGTCGGGGCAACCTATCTACGAGCCATGGTAGCTTTGTTTCATGACATGATACATCATGAGATTGAAGTCTATGTAGACGACATGATAGCCCGTTCACAAACAGAAGAAGAACACCTCGACCAACTGCATAAGCTGTTTGTCAGGTTAAAGGAATATAAGCTCAGACTGAACCCTAGCAAGTGCACTTTCGGAGTCAGGTCCGGTAAACTCTTGGGATTCATCGTCAGCAACAAAGGCATTGAGGTCGATCCTGCCAAAGTCAAAGCTATACAAGAAATGCTTCTCCCTCGCACTGAGAAGGAGGTCAGAGGTTTCTTGGGATGCCTAAACTACATTGCAAGGTTCATTTCTCACCTAACATCTACCTGTAAGCCAATCTTCAAGCTGTTGAAGAAAGATCAGGTGGTTGAATGGAATGATGACTGTGATCGGTGGATCTGGAACTGACTGTTTAAAGCTGGTTTCGCGAAATGTCGCGGAAGCAAGAGTCGCCACCGTCTTTTATTTTCTCCAAATGGAAAGGACAAAAGCACAGAAAAATTCCTTATAGAGATTGCTCTCGGTTCGGGAGGTAGATTATAGAAAGGGAAGGTGTTAGCACCCTTTCTATCCATGGTTATCCATGGGCTCTTAGATACTTGCTCATTTGTGTTTTCAAAATTGTTTGTTTGCTTTTCAACTGTGGGTTTTAAAAAAAGTTTCTTTGAAAATTTCAGTTCGACTCTTGTATCGGTCCTCAAGAGTGTTTGAAAAGTTGCTTTCGAAAGCTTTTTGAAAAGTGTCGGTGTGAAAAGTATTTTTTTGATTAGTTTTTGAAATTAGAGCAAGTATCTAGAGTCGTCTACCTACCCTAAGGAATTCGTCTGTGTAAATGTCCTTAAAGTAGTGCCATCCCACCATTGAGAGGTAGGTAGCACCACCGTTGGAGGAGTTTGGGTCAATTCGAGGGTTCGGGACATTGTGGTCACCGAGCAACGGTAAGATACCTTAGGAGCTACCCTTATGCCATTGATCTTTTATTCCGAGGCAACTATTCCGAGGCAACTTGTTTTGAGGCAACCAGATCAATGGGACATAAGGACTCACTAAGACGTCCTATAGTCGACGACCACGTTTCGAGGGACAAGGCAACAGTGTGGTCACTAGAGTAATAGGAAGACACCTTAGAAGCTACCCTCATGCCATGTTCATGGACATGAGGACTTACTAAAACATCCTCTACTCGACGACCACCTTTCGAGGGGCAAGGCAACAGTGAGGCGTACCCTAGGGGTGGTGTGTGATTTGTGTGTCGTTTTCAGATATTTTTGTCTTGTCATGTATTGGTGATCTACGCTTGTTTTTAATTTGGCATTCATTCTTTCATGCAAATTAATTAACAGTTAAAAAGATACGGAATTAAAAGTCCTACGCTATTACAAAGGCGCGGGTCCACATCGTCAAATTAATCTAGGACCCGATTTGAAATAAAATAAAAAAATGCGGAAAAGATAAATATCTAATTAGTATATTACATGGCTTTGGGAGAATTACATGAATATTCACAAAAAGAAATAAAAATGCGAAGAGAATTAAAGTCGGGAATGCGAGGGTGTTGGACCCTTTTAAGGAAATTAAATTACAATTATGAAATTAATTAAATTTAATGAAAAAAAGAGAAGTTATTTTTGAGTATTTTTTTGTATTTATGGATTTTAATGAGAATTAATGGAATTAAAACCTAATTCTAGCTATTTTTAGTTTATTAAAAAAATGTGAAAATTAAACCTAAAGTTAACCTAATTAATTAATACAATTTTATTTACAAAAATAAATAATTAATTATTAATAATGATAAAAGAAAAGAAAAAAGATAAAAATAATTAAAACCCTAATTCTACATTTTTTTATTTATAAAGAAAAAAATTAAACCTAGAATTAACTAAATTACTTTATACAATTTATTCACAAAATAACATTAAATAAAATATATTTTTATTTTTAAGTTTCTGATTTTTTATTATTTTTTATGTTATGAAAATATTAATTTGGAGGAATTTAAATGAAATAATTAAATTAAAACAAATACTAAAAAAAATAGGAAAAGAAAAGAAATGCAAACATTTGGGGGGTGTTGACCCCAGTTTGGAGGTGTTTGGCCAGCAATTAGGCCCAATCATTCCTGGCCTTGTTGACTTTTCATGCTGGCGTGTACATGCGTTGAATGGGGCGTTCCCTGGACTCCAGATCCTGGCCATTGAGTGGATCTTCAAGGACATGTGGTGAGCTCAAGCATAGGCGTCCATGATGGTCTTCAGGTAATGCGCTGCATGGGAAGATATTAGGAAAAATAAAATTGAAGGGATGGGGGGACCTGGGAATCGAACCCAGGTCCCAGAGTTTACCAAATGCCTAGTCCACCAACTGTGCCATCTGCGCGTTTTGTATATAATATAGAAAATAATGAATATAAGGTAAAACAAACGATTAGTGGGTATTTCGCGCGAAATTCAAATGCACCAATCCCCAGCCTCCACGCATCATCTTCTTCATGTTAAACCTGCAAAATAAAAAGCGATAGCGGGGGTTTTAAACCCCCACTAAGTGGCAAACGTAAAAATAGCGAATAGGCCATCGTGGTTCATAAATTAGGCGCGATAGGATGACTGGATTCGTGTGAAGCTTCTGGTTCTGATGGTACAAGTCTCGTGTCTCAATTTTTCCAGAACAAGGAAGCCCCAAATTTACAGTTCTGAAAACCTAGAATGCTCCAATGGTGGATTCACGTACAAAGCATGAAAACTCAATTAAATGGCATGGTTAGTTTCAGCATGATTAGATTAGTGCAAAACAAGTGTTAAAAATCAAAAATATGGCATGAATGATGAAACACGATTATGCAAAAAATGTGAAACACTTTGACTTCTATGTACCAATTCCTGAGGTTGGAAGCGTGGAAAAGGACTCAGTTAGGTTCCTTGATGTCTTAGGAAGCTTTTTCAATTGGTTAGAAGCCTTGAATCGCTTTGGAATGGTGTTTTCAGTTTTGACTTTTTTCACAAAAATTGCAAAGTATGTTTTGGTTCTTGGGCGCAGCTTGAAGGTTCCTGGCATTAGGTTTAGCTTCTGACTTATATGAGGGATGAATTAGGGTTGAATTTTGAGTCCAAAAATCCTTGCATTGATGTATGGAATATTTGATTTTCCATGAATATTTTTCAAATCTTTTCCATGTGATTTTGATTCCAATCATGGCCAATCTTTCCAATTTTGTTGTGCACGAATCTTGAGTCTTTAAGGAGAGCGAATGCTGTATAAAAAGATTCAAAATACATTTGTTTAGTATTTTTTCATATTTTATTTAATTAAATGAATTAATAGTAATTAAAAATTCAAATAAATAATAAAAATGATGAAATAAATCCCCTTTGGGCAAAATGGTCGTGCATAGCCTTTGGATGATGAATCTTGGAAGAAAATGTGGCCCATTAGCAAATTTGAGGCATTTGAAGTAAAGTTGACTTTTCAAAATTCCCAAAAATTTCCCAACTTCCACAAGGCATATCTTGCTCAATTTTTAAGCTTTGATCATGTTCTTGGACATTTTGGAAAGGTCTTGAAGTCCTCTAACCAATGCCTTTGGTCCCATGTCATTTTGATTTACCAATCTCAAGTTATGGTCTTTGACTTAAAGTGTCTTTTGGTTGACTTTTGAAAATGACCTATAATGTTGAAATTGATAACTTTTTGTGAGAGCATTTCTTGGACTTGAAGTGTGAAGAGGAGTTGTGGGAAATGTCTTGCTATTCAAAATGAGATTTGGATGGAATTTTTCTGATAAACCATGTGGAAGTTATGCCTTGGTCAAGTTACAGTTGACTTTTTCAACTGTCCAAATATGAAAACTTTTGCATCTTGAGACTTTTTGAGCCATGCTTTGAGAATCATGATCAAGAATTTATCAAATGATGTTTGTGGCTTCAAAATAAGATGTTGACAAAAAATTTGAACTTTTGACTGTCAAATGACCATTTTGCCCCTACAGTTGACTATTGAGCAATTAGGGTTTTTGATTGTGCAATTTTGTGTTGTAAGTCTTGAAACTTGGCATAAGGATGTTTGACCATGTTTGTAGGCATGTGGGACTTGTTTGGACCCTTGGAAACTTCATTTTCTTTGTCAGAACCAAAACCCTAGTTTTTGACTGTTTAGGAGGCCCTTGAACTGTGCAACCCTTGGGGAGATGTTGAAGCATGCTCCTTGCAAATCTTGAAGAATATGGGAGGGCAAATTTTGGGGTACAACAGTTGCCCCTGTTCAATCTTCTTAAACCTGAGGATGCAGATTGGCTGACGTGCCTTTCGTAATCCGAAGGTGGAAGATGATTGAACACTAGAGTGCCCAGAAATTTGCGCTCACATGTTAGCAGTATGATGGTGGGAATGGGCTTATAGATGCCATTTGGAGATTGATGGATAGGATGATAGGCTTATAGATGCCATCTGGATGTCGACCGCGTAAGAGATTCCTTAGCGAGAAGTTGCGTACCTGAAAAAGAAAGTGATTACCTGGCATGTTACAGGAGCTGGTCTTCAAACTCTTATGTAGGTGTGCCCTGACTGGTTACAGGAAGTGAATCTGGAGCTTCAAAAGATGATGAATGAACCAGGGATGGTTACTACCTCAACGGGACGGTGAGAGAACCTTGGATGATTACTACCTCAACAGGAACGTTGAGAGAACCTTGGATGATTACTACCTCAACAAGAACGCTGAGAGAACCATAGGCGACTTCAACCTCAACAGTAACGCTGAGAGAATCTTGGGCGACTTCAACCTCAACAGTAACGCTGAGAGAATCTTGGGCGACTTCAACCTCAACAGTAACGCTGTGAGAATCTTGGGCGACTTCAACCTCAACAGTAACGCTGAGAGAATCATAGGCGACTTCAACCTCAACAGTAACGCTGAGAGAATCTTGGGCGACTTCAACCTCAACAGTAACGCTGAGAGAATCATAGGCGACTTCAACCTCAACAGTAACGCTGAGAGAATCTTGGCGACTTCAACCTCAACAGTAACGCTGAGAGAATCATAGGCGACTTCAACCTCAACAGTAATGATGAGATAATCTTGGGCGACTTCAACCTCAACAGTAACGCTGAGAGAATCATAGGCGACTTCAACCTCAACAGTAACGCTGAGAGAATCTTGGGCGACTTCAACCTCAACAGTAACGCTGAGAGAATCTTGGGCGACTTCAACCTCAACAGTAACGCTGAGAGAATCATAGGCGACTTCAACCTCAACAGTAACGATGAGAGAATCTTGGGCGACTTCAACCTCAACAGTAACGTTGAGAGAATCATAGGCGACTTCAACCTCAACAGTAACGCTGAGAGAATCTTGGGCGACTTCAACCTCAACAGTAACACTGAGAGAATCATAGGCGACTTCAACCTCAACAGTAACGCTGAGAGAATCATAGGTGACTTCAACCTCAACAGTAACGCTGAGAGAATCTTGGATGTCTTCAACTGGACAAGAAACAGGGAGATCTTAGGGGCGATCTGACTGAACCAGAGAAGGCCTTTGACTGGATAAGAAACAGGAAAATCTTAGGGTCGATTTAACTGAACCGGACAAGGTCTTGAAATCTTCAACTGGATAAGAAACAGGGAGATCTTAGGGTCGATCTGACTGAACCAGAGAAGGCCTTTGACTGGATAAGAAACAGAAAAATCTTAGGGTCGATTTAACTGAACCAGGCTAGGTCTTGAAATCTTCAACTGGATAAGAAACAGGGAGATCTTAGGGTCGATCTGACTGAACCAGAGAAGGCCTTTGACTGGATAAGAAACAGAAAAATCTTAGGGTCGATTTAACTGAACCAGACTAAAGTCTTGAAATAAAGCTGAGAACTTAACTGGATCTTTCCTGAAAGGTAAAGGTCGGCCATATGCAATGCATGATATGGATCAAGCAATGATGTTCTCAACATAGATGAGATTTGTAAGATATGATGCATATATGCATGCTATAATGTATGGAAATGCGATGTTTATGAATGTATGTTTTTGTCTAGGAAAATAAATCCTTGACGGGTGCCGGGAAGTCACTCCTGGGCTGACGTTGAAGAATAGATCTTTGCTTCCGCTGGGGATGATAGTCGCAAGAATACCAGTAGGAGAAGATGACTCAGTTGGGGAATAAACTTGGCGAATGGATTACTCTGCGGGGAGAAGATTACTCTAGCGATCTTGCTGGGAAGCAATGCACTGTGGGGAGAGAGGTGCTTTGCTGGAATGTTGATGGTAACTTCGCTGGGGATACCATTGTTATGTTGGAAGTGTTAATAGACTTCGCTGGGGATAAGAAGACTTTGCCGGGGACGATCTTTCCATGGCTTTTGGCTGAGGATAACCCAGTTATATCCTGGTAGGGAAATAACCTTTGAATAAATCCGGGAGACGCGTTCGTGCTCTGCGAGGATAAGCTTCCAGAATCTACTGGGGATAAGCTTACTGCTGGGGAGATGGATTCCAACTTTTCTGGGGAAACTGGATTAGACTCTCCTGGGGGAGTGTTGAACGGTATCGGGGAAGTGATTCCACTGAATGTTTGATATACCGCCTGGGAACAGTCTTAGACCAAGACTGTCGGGGATGCTTGTTAAGAATGCATGTATATCGTGCTGGGGAATGTTGAGATCTGCTGGAGGATACCCAACTTTCTCAAGGCTGATAATAGCTTTGCTTGGGGAGAGTGCCTTGGCTTGCTGGCTCATTCTCTGGGGAATTTAAGGTATACTGGTTATGTTCTTCTGCTGATCATACCTTGTATCTTGTGGATAGAGCAATTAGACCGTTTGGACAACTCATTATTGCCCCTGTTTCTGAGGTGGGAGAGGAAGACCTGTGAGGTGCTGATAGTTGTTTGATGGACAAACCTTCTTCTGGTAGGCAGGTGACAAGATGACAGGACATAGTCGTACGCTTTTGATCCCTAACTTTTGCCTGGACCGCCCTTTCGGGTTTTCAGTCCACCGGGATACCCATTTTTGCCCAAGCCGCCTTTTCAGGTTTTCGACTTGCCGGGTGTACAGATTTTTTCATTTCATCCCTTATTTTTGCTCGAACCCTTTTGGTTCGCCGGGAAGCCCTTATTTTTGTCTAGGTATGTCAACCTAGCGGGTCTTCGATTACGCGTAGTATTCTTTTCGACTATGTCCATGCTCTTAGAATGCAGGGAGGTGCCCCTGGTTGCTTGTGTTGCCATGTTACCAGAAGATATCTGATCGTGCGAGATTCGTTGCTGGAATGCCCCAAGTGACTCAGGCAGAGATTTGCCCCAAGCTACTTGGCCTTTGAGAGATTCTCCGAATCTTGACTGAGCTGCCCCAGATGACGGACCATGATCATGCCATGCCCCTTGATTGGAAATGCTTATGTTCATTAGGCATTCGTCGTGCGAATTTCTATGATGTTCAAACAAAAAGTCATATGCAAACAAAGTTATGTTAAAAATGCAAAGCTTATGTCTGTCTTGAAGATTTTGAAAATGCATTCTTTTTCATAAAACAAGTGAATGTTTGTAAAACGTGATGTCAACTCCGTATTTACCGTAGGCCTTAAGGAGTCGGGATACCTTTGTAACATTATGCTTTCGAACTAACCCTTGCTTCAGCTAGGACTTTTTAAGGGTTATAACGTGGCCTGGTTCACAGTTTAAGAAACAAAGGATAAAGGCTCAAATTATTTGTACCCACCCGCTCTTCGTGATGTTCTTCAAACCTAAACTCAGTTGATCGTACGTCAGACCTTGTTCGAGTCTTTGTCCTGATATACCAGTGATGGTCCAGATATTGATGATTTATCCTGAATAGGCAATCATTTTTTTTGTTGAGGGTTCGTGTGACCTCTTTCTTTTTGATTTCGCTATCCCTAAATTTTTCCTGAACTGTTTCTTTTGTGATTACAGTCAGTGGGATGCCCCAGTTTTGTAAGTCTCCTTCATAGGTTTTGACTTAATGGGTTTTTATTTTGAGAAGTAATGACTGCCTGTCTTTATTGATTATTCGGAACCATCACTGTCTTTCTTTGTTTTGTAAGGACCTTTTTGGTGCCATTTGTTATGCACTTGGATCAACTGAGAGACTACCCTACCCCAGGTTATGATTAAGGGTTTTAAATTTCGAAAAGAAAAACTCATACTTCTTTGGCTCAGAGGGGTTGACGAGGGATTATCTTCCTTATAACTCCAGTGTTTAGGGATTGAAACAATGTCTGTACCTCATCAGCGGGGTCTGTTCAAAAGCATACTGTAAGGATCGTGGTATCGTTTTTGTCATCCTCCCTCAAGAGGCTTAGAATTATTAATCGATCGTTGATCATCAGAAAAAATATGAAAATAATTTGCGTATAGTGAATACGAATATATTGCTTCAAAACAGACATATGCGATGCATTAATGAAATAACAACGTTTAACATGAGTAAATGTTTGATCAATCAAAAGAGAATTACAACTTGAACATTCGAATGAACAAAAGTTTTCTAATCTCAGGGCCTGTCACTTCAAATGGTGAGCCTTGGAGGGATGGTAGAAAAACTCAGTCTGACCATCTTGTGTGAACTCCAATGCTCCTTCATCAATCAGGTCCTGGATCTTGTTCTTCAGAGCCCAACACTCATTTGTGTCGTGTCCCGGGCTGGCAGAATGGTAGGCACACCTTTTGTTGGGATGATAGGTAGGAGATGCTGTGTTGGGGTTCTGGGGATGAGCCCTTAATGTGATCAGATTCAGTCTCAGCAAGCGTTGTAAAGCTTGAAACAGCGACATGTTGAGCTGGGTGAATTGCCTCCTGGGCTTGCCTGGCTGAAGCCGGTGAGGTTGATGCTGAATTTGTGACACTGGAGCCATTTGAGGAGCTCTCCCCTTATCTCCTTGTCTCAAAGATGGTTGAATGATGACTGGCTCTTTACCCTTAGACATTTGCCCCAGTTGGTTACCCTGAAGCAAATGGTTGATGAGAACTCCGAGCTCTTCTTGTCTTTGAGATAAACCTTGAATGGAAGTCACCTGCCCCAGCATCTGGGCTTTCATTGCATCCATCTCAGCTTGCAGGTGTTTCAGCCGTTCGTCCTCAGCACTGTTCCTGACCAAAGTCCCCATGAGAAGTGCTCTCAACTCCTCCTGCCCCTTGGATAGATTCAGGAGGATTTCTTCGAACCGAGTCTCTTGAGCATGAATGTCTTGGTTGTCTTGTTGGCAAGCCATTGCTGAAATAAATAGCGGAGAAGGTAAGTGACCTGTAACAAGGGTGCCTGTAATGCAATGATATGTATGTATATATATGCAATGTTTTCGAGGATCTCGCGGGGTAAACAAGAAAAATTGTTAGCGTTTGAGTTTGTAGCTTGATTGAAGGAACTTCGTGTTGCTGAGAGTCCTTCTTCAAGGGTCAAGGCTCACCATATCTAGTGGGTCATAGCCTCTGACAACCTTGGCTAGAGGAAAATAAATCCCCTTTGCCCCTTGCTAGACAGTTTGATTCATCATGACCTGCATCACAGACCCTTGAGATCCTTGAAATGGGTTAGTCCTTATGTAGGATGTGTGATCGGTGGATCTGGAACTGACTGTTTTAACGCTGGTTCGTGAAATGTCGCGGAAGCAAGAGTCGCCACCGTCTTTTATTTTCTCCAAATGGAAAGGACAAAAGCACAGAAAAATTCCTTATAGAGATTGCTCTCGGTCCGGGAGGTAGATTATAGAAAGGGAAGGTGTTAGCACCCTTTCTATCCATGGTTATCCATGGGCTCTTAGATACTTGCTCATTTGTGTTTTCAAAAGTGGTTTGTTTGCTTTTCAACTGTGGGTTTTAAAAAAAGTTTCTTTGAAAATTCTAGTTCGACTCTTGTATCGGTCCTCAAGAGTGTTTGAAAAATTGCTTTCGAAAGCTTTTGAAAAGGTATTGGTGTGAAAAGTATTTTTGATTTGTTTTTGAAATTAGAGCAAGTATCTAGAGTCGTCTACCTACCCTAAGGAATTCGTCTGTGTAAATGTCCTTTAAAGTAGTGCCATCCCACCATTGAGAGGTAGGTAGCACCACCGTTGGAGGTGTTCGGGTCAATTCGAAGGTTCGGGACATGGTGATCACCAGAGCAATAGGAAGATACCTTAGAAGCTACCCTCATGCCAGGTTCCCGGATCATGAGGACTTACTAAGACATCCTCTACTCGACGATCACCTTTCGAGAGGCAAGGCAACAGTGAGGCGTACCCTAGGGGTGGTGTGTGATTTGTGTGTCGTTTTCAGATATTTTGTCTTGTTCATGTCATGGGTGATCTACGCTTTTGTTTTTATTTTAACATTCATTCTTGTATGCAATTATTAACAGTTAAAAAGTTGCGAGAAATATAAAGTTCCTAAACTATTACAAAGGCGCGGGTCCACATCGCCAAATTAAATCCAGGACCCGATTTGACATAAAATAAAGTGCGAGAAATAAAACATCCAATTTACACGGCTTTGGGAGAATTACATTAATATTTAAAAGAAGGAAATAAATGCGCGAATTGGAATTATGATCGAATGCGAGGGCGTTGGACCCTTTTTTAGGAAATCAAATTATAATTAACAAATTAATTGAATTAAGATAAAAAGAAAAAAGATTTTTTGAGTTTTTGTATTTATGGACTTTTATGAGAATTAAATGGAATTAAAATATTAATTAACCCTAATTCTAATTGTTTTTAATTTATTAAGAAAAAATATTAAAATTGAATCTAAAATTAAACCTAATTAATTAATGCAATTTTATTTACAAGAATAAATAATTAATTATTATAATGATAAAAGAAAAGAAAAAGATAAAAGTAATTAAAACCTAATTCTACAAATTTTAAATTTATTAAGAAAAATGTTTGAATTAAACCTAAATTAAAAAAGCTAAATTAATTAATGAGATTTATTTACAAAAATATTATTAAAAAATATTTTTATTTTTATGACTTTCTGATTTTTATTGCCTTTTTTATGTTTTATGAAAATATTAATTTAAAGTTTTAAGAAGAAATAATTGAATTAAACAAATAATAAAAAAAGATAGAAAAAGAAAGTAAATACAAACCCTAGGGGGTGTTGACCCCAAGTGGAGGTTTTATCCCAGCAATTTGGGCCCAATGTCCATGGCCTTGTTTGACTTTTATGCTGGCGTGTGACACCTTTGACTCATGCCCATAGTGGTCTCCAAATCAAGGCCCTTGGATTGCCTTCAGTAGCCATGTGGCATAGTTGGATCATGAGTGTATGGTAGGCTTTTGGAGAGGACGCTGCACAGGAAGACGTTAGAAAAAATAGTATTGAAGGGATAGGGGACCTGGGGATCGAACCCAGGTCCCAGAGGTTACCCATGCCAAGCCTGACCAGTGGAGCTGTTAATGCGCGTTGTACATAGAATAGCAAATAAATAACATAAAAGAAAATTGGTTAGTGGCCTAGGAAATACAAAAACGCGCGCTGAATTCAAATGGCTCAATCACGCTTTGCCACCTAAGCGTCTTCTTCCTTGTTTGCATTTTTCCTGAAACATAAAAAGAATTAGCGGGGGTTTTAAACCCCCTCAAAATGTGCCCTTTTCAAAAATAGCGAATAGCTCGTCTTGCTACATAAATTAGGCGCGATAGGGTAGTTATATTCGTCCAAGCTTCCTGATTTCAACCATGGCACTGAGATGTCTTGATTTTACCATATACGTAAACGCCCAATTTCACAGTTTTGTAACCCTAATAATCGTCCATGGTGAAATCGCGTATGGGTGAGGAAAACTTAATTAAACAACAGGGTTAGCTTCAGAATGATAAGAGCAATACAAAACAAGCATTAGAATTGAAAATCATGGCGTAAATGATGAGATACGATTATGCAAAAAAAACGACACAGTCTGACTTCTAGTTACCGATTCTTGATGTTAGAGTTGATGCTTTTGATTCAGAAACGTCCCTTGAGACCTTTGCAAGCTAATGGAATCAAAGTTTTGCCTTGAAACGTCTTAGAATCGAGTTTTCAGTTTTGGAATTTCTTGATAAAATTGAAAAGTTGTTTATGGTGTTTCTGCGTAGCTTAGAGGTCTTGAACTTTAGGGTTAGCATCTGGCTTATGTATGGAATGATTAGGGTAAAGATTTGGATCCAAAAAACCTTTGCATTGATGTACAAGATATTTGATTTTCATGCATATATTTTTCAATCTTTTCCATGCATATTTGATACCAATCATGTCCAATCTTCCTTATTTGAAATGTGCACGAATCTTGAGCCTTTAATGGATGATTACACTGCATAAAAAGATTTAAAAACTTTGGTTTAGCATTTTTCCATATTTTATTTAATTTAAATGAATTAATTGTAATTAAAAATTCAAATAAATAAATAAAAATGATGAATAAATCCCCTTTGGGCCAAATGGTCGTGCACATGTTTTGGATGATGAATCTTGGAAGAAAAAGAGGCCCATTAGCAATTTTAAGGCATTTGAAGCAAAGTTGACTTTTCAAAATACCCAAAAATTTCCCAACTTCCACAAGGCATATCTTGCTCAATTTTTAAGCTTTGATCATGTTCTTTGACATTTTGGAAAGGTATTGAAGTCATCTAACCAATGTATTTGGTCCCATGTCATTTTGATTTACCAGTCTCAAGTTATGGCCTTTGACTTAAAGTCCCTTTTTGTTGACTTTTGAAAATGACCTATAATATTGAAATTGATAACTTTTTGTGAGAACATTTCTTGGACTTGAAGTGTGAAGAGGAGTTGTAGGAAATGTCTTTATCTTCAAAATGAGCTTTGGATGGAATTTTTCTGATAATCCATGTGGAAGTTATGCCTTGGTCAAGTTACAGTTGACTTTTTCAACTGTCCAAATATGGAAACTTTTGCATCTTGGGACTTTTTGAGCCAAGCTTTGAAAATCATGATCAAGAATTGATCAAATGATGTTTGTGGATTCAAAATGAGATGTTGACCAAAAATTTGAACTTTTGACTGTCAAATGACCATTTTGCCCCTACAGTTGACTGTAGTGCAATTAGGGTTTTTGACTGTGCAATTTTGTGCTGTAAGTCTTGAAACTTGGTATGAGGATACTTGACAATGTTTATAGGCATGTGGGACTTGATTGGACCCTTGGAAACTTCATTTTCTTTGTCAGAACCAAAACCCTAATTTTTGACTGTTAGGAGGCCCTTGAACTGTGCAACCCTTGGGGAGATTTTGAAGCTTTGACTTGGCAATTCTTGAAGAATATGGGAGGGCAAATTTTGGGGTACAACAGTTGCCCCTGTTCAATCTTCTTAGACCTGAGGATGCAGATTGGCTGACGTGTCTTTCGTAATCCGAAGGTGGAAGATGATTGAACACTAGAGTGCCCAGAAATTTGTGCTCACATAGTAGTAGTGTGATGGTGGAATGGGCTTATAGATGCCATTTGGATATTGATGGATAGGATGATGGGCTTATAGATGCCATGCTAAGAGGTGATGGAGGGTGGATGGGCTTATAGATGCCATCTGGGTGTCGATCGCGTAAGAGTTTCCTTAGCGAGAACTTGCGTACCTGCAAAAGAAAAATGAGTACCTGGCATGTTACAAGAACTGGTCTTCAAACTCTTTGTATGGATGTGTCCTGAATGGTTACAGGAGCTGGATCTGGAGCTTCAACAAGTGATGAATGAACCAGGGATGGTTACTACCTCAACAGGAACGGTGAGAGAACCTTGGATGATTACTACCTCAACAGGAACGTTGAGAGAACCTTGGGCGGCTTCAACCTCAAAAGTGACGCTGAGAGAATCTGGGGACTTCAACCTCAACATTAACGCTGAGAGAATCTTGGACGACTTCAACCTCAACAGTATCATTGAGAGAATCTGGGGATGATTACTACCTCCGCAGTAACGGGGAGAGAACCATAGGCGACTTCAACCTCAACAGTAACATTGAGAGAATCTTGGACGACTTCAACCTCAACAATAACGCTGAGAGAATCTGGGGATGATTACTACCTCCGCAGTAACGGGGAGAGAGCCATAGGCGACTTCAACCTCAACAGTATCATTGAGAGAATCTTGGACGACTTCAACATCAACAGTAACACTGAGAGAATCTGGGGATGATTACTACCTCCGCAGTAACGGGGAGAGAACCATAGGCGACTTCAACCTCAACAGTATCATTGAGAGAATCTTGGACGACTTCAACCTCAACAGTAACGCTGAGAGAATCTGGGGATGATTACTACCTCCGCAGTAACGGGGAGAGAACCATAGGCGACTTCAACCTCAACAGTATCATTGAGAGAATCTTGGACGACTTCAATCTCAACAGTAACGCTGAGAGAATCTGGGGATGATTACTACCTCCGCAGTAACAGGGAGAGAACCATAGGCGACTTCAACCTCAACAGTATCATTGAGAGAATCTTGGACGACTTCAACCTCAACAGTAACGCTGAGAGAATCTGGGGATGATTACTACCTCCGCAGTAACGGGGAGAGAACCATAGGCGACTTCAACCTCAACAGTATCATTGAGAGAATCTTGGATATCTTCTACTGAGTCTTTATCAGGAAAATTTGTTAGGGGTCAATTTAGCTGGACTAGAGAAGGCCTTTGACTGGATAAGAAACAGAAAAATCTTAGGGTCGATTTAACTGAATCGGTCTAGGTCTTGAAATCTTCAACTGGATAAGAAACAGGGAGATCTTAGGGTCGATCTGACTGAACCAGAGAAGGCCTTTGACTGGATAAGAAACAGAGAAATCTTAGGGTCGATCTGACTGAACCAGAGGAGGCCTTTGACTGGATAAGAAACAGAGAAATCTTAGGGTCGATCTGACTGAACTAGAGGAGGCCTTTGACTGGATAAGAAACAGAGAAATCTTAGGGTCGATTTAACTGAACCAGACTAAAGTCTTGAAATATATCTGAGAACTTAACCGGATCTTTCCTGAAAGGTAAAGGTCAGTCATATGCAGTGCATGATATGGATCAAGCAATGATGTTCTCAACATAAATGAGATTTGTAAGATATGATGCGTATATGCATGCTATGATGATATATGTGATGTTTATGAATATATGTTTTCGTCTAGGAAAGTAAATCCTTGACGGGTGCCGGGAAGTCACTCCTGGGCTGATGTTTGAAGAACAATGCTTTGTTATTTCCGCTGGGGATGATAATTGCAAGAATACCGGTTAGGAGAAGATAACTCCGTTGGGGAATAGACTTGGCGAATGGATTACTCTGCGTGGAGAAAAGTACTCTAACGAACTTGCTGGGAAACAATACTCTGTGGGGAGAGAGATACTTTGCTGCAACATTGATGATAACTTTGCCGGGGATACCATTGTTGTGTTGGAAGTGCTAATAGACTTCGCTGGGGATAAGAAGACTTCTCCGAGAACGATCTTTCCGTGGCTCTTGGCTGAGGATAACCCAGTTATATCCTGGTAGGGAAATAACTCTTTGAATAAAGCCGGGGGACGCGTTCGTGCTCTGCGAGGATAAGCTTCCAGAATCTACTGGGGATAAGCTTACTGCTTGGGGAGATAGATTCCAACTTTCCTTGGGAACTAGATTGGACTCTCCTGGGGAAGTTTTGAACTGTACCGGGGAAGTGACTCCATTGGATGTTTGATATACCTCCGGGGAACAATCTTTAGGTCAAGACTGCAGGGGATGCTTGTTAAGAATGCTTGTATATTGCCGGGGAATGTTTGATATTTGCTGGGGGATGCCCAACTCCCTTAAGATTTGATAATATAGCTTTGCTTGAGGAGAGTGTACTGACTTGCTGGCTCACTCTCTAGGGAATTGGGATGTACTGGTTATGTTCTTCAGCTGAACCTACCTTGGTACCTTGGAGGACAGAACAATTAGATTATTTAGACAACTCATCATTGCCCCTGTTTCTGAGGTGGGAGAGGAAGACCTGTGAGGTGCTGATAGTTGTTGAGGGTCAAACCTTCTTCAGGTAGGCAGGCGACAAGATGACAGGACATAGTCGTACGCTTTGATCCCTAACTTTTGCCTGGACTGCCCTTTCGGATTTTCAGCCCACCGGGATACCCATTTTTGCCCAAGCCGCCTTTTCAGGTTTTCGACTTGCCGGATGTACAGATTTTTCATTTCATCCCTTATTTTTGCCCGAACCCTTTTGGTTCGTCGAGAAGCCCTTATTTTTGCCTAGGTATGTCAACCTAGCGGGTCTTTGATTACGCGTAGTATTCTTTTCGACTATGTCCATGTTCTCAGGATGTAGGGAGTTGCCCCTGTTAGAAGTGTTTTGTCATGCCACCAGAAGGTGTTTGATCAGGCAAGATTCATTGTTGGAATGCCCCAAGTGACTTAGGCGGAGATTTTCCCCAGGCTATTTGGCCTTTGAGAGATTCTCCGAATCTTGATTGGACTGCCCCAGATAAAAGACCATGATCATGTCATGCCCTTTGATTGGAAGTGCTCCTGTTCATTAGGCATTCGTCGTGCGAATTTCTATGATGTTCAAACAAAAAGTCATATGCAAACAAAGTTATGTTAAAAATGCAAAGCCTATGTCTGTCTTGAAGATTTTGAAAATGCATTCTTTTTTTCATAAAACAAGTGAATGTTTGTAAAACGTGATGTCAACTCCGTATTTACCGTAGGCCTTAAGGAGTCAGGATACCTTTCGTGACAGTATGCTTTCGAACTAACCCATGCTTCAGCTAGGACTTTTAAGGGTTATAACGTGGCCTGGTTCACGGTTTAAGAAACAAAGGATAAAGGCTCAAATTATTTGTACCCACCCGCTCTTCGTGATGTTCTTCAAACCTAAACTCAGTTGATCGTACGTTAGACCTTGTTTGAGTATTTGCTCTGATTTTCCGGTGATGACTCGGATGTTGATAACTTATTCTGAATAGGCAGTCATTCCTTTTTGTTATTGTTGAGGGTTTGTATGCCCTCTTTCTTTTTGATTTTGCTATCCCTGTTTTTTGCTTGAACTGTTTCCTTTTTTGGAATCACAGTCAGCGGGATGCCCCAGTTTTGTAAGTCTCCTTCCTAGGTTTTGACTTAATAGGTTCTTATCTTGAAAGATAACGACTGCCTTTCTTTATTGATTATTCGGAACCATCACTGTCTTTCTTTTTTTTGTAAGGACCTCTTTTGTGCCATTCATTATGCACTCGGATCAACTGAGAGACTACCCTGCCCCAGGTTACGATTAAGGGTTTTAAATTTCGAAAAGAAAAACTCCTACTTCTTTGGCTCAGAGGGGTTGACGAGGGATTATCATCCTTATAACTCCAGTGTTTAGGAATTGAAACAATGCCTGTACCTCATCAGCGGGGTCTATTCAAAAGCATACTGTAAAGATCGTGGTATCGTTTTCGTCATCCTCCCTCAAGAGGCTTAGAATTATTAACCGAGCGTTGATCATCAGAAAAAATATGAAAATAATTTGCATATAGTGAATATGAATATATTGCTTCAAAACAGACGTATGCGATGCATTAATGAAATAACAATGTTTAACATGAGTAAATGTTTGAACAACAGAAAATTATAACTTGAAAAATCCTAATGAACAAAAGCCTTTTCATCTCAGGGCTTGTTACTTCAAATGGTGCATCCGATAGGGATGGCAGGAGCATTCAGCCTGGCCCATCTGGGTGAAATCCACAGCTCCTTCCTCAATCAGGTCTTGGATCTTATTCTTCAGAGCCCAGCAGTTGTCGGTGTCATGGCCTGGACTGCCAGAGTGGTATGCACATCTTTCCTTAGACTTGTATTTTGGGGAGGCTGTGTTGAGATTCTTAGGAGGGTCCCTTAACGTCACCAGATTCAACCTCAACAATTGTTGTAAAGCTTGAGACGGTGACACGTTGAGCTTGGTGAACTGCCTTTTAGGCTTGTCTGGTTTGCTCTGATCAGTCCGTTGTTCTTGGTGAGGTCGTTGTTGGACCTGTGAAGTAGTAGTAGCTTGGAGAGGCCCAAACCTTTGACTTCTTGGAAGTTGATTAATGACTGGGTCCCTGACTTGGGCTGGTTGCTTCATGTCTTGATGAAGCTGACTGATCATGGCCCTCAGCTCTCCTTGCTCCTGAGCTAAACTTTGGATGAGAGCCCTTTGCCCCAGCATCTGGGTTTTCCATGTGTCTACCTCAGCTTGTAGACGTTTCAGCCGTTCGTCTTTGTCGTCCTCAGCATTGTTCCTGACCAAAGTCCCCGTGAGGAGTGTTCTCAGCTCTTCCTGCCCCTTGGATAGGTTTAGGAAGATCTCCCTGAATTGAGTCTCTTGGGTGTGCAGACCCTGGTTATCTGGTTGGAAAGCCATTGCTGAAATAAACAGCGGGAAAGGTAAGTAACCTGCAACAAGGGTACCTGTTATGCAATGATGTGTATGACATGTATGTAATGCTTTCAAGGACCTCGCGGGATAAACAAGAAAATATTGTTAGAACTTGGTAGCTTGATTGAAGGAACTGCATATTATTGAGAGTCCCTCTTCAAAGGGTCAAAGGCTCACCATATCCAGTGGGTCATAGCCCCCGACAACCTTAGCTAGAGGAACCTTCTTCAAGTGTCAAAGCTCATCATATCAAGTGGGTCATAGCCTCTGACAACCTTGGCTAGAGGAAAATAAATCCTCTTTGCCCCTTGCTAGATGTTTGATTTATCACGACCTGCATCACAAGCCCTTGAGATCCTTGAAATGGGTTAGGATGTATGCAATGGTATGATGACATGATGGTATGCTATGCATGGGGTAATGTAAGTAACCCTGTTGTGAGTCCCAATTAAGGACTATAAATAAAACTTGCAAGAAATTCAGTAAACCCTGTTATGAGTCCCAATTAAGGACTATAAACAAAACCTGCAAGAAACTTAGTACAACCTGTTATGAGTCCCAACTAAGGACTATAAACAAAACCTGCAGGGAACTCAAGTGTCAGATAACAAGCATGCAAACAGTCAAGTTGGAAGGCACACAAGTCACACAAGATAAACCCTTAGAGTTTAGGCCAGCATGAGGTCTAGGTATTACCCTCTTTCAATTTGTTGGTTCATACCTGTCCTACCAAAAGTAACCGGGTTCTAGAGGATCCCAATATCACTGACTACCCTCAATCGGTCATAACTCCAGCATCGCAATCTTTTCTTGCAGCCAGAACCATCACGAGAGTTTAGCCTCAATGGGCGTAGCATACTTCTACTGTTCTAATGGGCAAGTTGTGTCATTTAAGGTTCTAAGGTTGTTGGTGCTTAATGACTCCTCAGAAGACCCATATTCTCCTCGTTGCGACACAAGGGATATCGGTACAGACCAAGGTGCCACACCAACGTAGCCACTGTTTCACCCGTGTCGGTCTACGCCGGACAGGTGCCTCACAGCTTATGCTACCTAAACAGGGTATCCCCAGATCCGGGTTAGGATCTATGAAACTCCGATGCAAGCCCACAATAAAAAAGCAATCAAAGCAAGCAATTGAAAACAAGAGTGAACTATTCCTAAGGTACACCTCACTTATAAAGAGTCCCCAGCAGAGTCGCCAGTTCTGTGATCGGTGGATCTGGAACTGACTGTTTAACGCTGGTTCGCGAAATGTCGCGGAAGCAAGAGTCGCCACCGTCTTTTATTTTCTCCAAATGGAAAGGACAAAAGCACAGAAAAATTCCTTATAGAGATTGCTCTCGGTCCGGGAGGTAGATTATAGAAAGGGAAGGTGTTAGCACCCTTTCTATCCATAGTTATCCATGGGCTCTTAGATACTTGCTCATTTGTGTTTTCAAAAGTGGTTTGTTTGCTTTTCAACTGTGGGTTTTAAAAAAAGTTTCTTTGAAAATTCCAGTTCAACTCTTGTATCGGTCCTCAAGAGTGTTTGAAAAATTGCTTTCGAAAGCTTTTGAAAAGGTGTTGGTGTGAAAAGTATTTTTGATTTGTTTTTGAAATTAGAGCAAGTATCTAGAGTCGTCTACCTACCCTAAGGAATCCGTCTGTGTAAATGTCCTTTAAAGTAGTGCCATCCCACCATTGAGAGGTAGGTAGCACCACCGTTGGAGGTGTTCGGGTCAATTCGAAGGTTCGGGACATGGTGATCACCAGAGCAATAGGAAGATACTTTAGAAGCTACCCTCATGCCAGGTTCCCAGATCATGAGGACTTACTAAGACATCCTCTACTCGACGATCACCTTTCGAGAGGCAAGGTAACAGTGAGGCGTATCCTAGGGGTGGTGTGTGATTTGTGTGTCGTTTTCAGATATTTTGTCTTGTTCATGTCATGGGTGATCTACGCTTTTGTTTTTATTTTAACATTCATTCTTGTATGCAATTATTAACAGTTAAAAAGTTGCGAGAAATATAAAGTTCCTAAACTATTACAAAGGCGCGGGTCCACATCGCCAAATTAAATCCAGGACCCGATTTGACATAAAATAAAGTGCGAGAAATAAAACATCCAATTTACACGGCTTTGGGAGAATTACATTAATATTTAAAAGAAGGAAATAAATGCGCGAATTGGAATTATGATCGAATGCGAGGGCGTTGGACCCTTTTTTAGGAAATCAAATTATAATTAACAAATTAATTGAATTAAGATAAAAAGAAAAAAGATTTTTTGAGTTTTTGTATTTATGGACTTTTATGAGAATTAAATGGAATTAAAATATTAATTAACCCTAATTCTAATTGTTTTTAATTTATTAAGAAAAAATATTAAAATTGAATCTAAAATTAAACCTAATTAATTAATGCAATTTTATTTACAAGAATAAATAATTAATTATTATAATGATAAAAGAAAAGAAAAAGATAAAAGTAATTAAAACCTAATTCTACAAATTTTAAATTTATTAAGAAAAATGTTTGAATTAAACCTAAATTAAAAAAGCTAAATTAATTAATGAGATTTATTTACAAAAATATTATTAAAAAATATTTTTATTTTTATGACTTTCTGATTTTTATTGCCTTTTTTATGTTTTATGAAAATATTAATTTAAAGTTTTAAGAAGAAATAATTGAATTAAACAAATAATAAAAAAAGATAGAAAAAGAAAGTAAATACAAACCCTAGGGGGTGTTGACCCCAAGTGGAGGTTTTGTCCCAGCAATTTGGGCCCAATGTCCATGGCCTTGTTTGACTTTTATGTTGGCGTGTGACACCTTTGACTCATGCCCATAGTGGTCTCCAAATCAAGGCCCTTGGATTGCCTTCAGTAGCCATGTGGCATAGTTGGATCATGAGTGTATGGTAGGCTTTTGGAGAGGACGCTGCACAGGAAGACGTTAGAAAAAATAGTATTGAAGGGATAGGGGACCTGGGGATCGAACCCAGGTCCCAGAGGTTACCCATGCCAAGCCTGACCAGTGGAGCTGTTAATGCGCGTTGTACATAGAATAGCAAATAAATAACATAAAAGAAAATTGGTTAGTGGCCTAGGAAATACAAAAACGCGCGCTGAATTCAAATGGCTCAATCACGCTTTGCCACCTAAGCGTCTTCTTCCTTGTTTGCATTTTTCCTGAAACATAAAAAGAATTAGCGGGGGTTTTAAACCCCCCCAAAATGTGCCCTTTTCAAAAATAGCGAATAGCTCGTCTTGCTACATAAATTAGGCGCGATAGGGTAGTTATATTCGTCCAAGCTTCCTGATTTCAACCATGGCACTGAGATGTCTTGATTTTACCATATACGTAAACACCCAATTTCACAGTTTTGTAACCCTAATAATCGTCCATGGTGAAATCGCGTATGGGTGAGGAAAACTTAATTAGACAACAGGGTTAGCTTCAGAATGATTAAGAGCAATACAAAACAAGCATTAGAATTGAAAATCATGGCGTAAATGATGAGATACGATTATGCAAAAAAGACGACACAGTCTGACTTCTAGTTACCGATTCTTGATGTTAGAGTTGATGCTTTTGATTCAGAAACGTCCCTTGAGACCTTTGCAAGCTAATGGAATCAAAGTTTTGCCTTGAAACGTCTTAGAATCGAGTTTTCAGTTTTGGAATTTCTTGATAAAATTGCAAAGTTGTTTATGGTGTTTCTGCGTAGCTTAGAGGTCTTGAACTTTAGGGTTAGCATCTGGCTTATGTATGGAATGATTAGGGTAAAGATTTGGATCCAAAAAACCTTTGCATTGATGTACAAGATATTTGATTTTCATGCATATATTTTTCAATCTTTTCCATGCATATTTGATACCAATCATGTCCAATCTTCCTTATTTGAAATGTGCACGAATCTTGAGCCTTTAATGGATGATTACACTGCATAAAAAGATTTAAAAACTTTGGTTTAGCATTTTTCCATATTTTATTTAATTTAAATGAATTAATTGTAATTAAAAATTCAAATAAATAAATAAAAATGATGAATAAATCCCCTTTGGGCCAAATGGTCGTGCACATGTTTTGGATGATGAATCTTGGAAGAAAAAGAGGCCCATTAGCAATTTTAAGGCATTTGAAGCAAAGTTGACTTTTCAAAATACCCAAAAATTTCCCAACTTCCACAAGGCATATCTTGCTCAATTTTTAAGCTTTGATCATGTTCTTTGACATTTTGGAAAGGTCTTGAAGTCATCTAACCAATGTATTTGGTCCCATGTCATTTTGATTTACCAATCTCAAGTTATGGCCTTTGACTTAAAGTCCCTTTTTGTTGACTTTTGAAAATGACCTATAATATTGAAATTGATAACTTTTTGTGAGAACATTTCTTGGACTTGAAGTGTGAAGAGGAGTTGTAGGAAATGTCTTTATCTTCAAAATGAGCTTTGGATGGAATTTTTCTGATAATCCATGTGGAAGTTATGCCTTGGTCAAGTTACAGTTGACTTTTTCAACTGTCCAAATATGGAAACTTTTGCATCTTGGGACTTTTTGAGCCAAGCTTTGAAAATCATGATCAAGAATTGATCAAATGATGTTTGTGGATTCAAAATGAGATGTTGACCAAAAATTTGAACTTTTGACTGTCAAATGACCATTTTGCCCCTACAGTTGACTGTAGTGCAATTAGGGTTTTTGACTGTGCAATTTTGTGCTGTAAGTCTTGAAACTTGGTATGAGGATACTTGACAATGTTTATAGGCATGTGGGACTTGATTGGACCCTTGGAAACTTCATTTTCTTTGTCAGAACCAAAACCCTAATTTTTTACTGTTAAGAGGCCCTTGAACTGTGCAACCCTTGGGGAGATTTTGAAGCTTTGACTTGGCAATTCTTGAAGAATATGGGAGGGAAAATTTTGGGGTACAACAGGATGCATGCAATGGTATGATGTTATGCTATGCATGGGGTATTGTAGGTAAACTCTGTTATGAGTCCGAATTAAGGACATAAACAAAACCTGCAAGAAACTCAGTAAACCCTGTTATGAGTCCCAATTAAGGACTATAAACAAAACCTGCAAGAAACTTAGTAAACCCTGTTATGAGTCCCAATTAAGGGCTATAAACAAAACCTGCAAGTAGTTCATGTGTCAGATAACAAGCATGCAAGTAGGCAAGTACGAAGGCACACAAGTCACACAAGAGAAGCCCTCAGAGTTTAGGCCAGCATGAGGTCTAGGTATTACCCTCTTGAAGTTGGTGGGCTCAACCTGTCCTATTAGAAGTAACCGGGTTCTAAGGGTCCCAATATCACTGGATTGCTTTCATTGTTCATCGTTTCGATTTAGCCACTGACTGGCGATCAAAATATCCCAAGAAAACAATCCTCAATTGAGTGTAGTATCGAGTATCAACCGACTTCGGAGTACACTAAAGTAGTTATCTCACTACCCTAAAGAGGCCAAGATGGTTCAATTAAGGTTCCTAAGGTCTGTTGATGCTTCACGACACCACGCGGAGGCCCCGTACTCTCCTTGATTGACTCAAGGGTTACCGGTACACACCAAAGTGCCACATCAACGTAGCAGACTGCTTCAACCATGTCGGTATACCCCGCACAGTTCCCTCACAGCCTTGTTGCTACTTTCTAAGAAGGTATCCACAGATCCGGGTTAGGATCTATAGAACTCCCAAGACAGTCCCACAATTTAAAGCAAACAAGTCAAAGCAATTGAAAACACAGTGATCTTAGTCCTAAGGTACACCTCACTTTATAAGAATGTCCCCAGCAGAGTCGCCAGTTCTGTGATCGGTGGATCTGGAACTGACTGTTTAAAGCTGGTTTCGCGAAATGTCACGGAAGCAAGAGTCGCCACCGTCTTTTATTTTCTCCAAATGGAAAGGACAAAAGCACAGAAAAATTCCTTATAGAGATTGCTCTCGGTTCGGGAGGTAGATTATAGAAAGGGAAGGTGTTAGCACCCTTTCTATCCATGGTTATCCATGGGCTCTTAGATACTTGCTCATTTGTGTTTTCAAAATTGTTTGTTTGCTTTTCAACTGTGGGTTTTAAAAAAAGTTTCTTTGAAAATTTCAGTTCGACTCTTGTATCGGTCCTCAAGAGTGTTTGAAAAGTTACTTTCGAAAGCTTTTTGAAAAGTGTCGGTGTGAAAAGTATTTTTTTGATTAGTTTTTGAAATTAGAGCAAGTATCTAGAGTCGTCTACCTACCCTAAGGAATTCTTCTGTGTAAATGTCCTTAAAGTAGTGCCATCCCACCATTGAGAGGTAGGTAGCACCACCGTTGGAGGTGTTTGGGTCAATTCGAGGGTTCGGGACATTGTGGTCACCGAGCAACGGTAAGATACCTTAGGAGCTACCCTTATGCCATTGATCTTTTATTCCGAGGCAACTATTCCGAGGCAACTTGTTTTGAGGCAACCAGATCAATGGGACATAAGGACTCACTAAGACGTCCTATAGTCGACGACCACGTTTCGAGGGACAAGGCAACAGTGTGGTCACCAGAGTAATAGGAAGACACCTTAGAAGCTACCCTCATGCCATGTTCATGGACATGAGGACTTACTAAAACATCCTCTACTCGACGACCACCTTTCGAGGGGCAAGGCAACAGTGAGGCGTACCCTAGGGGTGGTGTGTGATTTGTGTGTCGTTTTCAGATATTTTTGTCTTGTCATGTATTGGTGATCTACGCTTGTTTTTAATTTGACATTCATTCTTTCATGCAAATTAATTAACAGTTAAAAAGATGCGGAATTAAAAGTCCTGCGCTATTACAAAGGCGCGGGTCCACATCGCCAAATTAATCCAGGACCCGATTTGAAATAAAATAAAAAAATGCGGAAAAGATAAATATCTAATTAGTCTATTACATGGCTTTGGGAGAATTACATGAATATTCACAAAAAGAAATAAAAATGCGAAGAGAATTAAAGTCGGGAATGCGAGGGCGTTGGACCCTTTTAAGGAAATTAAATTACAATTATGAAATTAATTAAATTTAATGAAAAAAAGAGAAGTTATTTTTGAGTATTTTTTTGTATTTATGGATTTTAATGAGAATTAATGGAATTAAAACCTAATTCTAGCTATTTTTAGTTTATTAAAAAAATGTGAAAATTAAACCTAAAGTTAACCTAATTAATTAATACAATTTTATTTACAAAAATAAATAATTAATTATTAATAATGATAAAAGAAAAGAAAAAAGATAAAAATAATTAAAACCCTAATTCTACATTTTTTTATTTATAAAGAAAAACAATTAAACCTAGAATTAACTAAATTACTTTATACAATTTATTCACAAAATAACATTAAATAAAATATATTTTTATTTTTAAGTTTCTGATTTTTTATTATTTTTTATGTTATGAAAATATTAATTTGGAGGAATTTAAATGAAATAATTAAATTAAAACAAATACTAAAAAAAATAGGAAAAGAAAAGAAATGCAAACATTTAGGGGGTGTTGACCCCAGTTTGGAGGTGTTTGGCCAGCAATTAGGCCCAATCATTCCTGGCCTTGTTGACTTTTCATGCTGGCGTGTACATGCGTTGAATGGGGCGTTCCCTGGACTCCAGATCCTGGCCATTGAGTGGATCTTCAAGGACATGTGGTGAGCTCAAGCATAGGCGTCCATGATGGTCTTCAGGTAATGCGCTGCATGGGAAGATATTAGGAAAAATAAAATTGAAGGGATGGGGGGACCTGGGAATCGAACCCAGGTCCCAGAGTTTACCAAATGCCTAGTCCACCAACTGTGCCATCTGCGCGTTTTGTATATAATATAGAAAATAATGAATATAAGGTAAAACAAACGATTAGTGGGTATTTCGCACGAAATTCAAATGCACCAATCCCCAGCCTCCATGCATCATCTTCTTCATGTTAAACCTGCAAAATAAAAAGCGATAGCGGGGGTTTTAAACCCCCACTAAGTGGCAAACGTAAAAATAGCGAATAGGCCATCGTGGTTCATAAATTAGGCGCGATAGGATGACTGGATTCGTGTGAAGCTTCTGGTTCTGATGGTACAAGTCTCATGTCTCAATTTTTCCAGAACAAGGAAGCCCCAAATTTACAGTTCTGAAAACCTAGAATGCTCCAATGGTGGATTCACGTACAAAGCATGAAAACTCAATTAAATGGCATGGTTAGTTTCAGCATGATTAGATTAGTGCAAAACAAGTGTTAGAAATCAAAAATATGGCATGAATGATGAAACACGATTATGCAAAAAATGTGAAACAGTTTGACTTCTATGTACCAATTCCTGAGGTTGGAAGCGTGGAAAAGGACTCAGTTAGGTTCCTTGATGTCTTAGGAAGCTTTTTCAATTGGTTAGAAGCCTTGAATCGATTTGGAATGGTGTTTTCAGTTTTTACTTTTTTCACAAAAATTGCAAAGTATGTTTTGGTTCTTGGGCGCAGCTTGAAGGTTCCTGGCATTAGGTTTAGCTTCTGACTTATATGAGGGATGAATTAGGGTTGAATTTTGAGTCCAAAAATCCTTGCATTGATGTATGGAATATTTGATTTTCCATGAATATTTTTCAAATCTTTTCCATGTGATTTTGATTCCAATCATGGCCAATCTTTCCAATTTTGTTGTGCACGAATCTTGAGTCTTTAAGGAGAGCAAATGATGTATAAAAAGATTCAAAATACATTTGTTTAATATTTTTTTCATATTTTATTTAATTAAATGAATTAATAGTAATTAAAAATTCAAATAAATAATAAAAATGATGAAATAAATCCCCTTTGGGCCAAATGGTCGTGCATAGCCTTTGGATGATGAATCTTGGAAGAAAATGTGGCCCATTAGCAAATTTGAGGCATTTGAAGTAAAGTTGACTTTTCAAAATTCCCAAAAGTTTCCCAACTTCCACAAGGCATATCTTTCTCAATTTTTAAGCTTTGATCATGTTCTTGGACATTTTGGAAAGGTCTTGAAGTCCTCTAGCCAATGCCTTTAGTCCCATGTCATTTTGATTTACCAATATCAAGTTATGGTCTTTGACTTAAAGTGTCTTTTGGTTGACTTTTGAAAATGACCTATAATGTTGAAATTGATAACTTTTTGTGAGAGCATTTCTTGGACTTGAAGTGTGAAGAGGAGTCGTAGGAAATGTCTTTCTCTTCAAAATGAGCTTTGGATGGAATTTTTCTGATAAACCATGTGGAAGTTATGCCTTGGTCAAGTTACAGTTGACTTTTTCAACTGTCCAAATATGGAAACTTTTGCATCTTGAGACTTTTTGAGCCATGCTTTGAGAATCATGATCAAGAATTGATCAAATGATGTTTTTGGCTTCAAAATAAGATGTTGACCAAAAATTTGAACTTTTGACTGTCAAATGACCATTTTGCCCCTGCAGTTGACTGTTGAGCAATTAGGGTTTTTGACTGTGCAATTTTATGCTGTAAGTCTTGAAACTTGGCATAAGGATGTTTGACCATGTTTGTAGGCATGTGGGACTTGTTTGGACCCTTGGAAACTTCATTTTCTTTGTCATAACCAAAACCCTAGTTTTTGACTGTTTAGGAGGCCCTTGAACTGTGCAACCCTTTGGGAGATGTTGAAGCATGCTCCTTGCAAATCTTGAAGAATATGGGAGGACAAATTTTGGGGTACAACAATGACTGTCAAGTTGCTTTCAATAAAATCAAGGATTATTTGCTGGAACATCCTATCTTGATGCCACCCGTCGAAGGAGGCCTTTAATCATGTATCTGACTGTCTTAGATAATTCAATGGGGTGCGTATTGGGCCAACATGACGAGTCTGGCCGAAAAGAGCATTCCATTTATTACCTTAGCAAAAAGTTTACCGACTGTGAGACTCGCTACTCACTTCTCGAGAAAACTTGCTGCGCTTTGGTATGGGCTGCTCGCCGGCTAAGGCAATATATGTTGACACATACCACTCTGCTGATTTCTAAAATGGATCCGATCAAGTACATATTCGAGAAGCCTGCTCTATCCGGAAGAATCGCTAGATGGCAGATGATCCTCACCGAATATGATATACAGTACACGACCCAAAAATCTATAAAGGGGAGTGTGCTAGCCGATCATCTGGCTCATCAAGTTGTCGAAGATTACCAATCTATGAGGTTCGACTTTCCCGACAAGGATATCATGACTTTGAGCAACATTGAAGAAAACAGACCGTATGACGGACCTGAACAAGGATCCCGATGGACCCTGTACTTTGATGGTGCCTCCAATGCACTTGGGAACGGTATTGGTGCGGTACTTATCTCTCCAGAAGGTTGCCATACACCCTTCACTGTTAGACTCTGCTTCAGCTGCACCAACAACATGGCCGAGTATGAAGCTTGTATCTTTGGTCTCAAGGCCGCTATTGACTTGGGAATCAAATCTTTGATTGTATTTGGGGACTCAACTTTGGTTATCAGTCAAATCAAAGGAGAGCGGGATACTAAACATCCAAACCTCATCCCTTACAAAGAACATGTCCTGACGTTGTTACCACATTTCGAGCAGATTACCTTCGAGCACTTCCCGCGAGAAGAGAATCAGCTAGCAGATGCGCTAGCAACAATGTCATCCATGTTTAAACTTAACTGGGATAATGAGGCTCCTCAAATCACCATTGAACGAATGGACGAACCTGCACATTGCCACGAGATTAATACCGAAGAAGTAGTGGACCGACCTTGGTTTCATGACGTCAAAAGGTATCTCAAAGCACAAGAATACCTTGAAGGAGCTTCAGTCAACGACAAAAAGTTCTTAAGGAGGTTCGCGGCCAAGTTCTTTCTAAGCAATGGTATCCTATACAAGCGCAATCATGATTGTGTCCTGCTCCGTTGTGTGGACAAGGTTGAAGCTGAGCAGATCATGGTTGAACTACATAATGGCACCTTTGGCACCCACTCAAGCGGTCATACGATGGCTAAGAAGATTCTATGGGCGGGCTACTACTGGTCTACCATGGAAGCTGATTGTCATCAACATTCCCGTACTTGTCACAAATTCCAAGTCTATGCTGACAAGGTACATATTCCCCCAGTTCCTCTCAATGTCTTAACAACTCCTTGGCCATTCGCGATGTGGGGAATCGACATGATTGGAGAGATCAAGCCTACATCATCCAATGGACACCGTTTCATCCTGGTGGCCATTGATTACTTTACCATGTGGGTTGAAGCAGCTTTTTTCGCCTCCGTTACAAAGAATGTGGTTGCCCGCTTCATCAAGAAGAACCTCATATGCCGGTACGGTATCCCCGACAGGATCATCACTGACAATGGTACAAATTTGAACAATACTATGATCACCGCTCTGTGCGAGCAGTTCGAGATTCAACATCACAATTCATCTCCCTATCGGCCTAAGATGAACGGTGATGTCGAAGTTGCGAACAAAAATATCAAGAAGATCATTCAAAAGATGACAGTCACCTACAAGGACTGGCATGAGATGTTACCGTTTACTTTGCACGGGTACCGTACCACTGCACGCACTTCAACTAGGGCAACACCCTTTTCTTTGGTATACGGCATGGAAGTTGTTCTACCCATTGAGGTTCAGATTCCCTCCTTGAGAATCATGAAAGATGCTGGTTTGAGTGAAGACGATTGGATTCAAACCCGGCTTGATCAACTTAACTTAATTGACGAAAAACGACTTACTGCTGTTTGTCATGGTCAGGCATATCAAAAACGTATGATCAAGGCTTTCAACAAGAAAGTCAAGAGAGAAGTATATTAAGTCGGGGACCTTGTAGTCAAGCGGATCATCTTGCCGCAAAGTGATCCCAGGGGAAAATGGACTCCTACTTACGAAGGACCATTTGTGATCAAAAAAATCTTTTCTGGTGGGGCAATGATCCTGACCACCATGGACGGCGATGACCTGCCGCACCCTGCGAACACAAACATAGTCAAAAGATACTATGCATAAACGACCCGACAAGTTGAAAACCCGAAAGGGCGACTTAGGTAAAAATGTGCATCCCGGTGAATCGAAAACCCGAAAGGGAGGTTCAGGCAAAAATTAGGGATAAATAAAAAAAAATTGTACACCCGGCAAGTTGAAAACCCGAAAGGGCGACTTGGGCAAAAAAGGGTTTCCCGGTGGACTGAAAACCCGAAAGGGCGGTCCAGGAAAAAGTTAGGGAACTAAAGCGTATGACTATGTCTCGTCGGATCACTTTAAGGACAATCTCTTCACGGACAAGCTCCAAGCTTCTGATCAATCAAATCATCTGCGGACGATGCAACAAATGGACAAGATACTCAGAGTTGCGAAGGCTATAGCAGAATGGGAACCCCATGGAATTGTTACACATAGCCATCTTTCTTTGTATAATTTTTTTCTCATTTTTTATGACAACGTTCTCTTACTAGGATGTCTGTCTCCTTTGTACAAAATACTTACGCAAAGTAATACAAAGATACTTCAAAGTGCAGAGAATTGTTTGCCTTCCCTTTCTTTTTTATACTTGTGTTTTATTTGAAAACGTCCAATGATTTATTAAATGAGCATATGCATTTGGATATAATCACTGCTTACAAATGAAACGAAATGAGAAAGAATAACTACTGATATATAGAAAGTATAGGAAAACGTATTTAAGCTATTCCAGAAGAAATCCCCTGTAGTACATCATCCAGATATTCAACAGAGTTAAAGCCTTGAAATACATATCCCCAGCGGAGTCAAGTTTCAAAATCCCTGTCAGAACTAAGTTTCTAAACTTACGATCCCCAACGGAGCCAGAAAACTTTGAACTACAAATCCCCAGTGAAGGTGAAACTTTCTTCCCCAACGGAGTCCAAAACTTCAACTCTTAAACCCCGGTGGAAGACCATCCGGTGTCCTCCAATTCCCCAGCAAGTCATCTTAAAGCTTAGAAATCAACCAGATAACAGTTAACTTTTGTTTTATCCCCAACCAAGGATAAACCCCAGAAGATTGGCATACTCCCAAGCTCCTGATACCCTTAACAGAATGAAGATTCTCATTCTTAAAACCCCAGAAGATTGGCATACACCCAACCTCCTGACCCAAACGCCTGAGTGAAGATTCTCATTCTTGCTTCCTCAATAGATTGGCATACGACCCAAGCTCTTGAAAACTCTTTAAACAAAATAAACATTCTCCCCACAGAGTTATTTCCCAGCAGATCGAAGATTCTCGGTCTCATTTCTCCAGCAGAATCCTCCAAGGGTTCAACTCCCCAGTAGAGATCGTCAGAGTTTTCCTTATTTCCCAGGAAAGTCATGAAGGATTCTCACATACCCGCAGAAGTTGTAAAAGCTCTTGTTAATCCCCACAAGTCACCAAGGATTTTTCAATCCCCAGCAGTAGTCCAGAGGATTTCTCATTCTCAACAATTAAAGATTTTGAATCTCCAGCAGCAGTCAAGGGTTTATTTTCCCCGGCAGCAGTCAAAGATTTCATTATCTCCAGCTATCAAGGATTTATTTTCCTCAACAAGACAGCTAATCAGCTTACATGCACATCCATTACATATATCATAAACATTGATAGAATGCATTTTATTGCATCATACATGTCATGCAACATAACTTTGGGTTTTAGCTAACATTTTACCCTTTTCAGGATAAGATTAAAAGCTACCTTTAACAAATGTTCAAAGATTTCAGATACAGTATGGATACACCCCCAGACACGGCAGTCATTCTATTACTCATTCAGAATTTCAAGTCAAAACACAGTATGGATACACCCCAGACACGGCGGTCATTCTACTACTCATACAGACTTCAGCAATCAGATACAGACTAGATGCGCTCCAGATACGGAAGCCGTTCTATTTCAGATTCAACTATCAACTTCACGTTCATATGCACTCCAGACACGGCAGTCATTCTGATATTCATTCAAGAATCAAATACAGTTACAGCTCGGATATGCTCCAGACATGGACGCCGTTCCATTGCTCATACAAATCCAATCTCCCGATACAACTCAGATACGTTCCAGATTCGGATACCATTCTGATGTGCATTCTCCTGATATTCAACAAATATTTTGGATGGCATCTCTAAGCCCATCTCCAGCAAGATTCTATCATCTCCAAATGGCATCTTTAAGCCTATTTCCTCAGCTATATCTTGACGAGTGCAAATTTACGGGTACTCTAGTGTCCAATCCTCTTTTACCTTCGAGTCACGAAAGGCAAACTCGCCAATCTAACTCTTCAGGTTCAAGAAGATTGAACAGGGGCAGTTGTTGTACCCCAAAATCTGCCCTCTCATTTTATCAAGATTTCCCCCCACCAAACTCTTTGAACTCCAGACAGGATTAGGGTTTTGGCTCTGCTCAAGACATCTCCTTGCACTGATGACCTAAATTAGGGTTTGAGTTTGCACAGGAATTTTTGGACTTTCAATGCTCAAAGTGACTTTCATACATCATCTTGGATCCCTAAGATTGCCTCTACCAAGTTTCAAGCTTTGAATCAAATTTTTGCCCAGTCAATTGGACAGTTGATCTAGAAATCAGCTGTATTGGGAAAAAAATCAACTATGGCCAATTTACAGTCAAACCTCATAAATTTTGATCCACATCAACATTCTAGGCTCCTATGAACCATTTGATCAAGTTTGGACCATAACTCCTCAAGAAATTTGGTCAAATCATCAAAAGAGCAAAATGGTCATTTTTAGGGTTTTGACTGCACAAGGGCAATTTCTGATTTTTCACCTAGCCAATGGCAAATTGGGTTCAAGCATGGACTCAAGGACTCAATGGCATCATCTTGACCTATTTACAAGGTTCAAAAAATCCCAAATGCATTGGATTGACAGATGAATTTTTCAGTCAACTGATCAAAATTTGATTGTACACTAAAAAGTCAAACTTTGACTTTTTGGTCAAAATCAAGTGCCAAAGGTCATTTTTCATCAAGATGTGTCAAAACATGAAACTTGTTCATCAAGAAACCCAATTTTTCAAATTAGGGTTTAAGGTTGAAAAAATTACATAACTTAGAATTTTTCAAAGTTATGAAATTTTCTTAATTTTTCCTAACTTTGCCCAACATTTTCACCATGATGCAATTGGATTCAAACAAAACTTCCAACATGAAAGTTGTAGTCCTCCACAAAGTCTAAAACTTTGGTTCACAAAGTTTTCTCAAAAGAAGCTTGGATCTCAAGTTATGATTTTTGGAACAAGGATCCATGAAACTTTTAACTTAGTTAAATTTTGCCCTAGTTTAGGCAGGATTTTGACCCATCTTCATGACCATTTTTCACATATTTCCAATTGGAATATCAAATTGCATTTCAAATATGGATTGTAGAGCATTTTTCAAGCTTTCCAAAATGTCCAAGAACTCTCAAAACTCATTTGTGGTTAGGGAGAATCGAAGGCTTGAAATTGGCAAAAACTCACTGTTCATCCATGGCATGTTCATATTGATACAAGTTGCAAACTCTAATCAGATTGCTTTGTACTTGATTAAAGGTCTCAAAACACTTCCATACTCAATAATTAAATGCAAATCCATTGGTCTAAGGCTTTGTTTTGGTCATTAGAAGATTATACAATAGATTAATCCAAAAATGGTAAAAGGTACATTACCATTTTTATCAAAATCTTGCTTTATGTCAAATGACATCCTTGAGCATTGAACCATATCTTGTACTACACACAATATCCACCAACTTGAGGGGCCAATAGCATAGAGTGCAAGAGGATAGATAGCCTGTACAGGCCTGTCTTGCATCACTTGTCCACTTTTGCTTCATATACAAGAAACATGTCAAAATTCACATAACTTGAACATCAGAGAGAACTAACGTGTGCAAGCTTTTGAGACAATTTTTACACATTGTATTGAACCTAAAACACGAGCCTTTGAGTCCTGAAACCTCCCATAGCACAAAATCACCTGCCATTGGCAAAACAGGGCAGCTTCTGCATCTTGAGTTCTATCTCACAAGTTGCTCGTGCGTTTTGCCCCAAACCTGTTCAAACACCTTCCATACAACCTATCCAAACTATCCCAACCCTTAAACACTGACTGTAACTCCCTTTACAAGGTTTGCCATTTTTTATTTCAGCTTGTGCAGGTTGAGTTCTGCAGGCTTATTCAAGCACATTCAAGGCAAGCTAGGCATTGGGGAAGGTCAGATGAAGTTCAAGCAAGCTCCCAAACATCTCAGGCCTCACTGAAAAGCTCCACATTGCCATACACGAAGTTAACTGAAATAGGTTTTTGTCAACTTCCTATCTCTCTATTTAGGAATCATTAGGCTTAGGTTTGTGAATAAAAATGTAGTATTCATAGCCCTGAAGCTGTACATATGCTCAGTTTTCATTTAAATTAAGTGTGTTAAGAGAATTTGATCCATGAACTTCCTGAAAAAATTAGGTTAGGATTTAGGGCCAGTGAAATTCTCTCTGGTCTTTGAGAGTTAGAATGAGTTCTTTATATGGTTGGATTCGTCTTGAAAAATGCTACAACTTTGATGTTTTGAGTTTTTGCATTAGAGCACGTATGCAGGATCTGGAGATTTGTACAGGGCGCGTGTTTTGTTTGAGACAAAGGTTGAAGATGAAGTCTGGTGGGCTGGGCTTGGTTCTGGCTCACTATTGACACCCCCCTTTTACTGATTGCACCCCCTGGCCCATTTATTCATATTTTTATATTTTTGTGTTTATTATTCATTTCTGATTTTATTTTCTTATTTTTCAAACATAAAAAATATCAAAAAATATTTTTATAAATTTTCACATTTATTTTATTTTTTATTTTTATTTTTTCTAACATATAAAAATAATCTAATTAGCATATGCTTTTATTTAACAAAAACTTGAAAATAATATATAATAATATTATACCTTTATTTTTATTTTTATTTTATTTATACTCAAAAAATATTGTTCTAAATATATTTTTGTCTTATATATTTTATTTTATTGTACATGACTAATGTAATTAATATATATATTCATACTTTTATTTTATTTAATAAAAACTTGAGAATAAAAACATAAAAATATTGTACTTTTATTTTTTATCATTTACACTTAAATAATATTTCTTCTAAATATATTTTATTTTATTTTTTGTACATACATTATTTTATTGTACATATAAAAATATATACAATATATATTTCACTTTCTTAAAAGAAAATTAGGGTTTTTGCCCTTAATAAAAAAATAACCTTTTTATTTCTTTCTTTTACATTAAATATTATATTTTTACATATATAAAAATAAACAAAACTTTTTTTGCATCTTCATAGTATTTTTGTATATTTATTTAATTGACCATTTAAATATTTGTCTATTAATTGATTTGTACCATTATTCAATTTGGATGTAATAGTAAATATTAGGGTTTTAATTTCTTGCAAATAATCCCTATTCAAAAATTGTATCCCCCTTCCCATATCAAATGTTGTAATAGTGTAGATTTATTTTACGCATTTATGCTTTCAATTATGCCATGATTAGAGATTAGGGTTTGTATGCAAAAATCCAAAATCAAACAAATAGCTTGACTAATACAAAGACAAAAAGCATGAAAATTGACAACACAATGCACACTTGCACCCTTAGGGTTTCATCCACTTGCTGCCTTTTTAAAATTGGCCATGTTATGCATGTTGAGTACTTTGGCAAAACAAAAACAAAATAAAAGATCATAGTCCCTCGATGACCCTATCTTGATTGCCTAAACAAAATGGTCTAGTCCCTCAAAAAATTGCCAAAGATACTTAGCACAATTGATATCATGGTCAATACGATGACCCGCGCCTGTCCCGTTTAACATCCTAATACAAGGTTGTTTACCAAATGCAATGGTAAAACAACACTGTCAAAAGGGTTAAAAATGTGTAGGAAAGATCTTTGAGTAAAATAGGGTAGATAGCTCTTAGTTACTTGAACAAAACTTGCAAAATCATCCTTGCTATTTTTAAACACACCTCACAACACAATTTCAAAACATTTCCCAAAAACAAACTTTCAAACTTTCAAAGCATTGAAACATCTTTTCAAAGGACAAAAACACCTTTGTATACATTCAAACAAGAATAATTATAAAGGTTGCCACAATGATGGCCTCTTTTTAAAACATCTTTCGAAACCACACACAAAACACCATTTCAAACAATTGAAAAGCAAAAGCAAGTGATCTAAACAAGTAACTAAGAGCCCATGGATAACCATGGATGAAAAGGGTGCTTGAACCTTCCCTTTTGATAATCTACTCCCTGAACCCAATAAAACATCTCAAAGGTCTTTCCTGTGCTTTTTGACCTTTCCATTGGATAAAATAAAAAGTTGGTGGCGACTCTTGCTAAACCGAAACATTTGCGAACACAAACGCAAAACCTCAAGTCAGTTCTCCCACCGCATCACAGTATTCGCTTACAGTTTTGATTGGAGAACTTTGTATCGATGGATGTCCTTCCACGAGAATTAAGCTCACTGTGTCAAGTGTGTTGTAGCCCTTGACTCAAGTTATTGTATTTGATCTTTGACGGTGTTTGGTTAGAGGAAAATAAATCCTCTTGCCCCTTGATAGACATTTGGTTCAACATGACCTTGTATCATAGGCCCTTGAGATCCTTGAAATGTTTATTGAAATTCTATGTTATGATGTTATGATGTTATGATGTTATGATGTTATGATGTTATGTACAAGTATGCAAAGTAAGAAAGTTGTCATGTACAAATAGTCATATACATACAAAGCAAACAAGTCCTTAGGTTTAGGCTTGCGTGAGGTTTGTAGGTAAGTACCCTCTTTAAGTTGGATTGGTTCAACCTGTCCTATAAATAGTAACTGGGTTCTAAGGGATCTCAATATCACTGACCTTTCCCGCAAGCTTTGTTTGATAGGTGATTGACTCGCAACCAAAGAAAACTCAGGAGTCAAGTCTCAATGAGTGTAGCATCGAGTATCTGTCGACTTTGGGAATACACCAAAGACGACCATCTCGCTACGTCCTAATGGACAAGTTATTCATTTAAAGGTTCTAAGGTCAGTTGACATTGTATGACACCATGCATCGGCCCCATATTCTCCTTGATTAACTCAAGGGCTACTGGTACCAGCCAAAGTGTCGCATCAACGTAGCCATCGCTTCAACTGTCTCGGTATACCTCGCACAGTTTTCACGATACATTGCTACTTACCTAAAAGGTTTCCCCAGATCCAGGTGGAGGATTAAAACAAATCCAAGCAAGGAACCATAATGTAAAGCATGCAAGTCAAACAAGGAAAGCAAGTAAATATGATCTAACCCTAAGGTAACCCCACTTTTTAAGTATATATTCCCCAACAAAGTCGCCAGTTCAGTAACACGGTGGGAGAACTGACTTGGGTGTTTTCTGTTTGATCGTAATGTTGCGGTTAGCAAGAGTCGCCACCGAATTTTCTTTTATCCAATAAGGAAAGGTTGAAAAGAACAGGAAAGACCTTTAGAGACGTTTTCTTGAGTTCGGGGGTAGATTATGAAAAGGGAAGGTATTAGCACCCTTTTCATCTGTAGTTATCTACGGGCTCTTAGTTGCTTGCTAGATCACTTGCTTTTGTTTGAATGTATGCTTGTGGTGTAAGTTTTGAAAGTATTTTGAAAATGTCTTCGTAATGGTTCTCGTTTCTATAAGAACGTATACAAAGTGTTGTTTCAAAAATAGCTCAAAGAGGTGTTTATGGAATGTGTTTTTGAAAGAGATTTTGAAAAGGTGTCTTCTTTGTAATGGCTCTCGTTTCTATAAGAACGCATACAAAGTGTTTGTCTTTTGAAAATGTTTCAAATGAGTGTATTGGTGTATAAAATGTTTTTGTTGTGAGCAAGCGAGCAACTAGGAGTGAATCTACCTACTCAAAAAGGTCTTAAATGTTCTTTTCCTCCTCCTTTAGACGTTGTTATCTTACCATTGTTTTGATAAGAAGCCCCATCGTTGGATGTGAAGGGACGGGCATGGAACGTTTGTATAGTCATAAAAGGCAACCTATGGGACGTTTTAGCAATGTCGTTCAGGGACTAGATCATTTACCGAAAGGCAACTGTAGGGTCATCGAAGGACTATGATCTTTTATCGAGGGTCTTTGCTAAAACGCCCATGTTCGAGGGACATGACTATTTTTCCGATAGGCAACAAGTGGGATTACCCTAAGGGGTGAATGTGTGCAAAATGTATTTGATTGCATGCATTTAGTCTTTGATTTTTTGGGTTGTCTATTTTTTGTTTTTATCTTGTCATACACACCTAATTACTAGCAATATATGAAAGCAATAAAAACGCGAAAAAGTATATTCCTACGCTATTACATCATTAAGGGGATGGTGTGTACAAATTTACAATGGGGATTACGAGAAATTAAAGTCCTAGTTATCTATTACAACCATATTGAAATAATGTACAAGAAATGTAAAATGGAATAGTTTTGTTTTTTGTTAAAAAAGATATAAGTTTGCTTAAGAAAACATTTTCAATATTTGAGTTTTAAAAGGGATAAAATAAAGTATGTAAATATAAGATGTTTTTGGTGATTAAAGCTAAAATAAGATAAATAAGAGAAAAGGGATTCAGAATCAACACGTTGCTGAAATGAGAAAGAACAGAAGTTCTGACTCTGATACGCTGCAAGAGAGAAAATGTTAGTAGGAAAGTAAGAGGTCAGAAGTTCTGGGGTTGAGTACACCAAGTTTTGTGGTTGCTGGGAACAAAGGAAAATTTAGAAGTTCTGATTGCTGAGGGAGTCTAGGAACTCTAGTACAGCTGGGAATCTAGAAGTTCTAATGTCACTGGCAGATCAGAAGTTCTGGCTATTTGAGAGAGTGAGATGATAATGTTGTTGGGTAAGGCTGTCTAGAAGTTATGATTTAGGAATATTGTCTAACAGCTAAAAGGGTGAAAATGTCACTAAATAAACCTCAAAAAGATGCTTTTGGGGCTAGAACCCAGGACCCTTAACACTAATGTCTTATGCGCATGCACTATATACCACTGGGGAGGTTGTACATCCGGTATTAGAAGCAAAAGCATAAATATGTATCACAAAGTAAACTCTGATGATAAATTCCATCTTTTCTTCAAACTAATCAGAACATCTGTAACTTAGTCATTTCTCAACAGAACAGAAAACACAAACATAGCAATTATGACAGGTTTCCATCATGGTTTCAGAAACATAAAAAATGTCAAGAATGTAAATCAGAAACAAACATGTATCTGCTAATCCTAGTTTCCTTAAGAAGTTCTGAACTGATATTCTCCCTACTTAGGTAAAAAATACATGAAATCTATGAATATGTACAACATCAGAATCAAGATGTCTACATTGTATTTTGGACATGCAAGTCTAACAATGCTTAAGTGATATGATGAGAGTCAACAGAAAGTTACCTTGTTGCTGGAAAATGTTCTGACTGCTGGTAATGTTCTGATCAGCCTCCTCACGTGTTCAGCAAGTTGGAACAATCTTTAGTTTGGGCTATGAGTGGCTGGAAAATTCTGGAACAGCCAAGAAGTAAAGTTCTGACTTTTGAGGTGGAGACTGATGGAGAATGTGTTATAGTCTGAAAACAGAAGTTAGGACAACTACTAAATGTATATCAGAAACTGTATGGATGATTTGATCAAGAAACACTTGAAGGAAAATGGCGTTTGAATGCCAAAATAAAAAACTAGCATGTTTTGTATTTGTGATTGCAGTTTCGGATTCCTGGAATTTTTAGCAAGGTTTCAAAGATTTTCCTTTTCAATCCTTTTTTTTCGACCTCCTCTCAGTTGCAAATGAAGTTTAATTTATAGGCAGGAACTTTGTAGCTTGTAGAAGTCAAAGTACCACCATCATGTTAGCGTGCTGACTTATTCTTGAAGCAAGTTAAATAAGTATGATGGTTAGCAGATTTTAGTCGTGCCTAAGATGGATTTGTAAGCATGAATTAAGGAAAAGTACCCTCAGGAGCAAAAGCAAAGCATGGGCCCAGCATATTCTTGTACAAAAGTTTGCTTTTTCAAGGACAACAATGTACTTATATGCCACACGTGGGGAAATCCTTTGGATAAAAACTCAAAAGTGGTCGTGAGAATTAAATGATGATGAGATTTATCAAACCAGAAATCCTGCAATATGAGATTATGCATCATAGCTTAAATTTGGGTCAGAAGTTCAGTATCAGCGCAACTTAGAACAAACATCAAACTTCTGATCCTTGAATCTCTTTGCTTAAGCATGTTCTGAGTGAGTTCTCAGGCTTTACAGAAAGCTTATAACATTCTTTGTAAGCCCTCTTTGAATTACTCTTGCAAATTTTTACTGAACCTACGTGAAAACTGGCTCATAAATTGTAACCAAATTCCGATTTGAAAATGTTCAGAATTTACTAAGTATTTAAGTTTCAGGGACGTGTCTTTGAAGACGTATAACTTGAAATCCAAACATTTCTAGAAGAAGTTCTGTTCTACAATGTTTTAGGTCTCATTGAGATCTACAACTCTTGTGTTATAAGTTCTTCTAGAATCAACTTGCATCATGGTGATAATCTGGCCAGAAGTTCTGAATTTATCATATTTCTTAAACACTTGGAAAAAATTCTAAGTATTTAGAATTTTGACTTTTCAACATAAATCTTGGCTTCTGATTTTCTTGATGAAACAAACTTCATGCCTTGATGAAATATGATTCTTGAAACTTGATTTTAATCCAAAAGTCAAAGTTTGACTTTTCAGTGTGCAAATTACCATTTTGCCCTTGTGAATTACTTTCTTGGAAAATTTGTAATTCAAGGCTTGAAATTGGATGGAAGCAAACCTGAGGGTCCAGGATGATCCTTTTGAGAAATAAGAGGGAATTTTGGGGTACAACATTATTCTTCTTATTGTTATTCTTATTGTTCTTATTATTATTATTATTATTATTATTATTATTATTATTATTATTATTATTATTATTATTATTATTATTATTATTATTATTATTATTATTATTATTATTATTATTATTATTATTGTTATTGTTATTCTTCTTATTGTTATTATTATTGTTCTTCTTCTTATTCTTCTTCTTATTGTTATTCTTATTGTTATTGTTCTTATTGTTATTATTATTATTATTATTTTTGTTCTTGTTGTTATTATTATTATTATTATTATTTTTATTTTTTTTATTATTATTTATTATTATTATTATTTTTATTTTTATTGTTATTATTATTATTATTATTATTATTATTGTTATTATTATTATTAATTTTATTATTGTTATTATTATTATTATTGTTATTATTATTACTATTATATTATTAATTTTATTATTATGGTCTCTTCAAGAATTAGTCCATCGATTTTGATTTTAAATAATTTTGGCCCCTTCCCTATTTTTGGTAAAAAAAGAAGTTATGTGGAATTTTTTTAATACGTGCTAGTTAATTGATTACGTGTAATGTGTTGATTTGAGTATGGAGTAATTCGTCTAGAAAGGGAGTTTAATAGATAATTAAAAATTTCATTCTTTTCGATTTAAAAAACTCATATTAGCTAAGTGAGAATAAATATGATGAAAACTTATCTTAAAATGGTTTAATCTATTGGAAGACGATTGATGTATTACACAAACATAAAAGGTGTGGAATGAAGTTATAGACAATATATTGAATAAAAGTCAAAACTTTCAACAAGGTGTTTGATTCACTTTACAATTAATCAAATTAGAAGCAATGATAATATCAAATCTTTATAAGTTTTGTATGCTTTACTATTTTCATGTTTCAAGAATTTCACTAAAGCCTGTGGATGGGCTTCAGAACACGGTAACAGGGATAACATGGAGATCTTAGAGGGGATCTGCCCCAGCTATTCAAAAAAATTGTAATCACTTTTACGAATAATCTTTAACACCTCCACCAACTCTTGCTTGGAGGTGTCTTCAGTTGTAACTTCCTTAGGCGCCTTTGTCTGGGCAGGCTCCGTTATTTAGTCTTTGCCCCGAGTCTCATTAGTTGACTCGGTAATGGTAACTCTAATTGGTGTAGCAGTAGCCTTTGAAGAGATTTCTGGGGAGAAAACCCTTCCGCTTCTAGTAACCTTACTGGTCCCAGAAATATTGTCAATGTTGGGATCAGTAGCGCCAATACTTTCATACTCAATAGTTGATAATTCTTGCTTAATGCCATGGTAGTAGACGTTGGCTCCATAGTTACAAGGAATAGCTTTATCCGAAGAATATGGAATAGGTACAGGTGTAGTGATTATTAGAGGAGCAACTTTGAGTTTGGCAATAATCTTTACAGGGCCTTTGGAAGTGATCCTGATAGGAGTGCCAGAAATTACAGATAATTCTTGGAACAGATTCTCAGCAGACGGAATCTTCTCAACCAAAATTATGTGATTGTACATTAGGAGTTGAATTCCTTCTTTCAGTAACTTGTTGCCATTGGGTTGGGCCGCACAACAGTAATATCTTTCAACACAACCCAGAAATAAACCGGCCTGCAACAGATTCTTCTTGATCATTGGAAGAGGAGTAACCAATTCGCTTACAGCAGAAACATAAAGGACATCATCAATAGAACTTATGCCTTTGTCATGCTTCGGTATAGGTGTAGTAATTACATTGGGGGTCTTCGGAGGATCAAACTTAATTTCGTTGTTGTCAATCATATCCTGAATTTTATTTTTCAGTACCCATCAGTTATTGGTGTCGTACCCAGGGCTATTGGAATGGTAAGCACACTTCACATTTGGATTGTATCAAGGAGATAAGGTGTTGGGATTCTGAGGAGGATCCCTTAATGTTATCAGTTCCGCTTTTAACAGATGTTGTAATGCCTGAGACAATGGCATACTGATCTTTGTAAACTGCCTTCTAGGTGTGTCTGACCTACGCTAATTATTTTGTTGTGTTGTAGTACAGGCGCATGATTAAAAATTAGCACCGCTCCTACAGACTGATTACAGTCACTTCTAACACGACCCTTCTGTCCATAAACAACATTTGTTTCCTTCTTACCATTGAACGTATTCTTTACAGCACTTGAAGACGCAGCCACTTAAATCTTTCCACTCTTGATACCACCTTTAACTTGTTCCCCTATTAGTATCAACTCGGTAAAACTAGATGAAGAGCTTCCGATAAGGTGATTATAGAAAGGCCCGATCAAAGTGCCCATGAACATATCAACCAGCTCCCTATCAGATAAAGGAGGTTGAACTCTTCCATCCAGATCTCTCCATTTCTGGGCATATTCTTTAAACCCTTCATTCAAGCCCATAGTCATACTTTGTAATTGCACACGAGTTGGTGCAAGATCAGCATTGTATTGATACTGCTTGTAAAAAGAAGTAGCCAAGTCTTCCCAAGTACGGATGTTGGTTCCTTCCAGCTGATAGAACCATTCGAGTTGTGTCCCAGATAAGCTCTCTTGAAAGAAGTGAACCCATAACTTTCTGTCAATAGTATGGGGTTGGATTTTCCTAACGTAGGACCGCAGATGAAGCTTGGGATAAGAAACACCATCATATTTGGAAAAGACGGGGACCTTGAACTTATGAGGTATGACAACCCCTGAAATAAGACCCAGCTCTTCAAAATCCAGTCCAGGCACTTTCTGGATTTCCATAGCATTAAGACGATCTTCTAATTGTTTGTATCTGTCATCAACGGGAGGATTTTGTTCATTAGAGTAGTCTTTATCATCAGGAATTTTACCTTAACCATGGTTGCTTCCGCCCTCAACTTTGATACTTTTGCCATATTCCTCACCCTGATTGTTATCTTCATTAGAGGAAATAACATAGTTCTGAGCTGGTTTGGAAAAGCCTTCGAACCTTCTTCCCGTGTTAAGGATGGCAACCTATTTTCTAGTCTTCTTCTTCTTGGTGATGAGCACCATCGTCTCTTTCTGCCCCTGGGCTAAGTTCAGGAGCGTCTCCTAGAATTGGGTGTTTTGTGCCTGAAGTTCTTTCACGGTATGTTCAAGGGCCATCTTTTATTGAAATAAACAGCAAGAAGATGAGAAAACCTGTCTTGAAAAAGTACCTGTTATGTAATGATGTGCATGAAATGTGGATGCAATGTTTTCAAGGATATCGTAGGATAAACAAAAGTGAAACGTTAGAAGTTGAGTTTGGTTGCAACTTTGACTGAAGAACTTTGCATCGTTTGAACATCCTTCTAGGAGAATCAAGCTCACCATGTTAAGTGTGTCCTAGCCTTTGACTCAAAAGAACACACTTTGGTCTTTGACGACATCTGGTTAGAGGAAAATAAATTCCCTTGCCCTTTGCTAGACGCCTGGTTCATGATAACATGCATCACAAGCCCTTGAGATCCTTGAAATGGTCAGTTAAAATGATATGGCGTGATGTTATGATTTCATGTTTGAGCAGATAATAAACATACCAAAGCACACAATAGCCTTAGGGTTAGGGCTTGCATGGGATTCGTAGGTAAGTACCCTCTTGAAAATCAGTTGGCTCAATATGTCCTAAGAAAAGTAACCAGGTTCTAGGAGTCTCATTTCACCAATCTTTCTCCCAGACATTGTTTCAGCGGTATAATTGACTTGTGATAAGTGAAAATTGTAGCTATTTTTGTATATACTTTTTGTTACACTTATCGACTTTTTGTTTATTAATATTGTTGAATAATCCTGACTTTTGTGTAAATTCATTTAGTTTATGTTTAATTGTGTTTTTGTGTACATAGTATACCATTTGATGTTTTTCTATTCATTTTATAGGTATTGATTCGTATTTAGAGCATGAGAAATAAAGTGTCGAAAACACGACTTCAAACGTGGGATTTTGAGCAACTCGTCAACGAATAAGGCTCAAAATCAAAGAAAAATAAATCATAAATTTGGTTGATATTTTGTTATTTTTAGAAGGAGCATTAAATAAGCTTTCCAACGCTTTTAACCGGGTGCAAAGCGGAGTTACGGTTCAAAAGTTATGGCCGAAATGGTGCAAAATGTTGTGCTGGTTTTTCAACTTACTGTCAACTGTCGCCGAGCGATGCTTTTTGGTCGCCGGGCGATCCTGGACAGTCAAAAATGCGTATTTAGGGCCAAAAACACATTTTTTTAGGTTATGTTTTGGGTATTTTTGGTCCCAGTTCATCAAACCTCCATTTTTGGTCTTGAGAAGCTATAAAACAAAATTGGAACTTGCATCTTGATGATCCGGAGTCAGATTTCTCATCAATCGGCGCTGACAATCCATAAGATATTTGGTTTTTCTCTATTTCTTCTCTATGTATTTCTATATTTTTTAGGTATGCTTGTATATTTACTTTGAACATATGTATATTTGTTGATCATGGTGTTGTATAAAGTTGACTTTACAAATAAATCTTGACGTCTTATTTGATCTTTTTGCTTTATGTTTGGATTTGGATTGTTATAGACATATACCTCACAAATATTGATTAAGGATGGATATCTATTAGTTTATAGATTCTAGAGATAGATTCTAGAGATAGATTTAGAGCTAATATTTACTTTGGGTGCTAAAGCTTAATGCCTCTATGTTGTTGTAGCGTGCAAGACATTGCCGATAGAGTAACACGGTTGGTCTCGCGACTTGGCGTTAGACATAACCTTCATTGTGGGTACATCTCGTAGTGTCCGTGATAATTTTGACAAGTACAGTAGGTTGAGTGCAACTGATAAATAGGTTTAAGTTTGTGACGAGTAGTGTAAATTCCTGCATGTTAGGTTCTCCTTTCTATTTAATGTATTTATTTTCTTGTCAATAGTTTTTACCCTTTCCTTACAAACAAATCCATTTAAAACTGATTTAGACTGGGCATACACTTGCCCTTTGGATAGGAGACCCAAACCAACACCTTTGTATAAGGTCCTAAAACAGACAACCCAAGTTATGGACCATTGGGAACTCCCCACACATCCGTTGGGGGACGTGGCCCACGTCCTCATGTCAAAGTCACCTTAACTGCCCTCCGGAAATCACGGGTCCAACCCCTATTCTCACAGAGCAGTTGACCAGGGGGGAGTCCACTTGCTGGACTCCATGCACACGTAAGCCCTGGCAGTTTCCATTATTAGGCCTCAACGCGGTCTAATAATAGGGACCTTGGCCCAATGCTGGGGTCTATAAATACCCTCTCTTCTGAGAGGATCAGGTATTCAATACTTTCTAACTCTCATACTTGTTTGCTCATTCCGAAACTTACTTTGGCATCGGATTTTCTTGTAGGTACCCCCCCCCCCCATTTCACTCTCAACTTCTGCTCGAGCTAGCTGTGACGGTCCATTCTAGTCAGGTACGACTAGTGGCACCGTCCGTGGGAAACTCGCTTACTAGTCTTCCATTTACTCGAGAATAAAGCTAAATTACTCTTCTAACTGTCATGGATGATCAAACAACAGAAAAAACATGAACACTCGCATCGCCGATGTCAACAACAATGCTGACGACAATAATGCCAGCCTCGACAACACCGGTACTTCTTTCCATAACATGGCCCCCACCGTTAATATGCCTGGTCCTTCAGACTATAGAGACAGAGCAACTGGCTCGTCATCATCACTACCTCGACCACTTGAAGACGATCGGCCACCTCCCCAGAACTACCAACCCAACCAGTTCCAAGAGGTCCCCGTTCCCGTCGGAGCAGATGCCATGATCGGGGAACTATTTGCAGCGATAGACCAAACAAATTATTTGATCTTCTCTCAAGGAGAAAGACTGAGGGTGCTCGAATATGCTCGAAGAGCCCCCAGAAGACATAGGAGGCCCCATTCTCCTCCTCCTCTCCAAGTAGAGGAACGTCCCCAATCTCCCTTGCAGAGACGTAGTTGGGACGCCTCTCGAAGTCCCTCTCCCCGACCAATAGGGCGACGCCCCTCATTGGAGAGGGACCAGCCCGTTGATACGGAGAGACATGATCACATCCCCTCGCGTCAAGAACAAAGACCCTCTAGAGACAGAAGCAGGGGAAATAACAAACGGTCGTACTGCCAATGGAACGCTCCGCGCGACCAGGGCCTCCATAAACACCATAACAGATCTCATTCTCACTCGCTAGATAGGAGTGACAGAGACGACCCCCACAGTCCCTTGTCACAAGCCATCATGGAGGAACCCATCCCCCCGGGCATGGAGAAGCCTCCCTATCTGAAAGAGTACGACAGCATTACCGACCCGATCGACCATATAGACAGGTTCGAGGCAATGTTGCATTATCATAATGTCGGGGGACCAATCAAATGTTGGTTCTTCCCTACGACTTTAAGGAATGTTGTGATGGACTGGTACAAGAGTCTCTCCTTGGGGTCAATTACCTCCTGGCGAAATTTAAAGAACCAATTCATCAGTTCGTTTACTACTTCACATCGGCACCCAAAGACTGAAGCAGTCCTCGAGGCTATCACCTAGAGAAACGAAGAGACCCTGAGGGAATTTATTGATTATTTCAATCGAGAGGCCATCCAGGTCCCCTGAACCGATCACATGAAGAGATACCTGCTCAGGAGGGGACTCCTCCCAGGCACGGAATTCAGAAAGGCCGTTGGCATCGAACCACCCTGGACATTCGATGCCCTCCTCGAGAAAGCCAGAGAATACATGGACTACGAAGAGAGGGAAGCGGCCAATAGAGCCTGGGACCCACGGAATCGTGGATCAACCAAAAATCTGCAACAAGACTCCGACCCTCCACAACGAACTGGCGAGAAGAGGAGGGATGACAAACCCCGAGACCCTTGTGAGAAAAGAGGACCCTCGGGGTGGTTTACTGAGTACAATCTACTAACGACTTTCCGCGAGCGCATTTTGGCAGAGTGTGCGAACACGGATTTCAAGGATGGTGGCGTCAAGCGTCCTCGCCCTGCCCCTGCTAAGCCCGAGGCAAATTTGAGCAAATACTTCAAGTATTATCAAAGCCATGGACACTTGACTGAAGATTGTGTCCATCTCAAGGATGTTAATGAGACCCTCATAAAAGGGGGAAGACTCGGGCAATATCGGTACGACAACGCCCCCCGTCGAGATTCCCGTGAAACAAGGGAGATAGAGGAGGATGCCCGACCATCTGATGAGTCGGTTCCCATCCAGACCGCATTCTCCTTTACGAGACCGGAGGACTTCTACGTCCCCGAACACATGGAAGAGCCTTTGTCCATGCACAACATGTGGGAAAGCTTCCCCTGCTCCATGGTCATAAATGGTGGAGGGTTTAATGACATAACTATAAATTTAGCAAAGAGGAAGTTGGACGAGCTGGTCGACGTGGCCCCCCCAGAAACGGTGACCTTCGAGAGGATTAAGGGAAGATCGGAGCCAATTACCTTTTACCTCGAGGAATTTCCCGGAGGGGCCCCCAATTCAGCCATCCCTCTCCTGATCAGGGCAAGAATGGGTAACTTTGATGTTCATCACGTCCTGGTCGACGAGGGAAGTTTCCTCAACGTAATGTATAACCAGCTTTTCAGAACCCTGCAGCTCGATGACTCTCACCTTTCACCATACGCGGGGTCCGACCTACAGGGCTTTAATGGCTCGACCTCTAAGCCATGTGGGCACGTGGAGCTCATGGTCACCTTCGGCGAAGATACTGTGACCAAGCAAGTCAAGGTGCGCTTCCTAGTCATCGAATGCCCCTCCCACTACAACTGCATCCTTGGGAGGCCGACACTGGCAGAGCTAACTGCGGTGCCCTCCACCGTCCATCTGAAGATGAAGTTCTACACAAAGAGGGTAGGCATCGACACCATCCAGGGCGACCTAGCAGCTGCCTGAAGATGCTTCAATGCGGCGGCCAAGGGACAAATCACATTCGACACCGGGGCACGGCCCGCCAAGAGAGCTGCAATAGCGTGACCAGAGCCACAGCAGTCAGAGCCACAGCCCATCAAGGCAGAAGTGCAGAGGGATCCTCCAAAGGTCGACTCAATCTCGTTGGACACCCGCTTCGACCAAGATGAATCTCCCAACAGAGAGCAGGGGCTCCTCCGACCAATACCGGATGGGGACTTCGAGCCCGTCCCTCTCGATGAAGACCCGAACAAAGGGGTGAAGATCGGCACCAGACTCCCCGACCTGGTGAGGAATTAGATCAAGGCTTGCTTGAGGGAGAATGAATATTTGTTCGCGTGGAGCACTGCGGAGATGCCCGGTCTTGACCCCGAGGTCACCTGTCATCAACTAGCCATTGATCCAGTCGCTAGGGCAGCAGTACAATGTAGGCGTAGGCAGTCCCTCGAGAAAACGGAGGCTGCTGAAAAAGTTGTAAAAGACCTCCTAGAGGCAAATTTTATTTCTGAAGCTCGGTATTCAACCTGGTTGTCAAATGTTGTACTCGTTAAAAAAATAATGGAAAATGGCATATGTGTGTTGACTATACCGTTTTTAACCGGGCATGCCCCAAAGATGCATTTCCTTTGCCTAATATTGACATGCTGGTCGACAACTCGGTCGGCTATAAAATTTTATCTTTCATGGACGCCTATTCAGGCTATAACCAGATCCCAATGGTAATAAGCGACAAACACTGCACTGCCTTCATAACCAGCTCGGGTAATTATTACTACAATGTAATGCCCTTCGGTCTAAAAAACGCAGGAGCAACATACCAGCGGATGATGAACAAAGTATTCCGCTACGATATCAGAGATATGCTCGAGGTATACATGGACGACATGATCGTCAAATCTTGAGTAGACACTTACCATATTCCCCATCTCAAAATTCTTTGCCCAAGCAAGGCAATGTAGAATGAGGTTAAACCCCGAGAAATGCACCTTCAGGGTCAAGGCAGACAAGTTCCTCGGGTTTTACCTAACAGAACGAGGAATCGAAGCCAACCCCGACAAGTGCCAGGAATTCTCTGACATCCCTACACCTAATTCAAAAAAATCCATACAAGTCATGAATGGTATGCTCGCCTCGCTCTCCCGTTTCGTTGCAAAATCTGCTTAACACGCCCTGCCATTTTTCAAACTCATGTACAAGGAGGCAGCTTTCAAGTGAACCGAGGAGTGAGAACGAGCCCTCCTACATCTCAAACAGAGCCTTTCACAGCCGCTCGTCCTATCACGACCACTAGACGGGGAGACATTATTCCTATATCTGGTTGTCTCTGTCAAAGCCGTCAATGCAGCCCTCATTTACGAGACTTCTGACGATCAAAAACCCATGTACTTCACGAGCAAAGCGCTTCAGGGACCCGAGGTCAGATACCAATAGATTGAGAAGGTAGATTTATCCCCCATCAACATGACGAGAAGGCTCAGACACTATTTCCTCACACACATGATCGTCGTATGAATAAACCATCCCGTGAGACAGCTATTAGGCCGACCAGACATGGTAGGTCAAATGCTAAAATGGTCCTTGGAGCTTTCGTAATTCGACATCCAATACGAAAGCAGAAAGGATCTAAAGGCCTAAGCTCTGGCCGACTTCATCACCGAGATGACCGCTCACACCCCCATAGGGAAGGAGCACAAGTGGACCATCTTTGTGGACGGAGCTTCCAGCTCGACTGGGAGTGGAGAAGGAAACCTCCTAGAAAACGAGGAAGGCGTCATGATCGAACACTCACTCACTCTCTCCTTTCCGACCTTAAACAATCAGGTAGAATACGAGGCTCTGCTCATAGGTCTAAGAATGGCCGAGGATTTGGGCGCTCGAGAGATATAAACTTTCACTGATTCCCAACTTGTCGCGTCTCAAGTTCAAGGGGAATACCAGGCTAAAAACAACAGCCTCATTGAATATTTAAACTTGGTCAAAGAACATATGAAAAAGTTTGACCGAGTGGAAATTACACACGTACCATGCGAACAAAACACACGGGCCGGCATACTTTCAAAACTCGCGAGTACGAAGCAAAAGAAGGGCGAAAAAAAATCAGTCATACATGAGTCCCTATCTCGCCCGAGCATTGAAAGGTCCACAACTCTACTCGAAGTGAATGCCATCGGGGAAGATTCATGTTGGATGACCTCGGTCTTCAATTTTCTAACGAAAGGGGAACTTCCTCTAGACCAAAGGGAGGCAGTCGCGACAAAATGACGAGCATGCTCTTACGTGGTGCTCGAGCATAAACGGTATCATCGTGGATTCTCTATCCCACTCTTGAAGTGTGTCAAAGAATCCGCGGTATCCGAGATACTATGGGAAATCCACGAAGGAATCAACGCCCAGCACATGGGCGGAAGGTCCCTAGCGCGAAAGACGCTGTGAGCAGGGTACTACTGGCCGACCATGCAACAAGATTCCAAAGAGCATGCCAAGAGGTGCGAAAAGTGTCAGAGACACGCTGACATGCACCTCGCTCCCCCACACGAGCTAAATATGCTATCATCCCCATGGCCGTTTTCCTGGTGGGAAATGGACATCCTCGGACCGTTCGTGCAAGGGGCATACCAAAATAAATACCTCATCATGGCCGTAGATTATTTCACCAAATGGATAGAGGTCGAAGCCCTAGCAAAAATCACCTCGCACAATATTCTCTGTTTTTACAAACGAAACGTGCTTGCTCGGTTTGGATACCACAAGCGCTCGTCATGGATAACGGCATGCAGTTCACCGAACAAGGTTTCCAAAGCTTCGTTGCCAAACTCGGCACCAAGCAGCATTTTACCTCGGCCGAGCACCCCCATACCAACGGGCAAGCCGAAGCCGCAAATAGGGTCATCTTACGAGGACTCAAACGCAGGCTAAGCGAAGCCAAAAGGGGATGGGTCGAAGAGATAAACAACGTCCTATAGGCTTACCAAACAACACCCCATTCGACGACTAGCAAGACGCCATTCTGAATGACCTACCGCACTGAGGCCGTCATCCCGGTAGAAATCATGAAGCCATATAGGCAAACTGAAATGCCCCTCGGCAAGAAGATGAACGACGAGACACTCAGAGATGAGCTCGACCTAGTCAAAGAAATCCGATCAGGAGCAGCTCTTTGCGAGGCCACGATGAAATAGAAGGTAGCCATATGCCATGACAACAAAGTCATAAAATGAGAATTTCAGGTTGGTAGCCTAGTCTTGCAAAAAAACCAGAAAGATTCCCGCGAGGGAAAGCTGGACGCAAATTGGGAGGGGTCGTACTGCGTCCAAGGAGCTACGGGCACTGAAGCATATTACCTAGAACTAATAAATAGAGAATCATTACCTTGACCCTGGAATTCTGTGAAGATAAATCAATATTACAGCTAAGTCCCTCACCCACTAGGGGCGTTAGCTGTCGACTTGTCCTATCCAACTGACAAAGGGATGAGCTTGACCATGTAGGCGCGTCTAGGTACGGACGCAACCTCCAAACCAAAAAAAGGCAGGAGGTTGCTCATTTTGATGAATAACATGCTAGCCCGACAGGGATACCTCGATCGAGCTCTGCTGTCGAAGTACCCCAACATGGCAGAACACCCAACTCATGATGGGTAGTTCACGCCACGAGCGTAGGATCCTGACCGCAGTCATAAGCTCGTTCTGTGATCTCGACTCTGCACCCTCGACACATCTCAACGCGTGCTGAACAAATATTATGGTCGAGCACACATCTCCACGTGAAGAACACGAACTTAGAACACGAACTTTCATGTAAAACTTGTGTCGACCACAACAAAGGTCGAGCACCCGTCTCCACACGGAATATACATATTCATGAAATAAATAAAACGACGACGAACAAAATAATAATAAGCTAACATCAGCAAAAAACATAGGCATCAAGCAAAGCAAAGCAATCATGAAATGCCAACCATGAAGGACGATGTTGTTCAAAATAATCACAAATTAGGCACGATGGCCACGAAAATAAAATAAATGAGAACGGGCACGCAAACCCTAAAAATAATCAAACTTCGTCTTCCCCGTCACTATTATCGGGGGGATAAAAGATCTTCCCTTTAATAACTTGGTTGAACGAACCCGCTCCTTCAACCACCATCTCAACCCCCGGGTTCAGGATCTTCAGCTATTCAACGGTCGTGTTGAAACCATAGTCGAGGGTGTTAACAACGTCTTTTTCAAGCACTCGGATACGAGCGATCAACTCTTCCTTGGACGCCATGCCCTTCTCCACATCAGTTTCCTCCTCGGCTGGGGCAGTGATCCCTTCCAACTCCTTCGTTCGGGCGACCAGACGCTCGTTCTCTTTAGTAGCAGCCTCCAGTTGAGGCCTTAACTCATTTAGATCCTTTAGAAGTCGAACTTGGGCTTCGAAACTTGACTCATGGTTAAGGATGTCACACTTTAACTTCTCATTATTGGCCTTCAGCTTTTTAATCTTGGCATAGGCTGTGTTGAGAGAGACCTGAGAGCTCGCGGCCTCATCATTCAGTGAAAGGGCTATCTCAAGAATTCTCATTACAGCGGCCACATCCTCTGCTAAATTCTTCCGACGAACTTCCTTATCTTCGGACAAGATCTCCCCCCTCTCCTCCTCGTCCACGCCCAGGGAGCTCTCCCCATTGAAGAGATCGCGGTTTAGATAGCAAGGAGGTAACACAAAGATCCCCGCAGGCACTTTGTCATCCTCGGGAACTACGCCTTTGGCGCTCTCCACATGTTTCCTCTTTGTCATGGGCTCGTTGACGGGAATCTGGACAGTCTCACCAGAGGGAACCAGATTCTTCGATGAAGAGGGGGAACCACTACCACGGCCTGCAGATTTGGCATGTTCATGGAGCTGGGTGACCCTGCTCTTTGGCCTGGAGGTGGACGCATTCTTGGGCCTTAACTTCAACAAATGCTCAGATAGGGAAGTCATTCAACCTGTAATAAAAAAGGAACCGTTAGTCGGGGTAGAGCATGAAAAAAACGCAGGCCTACCTAAAAGCATAAAGACAAGCAAAATTAATCTTCATGGCTACGTCCCCTACCTAAAAGCCTCATGGCCTCCCCGTCTGAGGAGCACTCGAGCAGGGACTTGGTGTTGACCAACCTATTAACTAAAAGATACTCCCCCTCATTGTTGAACAGGAGGTTGTTGTTCACATCCACGCACTTCGCGGGGGAGAAGATCCTAACATAAGCCGACAACTTATCATATGAAAGCTGGTCCTGAGCGTCCAAGTCCTCGGGCTTCACAGCGTAATATTCAGGTCTTTGCTCGAAGTGCTTCCATTGCCACTCGAGCGAAAATCTGGCCACGAGCTGGGCAACTGGTCGCTTGTCCTCAACCTCTTCCACGCGAGTGTACAGGGAATCTATGTCCACGCATGTTAGAGGCGTTACAATGAAATACCTCTATTTGAAGTTTCAGACAGACTCCAGATAAGGCCTAAAGAGCTTCCCGAACTGCTTCAACGATACCCACGCCTGCCCCCTCCGATGGATTGTCTTTGGAGATGAAAGATATAAAAAAAGATGGGCAGCATGGCCCCTATCTGCAGATACTGGCATACAAGCTCGAATGCTCGCGTAAACGCCAGCATGTTCGGGTGAAGTTGAGAGGGCGCCAATTGAATTCATTGAAATACCCCTACTTGGAAATCATTGAAGGGCAAACGCATCCCCACCTCTTTAAACACATTCGTACATAGGGAAACATTTTCTCAGATACGCCGAGCATAGTCTCCGGTTGCGGTGGGGAATTTGAAGCATCCAGTTGGCAGGTTCCCCTTCCGCTCGTGCCTCCGGACAATTGAACGCGTTCGTTGCATCCTGAGAAAAGCTTAACCGTTTATTTCGAGGTTCAGAAGCAACCCAGGCCAGAGGGTCCTCATCACCGTGTGGCTCGTCTTTGTTAGACAGTGTGGCAAGTGATCAAGAGGGGGGAGTTAATAGATCACCACTTACTTTTTCAAGGATTTAAAATTATTTTATCAAAGCGTGTTAAAAGCAGCGGAAAATCAATGTCCTGAATCAATTCCGTCTACTTTGAACCGACTACTAGAAAACTTGACATGTGAAAAACTTGCTGGATTTTTATTAAATGAAATAGATGAATATACAACTCAGATTTCTTAACATTTCAATGCACTTATCATTAAATCAGTATTTCCAATTAATTAAGAAATTTGTTAGGAATTTTGTCAAACACTTGGCATATGCTTGTTTAATGATTTAATAGTGGTGGTTTGATGAAAGTGTTTGAACCACTATGTTTATCGTTAGACAGAAAAACTTATCCAGCCAATTGAATTACAAAATTATGGAATATGTAAAAAGATAAACAGAAACAAAAGAAAGAACGATACACAAGCAGTTTGGTAAGGAAGTTCCCCGCAGTCGTCCTCGCGTGTGGGTACGTCTCCCTCTCAATTTCACAATTGAAACTGAGAACTTTTATAACAATTTGCTGAATGTTTGATAACAAGGTTACACTATACATAAAGATAGAAATCCCTATGATCTTTTTCTTCTTGTAAGAACCACCACTTGATATGAGCTGTATCAATATTCCCTACAAGGTCCACAAACGATCCTCCGCTTCCATGACCTGTTTGCAAAAATCCTTCTGATTTCCAAACCCCTCGCTACGGCTGAATCTGACTCGTGCGACCGTGACTAACAAAACCCTCAAGAACACACCCGTTCTTGAAGGAAAAACCCCTTGGTTTATTTCTTGAAGCTTCCTTTTCATCCTTCAACTCAGTTGAGATTCTTTCAATACACAGTTGAACATTATCTCTGACCGCTTGATTCACTTAAACAAGGATGTTTGATTTTCGTTGTTGTTGTTGAATGAAGATGGTTGAGAAGATGATGAAGATGAAGTTTCTTTAGGCTTCTGGTTGCTCACAAATGTTTGCACACAATTCTAATATGTTGCAATGTTTTTCTGCTGAGAAAAATACTTGTTTATATATGTAACAGAAAATGGTTAGCCAAAAAGAAAGTATTATGAGTCGATGCATGTTGATCATGAGTCGACTCATGTTAGTTATGAGTAACAGGATGGGTCGACACATGTTGTTTTGAGTCGATGCAAAATCATATTATGACATTTTACAAAACCAACAATTTATATATGTCGATGCATAACACGTATGTGTCGATGCATACTGATTATAATTTTAATTGTTGAACATAAAAGATGGTATGAGTCGACACATAATATTATGTATCGATGCATATAAATTCAAAAATGTTTTCCAGGAGAATCAGAATGTCATGTGTCGATGCATGAGGTTTTGTGTCGATGCATACAAGTTTAAGTTTGCATTACAGGGGCATCAAAGTATTATGTGTCGATGCATAAGATTTTATATCAATGCATGCAAGTTTAAGTTTGCATTACAGGGGTATCAAAATGTTATGTGTCGATGCATAAGATTTTGTATCGATGCATGCAAGTTTAAGTTTGCATTACAGGGGAATCAAAGTGTTATGTGTCGATCCATAAGCTTTTGTATCGATGTATAATAGTTTGAAATAGTATTCCAGGGACTTCAGTAAGTTATGTATCGATGCAAAACCTGTTGTGTCGACTCATAATGATGCATTATGAGTAAAATACATTTTTAGCTTATTTTAAACATGTTATATTATATTTTTGTAATGCACACATGTATTTATTATTTCACATATATTTGCAATCATTCAAAATCAATTATGAAGGGGTTGCTCAAAATCTTCGTAGTTGGCGGCCAGAACGTCATCCCCGACTGAGTGCGCCATTATACCTGAAAAGCGGGGAAAACAGTGAATTCGACATTATCAAATTCACCCTTCCACCGTAGATCAAGTGAAAGGGCGACGAACTCGACCCAAGCCCTCGACTATACGCTAAAGCAGACTACATTTTCATGAGGGATATTCACTCAACGAGCAAGAAGCCGAGTCAACCCCGGTTATCCGGGGAGAACGCCCCCTGTATCATGGCCACTATTCGGGGGGATCTCCCTCGATGTCATAACTAATGAATATCAATGAACATTTATGAGTGTTCGTCACAGAACTCATGAACTTCAATGAACATTCATGAGTGTTCATCATAGAACTCATAAATATTCATCTAGTTAAGGCAAATTTTAGATGTTTAATCCCGAAACGCTGAAGAAAGATGTTGTTGAAGGGATATAACTTACTTGGATGAAAAACTCTTGAAGAAAAAATCTGGGAAAGTTGGGAGGATAGCTTCACGCACGAGTAAGAGAAGTTGAATGAGAACTTGAGAAAATGACAAATGAGACCCAGAGGCCCCCTTTTATAGGTGACTCACGCCCCACGAGGTCCATCACGAAAAGTCATCATTAGATTGGGCCTTTTGGGTTTCCCCTTGAAGGGGTGGCACCCCAAAGCATCAGCCACGTGGTTCAATAGTCAACCACGTGTCCCTTCTAGATCAACGAGCATATCCCCGACTCCAACGCGTAATCCTCATATAAGCACGAGGCAGATACTCCATACAAGGAAATGCTCGGCGCTACAGGAAGATACCTCACGTGACAGATATCCCACACGGGCACATCCATCACACTACCTCAAGGACGAAATAATGCTCGACGTCTCAACAACACCTTGAAGATGGACGCGTCAAAAGAGATCTCGTAGAGGTTCCCCGTAACTAATACGATCCTCTCGAGTGTTGTACCCCAAAATTTGCCCTCCCTTTCCTTTAAAATTTCTCTTCTAGGGTTTTTCAAGATGTTCAAAGCTTTTTAAACCTCCAAACATGTCAATTAATTCGTCAAGGGTTCGAGTTTGAAAAATGCTCCAAAATTTCTCCTGCCCATTGGTTTTGTACTAGGGTTTTGTTTTTTTAGTGTGTGACACCTGTTGTGATCAAGAGACATGAAGCTTTATCTTCTTTTCATTTTTTCTCAAAGGTTTCTCCCTCATAGAATTAGGGTTTCAAGTTTGGGACGTCATTGATCAGAAATTAGGGTTCCTATGGCTGGCAATGGCTCTCATTTTGACTCAAGTTTGGATCAGCTAGTTCCTTATTAACTTTGGTTTATGGAGCTAAGTGGATCCAGTTTCTCATCTGTGGCGAACAAATTTGTTTAGTGTTCCGTACCAGGATTTCTCTATCCTTTAAATTTATCTTTATTCTTAAGGATATCCTTACGGGTTGAGCCGTGGATTAAAGTCTCGTCAAGTTTTCATTTGTTGAATTGGTGCTTCAAATGTAAGAAGATATGGGTTGATGGATTATGTTGAAGTTAAGGGTCATTGATCAGATATGGTTTATGAGGAATGTATTCTTCTATGTGCTTTGGGCTCGTTAACTCAAGAACGGACAAGGCTAAGATTCATTACAAATTCATAGTTTGTGGCATTCGTTACACCTTTTCAAGTTCACTATCTCATGTTCACAATTCTAAATTCGAGGGATCAAAACCTATATCATTCTTTCATCATCCTTTTCATTCTTTTATTCAAATCAAACAATTTCTACAAAAATGTCTTACCATTTTTCAAGTCATTAGATACACTCTTCAAAGTTATTGTTCAAATTACAAATAATTACAAAGAATTCTAGTTCAAATTCAAGTGTGTGTTACAAAAAGAATAACTAGGTTCCTAAACTTTTCTAAAGTCCTAAATTCTACTTCTTCATTTCGTCGATTCCTCTAAGCTTTTGTGGCAAGCCACGACTTCACCATCTTTCCAATGCTTTTCCATCTTCATCCACTCCTCATCAATCATACATGAAATCAAAAATAAAAAAGGTTAGTGATCAAGCAAATTAAAAAAAAAGAACAAATTATAAACAAATTCAACTCATCATTAGGGTGGTTTCAAGAATTAGAAAAAAGAGTTTGTTTTTATGTGTTAAGGCCTCAAACTTTCAGTTTTTATCATGGGCCAATTATCATTGCAAATCACAAAACAAAACTTGATTCACAATAAACAAATACAAAGAATTCCAATCATGTTTTCAGCCAATAGACAAAAAGATTTCAAAACAGTTTCAAGCCCATCAGAATTCCTTCACAAATCAGCCCAATAAGCAAAACAAAGTTGCAAAACCCAAAAAACTAAAGCCTCATACAATCTGTTTTAGCATTGGACTAGAAATTTACCTATTGCAAATCACAAGTACAAACTTGGTTCACAAATAAGACAAACCATAATTTCAAAAAAATCAATCTTGTGCAAATCACATCATTGGCTAGGAAAGAGTCTTTCGCAAATCTCAATATTTGGTTCACAAAAGATAAAGAGGAAATCAAGAAAAGTCAGAACTAGCATCACATAAAAATACCGATCCAGCAAGCAAACAAAAAGCCTCATAATTATGTGGTTTCAATGAAAACTCAGAATGGTAGTGTCAAAATCATAGGACAAAGAATATAGTGTTGCAAAATCTTAAAAGACAATGTTTTGGATTATAGAAAATCAAGCAGCAAGCCAAGGCCAAAAGTAAACCAACAAAAGTACATAAGCTTGTACAAAGTCTAACAGCACAGTGCAGCAAAGTACCAAAGTATGTACAAAATCTAAAAGCAACAAGCAACAAGTACCAGAGTTCAGAAAAGCGGAAGAAAAGTGATAAGGCAAGCTCCCTCAAGTCAAAATCAACTTTGTGCAGAAAAACGAGCAAGCTAAAGGTCACAATATAAAAAGCAGAAAGCAGAAAGCAGTTCGCAGTAAGAGAAGAATTTTCGGTCCAAAATATACAGAGACAACATAACAGAATCAAAAAACCCTTTCTAATTTTCTTCCAACATAAATATACAAAATCCCAAAATTGCAACCAACACCATAACCCTCTTCCAGATTCGGTCAAAAAAATATACAAACACAAAAACAGAATCACATGCAAACGGCCAAACCCTAAACATTTGTTTCCATCATTTTCCTAAATAACAACAACCCTTCAGATATTTGGTAAAAAGAAGAAGATTGGAACAAACTCACCCATAAATCAAGCTGGTAAGTCCAAATCCTTCCTTCCCCTTTCCATTCTTGTTCGTCTCACTGAAAATCATGCAAGAAAAAGTTAGAAACTCAGAATAAAAGAAAATTTAAGGATCGAAACTGGAAGAAAAGATGGAACACAGAGGATATCCTTGATGTCCAGCGAAGAGGATGAAGAAGAAAGAAGCCAAAATCGCGAAGCAGTGAGAGAGAGGAATATAGGAGGCGCTGCCTCTTTGAGTTTAGGGTTTCACAAACCCTCTTGTTTTGATTTAGTTTCGTGATAAAAGGTGGGTCTTGGGTCGACCCGGTTCTGCCCAAGCCCGCCATATATTTTTATTTCAAAAAACTAACGTTATTTTTTTATATATTTTTGGATACACATTATGTACAGATGAAACAACTTGGCGCGTTGGCGAAAGTATTATTTGATAAACACAAAGGCCCGGGTTTGAGACCCCCTGGGACCTTTTGTTGTTTTCATTTTCTTTATTTTTGTTTATTGTTTTTTATTTCAGTATCATTGGGCCTAAGTCCCAGGCCCAGCGCCCCATTCACATGCACGCCCCTACTACTCAGTATACCACGCAGACCCAAATCTCATGTTTTTTTATTCCTTTTGCTGTGTACAAAAAAACTGCCATTGGGCCAGGCTCTAACTAAAAATTGTTTTCTACAAAATAACCCAAATCAAAGTTTCACCCCCCTTGACTTATTTTATTTATTTTATTTTATTTTATTTCTTTTCTTTCTTTTAGTTATTATTATTAATATTATTATAATATTTATTTTTATAAATAAAAATCTTAAAAAAATATTTTATTTATTTACTCATATTAAATATACCCATATTTATTTCTTTTAGACTAAAAGACCAAAATATTTTCTTATTAAATTCATTTTCCTTTCTTAAAAATTAATTAAATAATTAGATTTAGGTTTATTCTTATTATTTATTCAGAACTTAGGCTTCTTTTAATTAATTAATTTCATGTATACTATTTCTAATATAATCAAAACCACTTTCTACAAAACCCTAAAAAAAAATTGTTCTCTTTAAATTAATTTATTTTACTAACTTAATTTTAATTTTCTTATTTTTAGTTAATTATTTTATTTTAGTTAACTAGGTCAAAAAAAACCTTTCTTAACAAAAATCCAAACAAAAAAACATCTTTTTTCCATTTATCTTCTTGTATATTTATTCAATTCTTGTACAATATTCAATATGGTTGTAATAGCTAATTAGATTTAATTTTCTTGTAAAATCCTCATTTGTAAATTTGTACACCACCTCCCTTATTGATGTAATAGCTTCGTATTTTTATTTTCCGCAATTTAATGCTTTATTTATAAATGTTAGTAAATTAGGGTTTGTATGGAAAGATAAAATCAATGCTTAGAAAACCCTAATTCAAACACAAAACAATGCATGTAAATCAACACACTTACACCCTTATGGTAAATCCACTTGTTTCCTTGAGAAATAAATGGCCATAATATGCATGTAAGACGTCTTAGAAAAAACAAACAAAAATATAAGATCACAGTCCCTCGATGACGCTATCAAAGTTGCCTTTCAAAAAATGATCTTAGTCCCTTAAAGAAAATGCTAAGATACCTTACAATATTGCTAATCATGGTTATACGATGACCCTTGCCCGTCCCTTTTTACATCCAAAGATAGGGTTTCTTACCTAATCAATGGTAAGATAACAATATCAAAGGATAGAGGAAATAAACATGAAAGACTTTTGAGTAGGTAGAATGTTCCTAGTTGCTTGCTCATTTTCAAACTAAAAACATCCTTGCTATTTTCAAAACAAACACCAACACTTTCAAAACATCTTTCAAACTTGAAAATATTTTCAAAAGATCAACACTTTGTATACATTCTTACGAATGAGAATCATTACAAAGTTTTCCTAAACGATGACGCCTTTTCAAAATACTTTCAAAAACCACACAAAGCACATTTTCAAACAAAAGCAAGTGATCTAGCAAGTAACTAAGAGCCCGTAGATAACTACAGATGAAAAGGGTGCTAATACCTTCCCTTTTCATAATCTACCCCCCGAACTAAAGAAAACATCTCAAAGGTCTTTCCTGTTCTTTTCAATCTTTCCTTTTGGATAAAAGAAAAGTCGATGGCGACTCTTGCTAACTGCAACATTTGCGATCAAACGCAAAACAACAAAGTCATTTCTCCCACCTTTATAGAACTGGAGACTCTACTGGGGATAATTTAAAAAGTGGGGTTACCTTAGGGCTAGATCACATTTACTTTCTTTCATTGTTTGATTTATTTGCTTTACATTTTGGTCCTTTGTTTGGGCTTGAATCCTCTACCCGGATTTGGGATACCTTATAGGTAAGTAGCAATACATTGTGGAAACTGTACGAGGTATACCGACACGGTCTAAGCAATAGCTACGTTAGTGCGACATATTTGTAGGTATCGGTAGCCTTGAGTAGTCAAGGAGAATACAGGGCCGCTGAGTGATGCCATGAAGCACTAACTGGCTTTTAGAACCTTTACTTGACCAACTTGGCCATTAGGACATAGTGAGATGACCGACTTTGGTGCAGTCCGAAGTTGGTTGATACTCGATACTACACTCACTGAGATTTGACTCCCGAGTTTTATTTGGTGGCAAGTCAGTTGTCAATCAGAATGAAGCCTTTGGAAAAGGTTAGTGATATTGAGATCCCTTAGAACCCGGTTACTATTATTAGGACAGGTTGAGCCAACTAAACTTCAAGAGGGTACTTACCTACAAACTCCATGCAAGCCTGAACCTAAGAACTTGTCTTCTTTGTGTGTATATGATTATTTGTATATAAACTTGCTTACTTTGCATACTTGTACATAACATCATGACATCATACCATAGCATTTCAAGGATCTCAAGGGTCTTTGATGTAGGGTCACGTTGAACCAGACGTCTATCAAGGGGCAAGAGGATTTATTTTTCTCTAACCAAGCACCGTCAAAGGTCAAGTACAATAACTTGAGTCAAGGGCTATAACCCACTTGAAATTGTGAGCTTAATTCTCGTGGAAGGACATCTACCGATACAAAGTTCTCCAATCAAAGCTATAAGTGATTACTAACATTTACCCCGTGAGATCCTTGAAAACATTTGCATGTCATATACGTCATTGCATAACATGTAGTCTCCAGTGCAGATCTCTCATGTTCTCGCTGTTTATTTCAGCAGTGGCTCTCCAACAAGACAGCAGAGATCTTCAAACTTAAGAGGCTCAATTCAAGGAAATGTTCCTTAACCTATCCAAGGGGCAGGAAGAATTAATATCACTCCTCGCTGGGAATCTGACCAAGAAACATCCTGACAACAACAAGGATGACCAGGTTGAACAGCTGCAGGTTGAGATGGAAGCAATGAGAATCCAAATGTTGGGGTAGATGGCTCTTATCCAAAGCCTATCCCGGGGACAAGAAGAGGTGAGGACCATTGTCAACAAGCTCCATCAAGACGGATGCAGTCGTATGAAACAAATAGTCGAGGTTGGGGACCAAGTCATTGATCAACCTCCGAGAAGACAAGAGGTTAGACCTTCCCAAATTGCTACTACCTCACGGGTCCAACAACAACCTCGCCAACAACAACAGGGTAATCAGCATAAGCAGAATACATCTGAAAGACGCTTCACCGAAGTCAATATGTCATTAGCTCGAGCACTGTAACACATGTTGGAAGCCAAGCTGATTACGTTAAAGGACCCTCCTCAAAATCCTAACACAGCCTCTCCAAGGTACAATCCAACTGCAAGATGTGCGTACCACTCCAATAGTCCTGGACATGACACCAATGGTTGTTGGACGTTAAGAAATAAAGTTCAAGACCTGATTGATGAGGGAACACTAGAATTCGCACCAGATGGTCAATTGAAATTTTTCTACCGTCCCTCAAAGGCTCACCACCTAAAGTGACAACTTCAAACAAAGAGGCTTCTGTTCATTTGAATTTTCAACTGTAATCTCTTTTGTTGTTCAAACAATTATCTATTAACGCCAAACTTTGTTTCATTAATGCATTGCATATGTTTGTCTTGAAATCATCCATTCGTTTTCACTATATTTAAACTATGCTTTTTACTCTTTTTATGACATTCAACTCTTGCTAAAAGTTATCAGCCTTTAGATGGAGGATGATGAAAATAATGTCTTCATCTCATACAATATGCTTTTGGACATACCTTGCTGATGATATACATGCATTTGTTTTTCAAATCCTAAACATTTGAGTTATAAGGAAGATAATCCCTAGTCAAATCCTTCGAGCCAAAGAAGTAGAAGTTTCCTTTTTACACAAATTGAAACCTTTAATCAAAACCTGGGGCAGGGTAGTCTCTCAGTTAATTCAAATGCGCCTTCAAATCACAAACTCTCATCTTGTAATACAACGAAAGACATCAAAAACATTCCTCCAGAATCAAAAGACAATGATGGTTCCCTACCGAATAGACAGTCATTATCTCCCAAGAAAAAAGCTCACTAAGTCAAAACCTACAAAGGAGACTTAAGAAAAACTGGGGCATCCCGCTAAATGTAATCTCAAAACAAGAAAAGTCAGGCAAAAAACCAGGGATAATAAATCAAGAGAAAGAGGTCACTACAAATCCTCAACAACATAAAAAAATGTTGCAAGAAATGACTGCCTTCCGATAAACTAAACTTGTCTGAACCATCACCAAAACGTCATTCCAGACTCAATTGGAGTTCAAACGCACAATTACCTGAGTTTAGGACTGAAGAGCGTCACGAAGAGCGGGTGGGTACAAATACACTTTGGGCATTTATCCTTTGTTTCTTAAACCGTGAACCAAGCCACGTTACAATCCTTCAAAAGTCCTAATTGAAGCATGGGTTAGTTCGAAAGCATATTGTTACAAAAGGTATCCTGACTCTTGTAAGGCTTTACTCAAAATCCTGAGTTGAATTTTTCTTATAAAATTTCTTTACTTGCTAAAATGTATTTTTAAAACTTCAAGACAAGCATAAACTTTGAATTATTTGAATATTGTTGTTTGCATATGGCTATCTGTTTGAGAGTAGAGAAATTCACACAACGAATATCCAGTGAATGAAAGCTCTCTCAGTGAACAAAATCACTTCAATTGGAAAGACACTTCCAATGACAAATCTCTCAGGATTAAGGGGAACAACATGACCTTTGTCCAACACATTTGGGGCAGTCAAGTTAAGATTCAAAGAATCTCTCAAAGAATTGTTGAATAACCAGGGGCAAATCTCCATATGTATCACTCAAGGGGAAATGTTATGTTGATCATGGGTTTGAATAATATCCACTATGAAGACTTCCGGTACCACCAAATTGCTTGTCTGTACCAATAGTATCAGATGGTGTCAGTATCAGATGGTGTCAGTATCAGATGGTGTCAATATCATGTCTTCGGATCCTCCCATGACAGTTCTTTGAAAATTTTGAGACTTGACCAAAGATCTTGGGTACCACCAATTTGTTCGTCTGTGCCAGTAGTATCAGATGGTGTCAGTATCAGGTCTTCGTTTTCTTCCACAACAGTCTTAGAAAATATCTCTGGGAAGTTTAGGGCTACCAGAAAAGTGATCAAAATCTCAAGCGTCAAGGTGCACCAGTTTAACTCAGAGGGCAAACGGGCTCTCACGCAAAGGGTCACATGCGACCAAGCAAACATTTTCTGGAATTACTACAACACTTACTACTAGGGGAAGTGACAAATATCCTCAAGATCCTTCTCATAGGATGACTCGCAACCAGAGTTTCAATCTTTGAAAACTTCTCACCATCTGAGTCGACCTCAAGAACCCTCGAGGATTTTCCCCAGTGAAGAAGACACCTCCCTAACAGACCGACAACAGGGTTTATTTCCCCAACAAACTACAAATTCCCCGGTTTGAGTTTGCCTCTCCGACTACTACAAATCAAAGGACCACAACTCCTCTTCCCCAATAGACTACTCTACAATCCCCAATAAGTTACTATGAAACCTGGATTTCGACCAGATAACAATATAAGGTGCTGCAAAGCCTGGAATTCGACTAGATAGTAGTTCACTTCTTCAAAGACACTGTGAAGCCTAGATTTTGACCAGATAACAATATGAGGTGCTGTGAAGCCTGGAATCCTACCAGATAGTAGTTCACTTCTTCAAAGACACTATGAAGCCTGGATTTCGACCAGATAAGAGTATAAGGTGTTGCGAAGCCTAGAATCCGACCAAATAGTAGTTCACTTCTTTAAAGACACTATGAAGCCTGGATTTCGACCAGATAACAGTATAAGGTGCTGCGAAGCCTGGAATCGAACCAGATAATAGTTCACTTCTTCAAAGACACTATGAAGCCTGGATTTCGACCAGATAATAGTATAATATGTTGCGAAGTCTGGAATCTGACCAGATAGTAGTTCACTTCTTCAAAGACATTGTGAAGTCTGGACCCGACCAAATATCAGTTCAACTTCGACTCCCCAGTAGAGCAACGAACAACCAAGGCTCCTGAACTCTTTTTCCCTAAGCAAGAATCAACACTCTCCATAGAGTTTTCAATATTCCCCAGCGGAATTCTACTCAAAATAACAAAACAGGAATCCCCGGTGGAAACATTCTAAGAAAAGTTTGAAGACACACCTACTCTTCAACGGCAGTCCGGGATTTAGTGACTCCCCATCATTTGTCAAGGATTTATTTTCCCAAACAAAATACATTCATTAACATCTCAAATTTCATATATCATATTACATACATGACAAGTGCACACGACACAATCTCATTTATTTTGAGAACATCATTGCACCATGTATTTCATACATCATGATATTGCATACAACTAACATTTTAACTTTTTCAGGAAAAGGTTAATCAATAGATGGTTGTTGTCAATAATCTTCAAAAGGTCAGAAACTAATACCTATAAAAAGCTAGGGCAATTATCTACACGACCAGCTGAATCAATCCTACACACTCATCTAGAGACAGTTCAGATGCAATCCAGATACGGCTGACATTCTGACACTTATTCCAGATTCCTTCTAGAAACAATTTAGATGCAATCCAGATACGGGGTGCATTCTAACACTTATTCCAGATTCCTTCTAGAAACAATTCAGATACAATCCAGATTCGGATGTCATTTTGTCACTCATTCAAATACAGTTCAGATGCGATCCAGATTCAGATATCATTTTGTCACTCATTCAAAATATAGTTCAGATACGATCCAAATTCGGATATCATTCTGTCGCTCATTCAAAATACAGTTCATATACGATCCAGATTTGGATGTCATTTTGTCACTCATTTAAATATAGTTCAGATACGATCCAGATACGAATATCATTCTTTCAGCATACCTTTCCAATACAGTCCAGATACGATCCAGATACGGGTGTCATTCTGACTCTCATTTAGTACATCTTTCAGATACGAGTCAGATACAATTCATTTATGAATATTATTCTGATGCATATTCAAGACCTCTTTTGGTTCAGTTTAAACCTCTCAACAGATTATGCTGATACTTTCCAAATGAACATTTCTGGTTCAGATAAATCGCTCCAAGATTTATTCTGATTCTTCCCTAAATCCCTGCTGATTCAGATAAATCTCTCAATGATTTGTTCTGATTCTTCTCCAGACCCCTGCTGGTTCAGTTTAAACCCCTCAACGATTTATTCTAATTATTTCCTGCAGACGCTTTCTCTGGTTCAGATAAATCTCTCAATGATTTATTCTGATTCTTCCCCAGATCCCTGCCGGTTCAGTTTGAATCTCTCAACAGTTTATTCTAATTGTTTCCCGCAAATATTTTCTCTGGTTCAGATAAATCTCTCAACAATTTATTCTGATTCTTCTTCAGATCCCTGTCGGCTCAGTTTAAATCTCTCAACGCTTTATTCTGATTCTTTCCCGTAGACGTTTTCTCTGGTTCAGATAAATCTCTCAACGATTTATTCTGATTCTTCTCCAGATCCCTGCCGTTTCAGTTTAAATCCCTCAATGATTTATTCTGATTTTTTTTCTTAGTAGGAACTTTCTCTGGTTCAGATAAATCGCTCAAAGATCTACTCTGATTCTCTCCAGTTAAAGAATTTTCAAAACCTCTTTTGGTTCAGTTTAAACCTCTCAATGAATTATCCTGATATTTTCCAAATGAACACTTCTGATTTAGATAAACTGCTCCAAGATTTATTCTGATTCTTCCCAGTCAAACAACATACAAGACTTCTGCTAGTTTCAGATAAACTGCTCCAAGATTTATTCTGATTCTCTTCCAATTGAAATCAAGTTCAGACTTAGTCCATTTTTTGTCAACAATCACTTTTGGATGGCATCTATAAGCCCATCTCTGACAATTCTCTGTCACCTGTGAATGGCATCTGTAAGCCCATCTCCGACAGACTTTTCATTATTTTTCAAATGACATTTGTTAAGCTCATTCCCGATACAGTCAACTAACAACCCCAGCGAGTGCAAATTTTCGGGCACTCTAGTGTTTAATTATCTTCCACCTTCAAGCTACGAACGATGACATGCCATTCTCGCTTTTCAAATTTAAGAAAATTGAACAGGGGCAGTTGTTGTACCCCAAAATTTGCCCTCCCTTTCCTTTAAAATTTCTCTTCTAGGTTTTTTCAAGATGTTTAAATCTTTTCAAACCTCCAAACATGTCAATTAATTCGTCAAGGGTTCGAGTTTGAAAAATGCTCCAAAATTTCTCCTGTCCATTGGTTTTGTACTAGGATTTTGATTTTTTGAGTGTGTGACACCAGCTGTGATCAAGAGACATGAGGCTTTATCTTCTTTTCATTTTTGCTCAAAGTTTTCTCCCTCATGGAATTAGGGTTTCAAGTTTGGGACGTCATTGATCAGAAATTAGGGTTCCTATGGCTGGTAATGGCTCTCATTTCGACTCAAGTTTGGATCATCCAGTTCCTTATTAACTTTGGTTTATGGCGCTAAGTGGATTCGATTTCTCATTTGTGGAGAATGAATTTGTTTAGTGTTTCGTACCAGGATTTCTCTATCCTTTAAATTTATCTTTATTCTTAAGGATATCCTTACGGATTGAGTTGTGGATTAAAGTCTTGTCAAGTTTTCATCTGTTGAATTGGTGCTTCAAATGTAAGAAGATATGGGTTGATGGATTCTGTTGAAGTTAAGGGTCATTGATCAGATATGGTTTATGAGGAATGTATTCTTTTATGTGCTTTGGGCTCTTTAACTCAAGAACGAACAATGTTAAGATTCATTACAAATTCATAGTTTGTGGCATTCGTTACACCTTTTCAAGTTCCCTATCTCGTGTTCACAATTCTAAATTTGAGGGATCAAAATCTATATCATTCTTTCATCATCCTTTTCATTCTTTTATTCAAATCAAACAATTTCTACAAAAATGTCTTACCATTTTTCAAGTCATTCAATACATTCTTCAAAGTTATTGTTCAAATTACAAATAATTACAAAGAATTCTAGTTCAAATTCAAGTGTGTATTACAAAAAGAATAACTAGGTTTCTAAACTTTTCTAAAGTCCTAAATTCTACTTCTTCATTTCTTCGATTCCTCTAAGCTTTTGTGGCAAGCCACGACTTCACCATATTTCCAATGCTTTTCCATATTCATCCACTCCTCATCAATCATACATGAAATCAAAAAGAAAAAGGGTTAGTGATCAAGCAAATTCAAAAAAAAAAGAACAAATTATAAACAAATTCAACTCATCATTAGGGTGCTTTCAAGAATCAGAAAAAAGAGTTTGTTTTTATGTGCTAAGGCCTCAAACTTTTAGTTTTTATCATGGTCCAACTATCATTACAAATCACACGACAAAACTTGGTTCACAATAAACAAATACAAAGAATTCCAATCATGTTTTCAGCCAATAGACAAAAAGATTTCAAATCAGATTCAAGCCCAACAGAATTCCTTCACAAATCATCCCAATAAGCAAAACAAAGTTGCAAAACTCAAACAACTAAAGCCTCATACAATCTGTTTTATCATTGGCCTAGAAATTTGCCTATTGCAAATCACAAGTACAAGCTTGGTTCACAAATAAGACAAACCAGAATTTCAAAAAAATCAATCTTGTGCAAATCACATCATTGGCTAGGAAAGAGTCTTTCGCAAATCTCAATATTTGGTTCACATAAGATAAAGAGGAAATCAAGAAAAGTCAGAACTAGCATCGCAGAAAAATACCAATCCAGCAAGCAAACAAAAAGCCTCATAATTATGTGATTTCAATGAAAACTCAGAATGGTAGTGTCAAAATCATAGGCCAAAGACAATAGTGTTGAAAAATCTCAAAAGACAATGTTTTGGATTACAGAAAATCAAAGCAGCAAGCCAAGGCCGAAAGTAAACCAACAAAAGTACAGAAGCCTGTACAAAGTCTAACAGCACAGTGCAGCAAAGTACCAAAGCCTGTACAAAATCTAAAAGCAACAAGCAACAAGTACCAGAGTTCAGAAAAGAAGAAGAAAAGTGATAAGACAAGCTCCCTCAAGTCAAAATCAACTTTGTGCAGAAAGCAGTTCACAGTAAGAGAAGATTTTTCGGTCCAAAATATACAGAGACAGCATAACAGAATCAAAAAACCCTTTCCAATTTTTTTCCAACAAAAATATACAGAATCCCAAAATCGCAACCAACACCATAACCCTCTTCCAGATTCGGTCAAAAAAATATACAAACATAAAAATAGAATTGTATGCAAACGGCCAAACCCTAAACATTTGTTTCCATCATTTTCCTAAATAACAACAACCCTTCAGAGATTCGGTAAAAAGAAGAAGATTGGAACAAACTCACCCAGAAATCAAGCTGGTAAGTCCAAATCCTTCCTTCCCTTTTCCATTCTTGTTCGTCTCATTGAAAATCACGCAAGAAAAAGTTAGAAACTCAGAATAAAAGGAAATTTAAGGAGCGAAACTAGAAGAAAAGATGGAACACAAAGGATATCCTTGATGTCCACCGAAGAGGATGAAGAAGAAAGAATCCAAAATCGCGAAGCAATGAGAGAGAGGAAGATAGGAGGCGCTGCCTCTTTGAGTTTAGGGTTTCATAAACCCCTCTTGTTTTGATTTAGTTTCGTGATAAAAGGTGGGTCTTGGGTCGACCCGGTTCGGCCAAGCCCACCATATATTTTTATTTCAAAAAACTAACGTTCCTTTTTTATATATTTTTGGATTCACATTATGTACAAATGAAACAACTTGGCGCGTTGGCGAAAATATTGTTTGGTAAACACAAAGGCCCGGGTTCGAGACCCTCTGGGACCTTTTGCTGTTTTCATTTTCTTTATTTTTATTGTTTTTTATTTCAGTAACATTGGGCCTAAGTCCCAGGCCCAGCGCTCCATTCACATGCACGTCCCCCTACTCCTCAGGCCCAAATCTCATGTTTTTTTATTCCTTTTGTTGTGTACAACAAAACTGCCATTGGGCTAGGCTCTAACCAAAAACTGTTTTCTACAAAACAACCCAAATCAAAGTTTCACCCCCCTTGACTTATTTTATTTATTTTATTTTATTTTATTTCTTTTCTTTCTTTTAGTTATTATTATTAATATTATTATAATATTTATTTTTATAAATAAAAATCTCAAAAAATATTTTATTTATTTACTCATATTAAATATACCCATATTTATTTCTTTTAGACTAAAAGACGAAAATATTTTCTTATTAAATTCATTTTCTTTTCTTAAAAATTAATTAGATAATTAGATTTAGGTTTATTCTTATTATTTATTTAGAACTTAGGCTTCTTTTAATTAATTAATTTCATGTATACTATTTCTAATATAATCAAAACCACTTTCTACAAAACCCTAAAAAAATTTGTTCTCTTTAAATTAATTTATTTTACTAACTTAATTTTAATTTTCTTATTTTTAGTTAATTATTTTATTTTAGTTAACTAGGTTAAAAAAAACCTTTCTTAACAAAAACCCAAACAATAAATCATCTCTTTTCCATTTATCTTCTTGTATATTTATTCAATTCTTGTACAATATTCAATATGGTTGTAATAGCTAATTAGATTTAATTTTCTTGCAAAATCCTCATTTGTATATTTGTACACCACCTCCCTTATTGATGTAATAGCTTAGTATTTTTATTTTCTGCAATTTAATGCTTTATATATAAATGCTGGTAAATTAGAGTTTGTATGGAAAGATAAAATCAATGCTTAGAAAATCCTAATTCAAAGACAAAACAATGCATGTAAATCAACACACTTGCATACTTACACCCTTAGGGTAAATCCACTTGTTGCCTTGAGAAATAAATGGCCATAATATGCATGTAAGACGTCTTAGCAAAAACAAACAAAAATATAAGATCATAGTCCCTCGATGACGCTATCAAAGTTGCATTTCAAAAAATGATCTTAGTCCCTTAAAGAAAATGCTAAGATACCTTACAACATTGCTAATCATGGCTATACGATGACCCTTGCCCGTCCATTTTTACATCCAAAGATAGGGTTTCTTACCAAATCAATGATAAGATAACAATATCAAAGGAAAGAGGAAATAAACATGAAAAACTTTTGAGTAGGTAGAATGTTCCTAGTTGCTTGCTCATTTTCAAACCAAAAACATCCTTGCTATTTTCAAAACAAACACCAACACTTTAAAAACATCTTTCAAACTTGAAAACATTTTCAAAAGATCAACACTTTGTATACATTCTTACGAACGAGAATCATTACAAAGTTTGCCTAAACGATGGCGCCTTTTCAAAATACTTTCAAAAACCATACAAAGCACATTTTCAAACAAAAGCAAGTGATCTAGCAAGTAACTAAGAGCTCGTAGATAACTACGGATGAAAGGGTGATAATACTTTCCCTTTTCATAATCTACCCCCTGAACTCAAGAAAACATCTCAAAAGTATTTCCTGTTTTTTTCAATCTTTCCTTTTGGATAAAAGAAAAGTCGGTGGTGACTCTTGCTAACCGCAATATTTGCGATCAAACGCAAAACAACCAAGTCAATTCTTCCACCGTGTTACATTGAGCAAGCAACTGACCCCGTCGGTCTCACTTCTCGTTCACCCATAATATCCACGACACAATTAAACAGGTTGTCCCCCATGCGGGAAACAACTCTCTCCTCTTAGAGGACTTTAACCGTTCTTCCCGAACAAGTCTCCGACCATGAAAGCTGAACTTAAGTCATCACCCTTTCGTTTAAGGGCAATAACTTAGGGGGATCCTGATCTAGATTGGGCCTACACTTGCCCTTAGGATAGGAGATCCAAACCAACACCTTTGCATAATACCCAAAAACAGAAAACCCAAGTTACGGACTGTTGGGAAACTCCCCGCACATGTGTTAGGGAACATGGCCCACGTCCTCATGTCAAAGTCACCTTAACTGCCCTCCGGAAATCACGGGTCCAACCCCTATTCTCATGGAGAAGTTGACCAGGGGGAGTCCACTTGCTGGACTCTATACGCACGTAAGCCCTGACAGTTTCCATTATTGGACCTCAACTCGGCCCAATAATGGGGACATCAGCCCAGCGCTAGGGGCTATAAATACCCTCTCTTCTGAGAGGGTTAGATATTCAACACTTTCTAACTCTCATACTTTCTTTCTCATTCCGAAACTCACTTTAGCATCGGAGTGTCTTGTAGGTACCCCCCACTTCACTCTCAACTTCTGCTCGAGCTAGTTGTGACGGTCCATTCTGGTCAGGTACGATCAAAAAACAAACTCATAAACGCGAGAATTTGTAGAACAAAAATTCAATAACCAATCTCCGTACACAATAAATTCTCAGATAAATATTTCCAAAACTTTTGTTGCTTGCCGCTACACTACTTTCAACAAAATGGCTCCGTTGCCGGGGATTGGTTCTATTGTTTTCACATTGCAATAATTTTTTTTTTAGTTTTGTAATTAATGTATATGTTGTATAAAAATTGTACATTAACTTGTATATGATATTTGTGCATATATGTGTTTTCACGTATTGTTGTGAATTGTCTCGTTTTTGTAACGTTTGTTGTGTGATTGTTAGGAGACTTTCTTTAGGTTTGCACGGTGTGACAATACCATGGCACGATGAGAGGAGGTTACTAGCTCTAACAATAAAGGCATCAAGCTTACGACGTAAAATAAGCATGTTTGTTTGTATTTGTTTATGTGCGTGGTGATTTGTGCTTTAATAATTTGAAACAAGGAAATGTTCTGAACTTCAAATCTTCACTTTTCAACTTGTTAATTCATTTTCACCCGGTTTTCATATAGTTATTTGTATTGGTTTTTTTATGTTAATTTGTGTTTCCTGAAAGCTTGGCGTGTTTAGCTTGAGGAGTTTCGTTCGTTGTAAATATTGTAAATTTTGTACATTGAAATTTTGTAGGAGTATTATTTTTTAATTCTTTTGTTGTTGTTTGGACTCAAGTTTTGGTCTAGTAACTTGTAGAATATTGAGGTTGTTTGTCAAGTTTGATCGTTTCGACTTGCAAATGCGTGATAATGATTTTGTTAAAGTTTTGTACATATTCGAGGTATGTGTTTATCGCTTTCTATACTTTAGCATATTCATGATACTTAGACTTTGTACAATTTTTATGCCATTCATTCTTTTGTATACTTGTTCATTTGTGAATTACTTTAGTTCCTACCCTTTTTGTGAGGTAGCTTTCCATTGTTCACATATGCTGGAGACCACAATTCTTGTTTTAACTGGATTTTATTATGCTTAATCTTTTGTTTATGTTGATTGTATGAAAGCTTTAACATGATCAAGACATTTTTTTGTTTCATTTTGAGCACAACTACCTTGGCCAAATAAGTCAATTCAACTTGTGAATGTGTGGTCATTAGTAACCCCTTTGAGCTTTTTGTCGATATTCATGTTATATTTTCTAAATGCTTGTCTATGAGTGTTTAGTTTCCCTTGTTGTATGGATGTTGATTTGTTATTTTCTTGAACCCTCAACCATTGTTTTGGTTTGAATTTTTACCTTGCCTTAGAAAGTAGGGAGTATTCACTTTAGTGTATGGTTGAATTCAAGTTGGGGAGAAAAATGATTGTGTATTTATTGATTGATTGCTATGAGGTTGAAAAAGAAAAAGAAAGAAAGAAAAAATGTGAAAAAAGAAAGGAAAAAAATTGAAAAAGCTTTCAAAAAGAAAAACAAAAAAGAGTATGGAATAATGTTGTGTTTAATAAGTGATGTGTGTTGGTTTGAAATTTGAGATGAATAAGAAGTTTGATTGAAATTCTATTGTTTGAAACTTTGTGGAAGTAATTACTCCCTTAGGGTTAGGCAAATTTTTGTTTTGATTAGCTTTAGGACTTATCCCTTGTTTGTTAACCAAACGACATTACAACCTTAAAAATCCCTTGAGATTCTTGCTTTTATATTTTCAATGTAAATTTTTGGATGAATTCATAATTTAGTCTATTGTTTGCAAAAGTGTTGGATGAGTGAAAATACCCCCCATTTTTTGTGTTTTTCATCTACCGATGATTGTGTTTGCTAGGTGTGATTCATTTATGAACTAGTATTGTTTTAGAATATTTGACATGATTTTTGTATTTAGTATTTGTTTCGTGTTTATGTTATAGTCGTAGTTTAGTGGTAAGTGTTTACTTTATGTATACTTTTTTTCATTTGAACCATTGCATTTGTATTCCGTTTTTAAAACTTGTTGATTCATGAAATTTTGGTTGATTACTTTTGGTTCTTTGATTTGTTTGGATTTGTTTGAGTACAAAAAAGTTTAAGTTGAGGAGAGTTTGATAAGTTCAAATTGTAGCTATTTTTGTATATACTTTTTGTTGCACTTATCGACTTTTTGTTTGTTAATATTGTTGAATAATCCCGACTTTTGTGTAAATTCGTTTAGTTTATGTTTAATTGTGTTTTTGTGTACATAATATATAGTTTGATGTTTTTCTATTCATTTTATAGGTATCAATGCGTATTTGGAGTATGAGCAATAAAGTGTAGAAGACACGGCTTCAAACGCGGGATTTTGAGCAACTCGTCAATGAATAAGGCTCAAAATAAAAGAATAAGAAATAATAAATTTTGGTTGATATTTTTTCATTTTTAGAAGGAACATTTAATAAGTTTTCCAACGCTTCGAATCGGGCGCAAATCAGAGTTACGATTCAAAAGTTATGGCCGAAATAGTGCAGAATGTTGTGTTGGTTTTTCAACTTACTGTCAGCTGTCGTTGGGCGATACTTTTTGGTCTTCGGGCGATCTTGGATAGTCAGAAATGTGTATTTAGGGCCAAAAACACATTTTTAGGTTATGTTTTGGGTATTTTTGGTCCCAATTCATCAAACCTCTATTGTTGGTCTTGAGAAGCTATAAAACAACATTGGAACTTGTATCTTGATGATTCGGAGTCAGATTTCTCATCAATCGGGACAATCCGTGAGATGTTTGGTTTTTCTCCATTTATTCTCTATGTATTTCTCTATTTGTTGGGTATGTTTGTATATTTACTTTGAACATATGTATATTTTTTGATCATGGTGTTGTATAAAGCTTGCTTTACAAATTAATATTGATGTCTTCTTTGATCTTTTTGCTTTATGTTTGGATTTGGATTGTTATAGACATATACCTCACAAATCTTGATTAAGGATGGATATCTATTAACTTCTAGATTCTAGAGATAGATTTAGAGCTAATATTCACTCTGGGTGCTAAAGCTTAATGCCTCCGTGTTGTTGTAGCGTGCAAGACATTGTCGATAGAGTAACACGATTGGTCTCGCGACTTGGCGTTAGACATAACCTTTGTTGTGGGTACATCTCGTGGTGTCCGTGATGATTTTGACGAGTACAGTAGGTTGAGTGCAACTGATCAATATGTTTAAGTTTATGATGATTAGTGTAAATTCTCGCCTGTTAGGTTCTCCTTTCTATTTAATGTATTTATTTTCTTGTCAATAATTTTTACCCTCTCCTTACAAACAAACCCATTTAAAACCAAACTCATAAACGCGATAATTTGACAAATGACAATTCAATAACCAATCTCTGTGGATACGATAAATTTCCGGATAAATATTTCCAAATTTTTTGTTGCTTGCCGCTACACTGCTTCTAACAACTTGCCACCGAAATATCCCGAGAGTAGAATCTCAGTGAGTGTAGCATCGAGTATCAACCAACTTTGGGTTACACTAAAGCCTACCATCTCACTACCTTCTAATGGCTAAGTTGGGTCAATTAAGATTCTAAAGGTCAGTTAGTGCTTATGACACCACGCGACAGCCCAGTGTTCTCCTCGGTTGACTCAAGGGACACCAGTACCAACCAATGTACTGCACTAACGTAGCCATCGCTTCAACCATATCGGTCTATGCCATACAATTTCCACGATCTATAGCTACTTACTTAAAATGTCCCCAAATCTGGGTATAGGATCTTTGCAAGAAAGTAAACCCGAGAAACCCTCAAATGTAAAGCATACAAACAAATAAGGAAAGCATTTAAAAGTGATCTAACTCTAAGGTAACCCCACTTTTTAGTAGTTTCCCCAGCAGAGTCGTCAGTTCTATAATACGGTGGAAGAACTGACTTAGTTTTGCATTTTATCGCAAATGTTGCGGATAGCAAGATTTGTCACTGACTTTTCTTTTACCCAATAAAGAAAGGGTGAAAATAACATGAAAGACCTTGAGATTATTGAGTTCGGAGGGTAGGTTATGAAAAGGGAAGGTGTTAGCACCCTTTTCATCCGTAGTTATCTACGGGCTCTTAGTCGCTAGCTCACTTTGAAAATGCTTTGTAAACATGTGTTGGAAAATATTTTGAAAATGCCAATAGTAAGACAAGACTTTGTAATGATTCTCGTATCTATCCTTAAGAATGCATACAAAGTGTTTTGTTTGAAAATATCTTTGAAGAGTGTTTGTGTGAAAAAGATGTTTTTGTTTTGAGATGTTTGTGAGCAAGCGATTACGAGCGATCTACCTACTCAAGGTCGTTCTTGTAATTTCCTCCTCCTTTAGATAATGTTATCCTACCATTAGTTAGTAGGAAACCCTGTCGTTGGATGTAAAAGGACAGGCGCGAGTCATCGTACAATCATCGAAGGCAACTTGTAGGGGCGCTTTAGCAATTTTGTAAGGGACTAGATCATTTATCGAAGGCAAAATTCAAAATGGGTCATCGAGGGACTACGATCTTTGATTTCGAGGGACAGTGCTAAAGCGTCCCCACGTTCGAGGGACATGACTATTATTCGTAAGGAAGCAAGAGAGGGTACCCTAGAGGTGCGGGTGTGCAAAGTGATTTGTGTTTCAAGTATTATTTATCTTTGATTAGGGTTAGTTATCGTTTATTTTTAATCTTGCCATATAAGCCTAATTACTAACAGTAACAGTAAAAATAGGAAAGCGATAAAGTACGAAAAGTAAAGCAGAAAATAAAACCCTAGACTACTACATTGGCTTTGGGAGAGATACATAAATAATGAAAACGTGGAAAAGTAAACCTAATTACTATTAAAAACTATGAGCAGTTACAATAATCTTAAAAATCGCAAAAATAATAAGCTACGCGAAAAATGTAAGATAGGAAAAGCGAAAGAGTTTTTTAGTGATTCTATTAAGAAGAGTTTAATGATTAACCTAAAGAACCTAATTAATTTTAATTGAAAAAGGAATTGATAATTAAGTTAAAAACCCTAAAAACTCTAAATTGATTTTAATTGAAAAAAATGATTAATTAGTGAAAAATATTTAAAAAAAAACCTAATTTAATTTTAATTAAATAAAAAATCTAAAACTAAATTAGGGTTTATACAAAAAGGGTTTTTGTTAAAGTTTTTTTTTTGTGAAAGTTTATAGGAAAATAAAAGGAAAAGAGTAAAAGAATAGAGAATTATGAAAAAAAAAACAAAATTGACAGGGGTGAGTGTTGAACCCACACCCTCAACAATTCCAACCAACATGTCCACCACTAGGCCATATGCGTCTTGGTGTCAAGGAATGGAAGCTAGCGCCTTTGCAAAACAAGTAAAATAATGAAAAATAACAAAATGCCAAAAGGCTGGGATCAAACCCACGCCTTGGCATATTAGTATCTTATCGCGCACGCTTCAACCACTAGGGTGATAATACATCTGGTGTCTTTAATCAAACAAAATGCATATAATATAAAATTGTTGCCTGAACCGGAGAGGCGTCAGAGCCCTAACTCCGGTTGTCTTCTCCGGTAACTCCTTTTCGTGACCTTGCAAAATAACAAAGATTAGCAATCCAGGAGCACCCTACCCCCTTAAATCGAGGCCTGAGAATTCATTGGGATGCTTAGTTTTGACTAAAATGCCATGGTTAAGGAGGTATGATCAAAGCAACTCAGATCAATGAAAATATGGCAAATTATTATTCTGATAGCATGAAGGTCATGCGATTAACTTTTCCTTCACACAGAGACCTCATGAACACATTAGCATGGCTGGTTTATCTTAAAACGCAATGAAAATCAAGAATTAAAAAAAATCATGCAATGATGGAATCGTGATGCATGCTTGAGCTTTTCTGGCTGTTTGGATCTTTGTAAATAATCCAACCTTACCCTATGATCTTCCTGGGATTGATTGGAATGACTAGTGTGTGTTAAAAACGGCTGCAAATAGGTTTTGCAAGTTGCCCTAGATTTGAATATTTTTGTGATTTTTGGAGGTTTCTTGGACAAGGTTTTTTGTGGTTAGGGTTTGTATGAATGAAGAAGAATATATAGGTTAAATTTAAGTCAAAATATATGGGCTTGGACTTGTGTAATGAACCTTGTCTTATTTTATCTTATTTTGACTTTTAAAATAATAAAAATGAAAAATATAATATAATAAACCAAAGGGAGGTGCATGAACAAGTATTTAGGTGCATATGGAGTGTATAACACGTTTGGACTTTGAAACAATAGCCCAATGGCCCAAAACTTCAAGTTCGTTCAATTTGAATTTCATGTATTTGCTCAAAATTTCCCAACTTGTACTGGTTATAACTCTTTCAATTTTCATCTTTTGAAGGTGATCTTGGACTTTTTGGAAAGCCCGAGATGTCCTATACAATCTATATGTTGATCATTTTTGCATTTGAAGACTTTATCTTGATGTAAGTTGCCTTGACAAAAAATGTCTTTTTGTTGACTTTTGAAATGACCTATAATGTATTGGCTCATATCTCTCAAATGAAGCATTTTTTGGATTTGAGCTTAGAGATACAAAGCTGTAGATAATTTAATTTCCTTCAAAATGAGCTTTGGTTGAGAATTTTCTGATGAAGTATGTGAAAGTTATGCTTGTTCAAAGTTCAGTTGACTTCTCTAAGGAAACCCTAATTTGGCAACTTTTGACTTTTGATGATTTGAGAGTTTTCCTTGAAGAATCATGATCAACCCTTGATCAAATGGAGAATGTGATTTCAAAACCTTGATGTTGACCAAAAATCTTGAGGTTTGGCTGTATGTTGACCATAGTTGACTTTTTATCCAATACAGTTGATTTTTAGTCATGTGAGCAATTGACTGAGCAAACTTGTGATGCAAGACATGAAACTTGGTATGAGCATTCTTGAAGACATATAAAAAACCATTAATCCCATTTGAGACCTTAGAAACCCAAATTTTCTTGTGAAAGATGAAATCATAGTTGTGGACCCCTTGCTTAGGAGGAGAATTTGTCTGATCAATTCTTGAGCATCCTTGAGCATTTGAGAATCTTAGGAGAATATCTTGAAGAAAAGGGAGGGAATATTTTTGGGTACAACAATTCTTTATGCTTGTTTTTTTTGTATTGCGACAACTACGTCTCTTGCCCCATACAAGGAGAATTAGGCGATCAAGCTCTTATGGGTGTATCTTGACTATTATGTAGCAAATGACATTGCCTTTTGCCCATACGGAGGTCACCGCCAAACACGTCAAGTGGACATCATTTCGTTATACTCCAAATGGTTGGCTTATGAGTTAGATTATATGTATCTGTATCTTCCTGAGCGAGTGATGTGCCAGTTTGGGCATTTACAAGTTATTCCAAGACTCTCCACAAAGTCTACTCTTCCCGCCATCCACTGCAGAGATCTTGATCCCATACTTGAGTATTTCGAAAACCATTTGGTATCGGAAAACTATTGTAGGGTGCCATCTCCTGTAAAATGGGCTTATATAGACGACTACATAACATGGTTATATAAGATGTCACATCCTCTCACGATACCAGATGCTCATGGAAGACCATCCATGCTATCTAACCAGGAGGTATTAAGGCTAAGGATAACCACACCCAGGACGTAAGCAGCGTCTGTCGGTGTATTATGGATATGACGAGATCAGGCATATAGGTAGAATTTTTTGAGGATGATAGTTCCTAATTGACACTCGTAGAAGGCATTATTGACGAGGAAAAAAATGCCTTGCAATACAGGCAGAGAAGTTATGGGATTAGACATTCTCAATAGTTTATGTTTATTTATATTATTTTATATATTTTCGAAACAAGATATGAAGGGTCGGTACATTTCGATTTTACTTTAATTAATGTATGACTTTTTAATATATATGTAGTATGTTTGAATCAGTTAATGCACATGTTCTCTAATTTATGGCCTAAAATGAACAAAATATAAGTTGGTCTAAAAAAATGTCAAAGTTAGGAAAATGTTGTTGTTTATAAATCATTCAGGGGCTTTCTGGAGATGGATCTTCAAAATATTCCTTGTTATGTGCAATTTAACATGCTTCCAATAGCTTAAAATGAATCCAGTTGGATTTACAAAGTTGCATATCTGAATACATCCCAGACAATACATAGTTGCATCTCCGAAATAGATTTTAGAAAAAATAGTGGGTGGCTGAATTATGAGGACTGGTGTGGTTTTATGTGCATCTGAAGATGTATCTTCCAATACAATAAAGATATTTTTCGGGTTTTAAAAAATGCGAGACTTTTTTTTAACATTTATTTATTCAAATTGATAGAATACATCTAATAATACAAAATCAAAATCATTATAAACTGAAAATGGTAAACTTGTAAACAAACTCACAACACCCACATTAATAACATATAACGACAAAATACCTGTAAATGTGACAGCCTACAAATATGACGAAATTGAAATGCTCGAAATACCCATGTCTCAGAGTCAGCAGCATTTACGACATCAAAGTCATTGATTGAATATGCACTGAGTCAAAATTAACATGTCAATCTGAATCGAACAAACACCACATCAAAACATGAAAACAAAATAACGCCGCAATAAGACGACAACTAATACAACATCACACTAACACAACGAAATCATAAAGAAAAAACTAAAAATATATATAAAATCATTTATTTTTCATCGATAAATATTTACATAGCCGATACAAATTTTCTGTCTTCCCTATTCACACTTTTTTGGAATACGCGTGGAAGTCAAGGTGAAAAAGAACAGAGTTATCGAACGCGGGTGTGTTCTTCATAAGGTTTTAGCACGCACATCACCAAAATAGAATAATCCTTCAATTGCTTCACTACGATCTAATCTTCCTATGATATAAATTTTGAATCGATACTTTTTTCTGGTAACTTTCAATTTTTCCGATCCCCAATTTTGTTTGTATATATACATACTTTTGGGTTCTGGGATCAGTGTGGAATGGAGAAGGTGATGAACATTCTGAAACCGAAGGCGAATCCTCAACAAATATTGAGAGATTGGCAACGCAGGCTTCGCCAAGAGTGTCGAAACATCGAACGTCAAATTCGCGGTAATCCCCCTTTTTTGATCTCTAAACCCTAATTGATTAATTGTTTATGTTTGTGATTATGTTTGATTTGTGTGTTTGCGTGGTTCGGTTTAGATATTCAGAGAGAAGAAAAAGCTGTGCAGAAGGCTATTAAAGAAGCTGCCAAGAGGAATGACATTGGCTCTGCAAAGGTTGTTTTTATTTTTTGAGATCCACAATTATGATATTTGAGGTATTTTGGAAGAAAAATACGTCTTTAGTATGATATTTCTATCAATTTTCAGGCACTTGCTACGGAACTTGTGAGATCGAGGAAAACGGTGAACCGTCTTCATGAAAATAAAGCGCAATTGAATTCGATATCAATGCACCTTGGTGAAAGTGTTGGTAGGTTTTGCCATGTTTTATTTCTCTTAAATTTTTTTCCGGTTGATTTAAACATGTCTGAGTCAGTTGTGTTTCATACTAGTTGTATGATAATTGATGCTTAGTGGAAGTTTTTTCGTTTTAAGTTGAATAAGTAGATTTGTCAAGATCATTGGATTTTATGATGATCAAATGTTTTGTAATGGGGAAGACTCGGTTGAGACTATGTCTATAGGGGAAAAGCTGACTGATGTCTATATGACATGCAAGTGCTGAAGGGAGAGCTGATTTTATTTCTTCATGTGAGGCCTTTTGGGTGCTGTGGATTGGGTCATCAGAATCTTTTTTGTGTTTATATATTACTCTATAAGTGCTTATGCAAGTGTTTGGACTTGATATGAAAGTAGCTTATATTGGCTTATAAGATGTTTATAGCTAGTTTCTATAAGCTACAGAAAGTAGCTTATCAAGTAGGTTGTATGGAGCTTATGAACTAGTAATACGAAATACATCGCTTTGCGGCGCTGTTATTGTGGAAAAACCCGCAATGTGGCCAATATTTACCATTGCGGCGAGCCCAAAAACCGCCATGTATATCCGCCATAGCAGCCATGGCGGGGCAATTTGATAACATTGGTTATGAGTAGGAAGCTTTACATTCCTATAGGAGCCTAGTTCTGTGACCGATTTGGGTTATTGTTCGTCTATGTAATTCCTTCGTTATTCATCAATTATACAGTCTCTTGATTATTTCTGTTTATTACATTTTGTCTCTCTGATTCGATTTCTGGTTTGTAACACGTTCTTTGGTTTCTGAGCTGTGGTTTGATTTCTAAGTACACACCAGCACAGCCTTTAGGAATTGTTTAGTACACAAGCATAACTGGTTTCTTTTAGATGGTTTTAAGTTTTCTTTTTCCATTAGAGAAGATAAAGAGGTTCTGCTAATGTGATCTGATTTGAGGTTTTTTGATTGTTTAAATTGAAGTAAGAAAGCAAATTCAACAATTTTGTTTAAAGATAATAAGTCAACAAAGGGGCAGGGAAGTTGTATCCAAATAACAAACCTATGTTGTCAATAGCACTGTGATCAGGCATATAGCGTTTTCGCTGGGCAGTTGGGGTCTGCTGCAACGCAATTTCAGTGCTATCTGCTGCCAGCAGTAGCAACGAAAGCGGCTACTAATTGCTGAAAAGTTGATGCCTTGTGTTTTTTAAACAATTCGCATTATCTTGCTTTGCTTTCCCCCCTTATATGTTTCTTTTTAAGATTATTAAGGGATTATTTCTTAATTTTGCAATATTATGTTGATCACTACCACTCTTCCCACTCATTCAAGCCAAAACACCCGACCTTTGCTCTTCAACTCCGTTTCAAGCGAGAACAGGAAGAGAGGGGAAAGGGTTTGTGGGGGTTACTGTCTGAGTCGTGCATTTTCTGGTTCAGCTGTTTTATCTCAAGTATTTTTTATTTGGCCTTATACGACTCTACTCTGACAAATTATCACTAGAATATAGAACTATGTTTAACTGAAAATTCATGATTTGGGTTGCTTTTGTAGCGATTTCTCGTACTGTGGGACATCTATCCAAGAGTGCTGAGGTTATGAAGCTCGTCAATAACCTCATGAAGGCTCCTGAAATGGCTGTGGCTATGCAAGAGTTCAGCAAAGAAATGACAAAGGTATGCCTGCAATACTCTCTTCCCTCTCTATAATTACAGAAGATAATTTCATGGTAGTTATTAGTAATGTTGTATGTTTCAGGCAGGAGTCATTGAGGAGATAGTAAACGATGCTGTTGACTCGGCATTAGATTCTGAGGACATAGAAGATGAGATAGAAGAGGAAGTTGACAAAGTCTTAACGGAATTAGCGGGTGAGACAGCTGCACAACTTCCCGAAGCTGTGAGGAAACAAAAGGTGAAGCAACCTGCTCAAAGTGCTGCAGAGGAGGTATGTGCAATTCGATTTACGGGTTACAATGCTCTTTTTCGTGTCTGAGTTACTCTAATTATGGAATGCATTATTATTCGTAGGAAGAGGCTATTGCTGAGGGTGTTGATGACGAGGAGGAAATGGAAGAAATTAGGGCCAGACTGGCTAAAGTCAGGTCATAAACCAGTTCATACTCTCTAGTTTTGCAATGCAGCCTCTGCATTGTACCCTGATATATATTTATTTTAAGAGATGTTGACATCTTTGTATCTCATTTGTATTGGAAAATATGACTAGTATCACAAATGGTTACATAGTTCATATGTAAATTACACGAAATCCTAGCGAGGATCAAACAGTCGAAGTTTCAAGTTTATATTATTGAGGACAATACTAACGTTATCCACGGTTGAGGATTGAGGATTTAGTTTACGTAAATTCGGGACTTGTGGTAGAGATTACAATCCAGCTCCTCGAGTCTCAAGTGTTTGAAATGGTTTATTTTATGAAAGTAGCTTTTGACATGTTTATAAGATGTATTAAGTTTATTTTTGTAAACATTTCAAAATATCTTACAAAAAATATTGACAAAATATGCACTAGCCAACATATTGTGCAATCCCAAAAACCTAACTATCATGGAAATCATCTACTGTTTTCAAAATAGCAATGGATAACTTGGATGACAGAGCTAGAATTCTAAAAGGAAGTCCTTGGATCTTTAGAAACTCTTGGCTCATTCTCCAAGAATTGAATGAAATTGCACCAATTTAAGATCTGGAATTCACCAAAGCTCCCATCTGGTTGCAACTACGGGGACTCCCAATTAATGCGAAAACCTGTCAAATGGGAATGAAGACGGGGGAGAAAATTGGGGAAGCTATTGAAGCAGCCGTCTATCATATGCCAGATAGATGTATGATAGTGGAAGTGAAGGTCAAGATAAGTACACTACCCCCCATCAAACCAGGAATGTATATTGAAAGTAAAGCTAGTGGAGTGACATAGATTGATTTTAGGTATGAAAAACTATCCATGTTTTGCTTTATTTGTAGAATTATGGGACACAATGAAGACCACTGCAAGAATCCTTTTCCCCCAACCATAGTCAAAGGAATCAACCCTTTGGGGCCTTGGAAGACGGCCACTCAACAGGGTAGGAAACAGATAAATTAAAAGGACAAATTGTTCAGTAGCAATCCCTTTAAGATGCCCAACATCAGCAGATTCAGTCCCATCCCCAGATCCCTGATGGAACAAAGTTGTAAACCTTACTATCATTGTTCTAATAACAATTACATTGATTTTTATGTCTTGACTCAATATTTGCATAATTCTATTATCACTAATATTAAGTGGAGGGGCACATGCATCTATGGTTGTTCTAAAAACAATCAAAATACTCTTACTTGTTCTCTTATTTCTAACCCAGCCCAAACATATGGTTTTACTCTCTGGATCTTATTTGGCGACCTTAACTTGATCCCAGCCACTGGATTGCCAAAAGGCAGTTCCCATTCCATTTTTTACTATGCACAACAGATTTCCTGCAAAACCAATCCGATCGGCAGCAAACGAAGAATCAGTCAAGATCAAGTCCTGCCACTATATTGAATCCCTGCTTCTTGCATTTTGGTTTCGATGTTCCCATATCTACATCTAAGAAAATTAGACCACACCGCATGTTTCTCCTTCAATATCCTCCATTTCTATGAGGACAATAAAACCAAATTCAACACCTCCACATCTTTTACACCAAGGCCATCAAGATCCCGGGGCATACAAACCAAAATCCAATTCACCTGAATCATCCTTTTATCTTCGGACCCTTTTCAAAGTAAGTTACTTTGAATTCGATGAATCTCAAGTAACACTTTAAAAGACGCTTTATAGAAAGATAATGAGTAAATTGAAATGGCATTTAAAACCAAGTTAATCAACACTATCTAACCCGCAAAGGTTAAATGTCTACCTTTCCAAACCTCCAATCTTCTCTTCATGTGGTCGATTAAATCTCTCTACATTGCAATCTTCCTCGGGCTGTCCCTGACTTTAACACCAAGAAATTTGAAGGGCAATTTATCAATGTCACAAGACAAAAAAGATGAAGCCGCTTCCATAAACCAATCACTCACATTAATCCCTTAAATTTACTTTTACTAAAATTAATTTTCAACCCAGACATCATTTCGAAACCTCTAAAAATAGCTTTCATACACCAAATATTTTCGCCACCACCCTCCGTCATTAGGATAGTGTCATCTGCAAATTGTAAAATATTAACTTCTTCTTCATTGAACTTAAAAAAGGTAATAAAGGCTTTATGGACATCAAGCTTGACATGGCTAAAGCCTATGATAGGCTTGATTGGAATTTTATACATGGCCCCTTAGCAGACTAGGTTTCCCTAACAAAATCACCAGTATTATCATAAATTATATTAAAATCGTGTCTTTCTCTATTTTGATCAATGACAATCCTACTAATCAACTATATCCTTTAAGAGACATAAGACAGGGAGACCTTTTATCCCATTATATTTTTATTCTATGTACAAATGTCCTATCTAATATGATTAGAGAGGCCTACGTCAAAGATTAGATTAAATGGATATCTATAGCTAAGAATTCTCCTCACATGACTCACCTCTTTTTCGCAGATGACAACCTCTTATTTGGCAAAGCTGACATAGAGGAAACTTAGCATATTATCAATAATTTCAACTCCTACCAAGAAACATCAAGGCAGAAAATCAACCTTAACATATGTGAACTTATGTTCAACTATAATGTTAAACTTGAAACCCAAAGTAATATTCAATCCATCCTCAATATTCCCATTACTACTAATATTAAAACCTACCTGAGATTACCTACTAAAATGGCTAACTCCAAACTCCTGAACTTTCAACTAATCTTGAACAAAATCAAGAACAAGTTGAAAATTTGGGAAAACCAAAAACTTTCCTTAAACAAAAATTGACTTACGTGAAACCCTAGATAAGTTCATCCAATGGAAATAAAATATCGACTCAATCTTATCAAGTCAAAGATCTTCCTTAAACAAAAATGGACTAGGATTTAAAGAGAATAGAAAACCTAATAAAGGTATAAAACATAGGAAAAATAATCGACCAGTTTATAAATGCACACATTGTAAAAGAGTAGGTCATTTAAAATATTTTTGTTTTGATAAATTGAAAAATATAAAGATAACAACCTTAGATCTTCTGAAACTAACAGACACGAGTCCAAGAAGATGTGGGCATCAAAGGTGAAACCTTAGTGTATTGCAAGTATATTTTGTAGCCCGAAGCCTTGAAAAAATTGTCAATGGAGCTGTGCAAAGTAAGGGTATACTCTTAAAGTATTCATTATGGAGTCTCTGATCCAAGAATGGAATATGATGGAAAATATCAACTATTTTGATGAAAGCTATTGTTCTTGAGAATATCTCAAGGTCTATGATCCTTAGTGATCAATTGAGTACACATGTATGTAATGGACTTGTTCATTTTACTTATAGCAACTCTTTAATTCAATAATGTATAGACAAGGTTACACGATAATAGGACTGGTCCCTTTAAGGTAAGTATCTATCAAAATTTCTTGATAAAAGAGGTACACATTATTTTAAGATAAATATAATTGGAAAAATATTATTAAACCCTTAAAATGAGGAATTTATTTTTTGCTCATCTCAATCACTAATTTTCTAACCCAAAAAGATGAGTTTTCAAATGGTTTATAGAAAAGAGTGCAAATAAGGCTAAGCAAGGTTGCAACACACAAAACTCAAAATAAGATATGTTGAAAATGTGGCAGCCAATTGATTGACATTATGATCCAATCGATTGGAGCATTCAAAAAATCATAATTTCAACCAAAGAAATATTGTGAACATTTCTACAAAAAACATCAGCAGTTCTAAGGAATGTTGAATGTTCATCAGAAAGGGAATCAATTTAAAGCTTAAGAGATCATGATCAGACAACAAGATGTAGCTGACATAAGCTGTTGCTTTTAGCTCAATCCAAAGATCAAATTTCTAAAGATCAGAAAGAAGGAATTCAACACCAAAATCAGATGTACTGATATAAGCTATTACTTCAGAAACCAGACATCAGATAGACAGCTTACAAAAGCTGATTATCAAGAAATCAAGACAAGACCAAGAAGTCAAGATCAGAAAAGCTTTCACTCTCAAAGAAGACATTGTTCATCAGATAAGTTGTTGCTTATATATATCTGAAGACAATGTTCAAACATCTGAAAGACTTTGACTCTATAATAAAGAAGAATCTTATGGATCATTATCACTCCTCAATCAGAATCAATCCAGCAAGAAGAAGAAAAATCAAAACTCAAGAATTCAAAGACTTGAGAATCAGATAGTATGTTGTCATAAGATATGATTTCAAGGTTCGTCATCAGAAAAGCTTTTGATATCTTCATCAGAAAAACTTTCACGTAAAATCACAAGACTTGTTTCTCAGATAGGCTATTGTCGATCATTCTGAAAACAAGAATCCACTATTAAAAGTATCTGAAGAGAAACATCTTCTCAACACAATCTTCATCTTTCAGACCAGAAAAGAAATATGCCTTCAAAAGTAGTTCTAGATCAGAAGAAAAACTTTGTGTTTTAGATAGGCTGTTGCCCATAATTCTGAAGACAAGATTTGGTTCTGACCACTCTGGTGTTCCTGGACTACAACAACAAAGTAGTTTCTGAACTACTCATCAGTCAGTCATTATAAGAACGAAGATAAGTGATTGATCTCTTCCAAGCTTAATACTTCAGAATCAGAAGTACATCATCAGAAGATAAAGATCAAGAAACTTAGTCAAGAAGAAAATAGTACAATGATAGTATTATTCAAAGAAGTTATTCGCCCACTAACGTACGCTATCTACTGCAAGCAGTTGGTATAGGAAAGTGATGTTTCATATTGTTCCAAATCTGTCTTGAATATATTCGTCAGGAATCAACCGTTGGAAGGAGAAAAGTCTTCTCTATCCTTACAACAACTTTTTTATTTGAAAGGCTATAAAAGGAGAAAGATGAAATGATGAAAAGTTGTTGGAAAAAGTCATGGATGCAGACGTTGTTGGAGCTGATACGTTGAACATACTGAAGCTAACCATATAAGATGAAGATAATGAATTCTACAAAATTTTATTCAAACTACCAATCATATACATCTTGGCAGAATTATGAAAAAGCAAGGAGTTGTTGCTCATATCTTGCTTAATAAAGAAAGAAGATGAAGATGAAAAATTCTATAAGATGTTATTCAAACTATCAATCATATACATCTTGGAAGAATTATGAAGAAGTAAGAAGTTGTTGCTTATAGATTTCTCAACAAAGAAGATGAAGACAAGAAGACTACAAGATGCTGCACTTAACTTAGATTATATTCATCTTTGTAGAAATATGTAAAACACAAGAGTTGTTGTTCAGATTATGTTATTTCTTAATATCTTTATGTAAATTGTTTGTACACAAGAGTTGTTGTTCAGAGTTATGTCAAACAATATATACTTAAATTAGGAGTAATCTGCTTGATAAGAAGCACTCATGTAATCTCCAGAAAAATAATTTTGTTTAGAATTGGTTGGTTCCTCAAGTGATCGAGTGAAGATCAGAAGACTTGAGAAGACGTTGGCTGCGGTCATCGTAGATGAAATCCTATTTTAAGGGACCTGTTTAGTAAGAAACCTTATGGGGTCAATGATCACTATATCTCTTAGGGGATCAGGAAGGTCAGAATTCTTAAGAGATCACTGGTTAAGGGTCATTGTAATAAATCCCTCATAGAAAGATCAAGTTGATCAGATTTATGATAAGGCGTTATATCTTGTAGAGATCACTGAATGTATCATTGTGTTATTCCTAGAGTGACTAGTGTTAGTTAGAAGACTCAAGATGACAATGGCTACATGTCATTGTGAAATCTTGTTAAGAAAGATCAGGTAGGTCAGATTTCTTAAGGGGTCAACGGTTATTGATCATTGGTTGATTGTTAGTCACTGGAAGGTAGCCCGTGAATTTGTAATCAGTTTGGTTATATTGGATTAAGTGCTTGTTAAAGGCAAAATCATCTGAGGAGGGTGGACAGGAGTAGCCTAGTTAACTGTGAACCTAGATAACTGAATGTGTCTCTTTATATTTATGTCATTCTATGTTCTTTCATAATTCAATCAAATAATTTTCTAAAGGGGAATATTTTCTTAAAACCCAATTCACCCCCCCCCCCCCTTTCTTGTGTTTTTCTCTACCGTCATATAGTTCTCGGATAATATGGGAATGTTTCTCGCTCTGAGCCTTTCCCACTAGAAGGTGCCATAAGAGTTGGACCTCTAATAGGTTGGCTAAACTAGCAGAAGACTTACCGAGGAGCGTCTGATAATCCTCAGGAAAGTTCTTCAAAAGGGAGAGGTATCGATCATAGAACTCTACCAAAGAGAAGTACTAAGAGGGGAGGATCCACCTTCTTTTTTTTTCGCACTCTTCTGCTACTTAGCAGCTTCCTGATGACCCAAAAAAACTTCCTCCCACCTTAGAGTCTTAAGAGGTCGAGCTTTATCAACCTGGGTTATTTTGCATTATCGTTTACCTTTATCAACAGTCATACACTGGAGGAGTGGTAGAGGAAAACGCACTCACTGTTACGCATCTTTCATCCAAACCAAATTCTCTATTCTCTCATCAAGAGGAGTCGCACCCATATCCTCTATAGAGAAGAGAATGTTGTTAGCACATATAAGATAATAAGCATGAAATCAGATTAAAAGGTATTCTTTCATAGAGAATACCTAAATACTCCTCTACACCATTATCATTTTCACGGTCCTGGGTGATGAGAGTGCAAGAGTCCAGATTCCGAAAACATTTCAAGATCTAGATCACCTACTGGTCTATAGGGAAAAGGATGCTTGGATATACCCCTTTGATTAGCCAAGTGTTAGTTCTCTGTGTGTATGATTGGCATTAATTTTAGTAAAACAAATATGATAGCAATATAGGATATATTAACTTGCTAAGAAAAACAGGTTGAACAAGAAGTCCTTTTCTTATTGAATAAATATGTTGAGTTGAGAGGTTTCATCAACTAAAGCAACGTGTCAGACAAAGATGTCCTATGTAGAGTCATTCAACATCGAGACTGTGTTGGGCTGGGCTGTTGGATCAATTTAAGATTTAACAGATATAGAATATTCTGGGAATATTATGTTATCCTATGTGGCACTGATTTTAAGGTCTGGAAGATTCAAGATAGAATAAAGAAGAATATTGACTTTCTAATTATGGAGATAAATTAGGAAGGTTATGATTGAAGACCTATTTTTATGTAGAAGTTTCTGCAGATTTGTAACAGTTGAGATGCTGCAATTTGAAGCCCAAATCCAGTTGGGAAAGGGTTATAAGTAGAAGGTTATTAACCTAAAGAAAATAACGAGTCCAGGATGTAGAAGCATTAGATATTTGTCTGTGTTCTACTCTAGTAGAGTCGGTCTGTGTTATTTGTGAGCACTCTTGTATTGGTTGTTACTTAAGTTGGAGTGTTAGTTGAGTTATAATTGTGAATCACTCATAAGCTTTTAAGCATAGAGTTGATTATTGTTCTTGGAGGAAGCTTGTAAGCAACTCCAAGTATTGTTCTTAGTCAAGAGTCTTGTCTAAGTATTGTATTTGAAGTGTGTCTACTTCTTAGTTGTCAATCACTCTTAAGCTTGTAAGTATAGAGTGATTGTGTGGCTGTGAATTTTGTTTTCTAATTCGTGTGAATTATGGGTTTCTCACTGGTTCTAACAGTCAGGAAAGTGAGAGGTGTCTCATACCTAGGTGAGTCTTAGGTAAAAGTATAACACAAGTAGTGATTAAGTGAGAAGTTGTAAATTGGGATTGTTTAGGCTTTGAATTGATACTATTTAGTGGATTTTCTTCCTGGATTGGTAGCCCCCAGAGTAGGTGTTGTGGTACACCAAACTAGGTTAACAATTATGCGTGTTGTTTACTTATTGCATTGGTAATTGTGTTCATTATGTTAAAGTCAGATTACAATGTCTCGACATCTTTTAGGACATTTGTGATATGTATACTAGAATTTCAATTGGTATCAGAGCAGGCATCCTATTTTGTTCTGGGTGAGATCTGAGGATGATACTTTTTGGTACAATGAACATTGAAATAGGATTGGTGATCGAAAGCTCTCTACAAAGGGCTGTTTTGAAGAAGATATTTTTTGAAGTGATAATAAGGGGCTTAGGTAATAACACTTATAAAACTTGTGACAGACTTAAGGAGAGTAGGAGGCTATTTGATAGAGGTAAGATGTGGAAGACAATCTAAAGATGATCAAGATTTGTATGTTCCCAATGTTATAGTATGCCTATGCTGCTGTTAGTGGTGCTATGTGTGATGTCATACCTAATGTTATGACATCTTTCCTGATGTGTAAACTTGGATAAGTCATTCCATTGATTGGATGATCCTTTGAATGGGAGTATTGATTATTTGTGACAGGGAGAGTAATGATCCTGCCCAAAGTTATCAGGCATATTGATTTGATGGTGAGCCGATGTGAGTCTGACGGGTGTGTTTGATTTATTTTCAAACCTACGTCGTTCTGATGTTACTTGTATTGTGGTGCTTGAGAGAAATGGTGTGTAGGTTATGCCTGAAGGGTACTAAAGTATTTTTGTTCTGCTGCATGTGTATCTAATGCAAAAACTATGGTAATTCCTTGTTTCAAGACTATAGAAAGGACTATTTTTGGGATACCAAGAAGGGAAAAGCATTTTGGCATTCTCTGAAGATTATCCTATGATGTTGTGCTTCAACCAACAGATTAAAGTCGCTAAAGATACTTGATGATTCATCTCAAGTCCACTCATAAAGGCACTTCCAAAGGTGGTTAAACAAATTCTGAAGGAAAATTGATCAAGGAATGATCTGATGCTTTGGGGGGTAAACAGATGTGTGTTAATCACATATGTTTGGAATCTTCTCCTGAGGTTGAAAAGGTATCTGTGTTGTGTGTCTAAAAGGTTTCTATCCAAGAAACATGTCTTAGATAAGCGGGCTGGTCAAGAGATGATCAACCTATTGACTACTCTTTGGTTCAGTTTATTTATGATATGAGTGTGTAGGATTGCAAAGGCTAAAGCTCTAACTTCTAGTGGAGATTCGTTATCTCAACCAGGATCTTTATATGGAGGTCAAGTTCAAATGTTGAGGACATTCTCTCTAACATATGGAAGATTCTTTTGGTGAAAAGGAGCCAGATTTGTGTGATCTTGCATTCCACTATTCTAATTGAGTAGGAAAAAGGGGAGTTCCTAATATGTAGTTGGAGAGGCCTTGAAGAAATGTCAGATATAATGTCTTGACATCATGAATTGATAATTTATTTTTCTCAATATGTCTAGCTGTGTTGAGTAGACTGACTACTAACTGGTTCTCTTAAAAAGTATGGAGGTTGTTTACTTAAAATTGATTGTATTATCAAGTCTATGAGAACATAGAACTACTGTTCTGTTGAAAAAGACATCCAAGGTAGGATGATTTGTGGAAGTCTAAGGGACAGATCTCCAAGACTATATCAGACAGTGTTGATGACATATGAAGTGCTGCATATATCTATGATCTGGCCTTGGAAGGTGATCAAATGCTATTACATGGTTCTCATATGTTCCATGCAAAGAGAGGTGTATGGATTACTATGGATATTGTCTCCAGAACCATAATAAATGATAAAATCCTGGGATATTTGATCATGATGAAGTGTTAAGTCAATTCATGGGACAAATATGACGTGTTTTATGGAGTGAATACCAGTCATTACTATTTGAATCCACGTGTGCTAGTATTATTAGTTGATTGTTCCCCTAAGAGAAACTGTGATGGAATGAGATTGATGAAATGTTCCTCTGATGTATGTGTGCATGTGACTGATCGTAAACACGTTGATGTGAGCGATGTATTTGTCTAATGTGTTGATGCAAATCTGCAATCTGAACACTATGTTTCAGAAAGTATATGAGAGTTTATTTCTCTCCATGGTACTCTGGTGTGTGCTAGCTGTTGAAGTTGTGTGTCTTATTGAGAGCTTCATGTATAGCTTGAAAGAAGAACATCCAAGCATGATGAGTCCTTTGGATGGTGAATCAAGAACCAGAGTGATTGAGTTTTGTGATGTGAAGCTGATGTCCTAAATGATGTCGTAACATCATGTTTGTTGGTTGTTTTTTGGAAGTTGTCTGGAATTATGGATATGGAGGTTAATGCTCAACATTATTATCAGAAGAGGCATTTCTTACTATGTGGATTTATGAGAAGATTCTAATATTGACTACAGTAGTATGTTTGATGAATGCTTGACTATTATCTAGCAATTACGACTAACGGAAAAGGAATGGTATCAGATATTGTGATCTGATCAGGAAGCTTATGACAAAGTGTGTAACACCCTTCTAAATAAAAAAAATTATTCACTAGTAATTTAATAAATAAATCAGAGTAAAGCACCAACAAAGGTGTCACATACTTCATAAAACATCTTAAACAAAAACATCTTGCTCCGTAACACGAGCTTTTCAATAATCATCTCATTTATCCTTTTTGGAACAATAACACATATTCTTCAAAATACTACGCATCGAAAATCATAATCACAACATAACTTCATTTATAATATCTTTCAAAACATCATCAGTTTACGTCATCCATAGTCATGATATTTCAGTAACTTAAATCAACTAGAACTACTTATATTATTCTGTCAGTAAAAAGGAACACATTATACAAGTCAAACGTTTCCTAACCCAATGTTACATATCAGAGCAAGACACATTCTATTCGACAGAACTAAATAAATACTCCATAAAGATATCCTCTAAGCTTCAACGATCTATTCCTGATCACCTGCGTATTACCCACGTGGAGGCAACATTCAAGCAGAAAGGGTGAGTAAATCATAATCATTATAAAAGACATAAGGAAAAGATATAGTAGTTACAACATCATCATGTATCACATAATATACTCACACATTCATATCATTTATACACGTCAATTATGTCATTATAACGACACATTGACATTTATCAACAAACACCACTTAGACCACAACATCATTAACATCACTTAAACAATTAATACATCTTTCATCGTTAAAACATCACCTAATCACATAGTTCACAATTATTCACCATTCACCATTCACCAACAATTGTATACGATGTCACATAAAATGTAATACAACAACATAGACTCATGCATGTGGTACCGAAACTTCACTGATGACTTATTCATTTTCAATCTCCAAAGATCCCCACCAATAGGATCGATTCCCACTTAGAGTCAGAGTACTTCACTGTTGCGCCCAATCTAGACTATGGGATTGTTGCCTTCACTGGACAATTATCATACCATCATCACTAGACCAAAGTCCTAATCACCATTACTAAACTGAAGTCCTAATCACCATCACTGGACCGAAGTCCTAATCACCATCACTGGACCAAAGTCCTACTATGCCATGAATGCATGATGCGCAACAACATAATTAAAACGACCACGGCTAGTCAAAATGCATCATCATTAATGATTTCATCATAACATCATCATATCATCTCAAGTAAACAATCATCAACATAACATCATCATATAATCTTAATTAAACATGCATCATCATCATATCATCACAGCAAACGAAACATCAATGTATTATCAATATAACATCATACAAACAAAGCATCAATGTAATTCAACACGGGGAGCCTAACTACATCCTATATTACTTATTGGGAAAATACTTATTTTATCTGATTGCATTCCATCTAACTAATGTTCATTGCATTTGCTACCCTAGGCTTCGAACGGTATCTCAATTCGAGTTATAAAACTCAAGTTATGACTCTTTTAAGAGCATTCGACACAACCAATCAAATTTGGAAATCATTGCCTGAAGAAGCCTCTTTCTTGCCCGATGAAACTCCTTTCATTTCTGCATCACTCGGTGAAGGTGCGAGCGAAGAACTTTAGTAGCAACCCTATTTTCTATCCTTCGTTGCCTCTCATGTTTTCCTGGTAACGGCCTAGCGAAGCTTCGTCGCCCGACGATGCACACCAGATGACAACTTCCTATTGTGATTCTATACCTGCACAGCTACATTTCTCTTGCAATTCCATACAAACACCATCTCAGTCAAACATGCACAGAATTCAGCATGTTTCCATCACACACAACAACATATCCTAATACTCATTACCTACACCAACTTCATAGTATTTCAACATCATGATACATCATAAAATCATCACAATAGCATGTATTTTATTTGTACAAGCACATCACTAAATCATCATCATGAATCACTTCATTTACATCACAATAACATCATTAACAAATCACCACAATAAAACATCATAACCAACATCATGTTTACCATCAAAATAGCATATCATGGCATAGCAACATATAATAAATCAATATCATAAACACATAGATATTGTAATCATACATCAAAGCACTCATATAATTCAATCATAATTAGATCATTACACCATCTTTCTAACGCTTCAAATGACGCGTCAAACAGACTCCTAAAACTCAAGTTACGATGTTTCGAAGATTTCTGCTGCATTACTTCTGCCATCCGTCGCTTGGCGCAGACTTTGCATCGCCCGACGAAACTTGCGTCGCCTCTGCATCGCCCGGTGAAGCTAACCAAACAACACTTCTTCTTCTGTGATTTTCCATGGTTGAAGGCCTTCTGGACCTCCGAATTCGATTCCGTAAAAAGTCCGATTTCAAAATTCGAAATCCTATGATTATATAACATTCTTAACAACCTATAACACTTGTTTAAAGGTCCTCATATCAAACATTCATCAAGGATTCATTCATTCAACACATGGTTTTCATCAATTTCATCAATCTTCATCAAAATCAACACACTAAACACAAACCTACCGTTATCTAAACCTTAGATCGATTATAATAACAATGATAAACACCTATTACCTTAATTCGTAGTTGAATCTAACTTCTCTTTGCATTCTACCTAAATCCAATGTTCCTCTTGCCTCTTTGTGCCCTAGCCTTCTCTTCACGGTGTTTCTCCCAATTCTCATGATTGCACATAATGAGACAACTAAACTTTTTCCCTTATTTTAACCCTTAGACCCCTAATATCCAACTTCCCTATCTTATTCTCACTTACTCCTTCCAATTGACCATCTTGCCCTTACTTCCTCTATACTAAAATAACTCTTATTATTCTAATTAAAATAATTCCACTTATTTTTCTAATTATTATAAATTATTCTAAAATATTCCAAATTCCTTCAATACACCTAAGCATCACACAAATCACCACAATACTACATGAATCATTCAAAACATCACATAAGTCATCATACCCTCAAACATCCCAGATCTTCACAAACCATTATGAGGTCTCAACATAACATGACATATTCAAATACTTCACAAAAATCGCTAAAACATCATTTATATCAAATACTTCACAATGACTCATATATTCACGCTAAATTAATTAAATAACTAATTAAATGATTAATCTAGATTTTTGGGGTGTTACAACTCTCCCCCACTTAAATAATTTCCGTCCTAAAAAATTTACTTGGTGCACACAACTCTTGATACGACTCTCGCATCCTCCTCTCCAACTCCTGCACCATGTTTGGCAACATTTCGAATATCACTAATCAATATTCCACGTTGTTAACCACAATAATCCAACAAGATACAATGCTACCGAGCTATGAATGCATAGGTTCATTCACTCCTTCTCCCCATCATCCTAGGAGCTCATTCATTCTTGAACAATGCGCTACTCGAACCCCCCGACAATTAGGCAATAACATAGTTTAAGAACGTAGGCTTTCACAACAAGAACATCACCTATATCATTTAATCACACAACAATATCTTCATAAGAACATCAACATAACCATAACACTGACAACATTGACACACAACACTAGTACAACAAGGCTACAATTTTTCAATCGAACATATAACTCGATACATCTGTTGACATGGAGGTGTCTCGAATAATATATAAACCCTTTACTCATCACTTCCATTCTGGATTTCCCAATGGTTTGCATCATTCTCGTAGGCTTATGTAATTTAACTCTTGACTCCTAACAAGTCTCACACGCATAACGATCTGCGCCACATCACACTTCAGCTGCGTTACTCTAATCATCTACATTAAAGACATCATCCTCATTCGTGTTTCCCATCAAATATCAGATCCACAAGTTTCAGCTCTAACTCCCAATGCTCTTTAATGTCCACCAGAAAATCATCGTTCAATTTTGATAACCTCAATTTTCCAATTTGCGGCGTTAGCTCACATACAACCTCGAGTCTCCGAACTATTCATTAAGTTCTAAGTATTTCATAGTCACTTATCCTTTAGGTTCACCCGAAATGATGAATGAATATCCTATTGATAGAACGTCAAACACTTCACACACCATTAAGCTGGCAAGAATCCAACACGATCCTGTCTACTATCCACAAGAGATTAAGGGTGATCAACTCCTCAATTTTTCAATAGGTAGCCGACAATCATGATGGCGCATAAACCATTGTTACTAAACTATAATAACATTTTATTTTAAAAAGTATGCTCAAAGCTACCCAAAGCATCATGGTCCAATTAATCTTCGTCACTCTAATCATTCTTACTCGGTATAAGTTGCATCTCCATGCGCTTCTCCAACATGTTCACATCCTTCCTATACCAAACATCTCATTACCTTAATTCATTCCTTAACAACATATCGTACTTGACCTCGTCTCAAACAAGTTGCGACAATAACTAGTTAAGCCCAAGAAGCTTCTAGTCTCCATAACTGACTTGGGAGTCTCTCAATTTAAACTGCATCTACTCTGGATGGATCCTCATATACCATCATTCAAAATAACATGCTCAAGAAAAATCACATACTCAAACAATGATCTACACCTTGACAACTTAACATAGGTTTTCTTCCCTTTCTACACTGTAATTCAAATTGTAACGTTCAACATTTCCTTATTCTGACTTAGATTAAATCATAATGTCCTCAATAAATACCACAACAAACTAATCCAAATATTCTTAATGTCCACAGAAGATCCAAAATCTCCCCTCTAACTATCCTCACTCTTCATCTGAATCTGAAGGTAACCCGACCTCAATTTGATTATACTGAAGACATACTCACCTACTAGTTGTTCCATCAAATCGTCAATTCCTTTAAGTGGATATTCACTCTCAATCATTACCTTAATTAGTTACCCGTAATCCACATACGACCTCACTCGACTTTTCTCTAAGACATGCAAACATCTGAGCCTCATATTCCAAGAGTGATCTTACTTGTTTAGCAGATAAAAACCCTAGTCCTCTACTGTCACCCAACTCAGATCCACACTCTAGGGGAAAGTCGCAAATATCTTTAGGGAAAACATCAGGAATCACACAATACTGACATATCACTAGTCGTCACAATGCTCTCTATTATTCGAGAAGAAGACATCAACAATACTTGATCATTCTCCCTCAAAGACAATCCTAACTTGACTGACAGAGAAAAATCATGAATCCACACTCTCTTCAGTTTTGAGAAAGAACATAGCTCCAACAACCCTTGTGCTCTTGCAACTTAGCAGTATACTACACCAACTCCCATACCTAAAACATCTCATAGAAGCAAAATATTCTCCCCACTTGTTTCAAACCAACCTATGCAGTCAAACAATTAGAAAAACAAGCAAGTATCAACATTGTTTCACACACATGTCGCATACTAAGGAACAAAGAACATTAGACAAACTGGTCGGACAGACCGACCTGCTCTGGTACCACTAATGTAACACTCTTCTAAACCCAACGAATTATTCATGAGTAATTTAATAAATAAATCAGAGTAAAGCACCAACAAGGGTGTCACATACTTCATAAAACATCTTAAACAAAAACATCTTGCTCCATAACACGAGCTTTTCAATAATTATCTCATTTATCCTTTTTGGAACAATAACACATATTCTTCAAAATACTATGCAGCGGAAATCATAATCACAATATAACTTCATTTAAAATATCTTTCAAAACATCATCAGTTTACATCATCCATAGTCATGATATTTCAGTAACTTAAATTAACTAGAACTACTTATATTATTCTGTCAGTAAAAAGGAACACATTATACAAGTCAAACATTTCCCAACCCAATGTTACATATCAGAGCAAGATACTTTATTTTCAATGTAACTAAATAAATACTCCATAAAGCTATCCTCTAAGCTTCAACGGATTATTCCTGATCACCTGTGTGTTACCCACGTGGAGGCAACATTCAAGCAGAAAGGGTGAGTAAATCATAATCATTATAAAAGACATAAGGAAAATATATAGTAGTTACAACATCATCATATATCATATAATATAGTCACACGTTCATATCATCTATACACATAAATTATGTCATTATAACATCACATTGACATCTATCTGAAGGAAAATTGCGATCCAAAATGCAGCGGAAAATTGATATTTTCCTTTAGTGATCCTTACGAATGGGCATGGTAAATGATAGAAATCATTATCTCTTGTGGTAATTCAGACTTTTGATGTTGTGATCACGAACATTGATGAACAACAACGTCTCTACTCAGTTCACACGAACATATCGCTTCCGGTCACAGTGCTAGCTGCTTACGAACATAAATTTTGAATGAGAGAGTGAGACAAAATACGACTAGGTTTTCAAGACCGAAATTTCATCAAGTAAAATGATTTAGCACAAGGGTTCTATTTATAGAACCACTTATGTGGGCTGCAAGCTAAAAGCCCAATTAAGGCTGCAAACTAAAAGCCTAATTAAGCCTACGGGTATCATACCTTATGATATACCGCATATCACTTAAGCGTGTGGTACCTTACCATATTCCATATTTCACTTAAGTGTATCGTACCTTACGGTGTTCTACAATTCACTTAAGTACACCGTACCTTATGGTGTTCGTTATTTACTCGATCTCTCATCAACCTATCCTTATGTGTGTGACCCTGTAGGTTTTCTTGATGTTGGAAATTATATTAAATCACACATTTAACATAATAAACAGTGAACGGTATCTAGAAACCCATCACTACTACCCAAGTCACGAAAATGTCATTTGATCTGACAAAACCTTTATGTGATAATATTTGTGTGTATAATTACCCTTTTTCCCTTATGTCTATATTAAACACAAGGCATATACCGTGTCACCCTTGTCCAGTTAAGTATTAGGCCCTTAGACATTTATCCTGTTATACAGTGTGATCGGTGGATCTGGAACTGACTGTTTAACGCTGGTTCGCAAAATGTCGCGGAAGCAAGAGTCGCCACCGTCTTTTATTTTCTCCAAATGGAAAGGACAAAAGCACAGAAAAATTCCTTATAGAGATTGCTCTCGGTTCGGGAGGTAGATTTATAGAAAGGGAAGGTGTTAGCACCCTTTCTATCCATGGTTATCCATGGGCTCTTAGATACTTGCTCATTTGTGTTTTCAAAATTGTTGGTTTGCTTTTTAACTGTGGGTTTAAAAAGTTTCTTTGAAAATTTCAGTTCGACTCTTGTATCGGTCCTCAAGAGTGTTTGAAAAATTGCTTTTGAAAGCTTTTTGAAATGTGTCGGTGTGAAAAGTATTTTTTTGATTTGTTTTGAAATTAGAGAAAGTATCTACGAGTTGTCTACCTACCCTAAGGAATTGGTCTGTGTAAATGTCCTTAAAGCAGTGCCATCCCACCATTGAGAGGTAGGTAGCACCACCGTTGGAGGTGTTCGGGTCAATTCGAGGGTTCGGGACATTGTGGTCACCAGAGCAATAGGAAGACACCTTAGAAGCTACCCTCATGCCATGTTCATGGACATGAGGACTTACTAAAACATCCTCTACTCGACGACCACTTTTCGAGGGGCAAGGCAACAGTGAGACGTACCCTAGGGGTGGTGTGTGATTTGTGTGTCGTTTTCAGATATTTTTGTCTTGTTCATGTATTGGTGTTCTACGCTTTGTTTTTATTTTTGACATTCATTCTTTCATGCAAATTATTAACAGTTAAAAGGTGCGGAATTAAAAAGTCCTACGCTATTACAAAGGCGCGGGTCTACATCGCTAAATTAATCCAAGACCCGATTTGAATAAAAAAATAATGCGGAAAGATAAATGTCTAATTAATCTATTACATGGCTTTGGGATAATTACATGAAATTTACAAAAAGAAACGAAATAAGCGCGCGAAACGGAATTATAATCGAAAGCGAGGGCGTTGGACCCTTTTAAGAAATTAAATTACAATTAATAAATTAATTAAGTTAAATGAGAAAAGGAAATTATTTTTGGAGTTTTTGTATTTATGGAATTTAGTAAGAAATTTAAATGAAATTAAAACCCTAATTCTAACTATTTTTAATTTGTTAAAAAAAAATGTTTAAATTCAAACTAGTTTTAACCTAATTATTTAATGGCAAATTTATTTACAAAATAATTAATAATTAAATATGGTAAAAGAAAAGAAAAAGAATAAAAGTATTTAAAACCCTAATTCTACATTTTTTAGTTTATTAAAAAAAACATTAAAATTAAACCTAGAATTAAAACTAAATTAATTGTTGAATTTATTTACAAAAAATGTTAGTGAATTAAACATTAAAACATATTTTTTATTTTTATAGTTTCTGATTTTTTTGGTATTTTTATGTTATGAAAAATTAATTTAAAGAATTAAAATAAAACTAAATAAAACAAATAAAATAGAAAAAATAAAAAGAATGAAAAATAGAATGCAAACCAATGGGGGGTGTTGACCCCAATTTTGGAGGTAAGTTGCCAGCAATTTGGCCCACTTATTGGAGGCCTCTTTTGACTTTTCTGACCAGGTGCACATGCGTTGACTGGGGTGTTCCCTGGACCTTGATTTTTGACCTTCAGATTCGTCTTCTGGGCCATGTGGCAAGCTTGGATAGTGGATGTATGGTGAACCCCTGGAAGGCACGCTGCGTAGGAACATGGAAAACAAAATAATATTGAGAAGGGAGGGGACCTGGGAATCGAACCCAGGTCCCAATGCTTGCCAGCACCACGTTCCACCAACTGAGCTGTTTTGCCACTCTGTTATTATAATGGAAAATAAATAATATATAAAACAAACCACGCTAATGATATTAATACAAAAAAGCGCGCTGAAACTTGAATGGTCCAACCATGATAGGACACGTCAGCTTCTTCCTCATTGTGCCTGTAAACAGAAAATAGATAGCGGGGGTTTTAAACCCCCACTAAATGTACCCTGCGAAAAATAGCGATTAGAGCATCGTTGCTCATAAATTAAGCGCGACGTGTGGAACCAATTCGTATGAAGCTTCTGGTTCTAATGGCCCTGGTCTTATGGCTCAATTTTTCCAGATACTCAAAGCCCCAAATGGAAGCTTCCGAAACCCTAGAACATTTTAATGGCAACTTTGCGCACATGCCATATTAATTCAATTAGATAACACCATTAGCTTTAGAATGATTAGATTAGTATAAATCAATATCAAAAACACATGAAAAATGCATGGAATTCAGGATGCGATTATGAATATTTTATAGAAAAGTGGGAATCCTATCTACCAATTCTTTGCGCTTGGAGAGTTGATTTTGATTGGGGTAGCTTCCTGAATGTGTCAAGAATGCAATGGAACAACTCTTTTGCCTTGAAACGACCTGCAACTATGAAAACAGTTTCAAAAAATTTATGGAAAAATGCAAGTTTTGTTTTTGTTCTTAGGCGGAGCTTCCAAGGTTCTTTGCATTAGGGTTGTGATCTGTATATGTATGTGAGTGATTTAGGTTTGCAAAACATGTCCAAAACCTTTGTAATCAATGCTTTTGAGATTTGATTTTCATGGTATCTTTTTCCAATATTTTTCATGTGAGGAACATGCCAATCATTGCCAATCACCTTGATTCTTTCCTTATTGAATAGTGCATGAAATCTTGAAGGTATTCTATGCACAAAAAGATTTGAAAAGCATGGATGAGTATTTTTCTTATAATTAATCATAATTAAATGAATTAAATAGATTAAATATTCAATTAATTAATTAAAAATAGGAAAATAACTCCCCTTTTGGTCAATGGGTCGTGCATAAATTTTGGATGATGATTCTTGGAAGAATTTGTGGCCCATTAGCAATTTTGAGGCATTTGAAGTAAAGTTGACTTTTCAAAATTCCCAAAAATTTCCCAACTTCCACAAGGCATATCTTGCTCAATTTTTAAGCTTTGATCATGTTCTTGGACATTTTGGAAAGGTATTGAAGTCTTCTAACCAATGCCTTTGGTTCCATGTCATTTTGATTTACCAATCTCAAGTTATGGTCTTTGACTTAAAGTCCCTTTTTGTTGACTTTTGAAAATGACCTATAATGTTGAAATTGATAACTTTTTGTGAGAGCATTTATTGGACTTGAAGTGTGAAGAGGAGTTGTAGGAAATGTCATTCTCTTCAAAATGAGCTTTAGATGGAATTTTTCTGATAAACCATGTGGAAGTTATGCCTTGGTCAAGTTACAGTTGACTTTTTCAACTATCCAAATATGAAAACTTTTGCATCTTGAGACTTTTTGAGCCATGCCTTGAAAATCATGATCAAGAATTGATCAAATGATGTTTGTGGCTTCAAAATAAAGATGTTGACCAAAAATTTGAACTTTTGACTGTCAAATGACCATTTTACCCCTACAGTTGACTGCTGAGCAATTAGGGTTTTTGACTGTGCAATTTTGTGCTGTAAGTCTTGAAACTTGGCATGTGGATGCTTGACCATGTTTGTAGGCATGTGGGACTTGATTGGACCCTTGCAAACTTCAATTTCTTTGCCAGAACCAAAACCCTAATTTTTGACTGTTAGGAGGCCTTTGAACTGTGCAACCCTTGGGAGATTTTGAAGCATGCTCTTTGCAAATCTTGAAGAATATGGGAGGGCAAATTTTGGGGTACAACATACAGGATGGGAAAATTCTATCTAGGTCACTCATGTCCCTCAACATGCTTTGTGAAGTACCCATAAACTGTGTTTATGGTCATCCAATTACGAATAACGTTTGATCAACAATAAAGTACTTAACTCTACATCTAGGGTCCATAGTGGTTTCAGGTCGAAGAGTGGTATACACCATTATCACCATGAGAATAACTTATGACACCTTGCATAACATTATATATAGTATTCTCATAGCGGGTCAATCCAGTATAAATATTACTCCTGATATTCATACCTATGTCAAGACTTGATAACTCCTTATCCATGATCTATGAGGTGTTATCATCAGTCTATCTTTATAATAATCTTAATGCTTTAATGTTATCCCGCTTCACAATAAAGCTCGACTATAGATACTTTAAGAATAATGTTCTTATGTTTAATGGAATCTCATGATTAAGTCACACTTAAAATTTCATTAAACAGACGAACTATTCTAGGGACTTTATTATTTTGGAAAAGCAAACATAATAAATAAATGCCTTTTTTATTTATAAATAATTCGATACAAGTACCAAAAGTATTGGCCTCTAGGGCTTACACCAACACTATCAACAAACACCACTTAGATCACAACGTCATCAACATCACTTAAACAATTATTAGACATCATTTATACATCTTTCATCGTTAAAACATCACTTAATCACATAGTTCACAATTATTCACCATTCACACATTCACCAACAATTTTATGCGATGTTACATAAAATGTAATGCAACAACATAGACTCATGCATGTGGTACTGAAACTTTACTGATGACTTAGTCATCTTCAATCTCCAAAGATTCCCACCAATAGGATCGATTCCAACTTGGAACCAGAGTACTTCATTATTTTGCCCAATCTAGACGAGATTGTTGACTTCACTGGACAATTATCCTACCATCATCACTGGACCGAAGTCCTAATCACCATTACTGAACCGAAGTCCTAATTACCATCATTGGACCAAAGTCCTAATCACCATCACTAGACCAAATTCCTACTATGCCATGAATGCATGATGTGCAATAACATAATTAAAACGACCACAGCTAGTCAAAACACATCATCATTCCTGATTTCATCATAACATGATCATATCATCTCAAGTAAACAATCATCAACATAACATCATCATATCATCTTAGTTAAACATGCATCATTATCATATCATCACAGCAAACGAAACATAAATGTATTATCAATATAACATCATACAAACAAAGCATCAATGTAATTCAACACGGAGAACCTAACTATGTAACACCCCAATTCTACCCCCAAGCAATTAGCAGAAAATCGGAGTATAAAAATTCCCGATATAATCAGAATGTCACATATTCAACAAATACACATAAACATATCATGCTTTTAGAATAGATACATAACACTTAAAGATGCGTAATGAACACAACTCATGAATATATTCTTCATAACATAAACCAAACTTTGATTAATCATGCAGCGGATTCATAATAGTTCTCTAAATAAAATATAGCACCTTTTGAATCATAAAACAACATCAATACAATAAACTCCTAAAATAACAACATAAAGTTCAATAAATAAATAACAAAATAAGACAAGTGTTCATCCCCTCTGAGTGCTACGTATCAGAGTAAATGACATCGAAACTCGAACTAACAATGCTATCGACTACTCATCTTGGTTACCTGCACCTTACCAACAAAGGGAAACATTCAAACAGAAGGGGTGAGATATCAAACTATATAAATAGGGTTATGATAAACAATATATTAGGTAAAGAATAAAGAGAGTCACCACCTCATACAACAATAACTCAACACTTCACAAATTATCAACACCATAATTCAACATATAGGACTCGAATATGCAACTCGAAACTATGTGAATGCATGTGGTACCATCGGAGTAAAACTTCCAACATAAACATTTGCCAGTAATCTCGAGGCACAAGGCATAAGCCTTCTTCACAAATCATTTTTCCAATACAGGCCTTCACAAAATCCGCTAATACAGGCCTTCACAAATGCAAATGTATGAATGTACAACACATACAACAACATCATTAAACACTTCACGCGGCATACACCTATATCACTACTTCACTGGCCATAGGCCTACAACGTCATCAACGTAATCAACAATAATTCATGGAAACAACATATTCATTATATATTCGCTAGGATTCACACCATAAGGCTACTCACAAAAATCATTCATAATCACATTATCAATAGCGAATTCCACATGTACTCAATGATATCTCGCAACAACAACACATTTATCGATCAGCATAAAATAACACAACATTAGTCATAAGACCTATAATCCACAACGTCCATAAATCGGACAGAACGACTTAACCAGCTGTACCGATAATTTGGCATAATCGACATAATTTCAACAAAAGACATATCCACATTTACCTACTAATTAAACTTAGTTACCCGGTCAAATTTCGTTAAATTTCGGACAACTAATTATACCGCCTAATTCGGCTACTGATCAGTGGTTTTTACAAAGGAATTTAGTAGTTACTTTAGTTATTGCTTCATTCAAATAATTGATGATTTATTTCTTATTACCATATTTTAAACTTTGGTTTGCTGTTTTAGTGCTTTCAGGTGCAGAAGAATAAAACAGGACGGATCAGAGCGAAAAAATGCATAAATCCAAGTTTTAGAGGATTTGCTACAGCAGCTCTGACACGGGTGGTCGTGTTTCCTGACACTACCGTGTCAGGAGAAGAAATGGGAAGGCGTGGAGAACATAAGCTGACATGGGTGCCCGTGTCAGCTGACACGACCTGTGTCAGGAAGCCTGGAGCTTAAAAAACCAATTTTGCCACCCTTCACACACGTGCCTTGTTCTTGTTCATTCCTTGTTTCAATTTACCAATTATCCTAGATTAGCATTAACCCAACACAGTTTGAATACAACAATTAACAACACAACTCAAATCAATCGTTAATTTTAATAGCAACACAACCAATTTTCAGCACAACAAAGTAGTGAAACTAATACCCTAAACCCCAATTAAAATTCATCATACTCCCTTTATTTAGCAAGAACACCACCCTTACCTTGGATTGAGTGCAGCTCTAAGAAAATTCAATGGAATTTCTGGGAATTTGGCACTAGTAGCAACTTCCTCTTGTTCTTCTTCTCCTCTCAAAACCCTATTCCTCTTTCTCTTCTTTTTCTTTTCCTGATAACACTATACTCTCTGTCTCCTCTAATTCTATTTATAATATAATAGTATTATTTTACTTACTCTCTTAATAAATCTAAATGGGCCTAAGTGACATACCCCCCCTCCCCCTTAATACTTCACAACACCACAAATTAAGCCCAATATCATATTTAAGCTTAATAATAAAAATAATACCTCAATTTAATTCCACCAAATTAAATCTGATTATTTATCATACCACTAAATAAAATAATTCCAACTTCGACGATAAAAATTCGAATTAATATAAAATATTAAAAATAATATTTAATTAAATAAATAATTAAATATTGGGGCGTTACAACTCTCCCCCACTTAGAATATTTTTGTCCTCGAAAATAAAAGTTTACCTGGTTCAAATAACTCGGGATAGGAGTCTCGCATCTTGCTCTCCAACTCCCAGGTCATACTTTCTCCAGCAGCTCCTAACCAGATAACTTTCACCAAAGCAATCTCCTTTCCTCTTAGAATCTTCATCTTGTGATCTGCGACTCGCACATGCATCGTCTCCACCGTGAGATTTTCCTGTACTTGCACATCGTCCATCTGAATCACATGAGATAGATCAGGAATATACTTCCAGAGTTGTGATACATGAAACATATCGTGCAAATTAGCAAGATTTGGCGGTAACGCCACTTGGTAAGAAACTTTTCCAACTCTATCCGATATCTGATACAGACCAATAAAACGAGGAGTGAGCTTCTTAGACTTCAGAGCTCGCCCAACACCAGTCACATGTGTGACTCTCAAAAATACATGATCACCAGCTTGGAATTCTAAATCCTTCTTTCTCTTGTCATGGTAAATTTTCTGTCTACTTTGAGAAACCTTCATCTTCTCTCGGATAAGCTTCACTTTATCAGTAGTCTCTCAAACAATCTCAGGTACAAGTACCACACTTTCACCAGATTCATGCCAACACAACAGAGTCCTACACCTCCGACCATACAACGCCTCAAAAGGTGCCATCCCAATACTCCAACGGTAACTGTTATTGTAAGTGAACTCAATTAACAAAAGATAAGTATCCCACGAACCTCCCTGCTCAAGAACACATGCCCTCAACAGATCCTCCAACGACTGAATAGTCCTCTTGTTCTGACCATCCGTCTGAGGATGATACGCCGAACTCAACCTCAACTTAGATCCCAAAGCCTCTTGCAAACTTTTCTAGAAATCATAAGTAAACCTCGGATCTCTATCTGACACAATACACAAAGGAACACCATGCAACTTCAAAATTACTCTGGTGTAAATCTCTGCCAACTTCAAAATCGGATATGTGATGTTAATAGGTATAAAGTGTGCCGACTTTGTAAGCCTATCAACAATCACCCATATCAAATCACGTCCTCTCAAGGTACTAGGTAATCCCGTTACAAAGTCCATCAAAATGCTATCCCATTTCCATTTTGGAATCTCTAATGGTTGCATCAACCCTGCAGGCTTCTGATGCTCAATCTTTGACTTCTGACAAGTCAAACAAGCATACACAAACTGTGCCACATCATGCTTTATACCAGGCCACCAAAACAAGTCCTTTAAGTCTTGATACATCTTTGTAGCTCCTGGATGAATACTCAAACTGCTTCTATGACTTTCCTCAAGAATCACTTTCTTAATCTCTTCATCATCAGGAATGCAAATACGATCTCAGAATCTCAACACACCTTGCGCATCTATCTTGAAATCATTATTCTCAAATCGATCGATTCCCATCATCATATCCACCAACTTCACATATAGCTTTTGAGCCTCACTAATACTGTTCCGAAAGTCATTATTAATCTTTAACATTCCCAACATAACACTTTGCAGTGTCACTTCACAAACCAAACTCAAATCTAGGAATTGCTCAATCAACTCCAACTCTTTAGCCATCATTGCAGACATATGCAAAGTCTTCCATCTTAAAGCATCAGACACAACATTAGCTTTTCCTGGATGATAATTCAAACCGAAATCATAATCCTTCAACAATTCTAACCACCTTCGCTGCCTCATATTCAACTCTTTCTGATAAAAAATATACTTCAAACTCTTATGGTCACTAAACGCTTTGAATCTAGAACCATAAAGATAATGCCTCCAGATTCTCAACATAAAGACAACTACAGCCAATTCTAAATCATGCGTAGGATAATTCTTTTCATGAGTCCTCAATTGCCTCGACGCATAAACAACCACCTTACCATTCTGCATGAGGACACCACCTAACCCCATCAGACAAGCACCACAATACACAACAAAAGGTTCTCCCGGATTAGGCAAATTCAAAACCGGAGCCGACGTCAACCTCTTCTTCAACTCGATAAAACTTTCTTCACATAGACTATCTCACACAAAGGCTTTACCCTTACAAGTCAACTTGGAAGTGCCAACCTAGAAAAACCTTCGATAAACCGTCTATAGTAACCGGCAAATCCCAAGAAGCTTATAATGTCGGTAACTGACTTCGGAGCTTCCCATTGCAACACATCATCAACTTTATAAGGGTCCACGATAATGCCACTACCAGAAATGATATGAACAAGGAAACTAACCTCATGCAACCAGAATTCGCACTTGGACAACTTCGCATACAACTTCTTCTCTTTCAAAACTTGCAATACAATTCTTAGGTGCTCTTCATGTTCTTCTTCTGATTTAGAGTAAATCAGAATGTCATCAATGAATACCACCATAAACCGATCCAAATAAGTATGAAAGATACGATTCATGTACTCCATGAATACTCTCGGCACATTAGTAACACCGAAAGGCATCACCGAATACTCGTAGTGTCCATACCGAGTTCTGAATGAGGTCTTCCGAGTATCATCTTATTTCACTCTAATTTGGTGATATCCTGACCTCAAATCAATCTTAGAAAACACACTTGCACCCACCAATTGATCCATCAAGTCATCAATTCTCGAAAGTTGATACTTGTTCTTAATCGTCACTTTATTCAACTGTCTATAATCGACACAAAGTCTCATACTTCCATCTTTCTTCTTTACTAACAACACAAGCGCTCCCCACGATGATACACTTGGTCTTACAAACTTTTTCTCAAGCAACTCTTCTAACTGCTTCTTTAATTCAGACAATTCAGATGCATACATCATGTACGGTGCCATAGAAACAGGTCTGGTACCAGGTACAAGATCAATCACAAACTCAACTTCTCTTTCTGGCGGTATGTCAGGAATTTCATCAGGAAACACTTCAGGAAATTCTCGCACCACCTGCAACTCGTCAATCCTAACTTGGTTCTCAATAGATAGCGACGCCATCAACGAGAACATCTACGCTTTGTCTTGCATCAATTGTCGTAACTATTTACCAGTCAACAAACCAACTTCTTCTTCTTCAGGAGTAGAAAACCTCAAAGATTTGTTATAGAAATTGATATGAACATAGTTATACTCTAACCAGTTCATACCCAAGATCACATCCAATCCGCTTAACGGCAAACAAATCAAGTCAATAGAAAAGTCTTTGTCGAAGATCGACAAAGGATAATTCAAACACACACGAGAAGTAGTCACCGATCCCTTATCCAGAATATCGACAATCATTTCTCCATTCATAGAAGATTACACAAGACCCAATCGTTCAATACAATCAACAACAATAAAACAATGAGTAGCACCGTTATCAATAATAGTAATTAAAGGTGTACTATTAATGAAACATGTACCTCTCATGAGTCTGTCCTCACTAGCTGTCGGAGTCCCAACCAAAGCAAACACCCTACCACCAGTTTATGCCTTCTTTAGTTTCTGACACTGAGTACTAATATGCCCCTCTTCACCACAATTGAAACAGACATCCGCCTTATGCCTACACTCAGGAGCTGTGTGTCAAATCTTGCCAAAACAGAAACACCTCTTCACATCAGCAGTAGTGCACACATTACTCTTATGACCAGGTTGCCCACATTTGAAACATATAACTCTAGCATGAGAATCTCCCCCACTAGTCCTCTGACCATGAGCAACTCTTTGTTTACCTCTACCAGCATCATAAGGCTTGCCACGATTTTGTTGATTCTTGCCTCTCTTATAATTAACAATCTTCTGATGAGCATTGCTATCATCTTTAAAGATCCTGCAACTATCAACCAAATCAGAAAAGACACGAATCTTCTGATATCCAACATCCTTCTTGATTTCCGAGCGTAACCCGTTCTCAAACTTGATGCACTTAGAAAATTCAGCACCTTCACCGTCAAAATATGGATAGAACTTATCTAGCTCAATGAACTTAGCAGCATACTCAGTGACAAATTTGTTCCCTTGCTTCAACTCAAGGAACTCAATCTCTTTCTTACCCCGAACATCTTCAAGATGATACTTCCTCAAAAACTCCCTACGGAACACAATCCAAGTGATTTTTTCGTCATCTGCAGCTTCCAACCTTGCATGCATCTCTAGCCACTAGTCATCAGCTTCAACTGCTAGCATATGAGTGCCATACCGAACCTTATATGCTGGAGTGTAATCCATCACACAAAAGATCCTCTCAATCTCCTTCAACTAATCTAGTGCTCCATCAGGATCGTGCTTATCCTTGAACACCGGCGGATTCTCCCTTTGGAAATTCGCCAAACTACGAGATCCAACATTCTCGTCAGCATTAGGCTGATTCTGCATAGCCTGAGCCATCGCTTGCAGAGCAGCAGCAATTGCAGCATCGTTCCTTCCAGCCATCTTATCTTATCACTTCAACACAAACAACGGTTAAGAAAAACTAATAATACTCGATTGTTAAACAACTAAGACTCGATAACTTGGCCAGACGGACCGACTTGCTCTGATACCACTAATGTAACACCCCAATTCTACCCCCAAGCAATTAGCGGAAAATCAGAGTATAAAAATTTCCGATATAATCAAGATGTCACATATTCAACAAATACACATAAACCTGTCATGCTTTTAGAATAGATACATAACACTTAAAGAAGCGGAATTAACACAACTCATGAATATAGTCTTCATAACATAAACCAAACTTTGATTAATCACACAGTGAATTCATAATAGTTCTCTAAATAAAATATAGCATCATTTGAATCTTAAAATAACATCAATAAAATAAACTCCTCAAATAACAACATAAGGTTCAATAAATAAACAACAAAATAAGACAAGCGTTCATTCCCACTGAGTGCTACGTATCAGAGCAAATGACACCGAAACTCAAACTAACAATGCTATCAGCTACTCATCTTAGTTACCTCCACATTACCAACAAAGGGCAACATTCAAACAGAAAGGGTGAGATATCAAACTATATAAATAGGGTTATGATAAACAATATATTAGGTAAATAATAAAGAGAATCACCACCTCATACAACAATAACTTAACACATCACAAATCATCAACACCACAATTCAACATATACGACTCGAATATGAAACTCGAAACTATGCGAATGCATGTGGTACCATCAGAGTAAAACTCCCAACATAAACATTTGCCAGTAATCTCGAGGCATAATCTGCCAATACAGGCCTTCACAAATGCAAATGTATGAATGTACAACACATACAACACCATCGTTAAACACTTCACGCGACATACACCTGTATCATTACTTCACTGGCCATAGGCCTACAATGTCATCAACGTAATCAACAACAATTCATGGAAATAACATATTCATTATATATATTCGCTAGGATTCACACCATAAGGATACCCACATAAATCATTCATAATCACATTATCAATAGAGAATTCCACATATACTCAATGACATCTCGCAACAACAACACATTCATCGATCAACACAAAATAACATAACATTGGTCATAAGACTTATAATCAATAATGTCCATAAACCAGACGAAACGACTTAACCAGTTGTACCGACAATTTGGGGTAATCGACATGATTTCAACAAAAAGACATATCCGGATTTACCTACTAATTAAACTTAGTTACCCGGTCAAATTTCGTTAAATTTCGGACAACTAATTATACCGCCTAATTCGACTACTGATCAGTGGTTTTTACACAGGAATTTAGTAGTTACTTTAGTTATTGCTTCATTCAACTAATTTATGCTTTATTTCTTATTACCATATTTTATACTTTGGTTTGCTGTTTTAGTACTTTCAGGTGCAGAAGAATAAAACAGGACGAATCGGGGCAAAAAAATGCATAAATCCAAGTTTTAGAGGATTTGCTACAGTAGTTCTGACACGAGTGGCCGTATTGCATGACATGACCGTGTTAGGAGAAGAAAGGGGAAGGTGTGGAACACAGATACTGAAAAGGGTGCCCGTGTTAGCTGACACGACCCGTGTCAGAAAGCCTGGAGCTTAAAAAACCAGTTTTGCCACCCTTCACACATGTGTCTTGTTCTTGTTCATTCCTTGTTTCAATTTTCCAATTATCCTAGCTTAGAATTAACCCAACACAGTTCAAATACAACAATTAACAACACAACTCAAATTAATCATTAATTTTAATAGCAACACAACCAATTTTCAACACAATAAGGTAGTGAAACTAATACCCTAAACCCCAATTAAAATTCATCATACTCCCATTTATTTAGCAAGAACCCCACTGTTGTACCAAAAAATTTTCCCTCTCATTTCTCAAGTAATCTCTCACAAGTTCTCCTTTGAGTCAAGACTACACAAGGTTTGATCAGCTTAAGACACCTCCTCTAACACTGATGACTGAAAATTAGGGTTTGAGTTTTCACAAGGACAAATGGACTTTTAATGCCCCATATGACTTTCATGGATCATTTTGGACCCTCAAGATTGCTCATGTCAATTTTCAAGTCTTGGATCACATTTTTGCTCAGTCAATTGATCAGATGACCTAAAATAAGCTGTATTGGGGAAAAAGTCAACTGTGGTCAATTTACAGTCAAACTTCATAATTTTTGGTCCATATCAACATTATGAACTCATATATGTCCATTGATCAAGTTTGGATCACAATTCCTCAAGAAATTTGATCAGATCATCAAAAGGGCAAAATGGTCAAAATTAGGGTTTTAACTGAGAAGGTGCAATTTCCAATTTTTCACCTAGAAAATGACTTATTGGTTCAAGGAATTATCTCAAGGATTAAAATGCATCAATTTTACCTAATGGCATGGCTCAAAACATTCCTCAAGATCAATTGATTGATAGTTGATTTTCAGTCAACTGATGAAAAGTCAATTGTATACTGAAAAGTTAAACTTTGACTTTTTGGTCAAAATCAAGTTTCAAAGATCACAATTCATCAAGACATGTCAAAATGTGAAACTTGTTCATCAAGAAATCAAAAAGTCAAGATTTCATTTTGAAAAGTCAAAATTTCCAAGACTTAGAATTTTTCCTAAGTGTTGGAAAATTCATATTTTTTCATAACTTTGAGCCAAATTTTCACCATGATGCAAGATGATTTAAAGGAAACTTCCATCATGAAAGTTTTAGATATCAATGAGATCTAAAACATTGTATAGCATAACTTTTTCTATAAATTCTTGGATTTCAAGTTATGATTTTAAGAAGACATGTTCATGAAACTTGGAAACTTAGTGAAATTTTGCCCTTGTTTAGGTAAGATTTTGACCTAACTTCATGGCAATTTTTCACATAGTTCCAAATTTAATTTTAAAAAATGTCCAACATATAGGTTGTAGATGATGTTACAAGCTTTCCAAGATGTCCAAGAACTCATTGATATCATACTTGAGCTAGGAGAATCGAAGGCAAGAAGTTAGGGTTTCATTCTTGAATTACAAATCATTTCTTGATGAACACATAATCCAATCTCAATGTTAGGCTGAATAATCTTGATTTTAAGGCCTTCTAACTTGTGTATCTATCCATCATTAATGGATTACACAAACTTTTGAGCTATAATCCAAGTGGTTTAAGCATTGTCCAATTTAAATTTCCATTTTGGGAAGAAAGTTAACAATGCCATTCTTGAAAAGCAAGCTTTATGCACAAAGTCAATTCTTGAGCCTCTCACTTGTTCCCTATGATCACACTCTATCTACAAAGTCATAATCAAGTTTTTTTAAAGCATAACCACTCTACATTAACAAGTACAAGGGCATTGAAACTTGATTTTTTAAGAAAATCACATGTAAAGCTTAAACATGTGATTTTGAATTCTGATCAAACACAAGCCATAAAACTTGTTGCTTATAAGTAGAGGCCCTATTTGCAAGTTAACACACGAGCTTAAGCACCCTGAAACTCTCCCAAACTCCCTCAATCCAGAAATTGTCCAAAAACTCCATTAATGCACAAATTCTGACTTTGAACTTGAAACTCAGAATCTACTCGTGCATTTCTTGACTTTTCACTTCCTAAAGCTCCTATACATCAAATAAAACCTATCCCCGTCCCTGTTTCATAGCTGTAACACCATTTTCATCAATCTCCATAACCAAAAACAGAGCACTGCAAGTTGACTTCTCCAGGACATTCCAGCCATCCATTGCTCAAGCTAATCATTGCATTAGCTTCCTGGGAACTTGAGGAAGCTAACCTGATCATCGCAGCACCTTGAATCAAGCTCACTTGCATTTCACGATTTCCAGTTTTGAAGTACATTTTCTGAACTTCTGTCTTTTCATTTAGGCATTGTTAGGCTTGCATTTGTGAAGATAAAATATAGACATCATTGCCCTGAAACTGTACATGTCTATATATTTCATTTATATTTCTTGAGTGGTGAGAATATTAAGTTTGAACTTTCTGAAAAAGTTAGGTCACAATTTGGTACCACTCAAAATTCATGCTTATTGTGATACGGTGGGAGAACTGACTTGAAGGTTTTGCGTTGATCGCAAATGTTACGATTAGCAAGAGTAGCCACCGACTTTTCTTTTATCCAAAAGGAAAGGTGAAAAAGCACAGGAAAGACCTTTGAGATTATTTCTTGAGTTCGGGGGATAGATTATGAAAAGGGAAGGTATTAGCACCCTTTTCATCCATGGTTTTCCATGGTCTCTTAGTTACTTGCTAGATCACTTGCTTTTTGTTTGAAATTGTGCTTTGTGTGGTTTTTGAAAGTATTTTGTAAAAGAGGCCATTGTTTAGGCAATCTTTGTAATGATTCTTGTTTGTAAGAATGCATACAAAAATGTTTGATCTTTTGAAAATGTTTTTCAAGTTTGTAAGATGTTTGAAAGTGTAAGTGGTGGTTTTTGAAAATAGCAAGGATGTTTGTTTGAAATTGAGAAAGTAATTCGGAGCATTCTATCTACTCAAAAGTCTTTCTTGTTCATTTTCTTTTCCTTTGACATTGTTGTCTTACCATTGATTTGGAAAGCAACCCTATCTTTGGATGTAAACGGGACGGGCGTGGGTCATCGTATAACCATGATAAGAAATGTTGCAAGGTATCTTAGAATTCTCTTTTAGGGACTAAGATCATTTGAAAGGAAACTTAGATAGCGTCATCGAGGGACTATGATCTTGTGTTTTATTTGTTTTTGCTAAGATACCTCACATACGTAATATGGTCATTTTGTATAAGGCCACCAAGTGGAATAACCCTAGGGGTGCTTGTGTGCAAGTGTATTGTTTTCATGCATGTTTTTGTCTTGGATTAGGGTTTTCTAAGTATTGGTTTTGTTCTTTCCATACAAACCCTAATTACTAACATGTTATATATAAAACGATAAATTGCGGAATTTAAAGTTACTAAGCTATTACAATTTCTGTGGGAGGGGGTATACAAATTCATGAATGGGGATTGCAAGAATTTAAACCTAATTAGTATATTACAACCATATTGAATTGGTATAAATGTACAAGGAATTAAATAAATACAAAATATAAAAATGAATAAATGTACAAAAAAGCAAAATGCGAAGTAAATGGATATATGTTTGATTTTTTAGGAAAAAAAGATTTTGTCTTAATATAATTAATTTAAAGAAAAAATAATTAATAAAAATAATTTGTTTAAGAAAAGATTTTGAATAAACCCTAGTTCTATTAATTAATCAAAAGAAAATAAGTTTAAGAAAATTATTTTTTTGGTATTTTTATGTTTTGAAAATACTTATAGCATTATAAAATATTTTTGGCCTTTTTAAATATTAAAAGATATATTTTAATAGGTGTAAAGAGAAAATAAATATTAACCTAGTTTTAATTTAATTTACAATATGATTTGTAAAAAATAAATAAAGTATAGTTAATAAAAATATTTTTTGTGAGAAAAAATAAAATAAACTAAGTTAAAATGAAAATCTAACTTTTTTTATATTTTTTATGATTTTTAATATTAGTGAAAAAATAATTAAGAAAAGCAAATAAAATAAAAATGATAAATAAAATAAATTGGGCCAGGGGTGCCATTAGTCAACAGGGAGGTCAACAACAAGAAAAAAAACATATAGGCCCAAAGGAAGGCCCAGCGCCTGCAAAAATGAAAGTCAGAAATGCAAAATGTGTAAAAAAAAAAGCAAAAGGGTACCACCGGGGCTCGAACCCAAGTCCCAAAGGTTACAGGCGCGCGCTTCTACCACTTTGGGTGACTATACATCCGTTAACATAGGCAAATCAATAAATATGTAAGATAAAACGCACCCTGATGACTTCATCTTCAACCTCCAGCCAGACCAACTGTAACTTGCTCATTTCTCATCAAAAATGAAAAGTGTAAACATGAAACTTGTAGCAAATTTTCTCACGGTTTCAGAAATGTAAAGCATTAAAACTATAGATCAAAGATACTCATGAATTTTAATGGCCCTAATCTGAACCATAAAAATCTCAGAAATTTCATTTTCAAAATTCTCTAAGCTCAAGCAAAGTTAATGGAAACTATGGACATGGTTAGCTTCAGGGCAATGATATCTACATGTTTTATTCACAAATAAATCATTGATGATGCCTGTATAAAGAGTTCCAAGTTGAGAAAACTTACCTCAAAACTGGAAATCGTGTTTTGAGTTTGAGCTTGTTTCAAGTGATGGTGATGATCAAGTTAGCTTCGTTGAGGTCCCAGGAAGCTAATACAATGATTGTCTTGAACAATGGATGGCTGAAATGATTTGGAGAAGTCAATGTGAAGAGCTGAGTTTTTGAAAATGGAGGATGGTGTTAATGGTGTTACAGTTCTAAAACAGGGTGTGGGATCACTTCTATATGATGTTTAGAAACTTTAGAAACCAAAAGGTCAAGAAACGCACGAGTAGATTATGAGTTTCAAGTTTTTGGTCAGTTTGTGTGAAAATGGAAGTGTGAAGTCTGATTCTGAGTTTTAGGTTCTTTCAAGGCTTGAGCATTAGTGTGTTTGTGTCAAATGGTTTGTGTATTTATAAACAAAAATGTTTGAGAGCTTTGGCAAGTCAGAAGTACAAGTTTCTAGCTTTTGGCTAGGTTACTTGATTTTGAAGAAAAGAGGGTAACAAGTTTCAAGATGAGGTACAAGCATGGGATGAGTGATTGTAAGTGTTTGAAACATCTCTCATGAGTTATAGGACCTGTTTGATCAGATGAGAACAAGTGCAAGACTTAAGAACAAGTTTTGTACAAAAATTCACTTTATCAAAATGGCAATGTAACCTTTCTTCCAAAAATGGATATAAAGCATGTCCATGCATTGAATGCTTGAAGTGAGGCCTCTAACAGCTGTGTAAACCATTAATTATGGAGTGCCTAACAAGTTGAGGCCTGCAAAGTAGTGTTTATGCAGCACAACTTGAATTTGAATTTGGTTCATCACTAAAATGACTTGTAATTAAAGTGACAAAACCCTAACTTTATCTCTTCGATTCTACCTACTCAAGAATGATCTCAAGGAGTTCTTGGACATTTTGGAAAGCTTGCAATGTGATTTACAACCCATATTTGAATTTCTTTTTAATATTCCAATTGGAACTATATGAAAAAGTGCCATGAAGTTGGGTCAAAATCCTGACCAAATTAGGGCAAAATTTCACCAAGTGTTTTGTTTCATGACCCTATGTTCATAAAATTATAACTTGAGATCCAAGCACTTTTGGAAGAAGTTGTGTGAATCAAAGTTGTAGATTTTATGGAGATCTAAAACTTTCATGTTTGAAGTTTATCTTGAATCACCTTGAATCATGGTGAAAATTTGGCTCAAAGTTATGAAAAAATAAGAAATTTCCAACACTTAGAAAAATTTCTAAGTTTAGAAATTTTGACTTTTCAAAATGAAATCTTGAATTTTTGATTTCTTGATGAATAAGTTTCATATTTTGACATGTTTTTATGAATTATGATCTTTGGCATTTGAATTTGACCAAAAGTCAAAGTTTGACTTTTCAGTATATAGTTGACTTTTGATCAGTTGACTGAAAAATTCATCTATCAATCCAATGGAATTGCAATGTTTTGAGCCATGGCATTAGGTCAAAATGATTCAATTGGACTCTTGAGATCATGCCTTAAACCAATTGACCATTTTCTAGGTCAAAAATCAGAAATTTCCCTTTCCCAGTCAAAACCCTAATTTTGACCATTTTGTCCTTTTGGAGATTTGATCAAATTTCTTGAGGAATTATGGTCCAAACTTGATCAAATGATACATATGAGTCTAATATGTTGATGTGGATAAAAAATTATGAAGTTTGACTGTAAATTGGCCATAGTTGACTTTTTCTCATTACAACTGATTTTTAGGTCAACTGCTCAATTGACTGAGCAAAAGTGTAATCCAAGGCTTGAAACTTGACATGAATGATCTTGGGGGTATATAATGATCCATAAAAATCATATGGGGCATGGTAAGTTCAAATATCCTTGTGAAAACTAAAATCCTAATTTTGGTCATCAGTGCTTAAGGAGGTGTCTTGAACTGATCAAACCCTAGTGCAGTCTTGAGCCCAAGGAGATCTTGTGAGCAAATTCTTGATAAGTGAGATGGCAAATTTTGGGGTACAACACTCATCTTTGATTTATAGTTTTAGTAATTTACATTTCTGGAATCGTTGTGAAATTTAGAACAAGTTTGATGTTTACATTTTTGCAAATGGATGAGAAATGGTGAAGTTACAGATGTTCAGTATGGAGGTTGAAGATGAAGTCATATTCAGGACATGATTTGTGTTATGTATTTATTATTTTGTTTATGTTATCGGATGTACAGCCACCCCAGTGGCAAAGGTAGCGCGCGTGTATGTTAGAGGTCATGAGTTCAACATCCAACGCTACCTTTTGTTCATTTTCTCACATTTTCCTCCTTTTTTGTTTCAAATAGCAGCGCCTGGGCCTCCATCTTTGAGCCTTGCCTTTTTTGCTTCTTCTAACCCCTGGAATTTACTTTTGCACCTGACCCATTTGTTTTTTTTTATTATCTCATTTTCTTTTCTTTTTTTTTTATTTTGTTTCATTTTTTCTTTATTATTTTTATTACTATTATTATTATCATTATTATTATTTTTATTAATAAAAAATCCAAAAAAAATTTTGTTTATTATTTTCATAACAATTTGATTTCTTTTTTAAATAATAAATATTTAGATTTAGGTTTAATTATTATTTTTCTCTTTTATCTAAAATTAATTTAGAATCTAGGTTTCTTTTAATTAATTAATTTTCATATTATTTTCATTAACTTAAAACCTTTTCATAAAAAACCCTAAAAAATGTTTCATACTTAATTTCTTTCTTAATTAGTTTAAGTTTAATTTTGTTTAATTTTAATTAATCATTATCTTTAATTAGGTCAAGATTAACCCTTAACAAAAACCAAACAAAAATCATTTCTTTTTCCATTTATTTTCTTGCATATTTATTCAATTCTTGTATATTATTCAATATGGTTGTAATAGATAATTAGGTTTAGTTTTCTTGCAAATCCCTATTTGTAAATTTGTATACCCCTTCCCGTAATGATGTAATAGCGTAGTAATTTTACTTTCCGCAATTTACCGCTTTAATATAAATATTAGTAATTAGGGTTTGTATGGCAAGACTAAAACCAACAAGTAGTAAACCCTAATTCAAGATAAACAACACATGTAAATCAAACGCACTTGCACACTTGCACCCTTAAGGTAATTCCACTTTGTTTCCTTACAAAAATGGTCATGTTATGCATGTGAGATATCTTAGCAAAAAAAAATCAAAAATACAAGATCATAGTCCCTCGATGACGCTATCAATATTGCCTTTCAAAATGATCTTAGTCCCTCAAAGAGAAATGCTAAGATATCTCACAACATTTCTATCATGACTATACGATGACCCACGCCCGTCCCTTTACATCCAAAGATAAGGCTTCTTACCAAATCAATGGTAAGATAGCAATATCAAAGGAAAGGAAGAAATGAACAAAGACTTTTGAGTAGGTAGATTGTTCCTAGTTGCTTGCTCATTTTCAAATCAAACACCCTTGCTTATTTTCAAAACAAACACCAACACTTTCAAAACCTTTTCCAAACATGAAATATTTTCAAAAGCTCAACACTTTGTATACGTTCTTACGAACGAGAACTATTACAAAGTTTGCCTAAACGAAGACGCCTTTTCAAAATACTTTCAAAAACCACACAAAGCACATTTTCAAACAAAAGCAAGTGATCTAGCAAGCAACTAGGAGCCCATAGATAACTATGAATGAAAAGGATTCTAATACCTTCCCTTTTCATAATCTACCCCATGAACTCAAGAAATAATCTCAAAGGTATTTCCTGTTCTTTTCAGCCTTTCCTTTTGGATAAAAAAAAAGTCGGTGGCGACTCTTGCTAACCGCAACATTTGCGATAAAATACAAAACACCCAAGTCAGTTCTCCCATCGTATCATATCCACCATTACCTTGGATTGAGTGCGGCTCTAAGAAACTTCAATGTAATTTCTAGGAATTTGGCACTAGTAGCAACTTCCTCTTGTTTTTCTTCTCCTCTCAAAATCCTATTCCTCTTTCTCTTCTTTTTCTTTTCCTAATAACACTATACTCTCTTTCTCCTCTAATTCTATTTCTAATATAATAGTATTATTTTACTTGCTCTCTTAATAAATCTAAATGGGCCTAAGTGACATACCCCCCCCCCCCCCCCTTAATACTTCACAACACCATAAATTAAGCCCAATATCATATTTAAGCTTAATAATAAAAATAATACCTCAACTTAATTCCACCAAATTAAATCCTATTATTTATCATGTCACTAAATAAAATAATTCCAACTTCGATGATGAAAATTCGAATTAATATAAAATATTCAAAACAATATTTAATTAAATAAATAATTAAATATCGGGGCATTACAAACAGCATCCTAGCTTACTTATTGGGAAAATACTTATTTCATCTCATTTCAGGTTTATTTTCACAAGGGTGTGATTGTGTTCAGCAGGAGTGTGAAGTTATAGTCCTTCACTTTGAGAGTGTGAAGCCTTTCATGTAATCAAGTGTTCATCTTCAGCAGGAGCACTATTTATCCATGATAGGGGGATTTAAGTACTGGTCTATATATTGTTGCTGCAATGGTGCATGCCTTATGAAGCTTGCATGTTGTTCAAGCTTGGGGAGATTATTTACCTCTTGTGAGATCGTGATGTTAGACAAAATTTCGTGAGATCTGGCTACTAAATGTAGTTGATTTTCTTCTGACAGGGCATGTTTAGTTCTAGCCATGTGAAGCTGAGTGATTGTTTCAAGAGTACACATGTCTCTCTGAAAGACAGTGTTTGTGTCTGAGAGAATTTATTTTACTCTATAGAATTTGGAAGGACTCTATGAAGTTTTTTTTTTGTTTATGGGAGATGTCACACATATGAAGTTTTGATGTCTTGATATTTTGATTTGTACTGGCCAAAAAGAGGTATACTTAGAGTCCGGTAAAAGGCATTGTGTTTATACTTCAGAATATTGAATATTTCTGTGAAGCATCTTGGTATGATAGTTGAAGAAGTTTTGATCTAGTTTGAGAATACTAGAGAAAGTAGACAATTTCTGACTGGATGTCAAAACTTTGTTCAGGACATGTTTTTTTAGCCAAACAAGGAAGTATTATGGACGGTGGTGTCAGGAGGGAGTGTAAAATGTGCATTTGATAGTGCATGCATGCTTATTAGCAAATTTTATTTTGGGGAGAATAACTTCAGAGACAATGAAGGCATTCAAAATTGTTTTGGACGATGTGCATTAATTCTGGTGGAGTTATCTTCCTCATATAACACTCTCATTGACCAAGACCAGTGTTATAACCTAGTGTTGTACCCCAAAATTTGCCCTCCCATTTCCTTAACATTTTCTCATCACAAGACCTTTGAAGATCAAGATCCAGTTAGGGTTTCCTCTGCTCAAGACTTCTCCTTGCATTGTGGACTCAAATTAGGGTTTGTGTTTGCCCAAGGATGTTTTGACCTAAAATGCCTAAGATGACTTTCATGCTTCATGTTGGACTCCCAAGTTTACCCATGCCAAGTTTCAAGTCTTGATTCCAAGTTTTGCCCAGTCAATTGGACAGTTGACCTAGAAATCAACTGTATTGGGGAAAAAGTCAACTGTGGTCAATTGACAGTCAAACCTCATGAAATTTGACCCACATCAACATTATGAACTCATATGGACCATTTGATCAAGTTTGGATCACAATTCCACAAGAAATTTGATCAGATCATCAAAAGGGCAAAATGGTCATTTTTAAGGTTTTGACTGCACAAAGGTAATTTTTGACTGTTTGACCTAGCCAATGGCAAACCAAGCTCACATATGGACTCAAGGACTCAATGAAATGGTCTTGACACATTCATCAAGCTCAAAAGATCCCAAGTACACAAGATTGACAGTTGAATTTCCCAGTCAATTGATCAATTTTGACTGTACACTGAAAAGTCAAACTTTGACTTTTTGGTCAAAATCAAGAGTCAAGATTCATTTTTCATCAAAACATGCCAAATCATGAAACTTGTTCACCAAGAAATCACAAAATGCAAATTAGGGTTAGAAAATGGAATTTTTCATAACTTAGAATTTTTCTAAGTTATGAAAAACCCTAATTTTTTCCCAACTTTGCCCCATCTTTTCACCAAGATCCATTTAGATTCAAACAAAAGTCAAAACATGAAAGTTGTAGCTTGTTGCATAATCTACAACTTTGATTCACAAAGTTTTCTCATTTGAAGCTTGTATCTCAATTTACAATTTTTTGAATAAGGGCACTAAACCATTTTTAACTTAGTGAAATTTTAACCTATTTTGACAAGGTTTTCTACCCCACTTCAAGGCCATTTTTCATACCCTTCCACTTGGAATTTCAATTTGCATTTCAAAGATGGATTGTAGTACACATTCCAAGCTTTCCAAAATGTCCAAGAACTCACCAAACAACCTCATAACTTGAGAGATTCGAATTTCACAAGTTGGCAAAAATTCACTTTTGTTATTCATCAAAACATGTTCATAATCTTGCAAATTTGAACTCAGCTTGCTTTATGCTTGATTACAGGTCCTTGAACCATTCCATACTCAATAATTTAATGCATATTCAATGTGTTAGAGTGTTGTTCTTTGAGTGCAAGCATTGTATGCAAGATTAATCCTAAACTAGATAAAGTGAACTTTCCATTTTTGAAAAGATTAGCTTTATGTCAAATTAGAAATCCAACAAGTACATGGAAGATCTGCTTGGCACAAGATTATGTGCATAACACACTGATCAAGAGAGGCTTATGCAGCACATTAGGAGGCCCCCTACTGACCTAAACTATCAACTTGCTTTTGTTTGCTTCAAGTTCAAGAAAAGTCCATAACTTGTACCAACTCTCTCTTCAGCTTAGAAATACAAGAACAAAGTTATCAAACACCTTCCATAGAACACAACCAAGCTTTGGCACGAATCCTTGACCTCCAAAACACCCTCCATCTCAGAATCATCCTCAAACTGCAAAAACAGAGTTGCCTCTGCAGTTTGAGTACCAACTCCCATTTCCCTCGAGCATTCTTACCAAAATCAATCCATACACATTCCCTAGCATATATGCAAGCTAACCATGACCTAAAACCTGACCTGTAATCCCTCTAACAGCTTCCACCATTTTCATTTTTTCCTTTTGCAGGTGAAGTTCTATAGCTTGATACAATAAGTTTCAAGACAAAGTAAGCATTGAAAAAGCATCCCTGGACCTCAAGGAAGCTTTTCCAATCATTACCTTGCACTAGAAGTTCCTCATTCTCCAGATAGAAGTTCAACTGCACAGGTAAAACTTTGAACTCGTATCTCTCTTATCATGCATCTTTAGTCTTAAGTTTGTGAATAAACAAGGTCCTACTCATAGCCCTGAACATGTACATATCTTTACATTTCATTTCTTTTGCCTGAGTAGAGAGAATTTGTAGTTTGAAAATGGCAGAAAAACTAGGTTAGGATTTGGGGAAGGAGAAATTCTCCCTCATCTTAGAGAGTTAGGTCAAGTTCCATACATGGTTAGAATCGTCTCTTCATGCTGAACATTTGTTGTGTTATGAGTTTTTGCTGAAAAGCCAGGAATCAAGAGTTGGACATTGAAGAACAGAGGCGCGCGTTTTTTCAAATGTTTGTGCTGGAGGTTGAAGACAGTGGCATTGGGCTGGGCTTGTCTTGTGCATTTCTTTTCACACCCCATAATTACTCATGAACCCCCCAAGCCCATTTGTCTTATTTTTAATTCTTTTTGACTTTTTCTTTTTTTGTTTGACTTGTTTATTTTTTCTCAGCATATTAAAATTTTGAAAATATTTTTTCCATCCTTTTTTGAATTTATGGCATATTTATTTGATTTATTTCTTTGTTTATACATAAAATATATGCATACTATTATTTAGAATAAATATAAAAATAGTGTAAATACAATTTTTATTTTTGTTTACATTCTGAAAATATTCCACATAAAAAAATACTTTTTTATTATTATTATTTATTTTATTAAATATTAAATATTTTGCACATAATGCATATTTAAGAAATTAATATATATATATATATATATATATATATATATATATATATATATATATATATATATATATATATATATATATATATATATATATATATATATATATATATATATATATATATATATATATATATATATATATATATATATATATATATATATATATATATATATATATTAATATATTTAGGTTAGAATATAAAAATATTTGAATTTTTTTCATTTTTATTAATATTTGATACAAAAAAATACTTTTTCATAATATACTTCATTATTTTTATTTTTGTACATAATCAATAAATGTTTGTATTAAATTAAACAATAATACATTTTCTTTAAAATTAGGGTTTTTGCCCTAAATTCAAAATACTCCAAAAAATAATATATTTTTTATTTTCTTTTCTCTTTTACATAAATAATATTTTTTTCATACATATACAAAATAAACAATAATATTTTTTATTTGTACCCCCCCTTCCCATATTTGGTTTTGTAATAGCTTAGTAATTTTTATTTTCGCACTTTATCGCTTTCTAATGATAACATGTTAGAATTAGGGTTTGTATGTGAAAAACGATAAAAAATAGTTATGACCTAATCTCAAGATAAACAAGCATGAAAATGGACACACAAATCACACTTGCACCCCTAGGGTACTCCACTTTGTTGCCTTCAAATAAATGGACCATATTGCATGTTGAACTTCTTTGGGCAAAGCAAACAATTTGAATGATCATAGTCCCTCGATAAGACTTTTCAAAACAAACAAAAAAACAAATGATCAAGTCCCTTAAAGAAAATTGCCCAAAGACATTTAACGCCGTTGCAATTATGGTCTAAACGATGACCCGCGCCTGTCCCTTTCACATCCTAACATAAGGTTGTCCATCAAGTTCAATGGTGGAACAAACTTGTTAAAAGGGTTAAAACATAGCAATAATCTTTTGAGAAATTTAGGAGTAGATAACCTCTTAGTTACTTGAATCAAACTTGCAAACTAAAACACTTGCCTAATTTCAAAACCATACCTCACAACACTTTCAAAACAATTTTCAAAAACAAATGAAAATCTTTTCAAAAGACATACACCTTTGTATACATCCCCACATGGATCATTACAAAGGTTGCCTCCACATTGGCTTCTTTTCAAAAACATTTTCAAACCCACACACTCAAGCACCATTTCAAACAATTGAAAACAAAAGGCAAGTGATCTAAGCAAGTAACTAAGAGCCCATGGATAACCATGGATAGAAAGGGTGCTAATACCTTCCCTTTCTATAATCTACTCCCCGAACCCAAGAAAACATCTCAAAAGGTTTTTGCTGTGCTTTTTAACCTTTCCTTAGGATAAAATAAAAAGTCGGTGGCGACTCTTGCTCAACCGAAACATTTGCGAATACAAACGCAAAACCTCAAGTCAGTTCTCCCACCGTATCACACCTAGGATCGTTAATTACTAAGTAACTTCTTGGCTATCTAAAGAGGTCATCCCTTCCCTTATTTTAAACCATGGTTGGTTGTGTTTCCAACTAGTCCTTATGGCTTTTGTTCGGGTGTGGGTGAGCATATTCTGGGTCTGGTTTTGTGAGGGATTTGTTTGTCAATTTTTGGCTAAAAAGGGGGAGAGAGGTTTTGCTCAGTTATTGAGTTTGAAGTTGGTTTTTGAACTTGGTTTAAACAGATGTCAGATATAATGTTATATTCTAACTCTGTTGTTTTTTGTTGTTGTGACTTATGATCTGAGTTATGAACACAATTGTGACATGTGTTCTGAATTACCTAGGATTGTGGTTGGTCACCTCTTAAGGGTTCTCTTATGCCCCCAGTGAGGAAGGTTTATGGATTGAAGGGGAGTATGGTTTCTGGATTGAGGGGGAATATCAATGAAATGACTTCAGGACTGTAATGGACTAGTTCAGGCAACTGTGAAGAAGATGTCAAACAAGATGTCCTAACATCAATCAAACTAAAGATATGTTGCTATGCTACAATAGCTTATGAAGACTAAGACTAACTCTGAGTTTTGTAATCTTTTTATTATTGTAATTTGGGTTGTATTTTGTTTATATGTTTTAGCCAAAATTTGCCAATGAGGAAGATTGTTAGCTCTGTGTGTGTATAATTGGAATTAATTTTAGTAAAACAAATATGGCAGCAATATAAGATGTATTAACTTACTGAGAAAAATAGGTTGAACAAGAAGTCCTTTTCTTATTGAAGAAACATGTTTGTAAGAATAATATTTGGTTTTACAATATTATCTGAGTTTTGATGATAACAAATGAGTATATTTGTATGAACAATTTTAATACTCTAATGTTTGTTATTCTTGAGTATTTAACAAACAGGTTCTGCTTCTGATGAATGGTGTGGCCAAGACATTAGAAGAGAATTAATTCTGCTTCTGCCTTACACAAGTTTTGATGAATAGTAGCAAGACACTCCAGAAGACTCTGAAGTGTATGATCTGATGTTTTTCTAAAGAAACAAGTCAAGATCTGAAGACAAAAGTTTCTACTTACGTCCAGATGCTGAAGACTCATGCTTCTAAAGATAATGTGTTCTAAAGAAACAGTCAGAAGATCTGAAGACATAAGTTACTACTTAAGTCCTAATGCTGAAGACTCATGTTTCTGAAGACAATAAGTTCTAAAGAAACAGTTAGAAGATATGAGGACAAAAGTTTCTACTTGAGTCCAGATGCTAAAGACTCAAGTTTCTAAATATCCAGGGTTCTAGAAAAGGATCTCAAGACCAAGTGCTGAAGTTTCAAAGACAAGGTTCTGAGTGAACAAGTTCTGACGATTGAAGACTTAATTATCTTGAGATTCAAATGTCACGATTATCATGCTTAAATCATCTACCATTATAAGCCTATGAAGTTTCGAAGACAAATGTTACCATTAGCAATGATAAGTACACAGTAAGAAAAATACTTATCCCACTACCTCTCCACTAGCTTGAATTATGGAAAAGAAAAATCAGTAGCAGTACTATTTTCATTATTGTGTAACGACTCTTTTTTAATAGCCAACTCCTTATTTGCTTGGCTATATAAGAAAAGGATTATATGCTTAAAGCATTGTTGGTGTTCAATGTTCAAATAAAAGTTGTCATTATTGGAACATAACCAAAACTATCAACCACTATAACAACAACAAGAACAACTGCTATCGAAATGATTCTTTAATCATGTCGTTGATGATTTCAAGAATATAATGAAATCATTGATTCACAATGTGCTTAATTTCATATACTGCAAGAAGCTTACTAAGCCGCTGAAGATAATGAAGATGATCACGGAAGCTCCAGTTACAAATCCACAACCTGAATGTTGTGCTCTAAAATGATCATTGAAGTAAAAAGAACAAGGGATGTTGTCTATAATGTTCTAAGGTGAATCAAGATGAAGAAGTTCTTATCTTTACTACATCAAGATCAACAAAGCTTTCATAAGCTTATAAAGAATAAGACTTCATCGATTCAAGTGCTTTGGGATGTTGTCCATGAAGAAGCTACTTGAAGAAAATAAGACCATGCATTAAAGCTATAATACAATGAAATATTATTAGTGTGTATTCGGATCTTCTGATGTACTTAATTGATTTTACACTTGCTTGTGTAGAAGCATTCTCTTGTAAGCAAACCTTGTAAAAATAAACGGTTGTTTGATCCTTCATAAGGACCGGTTAGGTCAGAAGCTTTAGGAAGGATTTTTATGTTACTTCTAAAGGACCCATTAGGTCAGAAGCTTTAGAAGGTAACGTGTTCCTCGAAGGATCAGTTAGGTTAGAAGCTTTGAGAAGACTAAGATGGTGGTGTTAGTTGTTATTAGTCACAACAATTGTGTGTGCAGATTGTAATCAATTTGGTCATAGTGGATTAAATCCTTGAGTTCAAGGCGAAATCACCTTGGTAGGATGGACTGGACTAGCTTGAGGGTTTCTTAAGTGAACCAAGATACATCATGTGTTCCTTACTTCTGCTTATGCTTAATTGTCTATGCTTCTACAACACATTCAAAAGCATCACTCAACACAATAATGTTAAGAAGCAAAAGTTTATTAAGAAAGGAAAACCCAACTTAAACCCCCCTTTCTTGCGTTTTCTTCACACATTCAATTGATATCAGAGCCTGGTCATGTTATTGATGGATATCAAACACCTAACAGTGTCAGATAAAGATCTAAAGTCTGTGTGAAGAAATACTCTGGGTGATAGTTACTCCACCTTCAATTACAACCTCATATCAGAAGATGATGATTACGTACTAAATTGTAACCAAATGGATTACCTTGAGCAAGTCTCTGATTCTTCAAAAACAGAAAATGTCAACAATAAAATCTTCTCTCTTGGAGATAACCTATTCAGAACCGAAGAAGAAGATACCAGAAGTCGTAGCATCAAAAGCTCCCAATTCAGATGCATTCATTGTTCCTTCTAATTTGGTAATATGATAAGCATAATCATAATCTCTCCTTATGAAGAACTGATTTTGGGAGATAAAGAAGCACTACAAGAAATGTGCTCCCCAGCGACATAAAGTTGTGACGTGATTATCACGTGGCTAAAAAAAGGCAGTTGCGACGTGATAATCACATCACTAAAAATTTATATATTAAAATTTATATATGTTATACGTTTAGGATTTAGTGACGTGATTTTCACATCACTAGTTTGTGATGTGAAAATCACGTGGCAAATAAAGCCACTTTTACACTGTCCACCTGCTTTTCCTGCAAAAGCAGATATTCCTATAAAATATGTTGCAACATGATTTTCACGTCACAACTTAGTGACATGAAAATCACGTCGCAAATAATTTTCCACCCTCTCCCCAGCAACGTGATCATTCACGTCGCTAATAATTGGTTGTGACGTGAATTTTTAAGTTGTGACGTGAAATTCACGTCGCATATGAGAGTTTTTTTGTAGTGAAGCTCTTATCAGAACCAGATAAGATTTCAAACCTTCTGAAGAAATGCTTATGGGTTTGGTGTTCTTGATTGAGCCAACCTCTTCTGATGATGAATAATGTATTTGCTCAAATATCAAATCACCAGAAAATAAGAAATTTCGCTTGCTGAAGATTAATTTTGTGTGAGTTTGAGATGTTTTTAAGAAATGGATAGTCCACCCTTGACTTTCTCATAAAAATATCATTAGGAATTTCTTCAAGTAAAGAAGAAAGAATGTTGTCTTCTAATTTTGATACATAGGAATTTCATGATGAAGTCTGCAGAAAAATGTCAGAAATCTTGAAGAGAGAAATTCAAATCTCTAAGAAATAATTTGAGTCAGAACGTCTAAAGCCTAACTAATCAAGATGGTAGAAGATCTCATACAAAAATTCTGAATATTGTTTCCTTTGGAAAGTTTCGTAGAAAACTGAAAACTGCTTAGGAAAGAAAGCTTATTGATTCATCATGAATGAAAAGAATTCCCGATGTATGTATTCTTGAATAAAAAATGTTTTAAAAGATGCAAAGACCAAAGCCATTCACTCTGAAGAGGATATGCTGACGAGCCTTGATAGACTAACTCTAAACAAGTTAGCTCATCATTGCAAGAACAAGTTTGTCAGACAAAATCATCAAAAGTTGATGATATTTGTATTAGAATAGATTCTGCAATTTGTTCAAGGAATCAAAAATTCAGAAGACGCTAGGAAATGTTAGTTAATTTTCTCAAGCATATAGCTTCTCAGAAGTTCATGAAATATTGACCTTTTGAAAATTAAGCCTCTATTCAAAGGAAGTTTGACAAACAAATGGATGTTCTGATGATAAAGTATCCAAATATTTGTACTCTGAGGATTGCTCTCAAGAAGTCAGACGGATGACTCTAAACAGAAGAATAAAGAGATCATCTAAAGAGAAGACTGATTCTAGCTCTCAGATTAGAGATTAGAGTTGAAAAGAAACTTATACTCCTCAAAATCAGAAAACAAAAACTCTAAATAATTAAGAGGAACCAGTAAGTAAGAGTTCAGAACCTCTGACGAACCACTCTGAAGAAAGTTGATCAGAAGGTCAAGGATAAGTTAAAGTAAAAAATTAGAATGTAGAGCACTCAGATAAAAGAATCATGGTGAATATTTCAGAATCTCAAAGGTATGTTTTTCTTTCATCTATAATTTATTAGAACTTATGATAAAAATACTTATACAAGTTTAGAAAAAAAAATTTATGCGAAGTGCAACTCCAAGTTGTGAATTCTCTAGTTAGTAAAAATTTCATGATCTGGAACATCCTCTCTCTTCAAGAGAAAAATCTTTTAATCAATTCTCTAGATAATGAGAACACATAGATTTTTTTGGGAATAATAAGATACATATAGTTTCTCATTTAAGCAACTATATTCAATATTTTTATGTATGTCAGTTTCCGGTCTGCCTCTTCTGAATGTTGATTCACTCAAAGTCTTATTTGGAACATCTATGGTACTCTGTTCTTTATGAAGACTGGTTCACTCTATTCTTTTTCTTTGAAATCCTTGTCTTTTGTTAAGTCAGTGATTTATGTCATTCTTACGTTTTGGTACAACCTCTTTCACCCACTTGAGTTTATATATATCAATAGTGATTTATCATACTTATCTTTTCCTCTCATAAACCAATTCCTATCAAGATTTTTCCTCTCATGTTTCCATCATGCATCAACCAACCTTTCTTGGAAATAAATATATTATTTAAATTATCATTGAAAAACAAATTGAAATTATTCCTCTTGAAAGTAACATTGCTCATAGCACCACAGATGTGTCATACTTTCAACAATGGACAAGATACTTCACTATGCTGAAGAAACATGTCTACGTGAATCTTGTTAAAGAATTATGGAAGCATGCTTATCTTGACTATGAAAATTGTTCTAACCTCTCCTATATCTTTGAAATTCATATCACCATTATTCCCTTCTCAATCACTCTTGCAAGTGGGTGTGAAAATGTTGGTGTCACCATTGACTTTGTCAAATCTAGGTTTATTTTGTCCGAGAAATTTGCTTCTCTTTATGACATGTCATCAGGATATGAGCCTATAAACTCTAAAAATCTACTGCCCATTCCCAAAGCTTAGTTTAAGCTTGTGTTGTACAACTTTCTTCCCATAAGGGAAAACCAATACCTTTTGAGGTATGATGATGTAATACGGTGGGAGAACTAACTTGGTTGTTTTGCGTTTGATCGCAAATGTTGTGGTTTAGCAAGAGTCGCCACTGACTTTTCTTTTATCCAAAAGGAAAGGCTGAAAAGAACAGGAAAGACCTTTGAGATGTTTTCTTGGGTTCGAGGGGTAGATTATGAAAAGGGAAGGTGTTAGCTTCCTTTCCATCCATGGTTTTCCATGGGCTCTTAGTTACTTGCTAGATCACTTGCTTTTGTTTGAATGTGCTTGTGGTGTGAGTTTTGAAAGTATTTTGAAAATGTCTTTGTAATGGTTCTCGTTTCTATAAGAACGCGTACAAAGTTTTATTTCGAAAATAGTTCAAAGAAGTGTTTGTGTCTTTTGAAAGTGATTTTGAAAAGGTGTCTTTGTAACAGCTCTCATTTCTATAAGAACGCGTACAAAGTGTTTGTCTTTTGAAAATGTTTCTAGATGAAAGTGTTGGTGTAAAAAATGTTTTGTTGTGAGCAAGCGAGCAACTAGGAGCGAATCTACTTACTCAAAAGGTCTTAGATGTTATTTTCCTCCTACTTTATATGTTACTATCTTACCATTGTTTTGGTAGGAAGCCCCCATCATTGGATGTGAAAGGACGGGCGTGGGACGTTTGTATAGTCATAGAAGGCAACCTATGGGACGTTTTAGCAATGTCGTTTTAGTGACTAGATCGTTTATCGAAGGCAACATTAAGGGTCATCGAGGGACTACAATCTTTTATCGAGGGTCTATGCTAAAACGCCCATGTTCGAGGGACATGACTATTTTCCGATATGCAACAAGTGAGATTACCCTTAGGGTGTATGTGTGAATAATGCGTTTGATTGCATGCATTTTAGTCTTTGATTTTTGGGTTGTCTATTTGTTGTTTTTATGTTTCCATACACACCCTAATTACTAACAATATATGAAAGCAATAAAAGAGCGGGAAAAGTAAAGTCCTACACTATTACATCATTAAGGGGATGGGGGTACAAATTTACAAATGGGGATTTGCAAGAAATTAAAGTCCTAATTATCTATTACAACCATATTGAAATAATGTACAAGAATTGAAATGGACTTGTTTTGTTTTAGTTAAGAAATAAGTTTACTTAAGAAAATATTTTGATCTTTTTGTTCTAAAAGGAATAAAGTAAAACATGTGAATATGAAATATTTTTGGTATTTTTGGTTATTAAAAGAAAAATAAGATAAATAAGAGAAAAAGGAGTCAGAATCAGCATATTGCTGAAAACAAGGAGGAACAGAAGTTCTGACTCTGATACGCTGCAAGAGAGAAAATGTTAGTGAGAAAGTGGAGGGTCAGAAGTTCTGGGCCTGGGTACACCAAGTTTTGAGGTCGAGGGGTTCAGAATCTATAGCGTAGCTGGGAACCTAGAAGTTTATATATCTCTGGCAAGTCAGAAGTTCTGATTGTTTGAGAGAGTGAAGTGATTATGCTGTTAGGTGAGGATATCTAGAAGTTCTGATTTCAGAGTATCGTCTGACAGATAAATGGGTAAAAAATGTCAATAAATAAACCTAAAAAAGATGCTTCTTGGGCTAGAACCCAGGACCCTGAGCACTAATGTCTTATGCACACGCTTTCATCTCTTTCTCCATGCTATACAGAACATCTGCAACTTAGTCATTTCATAACAGAATAGAAAACACAAACATAGCAATTATGGCAGGTTTCCCCCATGGTTTCAGAAGCATAAAAAGTGTCTAGACTATAAATCAGAAACAAACATGTATCTGCTAGTTCTAGTTTCCTTAAGAAGTTATGAACCTATGTTCTTCCTATTTAGGCAGTCAAGTACATGAAACCTCAGAATATGTACAACATCAGAATCAAGATGTCTACATTGTGTTTTGAACATGCAAGTCTAACAATGCTTAAGTGATATGATGAGGGTTAGCAGAAGCTTACCTTGCAGCTGAGAAATGTTCTGTGAGCTGGAGTCTGGTTCTGACTGCTTGTAATGTTTTGATTAGCTTCCTCATGTATTCAGAAGGCTGGAACAACCTTTAGCTTGGGTTATGAATGGTGAATAGATGATTTGGTTAAGAAACACTTGAGGGAAATTGGAGTTTTAATGCAAGAATAAAAAACTAGCAGGTTTTATATTTGTGTTTGCAGTTTCAGATTTATGAAAATTTTAGAAAGGTTTCAAAGCTTTCCCTTTTAATTTTTCTGACCGGCCCCCTCATAGTTGCAAATGAAGTTCAATTTGTAGGCAAGAATTTTGCAGCTTGGAGAAGTCAAAAGTACCAACATCATGCTAGCGTGTTGGCTTGTTCTTGAAGCAAGATAAAATAAGCATGGTGATTAGCAGCTTTTATCCGTGCCTAAGCTGGATTTGTAAGCATGAATTAAGGAAAAGTACCCTCAGAGGCAAAAGCAAAGCATGTGCCCAACATAAACTTGTACAAAAGTTTGCTTTTCAAGGACAACAATGATACTTCTATCTCACACGTGGGGAAATCCTTTGGATAAAAACTCAAAAGTTGTTGTGAGCATTAAATGATGATGAGGTTTATCAAACCAGAAATCCTACGACATGAGATTATGCATCATAGCTTAATTTTGGGCCAGAAGTTCAACATCAACGCAGCTTAGAACAAACATCCAACTTCTGATCCTTGAACCTCTTTGCTCCAGCATGTTCTGAGCGAGTTCTCAGACTATCCAGATAGCTTATGACATGCTTTATAAATCCTTTTTGAATTACTCTTGCAAATTCTGACCGAACCTACGTGAAAACTGGCCCAGAAGTTGTAGACAATTTCTGATTTAAAAATTCTTAGAATTTACTAAATGTTTAAGTTTCAGGGACGTGACTTTGAGGATGTATAACTTGAACTCCCAGCATTTCTAGAAGAAGTTCTGTTCTGTAGTATTTTAAGTCTCATTGGGATTTAAAACTCTTGAGTTCGAAGTTCTTCCAGAATCAGCTTGCATTATGGTGATAATCTGATCAGAAGTTCTGAGCTTGTCATATTTCTTAAACACTTAGAAAAATTCTAAGTATTTAGAGTTTTAACCTTTCCAAAGTAATTTTGACTTTTGAATTTCTTGATGAAACAAACTTCATATTTCAACATGTCTTAATGAAATATGGTTTTTGAAACTTGATTTTTGATCCAAAAGTCAAAGTTTGACTTTTCAGTGTGCAAATGACCATTTTGCCCTTGTGAATGACTTTCTTGGAAAAAATTTAATTCAAAGCTTGAAATTGGATGAAAGCAAACTTGAGGGTCCAGGATGATCTTTTGAGAAATGAGAGGGCAAATTTTGGGGTACAATAGCTGCCCCTGTTCAATCTTCTTAAACCTGAAGATTTAAATTGGCGGATCCGCCATTCGTGACTTTAAGGTGGAAGATGATTGGACACTATAGTACCCAAAAATTTTCACTTGAAGATAAAATGGGAATGGGCTTATAGATGCCATTTGGAGGAATGATGGAGATTTGTCGGAGATGGGCTTGTAGATACCATCCGAAGGTGACTGTTGATGGAGAATGTACTAAGTCTGAACTTGATTTCAACTGGAAAAGAATTAGAATAAATATTTGGAGCGACTTATCTGATCCAGAAGAAGTCTTGTATGTTGTTTGACTGGGAATAATCATAATAAATCTTTGTGCGATTTATCTGAACCAAAGAAAGTGCCTGCGGGAAAAGAATCAGAATAAATCATTGAGAGATTTAAACTGAACCCAAAGTATTCTTTTTGGGAAGTATCAGGATGAACCGTTGAGGGGTTTAAACTGAACAAAAAGAGATCTTAAACATTCTTTAACTGGAAAGAATCAGAGTAAATCTTTGTGTGATTTTATCTGAACAAGAGAAAATGGTTGCGAGAAAGAATCAGAATAAATCGTTGAGGGATTTATCTGAACCCGAAAGGTTCCTTTGGAAAGCATCAGGATAAACCTTTGAGGGGTTTAAACTGAACCAAAAGAGGTCTTGAATATTCTTTAACTGGAAAGAATCAGAATAAATCTTTATGCGACTTATCTGAACCAGAGAAAGCGTCTGCGGGAAAGAATTAGAATAAATTATTGAGAGATTCATCTGAACCGGCAGGGATCTGGAGAAGAATCAGAATAAATCATTGAGAGATTTATCTGAACCAGAGAAGACAACTGCAGGAAAAGAATCAGAATAAATTGTTGAGATATTCAAACTGAACCGACAGGGATCTGGAGAAGAATCAGAATAAATCATTGAGAGATTTATCTGAACCAGAGAAGATAGCTGCTGGAAAAGAATAAATAAATTGTTGAGATATTTAAGCTGAACCGGAAGGGGTCTGAAAGAAACATTTGTTGTGTAGATGGTTGACCAATCCTTTCTTGGGAATTGATCTGTAATTGACTTGTTGAAAATTTGATGATAATTTTCTGTTGATTGATCTTTCCTGAAAAAGATGAAAGGTTAGTTGTATGCAATGTCATGATGTATGAAATGCATGGTGTAATGATGTTCCCAAAATAAATGAGATTGTGTCGTATGTATTTGTGTTGTCAATGTTATGACGTATGGGAGCGATGTATGGACATGTTAATTGTTATACCACAGTGTTGCTGGGGAAGATAAATCCTTGAGTATCGTTGGGTACAAAGGGTTTAAGTCTTCATGTTTTGAAGTTCTAATGATTTGATGAGCTTCCATTTGTTAGAGAAACAAACTCTGTTGTGTAAAGAAAAAGCCGTGTATTGCTTGTGAAATCCTGTTGGGGAATCCTGAGGAATTGGGCGACTTTTACTGGGGAGTGATAACTGGAAGTTTTGTTCCACCGAGGATGTGAGAGAGCTTGATATCATTAAGCTGCACATTATGGGATATTTTATGGATTAGTCTAAAGACATTATCCTATTTCTTAAAGCCATTAGTGATTGTCTTTCTATTTTCTGTTCTTTTTTTGTTCATTCGTAAACAGTATTTACGTTCAAAAATAAATTATTGGACGTTTTCGCAAACAAAGCACGGAAAAAGAAAAAACAAATAGGTTTGCACTTTCAAAGGGATATCTTTGTATTAACTTGAATAAGTATTTTTTTGGTACAATTAGACGATCATCCTAGTAAGAGAATGCCGTTGTAGAAAAATAATGAAAATTTGATACAAAGAAAAGATAGCTATGTGAAATAATCCCATGGGGTTCCCATTCTGCTATAGCCTTCGCATCTCTGAGCGTCTTGTCCACTTGATGCCTTGTCCGAAGTTGATTGGATTGATCAGAACCAATGAGTTTTTCAGTCGAAGCTAAAGGTTGTCTGTAAGGTGATCCAACGGGACATAGTCATACACTTTAATTCCCTAACTTTTTCCTGGACCGCCCTTTTAGGTTTTCAGTCCACCGGGATACCCTTTTTTGCCTAAGTCGCCCTTTCGGTTTTTCAACTTGCCGGGTGTACAGATGTTTTTGGTTTTATCCCTAATTTTTGCCCGAACCTTTTTGGTTCGCTGGTATGCCCTTGTTTTGCCTAGGTGTGTCAACCTAGAGGGTCTCTTATGCATGGTATCTTTTGACTATGTCCACGTTCACAGGGTGTGGAAGGTCGTCGCCATCCATAGTGGTTAAGATCACTACTTCACCAGAAAATATGCTTTTGATCACAAATGGTCCTTCGTATGTAGGAGTCCATTTGCCCCTGGGATCACCTTGTGGTAATATGATACACTTGATTACCAAGTCACCAACCTGATATACGTGACGTCTGACCTTTTTGTTAAAAGCTTTGATCATACATTTTTGGTACATCTAGCCATGACAGACATCCGTAAGCCTCTTCTCGTCAATTAGGTTTAACCGGTCAAGTCGAGTTTGGATCCAGTCGTCTTCATTTATCCCTGCTTCCTTTATGATTCTTAGAGAATGTATTTGTACCTCAATTGGTAGAACAACTTCCATGCCATATACCAAGGAGAAGGGAGTTGCCTATGTCGATGTGCGCTCCGTGGTACGGTAACTGTGGAGAGCGAATGGTAGCATATCATGCCAGTCCTTGTAGGTTACTGTCCTTTTTTGTATGATCTTCTTAATGTTATTATTTGTGGCTTCAACAACGCCATTCATCTTTGGCCAGTAAGGGGAAGAATTATGGTGTTGGATCTTGAATTGCGCGCATAGTGCGGTGATCATAGTATTGTTGAGATTCGTACCATTGTCTGTGATGATTCTCTCTGGGATGCCGTACCGACAAATGAGATTCTGTTTGATGAAACGGGCCACGACATTCTTGGTAACAGAAGCGAAAGAAGCTGCCTCAACCTACTTCGTGAAATAGTTAATAACCACCAAGATGAAGCGGTGTCCACTAGAAGCTGTAGGTTTGATTTCTCCAATCATATCGATGTCCCGCATTACGAATGGCCAGGGAGTAGTCAGGACATCTAGAGGGACTGGAGGCACATGCACTTTGTTAGTGTAGATCTGACACTTGTGACAGGTTCGTGAATGTTGATAACAATTTGCTTCCATGGTAGACCAATAATAACCTGCCCGTAGAATCTTCTTAGCTATCGTATGCCCACTGGAATGGGTGCCAAAAGTGCCTTCATGTTAATCAACCATGATCTTTTCTGCCTCAGCCTTATCTACGCAACAAAGAAAAACAGAGTCATGGTTGCGCTTGTAGAGAATATCATTCCTGATGAAGAACTTAGCAGAGAATCTTCTCAAGAACTTCTTATCATTGACTGAAGCTCTTTCCGGATACTCTTGAGCCTCGAGATACCTCTTGACTTCATGGAACCAAGGTTGGTCCATTATTTCTTCAGTATTAATCTCGTGACAGTAAGCTGGTTCATCCATCCGTTCAATGGTGATCTGGGGAGCCTTGTTACCCCACTTGAGTTTAAACATGGATGACATTGTGGCTAGCGCGTCTGCTAGTTGATTTTCCTCTCGTGGAAAATGCTCGAAGGTAATTTCCTTAAAGTATGGGATTAATTTCAACACATGTTCTTTGTAGCGGATGAGGTTAGGGCGTTTAGTGTCCCATTCTCCTTTGATCTGGCTGATGACTAAGGTTGAATCTCTGAATACACTTAAGGACTTGATCCCCAAATCTATGGCAGCTTTGAGACCAAAAATGCACGCTTCGTATTCTGCCATATTATTTGTACAATTGAAGCAAAGTCTTGCAATAAAGGGAGTATGACATCTTTCAGGGGATATGATTACAACACCTATGCCATTTCCGAGCGCGTTGGAGGCCCCATCAAAAACAGGGTCCATTGGGATCCTTGTTCAGGTTCGTCATATGGTCTGAGTTCCTCACAGTTGTTTACCATCATAATGTCTTCATCTGGGAATTCAAATTTCATGGACTGATAGCCATCCATAGCTTGATGAGCAAGGTGATCGACTATTACACTACCCTTTATTTCTTTTTGGGTAGTGTACTGAATGTCATATTCAGTCAGGATCATCTGCCATCTCTCTATTCTCCCAGAGAGGGCGGGCTTCTCGAATATATATTTTATTGGATCCATATTGGATATGAATAAGGTAGTATGGGTAAGCATATACTGTCTTAGTCGGAGAGCAGCCTATGCCAGAGCACAACAAGTTTTCTCAAGCAGTGAATATCTTGTTTCACAGTCGGTAAACTTTTTGCTCAGGTAGTAAATAACATGCTCTTCTCGGCCAGACTCGTCATGCTGCCCCAACACACACCCCATTGGATTTTCCAAGACAGTTAGATACATGATCAAGGGTCTTCCCTAGACTGGCGACATCAAAACAAGAGGATCTTGTAGGTACTCTTTGATCTTGTCGAAGGCAGCTTGGAATTCATCATTCTATTTGACTACTTGATATTTCTTCAGTAATTTGAAGATTGGTTCACAAGTAGCTGTTAAGTGAGAAATGAATATGGCAATGTAGTTTATCCGTCCTAAGAATCCTATGACTTCCTTCTCAGTACGAGGAACAGGCATTTCTTGTATTGCTTTCACCTTGGCAGGATCCACTTCGATACCTTTACTGCTGACGACAAAGCCTAAGAGTTTACCGGACCTCACCCCGAATGTGCATTTGTTCGGGTTCAACCTCAACCTGTACTTCTTTAGTCTCTCAAACAGTTTCTGCAAATGGTCAAGATGTTTCTCTTCAGTTTGAGATCTGGCTATCATGTCGTCCATATAGACCTCTATTTCGTGTGTATCATGTCATGAAATAGAGCTACCATGGCACGTTGATAGGTTTCCCCAGCATTCTTTAATCCGAGTGGCATAACCTTGTAACAGAATGTGCCCCACTGTGTAACAAAGGTCGTTTTCTCCATGTCCTCCGGTGCCATTTTGATTTGATTGTAGCATGAGAAACCATCCATGAATGAGAATACTTTATGTTGTGCAGTATTGTCAACAAGAATATCGATGTGGGGAAGTGGGAAATCATCCTTAGGGCTTTCCCTATTCAAATCTTTGTTGTCCACACACATGCGTACTTTGCCGTCCTTTTTAGGAACTGGAACAATATTGGCGACCCATTGTGGATAGGAGGTGAAGTCTAAGAATCCGGTGTTGAATTGTTTCATGACTTCAGCCTTGATCTTCTCTGACATGTCTGGCCGCATGCGATGGACTTTCTGTTTTATCAGAGGGCCGTCTTCTTTTGTTGGTAGACGATGGACCACTATATCAGCATCAAGTCCTGACATGTCTTCGTAAGACCAGACAAAGACCTCAACATAATCATGTAGCAATTGAATTAAGCGCTTCTTGACACTAGATTCTAGATTGGCACCCACCTTGACTTCTTTCTTGTCCTCTTAGGTACCAAGGTTAACTATGTCCACTGGTTCTTCGTGGGGCTGTATGGTCCTTTCTTCTTGTTGTAGTAATCTGGAAAGTTCCCCTGGTACTTCACAATCTTCCTCACCTTCGGCTTCGGCTTGGTAGATTAGATTTTTAGAGTCACAAAAGGCCATAGCAGAATTGTTACCCATGGAATTCCGAATGGATGTAGATCTGCATTTTGAATGTGAGTGTGTGTAAGAGTATAGCTATCTTTGAAAGAAATAAAAATGTAGAAAAATAAAGACAAAGAGCACAAAGTTTGTATGCAAAAGCGTCCATGATTCATTGATGACATATGAAAATGAAGTAACAACCCTTACAAATGGACCGTTGTGCCATGGGTAAGACACAAGGTTTTAAAAGTCTAAATTGTTTAATTATTACAGATCCGACAAAATTTAGACAATTACTGTTGGATAAAAGTAATTGGGACAAAATCTTTAGCTTCCCAGTTGCTGAGTCCTCCGTTGATGGTTGGGAAAATCCAGTCTTCTAGGTCAAAATTGTCATCATCATCATCCTCCATTGCGTTGACTCCATGGTTGCTGGTCTTCAAAGGTGGTCCTCCAGCACGAGCATGGCGTATAACTTTTTGGGCCCCTGAAGTGAAACCCAAACCAAATTTGTCAGATTTGTAAGGCATATCCGGGAGTTGGCCCAAAATAGTACACCCACCTTCTTCGATCACGACCCTGGAATCTTTCAGTGAAGACATCTTTAGCGGAGGTCTTGTATTCTTTGGGACTTGGGAAACAGTCTTGGTAGCTGCCACTATTTGTGGGACTTCCTCGAAGTGCTGAAATGGGGTTTTGATGAATTCACCATCCAATTCCACGTATCTGAAGGAGTTCAAGTGACTGACCATATATTCCTCTTCTCCATGGACAGTAATGATTTTCCCCTTGGTTGGGTATTTCAGCATTTAATGTAACGTAGAGGTGACAGAACCAGCGTTGTGAATCCATGGTCGGCCCAATAAACAGGAATTGGAAGGGCGAATGTCCATCACGTAAAAAGTTGAATCAAAGGTTTGAGTTCTAACTTTTATGGGGATGTCCACCTCCCCATGCACCATCCTCTTTGAACCGTCGAAGGCCCTTACCACTATGTTGTTGGGTTTTAAGGTCAAACCTTCACAGTCGAGTCTATCCAAAGCTTTCTTAGGTAGAACATTCAAAGACGAACCAGTATCAACCAAGACATGGGCCAAAGTTGTGCCCCTTGCATTCGACAGAGACATGCAACGCCTCGCTGTGTTTCCTCCCTCTAGGTGTAAAGTCAACATCAGAAAAGCCTAAACCATTGTCAGCTGTTAAACTGGCCACACAGTCTTGGAACTGATCAGCAGAAGTTTCTTGTGGTACATGGGCAGTTTTAAGAAATTTTACCAAGGCCTTCACATGAGCCTCGGAGCACAACAATAAAGCCAACATGGAAATATTTGACGGAGTCTGCCCTAGCTGTTCGACTACGTTGTAGTCGCTTCTCTTTATAATTTTCAGAATTTCTTCCATATCCTTTTAGGAGGCCTCTGGGATAGATACTGATTGCGCCTTCATCCAGATACGCTCAATCATAATGCCTTTGCCCCGAGTCTCGGTTGACTCGGTGGTAAGGGTGTCAGTAGGGATATAACCATAGGAATTGTAGTAGTAGTGTCAACAGGAACAGAAGCAGGGATGATCACATGACATGTAATAGTTTTCGGAGGAGCAATCTCTGGGGAGAATATTCTTCCACTTCGAGTTATCTTGCTGGTTCCCGCAATGTTGCTGATGTCGAGGTCAGCCTTCTCAAAAATTGAGTCTTCATCGGCCAGCCAATCCTGTTTGACGCCGTGATAGTAGACGTCGCCCCCAGTGTTCCATGGGAAAATTTTATCTGAGGAGTACGGGATTGGCCCTGGCATAATAATTATTAGTGGAGCCACTTTATGAACTAATGTAATCCTAACGGGTTTTTTTGGTGGAGACCCTGGAAGGATTGGCGGAAATGGTTACTATTGAAACATCATTGTAAGAAATGGTTGGAACGAGAGTCTTTTCAAACAAAATCTCTTTGTCATCCATTAGGCGCTGGATACCTGCTTTTAATAAATGACAGCCAGTTGGTAGAGATATACAGAGGTGGCAGTATTCGTCACAACCTGAAAATAAACCGGCTTTCAACAAGTTCTTCTTGACAGTCAGGAGAGGAGTAGCAAGTTCATCAACATCATTAACAAACATATCATTCAACAGTGTTAACATCACGACCATGCTTGGGCATATGAGTGGTGATAACATTTGGGATCTCAGGAGCATCAAATTCAATTTATTTTTCTTCGAGGAGGTCTTGCACCTTGTTTTTCAAAGCCCAACAGTTGTTGGTATCATGGCCTGGACTTTCTGAATGGTAAGCACTGCGAGCATTAGGATGGTAATGAGGAGATGCGGTGTTGGGATTCTCCAGGGATTCTTTCAAAGTTACCAGATTAGATCTCAATAAATGTGGCAGGACTTGAGATATCGTCATATTTATATAGGTAAATTGTCTTACTGGTCTTTCTGTTCTTGGGTGGTTGCTCCTTTGTTGAGTAGGTGCAGACTTATGGATCATGACAGCCCCTATCACTGGACGACGTTCAGTTCTATCTTGATTTCTTTAAGGGTATACAATACCAACTTCTTTCTTCCCGATAAATGGTTTTCTCGTGGAACTGGAGGATGCGTCTTTTTGAATCTTCCCACTCTTAATCCCAACTTCCACTCTTTCCCCGGTCAAGATTAATTCAGTGAAGCCCGATGAGGAGCTTCCAATTAGATGATTAAAGAAAGGACCGAACAGGGTACCCAGAAACATGTCTACTAGTTCTATTTCAGATAGGGGAGGCTGGACTCTTCCTGCTAAGTCCCTCCATTTCTGAGCGTAGTCTTTGAAACCTTCACCTGAAACCATAGCCATACTCTAGAGTTGAGTACGGGCGGGAGCAAGGTCTGCATTGTACTGATACTATTTATAAAAGGCAGCGGAAAGGTATTCCCAATTATGGATATTGGCCCTCTCCAGTTGATAGAACCAATCTAGCTGAGTCCCGGATAGACTATCCTGAAAGAAGTGGACCCACAATTCTCTGTCAGCAGTGTGAGGCTGTATCTTCCTCACATAAGATCAGAGGTGCATCTTGGGACATGAAACCCCATCGTACTTAGCAAATACCGGTGCCTTGAACTTTGGTAGAATAACAATCCCATACACCAAACCCAGCTCTTCAAAGTCCAGCCCGAGCACTTTCTGAATCTCCATTGCACTTAGACGCTCTTCCAAATGTTTGTATTTGTCGTCATCCAGAGGATACCACTCTTCAGAGTAATCCTTCTCTTCTTCCTATTCAGGTTCTGGATGGGAAGTCACTTCCTTGCCTTTCCCTTCTTAATTATCCTTTTCACCAGATGACGTTGCGAAGTCTAGGGTCCATCTGGCTTGTCCTTGGAACCTTCTTCTTAGATTCAGAACTCCGGTTGTTTTCTTTGCTTTCTTCTTCTTTTCTTCAATCAACAAATTTTTCAAATCCTCTTGTCCTTTGGCTGGAGTCAAGAACATCTGTTGAAACTGAGCATTATGTGCCTGGAGGTCTTTCACTGTCTGCTCGAGAACCATCTTACTGAAATAAACAGTAGAAAAATGAGGAGACTTGTTGTAAGAAACCTTCTTATGTTATGATGAATGGTAGACACATATGCAATGATTTCAAGGAAATTAGAGATTAAAATTTTCTTTAGACCAAAAAGGAACACACGTTATATTAATAAATCAAATTTTTAGTACATGGTGCCTCTTTTGGGCTTACAAAGAAATACAAAAACTCTAAGATGAAAAAGTTATACGCATCCTCTTTGGTGCAATGTAGGCGTTCATATTCCGCTCCTCATGAAGATGCTTGGTGAGTTCCAAAACCTTCTTCTCATTGGCGTAGAATTGGGCCTCGAAAGTGTCTCGTTCCCCCTTAAGCTGTATCCAATCCCTTTGCAAGTCTTCAAGAGAAGTAGGCATGTCAGGATACAGGATAGTGTATGAAATATCTCCTTCCACAACAGGCTCTATAATAATCGGGAGAATGGAGGGGTAAGGCATTATAAGAATTTGAGCACGAGCTCGTACCCATTTGAGGTAAGGCTCAAGAGGGATGGAATTATTATGCCCCAATGTCTTGCTATCTACCTTGTTCAACATCCTCCAATCTCGGATAAACCTTTGGCGGTGACCTTGGTCGTCATTCTCGTAGTCAAATACCAAACCTTGAATGAGTATCTCATATGGGCTATCCCTTCGGACATAACCAAACTGTCTTAAGGCTAAGCATGGGTTGTAGGTGATACCTCATCTAATGCCAAGTAAGGGGACATTAGGGAATTCTCCACAACGGTCGACGATAGTAACATTCTCTATAGATCGGGAACACCAATGAATGTCTGAATGTTTGAGCGTCATCAACCTATGTGACCACCTTGAACCTTGCTCGTTCTTCAATACAGATTGGGGAAGATGCGAAATAAACCATCTTGCCAAAAGAGTAGTACAACATATAAGGATACCTATTTTCCTCATAGTGCGAGTGTGAAAAGAATGTAGGATGTCCCCTAGCAAAGTAGGCACCGGGTTACGAGACATGAAGATTTTGACGGTGTTCACATCTATGAGTTGGTCAAGATTTGGAAACAAAACCATCCCATAGATGAGGAGATCCACAATTTCCTCAAAAGCTTGTAAGTCTAAAGAGTTCCAACAATTTTGGGCTTTCTCAAACAAGAACTTTGCTAAGAAACCTTTGACACCACTCCTTGTTTCCCAATTGGTTGTGATATCAGATGGTTGCAAGTGTAAGGCTTGAGAAATCTCTTCTGGATTTGGATCTCTTTCTGTACCGTTGAAAGGTAGTCGACTGAGAATGGGAAGCCTCAGGAGTTGGGAGAATTCTTCCAAAGTTGGCACAAGTTGATAATCGGGAAATGTGAAGCAATGGTGTAGAGGATCAAATAACTGGAAGAGCACCTTCATCATGTCCTCATCAGTGTTGGAGGTCACCAAGTTTAGTAGGCGACCATGTATTTCGGTAAATGGAGAGTTTTCAGGAACCCTTGATGCTAGCTCTTTAAGTTGAGGATGGATCCTTACGAGGTTGACTTGAATGGTTTTCCTACGAATAGAATCCATGTCCTACAAAACAGAACAAATATAAATCCCAAGATCCTTGAAATGGTTAGTGAGTATGAGTATGATGTTATGATGTTTATGATGTTATGTACAAATATATACAAATAAAGCAAACAAGTCCTTAGGTTTAGGCTTTCATGGAGTCTCATATGTAAGTACCCTCTTGAAGTTTAGTTGTCTTAAACTTGTAATAGCAATAGTAACCGGGTTCTAAGGAGCTCAATCACTGGTTTGTTTCCTCGGGCATTATTTCAGCGCAAGCCTCTTTAATGGAGACTGAAATATCCCAAAAAACCAAACCTCAATGAGTGTAGTATCGAGTACCTACCAACTTCAGACTGCACCAAAGTCGGTCATCTCACTACGTCCTAATGGCCAAGTTGGTTAAGTAAAGGTTCTAGAAGTTAGTTAGTGCTTCATGACATCACTCAGCGGCCCCGTATTCTCCTTGACTACTCAAGGGCTACCGGTACCCAAAAATATGTCACACTAACGTAGCTATTGCTTAGACCATGTCGGTATACCCCGCACAGTTTCCATAATGTATTGCTACTTACCTATAAGGTATCCCAAATCCGGGTAGAGGATTCAAACCCAAACAAAGAACCATAATGTAAAGCATACAAGTCAAACAATGAAAGCAAATAAATGTGATCTATCCCTAAGGTAACCCCACTTTTAAGATACTCCCCAGCAGAGTCGCCAGTTATGTAATACGGTGGGAGAACTGACTTGGTTGTTTTGCGTTTGATCACAAATGTTGCGGTTTAGCAAGATTCGCCACCGACTTTTCTTTTATCCAAAAGGAAAGGCTGAAAATAACAGGAAAGACCTTTGAGATGTTTTCTTGGGTTCGGGGGGTAGATTATGAAAAGGGAAGGTGTTAGCACCCTTTCCATCTAGGGTTTTTCATGGGCTCTTAGTTACTTTCTAGATCACTTGCTTTTGTTTGAATGTGCTTGTGGTGTAAGTTTTGAAAGTATTTTGAAAATGTATTTGTAATGGTTCTCGTTTCTATAAGAACGCATACAGAGTTTTATTTCGAAAATAGTTCAAAGAAGTGTTTGTGTCTTTTGAAAGTGATTTTGAAAAGGTGTCTTTGTAACGGCTCTCGTTTCTATAAGAACGTGTACAAAGTGTTTGTCTTTTGAAACTAGGAGCGAATCTACTTACTCAAAAGGTCTTGGATGTTCTTTTCCTCCTCCTTTAGATGTTGCTATCTTACCATTGTTTTGGTAGGAAGCCCACATCATTGGATGTGAAGGGACGGGTGTGGGACGTTTGTATAGTCATAGAAGGCAACGTATGGGAAGTTTTAGCAATGTCGTTTTAAGGAGTAGATTGTTTACCGAAGGCAACATCGAGGGTCATCTGTAGCGGTAGAAATGTTCAAGACCAAGCCATTGGATTGACTAGACTTTATACAAATAAAAATAAAAATCGCCACCGCACTTTATTGTTTCCAAAGGAATTGGAAAAGAGTGAATAACCCAAAAAAGGGGGGAAAGATTCAAGGTAAGGGGGTTGGTTATACAAAGGGAAGGTATTAGCACCATAAACATCTACGGTACTCCGCAAGAACCTCTTTGAAAAATCTGTATATTTTGGCTATAAAAATGTGTTGTATATAAAATGGATGGTGGAGGTGAGAAAAGAAATATTTTTATGATTTTTGCACCCGCCGCGGTTGCGAACCTTTAGTGCCTACGTACCACCTTTCGTGCAATAGGGGATCAGGGTACACGTAGTTCTTCTTTTAAAAATTTGAAACACAAGTGTGTTGGTTAATTTTATGAGATAAGACATCATCGTCATTGTCCGTGTGAAAAACATACTTACTACCCACAATCATGAGAAAGGAGAATTTGCATCATCTCAAAGTGGAGGATATGGCTTGGATTTTAAAATCAACAATGCCTCACTCAACACCAAAGTGGAAAATATCTCTCTTTACTGCATATTGTAGAAGTATAGTTGTTTGCATCACTACAAGGATTAAAAAGAGTCTAATCTTTTAAGAAAAGTTTTAAAATAAAAAGCCAAAGTGGAAAAAATGGTTTGAAATGAGATTGATTGACTTTTAGTCTTCTCACAACAATGTCAAGGTATTATTAAACTGATTGAAATTTATTTATGAAAATGTTTTGAAAATGCATGGACCTAAGTCCAAGTTTATTATGAAAGTATTTCAAGTTTAGAAATAAGAAGAGTTTTTAAAAGGAGGGAGAAGATTTTTGAAACTAAAAAAGATGGGAGGAGATGAAGAGACTATCCTAATGCATAAGGTAAAAGCTAGGGATAAGAACCATCTAACCAACAAGAAGCCAATACTTGACATTATGAGTCACTATAGAATTCCCATTCTTTGGATTGAAACCAAGAAAGCAAAGATACTAGACCTCTTGAGCGAACCAAACTTCAAGTGTGTTAAGTCTTTGCAAAAATTGGGCAGAGTAACGGCTGTATACGGATGAATTCTAGATTACAAAAAAAGTATGTAATAACAATAACCTGCACACAAAACAAACAAACAACCCAATGTCTTGAGGTAAACCTCAAGAACTCCAGACAAAATATCAAATAAAGATCACAAGGTCTCCAAGATAGGCCAAGGTTTCTAATCCTAAGTCCAACAAGTCCAATACTCCATAATGCCAAGGATAGTAACCAAATAGTCCAAGTATCATTAAAGATTTTTATGGTTCATGTTGATTATTAGGTGTCTTTAAAAGGAAAATAAAAGCTCAAGTGAGCAAAATAAAAATGACATAAAAGTAAATGCTCAAGTGAGCAAAATAAAAATGGCATAAGAATAAATGCTCAAGTGAGCAAAAATAAAAATGACATGAAATGTAAATGCTTAAATTAAATGGTACATAAAGCATAAAAAATAAAAGCATAAAGTAAATTCAATTGTTAGAAATTAGTAGTTAGTTGGATGATCATCTTGAAACTTGAATTTGGAACTCATTAGAGGATTGGTAGAACCAAAGCCTCCACACAACAAGTTGCATTTGCTTTTTGTCAAGTATATCATCTATTTTGGAATCCTCAAAAGTAACATTTAATGATCAATGATTTTTAAGTGATCCGCGTTGACCAAAGGTGTTGTAGATCCATTAGAGGATTGGTAGAACCAAAGTCTCCACACAATGAATCTCAAGGTTATTCGATCAAAGAGATCAAATTAACATACTTGGGCTTGCAATCATAAGTTTGGGCCACTAATGATCATTTATTCGAATCGGGACTAAATTTAGCGCTATGTTAAGCAATCATAAGCGGACTTATGTAGAAGTCGCACCTATTTTGAGGCCGGTCAATAGCAATCTATGTACTTCATGTTTGGATAAATGATATAGAGATCACCATCCCTTAACATGTAGCACAATTAAAAAAATAAAGGGATAAGATGAAGAGGGAGGAGAATGATAAGCTAATTTGGATCACCATCTCAAAATTCTTTCATCTTTAAATTCAACCACTCCTCTAGATGGATTAAAGCACTAAACATCTCATTAATCCAAAGCACCAAAAATGAATTAAATAATTCATTTTTAAATAGATTTAAATGGATGAACATTTATCCAACTTCACCTACATCACAAAGTCCATTGAGTTTAAAGACAAATTGGACATTTAAGATTGCAATCCAAACCAACAATCAAAGAAGTGAGTAGAAAAATATTTGAGTCGAAACAACCCAAAAATAAGGCAGAAAAAGTATTTTCGACACTGTTACAATCGATTGTGCTTCGAAAGCTACCAATTGCATCAGTGCAGTTTTTTTCAAATCAACTTTCTGTGACAAACAATTGCAATGTTACAACAATTGATTGCAACCTGTTAAAATCAGTCGAAAAACAGCATCTCAAGGATCAAATTCTTGTTCCAACTTTTCATCAAACACCTTATGATCATGGATCCAATTGAGCATGAAAATTCCATCAAATTATGAGAAAATAGCACTAATGGAATCATAAAAACAGTGCTCAATGAATCAAAACCAGAAATCTACAAGAGATCACATTGTGAAAGATGATGATCCATCTTACCAAAGGTAGAATTAGAGAATTATCAAACAACTTCCAGAATTTTGCTTCAATTCAACAACAAGAATAAATTACCAAGGCTGAGATGTAGAGAATTGATGAACAAAAAGTGTTTGGATGAAGGTTTAGCTCAAAGATTAGTAAGCTTCAATGCAAAGCTTACTAACTTTTTGAAAATAGAGCTTTGAGTGAATTTGGTAGATGGAGAGAATTGATAGATTTTTTAGCAAAATGATTTTGGCTATCAAAAGCTTGAAATTTGAATGAGATGAGGGCTCTATTTATAGAGTTTAGGATTGGGATTAGTGGTAATTTGGTAATTGATTCTTGGAGCCAAAAATTGAATTAATAATATAATTTTCAAATTATGCAGAAAAATTGGAGCAAAAAAGATGACAAATTTGAAATTGCTTTTTTCAAAAATCACGTGTGTTTTGCTGCTATGAGTCGACACAAGAGTCGTATGCATCAATACATCCTAGTTGTATAACACAACATGAGTCGACACAAGCTTCTATGTATCGATACAAGCTGCTATCTCAACACAATACAGAATCAAACAATTTGCATGAGTCGACACATAATAAGTATGTGTCGACACATGCTAGTTATACAAAGCAGGATGAGTCGATACATAACATGTATGTGTCGATGCATGTTGTCTTTCGACACAATACATAATTAAATTGCATGAGTTCGACACAAGCCTCTGTGGATTGATACAAGCTGCCTTTCGACACAATACAGAATCGATCAATTTGCATGAGTTTGACACAAGCCTCTGTAGATTGATACAAGCTGCCTTTCGACACAATACAGAATCAATCAATTTGCATGAGTTCGACACATGCGGAAAACCTTATTCGTCGAATGCTTCGACTTGGTACCTACAAAACACAAATATGCAAAGGCAAAGACAAATATTTTTTGTATTTTTATTAGAGGTTAATTATCAACGCATATACAAAATAAACAACTAAGGTGCTTGGAGATTCCTCAAGAGCAAACTTAAATATAGGAGATAGAAAAAGAGAAAGAACCAACCCTAATGTGATTTTGTTATGATCAAGTTGACATGATATGAAACGGGAATCTTAGGGGGGAAAATCGGGGTACAACAGCTTCCCTTATTTAAGTGTCTTCTATCCGAAGATACGAAGGTTAAAAATCTTCGTGTCGACGCGATTGAAGATACTTAAATATAAAACAAGCCCTATTTTTGTCTCTAAGATGCCATGCAATGCTTATGATTATTAATGCATATGAACAGAATAAAAGAGATGCAAAGTACCACTGGGGATGCCACAAAAATGAAGAGACAAAGGAGCAACCCCACCAGGAAAATAAATCACTGGTGAACAGAAGACATGACTCTATTGGTGTAAGACCCAAAGAAGAGATAAGGTATCATCAGCTCAAATATTGAGGAAAAAGTAAAGAATGATAACGATCGACAGATAACTGTGAACTACCAACTCAATGGATGAAGGTAAAAAAGTAATAAGATACCGGCTCACAGATGACGGTAAACTACCAACTCAATAGTTAAAGGTAGAAGATCAAAAAGATATCGACTCACAAATGACGATGAAATTCCAACTCAATAGTTAAAGGTAGAAGATAAATATATACCGACTCACAGATGACGGTAAACTACCAACTCAATAGTTAAAGGTAGAAGATCAAAATATACCGACTCACAGATGATGGTAAACTACCAACTCAATAGTTGAAGGTAGAGAGAAAAAGATATACCGACTCACAAATGATGGTAAACTACCAACTCAATAGTTGAAGGTAGAAGGTAAATATATACCGACTCACAGATGACGGTAAACTACCAACTCAATAGTTGAAGGTAGAGAGAAAAAGATATATCGACTCACAGATGACGGTAAACTACCAACTCAATAGTTGAAGGTAGAAGGTAAAGATATACCGACTCACAAATGACGGTAAACTACCAACTCAATAGTTGAAGGTAGAGAGAAAAAGATATACCGACTCACAGATGACGGTAAACTACCAACTCAATAGTTGAAGGTAGAAGGTAAAGATATACCGACTCACAGATGACGGTAAACTACCAACTCAATAGTTGAAGGTAGAAGGTAAAGATATATTGACTCATAGATGACGGTAAACTACCAACTCAATAGTTGAAGGTAGAAGGTAAAGATATACCGACTCACAGATGATGGTAAACTACCAACTCAATAGTTAAAGGTAGAGAGAAAAAGATATACTGACTCACAGATGACGGTAAACTACCAACTCAATAGTTGAAGGTAGAAGATAAAGATATACCGACTCACAGATGACGGTAAACTACCAACTCAATAGTTGAAGGTAGAGAGGAAAAGATATACCGCCTCACAGATAACGGTAAACTACAAACTCAATAGTTGAAGGTAGAAGGTAAAGATATACCGACTCACAGATGACGGTAAACTACCAACTCAATATTTGAAGGTAGAAGGTAAAGATATACCGACTCACAGATGACGGTAAACTACCAACTCAATAGTTGAAGGTAGAGAGAAAATATCATACCACCGCCGTTCACTAACGATGAACTATCAATGTTCACTGATGATATCAAAAAGATAACAAACACCAACGTTCACTGAAGGTAGAAAGGAAATATATCATGTTTTCCCCAAAATCCTTGTGTTTCACCTAGAACGGGTCTCAACTTCTTCTTTAACCAAGGAAATCTGCCTGGAAAGGGTAATACGTAATCTGTCTCAAATAAAGAGACTTCCACTTATTGTCAAAGGGAATTGCAAAGAGAAATGACTTTCTGGGGAAAGAGATATGACTTCCTGCGGAAAGAGATATGACTTCCTGGGGAAAGAGATATGACTTCCTAGGGAAAGAGATATGACTTCCTGGGGAAATGCCACGTTATTCCTGCTGAGGAGATAAAGTCTTCTCATGCAAAATAAATGCACAAACAAAAACTCAAAGTTCTCGGAAATCCAAAGTAAATAATATCGTCATGCAACCACGAATCCAATTAGAAACAAACTGGAGCAAGACGGTCAACGAAGATACATCCTTTGAGAAATAAACTCAAGAGGGAAAACCAAATCCACCTAAGCAAGGAGCGCTGCAGGAAGGTTAGAACACAATGTCAATAAAAAATGATTTGTAGCAATGCATGATGTATGTATGAATGTATGAGTGATATCGTGCATATGCTGGTAAAAGGATACATAATCAGTACAAACAAATAAAACCGCCTCAGGTACCAACAATATTGGGCTAAACTTCAACTAGAAAGATCAATCCAAGAAAGGTAAAAGCAACTGCGGAAATGAAACCTATTTCCTGTCTTAACTTCACTGAGGAGAAACATAATCCGGATGTAGCTAAATCAAACAGATACCAGGATAGAATATCTTTCTTCTGGTTTCATCGGAGAAACCAGTTTTTCAAAAGCAACATACCTACTGGAGATTGCAAGACCAGCCTCAAATAAAGCAGACTGACACCGAGATAATCAAACCTCACTGGGGAATCTGGGACGGAGGATTCTGACCATGCAAACCCAAAATCAAAAGCGAACCAAGACTTGGCCGGGAATAATGGGATCACAAACCCAATACTGCACCTTGCCTAGCTACTTGGGAAGCACATAACAACAAGAATGTCGTAACTGGAGAAAACACTGCTCTACAAGAGATTCCATATCAATAAAAAGGGAGAAAGAACTCCATAAAATGAGCAAAGGCTTCATAGCTCTTTTTAATCTCCGTTTGATCACCACCTGGCTGGATAAAGAATCACACTTAGCTGGAGAAGTCTGCAGCAATACTGGAAAAAATGGGATTATGAACCCAACATAACTTGAGGAAGGTTCTCAGCTTGGGGTAGACATAGTAACTATCTTGACGAAATCTGGATATGCTCTTTGAAACCAATCTGGTGTCTTAAGCTTACCATGCTGATCAAGGTAACTTTCGTAACTTGCCCTTGGCTGCATGCTTTTAAGATAACCTTTCTGATCAAATGGCTTTTATAGATTTGTCGAATCTTGACGTAACTGCCCTAGATTGGCTGAATGTTGCATCCTCTTTGCTCCACAACTCTTCCTGGCAACATGCCTTTTGCTGATACTCAAATGTAAACTTCCATGATATCAAGTAATTTTTTTACAAGAAGAAAATGTTTATTCTAAGAATGAAAAATCTAATGCAACAATTATGTAAGTCTTGAAGATTTTATTTGAAAAGATGTCGCAAAACCCTGTGAACGAATCACTAGCCAGGATGCGACATGGATTTTTTGTGTGAAAGATAACAAAAGCATATGATACCAATCACAATAGTTTATCAAAATTAATGGGAGTTAGGAAACACTATTTCATTGGAGTATGCTTTCGAAATAAACCCTGTTTCAATTAGGACTTTTGAGGGTTATAACATGGCCTGGTTCACGATTTAAGAAATAAAGGCTCAAAGTTTATTTGGTGCCCACCCCCTTCGTGATGTTCTCCAGTCCTAAGTTCAGTTAACTTGACACGAACATTCATCTCTCAAAAGAAACTTCGAGATGATTGAGGAATCAAACAAGGTTTCCTTTGGACATGCAAGTCACTCATTTCTGCTTCTTTTGGGTTTCTTGTCACACGACTCTGTTCTTTGCTGAGGATTTCACATTGTAATCCTTTATCGCATTTTAGGATTTCCATTTATTCCTTTCCTTATGGACAAATTCCTTTTGACTTTGACTCTAAAGTGCAACGGGATTCCCTGACTTTTTCCTAAGCGACTTGTTTTTTTTTCAAGTTCCGACTTAGCGGGGCTTTTTGTCTCTTTATTTTTCATCATCATTTTTTATTCATATTATCTTTTTCTTTTCGAACATGTCGCGTTACTTCGAGTCATTTGTGACTAGTTGGAAGAATTGTGACTGCCCTATTTCTAAGTAGATGAAGGATAACCATTATTGTATCATCATCTGTTGATCTCCTGATATGTGAGAGATACCTATTGGGATAACATCTTCTTTTGATGCACACTACTGATATGCAAAGATTAAACATTGCATTTTTGAATTCCCTCAACCTCTTGAAGGATAACCATTATTGTATCCTTAGATGCGCACTCTTGATGAGATTTGAATACTCAATCAAATTAACTGAACACTACCCCGCCCGGGTTAAAAAATGAGGGTTTTTCTGAATAAAAAAAGAAACTCCTACTTCAAGGCTCAAAGGGGTTAACAAAGGTTTCACTCCCTTATATCTCCGGTGTTTGAGGATTTGAAACAATGCTTGTACATCGTCAACATCGTTTTATCCAAAAGCATACAACTAGAAAATTTGCGTTTTAATATCATCATCCTCCTCCCAATATCTGCCTAGGCAAGAGAATGGGTAACAAGTTGGTATCATAAAGCAATTTAAAATTGAAAACAAATACGAGTGAAATGAATGAATTTCTTCAAGACAAACATACTCATCGTATTAAGATTAAACATTCAAATGTAAACAAGTTCTTACATGCAAACAGTGCAATGATAAACAAGAAAAATTACAAATGAGAAAGCAGTAAAAATGCTAATAAACTAAGATTACTCTGTTATCTGGACTTGCGCTGAAGGTAACATTTACCAAGCTTTGGAACTATCAATGACAGAGATTCATTCATGCCCTGCTAACGAATTGTTTTGAACATTAGGGCCAATGTCCTTAAACGACAAGATACCGCTTCGGACCAAACTCTGAACTTCGACCTTCAAAGCAAAGCAATCTTCTAAATCATGCCCAGGAGCATCCTGATGAAAGGCACAGGAAGCGTCAGCCTTATATCCTCTTGGAAGTTTTTCAGGAACAACTGGTCGAGCTCGAGTTTGAACCAGATTCTTCTTCAACAAAGAAGGATACAGTTCTGTGTATGTCATTGGAATTGGATCAAAGCTCATTTTCCTCTGATGACATTGCCCTTGATTTCCTTGTTGAGGTGCCCTCTGATATGCAACAACAGTCGGAGTCTTATTGACGAATGGAGTCACAGAAGAAACTAGTTGATTCCTATTATGAGATCTCCCTTGCCTACTACGAAGTATAGCGTATGAGTCTTGCTCTTTCTTTTTGGAAGAACTATCACCATATTTCTTAGCACCATTTGACGAGTCACCGTCTTTAGATAAACGACCTTCACGGACAACTTCCTCTAAACGGACACCCATGCCCACCATTTCAGTAAAGTCACTTGGCGCACTCGCCACCATCCTTTCGTAGTAGAAAGCGCCTAGCGTCTTCAGAAAAATCTTAGTCATTTCTTTCTCCTCCATGGGAGGAATCACTTGTGCAGCCACTTCGCGCCATCTCTGTGCATACTCTTTGAATGATTCTCTGTCTTTATGAACCATGGCCCTAAGATGGTCACGGTCAGGAGCCATGTCCACAATGTACTTGTATTGTTTAATGAATTATTCTCCCAAATCATTAAAAGTACGGATGTTGGCGCTGTCTAAACTCATGTACCATTTCAACGCTGCGCCGGTCAGACTATCCTGGAAAAAGTGAATCAACAGACGCTGATCATCGGTGTGGGTAGACATTCTTCTTACATACATCACCAAGTGAGCACGAGGGCAAGTGTTGCCCTTGTACTTCTCAAATTCCGGGACCTTGAACTTAGCAGGCACTTTAACATTCAGGACCAAACACAACTCATTCACATTCTGCCCAAATAGCTCTTTTCCCCTAAGAGCCTTCATTTCTCTTTGAATTCTATCAAACTGTTCTTGGAAATCATCCATTATGTAATAAAGACCCAAGTCTTCACTCGGCGGAGGGAAATGATGACACACATCTTCATTAACAAATGGAACCAAATTCATCGAAGGAGGTGCAGCAGGAACAATATGCACCACATGAGGTGCAGGAGTAACAACATTTTGAACCACTGGAGCATCTTGAGGGCCAAGATTGAAATCTTCAGGTGCAAAATTCTCTGGCATTCCCCATGGATAACCCTGAGGCATACGGTTTTGAACAACATCCAGAGTAGCGGATACAAGAACAGCAGGAACCTCAGCATTTTCCCTTGTTGGTTGAGGTTGAACACTCGGTGGCTGATTCTGAGCAACCACCAGAGCTTCCATCAGAGCAGTCAGATTGGCCATGCCAGCCTTCAAAGCAGAGACTTCTTCGCGCAGCTCGCGATTCTCCTGTTCTAAGTTGTCCATCTTCTTTTTGAAATTAGCCCGAGTGTTGTAGTGATGAGTCAGCTTGCTGAGTGAAGTAAAGAAGCTGGGTAAGACACCTGGATATGCATAACAAATGCAAGAAATATGTGCAATATGATGCATGATATGCAATTCATATGATTATTTTTACTTTATCATTTAATATTCCAAGGGATTTAACGTTTATAGACATATTGCAAACATCAAAATAATAACGCATTTGAAATGCTGGAAACTTTTATTATAATAGCTTCAAAATGGGTTACAAGTTTCAATGATCCCAAGTACAAGATGAAAATACAATATAAAATCCTGAGAAGAGGAACTAATGGAGATCAATCTGTACGTTGGCGCTTCCCTGTGATCCTGACAATCTGAGCCCTCAACCTCTGGTTTTCTTCCACATGTCTGATGGCAACCTCCTTCCAATCATCTGAAGCAGGAAGTGAGTAATCAACACCTGTTTGAGGCTTAGGAGAAAATAAATCCCCTTGCCTCTCCATAGACTCCACTGCTCGACTCTCAAGGATCTCGATCAAATCATCTTTCTCCTTCAGGTCTACTCTGTAGGAACTCTCTAAAGTTTGGAACTTGTTCTTCCAAGCATCCCTTTCCTTTTGCATCCTAACCAAAGCAAGTTGCAGCTCCTCTAGATCATCTAACAAAGGAGGATTGGTCTTCACAAATAGATCAGGCATGGGTGTCTCCCGAGTATACGGCATCTTCAACTGAATGGCTCTCGATCAGACCCACTGAATATATGGCTCCAAAGAAACATCACCTCTAGGTCCCAAATACTTCCTACTCTTCTTATGAATGTGACGCCAGGCCTTCGCAATCTGCTCCCTAGCTTCCATGTGATCTTCTCCTTCCTTCAGAAAGAAACTACTCAAATGAATACTATTTGGTTTATCCCTCATTGGGTAACCAAGCTGTCGCCGTGCAAGAACAGGGTTATCCTTTGTACCAAGAAGAGGAACATTTGGGAAACTACCACAACTGTTAATAACCTCCACATCCTGATAAGCTCGATGATACCAATCAATATCCGAGTGAGTAAGTGCCATGATCTTAGGAGCCCAACGGGGTTCCTTCTTGACATCCCAAAAAGCATCAGACTGAGGCATATGAGAGATAAACCACCGGTACAAAAAAGGCGTGCAACAGATAATCATTCCCCCATGATAGGAACTCCGAAGATGAATAGAGTAATAAGCATCACCCAACAGTGTAAGAACCGGGTTCCCAATTATGAAAATCCTGATAGCGTTAATGTCGACAAACTTGTCCACATTAGGAAATAAGAATAATCCACAGGCGAGTAAAGCAAAGATGGCCTCAAAAGCAACCGTACTCTTCATCCTGGAAAAGTAACGAGCTTTCTCCAATAAGAACTGAGTCGGTAATCCTCTAATCCCTCCTTTGGTAGTCATATGGGCTTCCACCTCAGACTTCCCCAGATGAATCAAAGCAGCAATCTCATGTGGTTTTGGATCACCCTCCAAACCAGTAAAAGGAACACGATTGATAACAGGTAAATCCAATAGATAGGAATACTCTTCCAGTGTTGGCATCAACTGATAATCGGGAAAAGTAAAGCAGTGATACACCGGATCATAGAACTAGACAAAAGTTAAGAGAATACCCTCCTTCATCTTCAGCTTCATGAGAGGAATAATGGATCCATACTTCTTCCGAAAGTATGCAGAACACTCGATCTCGGGAATTAGACTGCTCAACTCATCTATCTTAGGATCCTTGAAACTGTATTTCCCGGTCTTTCTCTTTCCAGAATCCGTGGTTTAAAAGTACCTGAGATATTCACAAATAGTTAACCTTTAAATCCCTTGAAATATTGTTTTCTTCAAAAGATGCTTATGAGTGCATGGATGCATGATGAAACAATCACACACAAGATCACATGTATAGGGTTCATAGGTTCAACGTCACGGGCATGAGGTCGAAGGTACTACCCATAAGGTATTGGTCTAAAAAGTTATCACCTACCGAACAAGGTTCTAAGAGGTTCCCAGAGTCTACATCCTTCCTTCGGATATTACCAACTTCCCGATTAACTCGGTAATTAGTAATATTCTCAAGAAAGACTCGTCCGAGCGTAGTATCGCGTGACAAATATTTCCGGATTACTCCGTCATAGCTTCCGCACTACACCTAAAATGCCAAGATGGGTTATGTAATCTACGGTCCTCAGTTTCAGCAGGCTCCCAGGTCAAAAGCAGTACGTCTTCCCGATTACTCGGTAAACGACACTACAGTCAAAGGGGCCTCCACTGAGTGGGGGATCTCATGCCTCCTTTTTTTGGATTACTCCCTCAAAGTTAACATGAATATATCTCCCGTCCTATCTTAAAGTTTGCCCAAGTCCGGGTATAGGACTTATGAGTAATCACCAAGCACCCTGTAAACCAGGAAAATCTAGACAAACATATATACAAAATATAACACATAAACACAATAACATATATACAGATATAAACAAAGATAAGCTTAACCCACTTAGGGATGGACCAGCAAGAGGTCAATCTGTCCCAGTGAAGTCGCCATTTTTTGTAGCGGTAGAAATGTTCAAGACTAAGCCATTGGATTGACTAGACTTTATACAAATCAAAATAAAAATCGCCACCGCGCTTTATTTTTTCCAAAGGAATGGGAAAAGAGAGAATAACCCAAAAAAGGGGGGAAAGATTCAAGGTAAGGGGGTTGGTTATGCAAAGGGAAGGTATTAGCACCCTAAACATCTACGGTACTCCGCATGAACCTCTTTGAAAAATCTGTATATTTTGGCTATAAAAATGTGTTGTATATAAAATGGATGGTGGAGGTGAGAAAAGAAATATTTTTATGATTTTTGCACCCGCCGTGGTTGCGAACCTTTAGTTCCTACGTACCACCTTTCATGCAATGAGGGATCAGGGTACACGTAGTTCCTCTTTTAAAAATTTGAAACACAAGTGTGTTGGTTAATTTTATGAGATAAGACATCATCGTCATTGTCCGTGTGAAAAACATACTTACTACCCACAATCATGAGAAAGGAGAATTTGCATCATCTCAAAGTGGAGGATATGGCTTGGATTTTAAAATTAACAATGCCTCACTCAACACCCAAGTGGAAAATATCTCTCTTTACTGAATATTGTAGAAGTATAGTTGTTTGCATCACTACAAGGATTGACAAGAGTCTAATCTTTTAAGAAAAGTTTTAAAATAAAAGGCCAAAGTGGCAAAAATGGTTTGAAATGAGATTGATTGACTTTTAGTCTTCTCACAAAAATGTCAAGGTATTATTAAATTGATTGAAATTTATTTATGAAAATGTTTTGAAAATGCATGGACCTAAGTCCAAGTTTATTATGAAAGTATTTCAAGTTTAGAAATAAGAAGAGTTTTTAAAAGGAGGGATAAGATTTTTGAAATTAAAGAAGATGGGAGGAGATGAAGAGACTATCCTAAAGCATAAGGTAAAAGCTAGGGATAAGAACCATCTAACCAACAAGAAGCCAATACTTGACATTATGAGTCAATATAGAATTCCCATTCTTTGGATTGAAACCAAGCAAGCAAAGATACTAGACCTCTTGAGCGAACCAAACTTCAAGTGTGTTAAGTCTTTGCAAAAATTGGGCAGAGTAACAGCTGTATACGGATGAATTCCAGATTACAAACAAAGTATGTAATCACAATAACCTGCACACAAAACAAATAAACAACCCAATGTCTTGAGGTAAACCTCAAGAACTCCAGACAAAATATCAAATAAAGATCACAAGGTCTCCAAGATAGGCCAAGGTTTCTAATCCTAAGTCCAAGAAGTCCAATACTCCATAATGCCAAGGATAGTAACCAAATAGTCCAAGTATCATTAAAGATTTTTATGGTTCATGTTGATTATTAGGTGTCTTTAAAAGGAAAAGAAAAGCTCAAGTGAGCAAAATAAAAATGACATAAAAGTAAATGCTCAAGTGAGCAAAATAAAAATGGCATAAGAATAAATGCTCAAGTGAGCAAAAATAAAAAATGGCATGAAATGTAAATGCTTAAATTAAATGGTACATAAAGCATAAAAAATAAAAGCATAAAGTAAAGTCAATTATTAGAAATTAGTGGTTAGTTGGATGACCATCTTGAAACTTGCATTTGGAACTCATTAGAGGATTGGTAGAACCAAAGCCTCCACACAACAAGTTGCATTTGCTTTTTGTCAAGTATATCATCCATTTTGGAATTCTCAAAAGTAACATTTAATGATCAACGATGTTTAAGTGATCCGTGTTGACCAAAGGTGTTGTAGATCCATTAGAGGATTGGTAGAACCAAAGCCTCCACACAATGAATCTCAAGGTTATTGGATCAAAGTGATTAAATTAACATACTTAGGCTTGCAATCAAAAGTTTGGGCCACGAATGATCATTTATTCGAATCGGGACTAAATTTAGCGCTATGTTAAGCAATCGTAAGTGGACTCATGTAGAAGTCACACCTATTTTGAGGCCGGTCAATAGCAATCTATGTACTTCATGTTTGGATAAATGATATAGAGATCACCATCCCTTAACATGTAGCACAATTAAAAAAAGAAAGGGATAAGATGAAGAGGGAGGGGAATGATAAGCTAATTTAGATCACCATCTCAAAATTCTTTCATCTTTAAATTCAACCACTCCTCTAGATGGATTAAAGCACTAAACATATCATTAATCCAAAGCACCAAAAATGAATTAAATACTTCATTCTTAGATAGATTTGAATTGATGAACATTTATCCAACTTCATCTACATCACAAAGTCCATTGAGTTTAAAGACAAATTGGACATTTAAGATTGCAATCCATACCAACAATCAAAGAAGTGAGTAGACAAATATTTGAGTCGAAACAACCCAAAAATAAGGCAGAAAAAGTATTTTCGACACTGTTACAATCGATTGTGCTTCGACAGCTACCAATTGCATCAGTGCAGTTTTTTTCAAATCAACTTTCTGTGACAAACAATTGCAATGTTACAACAATTGATTGCAACCTGTTAAAATCAGTTGAAAAGCAGCATCTCAAGGATCAAATTCTTGTTCCAACTTTTCATTAAACACCTTATGATCATGGCTCCAATTGAGCATGAAAATTCCATCAAATTATGAGAAAATAGCACTAATGGAATCATAAAAACAGTGCTTAATGAATCAAAACCAGAAATCCACAAGAGATCACATTGTGAAAGATGATGATCCAACTTACCAAAGGTAGAATTAGAGAATTATCAAACAACTTCCAGAATTTTGCTTCAATTCAACAACAAGAATCAATTACCAATGCTGAGATGTAGAGAATTGATGAAGAAAAAGTGTTTGGATGAAGGTTTAGCTCAAAGATTAGTAAGCTTCAATGCAAAGCTTACTAACTTTTTGAAAATGGAGCTTTGAGTGAATTTGGTAGATGGAGAGAATTGAGAGATTTTTTAGCAAAGTGATTTTGGCTATCAAAAGCTTGAAATTTGAATGAGATGAGGGCTCTATTTATAGAGTTTAGAATTGGGATTAGTGGTAATTTGGTAATTGATTCTTGGATCCAAAAATTGAATTAATGATATAATTTTCAAATTATGCAGAAAAATTGGAGCCAAAAAGATGACAAATTTAAAATTGCTGGCTTTTTTCAAAAATCACGTGTGTTTTGCTGCTATGAGTCGACACAAGAGTCGTATGCATCGACACATCCTTGTTGTATAACACAACATGATTCGACGCAAGCTTCTATGTATCGATACAAGCTGCTATCTCAACACAATACAGAATCAAACAATTTGCATGAGTCGACATATAATACGTATGTGTCGACACATGCTAGTTATACAAAGCAGGATGAGTCGATACATAACATGTATGTGTCGATGCATGCTGTCTTTCGACACAATATAAAATCAAATTGCATGAGTTCGACACAAGCCTCTGTAGATTAATACAAGCTGCCTTTCGACACAATACAGAATCAATCAATTTGCATGAGTTCGACACAAGCCTCTGTGGATTGATACAAGCTGCCTCTCGACACAATACATAATAAATCAATTTGCATGAGTTCGACACATGCGGAAAACCTTATTTGTCGGATGCTTCAACTTGGTACCTACAAAACACAAATATGCAAAGCCAAAGACAAATATTTTTTGTATTTTGGTTAGAGGTTAATTATTAACGCATATACAAAATAAACAACTAAGGTGCTTGGAGATTCCTCAACAGAAAACTTAAAGATAGGAGATAGAAAAAGAGAAAGAACCAACCCTAATGTGATTTTGTTATGATCAAGTTGACATGATATGATAGGGGAATCTTAGGGGCAAAAATTGGGGTACAACATCATCGAAAGAAAATATTTCGATCTTTTTGTTCTGAAAGGAATAAAGTAAAACATGTGAATATGAAATATTTTTAGTGTTTTTGGTTATTAAAAGCAAAAATAAGATAAATAAGAGAAAAAGGAGTCAGAATCAGCATATTGCTAAAAATAAGGAGGAACAGAAGTTCTGACTCTGATACGCTGCAAGAGAGAAAATGTTAGTGAGAAAGTGGAGGGTCAAAAGTTCTGGGCCTGGGTACACCATGTTCTGAGGTTGGGGGATTCAGAATCTATAGCGTAGCTGGGAACCTAGAAGTTTATATATCTCTGGTAAGTCAAAAGTTCTGATTGTTTGAGAGAGTGAAGTGATTATGCTGTTAGGTGAGGATATCTAAAAGTTCTGATTTCGGAGTATCGTCTAACAAATAAATGGGTAAAAAATGTCAATAAATAAACCTAAAAAAGATGCTTCTGGGGCTAAAACTCAGGACCCCTAGCACTAATGTCTTATGCACACGCTTTCTGCCACTGGGGTGGATGTACATCCGGTATTAGAAGCAAAGGCATGAACATATAATATAAAATAAGTTCTGATGATGAGATTAATCTCTTTCTTCATGCTAATCAGAATATCTTCAACTTAGTCATTTCTCAACAGAATAGAAAACACAAACATATCAATTATGGCAGGTTTCCCCCATGGTTTCAGAAGCATAAAAAATGTCAAGACTATAAATCAGAAACAAACATGTATCTGCTAGTTCTAGTTTCCTTAAGAAGTTCTGGACCTATGTTCTTCCTATTTAGGCAGGCAAGTACATGAAACCTCAGAATATGTACAACATTAGAATCAAGATGTCTACATTGTATTTTGAACATGCAAGTCTAACAATGCTTACGTGATATGATGAGGGTTAGTAGAAGCTTACCTTGCAGCTGAGAAATGTTCTGTGAGCTGGAGTCTGGTTTTGACTGCTTGTAATGTTCTGATCAGCTTCCTTACGTATTCAGTAGGCTGGAACAACCTTTAGCTTGGGTTATGAATGATGAATGGATGATTTGGTTAAGAAACACTTGAGGGAAATTGGAGTTTTAATGCAAGAATAAAAAACTAGCAGGTTTTATATTTGTGTTTGCAGTTTCGGATTTATGGAAATTTTAGAAAGGTTTCAAAGCTTTCCCTTTTAATTTTTCTGACCGGCCCCCTCATAGTTGCAAATGAAGTTCAATTTGTAGGCAAGAATTTTGCAGCTTGGAGAAGTCAAAAGTACCAACATCATGCTAGCGTGCTAGCTTGTTCTTGAAGCAAGATAAAATAAGCATGGTGATTAGCAGCTTTTAGCCGTGCCTAAGCTGGATTTGTAAGCATGAATTAAGGAAAAGTACCCTTAGAGGCAAAAGCAAAGCATGGGCCCAACATAAACTTGTACAAAAGTTTGATTTTCAAGGACATCAATGGTTCTTCTATCTCACACGTGGGGAAATCCTTTAGATAAAAACTCAAAAGTGGTTGTGAGCATTAAATGATGATTAGATTTATCAAACCAGAAATCCTGCGCCATGATATTGTGCATCATAGCTTAATTCTGGGCCAAAAGTTCAACATCAGCGCAACTTAGAACAAACATCCAACTTCTGATCCTTGAACCTCTTTTCTCCATCATGTTCTGAGCGAGTTCTCAGACTTTCCAGATAGCTTATGACATGCTTTGTAAATCCTTTTTGAATTACTCTTGCAACTTCTGACTAAACCTACGTGAAAACTGACCCAGAAGTTGTAGAAAATTTTTGATTTGAAAATGCTCAGAATTTACTAAGTGTTTAAGTTTCAAGGACGTGACTTTGAGGATGTATAACTTGAAATCCCAGCATTTCTAGAAGAAGTTCTATTCTGCAGTGTTTTAAGTCTCATTGGGATCTAAAACTCTTGAGTTAGAAGTTCTTCTAGAATCAGCTTGCATCATGGTGATAATCTGATCAGAAGTTATGAGCTTGTCATATTTCTTAAACACTTAGAAAAGTTCCAAGTATTTAGAATTTTGACCTTTCCAAAGTAATTTTGACTTTTAAATTTCTTGATGAAACAAACTTCATATTTCAACATGTCTTGATGAAATATGGTATTTGAAACTTGATTTTTGATCCAAAAGTCAAAGTTTGACTTTTCAGTGTGCAAATGACCATTTTTCCCTTGTGAATGACTTTCTTGGAAAATTTGTAATTCAAAGCTTGAAATTGGATGGAATCAAACCTGAGGGTCCAGGATGATCTTTTGAGAAATGAGAAGGCAAATTTTGGGGTACAACAGATGACAAAGCATTCGTCTATCTTCTGATGAATGATACTCGAGTAAGCCTGTCACAATCTATCTTCATCTGTCTTTAGAAATATATCTCTGAGTCTAGAAATAGCATTAAGTCATACATTCCTTATGGAATAATTTTGTCTGAGATATTCTTTCAATAAGGAATAGTGGTTACTATCAAGGAAATGATAGCAGAAGATGGCCCAGAGAGATGTCTTGAAAACTATTTGTTGAAAACTAAGTGTGATATCTTTAGTGGTTAGGAGAACATAGTTTATCTTATCATAAGCTGTCTTTGTTGCTTGTTCTCTTGTTTGACTATTTTTACTTTGTGTATGTTATATTTCCTTAATTAATGAAGCTTTTCATTTTAATGGATTAGTTTGTATGCTTAATTTGGATATAAATATCTCAAAACTCTGATATAATCATAATTATACATTATTATGAAATAACAAGTATTTAGGCATTATCAATTCATTAAAGTCTAAAATAAGACAGTCACACATGCGTCTCTAGAGCATAGGTAAGGTTTTATACCCTTAACGTTTGTTAGTTACTTTATTCACGTATTAGAGGATAATTGTTTAAACTTCTTCTCATGAACAATTAATATTCCCTCATAAATGAGATTAACTTCTCTGCTTCCCTTTCCCATACATCTATTGTGTCTTGGGAACAATTGTTTCGTGTCGTATTCTTATGTTTTTGTTTTGTGACATCATTTTATTCTCTCTCTTAAAGAATCTTAGGAGTTATGGTTGTCCTTCTGTCCTTCTCCAGTCATCTATCATTGAGTCTCCCAAGATTAATTACCTTTGTTAAGGAAAATCATTTCTCTTGTCAGTCACATCTTCTCGCTTCCTTTTATACACCATGTTCGCCCTCTCCCTCTCTAAACAAGTAATCCATCAATATTATTTCTCTTCTTCATCATGACTTAAAGAACTTTTCATGAAGATGATGATATTTTGGAAGTCATCATTGAAAAACATCCAAAACTCTTCGATGCTAGTCTAAAATTCCATCTCAACATTCACTTTCAAAATTGGAATCACTATCTCTCCTTACTAAGAGGACCCATTTATCCAAATCTTGTAAATAATTTTTGGAAAAATGCTTCTGTCAATCTCAATGGTACCTCAATATCTTCAAATATCTATGGCTAGGATGTTTTCTTCACTGCTGAATACATTGCTGAAATAATAAATTGTCCATGTATGGTTATCGCGACTGGTTGTGTTTCTCTCGATAGTATCCCTAATTCTAAAATTATTTCCATCTTTGAAGCATCTTCTGAGTTCGACTCTACTAACCCCGAGAGTCTTAAGCTTATTTCCAAAGACTAGTTTCTCTCTATTTTGACAAATCTTTCACCTCGCGAAACTAACAAAAATGTATTAACCAATGATGATAAGACTCTAATTTTATGTCTGATCAAAAGGTCATCCTCAATCATCTCAAAAGGTCCATCACTTCCTCTATAAATTTGGACAAAATCTTTATTCCCTATGGAAGAATCCCGTCAGAAGTGTTTGTTCAAAATGAGATTGTGAGAATCCTTCGAAGGATTCCTGGTGGTCCTAGTGATGCTTTGCAACAAGAGGAGTGCAAGACTTTTGATGATCAATGGTTTCAATAAGTTTTAATTTTTTTATCATTCATTCTGTTGTGTAACTTGTTTTAATTCTACCATCAATGATAACTCTTTCTGATTAGCACCTGTTGTTACTTCTGTTTACTTTTATGTTTTTCACGAATAATTGTCTTTTTGATGATGTCAAAAAGGGGGAGAAATATAACGATTTATAATGATTTTGATGAACCTTAAAAGAAATGCATCATAATAACTATATGATATAAAATGTGCATTTACCACTAATGTGTGTTTGTTTGTTTGATAATTAACCGAGGAACTCTAAACAAGTTCACTAGGCATTCTAAGACAGGTCAAATGAAAGAACTTTGTTAAAATTCTTAAGAACTGATTGTTCATATGATCAAAGATGTACACTTTGTGAACTTATGTTCAAGAACTAGATAGACACAATATTGTTCAGAAGTTGAGAACTTTATGAAAGTTAAAGTTATCTTGATTTTAGTATCATAATGTTCAGAAGATGTAAAAATGTCTGAGAATGTGATATTAAGAACATAAGAATCAAAATCAGAAGCAGATACTTTCCAGAAGAACTGAGTGAATCAGAAGCTGAAGACTATCTGATAAATATGGATATAAGATTTAATAAGAAGAAGCTCTGATGAATTCAATATTTCAATAATCAAGTTCTGGAAAATGTTCTTTGAAAAAGCTACTTATATTCTAACCCAGTTAAAATTTTGTTTCTATTAGAATTGCTTTCTTTTTCAGAAAATGAGAAATCCGATTAAAGACAAAGATCTGAAAGCATTATGCATGACCTATGTCTAACCTGTTAGCTTCAGACTTGACTCCAAGAATTAAAATTTGGAACCAAACTCTAAGAATTGAGAATCTGGAAGCTGTCTTAATGGCATTAAAGTTTCAAGATTTCAATTGATCTTATTTTCATTGGCATCTAGAGTCAAGACTCTCAAGATCTCAATATCTGATCTATTGGAACCATGGGAATTTCTACTCAAATGGTTCAAAGTTAGGATATTTGATCTTCATCTATTCATTGACTCAGGGGGAGTGTGGTACGGTGGGAGAACTGACTTGAGTTTTGCGTTTGTGTTTGCAAATGTTTTGGTTTAGCAAGAGTCGCCAACGACTTTTTATTTTATCCAAAGGAAATGTCAAAAAGCACAGGAAAGACCTTTGAGATGTTTTCTTGGGTTCAGAGGGTAAATTATGAAAAGGGAAGGTACAAGCACCCTTTTCATCCATGGTTATCCATGGGCTCTTAGTTACTTGTTTAGATCATTTGCTTTTGCTTTCCAATTGTTTGAAATGGTGCTTTGTGTGTGGTTTTGAAAATGTTTTGAAAAGAGGCCATCATTGTGGCAACCTTTGTAATGATTCTTGTTTGAATGTATACAAAGGTGTATTGTCTTTTGAAAGATGTTTCAATGTTTGAAAGTTTGTTTTGGGAAATGTTTTGAAATTATGTTGTGATGTGTTTTTGAAAATAGCAAGGATGTTCGCAAGTTTTGTTCAAGTAACTTAGAGCATCTACCCTATCTACTCAAAGATCTTTCCTACATATTTTTAACCCTTTTACATTGTTATTTTATCATTGCATTTGGTAAACAACCTTGTATTTGGATGTTAAACGGGACAGGCGCAGGTCATCGTATTGACCATGATAGCAATTGTGCTAAGTATCTTTAGCAAATTTTTGAGGGACTAGATCATTTTGTATAGGCAACCAAGATAGCGTCATCGAGGGACTATGATCTTTTGTTTTGTTTTTGTTTTGCCAAGATACTCAACATGCATACCATGGCCATTTTAAAGGCAACAAGTGGATGAAACCCTAGGGGTGCATGTGTGCATTGTGTTATCAATTTACATGCTCTTATATCTTGTATTAGGTCTAACTATTTGTTTTGATTTTGGATATTACATACAAACCCTAATCTCTATCATGGCATATTTGAAAGCAATAAAGTGCGTAAAAATAAATTTAAGCTATTACAACTTTGATATAGGGAGGGGGGTACAATTTTGAATGGGGAGTATTTGCAAGAAAATAAAACCCTAAGATTAACTATTACATCCAAACTGAATTCTTTCTATCAAACAATAAATAAGAAAATATTTAAATAGACAATTAAATAAATATGCAATATATTATAAATATGTAAAATATGTCTTTGTTTATTTTTATGTATGTAAAAATAAAATATTTAATGTATTAAAAAAAATAAAAGGTTATTTTTGTTAAGGGTAAAAACCCTAATTTTTAGTTTAAGAATATGTATATATTATAATATTTGTTTATGTATAATAAAATAAAAATATATACAAATGTCAAAAAATAAAAATATGTTAGAAAAAAATATTATTTAAGTATATAAATAATAAAAATAAAAGTATAATATTTTTTGTAGTATTTACAAGTTTATTTAGAAAAAATAAAAGTATATTATTTAAGAAAACTATTTTTTATGTTAGAAAAAATAATAAAAAATACAAAATAAAATGTGAAAATTTATGAAAATGTTTTTGGTAATTTTTTTTTGTTTAGAAAAATAAAATAAAATCAGAAATATAAATGAAATAGAAAAAATATAAAAAAATAATGAAATAGGCCAGGGGGTGCAATCAACAAGCTGGGGGGCGCCAAAAGTGAGAAATAGCCAGGCCCAGCCCAACTACTTCGTCTTCAACCTCTGATTCAAACAAAACGCGCGTTCTTTGTACAAATGACTAAATCCTGCAAACGTGCTCTAATGCAAAAACTCACAACACGAAAGTTATAGCATTTTTCAACACGATTCCAACCATATAAAGAACTTAATCTAAATCTCAAAGACCAAAGAGAATTTCTCTGGCCTTAATTTCTAACCTAACTTTTTCAGAAAGTTCATCAATCAAATTCTCTTAACATATCTAATTTAAATGAAATCTATGCATATGTACAACTTAAGGGCAATGAGTACTACATTTTTTATTCACAAACCTAAGCCTAATGATTCCTAAATAGAGAGATAGAAAGTTGGAAAATACCTGTTTCAGTTGAACTCGAGTATGGCAATGCAGGGGTTTCCAGTGAGGCTTGAGATGTTTGTGAGCTTGCCTGAACTTCCTCTGACCTTCCCCAATGCTTTGTTTGCTTTGAGCTTGCTTGAATAAGCCTGTAGAAGTCAACCTGTACAAGCTGAAATCAGAAATGGTGAAGCTTGCAAATGGAGTTACAGTTAATGGCCAATGGTTGGGATAACTTAGGTGGCTTATATGGAATGTATTGGAAGAGGTTTGGGGCAAAACACACAAGTAGTTTGTGAGATGGAAACAAAAATGCAGAAACTGCCCTGTTTTTCAAGAAGAATGTGTTTTTGTGTTTTGGAAGGCTTGGGATGAGGATAGCTCGTGTTTCTGGCTCAAGTCAATATGCAAAACTTGTTTGGAATCTTTACAAGGGTTGGTTTTATCAGATACAATAGTTGTGTAGACTTTTTGCACATTTCTTGGTTTTGAAGAAAAGTGTGAAGTGATCAAGCAAAGAGCCTGTACAGGCCTCCTTCCTAGCTGCACAAAGTGGTTGTCCTTTGCCTAAGTTTATGGAACTTGTTTTCTGCAAAGAGAGGGGTTCAAGGCTCAAGAGGAACAACTTGACATAAAGCCAACTTTATGAAAATGGCAATGTTCACTTTTTGCCAAAAATGGATTAAACTCTTGTGTAAACTTCCATTGATCAGAATAATTCCTTAAACTAATGAGTTTGCATTAAATTTTTGAGTGTGGAAGGGTTTAGAGACCTGTATTCAAGTACAAGCAAAGTTGGACAGATTTTGCAACTTGTGTCAACATGAAAATGCCATGGATCAAAGTGAGTTTTTGCCAAATTCAAACCTTCGATTCTCCCTAACCATAAATTATTTTGGAGAGTTATTGGACATTTTAGAAAGCTTGTAACATGCTCTATAATCCATATTTGAAATGAATTTTCAGATTCCAAGTGGAACTAGGTGAAAAATTTCCATGAAGATAGGTCAAAATCCTGCTTAAACTAGGGCAAAATTTCACTAAGTTAAAAGTTTCATGGACACTTGTTCCAAAAATCATAACTTGAGATCCAAGATTCTTTTGGGAAAACTTTGTGAATATAAGTTTTAGATTTTGTGGAGTAATACAACTTTCATGGTGGAAGTTTTGTTTGAATCCAATTGCATCATGGTGAAAAAGTTGGGGAAAAATAAGAAAATTTCATAACTTAGAAAAATTCTAAGTTATGAAAATTTTCAATCTCAAACCCTAATTTGCAAAATTAGGTTTCTTGATGAACAAGTTTCATGTTTTGACTCATCTTGATGAAAAATGACCCTTGGCACTTGATTTTGACCAAAAAGTCAAAGTTTGACTTTTCAGTGTACAGTTGATTTTTGATCAGTTGACTGGAAAATTCATCTATCAATCCAATGCTTTTGAGATCTTTTGAACCTTGTGATTAGGTCAAGATGATGCCATTGAGTCCTTGAATCCATGCTTGAACCCAATTTGCCATTGGCTAGGTGAAAAATCAGAAATTGCCCTTATATAGTCAAAACCCTAAAAATGACCATTTTGCCCTTTTGATGATCTGATCAAATTGCTTGAGGAGTTGTGGTCCAAACTTGATCAAATGGTTCATATGAGTCTATCATGTTGATGTGGATCAAAAATTATGAGGTTTGACTGTAAATTGGCCACAATTGACTTTTTCCCCAATACAATTGATTTCTAGGTCAACTGTCCAATTGATTGGGCAAAAATTTGATTCAAGGCTTGAAACTTGGTAGAGGCAATCTTATAAGTCCAACATGTAGTATGAAAGTCACTTTGAGCATTGGAAGTCCGAAAATCCCTGTGCAAACTCAAACCCTAATTTCAGGTCAACAATGCAAAGAGATGTCTTGAGCAGAGCAAACCATAATCCTGTCTGGAGTCCAAAGAGTCTTGTGGGGGGAAATATTGATAAAAATGAGAGGGAAAATTTTGGGGTACAACATCTGCCCCTGTTCAATCTTCTTGAACCTGAAGAGTTAGATTGGCGAGTTTGCCTTTCGTGACTCGAAGGTAAAAGAGGATTGGACACTAGAGTGCTCGTAAATTTGCACTCATCAGAATATAGTTGAGGGAATGGGCTTAAAGATGCCATTTGGAGATGATAGAATATTTCTGGAGATGGGCTTAGAGATGCCATCTAAAATGTTAGTTGCATATCAGGAGAATGAACATCAGAATGGTATCCGTATCTGGAACATATCTGAGTTGTATCTGGAGATTAGATTCGTAAGAGCAAGGGAATGGCATCCGCATCTGGAGCGTATCCGAGATGTAACTATATTTGATTCTTGAATGAATGTCAGAATGACTACCGTGTCTGGAGTGTATCTGTATTGTATCTGAATCTGAAATATGAATAAGCGACAAAATGACATCCATGTATGGAGCATCTCTGGGCTGGGGAAATGTTTGAATGAGTGACATAATGGCTACCGTGTCTGGTGCGTATCTGGACTGTATCTGAAGTTGAGATCTGTATGAGTAGCAGAATGTCTTCCGTGTCTGGAGTGTATCCGTACTGTAACTGGGATCTGGACAAGTGACAAAATGACTTCCGTGTCTGGAGTGCATCTGAACCTGAAGTTGATAGTTGAATTTGAATGAGAAATAGAATGGCTTCCATGTCTGGAGCATATCTAGTCTGTATCTGATTGCTGAAGTCTGAATGAGTAGTAGAATGACCTCCGTGTTTGGGGTGTATCTATACTATATCTGAAATCTTTGAATAGTCGTTAGAGATAACTTTTAATGTTATCCTGAAAAGGGTAAAATGTTAGCTGAAACACAAAGTTATGTTGCATGATATGTATGATGCAATAAAATGTGTTCTATCAACGTTCATGATTTATGAATGTAATGTATGTGCATGTAAGCTGATTAGTTGTCTTGCTGAGGAGAATAAGTCCTTGATAGCTGAAGGTAATAAAATCCTTGACTGCTGCCGGGGAAAATAAATCATGGACCGATGCCGGGAATTCCACAACCTTTGATTGCTAAAAATGAGAAATCCTTGGACCACTGTTGGGGATATAAAATCTTTGGCAACTTGTGGGGATGTGAGAATCCTTCACGACTTTCCTGGGGATATAGGGATCCTTCAAGTCCTTTGAAGTTGGAAAATGATAGACATTCTGTTGTAAGAATAATGCCGAGTGCTGCTTGAGAAACTTGCTTGGGGAGTCCCGAGAAACTTGATGACTGTGGCTGGGGATTGAGAATCTTCAACCCGTTGGGAAATAACTCTGTGGGGAGAAAGTTTATTCTGTTGAAGAGTTTTCAAGAGCTTGGATTTTATGCCAATCTACTGAGAAATTATCCGAAGCTGTGGTCTGGTTAGCTATCAGGTTCTAAGATAACTTGCAGGGGAATTTTCTGGTTTTAAGACAACTCTCTGGGGAATTAGAGGAAACTGGATGGTCTTCCACCGGGGTTTAAGGGTTGAAGTTTTGGACTTCGTTGGGGAAGAAAGTTTCATCTTCGCTGAGGGTCTGTAGCTCAAAGTTTTTTGGCTCCGCTGGGGATTGGGAGTTTGGAAACTTAGTTCTGGTGGGGATTTTGAAATTTAACTCTGCGGGTGGGCATGTATTTCAAGGTTTTGGCTCCACTGGGGACCTCGATGATGTACTGCAGGGGATTTCACTTGGAATAGCCTAAAGACGTTTCCCTATCCTTTCAATCCTATCAGTACTTATTCTTTCACATTTCGTTCATTTGTAACCGTTGATTATATTCAAATGCATATGCTCATTTAATAAATCATTGGACGTTTTCAAATAAAACACAAATACAAAAAGAAAGAAAAGGAGAATAGTTTTCTGCACTTTGAAGTATCTTTGTATTAACTTTGTGTAAGTATTTTGTACAAAGGAGACAGACATCCTAGTAGGAGAATGTTGTCATAAAATTGAGAAAAATTTATACAAAGAAAGGTGGCTATGTGTAAAAATTCCATAGGGTTCCCATTCTGCTATAGCCTTCGTAACTCTGAATATCTTGTCCATTCGTTGCTTCGTCCAACGATGATTGGATTGATCAGAAGCCAGGAACTTGTTTGTGAAGAGATTATCCTTAAAGTGATCCGACGAGACATAGTCATACGCTTTAATTCCCTAGCTTTTGCTTGGACCGCCCTTTCGGGTTTTCAGTCCACCTGGAAACCCTTTTTTGCCCAAGTAGCCCTTTCGGGTTTTCAACTTGCCGGGTGTACAGACTTTTTTATTTATCCCTAATTTTTGCCTGAACCGCCCTTTCGGGTTTTCGATTCACCGGGATGCCCATTTTTTGCCCAAGTCGCCCTTTCGAGTTTTCAACTTGCCGAGTCTTTTATGTGTAGTATCTTTTGACAATGTCTGCGTTCGCAGGGTGCGGCAGGTCGTTGCTGTCCATGGTGGTTAATATCATTGCCCCACCAGAAAAGATGTTTTTGATCACAAATGGTCCTTCGTAGGTAGGAGTCCACTTGCCCCTGGGATCACTTTGCGGCAAGATGATCCGCTTGATTACAAGATCCCCGACTTGATATACCTGGCGCCTGAATTTCTTGTTGAAGGCCTTGATCATACTTTTTTGATACGCCTGACCATGGCAAACAGCAGTAAGTCGCTTTTCGTCGATCAAGTTAAGTTAATCAAGCCAGGTCTGAATCCAATCGTCTTCACTCAAACCAGCATCTTTCATGATTCTCAAGGAGGGAATCTGAACCTCGATGGGTAAGACAACCTCCATGCTGTATACCAAAGAATAGGGTGTTTCCCCAGTTGATGTATGTGCCATGGTACGGTACCCGTGCAGAGAAAACGATAACATCTCATGCCAGTCTTTGTAGGTGACTGTCATCTTTTGAATGATCTTATTGATATTTTTGTTCGCAGCTTCGACAACACCGTTCATCTTTGGCCGATAGGGAGATGAATTGTGATTTTGAATCTTGAACTGCTCGCACAGAGAAGTGATCATGGTATTGTTCAAATTTGTACTGTTGTCAGTGATAATCCTGTCGGGGATACCGTACCGGCAAATGAGGTTCTGCTTGATGAAGCGGGCAACCATATTCTTTGTAACGGAGGCGAAGGAAGCTTCTTAGACCCACTTGGTAAAGTAATCAATGGCCACCAGGATGAAATGGTGTCCATTGGACGTTGTAGGCTTGATCTCTCCAATCATGTCGATTCCCCACATCGCGAATGGCCAAGGAGCTGTTAAGACGTTGAGAGGAACTGGAGGTATATGTACCTTGTCAGCATAGATTTGACATTTGTGACAAGTACGGGAATGTTGATGACAGTCAGCTTCCATGGTAGACCAGTAATAGCCTGCCCTTAGAATCTTCTTAGCCATCGTATGTCCGCTTGAGTGGGTGCCAAAGGTACCATTGTGCAGTTCAGCCATGATTTGCCCAGCCTCAAATTTGTCCACACAACGGAGTAGGATGCAATGATGATTGCGCTTGTATAGGATACCATTGCTCAGGAAGAACTTAGCTGCGAACCTCCTTAAGAACTTTTTGTCATTAACTGAAGCTCCTTCAGGGTATTCTTGTGCTTCGAGATACCTTTTGACATCGTGAAACCAAGGTCGGTCCACTACTTCTTCGGTATTAATCTCGTGACAATGTGCAGGTTCGTCCATTCGTTTAATGGTGGTTTGAGGAGCCTCATTATCCCAGTTAAGTCTAAACATGGAGGACATTGTAGCTAGTGCATCTGCTAGCTGATTCTCTTCTCGCGGGAAGTGCTCAAAGGTGATCTGCTCGAAATATGGTAACAATGTCAAGACACGTTCTTTGTAAGGGATGAGGTTTGGATGTTTAGTATCCCACTCTCCTTTGATTTGACTGATAACCAAATTTGAGTCCCCAAATACAATCAATGATTTGATTCCCAAGTCAATTGCGGCCTTGAGACCAAAGATACAAGCTTCATACTCGGCCATGTTGTTGGTGCAGCTGAAGCAGAGTCTAGCAGTGAAAGGTGTATGGAAACCTTTTGGAGAGATAAGTACCACGCCGATACCATTCCCAAGTGCGTTGGAGGCACCATCAAAGTACAGAGTCCATCGGGATCCTTGTTCAGGTCCGTCATACAGCCTATTTTCTTCGATGTTGCTCAAAGTCATGATATCCTCGTCAGGGAAGTCGAACCTCATGGATTGGTAATCTTCGACAACTTAATGGGCTAGATGATTGGCTAGCACACTCCCCTTTATAGCTTTTTGGGTCGTGTACTGTATATCATATTCGGTGAGGATCATCTGCCATCTAGCAATTCTTCCGGATAGAGCAGGCTTCTCGAAGATGTACTTGATCGGATCCATCTTAGAGATCATCAAAGTGGTATGTGTCAACATATACTGCCTTAGCCGGTGAGCAGCCCATACCAAAGCGCAGCAAGTTTTCTCGAGCAGTGAGTAGCGGGTCTCACAGTCGGTAAACTTTTTGCTAAGGTAATAAATGGCATGCTCTTTTCGGCCTGACTCGTCATGTTGGCCCAGTACGCACCCCATTAAACTCTCCAAAACAGTCAGATACATGATTAAAGGTCTTCCTTCGACGGGAGGCATCAAGATAGGAGGTTCCAGCAAATACTCCTTGATTTTATCGAAAGCAACTTGACAGTCGTCATTCCATTTAACCACCTGATCTTTCTTCAACAACTTGAAGATTGGTTCACAGGTAGATGTTAGGTGAGAGATGAACCTTGCAATGTAGTTTAGGCGTCCCAAGAAACCTCTAACCTCCTACTCAGTGTGAGGGGAAGACATTTCTTGTATAGCTTTGACTTTGGCAGGATCAACCTCGATGCCTTTGTTACTGACGATGAATCCCAAAAGTTTACCGGACCCGACTCCGAAAGTGCACTTGTTAGGGTTCAGTCTGAGCTTGTACTCTTTCAACCTGACAAACAGCTTTTGCAGAAGGTCGAGGTGTTCTTCTTCAGTTTGTGAACGGGCTATCATGTCGTCTACGTAGACTTCTATCTCATGATGTATCATGTCATGAAATAAAGCTACCATGGCGCGCTGATAGGTTTCCCCGACATTCTTCAGTCCGAGTGGCATCACTTTATAGCAGAAGGTACCCCACTGCGTAACAAAAGTAGTCTTCTCCGTGTCTTCGGGGGCCATTTTGATCTGGTTGTACCCTGAAAATCCATCCATGAAAGAAAATACCTTGTGTTGAGCTATGTTGTCAACCAAGATGTCAATGTACGGTAGTGGAAAGTCACCTTTAGGGCTGGCCCTGTTTAAGTCTCGGTAATCCACGCACATTCTGACTTTTTCGTCCTTCTTAGGCACGGGCACAATGTTAGCAATCCATTGCGGATAGGAAGTAACATCAAGAAACCCAGCATTGAACTGCTTCATCACTTCAACTTTGATCTTTTCGGACATGTCGGGCCTCATTCGGCGGACTTTCTGTTTGATTGGTGGACAGTCTTCTCTTGTAGGAGACGGTGAACCATAATATATGTATCCAGTCCTGGCATGTCTTCGTAGGACCAGGTGAAGATCTCAACATATTCATTCAACAGCTGAACTAAACGCTCTTTGACACTCGGATCCAGGTTGGCACCCACTCTAATTTCTTTTCTGTCTTCCTCTGTTCCCAAGTTGATAGTCTCTAACAACTCCTCGTGAGGTAGAATAGCCCTTTCTTCCTGTTTCAGCAGTCTAGCCAACTCTCCAGGCACTTCACCGTCTTCATCACCTTCGTAATCGACATGATTGACCAGATCTTTAGAGTCACTAAAGGCTATAGCAGAATTGTTACCCATGGAATCCGGAGTGGATGGGTACCTGCATTGGTGAGTATGGGTGTGTCTAAGGGATAGCCACCTTTAAACAAATAAAATGTAAAAAGAAAGACAATGAACACAAAAGTTTATATATGAAAACGTCCATGATTCATTAAAATGGCATATGAAGATGAAAAATCAAACCCTTACAAATGGACCTATGTACCTCGGGTAAGGCACAAAGGCAAAAAGAATGTACGAATTGTTTAATAATTATTACAGACTAACAGAAATGTTCGAAAGATAAATTACTGATTGATGAAAGTAATGGGAACGAAGTCTTTCGCCTCCCCGTTGTTCAACCCTCCTTCAACAGTTGGAAATATCCAGTCTTCAAAGTTGTTATCCTCTTCACCATCCTCCAAAGCATGAACTCCATGATGAGTGATCTTCAACAGTGGCCCTCCAGCCCGGGAGCAACGTACAACCTTTTGAGCAGAAGCAGTGAAACCCAAGCCGAACTTATCTATCTTGTAAGGAAAATCTGGCAGTTGACCCCATACTGTGCTTCCTCCTTCCTCAATCACAGCCTTTGCATCTTTAAGGGATGACATCTGGGACACAGGTTTGGTAATGATGGGCACATAAGTTATTGTCTTGGCTACCGCAACTTCAGGAGAAACCTCTTCAAAGTGCTGAAAGGGGGTCTCGATGAATTCACCATCTAATTCAACATAGCGGAATGAATTCAAATGGCTTATCATATACTCCTCCTCACCACGAACTGTCACAATTTTTCCCTGGACAGGGTACTTAAGCTTCTGATGCAGAGTAGATGTAACGACTCCAGCATGATGAATCCAGGGTCTTTCTAACAAGCAAGAGTAGGAGGGACGGATGTCCATGACATAAAATGTGGAGTTGAAAGTTTCCGTTCCCACCTTAATCGGGATGTCCACCTCCCCGTGGACCATCCGCTTAGAACCATCAAAGGCTCTGACGATGATATTGTTGGGCTTCAAAATTAGACCTTCACAATCTAATCTATCCAATGCTTTCTTTGGTAAGACATTTAAGGAAGACCCGATATCAACCAGAACGTGAGCTAAAGTATTCCCTTTGAATTCCACCGAGACATGCAACGCATCATTATGCTTTCTCCCCTTAGATGTTAAATCGGCATCGGAGAAGCCAAGACCGTTGTCGGCTGTTAGGCTAGCTACACACTCCTGGAACTGGTCCGCAGAGGTTTCCTGAGGCACGTGGGCCGTCTTCAAGAATTTGATCAAAGCTTTGGCATGAGCTTCGGAACAGAGCAATAGGGCCAGCATAGAGATTTTTGAAGGGGTTTGCCCCAGTTGTTCTACGACATCATAGTCGCTTTTCTTAATTATTTTTAAAATCTCCTCCATTTCCTTTTAAGTGGTCTCAGGGATGACCAAAGGCTGAGCCCTCGTCCTGACGGGCGCTTCTTGGATCCCCTTACCTTTATCAACAACAACAGCATAGGGTACAACTATGGGAGTAACAATTTCTTCAATCACTGGAGTTCATACAGAGATGTTGACCGGCACAGGAGTAACCTTAGGAGCATTTGAGGGTCTGAAGATTGCCCTTGGAGGAGCAATCTCCAGAGAAACGATTCTTCCGCTGCGGGTGATCTTACTCGTCCCCGCAATATTTCCTATATCAGGAGTCTCTTCATCGGAACTTTCTTCAACTGATTCAATCTGCTTAACATCGTGGTAGAAGATCTCTCCTCCATAATTCCACGGTATTGTTTTGTTGGACTTGTATGGGATAGGCCCCGGCATAGTTATCTTCAGAGGTATAAACTTTGGATCGGGTGTAATCTTAACAAGTCTTTTGGAGACCTTGGAAAGACTGGAGGAAATGGTGATTATAGCAACATCTTTGACAAGAGTTGGAGTAACAGGAGTTTTCTGAAAGAGGATTTCTTGATTATCCATTAGGCGTTGGACGCCTAACTTCAACAGCGGACAATTGGATTGTAGGGACGAACAAAGGTAGAAATCTTTTTCACAGCTCGGGAAAATCCCGGCTTTCAACAGATTCATCTTGATCATTGGTAATGGAGTCATTAAGTCATCAACAGTAGCAACATAAAGATCTTCTACAACAGCATGGACATTATGACCATGTTTTGGCATTGGGGCAGAGATCACATTAGGTTTTTCGGGGGCGTCAAACTCCACCTCTTTGGCATCTATCAAGTCTTGGATCTTATTTTTGAGGGCCCAACAATTGTTGGTGTCATGCCCCACGTTGTTCGAATGATAAGCACACTTTGCATTTGAATGGTAGTAGGGAGAAGAGGTATTCAGATTCTTTGGTGCCTTTTTTAAGCTTGTAAGGTTTAACTTCAACAGATGAGGGAGAACCCGAGCAAGCGTCATGTTTATTTTGGTGAATTGCCTAGCAGGCCTTTCTGCTCTTTGTTGGTTGGTTCTGGGTTGATGGCTTCTAGGCTGATCGGCTGCAGTCTTCTGGATCATTACATCCCCCATCGCTGGCCGGCGCTCAACTCTTCCTCGACCTCTCTGAAAGTAGACAACTGATACCTCTTTCTTGGCAGGAAAGGTCTTCTTGATAGCAGCGGAAGTAGATGCATCCTTTTGAATTTTACCGTTCTTGATTCCAGCTTCAACTCTTTCACAAGTCAGAATTAACTCGGTGAACCCCGCAGACGAACTCCCGATCAAGTGATTAAAGAACGGACCTGACAGGGTCCCCAAAAACATATCCACAAGCTCTCTCTCAGACAATGGTGGCTGCACCCTTCCATCCAAGTCCCTCCATTTCTGGGCATACTCCTTAAAGCCTTCGTTGGAGACCATAGCCATACTCTGTAGTTGAGTACGAGTAGGGGCTAAGTCCGTATTATATTGATATTGTCTGTAGAAGGCAGCCGCCAAATCCTCCCAATTGTGCACATCGAATCTCTCAAGCTGGTAGAACCAATCTAATTGCGTACCCGACAAACTATCTTGAAAAAAGTGGACCCACAGATCCTTATCAGAAGAATGAGGTTGGATCTTTTTAACGTAAGACCGTAGATGCATATCCGGACAAGACAAACCATCATATTTAGCAAATGTAGGCACCTTGAATTTAGGGGGAATCACAATCCCAGCCACCAACCCTAGCTCCTCGAAATCCAGCCCAGGCACTCTTTGTACCTCCATAGCTGACAGACGCTCTTCCAGATTTTTGTACTTGTCGTATGCAGGAGGGTACTGCTGCTTAGAGTAGTCTTCATCCTCTTCTTCCTCTTCTTCTTCCTCAGACTCGGAGGGCACTGCAGCTCCCTTACCTTTACCAACCCCTTCATCAGACGTTGAGGGGAAATCCAGGACCCTTCTAACTTGGTTCTCAAATCTTCTTCCCATAGTAGCTACACCAACTCTTTTCTTTTTCTTTTTCTCCTTTTACTTTTCCTTTTCCAGCAGTGCTTTAAGATCCTCCTGACCCTTTGCCAAGGTCATGAGGAGTTGTTAGAATTGTGAATTCTACGCTTATAGGTCTTTGACCGTCTGCTCTATATCCATCTTGCTGAAATAAACATCAGAGAGATAAGGAAACCTGGCGTGAAGACCTGCTTATGCATATGATGAATGATATGTATTCATGTAATGCATTCAAGGATTCAGAAATTCAAATTTGTTGCAAACAAAAAAGAATGCATGTCATATTAATAAGATAGAATTGTTAGTACATAAATGCCCCATGGGAAAAATAATACAAAATTCTAAGGTAAAAAGACGTTGTGCATCCTCTTTGGTGCGATGTAGGTGTTGAGAGTCTGCTCTTCATGGAGTCGACGAGTAAGTTCCAAAACCTTCTTCTCACTGGCGTAGAAGCTGGCTTCAAAAGTGTTCCATTCTTCCTTGAGCTGTATCCAACTCTTTTGAAAATCTTCCAATGACGTTGGCATGTCAGGATGTAGGAAGGTGTATGGAACCTCTCCTTCCATAACAGGCTCTTTGATCACCGGGAGAATGTAGGGGTAAGATATCATAAGACTCTGGGCGCAGGTTCGTACCTACTTGAGGTAAGGCTCAAGGGGGATGGAATTCTTGTGTCCCAGTGTCTTACTGTCTACCTTTTTGGGCATCCTCCAAGCTCGGATAAACCTTTGTCGAAGTCCTTGAGTGTCGTTGTCAAAGTCAAAAACCAAGTCTGGAATCAGCATGTCATGAGGGCCATCCCTTCGGGCATACCCAAATTGTCTCAGAGCCAAACAGGGGTTGTAGTTAATGCCTCCCCTAATGCCAAGTAATGGGACATTAGGGAATTCCCCGCAATGATCAATGATGATGACATTTTCTCTGGACCGAGAACACCAATGAACATCAGAATATGTAAGAGTCATCAATCATTGTGACCACCTCAAGCCTTGCTCATTCTTCAAGATTGATTGGGGAAGGTGAGAAATAAACCACCTTGCTAGAAGAGGAGTACAGTACATGAGAACACCTCTTTTTCGTGTGTGAAATGAGTGGAGGATATCCCCAAGCAATGTAGGCACAGGATTCCGAGATATGAAAATCTTGATAGCATTCACATCTATAAGCTGATCAGGGTTTGGGAACAAGACCAACCCATAGATGAGAAGAGCCACGATCTCCTCAAAGGCTTGCAGATCTAGAGAATTCCAGCAGTCTTGTGCCTTCTCAAACAAAAACTTTACCAAGAAACCCTTGACACCACTTCTGGTTTCCCAATGACCTTTGATATCAGATGGTTGCAAGTGTAAGGCTTGAGCAACATCTTCAGGCTTTGGTTCTCTTTTCATACCGTTGTAGGGTAGTTGATGGAGAATAGGAATCCTCAGGAGTTGAGAAAATTCCTCCAAAGTAGGCACTAGTTGGTAATCAGGAAATGTGAAACAGTGGTGTAGGGGGTCAAAGAACTGGAAGAGAACTTTCACCATGTCTTCTTCAATGTTGGAGTTGACCAAATTGAGAAACATACCATGTCTTTCAGTGAAGGGAGAATTCTCTTAAATCTTGGAAGCAAGCTCCTTGAGTAGAGGAGGAATTCTCACAAGGTTGACCTGGATTGTTTTCCTGCGGGGTGATTCCATAACCTACAAAATAGGAACAAAGATGAAAATCCAAACCCTTGAAATGGTTAGTGGATGCATATGATGCTTCATGATGTCCATGATGTTATGCACAAGTATATATGTACAAACAAATCACACAAGATCCTAGTTTCATGCTTGCATGGGGTTTCATAGGTAAGTACCCTCTTGAAGTTTAGTTGGCTCAACCTGTCCTATAAATAGTAACCGGGTTCTAAGGAGCTCAATATCACTGGATTATTTTCTGTGTTCATTGTTTCAGTTTAGCCACTTTACTGGCGACCAAAATATTCCAAGAAAATAACCCTCAATGAGTGTAGTATCGAGTATCTACCAACTTTGGACTGCACCAAAGCCGGTCATCTCACTACCCCTAAAAAGGCCAAGATGGTCAAGTAAAGGTTCTAAAAGTCCATTAGTGCTTCATGACATCACTCAGCGGCCCCATATTCTCTTTGATTAACTCAAAGGCTACCGATACCCACAAATATGCCGCACTAATATAGCTATTGCTTCAACCATGTCGGTATACCCCGCATAGTTTCCACAACGTAATGCTATTTACCTATGAATGTTTCCCAAATCCGGGTAGAGGATTCAAACCCAAACAATAGAACCAAATGTAAAGCAATCAAGTCAATCAAGATAAGCATGTAAAGGTGATCTAAACCCAAAGGTAACCCCACTTTTAAGTTTTCGTCCCCAGTAGAGTCACCAGTTCTATGGTACAGTGGGAGAACTGACTTGAGTTTTGCGTTTATGTTTGCAAATGTTTCGGTTTAGCAAGAGTCGCCACCGACTTTTTATTTTATCCAAAGGAAAGGTCAAAAAGCACAGGAAAGACCTTTGAGATGTTTTCTTGGGTTCGGGGGGTAGATTATGAAAAGGGAAGGTGCAAGCATCCTTTTCATCCATGGTTATCCATGGGCTCTTAGTTACTTGTTTAGATCACTTGCTTTTGCTTTCCAATTGTTTGAAATGGTGCTTTGTGTGTGGTTTTGAAAATGTTTTTAAAAGAGGCCATCATTGTGGCAACCTTTGTAATGATTCTTGTTTGAATGTATACAAAGGTGTATTGTCTTTTGAAAGATGTTTCAATGTTTTAAAGTTTGTTTTGGGAAATGTTTTGAAATTGTGTTGTGATGTGTTTTTGAAAATAACAAGGATGTTCGCAAGTTTTGTTCAAGTAACTAAGAGCATCTACCCTATATACTCAAAGATCTTTCCTACACATTTTTAACCCTTTTACATTGTTGTTTTACCATTGCATTTGGTAAACAACCTTGTATTTGGATGTTAAACGGGACAGACGCGGGTTATCGTATTGACCATGATAGCAATTGTGCTAAGTATCTTTAGCAAATTTTTGAGGGACTAGATCATTTTGTATAGGCAACCAAGATAGCGTCATCAAGGGACTGTGATCTTTTGTTTTGTTTTTGTTTTTCCAAGATACTCAACATGCATACCATGGTCATTTTAAAGGCAACAAGTGGATGAAACCCTAGGGGTGCATGTGTGCATTGTGTTGTCAATTTACATGCTTTTATATCTTGTATTAGGTCTAACTATTTGTTTTGATTTTGGATATTGCATACAAACCCTAATCTCTATCATGGCATATTTGAAAGCAATAAAGTGCGTAAAAATAAATCTAAGCTATTACAACTTTGATATAGGGAGGGGGGTACAATTTTGAATGGGGAGTATTTGCAAGAAAATAAAACCCTAAGATTAACTATTACATCCAAATTGAATTCTTTGTATCAAACAATAAATAAGAAAATATTTAAATAGACAATTAAATAAATATGCAATATATTATAAATATGTAAAATATGTCTTTGTTTATTTTTATGTATGTAAAAATAAAATATTTAATGTATTAAAAAAAAATAAAAGGTTATTTTTGTTAAGGGTAAAAACCCTAATTTTTAGTTTAAGAATATGTATATATTATAATATTTGTTTATGTATAATAAAATAAAAATATATACAAATTTCAAAAAATAAAAAAAAATGTTAGAAAAAATATTATTTAAGTATATAAATAATAAAAATAAAAGTATAATATTTTTTGTAGTATTTACAAGTTTATTTAGAAAAAATAAAAGTATATTATTTAAGAAAACTATTTTTTATGTTAGAAAAAAAATAATAAAAAATACAAAATAAAATGTGAAAATTTATGAAAATGTTTTTGGTAATTTTTTTATGTTTAGAAAAATAAAATAAAATCAGAAATGTAAATGAAATAGAAAAAATATAAAAAAATAATGAAATGGGCCAGGGGGGTGCAATCAGCAAGCTGGGGGGCGCCAAAAGTGAGAAATAGCCAGGCCCAGCCCAGCTACTTCGTCTTCAACCTCTGATTCAAACAAAACGCGCGTTCTTTGTACAAATGACTAACTCCTGCATACGTGCTCTAAAGCAAAAACTCACAACACGAAAGTTATAGCATTTTTCAACACGATTCCAACCATATAAAGAACTTAATCTAAATCTCAAAGACCAGAGAGAATTTCTCTGGCCCTAATTTCTAACCTAACTTTTTCAGAAAGTTCATCAATCAAATTCTCTTAACATAGCTAATTTAAATGAAATCTATGCATATGTACAGCTTAAGGGAAATGAGTACTACATTTTTTATTCACAAACCTAAGCCTAATGATTCCTAAATAGAGAGATAGAAAGTTGGAAAATACCTGTTTCAGTTGAACTCGAGTATGGCAATGCATGGGTTTTCAGTGAGACCTGAGATGTTTGTGAGCTTGCCTGAACTTCCTCTGACCTTCCCCAATGCTTTGTTTGCTTTGAGCTTGCTTGAATAAGCCTGTAGAAGTCAACCTGCACAAGCTGAAATCAGAAATGGTGAAGCTTGCAAATGGAGTTACAGTCAATGGCCAATGGTTGGGATAGCTTAGGTGGGTTATATGGAATGTATTGGAAGAGGTTTGGGGCAAAACGCACGAGTAGTTTGTGAGATGGAAACAAAAATGCAGAAACTGCCCTGTTTTGCAAGAAGAATGTGTTTTTGTGTTTTGGAAGGCTTGGGATGTGGATAGCTCGTGTTTCTGGCTCAAGGCAATATGCAAAACCTGTTTGGAATCTTTACAAGGGTTGGTTTTATCAGATACAAGAGTTGTGTAGACTTTTTGCACATTTCTTGGTTTTGAAGAAAAATGTGAAGTGATCAAGCAAAGAGCCTGTACATGCCTCCTTCCTAGATGCACGAAGTGGTTGTCCTTTGCCTAAGTTTATGGAACTTGTTTGCTGCAAAGAGAGGGGTTCAAGGCTCAAGAGGAACAACTTGACAAAAAGCTAACTTTATGAAAATGGCAATGTTCACTTTTTTCCAAAAATGGATTAAACTCTTATGTAAACTTCCATTGATCAGAATAATGCCTTAAACCAATAAGTTTGCATTCAATTTTTGAGTGTGGAAGGGTTTAGAGACCTGTATTCAAGTACAAGCAAAGTTGGACAGATTTTGCAACTTGTGTCAACATGAAAATGCCATGGATCAAAGTGAGTTTTTGCCAAATTCAAACCTTCGATTCTCCCTAACCATAAATTAATTTGGAGATCTCTTGGACATTTTGGAAAGCTTGTAACATGCTTTACAATCCATATTTGAAATGCATTTTGAGATTCCAAGTGGAACTAGGTGAAAAATTTCCATGAAGATAGGTCAAAATCCTGCCTAAACTAGGGCAAAATTTCACTAAGTTAAAAGTTTCATGGACCCTTGTTCCAAAACTCATAACTTGAGATCCAAGATTCTTTTTGGAAAACTTTGTGAATCAAAGTTGTATATTTTGTGGAGGAATACAACTTTGATGTTGGGAGTTTTGTTTGAATCCAATTGCATCATGGTGAAAAAGTTGGGCAAAGTTGGGGAAAAATAAGAAAATTTCATAACTTTGAAAAATTCTAAGTTATGAAATTTTTCAATCTTAAACCCTGATTTGAAAAATTAGGTTTCTTGATGAACAAGTTTCATGTTTTGACTCATCTTGATGAAAAATGACTCTTGGAACTTGATTTTGACCAAAAAGTCAAAGTTTGACTTTTCAGTGTACAATTGATTTTTGATTAGTTGATTGGAAAATTCATTTGTCAATCCAATGCTTTTGAGATCTTTTGAACCTTGTGATTAGGTCAAGATGATTCCATTGAGTCCTTGAATCCATGCTTGAACCCAATTTTCCATTGGCTAGGTGAAAAATCAGAAATTGCCCTTATACAGTCAAAACCCTAAAAATGACCATTTTGCCCTTTTGATGATCTGATCAAATTTCTTAAGGAGTTGTGGTCCAAACTTGATCAAATGGTTCATATGAGTCTATAATGTTGATGTGGATAAAAAATTATGAGGTTTGACTGTAAATTAGCCACAGTTGACTTTTTACCCAATACAGCTAATTTCTAGGTCAACTATCCAATTGACTGGGCAAAAATTTGATTCAAGGCTGGAAACTTGGTAGAGGCAATCTTATAAGTCCAACATGTAGTATGAAAGTCACTTTGAGCATTGGAAGTCCAAAAATCCCTGTGCAAACTCAAACCCTAATTTCAGGTCAATAGTGCAAAGAGATGTCTTGAGCAGAGCAAACCCTAATCCTGTCTGGAGTCCAAAGAGTCTTGTGGGGGGAAATATTGATAAAAATGAAAGGGAAAATTTTGGGGTACAACAGGGAGTTTCATAAAAGGATAAGTATTCCTTACCTTTTTAGTTTTTAGTTTTTATGATTATATGAACAAAATTGTGTCATCAAAATACATAGTTTTGTCATCATCAAAAATGGGGAGATTGTAAGAACAAGATTCGGTTCTGCAATATTACCTCTGAGTTTTGATGATAACAAATGAGTATGTTTCTATGAACAATTTTGATACTCTAATTTTTGTTATTCTTGAGTATTTAACAAATAGGTTCTGCTTTTGATGGATGGCGTGGCCAAGACATTAGAAGAGAATTAATTTCGCTTATGCACTACACAAGTTCTGATAAATAGTAGTAAGACAATCCATAAGACTCTGAAGTGTAGGATCTGATGTTTGTCTAAAGAAACAAGTCAGAATATTAGAAGACAGAAGTTTCTACTTACGTCTAGATGTTGAAGACTCATGCTTCTAAAGACAACATGTTCTAAACAAATTGTCAGAAGATATGAAGACAGAAGTTGCCACTTAAGTCCAGATGTTGAAGACTCGTGTTTCTGAAGATAACGAGTTCTAAAGAAACAATCAAAATATCTGAAGACAAAAGTTTCTACTTAAGTCTAGATGCTAAAAACACAAGTTTCTAAAGACTCGAGGTTTTGAAGACAAAGGGTTCTAAATACCAAGTGTTAAAGACTCTGAAGATAGAAGTTCTTAAGACTCTGAAGACTTGAAGTTCTAAATACCAAGGGTTCTAGAAAAGGATCTCAAGACCAAGTGCTGAAGTTTCGAATACAAGGTTCTGAGTGAGTAAGTTCTGACGATTGAAGACTTGATTATCTGGAGATTTAAATGTCACGATTCTACTCATGCTTCAATCATCTACCATTAGAAGCCTCTGAATTTTCGAAGATTAATGTTACCGTTAGCAATGAGAAGTACACAATACGAAAAAGCCTTATCCTACTATCTCTCCACTAGCTTGAATTGTGGAAAAGAAAAATAAGTGGCAGTACTATTTTCATCATTGTGTAACAACTCCTTTTCAATAGCCAACGACTCTATTTTGTTGGGCTATATAAGAAAAGGATCATATGCTTAAAGCATTGTTGGTGTTTAATGTTCAAGTAAAACTTGCCATTATTGGAACACAACCAAAACTGTCAACCACTATAACAACAACAAGAACAACTGTTATCAAAATGATTCTTCAATCATGTTATTGATGATTTCAAGAAAACAATGAAATCATTGATTCACAATGTGCTTAATTCTATATACTGCAAGAAGCTTGCTAAGCCGCAGAAGATAATGAATATGATCATGGAAGCTCTAGTTACAAATCCACAAAATGAATGTTGCGCTCTAAAACAATCATTGAAGTAAATAGAACAAGGGCTGATGTCCAAAATGTTATAAGGTGAATCAAGATGAAGAAGTTCTTCTCTTTACTATATCAAGATCAACAAAGCTTTCATAAGCTTATGAAGAAGAAGACTTCACAATTCAAGTGTTTTGGGTTGTTGTCCGTGAAGAAGCTACTTGAAGAAAAGAAGACCACACATTAAAGCTACAATACAATTTAATATTATTAGTGTGTATTAGGATCTTATGATGTGATTAATTGAGTTTACACTTTCTTGTGTAGAAGCATTCTCTTGTAAGCATACCTTGTAAAAACAAACAGTTGTTTATTCCTTCTAAAGGATCGGATAGGTCAGAAGCTTTAGGAAGGATTTTTGTGTTTCTTCTAAAGGACCAAGTAGGTCAGAAGCTTTAGAAGGTAACATGTTCCTCAAAGGACCCGTTAGGTCAGAATATTTGAGAAAACTAAGATGGTGGTCTTAGTGGTTGTTAGTCATAGCAGTTGTTTGTGCATATTGTAATCAATTTGGTTATAGTAGATTAAGTCCTTGAGTTCAAGGCGAAATCAACTTAGTAGGGAGGAATGGACTAGCTTGAGGGTTTCTCAAGTGAACCAGGATATATCACATGTTCCTTACTTCTTCTTATTCTTAATTGTTCATGCTTTTACAAAACATTCAAAAGTATCACTCAACACAACAATGTTAAGAACGAAAGTTTATTAAGAAAGGAAAACCAAATTCAAACCCCATTTCTTGAATTTTCTTCACACTTTCAATTTTGAGTTGAGAGGTTTCATCAACTGAAGCAACATGTCGGATAAAGATGTCCTATGCAGAGTCATTTGACATCTGACTGTGCTGGGCTGGGCTATTGGATCAATTTAAGATTTAACAAATGCAGAATATTAGGGGAATATTATTCTATCCTATGTAGAGTCGATTTTAAGGTCTGGAAGATTCAATATAGAATCAATAAGAATATTGACTTTCTAATTATAGAGATAAATTAGAAAGGTTATGATTGAAGACTTGTTTTTATGCATAAGTTTCTGCAGATTTGTAACAACTGAGATGTTGCAATTTGAAGCCAAAATCCAGTTGGGAAAAAGGGTTATAAATAGAAGGTTATTAACCTAAAGAAAACAATGAGTCCATGATGTAGAAGCATTAGGGCTTTGTCTGTGTGCCACTCTAGAAGAGTCAGTTTGTGTTATTTGTGAGCCACTCTTGTATTGGTTGTTACTTGAGCTGGACTGTTAGTTGATTTGTAATTGTGAATCACTCATAAGCTTTTAAGCATATAGTTGATTATTTTTCTTGGAGGAAGCTTATAAGCAACTCCAAGTATTGTTCTTAGTCAAGAGTCTTATCTAAGTAATGTCTTTGAAGTGTGTTTACTTCTTAGTTGTCAATCACTCTTAAGCTTGTAAGTATAGAGTGATTGTATGGTTGTGAAGTTTATTTTCTAATTCTTGTGAATTATGGGTTTGTCACTGGTTGTGACGGCCAGGGAAGTGAGAGGTATCTCAAACCTAGGCGAGTCTTAGGTAGAAATATAGAACGACTAGTGATAAAGTGAGAAGTTGTAAATTGGGATTGTTTAGGCTTTGAATTGATACTATTTAGTGGATTTACTTCTTAGATTGGTAGCTCCCATAGTAGGTGTTGTGGTACACCGAGTTGGGTTAACAATTCTGCATGTTGTTTACTTACTGCATTGATAATTGTGTTCATTGTGTTAAAGTCGAATTACAACGTCTCGACATCTTTTAGGACATTTGTGATATGTATATCATAATTTCACCGAGGATCTGACACCCAAGATAGAGGAAAGAGGGGACCGCTCCTCACCCCTGTGGTCAGCGGAGAGGTATCGAGTTGTCCTCTCACTCGCACAAATATATACTTCTAATCCTCATAAGGGTTCACATATGGTTTCAAAAAGCATTTTCTTGGAAAGGAAAGCAACGTTACCCAACCATTGTTAGGGAGAATTTTTGTACTGAAGAAAGAGAGGAACATCTATACAGTATGGGAAACGCCAAAACTACAACAGACTATCTGGAAAGCCCTAAGCATACTCCATACATTAGGGGTTATATGAAAAGAGGTAAAAGTTGACAGTCGTAAGAAAATATATCTCAAAGAAGTAAAGTGAACTAAAACCCTCAACTCATGAAAAACAGGTAGATAAAGGTAAAAGTAGTGAGAAAATGGCTCCCTAGGAGTATCCATGTTGGCCTTCTCTGTTTCTAAACAGGGCTATATTATCACATCCTCCTCACGTCTTGTACTAGAAAACCTAATGCCACAATTAAACCTTCTGATCATGTCGAAATTGGAGTACAAGGATGCAATATATCGATCATGAATAAGCTTGGTTTTCCCACCCATTGTTACCTTGGGTGTAAAAGCATGTATTACGATGTTTTTAGCCTAGGGACAAGAGCAGATTTTCACCCCATATTTCGTTTCCATTGTCATCGTAGGCCTGTATATTCCTCTGAAAAAGTAGAAGCAGAAAGGGATAAGAAAAAAAATGTTTTTTTGGGGCAATGTATCAGTTTCCCTATGAATATCCAACAATCCAGGCAATATATCCACCCAATGGGATAAATGCTATGAGAAGTGAATAAGTCCTTACACATAGAAGACGCGTGTAAGAAAAAGAGACTAGATTGGTTTTTCCAAGAATGTCATCATGAGTTGCATTAAAAGAACCACACACTCTTTCTCCACTAAAAACTCAAGATGTCAAGATTGGTTGATATTTTGATGTCTTATAATTCAATCAAGAGAAACACGACATATCTCACTACAATCTAACTATCCAGAAAACACCTAGCTCGATAAGGATGCTTGCCCCAACTTGAGGAGCTTGCTTCCTATTAATTAGGGCACATTTAGCTAAGGGACTCGCCTCATATTAATAAGGTCGCCTTTAGTTTAAGGACTAGCCCTTAGCTAAGGGAATCACCTCCTATTAATAAGGCCCCCTTCAGTTGAGAGACTCGCCCTAAGATAAGGGAATTGCCTCTAGTGATATGGTCATTTTCAAATGAGGGACTCACCCCAAGCTGAGGGACTTGCCTCCTAGTGATAAGGTCGACTTCAGCTGAGTGACTCATCTCCCGTATAAAAGGGTCATGCCCCACACCACGGGACGGAGTCCAAATAGAGCTTTAAAACACTTCATATTTTATAAGCCCCCGTGTTTGAGGAAATGTGTAGCGTTATATTTGTAAGAGTCCCAAATAGGGGTGACTGCCTCAAAGAGTTTCTAAATCATAGGTCCAAAAAGCCCCTATATATACTTCTCCTCTAATGGGAGAAAAGACAAATCATAACCCACGTACTCATATATAAGCATCACATTAATATACATAGCCTCTAACCTCACGTGAGTAGGTCCTCTAAAGCCATTGTAACATCACCATACACGGGTTCTCACCATCGTGGGGAAACTCTAACCACCCCAAATTATTATAAATCTCATAAGGCCTTTGAGTATCACCTACCCTTATAGGAATATCATGCACACTTGTGCTTTTTGATCAACACAAGATTAAAAATTCACTTTTTTCTTTTATTCTTTTATTCTTTTATTCTTTTATTCTTTTTCTCTTACTTATTTATTTAAATAAATGATGAGTTCAGACTCACTTTAAGAGTGAACCCAACTTACAATAACATCATCTAAATTCTTGAAAGAGGTATTGTTAGGTTTACGAGACATTGATTTAAGAATGAAGGCCCTAATGATAAATAACATTAAAACTAAAATAGATTTAGATTTTAAAAGGAAACAAAATCATAAACGAAACTTTTGATCTTTCATAAAAAAACAACTTCATAAAAAATTATACTTTAACTAGCTAGGATTCATAAAGTTAACATGCCAATGTATCTTTTGAAAAGATAAAAGACAATGCTGAAAAATAAAATAAAATAAAATAAAATAAAATAGAGATAATTGTTAATACACCTCCATTAATATTGATAAGAATTTCTAAATTAATAATTTAAAAAAATATATTTTTAGACTTAAATGTTGATCCATTAACATCCCAACCCGAAACTCTCGATAAAGACTT